>OZ010793.1:246153332-248653332 GCA_963932465.1 Maratus speciosus | reverse complement strand
TGTATGTTAAGTGTTGAGAGAAAGCACATAAGAGAGTTGGGTCTTCGTCGACTTCTAAAAGCAAGACTGGAAGAAAAGAATGGTGTCAGAAAGTTTGTTGTCCCCAAGCTCAATTTTCATGCTTTGATTGATTAAGAGGGCGATAGCAATCACAGAACCTCCAATGACAAAATGCATAACTGATGAAAATTTTAAAAATGTATATAAGTGAAGCAGGAGAACCGAGTTGCCAGTTACCATCTATATATTTCCCTCGTTTAACCTGTAATACACAAGCAGTAGAAAGAGTTAGAAAGCTTGTGACAGAGTCATCAATAGTTGTCTGTAGTCCTGAAGCAATAGAAGGCTTTATTAAAGCAAAATTTCCCTCTCAAAAGATGATGCCAAAATTTGAGACCAAAAAAACATTTTATCTAATAATCAAGAAAATTAAAAAAACAATTAAATGTGAAACTAATAATGTAATGGAATATTCTAATTATTCTTTAATATTTGTTTTGTTTCAATAACACTGGTTATCAATTATGTCATGAAATGTGTTCTATTTTCTTCAATTATAGTGACTTGTTACTGTTTATGTTGCATGCTTGTGTTTAAAGTAGTAATTAGTTATTTTAAAAAGTTTTACATATTATTTTAAAAACTGTGTTTGAACAACTATTTGTAAGCAAAAATGTAATTACAACAGTTAAATTCAAAGTCATATTACATCTTGATTTTTTTTGAAAAAAAGCTCATTTATTTCACTTTTGCAGAAAATTAATGCATAAATTTAGATCAATTAAACTTAATATTTTTGTTGTTATAGTAAAGAAGCATCTATAGATTGCTATTAAAAACAATATTTAATTTTTAAAGTGTAAAAATAAAACAGTGAACAAAAATTATGATTTTATGTTAAATTTGGACTTTTTTGAAAAAAAAAATCCTTATTTTTAAGGCTCTTGCGGCACCTCAAGATATAAATTTAGAACAAAAAAACTTCGTAGTTTTATTGTTGACATACAAAGACAACTTTTAATTGCTATTAGAAAATTATTTGGTGAAAAAATATTTTGCCCTATACTTTCGTTCCACCCTAATGTACAGTCGCGGAAAAAAGGTAAACACCCCCTGCTAACTCTGCAATAAATTATCGTAAAAGAAAGTTACAAGTACCAAACGATTGGAAATAAAGTCTACTTTTAAATGATGTATATAAAATCTACTTAGGGGGCCATCTACATATCAAAACGAACCCAATTTTAGATTTTTTTAATAGCAATACCCATGTTTGGCACAATAAATAAATTCTACACCCTTCACAATTAGCCTAAATCCAGATTTTCAGGAAATTCATACGATTAGTTTCTGGTTTTAACGTAACATATAATACGTCATGCTTTTTATTAGTATTTTTAAAAATAAAAATGACACTTCTAAAAGCTTTTGTTTGCATAAACTGCAAAAGCGTCAAAATGTCTTCCAAAATGTTTAATGCTCTAAGCGGTTGTGACGTAAAATTCCGTTTGCAATAAAGAAACTAAGTTGACTGTAGACTAAAATCTATAATAATACGGAAAGTTTGTGTGTGTGTGCGTCGACGATGTTCTGAAGCACACAGAGTTACAAAAGTTGGAAATGAAGAATTGTCGTAGTATATTCCTTTTTTCTCCAGGAGACTCTGCTCCTCTAATCCACCATTTAAGATAAATTTGAATACGTATGTACCTAAAACAAACAACAAGCATAATAGCAACAAAAATGAATTAAAAGTTGTTTTCCAGGAAGTGGGAATTATGGGATAAGGCCTCCCTGACGAAAGATTCTTAGTGTTTAATTATTCCAAAGTCACTTGAAAGGATAGATTTTATCATTATTTTTTAATAATGAGAGATAAAGAAATTTTAGATAATTTATTTCAAAGTTCAAGAAGGAGGAATGGGTGTGCCTGTGCTAAGAGAATGCACTAAATATTTAATACGGGCTCCTTTTTAACTAACATCCTGCATACTTCCAGGATTTCCAATCAGGGATCGCAGGTCCTAAAACTTATATATATAGTATATATATATAATAAATTTGAAATCACAAATATATGAAGAAATTGATAAAGTTCTAAAGATGATTTAGAAATGAACATAGGAAACCAGTATGTAAAATAAGAAACTATGAATGACTTACAGAATCGTCGGAGGAGCTTGTGAGTTCATCCATAGAAGATGCGTTATTTCATCCAATTTTGTCGGCATTAAGCCTAAAATGACAAAATTTAGCTCCTTATAACGCAAACATTACAGAAAATAGATAATAAAAAGCTAAGAGATCCAAAGAAAGATACACCTCATACAGGATATTAAAAATTATTAGAGCACAATACCTGAATAATATACTAAGAGTCAAAACTACTGCATATCAGCATGGAAAACAAAGTTAAGACTATTTTAACATGTGATCTATAGTTGAGCATCTGAGTGAAACCCGTAACTGTGCTGCCATCTGGTGTGAGAAAGGAAAAATGTAAATTGGAACTGGATTAATAACAATAATGTTTAGTGTTGCCATCTTAAGACCCCCCCCCCCCCCAGAAAAAAATAAATAAAAGGAATAAAAATGATTGAAGCAGTCAAGAAAAGACTTAGATTAACTTTTAGTTAAACTAGAATGAAAAAATAGGAATAAACCTAATAAGTACTGAGTGAATACAAAATAAAATAAAGAAAAGGAATAAATTAATACAAATAAATAAATCAAGAAATAAATAAATAAAGAATTATATAAAAATAAATAAAAAGGCAATTGATTAAATTAACGTTTTAAAGACAAAAAATTGTAATATAAAAAATGAGATTATAAATAACATTTAAAAAGATGAGGAATATTTGAGATAGTAAAATTTATCCTTGTATTATGTAAATAAATGTGAATATTTAAAAAGCGATGAGGAATATTAAGATAGTAAAATATATCCTTATTAATGGTACTCTCTTTATCAAGTAATAGGCAATTCTAGCTTGGTAATTATTATAGCTTGGTTTTAGCTGTTCAATTTCACTTTGTTCATTTTAATTATATACATATATATTCTACCACTATTTTTCCTCTTTATCATTCGTGGTAGATTTTTTTAACGGGAAACTGCACAAATTTAGTTTGAAAATAATGGTAGATATAAATCTGTACATTAGAACTAAACTATCGTAAGAGTAAAAATGCAAATTTTATGTTAATAGCTATTTACGCTAAAACAAATTGCTCTCTTTCGTGCCAAACAACCGCTATACTTATATTATGTACTTGTATTAGAAGATAAATATGATATCAATTTGAGGAAATAGCGTTATCTTATAAGGTAATGCCTCTTTTACTTCTGCTGAAAATAAGTGGAATGCGACTTACGATAGTTTGGCTCTCAGGTACAGATATATATTTTAACTAGCAGGCTACGCCCGCTGCGCTGGTCCATTTTCCCAAACGAACCTTGAATCAAACGAAATTGTGAATTTAACCTTCTATTTTAAAGCAGTAAAGATCATCACCTAGAATGTCCTTCCGCATTGCTGAAAACAATGCGAACGCCATTGGGACATTATACTATCTTATGCCTTGGACGAAATTTGGGCAATTAAGAAACAAATCTTTTAGTTGATCATTTAAAGTAGAGTTTGGTACGGAAATGAGATAGTTATGACAACAGGAATTAAACTTTCTCTAGTCACCACACTATTAAATTAGAGAGTATTACAATGATTGCAGAGATTGATTATTGAACTTTAAGAACATTCGGACCGTTCATTTTCATTTGCTTGTTGTTGAACTCCGGGCCTCTCAACTTGCGCTATATGTGGTTCTGGTAGCTTAAATTCAATCTCATTACATGTTACATTACATTTTTTTTAAATAAATGTCCTTTTCTGGCACGTCTGCTACTGTTTTCCATCTGCATATTCCAGCAGATTAAATAGAATAAGAAAAAATAGGGCAACAAACCAGCGTGTTTTTACAGTAAAGCAGGTAAAATATTTTAAATATCTGAAATTAAATGATTTCATGAATCATATGCGTGAGAGGCTGGGGGGGAGGGGGGGCACACATTTACCCTAAAATTTAAATATTTTACGCAACAATCATAATGTTAACTGCTTTTTATATAATTTATATTTTAATATAAAATTTTACTTCCAAATGTTCTCATACACTTAAAAAACACTATTATTGTGAGCGTTGCTCGGGCCTATATCACGCTTTTGCCTTTTTGACTTAAAATCACATTGTTTGGCTACCAAGGTAATAAGCCAATAGAATGCAAATCACAAGCATATCCATTTTTACAATTACTGCTGTCAGTTTCTCTTGTAAGACACACACACACACACAGAAATATATATATTATTATTATTATTATTATTATTATTATCATTATTATTATTATTATCATTATTATTATTATGAACAAATTAGCTACTACTTGATTATCCCGTTGACCAATTTCGCCAAATTATACAAATCGCCAAACTATTAGTATATATTATTAGTACAGTAGCCTCCCGCTTAACCGGCCTAAACGGGACCGAGGGTTAGAATACCGGTTAAGAGAAATACCGGTTAAAGCGCAGAAGTAAGAAAAATTTAAATAAGTATCTGCGTAATTTAATTAATAAAACCCGTACGATGCATTTAGTTCTTTCAATTTGTGTAGTTTTAAAAAAGTACATATCTTCTATACTTTGTGAAATGAATACTAGTTATAATTAACTGAATTGAAAGAAAAATTATCGCTGATAACAAATAATGAAAAATATTTACCAAAAATTAAATTGTTGAAAATCGTGTCACAGACCTTTATAAGAAGTTGAAATTGTTCTACATTTTGTATATTTAAGTTAATCAAACATAAAGAAATCAGTGACCTTCTTCTGTTGAAGGCAAGATGCTCGACATTTTGCAGCATAAACACTCCATCTCTTTAACATTATAAGTTTAACCGAGGAAGATGTTAGACGCTGCTCAACATAGCGTAGAGCCAACTCTAATGCTTTTACCCCTTCCGTATGAGGAATTTTAGCAGTGTCAACTTCAACTGGGTCATCATCAGGATAGTCTTCGTATTGAACAACATCAGTTACAGTCCTAATTATATTCTCGTCAAATATGCTCGTCATGTTTCATGCTTGAGATCTTTATCAGACTCAAACAATTCTTTTATACAACTTCCAAGGTGATCTGTTCGCATTCCTCAACAAAATAGTTTGCACATAGATGAGACATTATAGAGTTCCCAAGGGGTGGGTGGTGGTCGATTGCACTTTTGACTATTAAAAACACAAAATCTCAAATATTCCGGGGTAAATCACATTGTTCCTGTGGGGGTGGGGGGTTCCCAAACGGGCCACACCCGAAATTTATCATTGGTGAAGGTCAAAGCGTATCCATTTAGAACCGATGTTCACATTTCTGAATTTTGCCTCCTGCTCCTCGGGATTGTAGTTCAACTCGAAAGCGTAAGCTGAGTTCCCCAGGTCGTCATGCCTGATTTTTGCCTGATGTTAGGAATAAAATCGGACGGTTAAAGCGGAGTTCCGGTTAGAAGGAGGCCGGTTAAGAGGGAGGCTACTGTAATTAGTTCGCTTTTTACACATTCGGGTTTTTTGATTTTCTAAATTTAATTAATAATTTGCATATTCATATTTATACCAGGAGTTTAAAAGTGCATTTCTTTGCCTAATTTCATAGCAGGCATCTGTGATTGCACAAAGGGAATATTTTTATTTAAATATAGTTATAAAATGGAACTAAATTTTAATTAATTCAAAGGTTAATTTTAAAAGTTAATTTCAAAGTTTAATTTTAAAACGTTTAAAAAGGTTTTTAAATATTTTTAAACATTCTAAAGTTTTTTAAGATTTTTAAATGTTAATTTCAAAGGTTTATTTAAAGGTTTGATTTTAATTAAATCAAATATGCTGCACGGCGCAGTGTATTGTTAAAAGATTTTGATTAAATGAGGTAAATATATATGTAAAGACAATGTATGAAACATATGTATTGACAATGTTTTTCATACACTTAAATTCTGTTATAAGAAGACTTTAGGGGACAAGGGACCTTAAAATCCTTAAAAATAATTTTTTTTATTTTTTGTAAATTTCACCTAATTATTATTCAAGGGTACATTATACGCATTATGGCATGCATTTATCACAAAAAAAATATTTTTGAGAAAAAAAAATGGAATTTTACCACAGAGAAATTCTGTTCACCACTTCTTAGAAATCTTTATTTATTCCTCCAGCCACCCTTTTTTTATTTATTCCTCCAGCCACCATTTTTTTATTTATTACTCCAGCCACCATATTTTTATTCATTCCTCTAGCCACCATTTTTTTATTTATACCTCCAGCCACCATTTTCCTCCATCCACAGTTTTTTATTTATTCCAACAGCCACCTTTTTCATTCAGCCACAATTTTTTACTTATTTCTCCAGCCACCATTTTTCTAATTATTCCTTCAGCCTCCATTTTTTAATTATTCCTCCAGCCACCAATTTTTTATCTATTCCTCCAGCCACCAATTTTTTATTTATTTCTCCAGCCACCTTTTCCTCCATCCACCAGTTTTTTATTTATTCCTCCAGCCACCTTTTTTCTTCATCCCCCAGTTTTTTATTTATTCCTCCAGCCACCTTTTTCCTCCATCTGCCAGTTTTTTTCTCCTCCAGCCACTATTTCTTTATTTATTACTCCAGCCACCATTTATTTATTTATTCCTCCAGCCACCTTTTAACTCCATCCACCAGTTTTTTACTTATATCTCCAGCCACCATTTTCCTCCATCCACAGTTTTTTATTTATTCCACCAGCCACCTTTTCCCTCAAGAATCTTCTTGAGCAATAGAAGAACGTTTGAGCTCCTGATTTTTAACATAACCATCATGCTCTTTTAAACGAAATCTAAGAGCACGTTTAGTCTGGCCAATATAAGAAAGGCCACACTGGAAACAGATTTGGCAAATGCCCCAATTATCTAGGCGATCAACGGGGTGTTTGAGATTTGAAAAAGTGATTTTATTAGCAGGAGAAAAAATAGCTTTAAAATCAAACCTTCTTAGGATTTTAGCAACTTGCTGGATGATTTTAGGAAAAAATGGTAACACAACTGAAGTATTAGAGTTGGAATTCGAATGCTTTTCAGAATGGACGGATTTCGTCAATTTCTTATAAAAAGAATGAATAATATTAGAGGAATAACCACGATCAACAGCAATAGTTATGAGGTAATTAAGTTCAGCAATAAGTAACTGAGGAATGGAACAAATATTCGTAGCCCGAAAAACAAAAGCATTGAAAGCAGGGAATTTCTGGTTAAGGGGATGAGAATAATACCTGTGAGGTGGGAAACTGAGAGCAAACGGTTTACGAAAGACGGTAGTCTGAAAGCCATTTTCAAAACGGATAACAAGGACATCCAGGAAAGAAAGACAGTTATTGGTCTCAATTTCAGAGGTAAATTGAATGCAGGGATCAATGAAATTCATAATAGAAAGAAAATGATTAATATCTGAATTCATTTCAACCAGGATATAAACATCATCAACATAACGAACATAGAACGGAAATTTTAAAATTTCAAAAAGTTTGACCTCAAAATAGTGCATATAAATATCGCATAAAATAGGACTAAGAGGATTACCCATAAGTTCTTTAACAAAATTTAAAGAATTCTTAAGAGTGAAACAGTTACTGCTCAAAAGTGGGGGAAAACAGAAACCAAATATTTGGCAAGCCTATAAGAAGCTGTACCCATACTAGAGACAATAGGTCTAAAAGGAATGTCAGGTTTATGGACCTTAGGTAAAGCATAATACCTGGCACAATGCGCAATAGACGGAATAAGGGACTTCTTAAAGTTAGCGGGAATAATGGAAGAAGATAATTGGGGAATTTACCAAATCTGTTGCCAGTTTGGCCTTTCTTATATTGGCCAGACTAATCGTGCTCTTAGATTTCGTTTAAAAGAGCATGAAGGTTATGTTAAAAATCAGGAGCTCAAACGTTCTTCTATTGCTCAACATTCTTGGTCTTCTCAACATAGGTTCGATTTTTCCTCAGCCATCATTATCCAAAAATGTTCTTCTAACCTTGATCTTGATTTTCGGGAAGCTTACCATATCAATAAAAATTCTCACTTTTTAGTCAATGACTTATCTAGTACTTCTGATTTTCCAAGTATTTGGAAAGCATTAATTTAATTCCCCCTTTTTTGGTTTCTTTTCTCTCCTTCTCCGGTAGATGTCGCTACTTGTCCACCCAGTCGTTTCCACGGCTTCTCTCTCATTGGTTGTTTTGGCGCCTTCGCTACCCGTATAGGGTATATAAGCCAGCTCGTCTCTGTCTATCATTCTGTTCAGCCATGCTTTTTCTACAACGCTGTTCCTTTTTCCCTATCTTGCACTGAAGAAGAATCTCGCTAGTAGACTCGAAACAGCTGTTTGCTGCTTTTCATATATTATTTGTGCATTTTAAAAGTTGGTTTTTCTGCTTTTTAATACTGCTGCACAAAAGGCTATATTTGCTATTTTTATACACCATTTTATATTTATTCCTCCAGCCACCTATTTCCTCCAGCTACCCTTTTCATCCAGCCACAATTTTTTTATTTATTCCTCCAGCCACTATTTTTTATTTATTCCTCCAGCCACGTTTTACCTCCATCCACCTATTTTCTATTTATTCCTCCAGCCACAATTTTCCTCCATCCACCAGTTTTTTATTTATTCCTCCTGCCACGTTTTTCCTCCAGCCACCATTTTTTATTTATTCTTCCAGCTACCATTTTCCTCCATCCACCAGTTTTTTAGTTATTCCTCCTGCCACACTTTTCCTCCAGCCACCATTTAATATTTATTCCTCCATCCACCAGTTTTTTAGTTATTCCTCCTGCCACCTTTTTCCTCCAGCTACCATTTAATATTTATTCCTCCTTCCACCAGTTTTTTAGTTATTCCTCCTGCCACCTTTTTTCTCCAGCCACAATTTTTTAATTATTCCTCCAGCCACCATTTTCCGCCATCCACCAGTGTTTTATTTATTCCTCCAGCCACCTTTTTACTCCAGCTACCTTTTTACTCCAGCCACCATTTTACTCCAGCCACCTTTTTCCTCCAGCCACCTTTTTCCTCCAGCCACCTTTTCCCTCCAGCCACCTTTTTCTCCTGCCACCAGTTTTTTATTTTATCCTCCAGCCACCTGTTTCCTCCATCCACCAATTTTTTATTTCTTCCTCCATCTACCAGTTTTTTAGTTATTCCTCCTGCCACCCTTTCCCTCCAGCCACCACTTTTTTCTCTCCAGCCACCATTTCTTTATTTATTACTCCAGCCACCATTTTTTAGTTATTCCTCCAGCCACTTTTTTCTGCAGCCACCATTTTTTTATTCCTCCAGCCACCATTTTTTTTATTAATTCCTCGAGCCACCATTTTTTATTTATTCCTCCATCCACCACTTTTTTATTTATTCCTAAGGCTACCATTTTTTATTTATTCCTCCAGCCACCAATTTTGTATTTATTTCTCCAGTCACCTTTTTCCTCCATCCACCAATTTTTTATTTATTCCACCAGCCACCATTTCCCTCCACGTCCACCAGTTTTTATTTATTCCTCTAGCCACCTTTTCCCTTCATCTACCATATTTTAACTTATACCTGCAGCCACCATTTTCCTACATCCAGCAGTTTTTTATTTATTCCTCCAGCCACCTTTTTTTATTCATTTCTCCAGCCACCAGTTGTTTATTTATTCCTCCAACCACCATTTTTTCATTTATTTATCCTGCCACTATGTTTTATTTATTTCTCCAGCCACCATTTTTCTAATTATTCCTCCAGCATCCATTTTTTAATTTTTCCTCCATCCACCAGTTTTTTATTTATTTTTTCAGCCACCTTTACCCTCCATCCGCCAGTTTTTTTCCTCCAGCCACCATTTCTATATTTATTACTCCAGCCACCTTTTTCCTCCAGCCATCAATTTTTTAGTTATTCCTCCAGCCACATTTTTCCTTTAGCCACCTTTTTCTGCAGCCAACATTTTCTTATTCCTCCAACCGCCTTTTCCCTCCAGCCATCAGTTTTTTAGTTATTCCTGCAGCCACCTTTTTCCTCCAATCACATGTTTTTTATTTATTCTTCCAGCCACCTTTTTCCTCCACCACCACTTTTTTATTTATTCCTCCAGCCACTATTTTTTTATTTATTCCTCCAGCCATCTTTTCCCTCTAGCCACCATTTTTTTTATTTATTCCTCTAGCCTTCTTTTTCCTCCATCCACCAGTTTTTTATTTATTCCCCCAGCCACCTTTTTCCTCCAGTCACAATTTTTTTATTTATTCCTCCAGACACCGTTTTTTATTTATTCCTCCAGCCACCTTTTTGCTCCATCCGCCAGTTTTTTATTTATTCCTCCTGGCACCTTTTTCCTCCAGTCACCATTTTTTATTTATTCCTCCAGTCACAATTTTCCTCCATCCACCAGTTTTTTATTTATTCCTCCTGCCACCTTTTACCTCTATCCAGCAGATTTTTATTTATTTTTCCAGCCACCATTTTTTAATTTATTTCACTAGCCACCAGATTTTCATTTATTCCTCCAGCCACAACTTTTTTATTTATTTTTCCAGGCACCATGTTTTATTTATTCCTCCAGACACTTTTTTCCTCCTGCAACCATTTTTTTATTTATTTCTCCAGCTACTATTTTTCTAAATATTCCTCCAGCCTCCATTTTTTAATTATTCCCCATCCATCAGTTTTTTATTTATTCCTCCAGTCACCAATTTTTTATTTATTCCTCCAGCCACCTTTTTCCTCCATCCACCAGTTTTCTATTTATTCCTCCAGCCAAATTTTTCCTCCATCCACCAGTCTTTTATGTATTCCTCCTGCCACTTTTTTTCCTCCAGCCACCATTTCTTTATTTATTACTCCAGCCACCATTTTTTTAGTTATACCTCCAGCTACATTTTTCTGCAGCCACCATTTTTTTATTCCTCCAGCCGCCTTTTTCCTCATCCACCATTTTTTTATTTATTCCTCCACCCACCATTTTTTTATTTATTCCTCCATCAGCGAGTTTTTTAATTATTCCTCCAGCCACCATTTCCCTCCACATCCACCAGATTTTTATTTATTCCTCAAGCCACCTTTTTCCTCCATCCACCAGATTTTTACTTATACCTGCAGCCACCATATTCCTCCATCCAGCAGTTTTTTATTCATTCCTCCAGCCACCATTTTTTTTATTTATTTGTCCTGCCACCATGTTTTATTTATTCCTCCAGCCACCTTTTTCCCTCTGCTAACATTTTTTTAATTTATTTCTCCAGACACCATTTTTCTAATTATTCGTCCAGCCTCAATTTATTAATTATTCTTCCATCCACCAGTTTTTTATTAATTCCTCCATCCACCAGTTTTTTATTAATTCCTCCATCCACTTTTTTCCTCCATCCACCTTTTTCCTCCAGCCACCATTTTTTTAGTTATTCCTCCAGCCACCTTTTTCTGCAGCCACCATTTTTTATTCCTCCAGCCGCCTTATACCTCCAGCCATCAGTTTTTTATTCATTCCTCCACCCACGTTTTTCCTCAAGCCACCATTTTTTATTTATTCCTCCAGCCACCATTTTCCTCCATCCGTCAGTTTTTAATTTATTCCTCCAGCCACCTTTTCCTCCATCCACCAGTTTTTTATTAATTCTTCCAGCCACCTTTTTCCTCCATCCACCAGTTTTTTATTAATTCTTCCATCCACAATATTTTTTATTCCTCCATCCACTAATTATTTATTTATTCCTCCAGTCAAAATTTTTTATTTATTCCTCCAGCCAGCATTTTTTTATTTATTCCTCCAGCAACCTTTTCCCTCCAGCCTCCAGTTTTTTATTCATTCTTCCTGCCAAATTTTTTCCTCCAGCCACCATTTTTTTATTTATTCCCCCAGTCACCTTTTTTCTCCATCCACCAGTTTTTTATTTATTGCTCCATCCACCAGTTTCCTCCATCAACCAGTTTTTTATTTATTCCTCCAGCCACCTTTTTTATTTATTCCTTCAGCCACATTTTTCCTCCATCCATCAGTTTTTCATTTATTTCTCCAACCACCTTTTAACTCCATCCACCACTTTTTTATTTATTCCTCCATCCACCACTTTTTTATTTATTCCTCCAGCCACCATTTTTTTATTTATTCCTCCAGCCACCATTTCCCTCCACACCCACCAGTTTTTTATTTATTCTTCCAGCCACCATTTCCCTCCACATCCACCAGTTTTTTATTTATTCTTCCAGCCACATTTTTACTCCAGCCACCAGTTTTTTATTTATTCCTCCTGCCACCGTTTTTCTCCATCCACCAGTATTTTACTTATTCCTCCAGCCACCATTTTCCTTCATCCACCAGTTTTTTATTTATTCCTCCATCCACCATTTTTTTATTTATTCCTCCAGCTACCATTTTTTTATTTATTCTCCAGCCACCTTTTCCCTCCATCCACCAGTTTTTTATTTATTCCTCCAGCCACAATTTTCCTCCATTCACCATTTTTTATTTATTCCTCCATCCACCTTTTTCCTCCAGCCACCATTTTTTATTTATTCCTCCATCCACCTTTTTTTAATTTTTAATTTTTTATCATTTTTTTCCTTTTTTTCCTTTTATTAATTTTTTTCCTTTTTTAACTTTATTATTTTTTTTTTTGCCTTTTTGAATCTTTTATACTTTTCTATTTCTTTTCATCTTTTTTTTTTTTATTATTGAATTTCTTACTTTTGTAGAGATAAATTATTTTTTTCTAAATGAGAGAAATTTTTTCAGAAGCCAGGGCTTCGTTCTCGGATAGAATCCAGTTTTCTTTTTTTCTTCACTACCTATAAAGAAATTTTTTAAAAAAATCAAATCAACGGGTTTTTTTTAATTCTTGCATCATAAACTTTATTTTATATAACAAAAAATATCTGATCAAAATGTAGAAAAAAATACACAAAAATTTATTTTTACACACATTCTACAGTGGGTGATTTACCGATTCTAGTTGGCCAAAATTCGATTTTTAAAAGTTTATCCTAGCGTAATTTATTTTTTGCTTGTTATAGCTCAATAGTTAGGACGTTGTACCCTGCTATTGGTTTTTATATAAATATAATTGTATGCTCCATTGACTAGCGCAACGTTAGTGCTTCTTAGTTGGGAATGAATCATTCAATTTGAGTATTGTTTTTTAATCTATTACTTGAAGCGGAATAAAACATACTGCTCTATTATGAACGCTTCCAAACAAAATATGGACTTTATTTTATCGGATTTATGTGCATGAAGTTTGACCATATCAGCTGCTATTTCATATTTAATGTAAGAAATCTCTATTTTTGTTACAATTTTTCAGTTTTAATATAAAAAAAGTTATAATATAAAGGACGATTAAGCTCAATTTTTTATATTATTAAATAGTTTAGATTATTACCTTTTCGTTCCAATTTAATTTGTCTGCCCCTAGCCCCCCCCCCCCCCCCTCGGTTTAGAACAGTTTTTAGCTTATTAAGTCTAAATAATTTTTTTTGACTAAAAACCATGCCGAAACCGGTTACCGTTAGCCAATGGGAGAGAGCGACAGGGTCTTTTAAACACGGCATCCCCAGCTTTGTATTAGACTAATGCTGAACTGGGCCGCAATAGGGCTGTTATTTTGGGCAACAAGATGGTTATGCGTCAGCTCCGCATAAAGCCACGCAGGTTTGACCATAAATGGACGGATCTTCCAGAATTGAGGTTTGGATGTGCTAGACAGGGGAATGGCCTCATCAGTTCTTCCTTTGGTAGGGGGGGGGGGGGCAAGACCATTGTGTACGTTTGTGCTCCCTATTAAAATATTATACATATCATATGTCATGTGTTCTTGCTCTGACTTTGTGGCATTTCCGGATGTGCGTTTTTATCTGGATACTGTTCACAGTTTTCTACCCATCCCCCCTTATGATCCCTCAACTACTATTCAGACGATTGTAATGCGTAATATCATAAAAAAAACTTAAAGGACGCAAGACCCCAGGTTACGATAAAATTACTAACACTGCTCTCAAAAATCTTCCTCATAGCTGTATTATATATATCACAGACCTTACTAACTCTATTTTTAAATTAAATTATTTCCCTAAAACATGGAAAACTTCCAACTTTTCACCTATCACTAAACCAGGAACTAACCTTTCTGATCCTACCGAATACAGATCCATTTCACTACTATCATCCCTCCAGTAAAGTCATCGATAGCGTCATAAGGGCCCAGTTGCAGGACTTTATTCAGCACAACAACATTCTCATGCCTGAGCAGTTCGGCTTTCGCCCAAAACACTTAACACAACACCAGCTCCTTCGTGTTATTGAATTTCTTAGTGGGAAACTCAAAGCGAAGCTGCCGCTATATTCCTTGACGTCGCAAAGGCTTTTGATAAAGTCTGGCACGAAGGCCTTATATTTATATTAATTAAGCTTAATTTTTGCGCCAGACTTATACATTTAATATGCTTCTTTGGCCAAATTTTTCGGGTCCGCATAAACAACATCCTTTCAGTTGTATTCCTCATCCTAGCGGACACCCTTCGGGGGAGCTTGTTGGACCATTTCACCCGTAAATTTACCTACCCTAATAGGTTAATTTTTAACAAAACTACTATTCCAAGGACTGGTGATGCCAAATACCTGGGAGTCATCATTGACTGTAAGCTCACATGGAGCAAGCATATACTTTCCATCAGGGGAAAAGTCGCTGGACCTTCTATCTCTCTGAATCCTCTACTCAATAGTAAAACTCTTCCAGTTTACAATAAAATTCTTCTTTATAATTCCTACATCATCCCTATCATAATTTATGCCATTCCGGTCTAGGGCTTCACCTGCACCTCTTCCATGGATAATCTCAGTCGCCTACGTAACAAGCATTGTCGCTTTGTACGCAACGCTTCTTGTTACCTACGCAACGCTACCGTCCGAAGGGACCTTAATACTATGAGTTTAAGAAAACGCAACAAAGACCTTGCTGAAAAAATTATAGTAAATTATATGATCTATCTAACGATATCGAAGCAGAGCTACCAGACTATGAAGCCTTCGATTCCGATCATCGCAAGCGGCCCAAGAACTCCATTATTATGGAGACTCAGTGAGCTTTGTGTTCAGTCAGAGTTTTCTATCTTATGGGCAACTGATACTGCATTTTACTGGCACTAGCTATAGCGATGGATGCGATTCTACTTCTTTGGTATTATCAGCCTCCCCATTCTAAAAAACGATAAGCGACAGATTTTTATGTATGCATATGGCATTTTAACCCTCCTACCCCTATAATTCATTTCATTGGATTCGAACCAGAATTTTTTTCTTAAAGTAAGCTACACAAAATTCACCGGATACTAATATAAATAAATAGATTAAATATTTAAAAAAAAATTCTCATGTGAAATGTTTTTATTAAATTTGAGTATGAGTAAAACTTCAACAGGGTAGGAAGGTTTAAATATTCCCATAAAGGTCAATCCATTCCAAATCATCTAGGTGGTTGTGCTCGCGATTTTTAATTTTCTTAATCTTTTAAACAAGTTTTTTTTTATAATTTTCTGAGTTTAAAAACATGATTAAATTTTCTTTTGATCGTATAGTTTTTTGGGAGGGTGGCCAATTTTAACGAGCTACACCGTCATTTTTTGGTGGTAAACAGGTTTTACGGAAAATGCTGTAACTGTTTTATTTTTCTCTACCAATCGAGATGAATCAACTACCAAAATGTTCAGAATAAAATTGTCGATATTTTATGTAATTATAAAATTTTCATTTGTCTTAAAAGGATGTAGGTCAAAAACATGTTTAAAACAGAAGAAATAAAAGATCAAACACCACATTTCCCTGCCATTATTTTTTATGAAGGAGATCAGACTCGTCTTACTTTTTTTTTCTTCGTTCCTGAAAACCTTTTCCTTTTTTTTCTTTTTTTTTTCTTTTTTCTTCTCAGCTTATGAAAAACAGCGTGAAGTCTGATTTTGGCAAGTTTCACTAATTAATATATCAAAAGGGACTGAATAATTTTTTTTTTTTAATTTTGGATAAAAGACATCTGCGTAATGTAAAGCCAAATTCTAAATTTTATGATTGAGACTTAACAGGATTTTGAATAACAGTTCATTAAAAATGCACCAAAAACTCCGCCCACTTTTCTTTTCTTTTTTTCCAGATATAAAGCATTACACTTACTTCCTGCTTAGGTATGTTCAAAATGATGATCAAGACAAATTTTACGGATTATTGCTTAGTAAATATAAAATTAAGGAATCTTCAAATATTCTAAAAAAGTATGGAACATTCTAAATGAAATACATTATGAATGACTTCTAAAATAAAAAAATTTTGGGGGTGAAAGGGTAAGTCGTAAAATAAGCTTTCAATACTATTTGATATGCAATAAATATAATTCTGTAACATTAAATATTCAACAGAACGTTAAAAGAAGAAGAAGAAGAATATTTATAGAAAAAATGTGAATTTCGCTGATTCGAATAAAAGATGTATTTCCAAAAATCAAAAGTTCAAATTTGGTAAGGGGTAAGGCAAGGGGCGAAGCGTATGCAAACGAAAAATTTTACAAAATTTTATTAGCGAGCTGGTGTTTTCGCTTGGGTGAAGTTGCTTCTAATAGGGTACTTAGGCTGATTTCAAAAATATATGTAAAAATAAAACTGTATCAGGTGCTCCTCAGCTGTGCACAATAAAATTAAAAGCAGGTCGCTTTCAAGAAAATTTCCAAAAGGTGCCCTGCAGACTGTACCTTATCTTAACACTTGCCCAGTGTCATATTTGCCTCATTTTAATTTTTGAAAATACACTTTTCGTTCGCATTAATAAAATTCATATTTTTTCCCCTTTAAATCTTTATTTAACCATTTGGAAAAATGGTTATTTTCCTCGTCAGGGTAGGAAATCAAAAACATATCGGAAGCTTTTTATTAGTTGAATCCGTATTTTATTCGTTTTCTGAATGGTCTATACAGTAATCTGTATTTATCCGTTACTTTAAACAGAGATGGATACTTCTGTTGCCACTATGACAAAAAAGTAACAAAAACTACAAAAAAAAAATTATAACTCAGAAACAAATTGAGATACAGCTTTGAAACAAATTGCATTTAAAAGTACATTTTTTTCTCTATACGACGGTGTAAAAAGTAATATTGTGGGATGTTTAGAAGTTTAAGAATGAAATTTCATTTAAAATTGGTTCAGGAATATTAATGGTTAATCCATGGCGTACGTAATGTATGACCAGCTCCGTAGAAGTTTAAAAATTTACAGTACCGAAAAATGTAATCCATGGCGTACGAAATGTATGATCAACTCCGTGCGATTTTTTATGTCTTGAATTTTAGACTTCGAAAAAATCATTTTCCAAATGGTCGTTGTAATTTGTTAAATTGCATTTTTTTTCATTTAATTGAATTGATTTCATTTTTTTTACATTCAATTGAATTTAATTGTATATTAAATTGTATTGAGAGTTTATTTTACAACTAACCTCCCCCCCCCCTCCCTTCTTTTTCCATCTCATAATAAAAACCTTAGCAATTTGGAATAATAGGCTCAATCCATTTCAAATCACCAAGATAAAATTAGAGTAAAATTAGCCTTTATCGTCATTTTGAACGTACCTAAGCACCTGTAATGCTCTATCTGGAAGAAAAGAAAAGTGAAAGGGGGGCGGAGTTTTTTAGTGATTTTTAGTGAACTGTTATTCAAAAATCGGCTAAGTCTCAATCATAAAACTTACAATTTAATTTTACGTTACAAAGATGTTTATTATCCTAAATTTTTCAATTTTTTTATTCAGTCCCTTTTGAGATATTAATTTACGAAAACTGAAAAAAAAAATCAGACTTAACGCAGTTTTTGATGAGCTGTGCAAAAAAAAAAAAAAAAAAAAAAAAAAGCTTTTCACGATTTAACTTTATTAAAACAAGTAGTCCTATGAGAGATCAGTGTCAGAAAAAAATATTTAAGGTGAGTCTGATCTCCTTCATAAAAAAATAATGGCAATGAAATGTGGTGTTTGATCATTTATTTATCCGGTTTTTAAACATGTTTTTGACCTATATCCTTAAGTCAAATGAAAATTTTAGAATTATATAAATGTAGACAATTTTATGCTGAACATTTGGGTGTTTGATTCATCTTATAGGTAGAAAAATAAGGCAGTTACAGCATTTTCAGTAAAACACGTTTTGTACCCAAAAATGGCTGTGTAGCTAGTTAAAAATGCCACCCCCAAAAAACTTTACGATTAAAAAAAATAATCATGTTTTTAAACTCAGAAAACTATGAAGAAAACTCGTTTAAAAGATTAGGAAAATTAAAAATGTCAAGCGCAACCACCTGTGTGAATTGGCACCTATAAGTTTCCGTTGTAATTTTTAAAAATTTCAAAAGAATATTATTGTATTGTTAGATATTAATGTATTTATTAGATATAATTTATTGTATTGTTAGAAATAATTATATAATATTACATTATTATACTGTTAATGCATCATTATTACTTTGTTATACTATTATTAAATTATTATTATGCTCCCTCCGTCCCAAATTAGTTGCGACATTTAAGTCGAAAATTTTGTCCCAAATTAGTTGCTACATTTCAAGTGGGTGGAGTTATAAATAACTTCCGATACAGTTTAGTACATCGACATCATTTTGAAAGGACTCTACCACTAGTACACCATAAAGATAATTTTCTTCCTAAAGAATTAATGATTCATTAGCTGGAAGGGAGTTTTATGCGATTACTGGTGGAAGAATTCTTACGAAATGGGGCGTGACTTAAGAGCGTGTGAAACTTGGATTATTTAAACTAATTTGGTACTTATTTAAGGAGAGACGGAGGGAATGCTTGGTACGTAAATGTTGTTAATTGATAGCATAGCACCCTGAAATCTCTGAAAAATTTTCAAACAAAATCATAAAATCATTAGTATCAATAATCAGTACAAAAGTAATAAAATGTAGCAACTAATTTAGGACAGAGGGAGTATTTCATTATTTTACATTATATGTGATCTATGTTTCGCAAATTCTATAACGAAAAAATGGACTCTTCACAGTTCATAAACCCTAGATTTCCACTTTTTTATTTAATTCATTTAAAATTATTTTCCAGACCAGTCACCACCTTTCCCTTTCTTAATCTTACAAAACTAATATCTCTAAAACTTGAAAATTCAAATTTTACTAATTAAATAATTATACACCGAATACCCCCACCCCCACCCCCATCAACGGCTATTACACAGAGTTTAAAACTTAATTTTTCTTTTAAAAAGATGACTTTATTAATTGTATTAAACTGTACCAGAATAAGAATATTCCCGTGCATATATCGTGTGACTGTAGACTATTCTTAGTTGCTTTGATAAGGAATTCGGCCGAAACGTATAATCAGTTTATTAAAACACTTTCATTAATTTTATAGTTCATAACACATTTATCAACAATTGTTGAAGTGAGAGAACAAATCTTTGCAATTTTACTTTAAAAGTGCATAATTCCTTTTTGAAAAAAAAAAAAATAATAATAATATAATATATATATATACTATAAAATATTTTTACAATATTGATTAAGGAATTACCTTTTTATTAATTTTAATTCTTATATTCCACTGCAATATTAAACTTTCTGATATTCATAAAAAAATATATTTGTTTATTTATTTATTTATTTTACTTTATAAAAGGACAAAAGGAAAGGCAGTGAGTGAAATTGGAAAATAATTTTAAATGAATTTATTATAAAAGTCGAAATCTCGGTTTTAGAGTTGTGAACTGTCTATTTTTCTGAGATTGAATTTTATGAAATAGAGATCACAGATAATATAATATAATAATGTTGTAATTATAATATAAAACACAAGAATAATATTACAGCGTAGTAATAATATAAAAACGTTATTAATGTATTTTCAATATATTAATGTATTATTATATTATTATTCCATTTTAACTACACAGTGTAATAATGTTAATTTTTTCGACAGTTTTTTAAATCGAAAACTTGTCGGATCATCTAAATGACATGTGAATACATAAATATCTGTCACTTAGCATGTTTTAGAATGGGAAGGCTGACAATTATCCGGAACAGGGGTGTCAAACTGAGACTCGCGGAGTACCGCTAAAATTTTATAGAAATACCTGGCTTATACAATCATCGAAGCTCTGCCATTCCACAAGTCCATTATTTCTTTGAAAAATTAGTGGTTTTCGTCGGGCCACAGTTTCATTACAGTGGCTAGAATAGATAGTGTGCCGTTCATTGGCTACCATAACGCTATTTTTTTGGTCGTGAAAGGGAGGACGCCGCAAGGTGGCGCGCATGTTATCACCGACTGGGAATTTTGAAAGCTTTTAGCGCCGTGACAGTGAAGCATATTCTAAACAAACGCGAGTTTTTCCCATAAAGTTTTAATTATGTCTGTTTAAGAAACAAAATATGAGTGAAAAACTAACAAAAAATATCAGCAAAGGTATTGTTTTGCGCCTGGTTGTCGTAAATTGTTTTTTAAATAACTGTATAAAGCAAAATGTATCTGTTTTCAATTAGTTGATCTCCAATTTTGTTCTTAGTAAAAAGAAAAAAAAATGCATTTTTAGAATATTGTTTGATTAAGTTTATATTCTAGCCACTGTAGTTTCATACTCTTATCTAGAATTAAAAGATTATCCATCGCTATTTTGTATTACATATAAAACTTTCACACCACAAAATATCAAGAGTAAAATATATATAGTAATATAACTGCAATTTACAATTCATTAATTCTAAGGAAAAACCGTTTGTTTGTGATTTGTTTTTGTTTGTCACGAAAACTGCTTTCTAAGCAGTTGAAATAAAATAAAAGATTAATCTAGGAAGGCAGTGTGCATTTTTCTAATTTGAACATTGGGGAATTCCTGGAAAAATTACCTTATTCTAGTCTGCTATGCTCACACATTTGTAAGTAAGTGAAACCACGGCCAAACGTGATTCGCCTTATACGGCCGTAACAAACACTTGAAATCCCTTTGTTTTCGGGGAATCAGAAATTCTCTCCGGAGAATTGTAGGGGGCGCTTTTACCTACTGTGTCTAATGAAAAATTTGCCTTTAACGGTTGTGTTTTCTTAGGTATAACATAACTAAAATTGCGATTTTTGATTTTTTTTTTTGTAAAACCCGGCTTATTGCTGTCTTCCATACTGCACTTACGATTCACTAAAAAAATTCCAGAAATGTCTTTTCATGAGCTTTCTTCAAATTTGGAGTACAAACTGTTGAAAGAAAAAAAAAAGACTTGTTGATTCTTTAAAATAATGAAACATGAAAAAAAAAAAATATTTTTTTATTATTAGTTTTTTGTATCCCCGTATTTCATAGCCAGCACCTACAATATTTAAATTTACTGAAAATTGTTCACAATGTACACATATCTATATCTCTCTAAATTCAGAGTCATGTAAGTATCCATGTTTTTTTTTTTTTTTTTTTTTTTTTTTTTTTTTCTTAAAGAAAAGAAAAAAATCGATATGATTTGATTGCCGGATATTGTCAAAAAGACCTGCTTATTTTTATTTTTATTATTATATATATTTTTTTTTAATAAAACATGTAAATATATTGTTATTTTTATCGTATATTTTTAAATGATGACTGAGAATTAGAATATTTTATCATGAGATTTTGTAATTTTTCTATACGCTTGTATAGTTAAGATTAGCCCATATAAAGGTTAAATTTATCGAAAATCGTTCGCAATGTACTGATAAATATATTTTCTGAATAATTAAGAATTATGTAAATATCCATGTTTTGAAAAAAAAAAAAAAAAAAAAAGAAATCGATATGAGTTGATTGCCAGACAGTGGCAAAAAGACTTTCTTGTTTTTTTTGTTTTTTGTTTTTTTTATTATGAAACATGTAAATATATTTTTATTTAAATCGTATACTTTTATACCATGATTGTCCAGAATTAGAATATTTAATTTTATATGTAATTTTATAATTTTTATCTGTGCTTAAATATTTCAGATCAACACATACAATGGCCAAATTTATTGAAAATTGTTTGCAATGTACAGACATATATATTTTCTTAAAAATTAAGAATCCTGTTAAAAAAAAAAAAAAAAAAAAAAAAAGAGTTGATTGCCGGTTATTGGAAAAAAGACTTGCTTATTTTGTTGATATTATGAAACATGCAAATATCCTTTTAATTGTATCATTATTTTATAGCATCAGTGTCCAAAATTAGAATATTTAATTTTGTTATTTTTCTACATGCTTGACTATTTCAAATCACCACATATAATGACCAAATTTATTGAAAATTTATTGCAATGTACATATATCTATATATTTTTAATTAATTAAGAACCGTGCAAAAATATTCAATGTCCTGAAAAAAAAAATTTCGTTATGAGTTGGATGCCTGACACTGGCGAACTTGCTTATTCATTCTCTTAACATTGTGTAAATATTTTTTTATTATAGTTTTTATAATATAACTGCCTAAAATTCAAACATTTAATTTTATAATTTCCCCCTTTTTTTTTCAAAAAAGGATAGAAACCTATAATTATTATTATTTTTCTATTTCCCTGTACGCTTTATTTTCAGTACCTCTAAATGTTTACTATTATCCAAAATTGTCCGTAATCAACTTTATCTACCTATATTTTACATCAGAAATCTGGTGCAAAAAATAATAGTTTAAATAGGCTGGCGAATAGTTTAAAAAGTTATCCTGATTATAGAATAATTTGGTTTTTTAAAAAAGTTTTTGTTAATTTTCTTAATATTTTGAAACTAGTAAATAATATTTTAAAAATTTTAATTTGCAATTTAATTTAATTTAAATTAAAGTTTTTTTTTTTAAACAAATGCAGAAATTTACTTACAATCTTTGTTTTCCGTGTTATAGTAGCGTATTATTTAATATATTTTTAGTTACTTATGTTTAATGCATTGTATTTATTTATTTTATCTCCAAGTCCTTCGGTTTTCCTGTTTGCAGTATAAAAAACGCCTAGGCAAAACATAAATATATTATCTATACATTTTATAACGCATATACAGAGACGTTTTTCGTATTTTTATGTATGAAAGTAACACTTAATAAGCATTATTTACAGTAGAGAAAGTACAATTTACAGCAGGTTATCGCGCCATCTGGTGGCGACTGTAGCCCATAACGATTCCGAAACTAAGGGGTATTGTGAAGGGCGTATAAGGCTGGCGATCGAGTTTGGCCGTGGTGAAGCTAGTAACAATTTCTAAGCATTCAATAAATGCTTTAAATATGACTTTAGTTTCAACAGCTATAATGTTATATGGTATCTACATCAGATGAGTCATATTCAAGATTGTTACAAAAGCAGAAAAAAATATCTGCTTAATTAATTAAAAGGGGATGAAAACCATGCTTTTCTTAAGCAATTAAGAATTCATAAAACTAACAGTTAACCTATCAGAATCAATTTGTGAAATCTGGAAAATTTTAATATTAGGCTAATTTTTAACAATTCTATTATAGAACACAAAAACAATACTAACACAAGTACCTGTTTATTTTTTATGCTTAGACTATACAGAAAAAGAAAATATAATGTCTGTTTTCTAAGTATTGTTTCCTTCAGTCTAAATACTTAATTAGTTATCGTCCTCTATACTAATAAAATAACTTTTTCTTTCTATCGGCGATCGCTCCTCCGAAATCTACCGCACGTACTGGCAGGGGCGGACTGGCATAGTTTGGCCCACCCCGCTAGACTTATGCATTGGCCCACCAATCGACAACCCCATTGTTAAAATGTTTGAATACTGACTATCAATACAGTGCCTAGAAGTATACTTCTAGGTATAGTATAGAAGTTTATAGTATAAAACTAGTTTATAGTATAAACTAGTATAGACTATAGTGTAGTATAGTTTATAACCAGTTATATACTAGTATATAGTTTATAGTATAGAACTAGGTATAGTATAGAAGTATACTTCTATACTATACTATCGATACGACCCTTTGCTCTAATTCTATGATGAAGACTTGCATAATTTTAAACAATTAAAAGGTATACACGTAATAAATAAAAACGTTTGAAATTTCGTATGGGAATTCTTGCCAGATATTTTTATTCTTTGTATTTAAAAAAAAAAAAAATATGTTGGGTCAATTGCGCTGTCAGCGTCAGTCAACGATATCGTTAGAATAGATGATTTCTGCTTGTGAAGGGGCTCCCAACGGGAATAGGGCGTCGCTTAACCTAACCTAAGCACATTGGCAACAACTAGGAACATGCAGACCTCACCTGGAATTTGACCCAGACCCCTTTGGAAAGTGTTAAGTATTGACCGGAAAGAGTTAGTACAATTGAAATTAACACACATACATTGATTAATTTGTTATTTGAAAAATCGTGATATCCATTTGTACATTTTATTTTATTATTTGAAGTTATCAACATATATACACTTTGTACAGTCGTAGAAAAAAAAGTAAACACCCCCTACTAACTCCTCAACAAATTATCGTAAACGAAAGTTACTGGTACCGAACGATTGGAAATAAAGTCTACTTTTAAATGACGTATATAAAATTTGCTTAGGGGGCATCTACATATTAAAACAAATCCAAACTTCATTTTTTTTTTCAATGGCAATACCCAGTTTTAACGAGATATTTCAAATCTTTGGTTCAAACTATGCCTAGACACGAAATTTCAAGTCATTTGAATGATAAGTTTTTGAATTATAAGCATTGAAAATTTAGTGCTTCTAATGTTAAATTACATTTTCATATTTTTATTAATGGAGTTATGAATAAAGAGGAGGAGACATATAATGTTTTGTCTACCAGTTGTGAGTGAAGTAACTGAGGAGGTTGTCACAAGATGGCGGCTGCTTTTTTTTTTAAATCGTATCAACTGATTCTGATTACCACCAAGGCAAACATCCCACCAGTAAAATTGAATTGAAAATTGAATTGAAAATTTCGTCTTAATTAAGCGTCTTATTCACGGAAATTTTTCCCAAAAATGTCGTAAATATTTCTATTTGTTTTTACTGGTGTCAGTATGTCTTCTAAAACTGCCAGTTTGTTTCCCTGGTTGTCACAAGATGGCGGAAACGCAGGGCCTAACTACCGCTAAAGTAAACTCCTACCAGTAAAAATGAAAATCTGTTTCTATGGTTATTTATGACTGAAATCTTGTAAAAATAAGGCGTGCGTAGTGGAAATTTCCACCGGCGGTAAACAACTCCTGCGATAGCGGTTACAGTAGGGATGGGCGTTCCTGCTCCTTTTGAAAAACGAAAACGAACCGTTCCTTCAGAACCTGGAACTGTTCCTTTTACCCGTTTTAAAGGAACAGGTCACGTGATCTCGTAACGAACGAGAAGAGGAACGAAGAGACCAAGACCTGTTCCTGGGACTGTTGCAGTAACAGACAGAGCATTGATTGATTGTTCGGTTTCAGGGATTAAAAAAGCCTTCTTTACTGAATACATAACACTGAGCAAGGGAGTTTAATGCAATGAGGGTTTCTGATACAAAAAAAATCTGGATACATCATATTATTTTTCTTTTCTCTTTTTTTTTTTTTACCTTTGAGTTTTCAAGTGAAAATTTTGATTATACAAAAAATGAAGAGGATGTTGCTTGAAAAAGAAATGAAATAATAATAATAATAAATACATTTAATAATATTTTCAGTAATGTAAAAATGGACACCATGGCCAATATTTAAAACAACTGCGATAAATACTATGTTAGCATTTGACTCGAAACTGGCTTTAAGATAATCCAATAAATAAATTCCGTGAAATACCTTTTTTCAAACTTATTAGTTCTAAACTTTTAAACTAATCGGATTAGATAAACTAAAATTTTTGAGACTTCTTATTAAAATTAGCAAGCTAAAAATTTAAAATAATGCCAAGAATTGAGATATGGCTCTAGGAAGGCGGGAAGGGGGGGGGGAGGGGAAAGGTGAGTGTTCCAAGTTCAATTAACTAAATTTTCTTTTTATCAGATGATTTAAAAAAATGAATATTATTTATTTATTTTCCAAGTAACTTAAAATAATTATACAGTAAGAGAAAAGTGAATTAAGAATTTTTTGGTGAAGGGGTAAGCTTTCTCTCACTAAATCTGTCGTTGAAGACAATATTTAATTCTGTTTCTCTTAAGTTCATGAGTTTAAAATTATCTTAAACGGCAGATTGGGGGGGGGGGGGGAGGGAATCCTCGACAAAAAAGATAAAATGATTTAATTCTTCAAAGTTCTATTTCATGTGTATATACCCGATTTAAAGAAAAAACAGACTAGGCAATTGATGACAGACATATTCTTTCCAAAATCTAGTGCGGCCCCACCAGTGGCCGAGAGGCTCTGCTCTCGAAGGTGATAGGCGGGAGGGGCTGTGCTCGAACCCAATCGCGCTCGTCGGCCTAATCGTTCGGAGTTTTCGGGGTTTTCTTCTAACCTTGGGTTTCCATACGTAAATACGGGTTAGGTTCCCTTAGAAAGACCCCCACGGAGGGCACTCCCTCTCGGGCCCATATCCCTCGTGCAGATAATCGGCCGTCATAAATAACACCGACACCAATAACATCAAAATCTAGTGCTACCGTGAATTTTTTTTTGTGTGTGTGTGTTGGTTGTGTTGGTCCTTGGTTGTGTATTTCAAAATTGCGTAAAAAAATCGTTTAAAAACTTCTCAATGTTGTTTCTAATAGAATCTAAGGAACTCTTTAAATGCAAATATTCTCAGTGTTTAGTAGCTGCTTCTGTAAACCTTAATTCCGATAGCGATTAATTAAGACCATATCTGGCACTGCTTCAAAGTTTTTTAGCATACATTATTAAGCTGACACCGGAAATATTTCTAGTGAATACATAAAGAAAGATTTGTAACTTCAAACTGGATGCAGTTTCTTCCTTGCATTCTTTTTACTTATTTATTTTATTTTATTTATTTATTTTTGCGAAATCTTCTAAAGAATTGTTTATCCAATTGACTTGAATCCATAAAACAACTCATGATAAAATATCTTTATTTTTCAAGAAAAGCCAAAATAAAAAAGGCATTTAAGGAATATTTTCTTTTGATTTCATTGGTCATCATAATTAAAATTCTATAAATACAATACTAATAATAAACTATATTTTTCTGCCTGATGTCTATGAAAATCGGAAAATACTTATAATGTATAATGAATTTTTCCCGAACAATTCGTTTGACTAAACTAGCTTTTTTTTTTTTTTTTTTTTTTTTCTTTTTTTTTTTTTTTTTTTTTTTTTAAAGCTATATGAATTTAAAAATTATCTGACATCATGTATACTTTCTTGATTTTCTTAAGTCTGTTCTCAAATCTAAACTGTGTTCTTTCTGACACATTCTTCATTTCATTTTTATTCGCAAACGCATAAAATTATTAGGTACTTTTGCTCAAAAATTAGCTAATCGAATGGGTTTTCCCCCCATTTTCAATAAAAAGGTAGGTGTTTCAGAAAATTCTGCGAATTTGATATCTTTAACCGAATTTCCGGACGCGACAGTGCGAAGAAGAGGAAAAACTACCATCATGATACAACAATAGCTAATAGCTCAAGATGTAGTCCATTTATCGAAAATTGAAAAACCGTTCGATTACAGTTTTTTTAAATACCCTTTATAAGAATCTACAGCAAAATTCCTTAATTCTTTTAATTTCAAGATTTAAAATGAAATTTTTTGCTGAAATATTTTGTAATACAAATTTAAAAACTGAATTTAAATAATAACATTTATTGAGCTGCTTATTTAATTAAAATTACATTTTTTAAACTTTTAAACATTCTTTGGGGATTTCTTCATAAATTAAAAGTTTTTATTGATTCGTTCGTTAGAGTTTTGTTCATTTTCTAGAAATAGCATTCAACTTTTACCTTACAAATAACCTTACTGGTGCTGTTTTATTACTATTATTGTATTAACATTAATTTAACCTCATTCCTTTTGCTATTTTAACATATCCTTATTATTCAGCTGCGCAAAAATCGTGTTTATAAAATAGTTAAAAAATAATCTTTAGTTATAGTAAGAAATTTAGAGTTGGGGGCGGACTGGAAACGTTCATTCTGATGTAAACGAAAACGTTTATTATTACTATTATTAATACTAGTATTGATTTTTATGTGCCTATTAACATTCATACATTTGTTGAACAAATATTAAGAACGAAAAGAAATATTATTATCATAATTCGATACTCACAATAAAAAAGAAATCGACATTTTTGTGTATTAAATGTGTAAATTGAAATTTTTATGTATTAAATACAAAATAAATATCTTATGGTTAAAAAATAGTAATTATTTTTTACATTAATAATGCGTATTAAATTATAGTACTAAATTCTTGAAAATGCAAAAGACCTTTAATCTGACGTATCTTCAGTAAGAAAAAGGGGTAAGAGACCTTCTCCTTTTTCCTTTATTTGTCTAAATTATCAGCGACCGACAATTTCTATCCGTCATGTCCTCATGTCAAAGTGAAAACTGAATTTTCAACCTGGCACCAACAAAGTTCCTTTCTTACCAGAGCTTCTTATCACCCCCCCCCTCTCTCCCGTTCCTCACACACACTAATCCAAGCAAAATACCTCTAAAATGTATAAAAATAGCAAATAAAGCCTTTGTGCAACAATATTAAAAAGCAGAAAAACCAACGTTTAAAATGCACAAATAATATATGAAAAGCAGCAAACAGCTGTTTCGAATCTACTAGCGAGATTCTTCTTCAGTGCAAAAGGAACAGCGTGCTAGAAAAAGCAAGGCTGAGCAAAATCATAGACAGAGACGCGCTGGCTTTTATACCCTATGCGGGTGGCGAAGGCGCCAAAACAACCAATGAGAGAGAAGCAGTGGAAACGACTGGGTGGACAAGTAGCGACATCTACCGGAGAAGTAGAGAAAAGAAACCAAAAAAGGAGGAATTAAATTAACGCTTTCCAAATACTTGGAAAATCTGGAGTACTAGATAAATCATTGACTAAAGAGTGAGAATTTTTAATGATATGGTAAGCTTCCCAAAAATCAAGATCAAGGTTAGAAGAACATTTTTGGATAATGGTGGCTGAGGAAAAATCGAACCTATGTTGAGAAGACCAAGAATGTTGAGCAATAGAAGAACGTTTGAGCTCCTGATTTTTAACATAACCTTCATGCTCTTTTAAACGAAATCTAAGAGCACGTTTAGTCTGACCAATATAAGAAAGACCACACTGACAAGAGATCTGGTAAATGCCCCAATTATCTAGGCGATCAACGGGGTGTTTGAGATTTGAAAAAGGGATTTTATTAACAGGAGAAAAAATAACTTTAAAATCAAACCTTCTTAGGATTTTAGCAACTTGCTGACTGATTTTAGGAAAAAATGGTAATACAACTGAAGTATTAGAATTGGAATTAGAATGCTTTTCAGAATGGTCGGATTTCGTCAATTTCTTATAAATAGAATCGATAATATTAGAGGAATAACCACGATCGACAGCAATAGCTTTGAGGTAATTAAGTTCAGCACTAAGTAACTGAGGAGTGGAACAAATATTAGTAGCCCGAAAAACAAAAGTATTGAAAGCAGCGAATTTCTGGTTAGGGGGATGAGAACAATACCTGTGAGGTGGGAGACTGACAGCAAAAGGTTTACGAAAGACGGTAGTCTGAAAGCCATTTTCACAACGAATAACAAGGACATCCAGGAAAGAAAGACAGTTATTGGTCTCAATTTCAGAGGTAAATTGAATGCAGGGATCAATGGAATTCCATTGATCCCTGCATTCAACTGAATTCAATTGAACTGCAAGAAATTGACGAAATCCGACCATTCTGAAAAGCATTCTAATTCCAATTCTAATACTTCAGTTGTATTACCATTTTTTCCTAAAATCAGTCAGCAAGTTGCTAAAATCCTAAGAAGGTTTGATTTTAAAGTTATTTTTTCTCCTGTTAATAAAATCCCTTTTTCAAATCTCAAACACCCCGTTGATCGCCTAGATAATTGGGGCATTTACCAGATCTCTTGTCAGTGTGGTCTTTCTTATATTGGTCAGACTAAACGTGCTCTTAGATTTCGTTTAAAAGAGCATGAAGGTTATGTTAAAAATCAGGAGCTCAAACGTTCTTCTATTGCTCAACATTCTTGGTCTTCTCAACATAGGTTCGATTTTTCCTCAGCCACCATTATCCAAAAATGTTCTTCTAACCTTGATCTTGATTTTTGGGAAGCTTACCATATCATTAAAAATTCTCACTCTTTAGTCAATGATTTATCTAGTACTCCAGATTTTCCAAGTATTTGGAAAGCGTTAATTTAATTCCTCCTTTTTTGGTTTCTTTTCTCTACTTCTCCGGTAGATGTCGCTACTTGTCCACCCAGTCGTTTCCACTGCTTCTCTCTCATTGGTTGTTTTGGCGCCTTCGCCACCCGCATAGGGTATAAAAGCCAGCGCGTCTCTGTCTATGATTTTGCTCAGCCTTGCTTTTTCTAGCACGCTGTTCCTTTTGCACTGAAGAAGAATCTCGCTAGTAGATTCGAAACAGCTGTTTGCTGCTTTTCATATATTATTTGTGCATTTTAAACGTTGGTTTTTCTGCTTTTTAATACCTCTAAAATGGTATGAACAAAGAAGAAACAGCAAAAAAAAAAAACATGTTCCTGAAGTACGTTTCTCGATCTGCTCCTGTTCCTGCTCCATTCCACATTCCACTATTTGTTCCTTGCGTTTTTCCGCGGCTGCGCAATGATGAGAAACAGAAACGAGAAGTTCTTTTTCCAAAGATATGTTCCTTTTAAACTGCTCCTCGGATCTGGCATCGTTAATCAGGAGATTTTCCCCTTTTCTAGCATCTAGCATTTGATACTTTAATGACGTTTCTCATTGTTTGGAAACCTTTTGACATCATCAACCAATCGCAAGTGAGAGAAAAATGTGACAACGTTTGCTTTGGCGACAGATGGGATTTTAGTTTGAAAGGAACGGTTCCTTTTGGCGAAGAGAAACAGATCCTTCGTTTTTTCTCTTGGAACTGTTCTTAGGAACCTGTTCCACGTTCCTCTACCCATCCCTAGGTTACAGTTGAAGCTTCACTATTTTAAGGGCATGTCAGTTCCTCTTTATTAATAGTTCCATGTTTTTATTTATAACTTCTGAAATTATGATCCTAATGCTCTAATTTTTTGTGTAGCAATAATACTAATATACCCAAACATAAATACGTTGAATTTGCAATTTTCATAATTTTCTGATATGAATTATGAAATTAATATTAAAAAAAATTATGAATTGCAACCTACAATTTTTTTGATGTATTCAGATTTATTAAGTCCTGCTTTATGGAAATCCAAAATTTCACATTTTTCTTCCAAGTAGTTTTCAAATTATGCTTAAAAAACGGCAAAATGATGGTTTAAGGGGCCGTCTATGATAGAAGTGGCTAAATATTTTGAAATTTCTTATGCTATCCTGTAATCTAACAGGCTTAATTGACTGCTTAAGTTGCCTTGATCAAGAAGGGAGCTCTCTCGGTTAACAATCGAGTACCGAACTTCAATTTGGATACAGCCCTTAAAATACGCTCGTTTTAAAATAATTAATTTCTCGGAAACTTATGGTACGAATTGCATAAAAATTTGTTTTTAGACTAATTGAAGGGTGTAGAGTTCATTTATGCTGTCAGAATTGTGTACTGCTACTGAAATAAAACAAAGTTATGATTCGTTTTAATATGTAGATGCCCCCTAAGCAAATTTTATATACATCATTTAAAAGTAGACTTTATTTCCAATTGTTCGGTACCAGTAACTTTCTTCTACGATAATTTGTTGAGGAATTAGTAGGGGTGGTTACTTTTTTTTTTCCACGACTGTACATTGATTAATGTTTGCTTAAAATATCAATATAGTACCTGGAAATTGAATAGTTTGTTTTATACCCTCACTATTAACTAATTAGAAAGTAATAAATATCTAGACAATTCTTTTGAACTTCAGGCAATTCCATGGATTATCTTATAATCGTAATCAAAAGATCGTTCAGCATTGGACAGGATTAAATCATCTAACAGTTCTTGTCCTAGAGATGAACGCAAGCGGTTCTTTATAATTTTAAGGGTTAAAAACACTCATTCATAAGACACTTGAGCGCATGTACAAGGTTGGATAAATACGACCATAGGCATTCAACTCGCACAATAATTCTAATGCAGAAACTAAGCCTTTTTCACATTTCTTACTATTGACCGGGAGGTGGCAACACAGATGATCACTTCATCGAGTTGGAGTCTGAAATTATAGGATTAGAAAGAACTCGATTTGCATATTGAAATGCAACTGGTCTGCCAAGTCATATCATGGTGGAAAACACCTGCAAACCCGATTTTAGTAGACTCGTAGGTTTATCATTGTGTTTTTCTGCACCCAAATGTATGAAATAAAGGACTGAGATTGCAGGTGTTTTCCACCATGATATGACTTGGCAGACCAGTTGCATTTTAATATGTGAATCAAGTTTTAACTAATTCAAGAATTTCCAGCCTGCAACTCGATCAGGTGATTGTCTGTGCTGCCGCCTCCCGATCTATCAGCTTTTCAGCGATTCTCATCATCTTTAATGAGTTCTTCTGAATCGCTCGTTTCTATGGTGTAAGAGGCTGAGAGCTCGCTACGTCGAAGTTGTTGCTGCAATAGTGACTAATTGTAATCAGCATAGAGCCGGGAAAATTGCAGAAACTCTTTTCTAACGGTCTTTCTTGACTTTCGCGAAGCCAGACAGAGTATTAAGAACTTCTTCAGCAAGTTCATTTAACAATTTAACCTCGCTGAAGCAGTAAGGATCGAACCAGACAATGTTTTTCATGAGCAATTCATTTCCAGCAAATCGTGTATTCAGCTGCTGTATAGATGGGTCTAAGATGACATTATAAAGGTTTACCTTAAACATTAGGTTTTACCAAAAGTTTATTTCGTTTTTTACAAAAAATAAATCATGGAAATTTCGAAAACGGTGAGATTTTATTGAAATATATAAGTGCTATTGTGTTAAATAAATTTCTTGTATCCCTCCGGAATTCTCATAATGCCTTCTTTCCAAAACATTTGTGATTTGATGGCAAAATACTTATCGAGATGCTTTTTTATGTCATCCAAAGAGTTAATTTTTTTGGTGAAGAGAATTAATGAGAGAAAGAAACAAAAATATAATCGTACGGAGCAATGTCTGGAGAGTAGGGAGCGTGGGTCAGAAAGTCTCAATCGACTACAAGGATTTGTTTCTGACAGTCAAAGTTTGTCCCAAAAGTTTCTTTTGAAATTCACGCGCTATTTTTTAATTCATCTCGCACCTCTTTCTGAAAACAAACATTTTTTACATATACTTTGACAACATCTGCAAAAGAAACATACTACAAAACGTGTTTTTTAAAATAGTGGTGCGAGAGAATATAAAAATGCTTGCTAGTGGCCGCCTTGCCCATGACTTGATGAAGCGCAAAATTGCAGCCCGCATTTTCATCATCGAGAAAGATCCTTTTTTGAAAAGATTGGTGATCGTGGACGAAAGTTGGATACTTTATAACAACCTGGGATGCAAACAGTCCAGATCCATCCGAGACAAAGGCCTCATCACTATAGCTAAAGCCGGAATTCTACAGAAGAAAGTTTTGCTCTCTATTTGGTGGGATTGGGTATGCTATGAGCTACTTCCACCAAACCAGACCATCAACCTTGAAAAATACTGCTCGCAATTCGTCGAACTGAAGGCAGCAATAGCCAGGAAATACCCCGAATTAGCAAACAGACGAGGTGTTGTCTTCCATTGTGACAACTTTAGGCCTAACGTATCTTTGACTGTCAGAAACAAACTCCTTGCATTCGATTGAGACGTTCTGACCCACCCTCTCTGCTCTTCGGACATTGCTCCGTCCGACTACTATTCGTTTCTTTCTCTCAAACATTCTCTTCACCAAAAAATAACTCTTTGAATGACATAAAAAATCCCGTCGATAAGTATTTTGCCATCAAATCCAAAATGTTTGGAAAGAAGGCATTATGAGATTTCAGGAGGAGGAGAGATAAAAGAAGGTTTGTTGAATAGAATGGCACATCTGTACCATATTTTATGGAAGAAACGCCGCACCCGTCGTAAACGCCGCATCCGTCGGAACGCTACTTTTGTCGACAGCCTCACATTGACCTAACTTTAATCAAAGTTTTCTGAGCAGTGTAGGATGCCTCGTTTTTAATATCTTAAGATGTCTGAAGTTTTATTTAAAGTATTTAAATCCGATTTTAAATATTTTCATGTATTTTTAAATTAAGGAAACTCAGTTGGTATTTAAAAAAAAATCGTAAACGCCGCACTTGGAAAAAAATTAACTTTTAAACTCGTAAACGCCGCGGCGTTTCTTCCATAAAATACGGTACTTCAATAAAGTATCGCCGTTTTTGAAATTTTCATGGTTTATTTTTTGTAAAGAAAAAATGAAAGAAACTTTCGGGACAACTTAATACTTCTTGCCTCATCCTGAGAATATTCACTACATCGACGTTTCGCTATAAATATTCTCTTTTCCCGTAGAAAACTCTTAATTTCAATGGAGTACTCCTTTTCTATTAGTTGCTTCAGAAGATGTTCCGAATATTCAGAAGCATTTTTCAAAAACACATCAGAATTATTTATTTTGTGTAACAAATTGGATTTCAGGGTTTGGATTTTATTAGTAGCAGTTAAGTAGTCCAGGCCGCTTATCTGGAGATACTTCGATGTGGGTGTAGATATATTGAATAGGTCGCTGAAAATGGTTGCTGTTAATATATACTGAAACTTGCACCAATTACCAATCAGTGATCTTGCCGAAAAAAATACATGTGACTGGAAATCGTCCATTTCGTTAATAGCTGTTGATCTTTAAAATGTTTTGAAGACTCTTCAAGCATACTATTAAGTGTTCGAACCTTACTCCACCACCTAGTAGCGTTTACCCTTTATAATCGGCAAAGAAGTTTATTTCCACCTGTAGACTCCTTATTCCCCGAAGTCCATATTTTCATTCGCTTATATGGCTCTGAGTTAAACACGGTTGTAGCTTGCATTAAGTCCAAGAAGTCCGTTGTCAATTTGCAACATTTTGTTTTATCTGTCAGGATCAAGTTTAGCACATGTGCATATCAATGCACATGTTGTATATTTGGATTGTTCTTTTTCAATTGTGCCTAAAGACCTTTATATCTCCCACTCATATTTTTTAAACGTTTTAAGTTCTTTTAGTTAGAGATAGAGGGCTTCCCCTGTTGTTTTGGGGGCATCAACAATTTAAAAAACCTAACCTTCACTTTACCATGCTGCACATACTGAACACAAAGTGCCAACTGCTCAATTGCTGATATATCTTGAGTGAAATCAATACTGAATGAATCTGACTATTTTACTTCATCGGCAATGTTTATTTGTATCTGAATGGCGAGATGAGGAATTAACTTATTTATAAATGACTTTGACAGGAATGTAATCAAAGAACCTCTTCCATGCCTTTAGAATTTTCATTTCGTTTTTCTTTGTGCTCTAGTCTGGACTTCTTCATTCATTCTAAAGATCTACTTTCTTCTCTTGATAGCCGAGCTAGTTATACGGAAAATTCCTTCATTGAATTGTCCATTTGTGACCACAGAAGAGGGATGGATTGTGTGGAGAGGTAAAATTACCTAACCCTCCAGACCTCATCCCACGTCTTCATTCTTAAGTGTTTGATGCTTTTATGCATGTTTTATTCTTGCATGCAAAGCTGAGGGTTGCAATTTCATCTTATAGTAAAATTATGCAATTTTTTTTTTTTTTGCCTCACCTCTGAAATTTGCTTTTCTCGAGATGGTCACTTTTCTTTTCTAGAGATTGGTGATGGGAGAGAGAAAGAAGAAATTAGGACTTAAAAAAAGAAAAGAAAAATTGACTTTCATAATTAATGGTTTTTTTTTTTTTAAGAAAAAAAAACTCAAAAAGTTATTATTATTTTGGCCCACTACACCCGTTTGGCCCACTCCGCGATCGCGGGGTAGCGGGGTGGGCCAGTCCGCCCCTGCGTACTGGTCTGAAAATTTTGGGTGAGCATATTGCAAGGTAAGTCCTAATGCTCCTGTGGTTTATATTTTTCAATTTTTGATAATTAGGCGAGGTATTAATTAAAAACCCATCAAAAGAGCATTTTTTTGGCCAATCCGTACACGCTTAATTCCGAGTTTTTTTAAGCCAGCAACCAGAAAATAGAAAAATACTAATCAAGTAGAACTACACAAAAATAAACAATTTAATCATTCGATTTCGTGTTTGCTAGAAGCGGAAAACGAATTTAATTGGAAGTGATGCTATTTATCAGAATTAACCAGATCTATCTCCTTGCGCATTAAGGTCATAAATTTTGTCAAATGATAACGATCAGAGTCGTTGGACTCCACGTCGAATAACGGTTAACACACCTTCGACAGCACATAATAATAATAACGCACTCATTACCTTCTTAGAGTAACGCAGAATTTTTTCTGACTTATGAACCCTATTAATAAAGAAAACTTGAAATCTGTCTACATGCATTATATTATAACCGGTGTGCAAAATTTGTCCTACATTTAAATTTAAAAGAAAAAGTATTTAATGATATGGAATATTTCTTTAAATATTAGTTTAATCTATTCATAAAGGCGTAGTGAATCGAAAATATGTTTTCAGATTCAATTTTCAAATATATTTTACAGAAAATAAAAACAGCTCTTTTAACATAAAATTTACATCGGTGAATATTTAATAGTATATTTTAAACATAATATTCTTTAAAATTATTCATACAGTAGGGATACAGTATTCAAACACTACTTTTGAAAATCATTGGTCTCACAGGATGTGACCAGTATTGGCTTCTATGTAGAGGATAAGTTCCCTAGCGAATCTGCTACATTACCTAATTTGACAGCCTGTCAAGGGCGGCGTCAGAGGGGGGACCGGGGGGGCATATGCCCCCCCGTCGGGGCCAAATTTTATCGTCGTCGGGGAAATTTTTTTGACTTGAGTGTTGAGTCCTGCATCGGGTCGGGTAATCTGATTTTACTGCACACGACCCGAGTCGTGTCGAGTCGGGTGCAAGTTAATTTTTTATAAAAAGATCTTAGGTTAGTTTATAGAAAATGCGACACATGGAATAGCAGGGCGCTGGTTTTTTTTGCTTTGAAGTCGGATTGGCTTGGCTATAATTTTTTCGGTTTCGGGATGAGTTTTGATTCTTACGCGTCGGTTTTGTTTAAGTTGATTTTTCAAAAAAGTTCCCAGAATTATATATCAAATTAGAGTCCTGCATCGATTCAGGTTGCCCGATTTTACCTACATCCGACCGGACCGACGGCTCGGATTGAGGATAACTTTCTTCGTTGTGGTTGGGTTCAGTTTCGGATTCAGATGGGTTTGGGGTTGAGTTTTGATCTCTAAGATTTTGATACTTACGAGCAGTGTTGCCAGGTGTGGAACTTTCGGAATTTATGTGGAACGTCCCGAATTTTCGTCAAATTTTTACGAGTTTAATTCAAATTAAAATTGTATTCCTTAGTCTGATACGAGAAAATTTAAGAATTTAACTACATGTCGGTTAAAGGCTGTTGTCTCAACGGTCGGATGTTACCGAAAACCTTATACATTTTGTCTAGATCTCATTCATGTGCGGTCCTGTTTATTCGATTGACCGGAAACTTACGCGCCTATAAGAAATACGATTTCAAGAGGAGAGAGAGGACGTTTAATTCATCTGCTCGCTTCAATCTTCTCATTAAAAAGCGTAGGGTAAGTATTTTTTTTATAAATGAATGAGTAAATAAAAAGAGAGTTTTGTATAATTATTCAAGCAAACTTAGTATCAAACTAAAAATTAATTCCTTCTTTGTTCATTAATTTCAATATACAGTGAGTAGAGTCTCATTTTATGGATATTAATCTCTATTTAATATATGAAAGAGAAATGGAAGGTATAAATAAGAAAATAAATATATAGATACATAACTTCATTGTAAACTGCGGGAAGATGTGTATATAGCAACTACTAAAATCTTGCATCGGGTCAGTTAACCCGATTCTACTCGAACGTGTTGGCCATTGGCTCTAAAATTTTGCTGCGGATCGGGTTGACTAGCGTTTCCATTTTCGGGTCGTCTCAGATTAGAGTTTTTGTTTCTTGGGAGTCGATTCGAGTACGCCAAATTTTTCCAAAGAAAAGTCCGTCCCACCAGTGGCCTAGAGGTTCTGTGCTCTCGAAGCTGGTAGACGGGAGGTGTTGGGTTTGAACCCAATCGCGCCCGTCGGCCCAATCATTCGGAGTTTTCTTCGAACCTTGGATTTCCATGCGTAAATACGAATTAGGTTCCCTTAGAAAGACCCCTTACCCCCACACACACGGAGGGCACTCCCCCCTCGCGCCCATATCCTTTGAGTAGATAATCGGCCGTCAAAAATCAACCCAACCCAAAGAAAAGTCCAGATTATTGTTTCAAATGATAAAAAAAATACTTGTATATGAATAAGTAAATATATGCATTCATTTCTTGAAATATAAAATTGATTTTAGAGATATGATTGCAAACTATTTTCCAGAATTGTTTTACATTTAGGATTGATTTTTTTTTTCTTCATTTCATGCTTAGGATCAAGTTGCAGGTTCGAAAAAAAATATTTTGTCGATTTCGGGTCGGGCATGACTTGAACCGTGCAGGTTTGTAATTAACAATTCGTGTTTAGGGTCGTAGGTTCGTATTTAGAAATTTTAAAAATCGTGTAAAATAGAATATCGACTTACTTGATAATTTAAACTTGATTGTATTGTTAGACTGAACAATTTTAATTAATAACTTAGTTATACTTTGTAGAGTTCTGTATTAGCCCAAATTTCCAGGTTTGGGCTCGGCCCGACTAGTAGAAAGGAAAATTCGGCCCGGCCCGGTATTAAAGTTCAAACTTCGGCCCGGCCTGGTCCGTACAAAAAACAGTAATGGCCCGACCCGGTATAAAAATTAAAAGTTCGGTCCGAGCCCGGCCCGGAAAAAAGTTAAAATCTTGGCCCAAGTCCGACGGAATTTTACGTCGATTTTGTTAAAAGGAGTTCTGACCAAAAATACTTATTTTAGTTCTTTTTTCATGTTTATAATTTTCATTTTTAAAGAAGGTTGCGATATACATTTTTTTAATGAATCTCTATTTGTATGTTAATGTTTCAGCTATAATTAATATCGTTAATCAAAAAATTATGTATTGGAGACTTAAAAATCTGAAAAATGCTATACAGTAAAATCTTCTAAGACATCGCATAGGAAAGAAAAAAAAATGCGTTATAAACAAGTTCCCTTCTTAGCAGGTGTAAATGTATTATTTTCTCACATATTATTATATTCATTTTGCATGGATCATTAAATTTTTCCATATAAGACAGGATTCCATCATAGGCTAGTTCTTTTTCACACGTTTTAATGTATTTTAATATTAATTACCCTAGAAATCTACTATTCTTTAAAACGAATAAATTTTAATGTTTAACCCCTTCACGGTCGCATTAAATTACGATTTAAAAATTCAAATTGCTTTTTGGCACCACTTTTTTGAAAAAGAAACATTCACCTTATTTAATGGCAAACAATGGAACAATAAAGCAGGTGTGTGGATTCCCTAGTTGCTTGGCAACTTTACATCCAGGCTAAGAGTATATTGTGTTACAATACAATGGGAGCCTTAGAAAAAAGAGCGTTTAAATGCGGCTAGTAGCCACGAAAAAATAGAGAGTAAAAGCTAAAAAGATAGACAATTTTTAAGAAAAAATTGTTAGTATAACTAGTAGGAAAAAAAAAAAAGAAAGAAAGAAAGAAAGTTTCATATGATCCACATATATGTCCAGGACAGGCGAAAAAGCTACCAAAGGAAGCACCATTAAAAAAAAAAAAAGACTCAATTCAGAGACCATACATTAATATAACTTGATAAGTAAAAAAAGTTTAACACAGTGAAGAAAAGAAACAATAATTGAATATAAACATATTTACAAGAGAAATTAAGTTACTTTAGGTAAAAAAGAATAATAATAAGGTAATAAAAAGCTACAATGAGGAGAGTTCAAACTAAATAAACAGTTAAATGCAAGAGCCGAGGGGATCAAACGACAGCAAGAGGACGGCGTTCACCCAGTCTAGTAATTTGAGGTGAATTAAACAGAAGTATGAAAGATAAGAATAATAATAACATGAGAAAAGCATAATATGTAAGAAAAGGTTTTTTTATTTTTTTTTTTATTTTAAGTTTTTTAAAAAAAACAGCACAAACAAAAAGAAAGAAGGCAAAAAGTTTATCAAATGAAAAGCTTAATCTTCGTTAATGTTGATATGACTTGCAAGTTTATCAAATTCAGTTAATATAACCATCAATTTTTGCATCGGATTATCGAGTTTCTTAGTTTGAGTTGAGATGTTCTTTATACATTTTAGGAATTTAGTGATTTGAAAGATTTGTTTAACTTCGTTGAAGGTATTAAGAATGTCTTTTATATCATTGGTGTAATTTGTAGGAGCATTGGAATTTTCAATAGTAGGGGAGGAATGGGTGTTTGCGGTAGTACTATCATTGTTATCAGAGTTTAATTCTTCATTACTAGTTGAGGGTTCAGAGTCTTTAGTATTTTTGGTATAATTATAATTCTTAAATATATCCGCTAAGATCTGGGTTTCTTGGTATAGATTGCTGACGCTATTACTTGTTTTTCGGTTTTGTTTATTTTCAAGTCTATAAGGATTTTTTGGACAACCACGGAAATTCGCTGGGTGCCCCTGTCCACAATTGGCACAAGTGGATTTAATACGCCCCTTGTGGTGACAATCTGTACTTAAATGTAGATCTCCGCATTTTACACATTTAGCATCGAAGCCACACACTTCTGATGCATGACCGTAACCTTGGCATTTGTAACACTGTTTTACACGATTTTTGCTAGTAAAATCTTCAATCTTAATAGAAATGTAATGTATATTGTTAATTTGGTAAATTTCTTCAAAGTTCTTACGAGGTATAACATTTACCATGTATATCGGCATTGGTTGGCCAGTTTTACGATTTTTAAGCATGGCAGCCCTAGTGACTGCGAAACCATGCTCCCTGAGACTATCTTCAATAATTTTAGTATCGGTGTAACAGGGGATTCCCCTAATGCATATTTTTTTGGGTCGAAGTTCTTTAGGATCAAGAGTGGTATATTTCTTTTTGTTTTGATGTAGCCATTTCTGAGTAGATTTAAAGTCCTTATCAGAGTTACATTGTATAACAATGCGTTCGCCTTTTAGCGCTATTTTTTTGTTTTTCCGAGTTTAACACCGTAATTTCATGAGCTACCGTCGCCCAATTGCTGTCGACTTCGACGTAGAAAGGGTTAACAGATTTTTTAACTTTGACAGTATTCTGAGTATTATCACTAACATTTGACTCATCCATATCTACATTTTCAGTAAGGGTAACTTCATTAGCGATATTCTTATATTTATTACTTAGAGGGATAGGTGAACTCTCCTCTGAAAGAGGACGCTTAACGCCTTTCTTAACTGCATTGAAAATTTCGTTTTTAAGATTAGTATTAGTAAGAAAAAAATTAGCAGTTTTCTTATAAATATAGAGCAAAAAAAACTAAAGATAGCTGAATTTAACAAATTATCATGGGTTGGCTCCCCAAGCAAAGTAAAAACATCAAGGCAAGTTTTTCTTACCTCTTCCTGTTCAGAGGCAGAATCAGAATATCCATCTTTAGCCTTTATATCCAAGATATATTGGTCTACGAAAGTGTAGAAATCACCCAGTATAGTCTTAGAATAGTCCTCAAAGTTCGAAGAAAATCTGTCAAATTGGTCTTTGAAATTACTGTTTAACGTTCCATTACATATTTTGTGGATAACTTCCTTAATATAATAATCTTGATCATCTGTAGCCGTCATAATGCATGCAGCACTAAATAGCGAGCGAAAAACTATTCTAACGAACCGCCACACCTGCCATTCACACTGCGAAAAAATATAACATGCGATGGAGCACCAGCACTCACCTCATACGTCCACCTCACAACAGAGCTCCAACGCGTCTCGACTGATTAGTGTGATTTTAATGGCAAGTAAAATGATACCATAATAAAGCCAATTACACCGTTTAATAAAACTGGTGGGAATCAAACAGTTTGAATAAAAGCCACAGCCTGTGAATATCACGGGAGCGAGAATTAAGGGGTTAATTGTAGAATAATGTCGATTTTAAAATATATACACTTTTTGCAAAAATATTTGGCCTGGGCCAAATTTTACTGATTTTTGCACGGACCAGGCCATGCCGAGACAATGATTTCCAGGTTGGATCGAGACGGGACTGAAAATATCGGCTTATAAAGACCTAGGAAGAATGAAACCTGCCTCATCTCGGTACGAAAAAAAGAAGTTAGGTCCGACCCGGCCAGAGTGCCATGAATGCAAATAGGCCCGAGCCCGGCCCGTGCAGACCTCTAAACTTTGGCTGTTACAAAATAAGCATGAATTTAAAGATTTTTTTTTAGCATCAACATGACTTTGTTTTATGATTGAGTTGATATTAATGATCTTTTACATTCTTATACATATTTCACATTCTTTTACATACTTATATTTTTCTTCAGAATTTTATATTTCAGTTTTAATTTCAGATTTAAATTCTGTATCTTATCAGAAGTTAGAGGACCATGCTGTCTGGTTTCAATCAATATACATTCTAAAAAAAATACGTGATTTGAAGGTGTTTCTTCAATTGCTTTTATTATTATTATTAAAACACGAAAATTCCTGTTTTGATTTGCCCATCCCCCCCCCCCCCCATATATATATATATATATATATATATATAAAATTATTAAGCTCACGAAAAGTTCGCGAACTGAAGCCCATTTTTTTTTTTAATTCTTCAGTGAGAACACGAAATTTTCTTCAAATAATAGGAAAAATTGTTCCAACCACAGACGCGTTCCGGCAACTTGCTTCCTGTGCTTTTTACGTTTCAGGAAATGTTTTCTTGAGTGTGTACTTAATAATAATTGCGCTTTTTCTTAAACGGCTGAAAGGCAAAATATTGAAAAAAAAAAATAAAACGCGGTATTTGTAAAGTAAGCATTATTGTCATAAAACTACTGTTAATTATTTAGAAAACTCTAGTTCGACTAATTTCACACCATTCCTTTATGGATAAAGTATAGTTCACTTACATTCAATACGATGAAAGGAAGCTATTTAATACAGCAACCTGTTAAGAAGATAGAACGACAAAGAATTGGAAGAACTTTCCAATTTAGACAATCTTAGCCAATATTACGAAAATTTTCAGTTTAAAGCATTATTCCATTACACTGGTTCCGTTTTAACAGGTTTTATTGTAGTGCTTAAAATGTTCCGATTTTGAAGCGTCTGTCCGGCTTTTTTTCTCTCTCTGTCCCGCTTTTTGACCTGACAACACTACTTACGAGCCAAGCTGGAATTAGCTCAATTTTACGAAAAGAATGTCTAAGTTATTGTTTGACATGAAAAATTATATCTTTAAATTTGGATGAGTCGTTTTACGTGTTTATTTTCTACATAAGATAGAATTAATATTACAGATACTATTAATATTGCAGACTATTTTTTGATAACTGTATTAAATTATAGATCTTTTTTTGTGTCGAGTCGTGTTCAAGTTGAAGTGTTTCGGTTTAGGGTCAATAGAAAATTGCTGTCGGGTTCAGGTCAGGTTTTGCGTCAACGGAAATTTTTCGTTAGGTTTCGGATCACTTTAAGGCTCGGCTCCTGTCCCTGCCGGCGAAGGCACTCACGAGCTAATGCTAATCCTATAGGGAGATATTTTTCTAATATCTCGTTTGCATTTCGCATTTTTAAATAATTTTTTTTGCTTGCATAGCCGAGGTCCGTCTCTACATCGCGCCTTTTTTACTTTTCAATTTTGGTTGCAGATATTTTTTAGAAAGACAGTTTCATTGTCAGAACCGGATTTGAAAGTGAAAGTAACTTTATAAAAAATATATATGCGACCAAAATCGAAAAAGTAAAAAAGGTGCGATGTAGAGACAGACCTCGGCTATCCAATTAAAAAAAAATTATTTAAAAATGTCGAAATGCAAACAAGTTATTAGATAAATCCCTCTCCATAGGATTAGCATTAGCTCGTGAGTGTCTTCGCCGGCAGGGACAGGAGCCTTAAGTTGAATGTTTGTGTCGGGTATAACCCAATCCTCGCAGGAATCTATTTCAGATGAAAAACTACGTCTTTGAATATGAATGACTCCTTGCATGTTTATTTTTCCACATAAAAGATAGCATTAATATTGGAGATATGATTACAGAAATATTTTTTTTTTAATAATTACATTATATTGTGGATCAACTTTCTCTGATTCCGGGTTTCAGGTTGGGATTGGAATTAAGTATTTCGGGTTGCGGGTAGACAGAATAATTTTGGTTGGGTTCGGTTCGGGTTACAGCTTTGTTTTAAATAAAATTTGCAGGTCTTCAAATTTTATTTATTACCCGAGAAGGACCGTAGTTAGGTGTAACGTTTAACTGCTAGTTTTCGCAATGACACTTTCACTAACAATTTAAATAATTTTATTTTAAAATAATTTTTGGTCACTTTATGCATTTTTGATAGGAATTTGTCGACTGTTTTTTTTTTTTTTTTTTTTTTTTTTTTCAGTTACCTCCGGCATTAAAATATATGGTCAGCTCAACCCGGCCGGAACACGAACCGCGTTTCGAAAAAAATTGGTTATCCACCTTACCTGATGCGCGACTCTTTGGTTCGACTCATAACCGGAGAAATGCTCCATACTTTGTCTTTCACGCACTGCTGTGTATATGCCATATATGTGCACGTAAAATCTGTAATATTGAATGACCACTTATTGGGAGGTTGCTGTGTGGAAGAAGAGTACGAAGCAGAGTTTTTCCTTTCGGGTAATGCTCAAAAGTGTGGAAACTCTTTCTGTCGTGGATTCGTCCGCCTATAAAGATTAGGTGATTAGTGAGGTGTTTCAAAAATAACATTAAGAGCTTTTTATCACTTTATTTATCTACAATATTCTTTGACAAGCTTCAAAATTTATGTTTCGAGTAAAAATCGTTTGGCCCTCTGCAATTTATCTCTAATTTAAATAGCAGTATGAGTGTTAGAGACCTGCGCGTTTCGGGAATATGCCAAATCCGGACTCGAAAATTTTATGTATTTCACGTGATTGATCAACATATTCCACCTGTTATTTCAAAAAGGGGTAAAAAGAAACAAAGAAATGTTTTATTGTTCATTTGCTACAAAAAAATTCTGAAGTATAAATACAGTCCCGGTCCGGCCGGAATCTACAGAAAAAAATGCAAGACCCGGACGTGTCTCGGGGATAATGAAGTTCAGGCCTGGACCAACTTTTCAAAAGCTAAAGTTTAACCCGAGCCCGTACCGAGTTTTCAGATAAAGTTAAGCCAAGCCCGAGTTTAATGAAAGAAACTTTTACCGAGTTCGGGCTTCGGAACAGGCCAGGGCTCGTGGAAACCTCTAATATATATTTTGAATTCGGCCCCCCTGTCGGGGATACTGTGCCCCCCCGTCGGGCAAGTTCTGGCGCCGCCCCTGCAGCCTGTGGCTTATGTGGTAAGTTAAATAACTATAAGTTCGTCTCTTTGAATCAAACTCCGGAAAATTAGGGCTACTGTAGATTTACGAGCATCCGTCATTGATCTGCTTTTACGTAGATTTCGTATGAAATACTACCTATTATATTTTCCCCTATGTTGGAATTTCTGAAAAATTTTTTGCAGATCTACACCGATCATGACCCCTAGAACCCAAACCATCCTCAGTAAAAATCTTTATATACCTATCTATCTATCTATCTGTCTGTCTATCTATCTATCTATCTGTCTGTCTATCTATCTATCTATCTATATAAATCACTTTCTTCTGGACATGATAACTTCCACAATTCTGCACAAATCTCTTCCAAACTGATACATAAAATCAAGGGGCATAAAATCTCGGTCAAGTTCGTTAATGGGCAAAATCGGACAAGGGGATGGAAATAGGGAGGGGTTTTGTGAAAACCGAGAAACCCCCAGAACTTCTTAATTTTTGTACATATCCAATCAGTTTAAAGTTTTTATTACTTCTAAAAATAGGGCCAAAAATTTATGTATCACAGAATTTCGATAAAATTAAAAATTGGCTCAAGGGGCGCAAAAAATAGGGTTTTTGGGAGAAAAAAATTCATAACTTCGTCAATTCTCAAGATATCGAACCCAATTAATTTTATTATAAATATCCTTAATATTATCTACAACTTTTATATTCACAAGTTTTTGATAGGAACAATTCGTACCCAAAAAAAAAAAAAAAAAAAAAAAAAAAAAAAAAAAAAAAAAAAAACCCGAAAACAAAAAGGCGGTGTTGAAGAAGAAAAAAATCCACAACTCCGTCAATTCACAAGATATAAAATCCCCATGAATTCATCATATATCTTCTTAATATTGTTTTCAACATTTATATAGACAAGTTTTTGATAGTACCAAATCTTACAGTAAAAACAAATTACAAATACATAGCGGTTGAAGAAAAAAATCATCTTATTAAGGGTGTATTGAAATTCAAACTGCTTATTTTCTTACTCATTTTTAAGTTCATTTTTGCTCTCAAACGCATCGAATTGGTAGATTCTCTTATTCAGAAACTATATACTGTACCGTAATGATCGAGTATTTGATAGAGGCAGAATATATTCCAAAAAATGATTTCAAAGTGGGCATTTGGAACAGAATTTTCCGAAGCGATTGTGTTAGAAACGAAAAATGTTGTCCTACTGAGAAAATAATTGTTTATTAATCAAGTTTTAATTAATTGAACGAAAAATAAAAACACGGGTCGCTTATAAATCTCTTCAAAAATCACATCAGCAAGTTTCATATTTTTTCTATTAAAAATGGTATTTTTTTAAATACCGCCTTAACAAGATTCTTATAACACCAGCTATTATATAAAAATGAAAAAAAAAACTCGTCAAAAGTGGCCAGATAAAATAGTTAAAGTGGGTTTATATCTAATCATGATTTAGTTTTTGTTGGTGAAATTAGTATACTTAACTTCGGAATCTACCACCGCCTGTAGGCCGGGCCGGCAGGGATTTTTTGGTTTGCCATATGTATCCAGCGGTCATTAGCGAGAATGGAAACCAAAGATTTTTAACAAACAGAGAAGCTAATAACCCGCTATGAAATGCTAGAGAACGTTGACTACCACGCCCCCTCATCCTTCCAAAACTTTAAAGTAGGCGTAACGAATCATTGTGTAAACAGTGTTCTGTAAATTTCGAATAAAAAAATTTAATTCTTAATATCCGATTAGTCTGATGATTTTAAATTTACGGACGACTTTTTACAGATATTAATCCCTTGTTTTTCATTGTATAATTCTAAATATATATTCGCACATTACGTTTTAAACGCCAAGGGAAAAAAAACAGTTATTATTATGATTATTCTTTAACACCTTAGCCAACGATTTACGCTTCAACAGCCTGGTTCGAAAACGTAAACAAAATATCGCAGCCTTCCAGTCATTCCACGGTCCGGCAACACCACGAGTCTCACACTTAGTTATTGGTTAAGGGGTTAAATACGGTTATATATATAAAAAAAGAGATAAAAGAGAAACTCTTGAAATGAAAACTACAGAATTAGACTGATATTTGCAGACATTTCCCCCTTATAAATATGTACTACTAACAATCTCCCAAAATTTGAAGAAAGTTCAATTATTTTTTATTTATTTATTTCGAAAGTATTAAGGATCTTATCATCTCTTCATTTCTACAATCATCTCTTCATTTCGACTAATTAGAATACATGTAGCTTTTAAGATTTTTCTGATCACATTTATCTGATACACTACATTATATAGACGCCTGTAAAGTCAATTGATTCTCAAATTTATTTAAATCAAAATCCCTTATGATTAAAACAAAAAATATTGTTAGATTTAAAATAACAGTAAGAGAAAAAGAACTAAGTATTTTTCATCTTGCGGAAGAGGGGGGGGGGGGGGGGGGTGATGAAAGACAGTGTTAAGATTTTGTGTGTTAAAATTGTCTTAAATGCGGAGTTCAGGCTTGCAGAGTTCCACTTCTGAGAAAATAATTCAACATTGTTTTAATTTTCAAACAGTTTTATATAGTTTCCCAGTCGAAGACAATGTTAAGTTTTTGTGTCTAAAATTGTCTTAAATGCGGAGTTCAGGCTTGCAGAGCTCCACTTCTAAGAAAGTTATTTGACATTATTGTAATTTTCAAACAGTTTTATTTAGTGTGTGTCCCAAGAATTTAACAACTTTTCACAGTTACTTGTAAAACACAATTATCTTACGAAAAATACTGTTGGAGAAACTATTTTAACATCCTCATTCTCCCCAGTCTCATATGAGACTTCTAACTTAAATGATAAAACGCAATGTTTTAGAAAAGGCTTTAAGCTAAATTTTAAATTTAAGGCTTTTAAACAAGACGGTCTTATTTATGGCATAAATAGATTTTTTTATTGAAATTTTTAATAAAATTTTAATTCTACTAATTCAAAGAACGATTTGTGAAAAAATCGTGAACGAAAGGGTTAAACAGGGTTTTTTTTTTTTTTTTTTTTTGGGGGGGGGGGGTATACAGTAGTAATAATACAAAGGAAAATGATGAAGCACACATTCATAAGCATATGCAAAATGCTGGTCAATTACTTTGGAAATAATGATAATAGCTGAGACTATTTATGTTACATTTTGAAAAAAAATTAATGCATTCAAAATGGGGCTTAATTCATTATCAATATTATATTTATGCCATATAGACGTGTTCACCGCATCTAGATTGCTTTCTGCCTATTTTTATATAGTTCTTAACTTTTTTTATATAAAAAAAAATTAATTTACCTTCTCTCTATATATTTCTATATTTATAGGAAATGTATATCTATACAGTAAAACCTCCCTAAAGCGACCACGTTCCGTTCCAATAAAAATTGGTCGCTCCGAGAGCTCTTAATGGAGGTCATGTTTAAATCTAGATTTTAATTGTTGAAAAAAAGGTAACAATTAATGTTACCAAAATTTATTTTTCACATTAGGAAAAAATATGAAAATTTAAGTACCAAAACAGAAATTAATTACATAAGTTAATTAGTGCAGAGTTTAAAAAATAAATAATTTGACGTTTGCTTTGATTTTACGGTTTTATCTTCTATAACTTTTATTTCCAAGTCCTTTCGAAAATCTGTAAATAAATGCAATTTTTGTTTTTGGACGGGAACAAATAATGACTATTTCATTAATCTATCTATTTCTTTCAGAGTTTTCTACCAGAATAGGGCAGTGGAGTTTGTTGACCGTCATCCTTAATTTTTCAGAGTTAAATTCATTGCTGAAAAAGGCACAAAGGGGTTAAAACACTTAAAAGTTACCGGAATAAATAAATGTTCTAAACTTAGTTTAGAAGTTTGAAGATTTGAAGTATTTGTTTCATTTTCTACAAAGAAATTGATCGCTCATGGAGGGAGTTCAACTGGGGTGGTCTCTGAAAAGAGGTAAATTGCCTATGGGAATAAATTTCGTTCCATGAAAACATGGTCGTTAAGGGAGGTGGTCGCACAGAGAGGTTTCACTGTATATGTGGGTCATTCCAAAAATAAAGGTCCCTTTTGAGAATTTTTTTTTCAAAATTTTTTTCACTAAAAATGAAGTAAAAAAACCTTTGGGAGTATTGTATACATCTTCAAGAATAGAAATTGAATATCAGCAGCACACTTTTTAAAATATATTATTTGCTACACTTAGAAACATAGACACATTGAATGAAAAGTGTCTCCTTTGTTACCATATTTTAAATAATCTCCCCATTTTGTCTTATGAAAGTAAAAAATCATTTTTACGATTTTAACATTTTGATATGAACGTTTTTTCTCACTACCCTATAATTTTTTGTTTATGTTATATATTTTCTCACAAAATGGGCATGTTATGTCCCCCGTGTTACTTTTTTAGTATTCTCGCAATATAAAACTTTATATAATTACTTAACAAGTACAGTAATATAATAAAATCTCAGTCATACTTATTTATACATATTAGTCATTGCATATTTAACCCTTTGATTCTAAAGAAAGTTTTTTCTTTTTGTTAAGATTACAAAAAACATGTCAGTAACATAGGGGACATACGGTAACACAGGGGACACCAAAGTAACAAGGTGCACACATGTTCAGCACTAAGAATGCAAAAATCTTAGAAATGTGTTTTTATATGTTAATTAGATTTTTATTTCTCATATGCAGCAACAGGTAGATCAAAATACTAGAATATTTTGTTGTTTTGATTTTTTAAACTTGGGTTTTCAATCTTATAACAGTATAGCAAAATTCAGAAATAGGAGTACTAAAAAATAAGCACCCTGTATATGAACCAGCACACGTTTCCACTAAATCGCTGAATACAACATTTATATTAAATATTTTGATAAATATCTATGAATACAGATGTAACAAGTAAAGTAAATGAAATAATTGCATGTTTACGTTCAATGGTTTATGTTATGAGCAAATGTGATGTGATATTGCTATCTGGTATCAATAAATATTTTAAAATAAAGTTTCTAGTGACAGAAAAGTATGCATTATAGAAGGCTTAATTTTATTGGTATTTTAATAAAGGGACAAAAAATACCTCAGTAAATCTTAAGTACGGTAACTTTGATTTGAAGAAAAAAATTGAGTTTTTAACAGAAGTTTATTTTTAAATTTCTGGATTTTTTACCTTTTAAATAGTATGGTATCAATAAATATTTTAAAATAAAGTTTCTAGTGACAGAAAAGTATGCATTATAGAAGGCTTAATTTTATTGGTATTTTAATAAAGGGACAAAAAATACCTCAGTAAATCTTAAGTACGGTAACTTTGATTTGAAGAAAAAAATTGAGTTTTTAACAGAAGTTTATTTTAAAATTTCTGGATTTTTTACCTTTTAAATAGTATGGTATATAATATATATGTGTGTATATACATATATTTTCTTTTTTTTTCTCCCTTGTAAAAATATGGTTTTGGTTGCATTAAAACAAGTGTAAATGTGATACACTTCCTGATACACGATCTTTTGAATCAAGAGTTGCACAATGTCATTTCTATAAGGCAATTAACATGATCAGTTTGCATAATTTCCAAATTTTTTAGGACAGATATTTTGATTTTTATATTACTGCATAATTTGCACTAACATATACTTCAAATATCAACTAAGAGAGTAGCTGCAACATAAAATGGGCTGTTTGCAGTAGAAGAAGCATAAGGATATTTTCCACCTTCTAAAAATCTAACTTCAATTAATAATATTAATAATAAAAATCTGCATATTTCTTGAGTTAAAATAACATACAAAACTTCACATGTAAGTTTTAGCCACATAATTAGCTAAAAAAATAAATTAAACCCATTTTGTTACTTCATTGTATCTTGTGTTACCATCATCTTGGTAACACAGGGGACTAGTAACACGGGGGACAAAATGTAATAAAAAATTACCCATATATTTGTATTTTTATAGAAACAATGCAGTCTTATGGAATATTTTCTTTTAACTGAGATATACACTTTAAACCCTAGTTCATTAAAATATATATATATTATTAATGTAAATTGATGGTAACATAGGGGACACATAAAAAACACACCTACCTTCAAAAATCACTTTAGCTCAGGTAATATTTTTCAAAATTTAACATATGAAATAATGGCCACCTAAGATAAATGATAGCTCTAAAAGTGCATGATTGACTGTTGTTAACAACATTTTGGTTCCAAATTTTTGTTATAATATTAAGAACAAAGTGGAAGTAACAGAGGGGACAGAATTAAGGGACATGAGAATTTTCCTTATAAAATGAAAAAATATCTAAAAATATATATTTAAAGTATGTAGGTATAATATTAAGACTACAGAGGCCTAAAGAATATCATCAGACATAACTTTTAAAATATATATGGTGAAAAAAATATGGTCTAAAAATCAAAAATTGTTGTTGGGACATGGCTTTTTACAGGACATAATTTTTAAAAAAGCTATTTAAAAGGTAATAAATGCAATTTATCCAAAATTTCAGAATTGCATTAAAGAAAAATATTTCTGAACTATCTTTTCAAATATTTATATTTAATTTTGGAACAAAATTATGGGAAATATAACCTTACAAAGTGTCGGGACGCAAAAGGGTGCTTTATTTTTGGAATGACCCATATATATTGCCCTGATTAGTGCCTTTGTTTGTTAACCTTCTCGCTGCGTAATTGTTTTATCAAAATATGTTAAAAATTGCGCATTTAACAGCTTCGCGAAAAGCGTCTTTTACAGAATTTTTAATTTCCTACCACCGGGTTTTCAAAACAGAATTTTTTACCTAATTTAATAAGAAATACCCTGATTAAATTATATATAGAATTTTTCTGTATTTAAAAAGTGGTCCGAGTTAAAATAAAAAATATTCACCAGTGGAAAAAAAGAATCCCCGATGAAATCTCGGGTTGCTCAAATTTTGTTACTTTTACATTAACCGAGGGAATCTCGGATTGTGCATCGAGATAGTTAAGCGGGATTGTTGCCTCCTTTATTACTTTTCCTGCCTTAGCTTGGCGAGTGGCATCCCTGGACAAGTGCTAACATTTACTTTTTTTCACACTTTTCATAGTAGTTCATGCAACTACAGTTATACCTTTACTTAAATATTCTATTACAGCCTTTAACTTTGATTAAAGACTTAACTTAAATTTTTTATCTCTTATAAATAAGTTCTTAATTTAACTTTTAACCTTAATATTCTTTCTTTTAATTATTACGTAGTTGTTAATATAAACTACACTTTTCCTATTCCCAATGGCTCATAATTTTATAAGGCACTAAATCAACAGACTGGGTGTTAAGCTGATTACAGTTAGGTAACCCCACAATGCTGCTCAACTGTATGTATAAGCATCATAATTTGCAACCGGTGCACTTATTTTTTTTAAACACATTACGCTAAATTTATTCGAAAATGCACGTCTGCATATATACGGTAGCAGAGAGACCAAAACATTTTTTACACATTAGCTATGAAAACTCTTGACAGTACAACGAGAAATTTAATGTCCATCCTTAAAAAAATTATTTAAAAAATAATACATTAAAATATTGCTACAAAGGACTCTGTTTCAGCTTAATAAATAACAACAGCAATATATTACCTGGTTTTTCGCGATGGCACTCTTCTTCGATTCTTTTTCTGATTGTATTTTCTACTCCGCTCCTAGATACTTCGAAATTGTCTAGATTTATAGCTCTAACGCAATCTTCAAAATCTGGCGTTTGCACTCTGCCCCATGCTACTAAATTATCGGCAGAATGTACAGCCAGATATTTTCCTTCCACTTTATGCAGAGTTTCCTGCTTTACAGTTGCATTTTTTTCACTGCATTTATCAAGATTATCCAAGACGACATTAGCTGGACAGGATGTTGACAAGTTTATAAACTGATAGTAGGAGAGCTGTTGAACATTTTTGAGTAGGTATTTGAGGCACCCTGAAAATTTGTGCAGCACTTCTTTTGTAATGCCTGAATACAAAATCGAATATCTCGCTGAAGGATCGTGGCCCAAAAACTGTGTCAGACACGTGTCAAGTGCCATTTTTTGACTACCCAAAAAAGGTATTTGAGGCACGCTGATATTGAGACAGAATAATATTTATACTTAGAAAAAAATATTTTGAAAACGATAGACACTTTAGTCGGCCCAAAAACTGTGCCAGACACGTGTCAAGTGCCATTTTTTGACTACACAAAAAAGGTATTTGAGACACGCTGAGATTGTGGCAGAATAATATTTATTTGGATGATTTTTTTTTTTTTTTTTCGCAGAATTTACACACGTTTTAAAAAAGCATATTAAATTTAATAAATAAGATTAAACTGTTTGAAATTTTCCCCCATACACCGCTCAAAGGCACAGTTTTGTGTTTAACGATACAATCGTTTACGTTTTTGTAAAAGTGTCCAGAAAAGAATTTAAATTAATTTCAGACTTTTGTGTATTTTGTAACTAAAATAATAGTAACACAAATTAAAAATGAATGCTATCGGCATGCAAGTTGAATTTGCGACTCAATTTATTTTAATATATATAGATTTTGAATATCACAAAATATTGCGTTTTTGACGTCATAGAGATCTTATGAAAATAAATAAATCGTTGTGGAATTGAAAGTTACTATTTATACTATATATTTTGTATATGACCTATATACGGTTTTTTAGAAATAATAACATGTAACTAGGGTAAGAGAAATTTCAAATGAAGCACTCCATATTTTAATCAATTGGGAAGAAATTTAATGTTTGCGGTTTCACTTCTCAATAAAACTTTCACATATCAATAATACTACCCCTTCAACGACTAAAATTGCACTATTGCCAACTTTTAATACCATTGCTCCCTTAAAAATCGACACATGATGCTAAATAAAGAAAATAATTATTTTTAATTTAATTGGTTTTAATACTGCGATGATTATTTCTTGCACCATCTACACATTTTTTCTTATTCTTTAGAAATAAGTATATTAAACTAAATAAATAAGATTAAACTATTTGTTTGAAATTTTAATCCATATGCAGCTTAAAGACGGAACTTTGTTAGTCCATAGTGCGATGATTTTATGTTTAACTATACAATGGTTTATATTTTCGTAATAGTGTCCAGAAAATAATTCAAATTAGTTTTATACTTTTCTGTATTTTGTAGTTAAAGTAATAGTAACACAAATGAAAAATAAATGTTATGGCTATGCAACTCGATTTTGCAACACATTATACTTTTGGAGTGGAGTTATAAGTATTGCACAAAAGGCCTATAAATTCAAATTTAGATAATTAAATTTAATTAGCAAAATATTTCTAAAATTTATTAAATGGTTGTATAAATCTTCTAGTGTAGGTTCAAAAATTCACGAAAAAGGCCGTAGAAGATGAAAATTTCATGAATTCATAATTTGGGACTTAAAGCGTTAAAGACAGAAACTTGTTAGCCTACTGTGCAATGATTTTACGTTTATTGATACAATGGTTAAAGTTTCTGTAATACTGTCTTGAAAATAATTCAAATTAGTTTTAGACTTTTATGTATTTTGTAGCTAAAATAGTAGGTTAGTAACACAAATGAAAAATGAATACTATCGGTATGCCATTCGATTTTTCAAAGCTTTATTATATATATATTTAATATTGCGTTTTTGACGTCAAACAAATGTTATGAAAATAAGAATTATAAACGCTCTAGAATTGAAAAGTTTATCTAAAATATATATTTTGTATATACCCTATGTACGGCGTTTAAGAAACAATGTCATGCAACTAGGGTAAGAGAAATTTTAAATGAAGCACTGCAGATTTATAGTATATTGTGAAAGAAATTTTATGTTTGCGGTTTCCCTTCGCAATAAAACTTTCATGTATCAATAATTGTCGGAGCACAGCTCCGGCTTCCCTGCAAAAATTACACTTATTGTTAACACGATAGCGTCCAAAATATTTGACGCATCGACACAAAAAATGAGCTGGACGTTGGTAGTGCCAAAATCTCGGCGCGTATTGAAAGTCATAAATATTCGTCAACCCTAACAACCTGAAATGTCGGCTCAAAATTTTCCCATAGAGATAACATTGCGAGTTTAATTCTATATATTTGAAAGATAAGGCTTTCTTTTTTTTTTTAGTCATTTACCTTGAGCTTTTTTTGCACCAATTTTAATCATTCTTTTTTTTTTTATGAAAGCTGTTTCTTTGTAGATTTGCCCACACTAGCTATATATTTTTTTTAATATTCCCAATTTTGTACTTAAATTTAAAATTAAAAAATTTTCTATGAATTTGTTTCAAAATGGTAGCCATTGGATTACTTTCATTGTTGTAAAGAAAGGAAAAATAATAAGGTTTGCTTTTCTTTATTGATGCCATTTCTCATAAAATTGAAAATAAACTTTGTGAAAAAATTGAACAGAAAATGACGTCATGGTTTAATAAAATACTCATGTTTTCCGAAAAAAGCTGTTATAATTCAATTTAATTTTCATTCATTGAGTACAGTGTCTAGAAGTATATAGTGTGGAAATCAACAATCGAAACTATATCCAAAAAATTACAATTTCGCCAGAGGGCGCTAAGATCAAGTTCATTGCAACGAATGTATAGAAATCCTATGTGTATTAGATACTTTTGATGCGGAAAACTTATTTTTTGAAAGATAATTTTTTTGAAAAACAGAGTAAAAAAAAAATTAGCTTGTAATACGCGATATATTAAGAATGAACGAAAATTCAGGCATATATTTTATATGCATTTCACATTTGTACGAATTGAAGAACACTTTATTTTCAAATTGCTCTGTTATAAACCGATTTAATATTTCATGTGATCGCCGTGCATACTATTTTTTTTTCTTTTTTTTTTTTTTAGCCTATAGGTTTATTAAAGTACAAGTATTTTTTTATATATATGTTGAAATTATAAAAAATAATTTATGCTTATGTATATAAATGATATGAAGTAATTTTATCGTTTGCATTTTGAATAAGCTCTTTTTTGTATTAAATATATCTTTGTTTATATTAGTAAATTTTTACTTTCTTCTATCTTTACGAGAAGAAAGTATTGGATTCGTGAAAATTTTCGGTTTTCGACGGATTTACACGTTTTAGGGGTCAGAGATTCCAAAAAACATGTTTTTACAAAATGTCTGTCTGTGAGTCTGTCTGTCTGTATGCGACACAAATTTTGTGGGCGCTATATCTCAAGAACTAATGCACGGAATTTAATAAAAATTTATATTCAGTTAGTCCCTGATATAAATTGGTGCTGATTAGGTTTTGGTGTAAATCGCTCAAAAGGTGGCGCTGCTATGCAGCCTTTTTCACCATATCCGCAATAGCTTAGTCTCCAGAACTAATGCACGGATTTTCATCAAACTTAAGATTCGGTTAGTCCTTAACATGAATTGAAGTTTTGTACATTTTGGTGTAAATCGCTCAGTAGGCGGCGCTGCTATACTGCATTTTTTACGATTTCCGCAATAGCTCTATCTCAACAACTAATGCTTAGATTTTCATCAAACTTCAGATTCAAGTATACTTTGATATGAATTAGTGCTGTTTGTGTTTTAGTGCAAATCGCTCAACAGGTGGCGCTGCTATACTGCACTTTTCAGAATTTCCTTTATAGCTGTATCTCAAGAACTAATGCAATAATTTTCACCAAACTTCAGAAGCAGTTAATCCTTGACATGAATTGACATTTTGCTGTAAATCGCTCAATAGGTGGCGCTGCTATGCTGTATTTTTCAGAATTTCCACTATAAATGTATCTCAAGAACTAATGCACGAATTTTCATCAAACTTTAGAATCAGTTAGTTCTTGACATGAATTGACATTTTATACAATTTGGTGTAAATCGTTCAATAGGTGGCACTGCTATGCTGTTTTTGTGATTTCCGCAATAGCTCTATCTCAAGAACTAATGCTTGGATTTTCAATGAACTTCAGATCCATGTACACCTGGATATCAATTATTGTTGTTTATGTATTGGTGTAAATCACTCAACAGGTGGCGCTGCTATGCTACATTTTTCAGACTTTCCGCTATAGCTCTATCTCAAGAACTAAGGCACGAATTTTCATCAAACTTCAAATTCAGATATACTTTGATATGAATGGGTGCTAAATTGATGTAATTTCTTGTACTATTTAAATGATTTAATTGACGTGATTTATATAGAAGAAAGTTTTGTGATGGCCACAACATACTAGTTATTAGTTAATTTTTTTTTCCATTTTTCAAAAAGATTTTGATTTTTAGGTACACCGAAAATAGACAGCTTGCTGTTCTTGTATTGCGTAACACAGCCCGGAACAAAACAATGATAATCTCGTTTTTTCATCATTTTTGATAAATTTTACATATTTTTACATAAATTTGCAATATTTGTAGACGCTATACATAACGCTAAAAGTGTTTATAACAAAAAGAGAACCAAAACAAAACCTACTGATTTTTAGGTACACCGAAAATAAACAAGTTTGCTGTTCTTGTATGTAACACAAACGGGAACAAAACTATGAGAATCTCGTTTTTATATCATTTTCGATACATTTACGTGTTTTCACATAAATTTCTAATAATTGTAGACTTTGTATATAGCGCTAAAAATGTTTACAACAAAAAGAAAGCCAAAACAAAACCTACGCATTCACGCAATAAATTTGACGGCAGCGCCACCTAAGAAAATGTAATTTTTTGGATGCGTTCAAAAGCTATACCGGTATTAGCGATCTCCACACTATATACTTCTAGACGCTGTACATTGAGTTTGAGACGCTTGGTGAAATGCTTCAATGAGGCAAAATGACATCATATTAAAATGAAAACGATAATTTCCTCTGATAAATGTAAATATTTTACTACGAACCGCCTCTAAAAGATATAAATTTCTGGAATTTTACTCGCCGATACAGAGATTAGAATCACAAGTCAAGAGTTCGAATGTTCACATGCAAAGTCGTAGTTGACAAATTTGATTTCAAGTTTAGAAATATACCGGGTGTCCCAAAAAGGACTGACTGATTTTAAAATTCAATAACTTGCAGACGGTGACAGATATTTAAAAAATTCTTGCAGGAGGGTTATGCATAAGGTCAAAAGTTTTTTTACAGTGATTTTCGATTTTAGTCCGAATTACAAACAATAGATGGCGCTGCGATCAATAGACGCTTAATTCAGACCCGATTTTTGGTACTTCGTGGCCCGGATAATACATTTCCATCTCCTTTTTCAGCATGGAACAAGAGAAAGGACTAGAAATCGAGCCTGTATTTAGCGACTATTGCTTACAGCGCCATCTATTGTTTGTAATTCGAACTAAAATCGAAAATCACTGTAATAAAACTTTTGACCTTATGCATAACCCTGCTGCAAGATTTTTTTAAATATCTGTCACCGTTTGCAAGTTATTGAATTTTAAAATCAGTCAGTCCTTTTTGGGACACCCGGTATGTATTAATCACATATTGCGCATTGTAATATTTTTGAAATGGTGAATGTAAATATAAGAGATGCGTATGCAAATTATGAGACGATGAAAATAACATTAAGTTTAGATTTTACGCGAAAAATAATTCCATGATTGACTTAAGGTGAAATCATTTTTAACGCTTTCCAACAAAGTTGAAAAGTGTTTATGACTTCGGTTTGTCTGTTCGTCTGGCCGTCTGTACGCGCTCTAACTCCCGCAAATATACTCGGATCGTTCTGAAATTTTTGGATGTTAGTGACCTCTACCATAGCACGAACCCTATTGCAAATGAAGTTTGTAGCATGTTTAGTTCATTTACAGGGACAGTCAAAAGTTTTCCGTTACATTACGGCCTATGGGAGAAAATCGTTTAAAATGATTTTTAATGATGTTACATGCTTTCAAACATAATAAATTGATATGCATTTATCAAGTTGACTACAATATGTATTTTCTGTACAATATGCGGCCCAAACATTAGTTATTATTCATTTACAGGGCCGCACAAAAGAATTCCTTTACATAATGATATAGAAGTGGAGGGAATTTTTTCCTGCGCATTTTAATTATGTTAAACTATTACATGTATGATGAAATAGATATACATCGCTAAGGTTTACTATAACTTATTTCATGGATAATACGAAATGCAGAGCATTTACAGGAACACACAAAAGATTTCAGATACTATATTGTACCCGAAGTACTGTAAAGTAGCGATGGTTGCTGGAAATGCTTTTTTAATTATGTTATATGCATGTTTCACTATATTTATGCATTGTATATGGTGTATATAAATGCTGTAATTGATATACAGGCTACTCAAAAGAATTCGTAATGGTTACTGGGTATGATTGCAAATTGCTTGAAGGTGATTTTTAAATGAGTTGGGCATTTTTACGCTGAACCGCATTTGGTTTACTAAGAAATGTTTGTAAAACATATATAAAATGACATACGGGGTCACGCAAAGAATTGGATACATGGCCGTCTATAAATGATAATTTCTGGAAATGTGATTCCGGTAGTTTTAAGAGTGTTTTACTTTGAATTAAACTTTAGATAAATAGTGGCGTGTAATAAAGGTATTAGGTTAACTGCAGAGTTTTACAAAAGTATACAAGTATGTTTAAATCTATTAGTATAAATTGCTGAAAGAGAAATTTCAACCTGTTATGTGTTTTCTTGCTAAACTAAATTTCTCCATTATATAGTATATATATCAACCTACAGATCAAATACAGGGCTGTTCAAAAGAATTGGAATACATATTTGCTATGGACGGTAACTGCTGAAATCAGTTTTTTAAATGTTTTCTAAAATGTTTAGTTAGTTCCCTACCTTATTTCCCTAAATAACGAAGTTTTGTTAAAGCATTCAGGAAGTGTTGGAAAGTGTTTCATAATCTATGCTTAACGCATGATTTTTCTTACTTGTTTTAAATTTTCAATCGGCAATTTTAAACGGCACACATGTCATATACCCCCTATATTGGCGCGATTTTTTTCTGACTCTAATGCCATGTATGCAACGGGTACTTAACTGGCGCCAAAGTGTCGTTATTTTGCTTGATATGTAACCCGGATGTTATTGTTTGTGCTGTTGAAGTTTTCGCAGAATTGGTGTGGGAAAAAAGTCGCGCCAATATCGGGTGTATATGACATCTGTGCCTTTTAAATATAACAGCCTCAATGGGTAATTTCATCAAAATTGCATATCTTGATTAGGTATAATAAATAATACAGTTTAATTTTTTAATATTTTGAACAGTAGAAGTGCATGGAATTAGTATTTTGGTAACTTTAAGTTAAAAATAATATTTGTTTTAAGATACATGGTAACCTATGTATGAGTTCGTTTTTAAACAGTTTCTTTCGTCGAAATTCGACGAGATTCATCCCGTTATTAATTAAAACATTAGCTCCATTGCTGTAAATTATGTATTTTAACCTCATATGGATCATTATGGAGTCGAATGTTGAAGTCGATGTTCATACATTGGTGACCTGAGATATAGATTGACCCCCCCCCCCCCTTTCAGAAGTTTTATATTCTACGTATGCAACAACCACAATTTTTTTTCGAACTGAATGCGGAAAATATGATTTTGGGCATTAGTCAAATGGCTACGAGTGATACGCAAAGAAAACGAGAAAAATATAATGTCATGTATGCTTTACTTATATTTATGTATTCTTATGTATGTATGAATTTTCGTAATCGGGTTTGTAGACAATTTCATAATTTACTGAGCATTGTTTGATGCGCAAATTTAACAAATTGGTAGCGGTCCCAATTATTGAAAATTACTCAATTTTTTTTAAATTCATCGTAAGTGAATATAGTTCAACTGAAATGCAAGTAAACATTCTGAAGTAAATGAGATAAGTATTTTTTGTCAAGATGTACACTAGAAAACAGAAATTTTGTAGATTACAAAATAAAAAATTCCTGTACGGGTTGGAAAAGGTAGCTTCCCTATTTCTTGGTTTTAAGATTTTAGCTAATTTTACTGGAGAACACGAAGTTAAAATGCGAAGAACCCGGTTAGAGAAGAATCATCAGTACTGAATTTCAATGGAATTTTCGCCAAATTAGTCAGATAAGCCAAATTGGCTTAATTTGTGACGACATATTTTTGGTCGCCAAATTTGACGATATTTCGTCCAAATGTCGCGATATTTAGCGATAAATGCGACGATAATGTATATGACTATGATCGCTTATGCTTATGATCGGAGAAATGGATACAAAAATGAAAGATAATTCGTGAGAAATCATATTCACTAAATGTCATAAATCAATCCCTGATTTTTTAAATCTGTTGCCTAGATGTAGTATATATTTTAAGAAATATACATATTTTATGTGTGCAACGTTATACACAGAAGTTTCGAAAATGACGATTAAAAGAATGTAATTCAAATATATAGAGTTATTCAGCTTAATTCTATGTGGAAAAGTCGCATAAAAATAACCCAGATGCTTCCGAATATTTTCAGAATAACGATATAACAACAACTCAGATGAATAAAGGTATCAAGTTTGAAAAGGAGAATAGCAGACTATCTATGAGTGTGTGTTACATACGTTTTACAAACCTTTACCTGTTGCCATATTAAAAAAGTGTGGGCTGTGCCAGACAAGCAAGTCTTTGAAGAAGCTTTGAAATTTTCTGCCGCTAACTCGATGTATCAAGTTCTCAAAGACCGGAGCTAAATTAAAAAAATCAAAATCTCTCAAATATATCCGGAGGTAATCTTTACCATAGATTCTCTTATCCAATGGTTTATCTTTACTTTTAACATTTCTGAATTATTCTAAATAACAACAAATTATGCTGCATGAAACTTTTGATAATTCTGACATCGGATTTACAGATGAGCAGCAGAAGATACTTCAGTTATGCACTGAACAGTTTTTGTCTTTGCAAACAAAGGTTACAAATTTCCCTAAGTCAACTTTTATTATTGGAAAAGGACGAGCTGCAAAATATACAAAAATCACAAAAATTAGTAAAACAATCATAGAGCAGTTAGGGTCAGAAGCTATCATTCTTTTGGCACACATAGGTACTGCTGCATTTAAATTCAAAGACAACGTAACTCACTCAGTGCTTAAAGAACCAACGTTTTTTAAAAAGTTCGCTAATTTAAAAAGTCAGCAATAAATTTACAGCTCAGAAAAGATACAGTGTTATTTCTGATTATTGACGAATTTTCAATGGTGGGATGTCGTCTTATGGCTGACCTTGAACAAAGATGTCGCGAAGGTAAAATAGATAGCATTTAGCCTTTTAGAGGCTTATTTGTTTAAATCCTTGGACGTATTAGGTCGTTACATCGCGTAAAAGACATTCATCTATAAAAGAGACATTCTTTAAAAGTCATTTTGATTCTTCGCTGACAAAAAAGGCTTAGATCTTTTAAAAAATGTTTCACATTAGCAAACTCATTTAGACAAAACGACGATCTGCAGACACAGTTCCGAAAGACTCTGAACTCACTTTGCTTGAGTCAAGTTTCTGACTACCTCTAAATGCGAACCTACCTCTTTGCAACGACACAAAGATATACTGGTTTCGGCTAACTTGAATGATTTGAAGGTGCCACATGTCTTTTTCTCAAAACCAAGCAAGCTAAAGAATATAATGAAGAAGTACTTCTTAAATCAAAGCCGGGGCCAATAAACAAGAATTTTAGCAGATCACAATGATTAAATAGCAAGATAGAGTGAAGATGATCACGCGTCTGGACTTCAATCTAGACTTTCCTCAGCAGCTGGATGCAGGGTTATGCATTATGCTACATACCAATATCTGAACGGAGTGAGGATTGGTAAACGTAAGTACGATAAAAGATATTGCCTATGGCCCACGATTTCAACCACGAGGCTTGCCACAGGCCATAATAGTTCATTTTGTTGAGTATCATGAGCCATTTCTAACTATGATGATTTTTATCAAACCTATTTGTAAATATTGGAAAGAAGAAAAAGCCTCATTCTCGCGAAGTTAGTTACCTTTAACTGTTGCATACCTTGCCACCATACATAGATCCTCGAGTTTAACATTGTCAAAAACTGCTGTGGATATTCATCTAAAGGTGTTGTCACATAAAACAACTTATACCATTTTTACTGTAGTTTGTCACTTAGAGTAAGTTCTAATGGAAGCAATTTTCGCTAAGGACAGGCTTTACCCAAATTAGAAGTATGGGAGTACTTGCTGACAGATTAGCATTTATGCATTATCCGAGGAAATTGACGACTGAATTAAACATTTTAAAATGAAGTATCCACGATTGTTATTTCAAACTTACTTTTATACTATTAAACAGTAATCTAGAAAATAAAACATTTTTTTAAATAATATCTTTTAAGTTTACGCGCCTCCATGCTCCGACATTTCGGCCTGACGGATACTAGTACTACCCCCTTCAACAACTAAATTTTACTACTGCTGACTTTTGATACCAGTGCTCCCTTAGAAATCGAAACCTCATGTTTACTGTATGTGCACCCAATGGTGTTAGACTGTGTTGAATAGATGACTCGATAGACAGCTGAAAACCTATCTCATAAGTTAATGGCCATCTCAAATATCTGTAAAGAATAAAATTTTACCTCCTGTAACGGAGAAAAAAAAACGTATATTCGTCAATTCACGGAAATATTCCGACAGTATTGCTGCCGGTAGAATATCCGTGAATTGAAGAATTGTTTTTACAGCATATGTACGGCGTTTAAGAAACAATATCTTGCAACTAGGGTAAGAGAAATTTTAAATGAAGCACTGCAGATTTTCAGGATATTGTGAAAGAAATTTTATGTTTTCGGTTTCACTTCGCAATAATACATTCATATATCAATAACAGTACCCCTTCAACAACTAAAATTTTCCTACTACCGACTTTTGATACCAGTGTTCCCTTAGAAATCGAAACCTCATGCTTACTGTACGTGCACCCAATGGTGTTAGACTGTGTCGAATAGATGACCCGCTAGACAGCTGAGAACAGATCTTATAAGTTAATGGCCATCTCGGATATCTGTGAAGAATAAAATTTCTAAGAAGTTACAACGTAGTGTAAAAAGAGGCAGCCTGGTCTTATGATATATAACACAGTTAAACTTATTCGTTTGTTGAAATTAAATTTTTTTCATAGACCATCTTAATTAATGCCTGTCCTATTCGAAAATCTAAGTAAGTCGACCACCTCTACACTCTTTGCTGTATAACATATTTGACACAAAATAGGAGGATAAATTTATGAAATACATATGAGAAGTGAAAAAGGAATGTTTGATATTGCAGAAAGAAGAATTGTTAATAATGCAAAATAAAGAAATAGCTCTCTTACCTTTCTTTTTCCAGACTGCGTCCGGTTTCGGCATGTACAGGTCCGAACACAGAAACTTGTGCATCTTGGCCTGTTTAGCGGATGGACGGTCCTCAGGTTTTAATGATAGAAACATCTGGATGAAGTTCTTTAACCGCTTTAAATCTAATGGACTAAGATCCATATCTGGGAAGGTATGTTTAATGTGCCACTGTAGATCTTTTATCTGGAACGTCAAAAAAAGGAGTAAAATTTCCATCCAAAGTTTAAGGGGGAAAAAAAACTTTCCACAATATTACTGGAGATATTTTAACAATATTTTCAACAGACTTGTCTTACTTTGTTTGAAGAGTGATGGCATCACGAAAAATATGGGAAGTATAAATTCTATCTTTCAGAGACATCGTCTAATCCCTGTGTATGAAACTATTGATTACCGAATTTTATATATTTGAATTGTGATATAAATAGTACTGTTGTAAGATTACGAAGTCTAGAAGGTACCCAAGTAGTTATAAAGGAAGTCTAATCTATTCTACCTCTCTTCCTAGTCCTGGTCATACCAGTTACAGTTTAAGATACCAAGTGTCTGGGTCAGAGCTTTTTAGACCCCTTCGCGAGATTTCATTACGTTTCGCTCGAAGCAAGCAAAGAATGTTGCTCATTCGTAAAAATACCTCTTCAATTTATGAACAAATCTTCGAAAATATACATAAAGTGGGTTTATTAGGCAAATGTTATATTCAAATTAACAAAAATTAAACAACAACAACAACAACAACAATAATAATAATAATAACAATAATAATAATAATCATAGCTTAATTTTTAATATTGGCATGGTGTTATTAAATAGCTAACACAATTTTTCAGTTATTGAAAAGGAAAATGCATATATGATGATAAAGTTTAATTCAGTTTACGTTAAATATGGCCCATAATCATTATTCACGATTTAAGGGTTCCGTAGAACATCTAGAAAATTATTTAATGCATTCTTTTGGAATAAAAAGAACATGCTTGACCTGATATACACTATGGTAATTAGGGGACCCACTATTTTCGATCACACTGTAAAATAAATTACATGAAACGATCTATAATTATAACACACAACTCTATAGATGTTTTCAAACATTTCAGTAAAGAATAGCGCACATTTTCATGGAAATATAGGAATTTCTTTTAGAAATTGCTGATTGTTTTTGCTATATTTTTCGTGCAAAAGAAAGTATTGTAACCGAAATCTTTTCCAAATTCCGGTTTTAGAAACGATTTACATGGTTTAGGCTGCAAAGATTTCGAAAAAACATGTTTATAGAAAATTTATGTCTGCCTGTGTGGCCGTTTGTTTGTATGTCCGCTTTGTATCACATAAAAGTATATGCACATTGAATTGAATCGATTTCTTTTGTATATTTTGGGCTATGTCCAGCAGGTCCTCCTTGAATTTGGAAATAATACGCTGGAAGGGGGCGCTTTAATAGAGATTTCCCAGTCATTTTCTTTATTACATCATTGAAAAGTGTGTTTTGTTATGGATAGCTTTGAACCAAATTTAAGTTGTATGTTTTTTACTATGGCCAGCAGGTTTCTTCAGTTTTTATAGTTTTGTTTTACATTGGCTATTCTTGCAGCGATGAGAATATTGGCATCCAGCTAATTCTCAAGCAGCTGATGTATAACAGAATTATGAAAAATGTTGATTTTATTAAATATTATGATTGAGATTAACACGTTTTTACTCCGATTAGTAAAATTAAGTAGAAACTTAAGATGAAAATCAAAGTTGATGTAGTATTACAGTAATAACACAAAATTATAACATGTGTAAAAACTTTTTGAAACATTAACGTATAATGAGAAAGGTGAATGTTTTGCGATTGGCACATCTGGCTAGTTTGTTTACAGCATGCAGGGTTTTCAACTCAATTTAACGCCAATTTCAAGAAAAGTGACAACAAAAAAATATAAAAACACACAATCGAATACAGTAGCCTCCCTGTTAACCTGCCTCCTCTTAACCGGAACTCCGCTTTAACCGGCCGACATTTTTCCCAACATCAGGCAAAATTCAGATAGGGAAATTTCGGTTCTCATTTCTTTATGGTTAATTAACTCAAATTTACATAATGTAGAATAATTTGGTAGAGTCTACATCGGACCCTTGAGGTCTGGTGATTCTGTCCCACTTAGGCAATAAATAAATAAATAAATGTAGAATAATTTCAACTTCTTATAAAGATATGTGAAAAGATTTTCAATAATTTAATTGTATTAAATATTGTTCATTATTCGTTATTAGTAATAATTTTTATTTCAATTCAGTTAATTACAACTAGTATTCATTTCCCAAAATATAGAACATATGTACTTTTTAAAACTACACAAATTAAAAAACAAAATGCATCCTACGCATTTCATTAATTAAATAAGCAGTTACCTTTTTTTTAATTTTTTACTTCTCCGGTTAAACCTGTTTTTTCTTAACCGGCTAACCCTCAGTCCCGTTTAGGCCGGTTAAGCGAGAGGCTACTGTATTGTGAAATTCAAAAAGGTTTCAGCGATTTGTGATTAAAATTACAATTACTTTCTAAAATAACTGGATTTTAGGCAACTTTACACACATTGTCATATATAATTTTCGTTTTTAACACTATCCAACGCAGTTTAAAAGTGTTCAATAATTCGACTTTTCTGATTGTGATTTCTGACCTTATAAAAATCTCAAAATTACAAATGTACAATACTAACCTCTCTGAATATTTTCTTGTAGACGTCTTTACTCCAGGGCGTCAAGTTGTTTCCTAGTTCGTCTTTCAGGATGTTGTTCGTGAATATGCGGAGCGTCATCATGCCGAGGGACCATAAGTCCACTCCTAATGGATCGACTAGGACATCCTCTCCCCTGGAGTAACATAATTGTGGGGGATAGTACGGGAAATATGTCCCCACCTAAAAATACACAAATAAAAAGACATATATTATTTCTTATCTATAACTTTTTTTCTTTCGAGTAAAAAGCATGTTATGAGATTGTAAGGTGATAATAAGAGACAAGCAAAAGAAACATGAAACAGCACTCTATAGACACAATTTTTTAAAATATATGCTCAACTATAGTTTTGACCTTTAAATTATTACTATCTATTCAACAAAAAAATATGAAGATTTATATTCATCTATATCCATTTTTGAAAAGTGCGTACATCTTAAACGACTCGTAAAAAGTTTCAGAGTTTTTCACAGTAGTAATCTTTTTATTACTGAGTTTTAATGCCCTGTTATTGATTATTACTGAATTGTTTCTTCTTCACTTTGACTTCTGAGCAAGCGTTTTAGCGTATTTGGATTATATCGAATCCTAGATATCGATGCATATCATTGTAAGATCGGAATTGCAATTATGCTTGAGTATCCTTAATAAAAAGGGAAAGGATAGACGTCCGCCTATGTAGACCCAGGAAACGAAAAAGATCAAACATCATAGTGTAAAATGAATTACAATTTAAGACATACAATTGCCCTATTTTTTTATTAATAAGATTACTTTCGAAATTTTGAAATTTATTTCTTTTTGTATGTACTTTCATCCTTGTTTTCTATTATCGCATTTGTCCTTATTTCATGTGTAATGAGTAATTAGATGTCTCTTACTGTTTCAACTATAATTACATTTTTTATGTAAAATAACCCTTATTTGCTCCTATAATATTTTTCACATATTCCACATATATGATATTTATTAATTTTTACTTAGGAAACTTTTCGTACATATTGGTAAACAGCATTTCTGTATAGAATTTAAAATTTGTCAATAACGAAATTAAAGATAAGTGGGGAAAATTACACTAGGGGTGAAACACAAAATATGATTTTGTTCAAAACGTTTTGAAGTACGTTTGAAGCAGCTTTTCTATGACGTTCTGATAACGCTTTTTTTTTTCAATGAATCCGTTATATTTCTGTATTATCCAATAGATGCAAAAACAATGTTAATTGATATAAAACTATTTGTAGGACATTTGTCCATTATAGTTATAGAGAGTGATTCCAAAAGTCACAATATTTCAGAGTTAGTGCGTTATGCGTTACGCAAATACCCGTGTTAAATACAGTCATTTTTCTCAGTTAAAAATTGCTGGAGTTACACTATATATATGCAGTTATACTATTCCTGATAAGGATAAGTTAAAGGGTCTGGCAGTTAACCCTTTCCGGCGTGGTGTAAGGCTCTTTGTAAAATGATGAAATGAAGGACTGACACCACAATTTACAAAAGAATTTATTAGAAAATAAAAGCTTCCTTATTTTCCAGTACATTATAAAAGGAAAATTTTAATTAAATATTCTCCATTTGACAGTTTTGGAATTAAAATTAGGTGTTCTCTTTGGGGGCCACCGCCCAGTAAAATGTTAATAAATGTAACTTCCGATAATTTTGTATGTGATATGGTTCCTTCGCCAGGGAAATTCCAACAATTGTCACTAAGAATTAATCTTTTTGTAAATCCAGTGGTGGAAAATTGGCGCAGAGGAGGAGCCTATTGACACCACTAATATTTTATAGTATTATTACATTTAATAAAAACTCAGAAATTCTGTCATTAGATAAGCCGAAAAATACTACTAAAATTTAGTGATGTCAATAGGCTCCTCCTCTGCGCCAATTTTCCATCACTGTAAATCAGTCTTTCAATTTAAAATAAGTTTCTGGGCCACTGATGTTAGCAATATTTTCATCTATCTAGATTTATCATAATAAAATCACAAGAAAGTAAACAACCAATAGAATTCTTATAGAATCCATCAATTCCTTTATTTTTTGCATACCATAAAATATTTTCTTAACTCTGAAATAGAGAAAATTTTTATTGATTACAATAATAAAATAAAGAAAGCAGCAGATAAAAATTTAATTAAAATAGAGATTTTTAGAATAATATCAGTAATAATAATAATAAAGGTCACAGAGCATAGAAGATTACAAACTAGACTCACTCGCTGATAGGCTGCGTTGACGAACTGATAAATCTCAATCCTCCCAGTTTAGCTGTAGAATCGTATGACAGAAGGATGTTATTTGCGTCCATATTCAGATGGCACATATTACTGCAATGAAGATATTCCACACCTGACAAGCTGTCTAGAAGCCACCTTTTTATGTCAAAAATGTTGTTTTCAACGTCTTGGAACCACCCTTTACTAACGATTTTCTCTAAAGCCATGTACTGCCTATTCATCAAAAAACAGCAGGCATCTAGTTCTGGCATCAATATGGTTTTTGTTAACTGGATAACATTTTTGTGTTCCAAGAGGGGCCAGAACTGCAGTTCGGTTTGCTTTATTTGATCTGCACAAACTATTTTACCTGCTGTAATTTCTCCGGGTGGCATTTCAAAGAGGAGCCCGGGTTCGATTCCCGGCTTGGACATTTTCACTAAGTTGTTTTACGACTTGTTAGCAATGTGATTATTCACGTATTTAATATTCAATATTTTTTCAAGCGTAATTTCACTGCTGAAAAGTAGTTGAAAAATTAATTAAAAAATTGTATATTCACCGATGCTGGGTTCATTTGCGTCTCATGTTTCGCCCCTAAATTCTTTGCTCATGAAGACTTTTCCATCTAGTGCTGCGGTTGCAGACTTACCGACTTATATAACTGAGAGATGCCAAGCTGGGCATCGTCCTTGTGGTTTAGTGGTAGAGCACTGGAGATCTATTCCAGGGGCACGGGTTCGATTCCCGGCTTGGACATTTTCACTAAGTTGTTTTACGACTTGTTAGCAATGTGATTATCCACGTATTTAATATTCATTTAGTTTTTTGTTATTTATTTCTCCTTATTTTTTTATGTACAATGGTATTAAAATAACGTATAATTAATTGCTTTATTTCTTTAGTATAGCTGATATAACTCCCTTATTCGAGATTTAACACTCACATTCACATTTTTTTTTCCGTTTTCACTAATAAAATGAAGAAATATATCCATAAACTACAAACATCATCTGAAGCCATGTGTATATAAATGAAAGCGACAGATGTTTTCATTTGGCATTTCTCACATTCGAAACGGTGTTAAAAAATGTCACTTCAAATGTTAAAAGGCAAATTCCTGTAAAACTAGTCTTAATATTTTAGAGTGAAAATTAATATATTCAGGTAAACTTATATCGAACATAAAAGTGTATGCTTAATAATTTCTTAACTGACTAGATAGAAAGATGGATCATTAACTATGTATTTAATATTCCGGAATGTAAAATACAGTCAAACCCGGTTAAGACGCTTATGCTTAATACGCGATCCTGTTTTATACGCGGATTTTTTCCGATTTCTTGAATACTGACCATAATTCTAATGCAAAAATATCATATTTAGTACGCGAACGGTTATTACGGGAGAACTCTCAACACGCGACAAATTTTCGATCCATTGAGGAAAAATCATGTTTAAGAAGGGAATTTATTCATATACAAATTCCTTCTCCCTTCTTTAAGTGTTGAAAAATTTAGGGGATTTTTTATATTCAAATAAAAAATACTGTTTCCGAAAAGTTTTAGTCACTTTATTTAATAACTAGCAAACCCCGCGGCTTTGCTCGCGTAATATTTGAAATATGCCAAGTAATATTTATATGTCTAATTTTTATCAAAAGGTACTAACTAAATTTTTATTTTATTAAAAGGTAATATTTTATTTTATTAGAAGGTACTTATTACTTTTAGGAATAATTCAAAAATTACTATTTAAAACACAGTTTGACTAAACATCATTATTACACTGTATTAGGCAGAAATGAGGCTTAAATTAATAAAATGAAATAAAACTAAATAAATGATAATTTAGAAAATATTTTGAAACTTTTATGCTCAATTAATACGCTCATTTCAGCATTCATTTGAAGTTTTGAATTTTTTAGAAACCATCTTCTTACATCTTAAAATTAACCATCGTGTCGAATTCCAAGTCCTACCACCTCTCTCAACATAAAGGGCTATGTTGAAACAGGAACTGTCACCATTAATTTGCCAACATTAATTTTGAAATCGGTTTGTTATTTCTTAATATTAAACAGAAACGTAATTTAAAAAGCTTTCAAAGCTCTTTTTTAGAACGTTTGTTGTTCCTGTGACCCCAGGTGGTAGAATCACCGGCATAAAATATAGCCTGTGTAGGATCAGAGACTGTTACCACTGATTCACAACTATTACTTTTATAATCGGTTTATATTCCCTGAAATTGCATAGAATCGTAATTTAGAACTTTTTTAGAATGCTTTTCGCACCTCCCCTTCGCTTCACCCCTTTTTAATTCGAATTTATTTTCGACGTTCCTTCGAGGGCATTTATATTTTATAATTAAATACCATGTCATATTTAAAGTTTCTAGACTTTTCAGTATCACAGAAATCGCAATTTAGAAAGTTTTTAGCTCCTGCAACCCTCTGGTGGTAGTGGAACAGACATAAAATATAGCTTATGTTTGAGCAGGTTCTATCACCAAAATTTGTCATCATTATTTTTTTAATCGGTTTGGTAATTTATAAGTTTGCTTAAAAATTGTAATTTATAACGCTTTTCAATCACTTCATTTTTTTAAATTTGGAATTTTCTTTCGCCTGTTCTTCGAAAGTAGTTGCATCTTGTAAGTAAATACCATGCCATACTTCAAAGTGTTAGACCCCTCAGTTGTGCAAAAAATGCAAATTAGAACATGTTTTGCTTTTGCAACCCTCAGATGGTAGTGACAGCAACATAAAATATAACCTATGTTATAGCAGGGACTGTCACCATTGATTTGCAACCATTACTTTTGTAATAGCTTTGGTATTTCCTTAGATTGAGTAGAAATCGCAATTTAGAACGTTTTTAGGACGCTTTTCGCGCATTTTCACCCCTTTTTAAATTTCCAATTTTTTCGAAACTGTTCTTAAAGATCATTTATAGCTAATAAATATGTACCTTGCCTAATTTTAAGTTGCTATCCCCTACCGATCACAAAAATCGAAATTTAGAACGTTTTTTGCTCCTGCAATGTCTTGGTGATAGTGATACTGACATAAAATAGCGTCTATGTTAGAGCAGAGGCTGTCAGCATCAATTTCCTACCATTACGTTTGAAATCAGATTCATTCTTCCTGAGATATTGCCGACAAATCGGCATCTAGAACGTTTTTAGAACGCTTTTCGCGCATTTTCCTCCTGCATCTCCTCTGGGGTAGTGGAAACAGATATAAAATATAGCCTATCTTGGAGCAAGATCTGTCACAATCATTTTTACACCATTATATTTGAAATCGGTTCAGTACTTCCTGAGATTGCATAGAAATCGCAATTTAGAAAGTTTTTTATATCGCTTTTTGCGCATTTTGACCCCCTTTTAAATTTCGATTTTTTTAGGAAATGTCCTTACAGATCATTGATATCATATAACTAACTACCATTCCAAATTTCACGATTCTAGGCCCTTCCTTAACGCAAAAGTCGCAATTTAGAACGTTTTTTGCTCCTGCACCCCCTTTGGGGTGGTGGCACCGACATAAAACATCGCCTATGTTGGAGCAAGGGTTTTCACCATTATTTTTTAGATCGGTTTGGTATTTCCTGAGATTTTGTAGAAACCACCATTTAGAACGTTTTTTAGAACGATTTTCGCGCATTTTCACCCCTTTCAAATTTTGAATTGCTTAAGAACTGTTCTTAGAAATCCTTTATATCTAATAAGTAGCTAATATTTCAATTTTCATATTTCTAGGCCCTTCGGTAACGCAAAAATTGGATTTTTAGAACGTTTTTTGCTCCTGCACTCCCTTTGGGGTAGTGGCACTGACATAAAACATAGCCTATATTGGAGCAAGGGTTGTCACCGTCATTTTGACACCCTTATTTTGACACCATTATTTTTTAAATCGGTTTGGTATTTCCTGAGATTGTGTAGAAACCGCCATTTAGAACGTTTTTTAGAACGATTTTCGCGCATTTTCACCCCTTTCAAATTTCGAATTGCTTAAGAACTGTTCTTAGAAATCCTTTATATCTAATAAGTAGCTAATATTTCAAATTTCATATTTCTAGGCTCTTCAGTAACACATTAATCGCATTTTTAGAACGTTTTTTGCTCCTGCACCCCCTTTGGGGTAGTGACACCGACATAAAACATAGAATATCTTGGAGCAAGCGTTGACATCATTTTGACATCAATATTTTTTAAATCGGTTTGGTATTTCCCGAGATTGTGTAGAAACTACCATTTAGAACGTTTTTTAGAACGCTTTTTGTGCATTTTCACCCCTTTTAAATTTCGAATTATTTAAGAACTGTTCTTAGACATCAGTTATATCTTATAAGTAACTAATATTCAAAATTTCACATTTCTAAGCCCTTCAGTAACGCTAAAATCGCATTTTTAGAACGTTTTTTGCTCCTACACCCCCTTTGGGTTAGTGGCACCGACATAAGTTATAGCCTATGTTCTAAGTTGGACTAACACCATTATTTTCATACCATTACTTTTGGAATCGGTTCGGTAGTTCCAGAGCTTATCTCCGACAAATAAACAATTTTTTCCTCTTTATAATAGGAAGTATAGATAGATATTTTAAGGCGAAAATTACTAATGGAAATAGAGGTACATATTTGAAGAAAACAAGAAACCGCTAAATTAGCAAAACTTTGAACTCTCGCTCCGAGAATATTTTTACTGTAGTAGAGAGGTGAAAGTAAATATCAAGTTACTTAAATCCGTGATAAAACTTACTATGATTAGAGGTGATGATACTTGTTAGTGAGATTTTAAATGTACATTATATCACTACTATCTTTTATAATGCATATTATAAGCAACAAAAAAATGAAATCAGTAAAGATTAAACAAATTCGACTGCGGATGGAGAATTCTTTTATCCTTTTTTTACTTTTTGCTATGCTATTAATGTAACAATATTTTTTACACTAAGGCAATAAATAAGAATATTTTTTTCTTACATTAAAAAGAAGGATATATTACAATGGTATAATTTATCGCCAGTATCATAAGTGTCAAATATGATTTTAAAAACTGAGTTGTGCTTCAAAGATTTAATATTTTATTCTTTCTGTTAAAGAATTAGTCTAGTAAGAAAATGATTGTTTTTTTGCTTTATTTTCGGTTACAGCGTATTAAGCGATAATAAAACCTATTTAGAGTCCAAAATTATTTTTCGTTATTATTCCATTCTGGCCCGTAAAACGAAAAATGATGTTTAAGTGAAATGCAATTAAATTTAAATCTAAATATACGTAAAAGACACAATATTCTACACTGTAAAAAAATTCCAACCGTTATCTGATTTTTAAAGGAAAACTTTCCTTTACGATACGGAAAACAGCTGATAGAAAGATAATTCTGGATGGCAATGGAATATATTACCAGCGTCAGAAAGATAAACTATTCGAATCGGATTGGTTTCCGATATCATGAAGATGTATTTAGCGGGATGTTCTTCGCAAATTCAGCTGACGTGTGACAAAAGAAGGTGTGACGTAGTGTAAGAAAATAGAAGCAAGTTTTTGAAATTACTTTGAAAGTATCGCGCCCATTTTGTCCGATAGAAGGTTTTGTTTGCAAGTCCAGCTGCTCTTATTCTTGGTAATAGAAGTAAGTACTAATATTTATGTACTTTAATTACTTTGCATATTATTAGTTCCATGTTTATATTTGAGTATATGTTGTGGCAATTTTCATTTGTACTGTTAGTGTTCTGCGCTGCAGAACTAAAATATTAAATGCGAAATTAAAAAAAAAAATCAAAACATATAAATCGGTAACTTTCTGTTTGGCAACATAATAAAGTCCCGACGTTTAGCGAGATATTTTCTTTTAGATAGATATCAGTAATGTAACTAGCTGATCAAAAATTTCATTTATAAACATATTTTGGATTTGATCGCTGTTCACTGCAGTTCATTTATATTTTATAATCTATAAACCTATATTACTCAAGTACGTTTCTATTTGGCATATGTACCTTTTTAACAGAGCAGGATTATCAAATAGAATAGGCATGTCTATAGAGCCGTTGCAGCCTGGAAAATTTAATGTATTTCTCATTTCTCACTCCGTTTATAAGAAAAATATTCCAACAATAAAATATTGCTATACGTTGAATTTTATGCATTTTTAAAAAAAAAATCTGACTGTATTCCACTAATCAGTGATGAGAATCAGTGATTTTCAAAAACCACATCAGTTTTTCATAAATTAATTGAAAAAAAAAGCAAAGTTTAGAATTGTTAGTTATATAATTGCACAACCCCTCCCCCGCCCCCCCCCCCCAAAAAAAAACCGCATTTGTCAAGCCCAGAACATAGCTATTTTTACGCATAGCATTGGAATTTAAATTATTGAATTATAATATTTTTTTCTGTTGTATACATTGGATACTATTATATCTGAATCATATTTTGTCTGTTTTCAGTTTACATATATATTGAACGGTTAGTTGTGAAATTGATGCTAGAGTGCTTTATAATGAAATTTATTATATCATAATTTACGGACAAATTTCTTTTCGGTTGTCTGTGCATGTTAATCAAAATTTTATTTATAACAATATATACTTAAAAGAAAAAACATATAAACATATTTTTAATCAATAGAATCTTTAATAAAATAAAAGAAAGTTTCGCTCTGTCTGTGTGTGTGTATGTCTGTCTGTATGCGATGGCTTGCAAAACCTATCGCACGTAGAAGTTTGAAAATTTGGGTAAGGATAGTCCAAGGCAGGTCCTGATGCACCTGACGCTTAGATTATTATTTTTTATTTCCCTGGGCCTCTAAGTTTTCAATGCCCTAAATTGCTAATATTTTGCCCTCTATTTTTCCAATCTTCTTCGTTTTGGGGCCCTTTCTCTATTTAGTTCTTCCCCATTTCTACATTCCAGTTACGATTCTTGGGCGCTGTACAGGGCTCCTTGAAATTTTGTGCCCTAAATTGTTAATAAATTGTCACTTTTTAATGCAATCTTCGTTTTTGAGGCCCCTTTTTTAATTTAGTTATTTTCCGGTTTCTACATTACAGTCAGGACACTGGTGTCCCATCCCGTCCGCCCCCCCCTACCCGGGGATTTTTTTTTTCGCCATTTTTTTATCCCATAATTGTGTCACCATCCGAATGCATAACTTGAAAGTTAAATCTTGGACTCCTTTCTCCGGGCCAACACCCTGATATTTTTATTGGGGCCATAGGGCCCTGTTTTAAGCATTTATCCCTATTTTTTGTGCATTTCTTTTAAAATTTTAATCTAATGATGAATTCATGCCCTATACTTAATTTCGATTAATTGAAGATCTAAAGTGCTAAGTATTCGGACCTTTATTAACATGTTTTCATCTTAGAACCTTGCTCTCAACTATTAATTGACAACTTTTGGGTCCCCTATTATAGTTTCTTAAAAATGTTCCGATTTACTAGCTTTTTTGCTAACCGCTTCTTAGGTCCTCTAGCCCTCCGAGCGTCTTGCAAAAGGGTAAAATTGTAATGTTGCTTTCTTTGCATTTTGTTTTAAATGCTAAGAAAATATGATTCTTTCAACATTATAAAAAAAGCTCAATTACAAATATGAATGTAATCCTTGAGAGTATTAATCATTCTTCAATGTATTTAAAATTCATTAAATCTATAGAATTATATTATCTTAAATATTGCTTGTATTGCTGTGAAACCTGGAGCTTAGTGAACGGAATATTACGCCCCAAACGCTTAGAGGGCTAGATACTAAATGAACGTCAAAAAAATCTTAGACTTCAGATACCACCAATTTTGTATATTAATTGCTTTCTTGGGCCCTCGGTGCAGCTTCTTTAAAAATTATCCTCTTTTCTTGCAATTTTCTTTAACATAGGAATAGCTTCCTCCGGCCACGTTATAAACTACAAAAACATTTCCTTACACTCCATTTAAGACCCTGGCCCTGTGGCCCGGTACACGTCCCCGTGAAGATATTGTGCCCTATATTGTTAATAAATTGAAACTTTTAATCCGATGTTCATTTTCGGAGCCATTTTTCCATTTAGTCATTCTCCCATTTCTACATTCCAGTTAAGAACCTCTCCATCTAGGACCCGGTACTGGCCCCTTGAACTTTTTTTGCGCCATGCATTTTTCACCTCCTAATTATGTCACTATCTCAGTACATATTTTTAATGCTTAGTCTTGTACTTCTCTCCCCGCACAACACCCTCAGATTTTTATAGCGGTCCTAGGTCCCTTTCTAAGAATCCCCCCCCCCCATTTTTTGCGCATGTCTTTAAAATTTTATTATAATGATTGAGTCATACCCTATGCTTAATTTCGACTAACTGAAGATCTAAAACGCTAAGTACTAGTAAAACTTAGTTGTATAAGCATCACCTACAGTAATAACCTCTACATTCATCCTTGCGTTTTAAACAAACTATCCTATATTCACTAATAGTTTAGATACATTTTCTAATTTGAATTTTTTATCATCTAGTATGTATAACATTTGAACTAGATTACCACACTCCTCAGGTAAATGACGGATTAACAGAAAACATACTAACGGTTCTGGCATATCAAATCCTGCATCTTTAATTTGAACCTTTTTTCTTCAATTTTTTTACTATATAAACCGATGATTTATTCTTGCAAGTTTAACTTCGATCAATCAATACGCCTTTTACGTCGAGTTTCCACGCAGGATAGTTATAATCCAATAGTTTCGGGAAAGAATAATTTAATTCTTGAACCTGTGCCATTATACTTTCAAAATAGTATCTATTTCAACTAAAACACACCACATTACATCTATATGACCCAGTGCCGAAACTAAGGGGGTGGGAGGGGAGGTTGTATGTGCCCCGGGCGCAAAAACGAATGGTCGCCAAATGAAGATTTTTGTTTGTCGATTTTTCTCACGTCTATGTTTAGCACGGTATTGTGATAATCGTCCTAACTGGGGTATGCCAAAGCATAGAAGAATCTAAGGATGACATTGCATTAGGATCCTGTATAAAGCGGATTGTTTTTTTTTTCGTTTTCAAGATTTTAATGAATCAATATTTGACAAAGCAGATTGCGCAGTTCAGTATTACATATTTTATGATTACATATTTTAAAATTTAATATAAGTCAGCAACTAATAATTTAGTAAAAATCTCTTTGTAAATATACTTCGAGGAGGAGGGGGGGGGGGGGGGCGCCAAAATCCATGTTTGTCCCTGCTGCAAAAAAGGCTAGTTTCGGCCCTAATTTGACCTTTAAATAGCATGACATGGCTCTTTAACCATGATAGAAATTGAGCAGATTTTTTAAAAACGCAGGGTTTAAGGTCTTTGGTGTGGTGTCAAGTATAAAGTACATTGATGAAACAGTTTAATTTGAAATAACAGTTCCATTTAATAATACAGGTTGAATGTTAAACTTAAATAAGAAAGAAATATACATGTACTTCCAGCATCTGATGGAAACTTGGTTGTTTTCACATGTTACTAACGTAACTAAAATATAATTTCTACAAAGAGTAAGCTTAAACTCGTCGGTTTATTCCTCCTTCCATCACCATCCATGGAGTTCTTTCACACTTTAATTTTTTACCAGGCTGTCTCTCAGCTTTAAATAAAAACCTTTTAAAGTATTCGAAAACTTCCATTTTATCCTTAATTATATAAACTTCACTCCTTCTAGAATAATCATCAATTATTGAAAAAAAGTATTTCTCCCTCCTAACGAGTTAACCGGGCTAGGACTACAAAAATCCATATACACTCTATCGAGAATTTGCCTATAAAGGCGTTTATATAAATAATTTCTTTTAAACGATTTTCTGTTAGATTTTGCAATTAATTCTATTAGATTCTTTTATTGGGGTATAATAATACACGCCAATTTTAAAAGGTAACATAACTTTTAGGCAAATCTTTATATTTTAGTTAGGTTAGTAACATGTGATAATAACCAACTTTCCACCAAGTGCTGGAGATACATGTATATGTTTTTATTATTTAAGTTTAACATTCAAGCTGTATTATTAAATGGAACTGTTTTTTCAAATTACCCTTTAACTGATGTCACAGAAATTGTCACATAACTAGTTTGAAGTGGTCTGTGAGACCGCTTCATCGAAAGATGAATAAAAAGGCACGATTAACTCATAGGATGGCGTTCTTGTACTAAACTTTTTGTACAGGACTGTTATAATTAAAATTCACCTATTCAAAAGTCTCTGGTGATAGTACTAAAGTTCCAAACGGAACAAAATTTCGGTTGTGTTTGTAGTTAAACTGAAAATTGCAAGTTAAACTATAAACATTAAAAAAAGCTGCGGTCTGATAGACCGGTAACATCAGTTAAAGGTTATACTGTTTCATCTATGTGCTTTATACTTGACACCACACCAAAGATCTTAAACCCTTGCGTTTTTAAAACTCTGCTTAATCTCTATCAAATATTAATCTTCTTTTTCGGCATCAACTTACGTTTACTTATTACACCTGTGAATTAAAAATCGTATTACTGTTAAAAGTAAGTGGTTAACTTTAGATTGGGGAGATTTCATCGGTAAATTAAATATCGCGTTAATGTTAACCTTTAACAGATGTTACCAGTCTCACAGACCGCTGTTTTTTTTTTCAATTTTTATAATTAACTTGTAACTTTCAGTTTAGCTACAAACACTACCAAAATTTTGTTTCCTTTTGAACTTTAGTACTATCACTTGAGGCTTTTGAATAGGTGAATTTTAATTATGACGTTCATGAATTTAATTATGATTACCTGTACAAAAAGTTTAGTACAAAAACACCATCCTTTGAGTTAAACGCGCATTAACCCGTAACTGGAGACATGAATTTTCTTACGCGTTCGGAGATGTAATGTTATTTTCCTTTTTTATCTTTTGTAAACAGCATTGGAATTTTTTTAGAAACGCAATATATTCTGGAAATCATGTAATGATAAAAGAACTAATTGTCGGTACTGGAGAATGATTTTATTCAAGGGAAAAAAAATACATGATAATCAGACCCAAAGAACAACGCGGAGTGATTCTGACTCCCGTCTCCAGTTACGGGTTAAATTCATCTTTCGATATAGCGGTCTCACAGACCGCTTCACAGTAGTTATGTGACAGTTTCTTTCACATCAGTTAAAGGTTAAACGTAATTTGTTAAATTTACGGGGTTGGGGCACCTTCTACCACTTGGGTTCAAGATCATTCCTCGGTTTCCATTATCCCGATTACAGCGGGAATTGGATCATTCAACTTAGATTGCGATTCAGCTACTTTCTGTATTATGAAAATTTATCTTAGATTTCAGTTACCAACATTTACGAATATTAATGGTGCATTTTTTTCCGGGTTCTATTGGACCGATTTTAAAGGGAATATTTTTATTCAACTTAGATTACGAATCGGCTATTTTCTGCAAAATGAAAGTTTATATTAGACTTCTGTTACCACCATTTTTGACCATTAGCGACGCATTCTTTATTATATCCTTGTTTCTATGCGCTGGATTTCAACGTAAATTGTTTCATTCAACTTAGCGTGCTATAGTTTTACATGTTTTTAGTTCCATCTTCCACCGCCAGGGGTTGCATTCTTATCTCCGGTTCAAACTTGTTCAACTTGTTATTAGAATGACTCCGGCGCATGCGGAGCACTCCCGGTATACGCTGACTTAGGCAGCTGGCAGCCAGATTACAGGTTCGTTCTGAAAGAAGTTTGTTGGGAGCACACTAGACTCTGCAAAGGCCCCGGAAACTAAGTTCATTTGAAATACTGTATGCTGCTTAAAGATGTGCGACCCCCAAAACTAGGTTCAATTGAAAGATTTTCCGAAGATATAGATCATCCAAATTTGAGTTTCGTTTAATGTTATTATAACGGCACCGGGCAACTTTGGGCTGGTCAGCTAGTATATAAATAAATTCAAACATTCTCAAACTAAAAAAGAGGGTGGGTGAGGTTACTTGTTGATTGAAAAGATACCTGAAAAATATAATTTGGAAATAATTGAAAATGTTAAAAGAATTGTGAATTTAAGAAACAAATAAGGGAAGGTTCACAGTTATTGTATGCTATTTAGATCCAGTGCAATTTCTGTCATTATATTTTAAACATATCTTGTTTTATTTTTATTATAGAAATAATGAAAAGTTATTGTTATTACTAAGTGCTCATAGTCATATTTTCTTCTGAAAGTACAATTGGAGATTCTGAACGGTACAGGTCAGTTCGACGCCAACGTTTCGACGCCAACTGTTCGACGCCAACGTTTCGACGCGTGGTCAGTTCGACGCCGTACTTTTCGACGCCGGGGCAGTTCGACGCCATATATTTTTTATGAAACTTAGGAACTTCCGATTTTATTTACGTTTGCACAGCTTATTTAGACTTTCTAACAGCATATATATATATATATATATATATATATATATATATATATATATATATATTTTTTTTTTTTTTTTTTTTTTTTTTTTTTTTACTTTTCTGTGTTAAAAAAAGAAAAGAAAAAATGTTTACAATGTAAAATATCTTTATTTTTATGTTCTTACTAAAAAACACCCATTCTTATTTAAATTAATTGCTAATGAGCTATTTTCTTCAAAACTTTTAAATTCCTTTACAATGTATTTTATTCTATTTTTTGCTATAGGAATATAATTCACAAATATCCACATTTTAAAAGTACTAATTAAATGAAACTCTTTAATAAAGACCTGTTTTGTAATTTTTAATCCTTGAATAGTTGTGTAAATTTTAAAGACTAAAACGCAGTAAAACTGTTAACGTTATTTGTTCAGAATTTGGAAATACCTTTAGTGTAAGTAAAGCAGCTTCCATAACGTATTAACTAGAATTCACATGCAATTCCTTTGTCCTCACCTTGACAAAGGGATAGGGAGCGTCCATAAAGGGGACAATGAGGGCGCACGTAAATGTACAAAGGAACCGTGACATTCCCACTCAGGGGGGAAGAAATGTTGCACAGAAAAGCTAACACCGCTTCCCCTAGAAACCCTTGCCGATATAAGAAGAAACGGGTTGAAACTTCGCATTGACGCCTGTGACTAGCTTATCCTTATCTATTCTTCTTTCTTTGAAACATATTACAGGCTTGTAAATAACTCTAACTCTTTTTTGACAAGTGCAACCCCCCCCCCCCCCCCCTCCTCCAGTTGGGGGTTATGAAATCGCCTCAGATTTGTCGTTAAGTATTGCCGATTGTCAACGCATGCGCATTTCTTATCTTCTCTAAAGCGCCCGTAATCTATTTGGAAGCCTGTCGATATTTTTAAATTCAATGTTAGCACTTTCAACCGTAGAAATGTCTGAAAGCCGAAAATATATGACTAAGAGAGGTAAAGAAAAGTATGAGCACGATGGATATTTATATTGTTTCGATAAATATATAGAAAATGGAGCAAAAAAATCGTGGCGTTGTGAAGTTGAATTTTCCAAAAACAATAAATGTAAAGGAAGAATTTACACTGATGCAGTTACGAGTGAATTTTTAAAACTTGTTCGCAATCATGCTCATGAAGGAAATGCAGCACGTGTTGAAGTTGTCCGCACTTTAACATCAATAAAGCGAAGGGCAGGTGAAACACAAGAAACTCCCGCAGTAATTCGCATTGAAGAAACGCAAGAGCTGTCTGTTGGAGCATTAGGACAGTTTCCAAGCAGAGAAGCTGTAAGATTAGTTATTAAAAGACGTAGAAAAGACATAAATGCACTCCCGTCGCAACCAATTGACAGAGCTTCCATTGAATTGCCAGAAAATTATAAATATTACGGAGAAAATAAGGAAAATTTTGTTATCGCCGATTCGGGAGTGGGGGATAAAGACCGAATTTTAATTTTCGGAAAAGCCAGTGTCAGCGATTGGATTCACCTCGTAACAAAAATTTACGTTGATGGAACTTTTAGTCTAGCACCACATCATTTTTACCAGGTTTTTGTTATTATGGCCGAACGTGGAGGTTTTGTATTGCCAATCATTTATGCCCTCTTACCCGACAAGGCGGAAGAAACATATACACGAATGCTTGAAATGATTCAAGACAGTTGGCCATTTTTTAAGGCGAAAAAAATTTCTTTAGATTTTGAAATTGCCTTAATTAACACTTTTTCAAGCAAGTTTCCAGACGCCGAAATTCAAGGGTGCTTGTTCCACCTTGTGAAAAATATGAAGCGCAAATTAGCAGAATTCAATTTAATGCAACGATATAATACCGATGCTGATTTTGCTCTCTATGCACGTATGATTCCTGCGTTAAGTTTTGTGCCTATCGAAGAACTTGAAAATGCTTTAGAAGTTTTGAGTGAGAATTTACCTAATCAGTTAACCCCAATTTTAGATTACTTTGAAGATTATTATGTTGGAAGGATTCAGAGAAATAATCGTCGCCGTCGTCCTATTTTTAAACCAGAAATGTGGTCATGTTATGCTAGAACCTTAAATAACGAAGGACGCACCAATAATTTCGCGGAAGCAGCACACAGACGTTTACAGTCCGAATTTGGTGTTTCACACCCCACATTATGGAAATTCATAGATGGTCTCAGACGTGTTCAAAAAACAATTGACCAATGTTATGAGCAATTTGTACGTGGAGATGAACCGCCGCACAAGCGGAATAAGTATCTGCGAGCTGATATGAGAATTAAAGTAATAGTTGAAGATTTTGAAAATCGAGAAATAATGGAATACCTGAAAGGTGTGGCGCATAATTTTGCAATGGATTAGTATAATAACAGTTTTGTGATGTAATCTTATTTATGTGTAATCTTGTTACTCTGTAATTAAATTTGTCTGCAATATAACTTTTTTGTAACCATATGTTTATTTACCATTTCTGTATTTTGCCTTTTTGATGCTGTTTTGTGAAATAAATAAATAAAAAAAAACAACCTCCCTCATGTCCCAGGGCCTTGACGTTGGCGAGGGGGCTTCTCACTAATCTGGGACAAAAAAAAAAAAATCTAGAACACTTTCACACATATATTTATTTCAAATATGCATGCAAACAATCGATAATTCAATAAATAAAAATCAGTCATATTGCTTATTTATTTGAATCACGCTTCATATACATAACAAAAATATATATATATTATATCAGGCATATTGCATATTTATTCTAAAAATAAATAAAAATACGGAAAAAAATATATGGCGTCGAACTGCCCCGGCGTCGAAAAGTACGGCGTCGAACTGACCACGCGTCGAAACGTTGGCGTCGAATCGTTGGCGTCGAACCGTCGGCGTCGAAACAACCTGCTTCGATTCTGAAGATATAATTTGAAGATCGATGGCATATTGGTCTACATTTCGGTATGCACCCAGTATTTAGCTGATTTCTCACCAAAACCGAATTAAAAACATTTTTTTTTTAGGTGCTGCTGTGAAGAAATCAGAAGAAAGCCATAGACTTTTAGCAAACTTTTACATACTCCAAGGAAAGAAAATATTTTTAAAACATAATCCAAAAAACTATAAACATAAAATTAATTATGGAAGATAATATCTCCCAAAATTTTATGTACATATTTCTTTTTGTGTGTTTTGTTTTAATAAAAAAAATAATTTAACCCTGCCTTTAAAATTTTACTCCTTTTCATTAAGTTTTTTTTTAAATTTAAATACACACACCCACACACACACATATATATATATAAGAATTTCGAAAATGTATAGCTGATTAGAAAATTAACTCTTCGGCCCTGGCGGTCACATATGTGTTCCTTACTTTTAAAATGCTTTAAATATGAAATGATCATGTAATGCTGCAAGACCTAATTTCCACATATGTGTGTATTTGATAAAATGTATAATTTTCAAGTAATCAAAATAAAATAAATTTATATGTATTTTACTACTCAAAACTGCTCCCTGACAAAAGTTTTAATTTTTTTGGACTTTAAGAAAAAAGTCAGGGTCGAAAGGGTTAACAATATATATTTTTTATGATTGCGGAGTATGTGTTTTCTCCTAACAAGGACAGTGTTGCCCTATTAAAATAAAAAAAGTATATTTGAACACTAGACTAAACAGAGGTTTTAGAAGCTTTTCCTTCACAGAATAATTTGAACAACCTTTCAATATCACCAAAGCAATTAACATATTTCCAAGCCATAAAAGATTGCTTTTAAAATACCTATAAATAAGCATGTATATATTTCTATATATATTATAAAAATTTCTAATTTTACAAAAAAACTTTTTTAAAGTTTGTTAAAAAAACAATAGACATGTATATTAAACTTCTTCACTTTCTAAAGTTAGCCATATTTTATAAATTTTCCTTTTATAAATTCAATTAGTGTAAAATAAAATTTTGTTTGCAATTTAAGGATCATGTGCAGTAGATTTTAGCATGAAAAAAAAATGATCGGAATAGATTAAGACAAAAATAGAAAGATCATGTATTATACTTATATTATTTAGTCCGATATCAGAAATTTCTACAAAAAAAAAAAAAGGTGTAAAAGAATTAGGTGTTAATCCTTACATTTCTCTTTTCAGAAATTTTAAATTTCAAGATAAAAAAAAACTTTAATTTTGAGATTTTTTTGTGAACTTGAAAATATATTTTGTATAACAATATTTTTGTACATATAGGATTTGATTTTATTTGTACTAAAGACCGTGTATGCATAAAAAATAAAACCATGGGTAAAGGATATTTGGGGTAAAAAAAAATGGTTGCATGTGTTTGGATCCAGACTGGAAAATTGTTAAATTAGATTTGTCGTACACCAAATAAAGTACTAGTCTTCCCTCTTCTTGCATACAAGTAAATTGGTCATCCATGATTTTTTAATTAAATTTTATGCAAATAAGTAGTTTTCTTGTGTACATTGTTTTTCGTTATATTTGAATCAAGTGCACGGAGTACTGAGTTTAAGGGTTTGTCATTAAAGATTAGCAATTGAATATTTGTTGCTTTCATATTGTGCAAATCATCAGTGTTATATATTTTTAACACAACTTCTACCGGTGTCAAATGACATCGGTAGAAGTAGTGTCAATAAAGTTTGCTGTACATTCTGTTAAAATTCATTTTACTATGCGAAAACTTCTCAAGTGAATAAACTTACAGGGAGAGAAATATAATGCAAATTTAGAAATAAAAGTTATGGTTTTAAACTGAGCTGAAATAAGTAATTTGTGAATTTTATTTAAATCATTTTCATTACGGAAAATATTTGTTACCACCCAGTAATTTACTCTATAAAGTAACTTCTGTAAGATGACTTCTCAAATACAATAAACTAAAGGCAAGCACATTTAAATAAAACAATGTACGCGTCAGAGATCTAAAGCATCATCTTCTCCCACAGTATATCATTTTTCAGGATATTTAAAATTATTTATAACCGAGAGATACCATAAGTAAAAGGTGGCTCTAATGAATTATTATTTGCACAAGTAAAAAACAAAAGATTTCATAACAAAAAAATTAATTTTTATTAATTGATAACTTGTTTCAATCAGTTGAAAGTAAAATTAAGAAAATGACAATTTAAAAAAATGAAACAAATTAATGTGCAAGCAAAGGGAAAAAAGTTCCAAATAATAATAGAAGAAAATTGAAATGCCCATTCTACTGGAAATTGTCTATTGAAAAAAATTACTTTTGAGGGTTGTCTTCATGCTGAAATTATAGCAAACTCCAAAAATTTCCATTCGTACAAATAATTTTGATATTCTGTTTGGCTTTTGCACATTTGAAGCTGCTAGAAGTCTATTTCTATTAAAAATTCATAGGTTAAAATTATTTTGTTTTTCGAAAATGAATTTAAAAAAACATTTTTATAAAGAACTATAAAACATTACCTATATTTTTTAAACAGAAATTGATTTCTAGTTGTTTTAAATATGCGAATCCAAAATTAAAGCTTATTCCATGAGTACTTTATGAATTACGCTTAAAAAACTATGGTCATTGCAATCTGTTTTGCATAAATTGCAGATTAATTTAACATTAGGAGTTCCAAACTTTAAATTTCATAATTCTTAAACAATTTGTCAAGTGACTTCCTATATTCTAAAAAAAAATGTACCATAAAAGCCAAATATAATGTCAAAATTAGGTTATATTGAAATGTTTAAAGTTTGGTGCAATTTATGAATGATGACAACCCCGTAAGCTTATTATTTTTTATCTTTAAGTGAAAGAAGACAATTTTCAGTGAAATGGCTATTTCTGTTTTTTTTTTGGGGGGGGGGGGCTGGGAGGTTGGAAGGATGTACAGTGATTGAAAAATGTATGGGGTGTTTATTTTCTTTTGGTTGTACAACAATAGAAATTCTTTCCAGCGCTAATGAAACGTGAGTGTCGTTCATGCATTAATATGCATGCAACATACCTTATACTTGTGCTATACATAGGTGTGGGTTTTAAAGTATCCAGGACAATTGAAAATGTTGTGCTCGCTTTATAATACTTTATATTGAAAAAATTTTGTGTATGCTCTAAATACTTAGAGCTGATAGCTACTTAGATACTGATAAGTTGGCATATCATCTTTATACAATTCTCTTTGTTGTATGTATGAGCATATTTTTTCGCATAATGAAAATAGCTATTTCAAGGTGAGAAGTTAATTTGTTTGAGTCAGATTTGTTTTTCATTTATAGGACAATTTACATTCCTCACAAAACTTTTCTTTTGCTTTTAGGAGAGCAGGGACATATCAACAGATGAAAAGATTTGTTTGAACACTATTTTGGTTTCCTTTTATTTCTCTTAAATATATTAAGATTTTTTGAGGATATATATAAACATTCAGGATTACAAAAAAAAAAAAAAAAAAATATGTTTTGTACTTTATGAACATAAAATCTATTTTAATGGTGTACTTTTTATTATACTTGGACAATATTTCGATTTCCTTTTATCTCTCTTGAATATTATATATTCTTTTGGATGCATATACACACACTCAGAATTGCAGATAAATAGGAAACAAATACGGTGATAATACGTTAATAAATTATACAATTGTAATACAAATCATACGAATGTTTTATGATCTCAAAATACTTAAAATATTAACTCTTGTTTCCCATTTATCTGTAATTCTGAACGTGCGCATATGCATTAAAAAATATTTAATATTTAAGAGAGGTAAAATGAAATCAAAACAGTATCAAAAAGCGACTATTTTCCCCTGTCATTGTTTCTAATCCCTATAAGAAAAGTTTCTCTACGATACAGAATTTTTTTCTGATTAAAGAAATACATTTCCATAAATAAAAGAAAAAGTTTGTTCTACACGGGAATTTTTACTTTTTTAAAGATTGGTTTAGTGACTGATTCGGAAAAGTTTCCGTTTTAACATGGAATACTTTCTATCCATTCTACCATTCTACCAAAACATTTCTTTGTGTGAATGGAAAGTTTTCCTTATTTTGTCGGAATACGTTCTATTATTACAGATGAGTTTATTTATTTATTTGGAAAACTTTCCTTTATAAAAGGGATAGTTTTTTAACTCTACAGAAACTTTTCTTTCTACATAAGGAAAGATTTCCGTAAGAAACCGGAATTTATTCTGTGTTTAAAGATTAATTTCTGAATCCAATAGGAAAAGTTTCCTGGCAGATAGAGGAAACTTTCGATACAATTTTTGATTCAAGACTTTTGATACAATTTTTGGATCGAGTCGGGTTAATTTGGTTTGGGTTGACTTTACTGGTTTGAGGTTGAGATTTTACTTTTTCTGGTCAAATTCGACTTGACCCGATTTTTCAAAAACCTAGAATATTTCTATAGAATTAAAAAAATAGCTGTGTTTTTGAAAGTTTATGACTATATACATATTCAGTTTTCAACATAAAAGATAAAATCAATGTTAGAAATGTAATTGTAGATGGTATTTCATAATTCTATTAAAATATCGATTAACTTTCTTCAATTTCAAGTCCAGTTTGGGGTCGAGTTAAAACTTTTCGGGTTGAAGTGTGTCAGGTTTAGTAATAATTCCGACTCGGGTTGGATTATCACAGATCCGACATGGTTTCAAGACTGAAGCTATCTCGGGGGAAATGTGCGCAGTAAGAATTTTCGCAGTAAAGCTACGATCACTGTAAATCATGAAAGCTGCAATCGCGACCTATTCTGTTTCAGGTTATTAATATCAGGTTAATTATGTTTAAATAAAACTTTGCGTCAAAAATTTGCATTAACGCATGAATGGTGATTATTTTATTTATTTATTTATTTATTTATTTATTTATTTGCATTTATATGATGCTACATTTGTTTTTTCAATCTATACATTATCTTTTAACTCCACCTCTTCTGATGCGTGAATAAAATCTTCTAGATAGGGAGGGGCTGCACAGAACATCACCTCAGAGAGTGAACGGTGGACATTCCAGGATTAGTTAAAACTTGACTGGCATATTAAAATGGAACTGATCTGCTAAGTCATATCTTGGCGGAAAACCCCGGCAAACCCGATTTTAGTAGTTGAATGATAGGTTTACCATGGTGTTTTGCTGCTCCCAGTCCTCCATGTTTTCAATCATTTTGGTGCAGGAAAACACAATGATAAACCTACCAATCAACCAGTAAAATCGGGTATGCAGGAGGGTTAACACCAAGATATGACTTGGCAGACAAGTTGCATTTTAATATGCTAATATGCTGTTTAATCCTGGAATTTCAGTCGTCAACTCGATAAGGCCACCTCCTGGTCTATTCAGATGACACACATTTCGTCGGTTGTCAACTGACATACAAACAAAATAAAAAAAACACTCACATTTTCATCTAAATATATAGCACATAAACAATTTGAAATAATATATTAATTTAAATTGCTAAAATGTGTAAATTAAATTAAAAAAAAAACAGGAAAAATAGTTTTATGTTTGACTGTTTACATGTTTCAATTCTACTGTTTGTTTTCGGAAAGCGAAACCCTCGCGCTTTTGCGCATGCGTCAGGTCTGTTTTAATTTTACCAAAATAGGGATGATTGGAGGCTGTTTAGCTGCGTCTGAATGAGTGCAAATCTTAGAGACAACGCACAAGTGGAAAATGCCAATCTTAGCATTAACAACTCTTTGGATAGTAGAATCTTCTCAGAGTGCTAGGCGCTGCTATCGGAACACTCTCAGAAATAAAACTCTCACTTTTGACGATTCAGCAATCCTCGAGCTGTATTTCGTCGTTTTTGACGATCATTTCCTATCAACATCACGTGACTTTTAATGAAGCGTAAACTCTCAAATATTTGACGAAAGTTTTGCCTCAATCACGGTCAGACTCAATGCATTTTAAGAAAACAGTTGCTGTACCTCTTCAGATCCTACGATTTTAGCAAGCAGATATTTGCTTGTTTATGTTAGTCCTGTAATAATTTATTTTAAAACAGCACTTTTTAGTACTTTTCAGAAAATACTGAAATATAGTTATTGTTTCTTCATTAGTTATTTCTTTAGCTGTTAGAATTTTTAGGAATGCTTATTATTTTTTCTTATTTATTTATTTATATGTTGATGTTCGTTATGCTTTAATTTGAAAAGAATAAATTTCCCGTGTTCTTCAAAACCATTCGAAAAGAAAATTTAATCAATAAAATTTCAAACTTCCAGGATATCTTTTTTTTTTTTTTTTTTTTTTTTTTTAAGAAGTATATTCTGTTTTCAATCAAATTAAGAATAAACATAATTGATTCCTTTCCCCTTCATAAACAGTAAAGTGTTAAAATCTTATCCACCTACTCAAAGTGATAAAATCTCACGTAATATGCGCTTCACAATTCGTTATTTGTGAGCAACAAATTAACCAGGCCATATTCTAATCATTAACTGATCAAAGAAAATTTCACTAGTGAATTATTTAATCAAGCCATATTATAATTATTCATTGACATGAGAAAACCATAATAATAAATTAACCTTACTTAAAGCTTTCAGAAATTATAGCAGTGCCGATAAAATTGCAATCTACCTTCTAAAAATATAAATACGCAGTAGAATTCATTACACAAATCTAAAAGCACAACTCTACAAGTCTCCAGTAGCGAGGTTGGAAGAGCAACGTTCTTCCACACCAAAGGTCGTGGGTTCGAATCACGCCGAGGAAAGCGGGAAGTGATTTTTTTCTTCCTGACATTATTTGCAAAAAAATCCACCGGGTAGTTTTTAAAAACACTCGAGCGGAACTTTTAGAGCTTACTCCTTTAAAATATATGTGATATGATGATGATTATAACTCGCTGTGATACCTTTTCCAATACAAAAACTCTTATTTTACGCGTATTGTCATTTCTGAAAGATTGTTCTTTTATACTAGAAACAATCTGTATTTTAATGCCGTCATAGCCATGTTTTTTACGATTGATTTTTATGTTCAAATACTTAATTCACGATGGAAAATAATGAGAAAGTTATTTGGTAATTTTAATGACTATATTATAGTCTGAATTTTATCATAATTCATAAAACTCCACACCGTAATAGCAATCTAAAATAAATTCAAGAAGTAAAATTTTCAATTTTAAATAATTTAATTCATTTATAGTGATTTTTTACATCGCATAATGATTTGATCTCTCTCCTTTTCTTTGATTTAATGCCGGCAGCCAACCGTGAAATTAATTTCTGATTGAATATCTACATAGCTTCTGTTTAAAGAAGGTTTAGTCTTTTATCTTGGCAGTTTTATTCAAAGTTTTATTCAGTTTTCGCTAGAACTAACTGAATTTATTTCTTGCAAGACATATTTAATCTAAAAATAAATTAAATGCTTTAAGAAGAAATGGTTTGTTGTGAGAATGTTTCACATAGTTACTGAATATTTATTTTGCACTTTGCAGTATGCGAAAACACCCAGATGGTTTCTAAACATTTTTTGTATCATGACACATGCATCATCTTATATTTACTATGCACGATATGCTACATTAAAATATATCTAGGTATAGTGTTAGCTTCAAAAGCTATTTTTCAGCATTTAAAAATTTCTCTTCTTAAAACAATCTTAGTTTTTTTTTTATGCGGAGGGTAATAGAAAAAATAAATATATTAAAATGTTAATACTAGATTTTACTTTTTAAATAAAATTCAAAGATAAAGAAGAATAGTTTAAATTATTTAAAATGAGAGTTTATTTAAATGGCAAATAACGTAAACTCGTTTTTCCCTCAATATTTAAAAATCTTTGCTGCCAAAACAGACACATCATGCTGAGAATAATGAGAGAAAATCTATTAACATAAAAATATAGTTCTTATCGTCTGAATGCTTTGAATTTTTTATTAGTTATAAATAGAACGATTTCAAAATCCCCGTAAATGTTTCGCGAAAAATGTGCATATTTAGTCATAAAAACAAGCGCCGAAGCCGATGGAAGACACACCGAAACCGTTCGCGTTTCAGCGTTCCGTAAAATTTAATTTTTTTTTTTTTTTTAACACTCGCTTGTCAGAACGTTTCTACATTTTTTACGTGATAAAAGTCCGGTGTGCTAAGAAGTAAAATGATTGTGCTGAAATACCGACTTTCAGTTACTTTTAGAGCAGAAAAAAGAATTCCTCCGGGAAGCGAGAAGTGACCTGCAGTTGCGATTTTTTTCAACAGCGTTAAAAAAAAACCATTTTTAAAAAACTAATTGCACCGTTGCGTCGAAAAGAAAGAAGTTTCATCTTTAGGAGGGAATTTTTTTAGAGGGTTTATTTGAAATTGAGCCCAATGGGCGTGTCATCGTTAAGTAAAACAATAGAATCGCGAAATCCTATCTTTTATGAAATTTTCTTTCAAAGTGTTAATATTAATATTTTTAAAACAAATTGCATCGTTTTAAACCAAAAAGTATGAAATTCAAGATTATTGTCTTCCGTTTTTTCCTTATTTCCAATGGTTCCACCGATGGCTGTTTAGAAAGACGGTTAAAAAATAAGGCATTTTTCGATCTTTGCTCACCTTGCTTCGGAAGGCTGAAAATTGAGCATGCGCAGGCGCGTTTGTCATTTTGTAAAAAAAATAATGCTTTTTGATGGGTTTTTAATCAATATTTAGGTTAATTAGCAAAAAATCTGAACTTCAGGTACAGTGGGACTTTCCTTGGAATTTCTTTATTCAAATTTGCAGACTCCTACGTGTGGCAGATTTCGCTAAGCATGATCGGCCGAAAGATAATCCCCCCCCCCCCCCAACACACACACATTATAACTTTATTTTTAGTTATAGACTATTTAACGTAGCCGGCATTTACCAGGTCCGTCAAAAAATAACACGAAACGCGAAAAAACTCTAAAAGCCATAATTTAAAAAAATCACGAAAAAATTTAAAATCTCTGCACAGATTCCGAATAAATTTCTCTGACTCAAAAGACAAAAAATTTTACTATATTGGCTAGAAGATTGAAAGCAATCCCTTTTACTATAATGTGTAAAAATCACAGTGAATCGGAGAAAAGCATTGAAATATCAAACAAAAATTACTATATTGAAAACAAAAATTACTATATTGAGCTAAAAGATTAAAATCGGATACATTTTACCATTGTCGAAAAATATCTGAAAAATGCAAAAAAAAAAAACTCTAAAAATCACGCAAAAAATTCGAAAATTGCTTTACGAAATCCGATTTAACTTTATTGAAAATATGACATAATTTACAATATTGGGCTAAATGATTAAACCGATTCCTTTACTAGTGTAAAATAATCGCCGTGAATTATAAAATCTGAGTACACTGCAAATAGAGGCGTCTTAGATTCAGACATATGTGTGTCTGAAAAAAGAATTCAGACACTTAAGAGTCTGAATATGAAATTTCAGACGTCATAGATGTCTGAATTTAAGATACATAAGTGTCTTACTAAGATCATGTTATAAATGGACTGAAAATAATGTCTGAATAATGACGAAACGTCTCAAATTAAGACATTTAGCAATTCAGACACTTAAGTGTCTGAATGTAGCACAATTATATCATATGTGTGATGACTGTATACACAATTATATTGCAATATATATGCCATCATAATCATAAAAGATTTTCAAATGGATGACAGATGTTTAAAATACTTTTCCTTCCAATAAATTTAGTATTACTTTATAAAACCAGCAATCTGATTAAACTACAAGTCGTCTATCAAAACTGTAACAGTCCGCTTATTAAAATTTAGTAGAGTTATTTTTGATGCAAAAAGTAATTAACGACTTGATTTTCACAAAGTATAAAATCTTCCAAAAATTACTTGTACTAATGGGAGTATGTAGGGGAGGGAGGGGGGAGGGGTTCAAAGAACGACTGCTCTGCTAAATACTAAGAAATACAAGTGCTGGCAGGAAAAAAAATGCATGGAGGGGAAAGGTTAAACAGCTATGCCTGGAGTCCACAGCCTAATCTGCTTAACTAAAACACAGAATCTAAACATGAAATAAGCTAAACTAAGAACCTTTTTTCGGAATGCCTCGTTCAAGAGGATTTTCGCATAAAAGAATTTCAAAAGTGTATTAAATAAGAAATAGAAACTCATTTTTGACTATATATAATATATGTGCACGCATATATATAATAAGAACATTTTTCAAAATGCAGAATTGATTTTTTTTTCCTTTTAGGGTGCTTTGCTCTTCTGAACCCCTCTCTTCCTTCTACATTTAAAAATCAATGTATAACTATCTAAATAATGACTACCTAAATATCAGAATAATGAATGCAATATCTAAGTATTAATTAAAAACATTAATTGTTAAAGAATATATAGTTCCTTTTTCTCTAAGCGTTTTATGTTATATAGTCATTTACAAGAATATTTTTTTTATATACATAAAGAAAATTTAACTAATTAAATTTCAAAATATAGCGAGGGGCAATGGCCTTCAACCTCTCTTCTGTCGGTGATTATGCTTCATCAAAATAAGATGTATTAATTGCAAGTGTTACGACAAAATTTTTATATAAGTTACGTTTTCTACGTTTTCACTCTGTCAGAAAGTATAAAAACTGTAATAATAATAATAATATCCAGATAATTGATCAATTTAACGCATTTCGGAAAACACCAAATAAGGAAAATTAAATGTTTCTCATTTATGCTTGTACTATGTTTTATTTCCCTCCGCTGATAAAAAGTTTTAACGCTCATCATAAAACACGAGCTCATTATCAACCACAATATCTCAACCACACCGTAGACTGACTCAGAACATTCGAAATTGAAAGACGCTTACTTCATCTATTTTTCCCTTTGTCTAAGGAGACATTTTACTTCCGTTGGTACATTCGAATGTAGATGTTCTTTGAACAATTTTCTGGACGAATTCCGCGCAGTTTTTTTAGGTGAAAATTTATTAAAAATATTGTTGTGATTATTTCAGCTCCATGTGCATTCGCTTCCATGTGCATCTGTCATCTATGTAATACAATTGTTTATTATACATTAGTGTTCTTGTGAAATAACATGTGTATGGAATGTGAATTCAAGTTCTGAAATTCTATGAATTTCTATGATATTTAAATGAATCATATTTATACATCACGGTGAAATGAGGATGATATTTCTATTTTGAAATTTGTACTCAATATTCATCAAAAAATTTACGGAAATAATTTTAGGTCAAGAATAGTGTGCACATTTATTTTGGATATGGATTTACTTTTTAAGGATGTATGAAAGGTATGTATTTCCTAGCGCGTATATATGCAACAATATAATTTTCAAATTCAACTTGAACAGTATATTTATGTATGTTGTTTTTTAATTATTTAAAATACTTTTCTAAGACTAACGTTTATTTATCACATTTGTACCATTTTATATCCAATAAATATTTTTTACTGTTATGAGATTTGTGTATTGTTTTTTGATTTGCTGCTAAATTTATATTATTTTCAAGATAAATTGTTTAATAATTCTTTAAACTCCCAGTGTATAAATGAAAGTTTTTTTTTATGCTAAGAATCTGATTATTGCTTTAATAAATAAGCAAAAAAAAAAAAAAAAAAAAAAAAAGAGCATAGTATTTATTCAGTACATAAGTTTTCATTATTAATGTATTCACACCAAAATATGTCAATATTTTTCATTATATTTTTTGAAAAAGACAATTCCAGTATTATATATTATATTTTTTTTGTGCGTAAGCTAATTTGATTATGTAAAAATATCAGTAATATTATGTAAAAAATTGCTTCATTTAAAATATTTATAAAAATAAAAGCAAAAACGTAAAATTGTCAAAACTTTTCTTTAAGAAGAAATACTTTGTTTAGATTTAAAAGAACTTAAAAAAATAATAATAAAATAAAAAAATTGGTGTGTTAATGAATTTAGCGTTTTGATGAACATGTTGAATTCCTTGTAACATTTTCTATCGTAGTTATAACTACATTTTATTTTCAACTTTTAATTTAATTGTTTGTTCGCTATGAAGGATATGCAATTCACTCAAAGTTTAATATTGGATAAAAATTTGAAAATTATCAAACATTTATTGTGATTTATATTTTATATTTTATAATTAGAGATGTATAATTTTCAAAGAAAAGCTTTTTAGCCAAAAATCTGTTTTTTGGCAAAATTGATTTGTGTTTTGAAATCCGAGTTGTCAAAACTTTTTTATGTCAACTTAAATATATATATATTCTGCATATTATTTGGTTTCAAAGCGATTTTTAATTACATTGCACATCCGTATATTCTCTAAACTACATAAATGACAGTTAAAAGATTACTGCAATTTTGTGATTATTATATGTAAAATCAGTTTTCGAAATTTTCATTTTTTAATAGTACATTGTATAAAAGATAAATTATTTACAGCTATAATTTCATTTCTTCAAAAAAAAAAAAAAAAAAAAAAAAAAAAAAAAAAAAAAAAAAAATACGTATTTTGATTTTTTTGTTCAAAATTTTAAATTTTGGATTTTCAAAACATGAGAAATTAAAAACTAAGCTTATTTTATTTTTAAGGCTGTTCTCAAATCCAAAAGGGCAACTTTATGACATAAATTTTAATTTATTTTTGTTGGGAAATGCATGAAACTAGCAGGTGTTGTTGTTCAGAAATTATGTCATCGAACTGTTTTTTCCATTTTTTTTTTTTTTTTTTTTTTTTTTTGCGAACGCAATAGGTCTTTTAGAAAATAGTGTCCAAGTGGGCGTTTTGAACTGAATTTCCGCGTGAAAGAAGAATAACCACTCAAGTAAGGGTGAAAAACGTCTTTCTCACGTGATCCAAATCTCTTGTAACTCAATAGGTATTTTATTTATCAAAAAATGGAAAACACAGTTCAATTCCAAATCGCTTCCATAGTCAGTTCTTCCAATTTTATATCTTTCTGTTAAAAAATGAATTTGTAAATATGTCAAAACGTTTTGTGCTTGTTGAGCAGAGCAGTTGAGAACAGCCTCAAGTAAAAAGGTTTTAACAGGTTTAAAATGGAAATTTGAAAAAAGTTAAAATTTTGTATATTTCCATGTATAACCTCATTTCCACATAAAATTGCGGTTTACACCAAAGTTCATTTAGGGGCGGTCCATAAATGATGTCACGCTTTTTTTCAATAATTTTGACCCCCCCCCTCCCACCCTTTGTCACAAAGTGTCACACTTTACCATCCCCCCCCCCCCCCTTGTCACACTATATTACATGAGCATATACTTGCAGTTCAGATTACATTTCAAATTTTATTTTTAAACTTTAACTATGTGTTCTAATGATATTTGTGAGCATAACTACAAAAATGATTCGTGCACTTATTTTGTATGAAAAAAGACTAAGGTTTACAACAAAACATAATTAATAAACAGTAGTAATAAAATATTAATATGAAAGAGCAATTGAAAACAGTAGTATTTTGGAATTTGAAATTGAATTTAATATATTTGGCTTTAAATCTTATCTTTACTTTATCAATAAAAAATACTTTAATTTCAAAATAACTTCAAAATTTAAACTGCTGATTTTTAATGCTTTTATTTTAACCAAAATGTGTGATGTCACATTTCTTCTTACCCCCTCCCACCCACTTGTCACAAACGTCCACAATTTCCCGAACTCCTCTCCTCATCTTCAAGCGTGACATCATTTGGGGATGGCCCCTTATATAGAAAAGGCAAAAAAAAAATGTATATTTAGGCAAAATAGGTTTTGAAACTAGAAGTGACTTTTCGTATATGTTATTATATATATGCGTATGTGTGTGTGAACATGAAAACAAATCACAGAAGCATTAGAATGAAGCTATCGTGAAATTCTGAATATTTTATAATTATTTTTTCAACTTTTCTTATGGTAAATAAACCCCTCTTAAAAAATCGAATTTACTCTTTAATTGAAAAGTTTCATACTCATTTTTTTTTTAAATATTGGGATCTCATATACTGAAAATTGTGCGGAATCTAGTGTTAGATTTTATTTAACACAGAAATAAAAATGCAACAAATGCTTAAACTGATTCAATGGGAATATCTTATTTAAATGGGAAGAAATTGCACTACAAAGCAGGGATGGAATTCTTTCTGAAGGAGTGAATCATTTTTTATAGATGGGAATAATTTGTTATCATAAAGCAGAGCTGATTGCAGCATGGACAAATTGGGCTGTTTCTATGGACCTTTACCTTTACTGGCCCCTAAATTTGGTACGGAATTTCCATAAAGCTGATATTTTAAATTTGTTTTGATCTTATACTTATTTTTATAAATATTCTGTACTTTTAGAACATGATTAGGATAAAGAAAATTATACATTTATCCAAATATGTATCTGACGGCATCGAATAGGATTATTTATTTATTTATTTATTAATTTTTGGAACAGTATATGAAGGCAGTGGGAGGAGGTAGCGAATGAATACTAGGTCTTTGGACAAGATTAATTTGAAGTTCTCACTAAAAGTAATAAATATTTTTGATGCCGTAGGGCATATATGATACCACATGAATACATATTTAGGTGAATATATATATACCTATATTATCCTATTCTAAAACTGCAAAATACTGATTACAATCCTCATAATATCAAAACTGATTTAAAATATCAGCTTTATGAAAATTTCATACCCAGTTCGGGGTATCCTAAAATCAAGGGGCAGAGAAGCATTCCATTTTTCCCACGCTGCAATCTGCTCTGCTTTATGGTAACAAATTATTCCCATTTATAAAAAATGATTCAATGTGTTCAAACATGGCTGCGTATATGGCTTAGAAAGAAAAGTGGTCAAAGATGGCTTCATATTGGCCAAAAAAAAAAGGGGGGGCTCAAAGATGGCCACAATTTAGACATTTGAGATGTCTGAAATTCAGACGTAAGAAGTGTCTGAAAAATTTAAGACATTTTAAAACGTCTTAAAATTGAACACTCATGTTTCAGACACTTAAGTGTCTGAAATTCAGATACAAGAAGTGTCTGAAAATTTTAAGACATTTTAAAATGTCTGAAAATTGAACACTGTGTTTCAGACACTTAAATGTCTGAATTTCAGACATTTCAGTTTAGAGTGTAAAAAATTGCTAAATATTCAAAAATCGTAGAAGCCAGATTTTACTACAGTGGAGTAAAACATTGTAAATGTAATTCGTTCAAGACTGTCAACAAATCGGCGCGAAACTAAAAAAAAAACGCTCCCATTGAAAATCGTAGATATCAAACTGAACTATATCAGGCTAAATGTCGGAAACACGAAATCCTTTTACGAGTGTAAAAAAATATGAAGAGTGTAAAGAAATGCTAAAATACGTGAAAACTTCAAAAATGCTAAAAATTAAAACAAATTCTATATTAAGATAAAAGTTTGAAATTGAATTCCTTTTACGAATGTTAAAAAATCGGCGTGGAACCCGAAAAATATCATTAAAAATCGCTAAAAATTGAAAAATAGAGGAGGGAAAATTTCAGTATATTAGTTGAAAGTTTAAAACCAAATACCATTTCCGAACGTCAAAAACTTACCGTGAAACTCAAAAAACACAAAAAATTGCATTGTAAATCGCATTAAAAATCTCTAAAACTCAAACACAGGAGAAAATTTATTATATTAGGCTGAATGTTTGAAATCGAATTCCGTTTCCGAATGCTAAAATTGTCGTCGGAACTAAAAAATTCCCAAAACATAGCATTGAAAGTCATATTCAAAATCGTGGAGGACAAAATTTACTATATTAGGACAAAAGTTTGAAATCAGATTCCTTTTCCAAATGCCAAACAATTCGTCGCGTGACCTCGAAAAAACGTTAAAATCGCATTACAAAGCGGTCTGAAAGCTAATTCCTTTCATCATTGTTAAAAAATCTTCACAAAATAAAAAAAATCCTCTGAAATTGCCATTAAAAAATTGCGAAAAATTCAAAAATCAATGAAAGAATTTCAAATAAACTTAAAAAAGAGAAAACAAAATTACTATATTCGGCTAAAAGATTCAAACAGGATTCTTTTTATTAACGTAGAAAAGGTAAAAAAAAAGCTAAAAATCGCATAAAAAATTCAATATCGGGATTCGAGGAGCGTAACTTCATATATATGTATCATCCCTCCAAATTTTGGTAACATTACGATTACGACATATTTATTTTTGCATAACTACTTTCTTAATCATTCCTAGGGGACGAAACCCTTCATAAAGTTAAATATATGATATTTATATATTTAGCCTCTTGAATGGTATAAATCGGTTAATTTCTGATCTAATTATCTTTAATTTAAGTTTTCTTTGCGAATATCTCTTCAGTCTCATTGTGCTTTTATCGATTTTGCAAGTATATACCTCTGATGCCATTAGTTTTTCGCTTATAGTTCAAAAAATTATATATAGTTTGATTTTTACAAAAAATTATGCCCTTATGTAAAATACTTTTCTACTTATGCTCTGAAATTTTCAATCGACATTTTTATTAGTTTTCTTAATTTTCGCTGATTATTAAAAGTTCTCGCTTCACTTCCTTTCCTTTCGAGAATGAAATTTTGGTGCCTACCGATCTGCGAAAACATATCTCTTTTAGAATCGTCTTTTAATGAATATGGCGCTATCGCATTAATTTTTCGCTAATAACAAGTACATTTACCGTCCCGTTTTTCAAACTTTTATATGCCGATGTAAAATAATCTTTCTACTTGTGCTCTGAAATTTTCAAATCTATATCTTAATTAGTTTTCGTAATTCATCGTTCGTACGGATGCCGTTATATCTCCAGGAAAACTACCAGTATCTTTTTATAGAAAAATAAATCTAGCTTAAACACGCAAAAGTTCGCCTTCTTTTAAGAAAAGATTTTCTGTAACATAATACTGGTGCCAAAAAATTTTCTGGTCTGCAAAATTCAGGAGGCTCACGAAACATGTAATTTAATTTTTGCTGATTAGCGAAAATTCTCAATTTTTTTCACTTTTCCTCGGAAATCAGGTGCAGGTGTACGATTCTTTTGCTATTTTGAGAATAAAGATGGCTTTTTAATTGAGATTTTTACTTAATATCCTAGCTAATTATCAAAAAATTTAAAATCGGAGTCTCAGGTGAATCAAGATTATCAGGTGCATCAAGACAACCCTCATACAAATTTTCAGACTTGTACGTGTGGTGGATTTCGCTAGCCACCACCTACAAAAAGAAACCACACACAAACGCAAATACACATATACAGAGCTAAACTTTCTTTTATTTGTGTATGTTATACAGAGTGTTTCAGCAAAGCGGTTACAAAGTTTCAGGAGAGATAGAGTACACATAGAGGATGGGAAATCACGCAGCAATGCATGGTCGAAAACGCTTTCTTGGCGCGGTAGTAACGACAGAAAACACAAGAAAGGAAGGCCACGTACAGAGTGAGAAAACATATTTACTATTCCTAGTACTGCAAAAAATAAGAAAAAAAGAGAGACAACGATCGTCCTCAAAGGAGGTGTTCGAAATTACGACCCGGACAGTGATGCCGGACTCGCATCTCCGAAGCATGGAACATCTAATATTCTCGAAAATAACGGACGTTTCCCGGAATTTCCCAGCAGCTGCCACGATGCGTGCAACAAGTTTCTCAGCACTGTCCTGCATTGTACTAGCATTTTTGTGACACTTACAATAATAAACATGCATTCTCCTCCTCTTCGTGTCCTTCCTTTTTTGTGTTACTACTGCGCCAGGAAAGTGTTTTCGACCATGCATTGCTATGTGATTTCAGATTGTCTAGATGTATTGTATGTCTCCTGGTACTTTGTAACCTCTGTGCTGAAACATTATGTAGATAATAAATACTATAGACATAGCCCTGAAAAGTAAATTGTCCATGAGAGATTTTTTCATTATTTAGAACGCAGGAAGTTTCAACTGTAAGACTTTTCCCAGTGTGCAAATAGACCGAATAGTGTACGCAAAATAACATATAAGATTCTATTACAGGAAATTGTAAGATCAGATAGTATTTCGCAAATAAATGAATACGGTTGTCTCTCGTAGTTAAAATTTAATAATGTACAGTTTCTTTTTTAAAATTTGAGTGGATAGGATATCGTAATTTTTTTAAATTAACAATATCCGGTTACGACGTGACAAGGATAGACTTTAAAAAAAAAAACATACTTCAAATTCTTTGTAAATCATTTATACCTGAATTTTTGTTTTTTCAAATTCATTGGTAAAACCACTTTAAAATGTGGCAAAATGAACTGGAATAGTACTAAAAAAATTACACTAAAGTGTTTTCGTATTTATTTGATAAAATGTAAACGTACCTACAAAATATGGGAATATCCATATGTGGAAAAATGCATAATTATATGTTTTGTCTAAATTTATATAAATTCAGCTTTTAAATTGCAAATTATATGCTATAATTAGTATTTTTTAAAAACTATTAAAAAATATATTTATTTATTTACACAGGCTAATAATATTATAAGTATTATCAATAATAAATCAAGAATAATCGTGTTTGAGGCTAGAAAACAATTTATTTCAAAATCATCTGGAAAAGGACTTTACATAAATAACTGTCCCCTAACTGGCTAATAGAAATATGTACCCATTTGCGCCTTGCGCCCTATATTTTGTACGTTACAAACATGCATAAAAAATAGGCTTGAACATACATGGTGTGTTCACAAAGTTTCAAGACTAGTCCTAGAATACAAAAGTTATTAAACATTTTTTTACAGCGAACTAAAATTCTTTGAAATATGACCATTGGGCATCAACACAACCGCTGCCAGCGTTTTTTCCATTATTCATAGGCTCCCTGGGGGTCTTCATGCGCAAGGCTGTTAAGTGACCTCGTCGAAGTTGGAATCATGGATCGCTGGAATCGTGTCGTATTGCTTCTCTTTCAGGTCTTTCTTGATCCGGAGGAATAAAAAAAAGTTGCTGGGAGCGAGGTCGGGGCTGTAGGGAGGCAAATGGCAGTATTGCCACGTTAAACTTAGCCAAAACTTTGGCGGTTGCGAGTGACGTGTGAGAGGGCGCATTGTCGTGGTGAACAATCCAATCCTCTCTAGTGTCTAGGCGGAAGTGCCGGCTCAGGTCATTTTTACGCTGGAATGTACCACGATTTGAAGGACAGAGTCCGGCGCACCCGCTCAGACATCAGAGACGAGTGGATTGTTCACCCCGACAATACCCTCTCTCATTCGCCGTTCGCCCTGCCGAAGTTTTGGCTGAGTTTAACATGGCAATACTGCCGCAAGCCCCCTACAGCCCTGACCTTGCTCTCAGAGACTTTTTTCGTTTCCCCAGATCAAGAAAGACCTGAATGGGAAGCGATTCGACACGATTCCAGCGATCCAAGCAGCTTCGACGAGGTCACTTAACAGCCTTGCGCGCGAAGACCCCCCAGGGAGCCTATGAATAATGGGAAAAACGCTGGCAGCGGTTGTGTTGATGCCCAAGGGTTATATTTCGAAGATTTTTAGTTCGCTGTACGAAAATGTTTAATAACTTTTGAATTCTAGGGCCAGTCTTGAAACTTTGTGAACACACCATGTATAAGTTCTCAATTTAAAAAAATACGTATTTCAAAAAAAGTGTACAAATCAAGATTATGACATATTTATTTGGATCCTTGATACAAAAAATACAAATAAACTTACTTTTTAGATTTCGCTATCTTGAAAAATGAAAAACCTTTAAACACCGATAAAAGGCCTTCATTTAAGCAAATAAATATCAATCTTATGCTGCCATCTCTTAGTAATAAATACAGATATTTGTAGACAATTACTTTATACAGTTTTCATGTTGTAAAGAAGAAGAAAATTATAAACATTTGTTAAAATTTGAAACGTCCCAAAAATGGGACGCTAGGCTGCTGGGCATAAATGGGTTAATAAATCATAAATAATCAGTAAATTGGGTTAAAGTTTTCAAACAAATTTTATTTGAAAGAACATCTTTTTTTCTATCCGACGGTGTAAAAATTTAAACGGTGCAATGTTTAGAGGTTAAAAAAATTGCAGTAAAAACGATATTTACTGGTCGGGTGTTGCCACAATCACTACGAAATCAGAGTTACTCACGGCCATGTTTTTGGTTTTAAAGAAGAATTTAAATTCTTTGCAATATAAGGGCATTTAAAAAGAGATTCTGTTTTCAAAGATCTTACAAGTAATGCCTCTCAAAATGTTCCCTTAAATCATTATATCATTTCATGATATAATGATTTTATATCATTTCATCCCTTATATCATTTCATGAATAAAGAAAAACACTTTAAAAGATAATATTGTTGAAGATAAGTGTTCCAAAAAAGTGAAATAAGGTGTCAATCCATATAAGACAAGAAAATTATTACCCACAAGGACAGTGCTTGAGTACACTTAGTCTGTCTAAAACTTTATTAAACCTGTCAAGTAAATAAATTATGAAAGGAAGCATATGAATAATTTTCTAAAATATTGGCAATATTCACACTATATGATTATAGTTTTTGACATATTTGACTTCGTACGTTAATATTGGAAGTATAAATTTCTTTTTATATTTTTATATGATTTTATTGCATTGGCATGCATTTTATTTTATTTAAAGGATAATCGGTTGTGCTAAGATATAGTTTACTATTCTGAAACATTTGTTTTAAAGTTTTCTGCCCTATTAAACAAAATAAAATAAATAAATAAATAAATAAATACGCGTGTCTGTCTAACGTCCTTGCCTGCGCCCCTTTAGCCGGGACTCTTGCGGAAACTAAGTTGAAAAGAAAAAAAAATCGAAAAATTGAAACCGGGCAAATTTAAAAGGAAAAATGATTAAATTAAAGACATCGAAAAAACTTTTTTCCTTCTTTTTGTCTGTGTTGTTTGTTTAAAAGTTTAAAAAAAAAAAAAAAAAAAAAAAAAAAAAAAAAAAAAAAAAAAAAAATTCTCTTTTTTTTGTATTTTTTGCTCTTCTCATGATATTACTCTTACTTCTTTCATTTTCATGTTTTTTTCTCCTCAAATTACTAGACTGGGTGGACGCCGTCCTCTTGCTGTCGTTTGATCCCCTCGGCTTTTGCATTTACCTGTTTATTTGGTTAGAACTCTCCTCACTGTAGCTTTTTCTTACATTATTATTCTTTTTTACTTAAAGTAATTTAAATTCTCTTGTTAATATGTAAATATTTAGTTTTGTTTCTTTTATTCACTGTGTTAAACTTTTTTACTTAACAAGCTATATTAAATGTATGGTCTCTGAATTGAGTCTTTTTTTTTTATGGGGCTTCCTTTGGTAGCTTTTTCGCCTGTCCTGGACATTTATGTGGATCATATGGAACTTTTTTCTTTTTTCTTTCCTACTAGTTCTACTAACAATTTTTTCTTAAAAATTGTCTATCTCTTTAGCTTTTACTCTCCATTTTTTCGTGGCTACTAGCCGCGTTTAAACGCTCTTTTTTCCAAGGCTCCCATTGCATTGTAACACAATATACTCTTAGCCTGGATGTAAAGTTGCCATGCAACTAGGGAATCCACACACCTGCTTGATTGTTCCATTGTTCCAGTTATGCTTCGAGCATCTCACCAGCCAACCTATCTTTGCAACGGAATAAGTAAAATTAACAATAATTAGACGAGAAAAACATTAATAAGTAAAAAAATCTAAAAAAGGAAAAAATTAATAAAACTTTCTGTGTGTTTTCTAAAATGACAATTTTTAATATTTTTAGAGATTTTTTTAGAGCACTTTTACACTTAATCCTATGCCATAGTAAATATGCAATCGTGAAACTGTTGAATATAGCAGATAATATATACTTCAATATATGCAGAAGAAGATGCCTTCGTCAATTTTGGGCCATATAATCAGCATATTTGTTTAAAAATTTATTAGAATTTTGCCAAATCTGTATGTTAGCAAAAAGAGTTCTTTTATTTTGGAGGCCAAATTAGGCACGTGTGTGCATGTATATGCGCGTGAATGATGCGTGTATTCTGGTATCAAATCCAAATGGCATGTTTTAGTGAGTGTACGGTTATACAAATAATTACTCTATTGTTGTAACACAGTTTTAACCACATTAATGATGTAAAGGTTGCGTCCTCGCAAATTTGTGCATTATAATATATATATCTTTATTTAAAATTTCTAGCGTAATTTATTTGTGGTTATTTTTTTTCCTATTTGATAAAAACATTTTTTGTTTTTAATCGACCTAAAATTTACGTTTTCTGACAATTTCCAAACATTTTACTAACATCGGAAAGAATCAGCAGAAATATTTAACAGTTTATTTCACTTACAATGTCAGATTAATTGAATTAATATTTTTATGTTCTTTAACTCTTAAATACCTTATTTTTCAAAAACCATTGCATAATGTTTTTCGGCTTTCATTTTTTAAATAAATCATGGAAAAAATACTTTAAAAAAATTATATTTTGTTTTAAGTATGGTTTACGGCTAAAAAACAGTTTGTTACTAATCGGCAATACTGGTCTTTAATTGAAAAAATAATTTTCCTTGTTAAAATTCTATAATATTAAGCACACAAGAATTTTAGGAACTATAAAAATAAATCAATTTTACTTGCTCACTGCAGAACCAAATAGGGTATTTCGCAGGCCCGTAACTACCGCCGGGGCAGCCGGGGCCCCAAACTGATGGTTAAAAAATTACTGTATTTTAATATCTAATCTAACTTCCTATAAAACACTCAACCCAGCACCTAGCTAAAAGTTAATAATAATAAAAAAAATCCATCAGTGTGCTAGAGTAAATGTTTTTTTTGTCCGTTCATATACACTGTTAAAAATTTTGCAGCATTCTGGCAGGTCATTCGACCGTTTTTTGAAAAAACGGTTTCATAACCATAATTTAACTATATTCTGACAATAAAATGGTCAATTATATGGTTAGAATAGTGTTAAAATTACGGTTGTGTAACCGTTTTTGGAAAAAACGGTCAAATGACCTGCCAGAATGCTGCAAATTTTTAACAGTGTAATCCATACGCTTCGCATGCGAAAGCAGCTCTAGAGCAGACAGCAGAATGTCTATTCAAATGTGTCATGTCGTGCCAGGTGCCTGCTGAGTGATGACTCAAGTGCAGGCTGGCACTTGCAGTGAGCTAGCAGTGCCTGATTTACAGCAGGGCATTCGGAGGACCGGCCCAGGAGCCCCCAAATGATGCTGAAGGTTTCAATTATTGTCCAAAATCTGATGTAGTTGTAACATCTTATGGAATTTCACATTTTATTCTGCATTTTATTTTGTTCGTATTCTATTTTTATAACATCGTATATTTTGCCCGAAACATCCATATTTAATTACTTTATTACAATGAATATTTTCTTTTATCTTTATAACATTAAAAATATATTGCATTTTTAATTCTTATTTAATCCTGATCCTGTTCTCGTCAGATTGTTTGGGGTTGGCGAACGTAGCTCGTAAGCGGCAGAGCCCCTTATTTAAAAAAATATATATAGCTTGGTATTGCAAAAAATTTATTATTAGTTGTTACATGCTTTATCGATATATAGCATGCATATGCTTGCGATATATGCTTGCATAGGAAAAGATAATCAGCGCCACACAACTTATTATGAAATGTATAATCCTTCAAATTTCACATTTGTGAAATAATTAATTAAAAATAATTTAATGATTATAAAATTTAATTTTTTAATGGAAATTTTAAAATAATTATTAAAGTCAGTAGTGATTATCTTAGTAAGTACCTTTTTCATTATATGTGTATGTTGCTCAAGCCCCCTGTAAGCATCGGTGCAAAGAGGCCCCCGTAAGTATCTGTACCCGGGACCCCCAAATTTGTAAATCGGTCACTGTGAGCTAGTGCTATTCATGATGATTCATTCGTTTGCTAACTGCTCCTCAATATCAGACTGTCAGTGCAGCTGAGAGTCGCATAGTAGTGACAGTACGCGTGTAGTTTATTACTTAAGTCTTACTTTGCTTGTGTTGAGATAATAGTTTATAAAACGAATTAGGCACCAGCCAAGTGGAAATAAAAAAAGACAGACGCTAAAAAGAAGAAACTTAGGGGCTGCAAAAAGTTCGAAGAAGTTTTCAACATGGCTGGACAGTGGAAACCACTCGACAGGGAATGGTGATAAGAAAAGTATGTATGGTTTGATTTATTCAGTGTGATGTGTATTTCATGTAAAAATATTACAGTCAAACTTGAATAATTCGAAATCGTGGATAATTCAAATGTTTCTGTTGGTCCCTTGACATTCCTATAAAACACAGTCAGTGGTGGATTGAGCACTCAAGAGGCACTAGGAGCAATTAAATTTTGAGGCCCCTCCAAATATTTTTAGTACCACTATAGTGTGCATTTTTAAATTTTACAATTAGAATTACTGAAAGTGTATGTTGTTAATTCCACACGATACTCTCTCTAATTGGAATATAAAGTTAAAATTATTTCCTATCGCATGCTAATAAAATATTGAAAGTACTTCCCATTCATTACATTATCATAATTTTTAGAACTAAAAAATCACATTTTTATTTAGCTTTTATTTTGGAAATCACTACATTCTATTTACTAAACTATCACTTCATTCTATCATTCTAAACAAATGTGTTTTTCACAAATATAACTGTAGGAATTTCTCTTATCAATACATATTTTCTTTTCCCTTTTTTTTCTTCAGTAAAGTTCTTGGTAAATCTTTTAAATAATTACTGAGTTATATCTAAGAAACATTTTAGGAATACAAAATCATATATTTTATTTTTAACTATCAATTATAATTAATCGGTTAAAATTAATTGTAAAAACTATTAATTAAGGAATAATGCGACAGATTGACTATTTTACATTAGTCGGTTTTGAAACATTTTTGAGTCGGCCAATCTTGCCTTTTGACCCCCCCCCTCCACCCCCCCAAAAAAATCCTTTTGCTACGGCCCTGGGTATACTTTTGTATATTCCATATTTTCAAAAAAATTTAAAATAAATGTTTTATGTATGATATACATTTTTTCCTCTATATTATATATATTTTTTAATTGGAGCATAAAAATTATGCGTCAATAAATATTTAAGTAAGATAGTATTTGGAAAAAACAAAGCTTGTCTAATTCGAAAATTTTTAGCGGTCCCTTGGACTTCGAATCATTCAAGTTTGACTGTATTTGCATATGCCCCAAACAAATAACTTTTGTTAACCCTACACATGGCAATCAGCAAAAGTAGTTTTGAAGTTTATAATTAAAGCACTATTTCCACGCGTTACTTTCGAACGGAAGGACCATTCGAATACGGTTTGTTTTGTTTTGTAATTTCATCCCATAGTGGTCCCATACCAATATCTTTACGCTATCTTTTAGCCTTCTGCATTAAAAAAAGTAAAAAACGTCCAGGGCTTAAATTCGCTGGAGCTCGGCTACGGCACTTCTCTGTTTTTAGTAAATATTTAAATATTGGTCGGAATTCACCGGAGGTCATAAATACAGGGCTCCGGAGCCTAGTGCAATAGCGCTTCCGAAAAACTGAAGCGGTTGAATTCAATCTGTCTGTAAATTAAAAAAAAATTATTTACTCAGGCATAGAAAAAATAAAATAACTCTTATACCTTTTTAATGCTATTTTGATCAGAATAGGAGAAACAGAAATCGTGTTTATTTTATCCTACTGATATTTGCAGATTTATGTCCGGCATTTATTTCGGCGACATGTATTTGGCGCCCTTCAAGGGGGCAAAAAATGAATTTGCTTTCAGTTTGATTTTTTTTTCTGACACTAGGGTATTTTTTAATTGGATAATTTTTTTTTAATTTAGATATCTAACCGGAAAAGAATATATATATATTTTTTTAGTCAAAGAGCCTCAGCTTGAGATATTGTTTGTTTGAGGTTTTTATTCTTCCATTGCGCACGAGTACGAAAATAACGTTAATGATTTTTCTATTTATTTTTCATCGTGAATGCGGCCCTGCTTTGCAGATTTACTAAGTTGTAAGTAGTAGTCATTTGTAAGTAGATACAATTGTCATGTATTGTTATTTTTATAGTAAGCAATAGAGAAGCGTTTCCCCTTTTTCCATAAAAGCATCGAACCTTTCCGATCACGGTGTCAAATGTTTAATTTAATCTGATTTTCAGGAACTCATCACAAAAGACTGTTATACGCAAGGAATCGATTATAGTTTAAGACGTGCAGCTTTTATAGGAAATTGAAAAACGTTGTTTGATTTTTTAGCATACCAGTATTAATTTCTGTAAATTTCATTCATTTTTTCATGAAAATGTATAGCTGCGAACTATCCCTTTTTTTGTTTTAACACTATTTTCTAATCATAATCCTTATTTTATTTACTCACAGAATCCTGCGATTAATTAACATTAAATTTAGGCAAAGATTTCTATTCGGAAGGAGTGATAACTAAAAAGTGGAGTAATTGACAGCAAAGTATATGCAGAAATATTTAAAAAAAATATTTTGCTAAAGAAAAAAAAATGCTTTAAATTTTGCAAATAATGTATGAAATATAAATATGCGGATTAAAGTGACGGTGGAGAGGATTGTACGCTACGGTTATCAGCAAAATAAAGGGCGAAATATTGAGGGGCCTCACTATGAAGTTTTGCCCCGGGGCTTCCAAGTTTATAGTTACGGCCCTGGCATTTCGCAAGATTCCAAGCAAAACAAAAAGAACAAATAGAAACAATTGAAAAAATAAATCTATCTTTATTCTTAAACGTCACAAGTGTTGCCATCTACATGTTGAAAATCGATTTAAAATATTTTCAGAATGTATTTTATTGGCAACATTAGGCATTATAGCTTCGATATTATTCTAATAGTATTTTAGAGCCTAAATTGGGTATATTGCCGAAAAGCAGCACCCGACATTTAAGGGTTAAACTTCACATACCTTAATGTCAGAACATTCAAAATCTAAAATCATTTAAAATTATGCTATTTTCTTCGCAATTGTGAATAAATGTTTGGTATGATGGGCAAAAATGCATAAATTCTGCTAAGCGCAACATCACTGTCACCACGAAAATCTTTTGTCTCTTTCAAACTACAATCAACCGTAAGTTAATATCTAAAAACGCTTGTGTGCGACCATGAAAATCTATAGAATATAAACTGAATTTTTTTTAACGTTTTAACCGTTAAATTACATGATGTTATAAAATTGTAATTTCTATTATAACTTTTATATTTTTTATAAAATACCCTGTGTGGTTTTTCTGGATGTTAAAGAGAAATGGAAAATAACCTTTCAAGATCGAAATGTATTTTGGTTGGAAAAAATATCCTTTTAATTTTCAGTTATTATTAAAAATGTAGATACTTTTGGAAAAAATGACGTTTTACCGCAGTCGTAGGTAAAATGGCTAAGATTCCTGCATGAAAATGCACGTTTTCTTTTATAACTGTTTCAGTTACAATGGCTGATTTTTGCAATTTTATCCCTGTAACAGTTTTACTCCTTGGTTTATACGTTAAAATTGAAACAATTTGAGTTTAATCATAGTCTAGTCTGAAAATAAAAGTGAAAAGTGTATTTTTTAAAAAATAATTTTTGGTATATGGATGATTTTCAAAAAGTGGCGCGTTTTACTGTACTTTCACATTTGCACAGAAAAATAGTTAAATATCGTAATTTTAATTATTGCATTTTAACTATCATGTTTTTTTAATGATAATTTACACATATATTATTATTTATAAAAAAAAAATTATAAGAAATATATTCTTTTGTAGTCAAAATGTCATTACCGTAGATTGTCCCAACACGCAATTTATTAGTTAAAGATTTGACTAAGTTCTATTTAAAACAGATGGTTATAATTTTTTAATACATTTTTATTCATAAGATGCAAGTAATTAAAAAATATATTTATTTTCATTAATTAAACTTATCTATAAATTTTAATACTTATTTTAAACCGTGTCTCAAGAAAGAGTGTCATTGCCATGCTTCTGACAAAAAGTTCATCTGGAATTTTTTAGAGGGCAGCACATGCCTTTTTATCAAGGCAAAAATACTCCTTAAAAGTCAACTTGTTACCAGGTATAGGTGATTAGAGTAAATAGTTTTATAGTTTCAATAAAACAAGCAAAGACTTTGAATGTTTTGGTGAGTATTTTTTTCTACACCATTACTGTACCCACTTCTAATTGATAATTAAATGAAGTTTTATTAATTAATCTGCTTTTATTATATAAGAAATAGAAAATCATTGTATGGTCCAGAAGATATAATGGCTGCCATTTATGCCTGGTGAAAAAGAAAAGTATTTTGCTTAATTTGTCATTTCCGAAGATGTCATTACCGTGCTCACTTATCTAATGAACCAAGTTAATTAAAATTTCAAAATTAGTTTGAAAATGCTAAATTAGTAATTTAGTCCCTGCTGATGCTTGTATATTAAGGTTTATGAGGTAAGGTAATTATTTACAAAACATTAAAACTTTCTAATTATTTCTAAAAATTTGATTTTGTTATTCCAAAACATGGACAGATTTTCAAAATGACCCATATGTTTTATTTTAATGAATAAAATTGCGGATGCACTTTTACATACAAGATGCGATCGGAAAGTTCCCGGACTTGATGCAAAAACAAGTTTTGATTGAAATTACCTCTCTTTGGCTGTCACCTATTCAAAATAGCCACTTTCTGAACGTACACACCGATCCCATCGTGTTTTCCATCTCTCGAAAGCACCCCCTAAAGTCATTCTCTCGAAAGCTGTCGAGGACCATCTGCGATTCTCGTTTAATGTCTGACACAGTTGCAAAACGTCGTTCTTTCGATTTCATTTTCAATTTTGGGAATAATGCAAAATCGCGCTTTTAATAAAATATTCTAACTAACAAAGTTCATATGAAGCGGCACTGAATAACTGGATTAAATAATAAAACTTTGTATTAATCACCATAAAACAAAAGCACACACAGGACGCGTTTTGGGATGTTAATATTTCCAGTCCGAAACGCATCCTGTGTGTGCTTTTGTTTTATGGCCATTAATGCAAAGTGTTATTATTTAATTGTAACAAAGTTCATGTATTTCCATAAAAAAAATCAACATTGGTGCTATTTATTACAAAAAATAATAAATAAAATAAATAAGAACAGTATCTTTAAATTTAAATAAAAAAATTCAAGGCTTGCATTGTTAATTTTATTTCTTTTCATTATTTCTAATAACTTTTATTTACCGAAACGTTATATTCTTTAGAAAACTCAACCTCTCGCCAAATAAAAATTTAATGAAATCGAGAAGGTTTTCAATTACACCAAGAAGAAATGGAAAAAGAAAGAGTTGCTTTATTTTAGTTTAATTTATGTCCTTTTTTTCATGAAGGGCAGAATATTTGCAGAATATACCGGGTGTCCCAAAAAGGACTGACTGATTTTAAAATTCAATAACTTGCAAACGGTGACAGATATTAAAAAAATTCTTGCAGGAGGGTTATGCATAAGGTCAAAAGTTTTATTACAGTGATTTTCAATTTTAGTTCGATTTACAAACAATAGATGGCGCTGTAAGCAATAGTCGCTAAATACAGGCTCGATTTTTGATCCTTTATCTTGTTCCATGCAGAAAAAGGAGATGGAAATGTATTATCCGGGCCACGAAATACCAAAAATCGAGCCTGAATTTAGCGACTATTGCTTACAGCGCCATCTATTGTTTGTAAATCGAACTAAAATTGAAAATCACTGTAATAAAACTTTTGACCTTATACATAACCCTCCTGCAAGAATTTTTTTAATATCTGTCACCGTTTGCAAGTTATTGAATTTTAAAATCAGTCAGTCCTTTTTGGGACACCCGGTAGAAATTGAAATACAAAATAGGTTATATATAGTGTTATAAAGTAATAATGGTTTGTGGAAGCGTTTTGTTCTGTGCTTCGGAAAAATATTAATCTTAAAGGATGTTAGAAACATATATATTAAAAAGTTTTAGGCGGAAGCACTATTTTATCCGTGCGCTGAAAAAAAAAGACGAATGTTGCTTAATCTACGAAAATGTACAATAATCACGAACGCAAACGTATAATAGCCTCTTTGGAGTCGCCCAAGATTCCGAAAAGTATTCCTTTACCTTTAGAAACCTCAGAAAACTATTTATTTTCGAAATTTAAAGAAGAATTTGTAAAAATAAAATTTTATTAGCTGCCCGTAATTATCGAAAACGTTTCCTAGTAGATTTTACAATGCATATTAATAAATTCGAAAATGCCTCTGTACTCGAAAAATCGGCTTTTCTCAAGTAAATATTTTCAGTTGCATAACTGAATTTGTGCATGCAATTCTAACAAAAAAATGTTAATTTTCATATGAAAGTTAATGCTGTTAATTTTGTATGTTTGTCTGTTAACACTAGAACCGCCGTAGCAATCATTTTGACCACTACAAAAAATAAAATAAAATAAAATAAAATAAAAATATTTTGATTATCACCAGAAATGTCTTTCTAAAATAAGTTTAAAATGTACCTCGGAGAAATCCTTCCATATATAAAAAAAAGTTTTGATTTGAAAATGGACCAATGAACATCTGCGTAGATATTCCGGGTTGATCCGCATCCAATTTGAATGCTTAAGCATGGCCTTTCATCGTTAATATTAAGAAAACTGTTGCATACAAAAATATGAAAATCGGTGGTATTATAGAAAAATGTTTGATAAACACGCTGATGCAGACAGTTTTCAAATCGAAGAATTATTTTAAGAGATATTTAATGCTAAAGTTGGACAAAGTCGTTCCATTAAAAAAGTTTTATTTGAGCAAAAACTATGCATGAGAATTTAATGATTTTTGGATCATTTTATACGTTATAAGTTCCCAATGCGCAGATTGCATTTATTTTTCTTATTTGACGCATTTTTTGAGGTTTTATTTCTATTTTTAATTCAAATTTTCAGCATTTCGAGAGATGTTTTTTACAAATTTTAGAAAATGTCATTAATTTAAACTGTTGCCAATTGTATAAACAGCGAAACAAATTATCATATCAAATATTTCTTCAAATTAAAAATTTATTTACACGTGACTATTACAAACAGAAAAAAAACTTTAAAATTAGAATTAAATGATTACATGTTAAAAGCAGGAAAATTACGTCATAAGAACCATATTTACACTTGAATTTTACGTCATATTTAAAATGCCCAAAAAATATGGTAAAAAATATATTTGCGCGAGATATTTTGAGATAATCTTTTCAACTATTATCGTGAATTCGAAGACAGCGCAAATAATATTTCCTTCTAACAACAAAAGTATTTTTACGTGAATATTAATAAGAGAAATAAAAGTTTGGTGTAAATTACCTCAGATTTGAAACGATACATTTAAAATGAATTATTTAAAAGAACTATCTTATAGCGCTGCTAAAAAATACCGGGAGACAATGACACTGTTTACTTTATTCATTTTACATTAGCTTGTTTTCAAATAACTAATGTGTTTAATTAAATACGAAAACAGCCATTGTATCTCTAAACAGCAACAGATTTGGTCTTAAAAATCCCCAATCCAAGAAAAACGAATGGAAACCCGTTTACAGAGAGATCGCTACTGTTTTTTTTTTAAATTTTAATTCAATATTTTTAAAGCCAATCAAATGCGTGCAATTAGCGTGCTTTTTGGATTTTGGTGTGCCTGAACGGGGGTTGGCGAGCGTAGCTCGTAGGGGGCAGAGCCCCCTAGTAAGTTAAATAAATATGTTAAGTAGTTTCAATTAAAATTCCCGTAGTAAAATATTTTTATAACACTTCAGTAAAATTTCCGGCGGTTCAAGTGTTAAACGTGTTTTCTCAATATCAATATATTTACCTGAGAATTGGTAGCATCCAAAAAGTGATATTTCGATTCGAGAAAACTGATTATTGCACTTTAAAAGCTATTCAGGAACGTTTCCGAAAAGGACGAGCAGCTAATAAAAATTTGTTTTTATAAATTCTTCTTTAAATTTCGTAAATAAATAGTTTTCTGGGGTTTTTAAAGATAAAGGAACGCCTTTCGGAATCTTCGGTGACTCGGAAGAGGTTATTGTATATTTTCATTCTTGCTTATAGTACATTTTTGTTGATTGAAATATTTAGATTGCCAATGCACCCGAGATTTCCTACCGGAGGTCTCACAAAGCATTTTCATAAGTAATAGATACCTGTTTTTTTTTCTCACTAATAATGGCAAGGTCCAACAACATTTATATACCATTAATAAACGTATTACATCTGTGGATCCTTATCAACATCATTACACTATACTTTGCATTGTACACTGACCTCCCACTACCACAATAAAAGGCCACAACAGGACATTGTGTGACTGGGTGATTTATCTGCTTGGCCGTTCAGTTCTTCTGCAACGTATCGCTGATTGTATGTAATTTTTAGAAGACAATGAATTTATATTTACACATTTTCTGCCTTTTTGAGTCTGTTAAGTCGTTTCATTGTTATTTATTCCCCTTTTCGATAGAAGCCCATGTTTTGCACATAATGTAAATATTAATCCTGATTCCTTTGGTTTGTTTTATTTAGTTATTTAGTAAAAGCGTTATAATCGTTTGGATATGCACCTCACTTAATTTTTTTCCAATATCCACGTTAATGGATGTAGTGACGCGTCTAAAGTTGCATATCTCATTGCTTTATAATTTTTATAATAATTCTGTCTTGTTATTGTTTTTGCATGTATAGAACACAGTACAATTCCTGTCAATGCATGTATTCGTATTGATAACACATCTTATAGGTTTAGAGGTTACACTAGCAAATTTATTTTGCTTTAAATAATTTACTGTTGTATATATTTTTAAAAACTAGTCTTGTACATTTTGGCGTATTATTAGTGTCTCTTAATATATGCAGTGCATTTGAGTCTTCCCTCTCCGGGATCGCAATTATACACTGTAAAAAAAGGGGGACTAAAATACGGAAAAACTGCTGGCAGTCGAGACGCCAGTAGTATTTCCGAATTTTAACTGAAGTTTCCCTCTGTAAATGCCAAAAAACGGAAATTTTTCTGTAATTTACCGGGAAAAAGTTCCGTTAAAATACGGAAATAGTACTGGCGTGTCGATTGCCAGTAGTATTTCCGTATTTTAGTCCGTTTTTTTTTACAGTGTACTCTAAAGCGAAAGATGGATTCCCTGGGAGATCATCTTTATCATCCCTGCTTGCAACGCGGTCTATCGCTGCTGTTTGGAACTAAAACCGGAAATCACAGTAAAAAAAGTTCCTCACATCTTACATAAACCTCCTGCAAGCAATTTTTTAAGTTAGTTTTTTATTAGGTTATTGAATTTTAAAAACAGTCAGTCCCCATTTTAGGATACTCGATAGATGTTAGATAGATGTTTATGAAAAATACATATAATGTTACTTCCGTTGCAGTAATTCTTGTGAAAATTCCAATAAAACAAGCATGGATAAAGCATGAATAAATATTTTTTTTAATGTTAAATGAACTGAGACTATACCAGATGTAAACACGAACTTTCTTTAGTTTTATATTCAGGATTGGTACTATTTACCTCAAAGGGGTAAAAAAAAAGAAAGAAAATGGTATTTTTATATTCAAGTTGGGAACTTCAAGGATTATAAATAGCTACTTCTATTTCTTTTCATTACATCTAGTATCTTTTATTTATTGAAATACTAAATTCTTTAGAAAAAGCATCCTCTTGCCAAATAAATTTTTAATGAAACCCAGAAAGTTTTAACTTACCTAAGAAACAAAAAAAAAATAAAAAATAAAAAAAAAGGAGAAAATGTTGCTTCATTTCACAGTTCATCTTATTTTTCTCCTTTTAAAGATTTTTTTTTAGGCTGTTGTTATTGAAATAGAATATATGGTATAGAATGTTACAAAGTTGCAAATTTTGTGGAAACATCTTATTCTCTGGTGGGGAAACATGTTAATGTAAAATAATGTTAGAGACATACAGGGTCTGCCAAAGACTACTGCCACTATCTTGTATAGCGGGAAAGCGTCGGATTTCTGAAAACTGTAAAACATGAATTTGAAAAAAAAACCCTCATCCGGTTGAACGAATTTGCGTCAATGAAGCATAGAGGGTCCCGTGGAGGTTCAGATTAAAAATTTCTAATACTAACACCTAATTTTGACACCATATGTGATCAATACCATATTTGGCCAATGTCATGATCTTCGGTAAATATTATTTTAGGACACCAAACCTTCTAGAAATAAACTTATGTTAAAAAATTCATGTGTTGCAACTCTTTTTTTTTTTGTCCAAAACTAATTTTTAAAATGCATATATTTTTAAATCAAAATTTGAAACAAAAATGAATTGTAACCTCGGAATTTTAACAGAAATTGTTTTCTAAAAGCATCAAATATGCGGATTATTGGGAATAAATAATTTAGGCTCATTCCGACAAGCAGTTTTTGAGATGTTCTTCAAAAGCTACCAACTCTGTTTTCCAACGATTAAAAAGATTTCCAAATTTTAAACCTACATAACTCTTAAACTACTTAACCGACTGATTTGCGTTTGATATCTTAAGGTAAAATTTAACGTAGGATCCAAATATAACGTCAAAATTAATTGTTAATATTGAAAAATGTTAAACTATGTCCGGCCCTAAGGGTCCCCCTATATCCCCTGTCCAAAATTACTAAATTAGAAGTTCCTCAAATTGATTGGACCAAATTGATCAAAGTGTTTAAAAAAAATTTCCGAAATTCCAAAGCGTTCCTGATAAAGAGAGGATTGGGTGAGACTTTCGAGGAAGCTTCTTTATTAAATTTTTTATCCAGACTAGAAATTGAATTATAGCTGAAAAATATTGCCCAAACAAATTAAGAAATTACGAGTAATAAGTTAAAATATATGTTGGAAAATATTGGTTGATTTTGCAAAAAAATAACTATGTGAATAATTCTGCCAAATGATTTAGGTTTCAGAAATTTTAATCATACTGAGTATAGAAATTCGAAAGTATGTCGTTATATGGGTTCTTCTTATGTTGACAATTTAAGAGAAACGTTTCTGCAGAATTGATAATGTTTTCAAGGTGTTTCTCGCTCACCTTTATTTGTGCTCAATTAAAAGTATTGAGCACATATGAATTACACATTTTGCTTAGGAGAAATGAATAAAACTGGAATTACTTTTGTGTGCTCGTTAGAACGTTTTCCGCAATGTATTTTTTAAGTTAGATCAACCATTTTCATTGTTTTTGCTCGAGAAATCTAAGGACTTTATAAATTAATTTAACTGTAATAGTTTTGTTAAACAAACAGCGTTTAAGACTTTTTTCAAGCGCCCTGAAAGTTAAATTCTCTAGCAGAGGAAAGTAACACCAAGTACAAAATAAAACATAAACAAGAAATCCCAAAACTTTTTTTTTTTTTTTTGTATATAATAACAAGTATTGAATAGCATTTTGTATAGCCGTAATCTGGAGGGGGCACATGCACTTACCTAGTTCGAGCAAGGTAAGACTTATCGTTTGCCCCTTCAGTTTTTTGTACTGTTTTGGGGTTAAGGGCCAGTTTTATATTTCAATTTTAACTTTTTTTTTTATTTAACTGTTTACGTTCTACCTTGAGAGCGAGCTAGAATAAATACTGGATAATTAAAAATATCCAGAATTAACGTTTTTAAATTCATATGAGTAAATTCTCACTTGTGTCTTAAGAAAATTTTTAATGCTGTAGTCAATGTTCAAATAAAACAATTTCCCATCCTTTTTTTCAAGAAACGATAAACCTATTTTTCCTTTTCCAATATAAAGCTAATTATGTACTCTTGTGGGATAGATCTCGTGATTGTTGTCGCTAGACTTCGATCATTGTCATTTTCTAAGCTTAATAATATAAATACAACTCCCTGATCTCAGTTATATCGTCCTCTATATTAAGGTAACAGTCACACATTAGTGATTCACTGTGACCATAGAACTACACTGGGTTTTACTGGGGAAATTTATTGAAAACATTAATAGAAAGAACGCGTTTCGTTTATAAGTAAATCTTCGTTCAATATTTTTTCAATTCCTACTATTAGTTCACATTTTCCCTATATTTATTTATTTATTTATATATCTTGTTCAAATTTTCAATCGTTAATAAAATACTTATTATTCATCCTATCAAGTTGAAATAAATTTTTTTAAACTTGTACTGGATGACAATTGATGTTAATACAGTTTCTTCAAATATTAATTATTTAATTAAATTTTAATTAATTAATTTTATTTTTACATAGGAGACAAAATGGCTGCCATTGGTTATTGAACAGTACTATTTAATGCATCTTCATATCTATAAGAAGGTTTACCATAGGGGGGACCCTGTTCTGTCGTTAAATACCACCAAGTTTGTCGCCAACTTGGCAATATATCGCCAAATTTGGCGACCAAAATGAGTTGCCAAAAGTGACGCCAACTTGGCGATACCTCTAATATTTCGCCAAATTTTCACAGACTTCTATTGTAAATCTACTTGCTTATAGAAAATCAACAAATTGAGATATTTTAATGCAACAAAAACTAATATTAGCTTAAGGGATTATATTAAATTTTTCTTTGACCTAAGTAGGAATTGACTTAAAAAAAAATTATATTACTTGTTTTATGTATTGAGCAGAATAGGTAGCTATAACCCTTTAAGACATCGATGTTTTTGGTAGATATTAAAAGTCTTGTGTTTAACCCTAATTGATGGGATCATATGTGGTTGAAAAAAAAAAAATTCTTATGTCAGATTACGTCAAGGAAGGATTCTCACAATTGTGTGGATGCAGGATGATCGGCTTTAAGTAAAAAAAAAGAAAAAAAAAGAGGAAATAGTTTTTCATTTTCCTTAAGATCAACTACACAATTGTGTAGGTGATATCTTAAAGGGAAAGAGCAGTTACTTCAAAGGAATAAAAAAAACCTCATATTCAGTTTTCTAATATTAGATTATGTTGGTTTCTGTTTAAAATTCTGAAATGTAAAAACATATTTATAAATATATTTCACATTTTAAGTTATGTACAACTGGAGAAAATAGAGGTAAAAGAAAATATAATTCGAGAAATCGAAAAAGAAATACAAGAGAAGTGATTTTTTTCTTAATTTTTTTCATCAAAATACTATGAATTTTATAAAAAATTGTATTTTAATATCTAAAAAATAAAAGCAAAATAAAAATTCGATTTTTTTTTTTGGGGGGGGGGGGGTATTTAATTGAAGTCCACTTTCAATATGTGTAAAATAAAAAACATCTCAATTAAAATAAAACTTTAAAAACAGTGCTTAATTTAAATTATTGTATTGGCAATTATCTGGACTCATCTTAACCCATTTGTTATATATAATATATGATAAATATAATATATTTGTTATATATAATGTATGTATATATTTAAAGTAGGTTATTAATACTATACACATTATTTAAAATAAGTAGATTAGTAGAAAATTCCAATTTAGATCCTATTTCTAATTATCCCCAGATAGTATTAAATTGGCAATTTAAAATATATTAAAAACCTGCATGATTTAAAAATTTAAATAATAATACTCATTCAGAATTTTGAAATGTCATTTCGTTTTATTTTTTGTTTTTTAAACTATTGTTTTATGTTCCTCCTAATTATTCATAACAGATTTTTAAACATATCTTGTGGACATAAAAGTGTAAATTATGAAACACTATAATGTAACAACAGTAAAAAAATTTGAAGGTCCATTAGCGTTTTGAAAGCTTTTAAAGTATTTGACAAATGAAACCTTTAATCTTTCTACTGAGTCTACAAATCGCTTTATCTTATTTAGTAAAAGCAAATCCAATTTATGTTATTTCTGCTTTGAAACAAGAAAAAGAAAAACACTGCTACATTGCACAATAGAGAGGTAAAATGTGCATGACATTTTTTTTTTTCATGATTAAGCTTATTGAAGTTTGCTTTCATATAATTTGAAATTTCCTCAGAAGTTACTTAGAACGCTATTTGAGTTTGTGAAATATGAGAAAGAAATTACTTTTAAAAGTACATTTGTTGTACTAAAAAAAATAAAAATATATACAGTGATATAATTTTTATTTTCCCAGAATAACAATGCTTTGAAAAAATCTAATTTCTAATGCATTTACCATTGTTAAAAACTAAACTGCTATGCCCATCATAAAATTTTCCTACTATATCATTACAGCATATTGATTTAAATAGTGCTAATACTCACAAAGAACTGTGAACAATACATACGGAGCATTTTCGTAAATTTTATCAGGAGTTACTGCGATAAAAGGGCTGCAACGTTGGATATTCAAATCTAAGTTTACATCAATTTATATATTTTTTTAATAGCAACTTTAAATGCAAATATTTTGTATATTTCTATCTAATGGAACTGCAAAACAGCTACAATTCTCATAGCATAATACTTTGGGCTGTTGTTCCATTTTCGTGCCCACAACAGAAGTTGGTTTCGAACGTAAACTATTTTGGCAACAACGTAATTGGAAGTACTAAAATAACTAAACATTGTTTAACGCCTGTTATACAAAATTAAAAATTAGAAATGTATAACAATTCATCAGGCATACCAGTAAAAATTACATAAATACATAAACAATTAAAAACGCGAACGTTTAGGGCTATGTTTTAGCCCCTCATCAATGCAATAACATTCAAATGACCAGAAAACTATATATCATGTTTACAGTTAATAATTACTAACAGCTAAAATCAAATAAATAATAAAGAACCATATCTAAGGAATATTGCATTAACGTTAAAAGTAGAGATATTTTTGAAAGTGTATTCACTCGCAAGCAAATTTCGCCGATTAATGAATCCTGTGCAATTCAACCTGAATACACAGCATTGCTTTGATATGGTTCTTTATAATTTATTTGATTTTAACTGTTCGTAATTATTAACTATAAACATGATGTATAGTTTTCTGGTCATTTGAATGTTATTGCGCTAATGAGGGTCTAAAATTTAGACCGAAACGTTTGCGTTTTTAATCGTATAGGTATTGATGTATTTTTTACTTGTATGTCTGATGAATTGTAATATATTTTTAATTGGAAATACATTTATGAATGTTGCAACAATGATCATAACGCTGGAATTTGATTATACGACAAACTACGTTCGCTAAAATATGCCATTTGACAGGGGACTTTCCTCAAACACAGCAACGGCTCGTGTCGAATGATAAAATCCTGTGTTTTAATAATACATATCAAATTTGGTGCAATTCCATTCCATATTTTCGCACATATAGAATCGTAAAAACACTAAATGGTGACGAAGTTTATATTAAGTCATATAAATAAAAATCTTTCAACCCGAATTATGTTATGTTCAACGCTGTCTAACTTTTTGACGTCACGGGATCACATATGCGAGGAAAAATTTGTCGCGGGACGCACTGCAGGAAAAAAAGTTGTCATACACTATTCTGATATAAACCAAACTTTTTAAGGAAAAATTTCTCGTACCCGTTAACATATTTGCTAACAAAAATGTTTTTTTTAAGTGTCGAACAAATGAGCCAAGGCATTACAAATATACATTGTGTTAATTTAGCTTAAGAATGTAAATTATTTGCATTTCTTCATGGAATAACAGTTGTCCTTTAGGAATGGAAAGTGCTGCTCTATAGCAAGGGAAATAGTTGGTCTTTAGCAATGGAAAAAGTTAGTTTTCTTGTTTCTTAATGGTTGTCGAAAATTATATTGTACCAAATATTCAATTAAAAGTTAATCAATGTCAGTACTTTAATAGGATGTAGTTTCTGACTTCTCAGTTCCTCAGCTTTAAACATTCTTAGGAATCGAACTGCTACAAACTACCCCTTATTGAAAACTAGATCCGCCCTAAGTTTGTCCGTGGTAATCTTGAGAGACTACGGAGTATAGTAAACAAAGATGGCGTATCCTAGAAAGAACGTCATTCACAATAATAAGGCCCTTTGCAATTCGCGTTCATAAACCATTAAGAGGGCGGCCATTATGACGGGCTCTGTGTTATTCGTACGCCATAAACCGGTAAAACGCTAATCACTATAACTAGGTCCTGTCCATAAAGCTCTTAGGATGAATATCAATATAAAAGTATGCTTCGTGATCATAAACCGTTTATACGACAATCTATGCAATGGATAAACAATATAAATTATACTAATCAGTACGGGCCGGACGCAAACCGTGGAAATTTTTTGTCCTTGTCCGGTATAAATTTTTTAAAATTTTCCCTACTCCGGCCCGGTATAAAAGTTAAAAGTTTATCCCGAAACCAGCCCGCTCAGGTAAAAAAACTAAAATTTCGGCCCGACGCGTATAAAAAATTTATTAGCCCGGCCAAGTATAAGAGGTATCTCCGTTCGAGCCCGGCCGGGTATAAAATCTAAAAGTTCTGCTTGATTCTGGCCCGGCCCAACTAAATTTCTATAAAACATAGATTTTTAAAAAAAAAAAAATCTCGTATGAGGAATTCTGTCAAAAAATATTTATGTTAGTTTTTTTTATATTTATATTCTTAATTTTTAAAAAAGCCCTAGGGCTGCAAAATACATACATATCTGTTCCAAATTACTGTTCCTCCCTAGATTTATTTCTGCCTGTGCCCATGTAAACTATCTATATTATTTTAATTTAGTCTCTATAAGAATATAATGTCTGAGTTATCATTTATACCTTTAATCCAAATTCCATCATTTGGAGACTTAAAAATGCGAAAATGTTATACAGTAAAATCTTTTAAGACGGAATCGCATAATAGAGAAGATAAAATTCATTATAAATAAGTTCACTTCTTAGCATGTATATCGTCTGTTGCAAACGCAGTATATTCTTTTTGCGCGTATTATTATATTAAATTTGTTTGCCTCAACACATCTTTTCATTTAAGACAGGATTCCGGCATAGACAGGTTTCTTTTCACATGTTTTAATTTTATTGCATAGAAATATATCGCTCACCCGCAAGAAAAGTGACACGAAAAAAGTAAATTTCACAGGAGAGGCAAAAGAAAATTTGCATGATATTTTTGTGACATGAAATTATAGCACTAAGCTCTGCATGCAGGAGTAAAAACGTGCATGAAAGTATAAAACCCCTAAGAAGGAAGGCATATGATGAGGTTTGGAGGGTTGGATAAATTTACCTCCCCACACAATCCACACCTCTTCTGTGGTTACGAATGGACAAATAGCGTAATAAAGTGATTTTCCGTATAACTACACTTATGAAACTTTTTGTGTAGCAAGACGCACCTATGACAGACCTATTAGTGGAATAAAACGCAAAATGAATTTATGCGAGATGTGTCACTTTTCTGTGAGCGATATATACTCTGCTTTAAAGAAATAAATTTAAACTTTTAATTGTAGACTAATGCCGATTTAAATATTTATTCATTTTCGCAAAAATTGTTGGGCCCAGCCTGGCCAATGATTTTAATACGGAATGTGTAGTGACGGAGCCTGAAAATTTCGGACTGAGAAATTGCTAGGAAGAATGAAGTCCATACCAGGCTCGATCCGTGAATATATGTATGGCTCGTCCTGAGTCTACAGAAAAACTAAATGGTCCGCCCAGCCCAGATCCAGTCCTCCATGTTTTCGTACTGTTGGTTTCAGGAAAATGCAATGATAAACCTATCGATCAACCACTAAAATCGAGTCTGCATCTGGTTTCCACCAAGATATGACTTGACAGACCAATTGGGGTTTAATATGCAAATCAAGTTTTAATTAATCCTCGAATTTCAACCGTCAAATTGATGAGGTGATGGTTTGTGCAGCCGCCTCTCAGTTTTTCGTTCTGTTGATAAAATAAATCCCCAATGTTTGGATTTAAGCACTACTAATTCATTTCTTTCTCTACTACCCTTTTGCGAGTCATTGATTTTATAATTTTGGTAGTACCCTTTTAGATTTTTCAAGTGTTTCTGAGGCTTATTCTGCTTTATATAGAAATTTTTAGTTATACACAACAGTAGTTTTATGTGTAAATGTTTCTTCAAATGACATATTTTACAGAAAAGCAGGATATGTATAACATATAAGGCTCATTCTGCAAAGTACTAAAATATAATAATCACCAGAATTTATAAATAGTTTTAGAGTTAAAAAAGAGAGGTGGGGATTTTTTATAGTTATTTCTGTAATTGCTTTATTTTGAGTTTTTAAACGGAATCTTTTTGAAAAATAATAAATTTATTACTTCGGTTATTTTTAATTTCCATAAATAACTTTTGCTTTTAGACTACAACTTTGCTGCAGAAATAAATGACAGAGAATTAAGAAATCTTAAATTGCTTCCCTTAAAAATCAAAATGCTCCAGTAAATGATTCAGCAAATGTTTTACGCACAGGAACTTTTAGAAAACGTCTTTGGTATTTTCAAATACGTTATTTATTTCTAGAAACAAATACTAAAATACAGAGTAGAAAATTGAAAGCAGAACCTTTCACTAAATTTGGATGTTATTTTCATAATTTCAATTGAAAGAGAACACAAGTGCAAAACATCCAACTTATATGAACGCTGTAATGCTGCATATATATTTCCTAGTTAGAAAGATATTGATTGATGTGCCACAAGTTACTAATAATTCGAATAAATGTTACAGATATATGATGCATTCCATTATATAACCAAATATTTCCCCTTTCATTAATATAAACGACAGTTAATGGCGTTGTTAGTTATAGTAAAGTTATTTTACTCTCGCAACCTGAAACGTACAACTTGCGAGTACACAAAGCGATAGTTTTCAACTCAGTACTTTTTATTGGAAACTTATTGAAAGATGTTCTTCCTGGATGTTATGAAATTAAAATCAACGTTTCAAAAATTATAAATGTGCAGGATATCAGCAATAAAACAATTTTATCTTAACGTTCAACTGAAAGTCCATGAAAAGAAAAGAATATGGGATATCCAAAGTGCGAGTAAAGTTTATAATTATCCTGATTATTGACTTTTGCACACAATCTAGATAATTAGATAAATCATAAATAAAAAAGGTTATATACTTAAGGAAATAAAATTTCTTTTAAATAATTTTAATTTAATAGAATGTAGACCTAATGTACAGGTGAGCCATAAGTCATCAAACAAATAGTGAAATCGGTGACAAATGTACGCAAGGTAAGATGTTGTAACATCTGCAGCTTGTATGGTTGCCACTTGTTAGCTCGCAAAATGGGCATGACACTGCATTGGCCGATTCTCATTTGCGCAGAGAGACATCGAGTTCCTACTGTGGGACTCCTACGCTGTAAAAATATCCGTCAATATACACAAAATTTTCGGAATAGTTTCGTTTTTCTAAGAAAACAGTACAATTTCCGTAACTGACATTTTGAGATTATAAATCCGTATGAACCCAGTAACTTTCCCCAAATTTTCTAAAATATTACCGCATTGCATTCAAAACAGTACAATTTCCGAAAAGAATGTCAAAGTAATTAATTGTTGTATATACTTGTCTTACAGTGATATTATTTTTATTGAGATCCCAATATTGGCTAAATATGGTTCTATATTGAAAATATATTCAATGAATTTCCAATAATGGCTAAATAGTATTTTTTAAATGTAAATAAGTGAAATATGAATAAACTTCAAATCATTTGCTAAAATGGTGTATAAACATTTACACATACAGATTTAAACATTAAAAACATTAAAGTAAAGTTACTATTCTACATATTCTTACTATTCTAAAATATCTATTCTACAGTTTCAGAACATCTCCGTGGCCTTCTTCAGGAATCTAAATGAACCAAGATGTCATTTAATTATCCAAGATGTCACAAGATGTCATTTAATTGTCCAAGATGTCACAAATTCTGGATATGCAGAAATCCCGATGATCAGGAAAATAAGGCAAAAAAAGGTAACAAAACGAAAAAAAAAATCTCTAAATCGCTTTTATTTATATCTCTTAAACCCCTAAGAAGGTAAGTAGGTTAAGTATAAAACCCCTAAGAAGGAAGGCATATGATGAGGTTTGGAGGGTTGGATAAATTTACCTCCCCACACAATCCACACCTCTTCTGTGGTTACGAATGGACAAATAGCGTAATAAAGTGATTTTCCGTATAACTACACTTATGAAACTTTTTGTGTAGCAAGACGCACCTATGACAGACCTATTAGTGGAATAAAACGCAAAATGAATTTATGCGAGATGTGTCACTTTTCTGTGAGCGATATATACTCTGCTTTAAAGAAATAAATTTAAACTTTTAATTGTAGACTAATGCCGATTTAAATATTTATTCATTTTCGCAAAAATTGTTGGGCCCAGCCTGGTCAATGATTTTAATACGGAATGTGTAGTGACGGAGCCTGAAAATTTCGGACTGAGAAATTGCTAGGAAGAATGAAGTCCATACCAGAACCGATCCGTGAATATATGTATGGCTCGTCCTGAGTCTACAGAAAAACTAAATGGTCCGCCCAGCCCAGATCCCAGTCCTCCATGTTTTCGTACTGTTGGTTTCAGGAAAATGCAATGATAAACCTATCGATCAACCACTAAAATCGAGTCTGCATCTGGTTTCCACCAAGATATGATTTGACAGACCAATTGGGGTTTAATATGCAAATCAAGTTTTAATTAATCCTCGAATTTCAACCGTCAAATTGATGAGGTGATGGTTTGTGCAGCCGCCTCTCAGTTTTTCGTTCTGTTGATAAAATAAATCCCCAATGTTTGGATTTAAGCACTACTAATTCATTTCTTTCTCTACTACCCTTTTGCGAGTCATTGATTTTATAATTTTGGTAGTACCCTTTTAGATTTTTCAAGTGTTTCTGAGGCTTATTCTGCTTTATATAGAAATTTTTAGTTATACACAACAGTAGTTTTATGTGTAAATGTTTCTTCAAATGACATATTTTACAGAAAAGCAGGATATGTATAACATATAAGGCTCATTCTGCAAAGTACTAAAATATAATAATCACCAGAATTTATAAATAGTTTTAGAGTTAAAAAAGAGAGGTGGGGATTTTTTATAGTTATTTCTGTAATTGCTTTATTTTGAGTTTTTAAACGGAATCTTTTTGAAAAATAATAAATTTATTACTTCGGTTATTTTTAATTTCCATAAATAACTTTTGCTTTTAGACTACAACTTTGCTGCAGAAATAAATGACAGAGAATTAAGAAATCTTAAATTGCTTCCCTTAAAAATCAAAATGCTCCAGTAAATGATTCAGCAAATGTTTTACGCACAGGAACTTTTCGAAAACGTCTTTGGTATTTTCAAATACGTTATTTATTTCTAGAAACAAATACTAAAATACAGAGTAGAAAATTGAAAGCAGAACCTTTCACTAAATTTGGATGTTATTTTCATAATTTCAATTGAAAGAGAACACAAGTGCAAAACATCCAACTTATATGAACGCTGTAATGCTGCATATATATTTCCTAGTTAGAAAGATATTGATTGATGTGCCACAAGTTACTAATAATTCGAATAAATGTTACAGATATATGATGCATTCCATTATATAACCAAATATTTCCCCTTTCATTAATATAAACGACAGTTAATGGCGTTGTTAGTTATAGTAAAGTTATTTTACTCTCGCAACCTGAAACGTACAACTTGCGAGTACACAAAGCGATAGTTTTCAACTCAGTACTTTTTATTGGAAACTTATTGAAAGATGTTCTTCCTGGATGTTATGAAATTAAAATCAACGTTTCAAAAATTATAAATGTGCAGGATATCAGCAATAAAACAATTTTATCTTAACGTTCAACTGAAAGTCCATGAAAAGAAAAGAATATGGGATATCCAAAGTGCGAGTAAAGTTTATAATTATCCTGATTATTGACTTTTGCACACAATCTAGATAATTAGATAAATCATAAATAAAAAAGGTTATATACTTAAGGAAATAAAATTTCTTTTAAATAATTTTAATTTAATAGAATGTAGACTTAATGTACAGGTGAGCCATAAGTCATCAAACAAATAGTGAAATCGGTGACAAATGTACGCAAGGTAAGATGTTGTAACATCTGCAGCTTGTATGGTTGCCACTTGTTAGCTCGCAAAATGGGCATGACACTGCATTGGCCGATTCTCATTTGCGCAGAGAGACATCGAGTTCCTACTGTGGGACTCCTACGCTGTAAAAATATCCGTCAATATACACAAAATTTTCGGAATAGTTTCGTTTTTCTAAGAAAACAGTACAATTTCCGTAACTGACATTTTGAGATTATAAATCCGTATGAACCCAGTAACTTTCCCCAAATTTTCTAAAATATTACCGCATTGCATTCAAAACAGTACAATTTCCGAAAAGAATGTCAAAGTAATTAATTGTTGTATATACTTGTCTTACAGTGATATTATTTTTATTGAGATCCCAATATTGGCTAAATATGGTTCTATATTGAAAATATATTCAATGAATTTCCAATAATGGCTAAATAGTATTTTTTAAATGTAAATAAGTGAAATATGAATAAACTTCAAATCATTTGCTAAAATGGTGTATAAACATTTACACATACAGATTTAAACATTAAAAACATTAAAGTAAAGTTACTATTCTACATATTCTTACTATTCTAAAATATCTATTCTACAGTTTCAGAACATCTCTGTGGCCTTCTTCAGGAATCTAAATGAACCAAGATGTCATTTAATTATCCAAGATGTCACAAGATGTCATTTAATTGTCCAAGATGTCACAAATTCTGGATATGCAGAAATCCCGATGATCAGGAAAATAAGGCAAAAAAAGGTAACAAAACGAAAAAAAAAATCTCTAAATCGCTTTTATTTATATCTCTTTCGTCTTAACTATTCATAACGCTTTATTATAATAGTACACTTCCAGAAATATTTTAAACTCTCAAATTGTCTGAGTGTTTTAGCCACTCGAAGGCACACTCAAGTTAATATTACAGCAATGAGAATGTCCTTTTTAAATTTCTCGTTTGCAATTCACTATTTTTAAACGATTTCTCTGCATAGTACAGGGCTGCCACAGGCGACTGATTTTTAATTCTATTTTTCACCTCTATTTAAAAACAAGAATCTTTTACATATAGGCAACATTTGCAAGAGAAATATACAACAAAATGTATTTTTAAAAATAGTGGTGCGAACAGGATATAAAAATAGTCGCCTGTGGCAGCCCTAATATGAGGGTTACTCTGAAATTATTGAGATACGCGGTGACGAGAATTTACAAAATAAAAATAACGGTTTAATTTTAAAATACAATGTATTATAACGCAACAGACGATTTTTTACTGACTTACTTCAACTTGTTAACCGTAGAATAAATTTTAAACAGAAGAGAAAATGGAGTTGACGTGAGAACATTTTCGCGCTATAATTTTCTACGATTTTAAAGCAGGATTAAATCAAGAAGAATACGTTCAATGGTTGAAATTAGCATTTTGTGATGAATCTCCAGCTCGTGCTACTGTATTCAGATGGTTTAAAGAATTTAGCAGAGGTCGCAGTTTTCTTCAGAATGAAGAACACACAGGAAGGCCGCCGTAGGCAGTAATCCCGGATAATGTGTCTTCCATACGAAAAATGTTAATGGATGATAATCGCTGTACCTATCAAATGATACAGAAGGAACTTAACATTGGATCCGCAGCCATACACAAAATTATTCATGAAGAACTGCATATGAAAAAAGTAGTTTGCAGTTGGGTTCCCCATAATCTAACTGAGCAGGAGGAGCGTGTCAGAATCAGTAAAGAAACTCTTAAATTGCTAAATGATGGTGGACACCTCATCATTTCTAAAATTGTAACGGGTGATGAAACGTACATACCGTTTTTTGACGTTCCAACACGTCAAGAAAGCAAAGCATGGGACTTTGAAGATGATCCCACGCCTACAATGGTGAAAAGACCACGCGCACTGAAAAAAGTGATGTATGCCGTTTTCTTCAGAAATACGGGATTGGTCAAAGCCATCAAGTTGAAAGGACAGAAGACAGTAACAGCAAACTGGTATACCACTAAATGTCTTCCAGAAATTTTACAAGAAGTGAATGTTAGAAGACTAATGCTTCACCATGACAATGCAGCTTCACATACAGCCGGATTAACAGTTGAGTTTCTTAAACAAAAACGAATTAAAGTGATAGAACATCCACCGTATTCACCTGATCTAGCTATGTGTGACTTTTGGTTATTCTTTAATAAAAAAAAAGAACTTACGTGGACGTCGTTTTCATTCAAAAGAAGAGATTGATGTGGTTATAAATCCATTTTTTTTTCATCTATTCCAAGAAATGAATGGCTTGAGGCATTTAATCTGTGGAAAATTCGTCTACAAAAGTGCATTGATGCTGGAGGAGACTACTTTGAACACACCTAAAATTTTGTAAGTATAACTTTAAAAACCTAGTCGTATCTCACAAATTTCAGAGTGACCATCGTAGTATATCGGAAGTCAATGTTTAACCGGATGTATCCATACTTTTTCGATTGTGGTTGCCGTTCATTTTTCTAAGGACGCTTTTAATCATGGAACCGGTTTATAAACATAAACTATACTAACTATAATTAATTCATTTATATCCCTGATGCTTGCTTCTAATATTATACGTTAACTAAGATTTTGTAAAGTCTAATAATTATTTATGATTTCGATAAGTTAATAATCGAAATACTGAACCGTTATTTTTATATTGAATTTAATCCTTAAAATTGTTCACATTTCTGAATACCTCTGCCTTTCTTTATTTTTTTCTATGCTTTTCTTGAATGCCATGTTCTGATTTTCGATTATGCATCCTAATATCTACATAACCGTGCTCTTTTCCAGAAGTTCTGCGCATGGGCCATACTTATTTTCAAAATAGTGCGGACATTAAAAACTTATATTTCAATATCATGTTATCTGATGTGCAAGCTGTACATAATTAAAGTATACCTAGTCAGAGCTATCTGTACTCGGAATTATTCATCAGAAAAATATGAAATTGGAATTCCTCTAATTTAAAGGGACGCGAAAGATACATTTAGCAGAAAAAGAAACATTAATTTAAATATGGTTACCAGAGCGCGTTAAGTTTTTTTTTTCAATAATTTATTAATGCATAAGATTGTACACTGTATAATTCGTTTATCAAGAGAAATACTGTTGAATGTGTTGAAAATTATTGTTAAGTACCGAATGAAATAAACAAAACTAGAAACAGGAATTCTGCTTTTTCAGAATTTAGTGTCGCCCTCGATGAAAAAAAAAAATATATGTACATAAATATAGATAGTACAAAACATATTTCAGTTTTAATATTTAAGACACCCGTTTTTATTTTATATGACGCCATTCGCATCCTCTGAAGAATTCCTCATTTACGATAAAGTCTTTAAATAACATCTACAGTAAAGCATGAATTGCACGTCACTATCGCTGAATAATACACAAACCTAGCAGAAAGCGATGTCGTCATTCAAAAAACTCGACAAAATTATTCGGCTATCTAATGATTCACATTCCTTCATTTGTTCGTAACATTAATATAGATACTTAAAATTAAATATAGTTTATAATGCGATCAGAAATTGTTCATTTGCATTTTTTCAAAATAGCACGTATTTTAATTACTTTTTAGGGTTCCGTACTTAAAATGTAAAAACGGAACCATTATAAGATCATTCCTGTGTCTGTCTGTCACAGACATTTTACTCGTAAACTATGGAACGTGGAAAGTTCAAATTCGGGGAAGTAATAAAGACCATTGACCCACATATTTTCAGATTAAGAAACATTCATAAATATATTTAGTACAAATGTAGAGGGACTAAATATGCTGGTTGAAATTTTTTTTTCTTTGTATACCATGTGGGGTATCCTGTGAAAGCTTTCGTAACGCTGGACTCAAAAATACATTTCTTTTAATTTTAGGTATTATTATTTTCAAAGATATTGTCGAAAATGTAGCGTAAAAATATGTCCCCCCCCATCTAATTCCTAATCTACTGAAACTAAAATTATGAAAAAATTAGAGGTAGTAGACATTAATATAAACCTCGCCGGAAAATTATAGCGATTACCTTAGGTCACATAGTTTTTGAGAAATTAGCATTTTTCTATTATACACAAATTTCGATTTACGGGCATTCGGAAAAATTGTTGAGCATCGCTGGATGTGCCTACTGTTGCAGAAGTATAAAAGCACTGTTGATAATGATTTTCGAAAAAAATCATCAGTAATTAGCCGAGATATTAACCCTTAAAGATACGGCCAGTTTGGACATACACAAGGAAGGGGCGGCGTACTCTATGCCTAGTTAACAACTTTTAATGATATATATGTGTAATGTAATGTTCAGTAACAGTACAAAAACAATAAACGTCAAATTGATAAAAACATACTAATTTAAGAGGTCTCAGGATTCTAAAAATTGGAAAACAGGGGAAAAAAGTCTATTTTCAGCATTTAATGTCTTAAAATGTATATGATTTTAAAACACAATTTCAATTTGGATGAAAGATAAGTATGTTCTTTCATTTCATGTATTTAAAAAATTGAGAGATGCAGAACTAATATTTATAGGAAGCTCGAAACTGTTAGACATTTGTTGAACAAAAATTTGGCATAACAGTTTACGCGCAGGATTACAAAATAAATATTGCAACTAGAATGAAAATTTTGGTACTTACTTATACTTCAGATTGTAATAATTTCCCTGAACTTAAATAAATTTGTATTTAAAAAAATATATATATATTTTTTAATGCAATGTTGCGACCACTTAATTCTTTCTAGCACGGAATAATTCTATTTATAAACTTGTGAAATAATGGACTGACACCAGAATTTATAAAAGAATTTATTAGAAAATGCGAACTTGCTTATTTTCACGTACATGATAAAAGGAAAATTTTAATTAAGTATTCTTGGTACCGTTTGTCTGTTTTGTAATTAAAATTAGGTGTCCCTTTTTTTAAGGGCACCGAACTCAAAAGGTTTAATTAGAATGAATCGCATAAATACTGTGGGATTCGCGATAGTTTGCATTGAGTGTATCTCTCAATACGCCTCGAGTGACTTTAAAAGTTAATTAAAAACCTATCTGGAAAAACGCGGCACTGACCAAGGCGGCGTTGCAATTTTGAGACCTTCATCCGAAGCGCGCTCATCACAATGCCAAACTTAAACTTTTAACAGAGGTTTTGTTTTAGCTACACTGTAGAAATAAAGGTTATTACTACGCTAAATTTAGTTTTATGAAATGCCAAATGAAGTTTAACTAGTAAATCTGCAGATCAAGAGCCTCAACGTCATCTCTGCAACTTATTGTTTTTAGCAAATTTTGCTTAATATTAATCTTTCTACAAAAACAAAATTTAAACTTTTAAATTACACAAACATTTATCGAAGGAGAAAAAAATATTTCGATGGTTTCAGACATTAGAAGCGTTAAATTAAACACGTTGTTATGTAATGATATTCTGAAATTCTCACGAGCTACTTATTCTAGTAATTTTTATATAATAAAGCAAATTTCTTCAGGGGGGTGCCCCCCCCCCTGAACCCCCCGTTGTGTAATTTATTTTGCATTTGTAATTTTCTATTGATTGAGTTAATGATTATCCTATATCTTAGATTCATTTTTACACTGCGATTTATAAGGATAAGCAACAATTTGGTGAAGCATTTTACGTTATCCTAATATCCATACAGCAGTATTTACTTGCCTGCTAACCACAAACATCTGTATCTAATGGATAAAGAACTTTTGGAAATGTAAACTGAGACATCTAATTTAGAAATCTAATAATAATTTTGATTACCATTCTGCAATATTTATATCTAAGATCTAATCTAAATATCTAAAAATGTACTCGATAGCATTAACTTACTAAAATCACCCTAAAGTAGGGGGAGTTCTAAACCTAACGGTTAATAATTCATCATCGTGTCCACTTCCAATTGACTAAATAGATAAACGTGATATGGCGCCGTTAAGTATTTTTTGTAATAGTCTTTTAATAGTATCCACATTTAATTTAAAATCGTGATGTTACAAACACCGTTGAAATTTGATGCACACTTGTGTTCAGGTCAAATTACGAAAGGTTAACTAACCTTTTATTTCCCTTAGCCGGGCATTTTGTTTCATTTTTCGTAATAGGGATTATTTTAATAATTTATTTTACACTCTACAAGCTGTTACAAGGGACGTTGTTCACGTAGCATTAAAATAGAGATAAATGCATTAAATAAAACATTTCACTCACCACCAGACATGGCAAGTCTCAGGCTTTTTGCACAACACTATTACCTTACAGAAAATGTTGTTCTTTTAAATCGCGCAAATGTTTCAATTAAATAAAGTAACATATTTTGTATTAAAATACTGGTATCCAGAACGCCGGAGGCTTGGCAGCCCTGCTCCTCTTAATAGAAACATATATAGTTAACCAACATTTTATCACATTTTATAGGAAACAATACGGAATTTCTTATTTGTATGGCCTTACATATACCTCAGTCATAAAAATGTAAAATTTTGGGCCAATTAATATACGCAATTGCGAAAATGAAATCGCAACCAATGAGAAAAGGAAGGCCAAGTAAAATCGTGTAAATCGAGGATTCTTTCTTCGTAGTGTGGGAAAATACCACTACAAAAATTAATTTAGGTGGTATTTGGTGTGAAATGTTTATATGTATTCATTCCTGTCCTATTTATCTTTTTTATTATTCGTAATTTGCTGCATTTTCCCTTTGCACGTGGAAATCTTACAAATTAAAATGAACTCTTTGGGAGAAATTGTTATTCCCTTTTTTTTTTTTTTTTTTTTTTTTGGCAACAATAAAGTTTATAAAGTTTAATAGAATAATGTCAGTTTATTCTGTATGAAAATAACGAACTTTTTCCTTTATAATCAAAATAGTTGAATACATAAATAAAGATATTATTCTATATAGTATATAAATACTATTTTCATTTCTGCGTTTAAATCAATTTATATGCAAATATCTATACAAAGGCATTCATTAATTCATTCCTTTTAACTTTGATTTGACTTTAAAAACCATACATACTTTCACATTTATGATATTTTTAGATGAGATATAGTTGCTGCGCAACGGTAAAAAAAAAAAAAAAAATAAATATAAGTAAATTCATAAAATAAAATGTTTTATATTATTCGAACACATGTATAAAATTCCATCATAAGTTATACACCTAATTTAAAAGCTCTGACAAATGTTTTGACAAAATTGCAAACTAATAGGAATAATTTACTACTCTTATTTAAAAATTTCAGCATCAAAAATTTACCATTTAAATCCATTTTTTATATGAGCCATTTCTTTCAACAAATGAAAATTTGAAAATCGTCTGACTTGCCATTGAAAAGCATTACAGAGCAAAATAAAATATTCTATATTTCCCGAACGAATGAACCAAATTTAACCAAAAACCATACAGCTAAGTCCGAGTACCTCATCAACATGCCACATTAATTTCAAGCCGATCGGATGCTTTTTGCGGCAGTTATCGCGGAACAGACGGACAGACAGACAAACGGAAATCAAAACTTTTCGTGTCTCCACAGTAAGCCTTCACTGACGTTTCGGCAAATATGCACTGCTTTTATTGTCAGTAACGAATTAAGTTCATCATAAACAGATTACAATAATATTAAATAAAGAGTTATACGAATAGTTATATTTGATATTATTTAGGTTCCATATCTCTTTAAAATTTCATGGTATATCCATTTACACTTTTCTAATACATACAGTTATACCCAACCCCACGTTGTATAGTTTTTTACAAAGTCTTAGTATTCTTTTAGCAACGATTTTTATTTATTTATTTATTATTTTTTTTTAATAATACAATTACAAATTCATATATTTGTTCTACGGAACCCTCTGTGCGCGAGTAATACTCGCCTTGACCGTTTATTTTTAGTTGTTATGGGTTAATGGCAAAAAAAAGAAATAATTACTATTATCCAACTACTATTTACTTTACTTTCTCCCGAAATGGAGTACTTCAGTTGCCAACATTAGGAAACTGGCGCTAGACATTGCAAAAATGTTAATATATCAAAATAAATTGAGATGCAGTTTTCATTTAAAAGTACATTGCATTTAAAAGTGCTTTTTTCCCAAATACAATGCTATAAAAATTGAAAATATTCGATGCTTAGAAGCTTAAAAATTGCAGTAGTGGTTATCCATATATAACCGCACAATGATACATATACTTTGTTTTATGTCTGGCTTGTATAACGTAACGTTATTTTTCAGAGACGACACTTTAATTGCTGCCCGAAAGAAATAGCATATAAGGAGCTAATAGAATGTTCAATAGTCACGCGAAGAAAATTCTTTGAAATATTGAGGGAGCACTGTCCTTGAGTTCTGGTAATGCTCTGTTTGCAGACATTGTACCCATGCGAATGCTTCTCAAAGTACGAAACCTCCACAAAGCTTCTGATACGAAATGAGATTTCTATAAAAAAAATTTCACTAGTAATGCACGATCTTGTAAGCGGGACGACCTTTTCCTTTGATCTTGTAACGGGAACGACCTTTTCCTTTGAAAAGACATGCCATTGACAAGATATTCATTGCACCCTTTTATAAAACTTTTTTATTTCGCGCGAGTAGATACCTCAAGTGGTTGCTAAAATTTGTATGTATGCCGCAGTTTTATAGAAAACGCACTTTCGTGGCATTTTTTGAAATTAATTTTTTTTCTTGCTAAATTCTTTTTGCATTTCGACGCATTCCAAATTCCTTATTTTTCTAATGAATAGTTTCACTACAGACAGCTCTGAGTATGTGAACTTTAATGATTGACACCCTGTATACATCAGTGACTACTAAAAATAAAAAGATTTGGTTTGAGAGAGCTGGTTGAATTTCCTATTCAATATCCATATTTAAAACTAATGATTTTTTCTCGTTGTGAAAACAAAGGATCCAGAAAAACCCGAGTGATTAAAGTACAGCTGATACTCGCACGTTGAATCATTACTGTATACTTGCCGTATATATATATGCATGCAAAATTCTGTGTTTGTAAAAACTTTTCGCAGAGTTATTCAAAAGAAACATTTGGCTAAAATGTTCTTAAAATTTTTCTATATGCATGCCTTTTTCTTCTCGAATCAATTTATATTTTTGTTCTACGAGAATCAAATTTAAAGTACAGTTGATACTCGCACGTTGAAACATTGCTGTATACATACCGTATATATATATGCATGCAAAATTCTGTGTTTTAAAAGACCTTTCGCAGAGTTATTGTAAAGAAACTTTTTGCCTAAAATGTTCTTATTTTTTTTCTATATGCATGCACTTTTCTGCTCGAAGCAATTTATATTTTTGTTCTAGAATAATCAGATTTGCTTTCAAAAAATTGAAAATATGGTAGATGAGAAAGTATCACAAAATATTCGAAATGTTTAGCACTTTAATGAAAACTATAACTGAAATGTAGCATTTTATGTCACATATTTCAATGCTTAGAAACATTTTACAAATATATGTGTATTTATACCAGAAAAATAATGTAAGTAAATTTTATATATATAACGTGCATACACTTATTTTTAGTTATACTAACAATTTTTTCTATTAAAAATTGTCTATCTTTTTAGTTTACTCTCTATTTTTTCGTGGCTACTAGCCGCGTTTAAACGCTCTTTTTTCTATGGCTCCCATTGCATTGTAAAACGATCTACTCTTAGCCTGGATGTAAAGTTGCCACGCAACTAGGGAATCCATACACCAGCTGTATTGTTCCATTATTTTTTTACCTTCTTTAGGTTCATGAAATCAAGCCGTCTTTATAGACGGCTTGAAAACAAAAAGTAAGAGAAATTCGTAATCAAGGAAATGTACAGTACACAGTTGTTTATGCATCTTTATCACAGTTGTTTATATATCTTCATCACCACATTTTTAGTGCTTGTTGTCTTATAGTTCTAGATACCAACGTCAAAAAATGCGCCACCACTTAATCTGCCGAATTCGTCGTATGAAAATGGGTCGAATCGATTAGTATTAACGTCTACTAATTAATGTTATACGTAACGATTTTGCTTAGGGGTTAACTATATATAGACATTATAACAAACTGTAAAAATTTAACGCTAACATCTAATTTTTACCTCTTAATTGCATTTTTTTGTAAGTTCTATCTTCGAATTCCAAACGTAAAGTCTAGTTTAGGGATTGAGGATTAAAAATGTAAAACGCTGAAAATGCCAAAAAATCGAAAATCTTTTTTTTTTTTTTTTTTTAATGAAAAAATGTCTTAAATGTCTTGTTTAACAAATAGGAGAACCCTTGAAGTGCCAACCCCGGTAGAAATAATTCAAAAAAGAGTAGAAAAATGCCGCTGGTTGTATGCGCCACTCGAAGTGAAATGGAGAACGTTGAAAGTGCCACACGAAGTGAAGTGAAAAACGCTGAAAGTACCAGTGATAAGATGCACGGCTACTGGTGGCTATTACACAGCTTGATCATGTTGTTGTTGTTTACATAAATTGGATACTTTTTAGAAAGGTGAAAAATATTAAATAAATAAATAAAAGAATTTTTTACAAATGATATTAGTGGGTATTTAAACACTAAAAGAAAGGAAGCTAGGTACCTACATTTTAAAGTGTTGAACCAAGAGCCCAAAAGGACAGAAGTGGAAAACGCAGTATAAGTACCGGAAGTTGGAGTTTTTCATTTTTTCGCTCTCTTCAAAAAATTTCATGTTTTGGACTTTCAGTATTTTCCATTTTTAATTTTCAATTATGCAGTAGGATGGTGACAAATTTTCTTTTTCATAGTACCTTCGACAGAATCCCCTAAAATGTTGCGAATTTGTGTAAAAAATTAGGTTTTTCAAAGTTTGAAGTTGATCAGATAACGTTAAGATCTGCCTCATGAGCCCTAAAATATTAAACAAGTTGGAAATTGCACGTCAAACGTGGCAAATGAGGTGCGTTTGTACGAAAATTAGTTTTATAAATATTTTTTGCACTGCATATTGTACTGAATGTATATTTTAGTGCACTTCATAAATGCATATCAATTTCATTCTGTTCGAAAGGCTGTAACATCATTAAAATGCACTTGAAATAATTTTTTCCCATTGGCCGTAATGTAACAGAAAACTTTTGACTGTCCCTGTAATTAAACTGTAAGTCCGATTTTCATAAAATTTGACATGGCTCAGCGAAATTTTGCAACAATTATATATTTAAAATTTCAGACCAGTTCGGTTGAGTAGTTTTTGCTCTGTTGTATGCGGGCGGGCGGGTGGACAGACAGACGGGCCGAACTACGACTATAGGCGCTACGTATTTATTTAATTACTAACGCAACTGAAAATAGCTACTTTTTAATAATGTAGGACTGATGAGGAAGCTCTTAACATTATTCGATCGAACTCAAACTTTGACAATATCATTTTCACACCAATTGACACAGTTTTAGGCGATCCAGTCAAAAAATTTTTGACATCAATTTCTTGCGATCCTTTCATTTTCGCTCTTACATTTTTGCAGTCTCATATCTGTATATTACAATAGTTTACAAATATAAGTATAGCGATAAAAAATTACCGTAAGGTATTCAGAACCAGAAATTCTTGTTAATAAAATTCTAACTTATTACTTTGTGGTGCATATTTGGCTTCACTTACTAATTAAAATTTCTGATTCAAAAACAGATTTATTTGATCAAATAATTATACTAAATGATGCCTGGAAACTTTTGGATAGCACCACGCATACTAAAATTCTTATATATCTAACCAATGTTAGCAGAGTAATGTTAACTATAATTATGAATAATTTTATTAAATATAAATATTAGCAGTACTTAACATGAATATGCATGATCATTCCAAAGTTCAAGTTTACGTATATTTTTGGGGTTATTCAAATTTTGTGGTAGATGGTCAAAGTCTGCAAGCTTTTCCTATAATTTCATCAATGCCCGTGCCTGCATGTTTCTTGGCAACAGCGATTAGAAGAAAATTTTCCAATTTATCCTTTGTGAGGCATTTAATTTGGATTATGTGAATTCATACAAATGTCATCTCACATAAATATGTAAGCTAAAGTTGTTCAAAATCTTTTTTAGTACGAGAAGCTAAATTTGGAACATAACCTACAGGTTAGCTGCAAATGTCAATATTATATGTAATATAAAATCGCTATTCACGCAAGAACTGCATGCAGCCGGCGAGTTGCATAATGAGTACCACTGATATCATGAAACTTCGATATTAGGAGAAGAGAAAAATTGTGATACAAGGTTTTTTAAGTATATCCATTTAAAGAATAACATAAGGATAGATTGGGTTTAGATGCCGTAGTTTTTGACTTAAATGTTTTTAAAATAGCTTGTTTTTTATATTTGTTATTCATTGATTTCTTGTTAAAGTTTAGACTCTTATGTATGATTTAAAAACTTATTTCATTTAACAGATGTTATAGAAAGCATCGAAAATTTTGTTTTTGTAAACACTTGCATTTCGGCATCTTACCCATACCTATGGGTAAGATGGCCAACTATCTAGGGGTAAGATGCCTTTTGGAGTTTCAATGTAAACAATAATTTTTGTGAAGCAGTATAAAGCATAATAGGACGAATAAAAGTAACTTTAATATTTTAGGCATATTAAAGTTGTTAAATTACTTAATATTAGGAAATTACAAAAATATGAATCTAACAAACGTTGGCAATATAATAAAAGAACAAATTAATATTTATTTATTACATAATTATTTCTGTTATGTTAATATAATTGATTGTATAATATTTATTTACACTGTTAAAAATTTGCAGCATTCTGGCAGGTCATTTGACCGTTTTTTCCAAAAACGGTTACACAACCGTAATTTTAACACTATTCTGACCATATTATTGGTCATTTTGTGGTCAGAATATAGTTAAATTATGGTTATGTAACCGTTTTTTCAAAAAACGGCCGAATGACCTGCCAGAATGCTGCAAAATTTTTAACAGTATAGTATATTATGTTCTATTTAACATTTAAAAGAATTATGGCTATTAAGTATGCCTATTTTTAAACATTATAACAAGTTTAACTACGGTAAAGCTACTGTGATAAAGTGCTTTAGAGTCAAGCTTTTTTGATAATGTTTTCCTATATCCCTTTGTTCTTTTTTGCAATATCTCAGGTCTTCCACAAACTGCACATTTGTTTAGGAACTTTGAGCAGCTTTTATATAACCAACAGTTTCACTGAATGCACTTAATCCCATAACTATTTCCCGAGGTTTTATTGCACTCTGTTAGACATTCTGAGTAATCATTCACTTAAAAAAAAATCCTCTCCTTCTGAATCTTGGGAGGGAATTTAATCATGATCTATATCATCGTCAGTTGAAGATTCTGCTTTTCTACCCTTTGACTTCTTATCTAATACCTTTTAAGAAAGCATTGAGAAACCTGGAAATTCACAGTTGGTATTGTCACACCGACTTAGTTTGGCTTTTATAGGCCATTAAAATTCTTTTTATTTAAATATTGAAATGAGAAAAAACTTTGATGAAAATTACGTCATATTTAAAACGAAAAATTTTAAATGTCTAATTTAAAATAAATTTCTTATAGCGTCTTTATAAAATTGTTTACTTAGCCATTTTATACAAGCTAATTTTAAATTGTTGGGTTGATCTTATTTAATCAATCACGAAAGTAGCCTTTAGCTGTCTCGACAGCAATCGATTCTGCCTTAAAATCCCTCAGCCAAATGGAAATGAATGAGAACCTGATTACAGGAGATCGCCACTAGTCGTTTGATTACGATTTAATCTTCCGTAATCTTTTCAAATCAGATCAAATTAGTGTGTTTTTAGCGTCTGCGGTGTCTGGATGAAGGTTGGCGAGCATAACTCGTAGGGGGCAGACACCGCTAGTTATCTAAAACTATATTATATACTACCGATATTTACATTTATTAAAATTATTTATAACTGCATTTAACACAAAATTTTGAACAATGATTAAAATTAATAATTATTAAATAATTATTTATTAGGCCAATAAAGTTTATTTATAAGCAGAATATATTATAGAAACCTTTCAAATTATGTTCACCTTAGATTTTAATATTTCTTTATGTCATTTTAAACATTTAGAAAATTTATAATTTTAATCAATGATTTTTTTTATCAGTTGATTAAAATCACTATTTAATCACTGATTTAAATTATCCGATTAAAGTTTTTGACAAATTAGTTAATAGCCAAGAGTAATTTAAAAAATGAAGAAACAATCAGGCATTTGACCGCAACGGAAAATAACCGGCATCTAAAACCGTTAACAGATGGCGCTGTAATCGCAATGCCTATAAATTGTGCTCTGAAGTCCAGAGCACTAGCGTCTCATTCGTAGATGGCTCCCTATGGAAAGACGAAAAGTGGGAAGTCCGCTTCTTAGTTGGGGTGATGTGCAGAAGCGGAGCCATGTGTTGACGGAATTGATTCAAATTTTGTTATAAGCTATTTCGGTCTGCATACCAGTATCTCTGCGGTATGTCTTTTCTTTCTTAACCGTTTCAGGGGCAAAGCAAGTTCATTACTAAAGCGTTGAAATTAATGAATGACACCGGAATTGGAAAACAAATTTATTTCTAAATACAAAAAAGCTACATTTCACATATATGAAAAACCAAAACTTTTGTTACTAAAATGCTGGTGCCAATGTGTCACCTGGGAATTAAAATTAAGCGGTTTCATAAAAATACCAGCGCCCCTCAACGGGTTAATTGATAGATCGTGGAATCGAATTCAAGCAGAGGAGGATTTGAAAAAAATTGGAAATCTTTACTCTTTAATATTTATTTGAATTGTGAAAAAAAGTTTGAATAAAAAAAATTCCAAAGTTTTCAGTTTTAAAATTTAATTAAACTAAAATAAACCCTTTTAAAATCATTGAGCATTTTTAATAATGATTCATAAATAATTTTTTTAAATTGTAGAAAATAGTTTGAATGAAAAAATACAAAGTTTCTATTTATAAAAAATAAATTAAGTTAAAAAAAATAATTTTAATTTTAAAAACTGATTTTCATTTTTTTTTATATATCATTGAGCCCAGAAGTATGGTCCAGCTTCTAGCGATATGATCCGAAGTTTTGGGAAGGAATACAGCCTCCAAAATACTTTTGCTACGACGTTGGTGATATGACTTATCAATTATTTTTAAAAAGGAAATAATTTAGTGCATAATTTCTGTCCCTAAAACTTTGTTTACAAAGAAATGAAATATATATATTGTGCTAAAATCAAAATATTATGTCGTGATTTAAAAATATAAATGAAAAGTGTAAAATTACTTTTTTATTTATTATAATTCATGTATAAACAACACTACCAAAATATAATGCCGTGATTTAAGAATATAAAAAATAAATAAAACGGACAAATTTTTTTTCTAAATATATTCATTTTAATTTAAATAATTATATGGCATTAAAAATTGAATTTAATAAAATATTTTAATAAGTTCTTATATAATGATTTCTAAACTTTTTACTGAAAATTCTATTAATTGAAATTCTCTAAAATTAAAGCTGGTGCAATAATTCTGTGACCAGATGTCTCCACTTCTGCACATCACTCCAACGAAAAAGTGGACTTTTCCACTTTTCGTCCTTTCATTGGCGACCATCTAGGAAAGAGACGCTTGTGCTCTGGATTTCGAAGCACAATTTATAGGCATTGCGATTACAGCGCCATCTGTTAACGGTTTTTGTAACTAAATTTTGAAACTTCTGTATAACATTTTTACAGATTAGCTAATAAACAAACCGTTTGCCGCATAATTCTATTGATCTTTGTTTTTGAGATATTTAATTTTGAAATCAAGGTCTTATTTGCTGGACACCCTGTAGATAGATAAAGTTTTTAACTGGAGATAGTTTTGGTTTCTAGGGGTCATGATCGGTGTAGATCCTCAAAAGATTTTCAGAAATTCCAGGATAGGGGAGAATGTAATAGGTAGTATTTCTTAAGAAATCTAACTCTCAGAAAAACAAACAATAAAAAAATTGCAACCGTAATAATAATAAAAATACGAAATTATCTGGTTAGAAAACGAACCGAGATATCCGATATAAAAAAATAAAGTAATTAAATTAAATTAAATTAAAATGCAAACGCGTAAATTTGAAAAGAATGTTGTCATGGTTTTTAACGACAGCTTGCCAGTGTCTTCGGATTTCTAGTGTAGTCTCTTAAGAGATATGATTAAAGATACATTGTACGATAAAGAATTTGAAATGAAAATGTTTTGATATTTTTAAATAATTTATTTCCAGTAAAAATTATTCAAGGATAGAATGGTAGAACAAGCAAATAATAATCAGAATGATACACAAAGTTCAGAATCAATAATTCAGTTTTTAACAGAACTTGAATGAAAAATCCAACATGCAAATTTGCCACCAAGAAAATCTTGCAAAGTAAAACACTAAACGACTAAACACATGTTTCCTTTCAAATCTATAAAGACAAATAACATTTTGTGAAAAGATGTAAACGAACAAGCGAAAGTTTCACGTCATGTTAAGCCGTGAAAAATTTTCTGATATTGAGTAAGAAAAAAATTTTCCTTAATAAAATTTATTATCACACTTCTTGTAAAACACATTGTGTTCTAGATAATAAACAAAAAAATGTTTTCTAGATTTTGAAATACACTATTAATTTGCAATAAAAAATCACCAAACGCAGAAAAAAAAGCGAAAGCAGAATTTTACGCTAAATTTACATTTCGTTTGCATAAATTGAACAGAAATGATAAATAGTAGAACATGAACCATATGTTTTGAATGGTTTACCAACACATAGCTTTTCTGGATTGAAAAGATGTCATCGATCGGTCAGATGCTATTCATAATTCTCATTAATTTCACTGAAATACGAGAGTTCCAATTTATAAGCAAATATATGTCCCCGATCATTAGCACAAACGATGTCGGGAGGAGTACTTATTGCAAAGCTATTTTACACATGTAACCTGATATATACAGGCAGTTGCCGAATTCGACCAACACATTCAGAGGGGTGATAGTAGGGACCAAGAGGATGAAAATTTATAATTGAACATGGGGTCGCAAACCTCGTATTTAATCAAAAATGCAGGGTGTTTTACCATATCACAATATTAAAATATTTAGTTGCTTAAAAGAAGTCATAAAACACATTAAAAGTAAATCAAAAATCTATATGGACATGTTTCAACTCTTTCACAGAGTCGTCATCAGAATGTATAACAGAAAATTACAAATACAATGATATGAAAACTGGAAAAAATCATCGAATATAAACAAGTAATCATGTAACGCGCCCTACATTTTCGCGATCACGCGTGTTCCCTCTATATTGCGACGCCGAAAGTTGTCCAACCATTCATTCGGGATACAAAAAGATAATGTATCGTTACAAACCCCTTTCAATGAACTCTCTTATAAAAAAATTGTAAATAAAAATTAGACCTGTAGATTATTCTACTCTCGTTGAATAGTATGTTAATGTTCTCCATTTGATTCAGCCGGGATAAAGCAGTATTACCTCTATTATGTTTTATGTTCGCTATATGTTGTTTGTATCTGATATTGAATTTTCGTTGGTTTATACCTATATAATGATTTTTGATTCCCACTTCCCTAATAAATAGAATCATATAAACTCCTGAGAAGTCATCCCTATCAATAGGATCAATTTTAGTGTTTAAAAGCATCTTTAATTTCGGAGGACGCTTCGCAATCAAACATAAACCAAAATCTCTTAAATGATTTTTTTGTATATTCAAAGAAACCCGGGAAATAATTTGCTCCAACCCTTTTCATATTAACATCATTAATATATTTATTTTTATTTATAGAAGTATCTGTGTACATTTTATCAAAGGAGCTCTGAATCAATCTGAAACTGAGTCAAGCTGTTTTACCTTGACTCAGTTTGGGTTGTCAGAAAGAACTTTCAGAAAACTGAAGTCTATTGTAATAAAACTTTTAATAGACATTCTCACCTTTGTTTTAAATGTAGTAATATAAAAAAAAGTGGTAGAAATTTCCATTATATGCACCAGCAGTATGAACTTGACTCTCCATATTTTTGCATGTGATTACTATTTCACACGTTATCATCGATTGCTTGAGCAACCTGTTTTTTCAGATATTATAACATTTCGCATAAGTCATGATAGATATCGTTGCATTTTCAATCCAATGTTTTTATTTTTCTCAAAATTATTAACGTTAACCCAAGTTCAGTTATGATGAAACACCCTGTATTTGTGACTTAAAAAGTGGTTTGCGAACTCCATGCTCTATGGCAATTTTCAGTCTTTTGATGCCTACTATCTATCACCCCTCGGAATTTGTCGGTAGAATTCGGCAACACCCTGTATAACGTACACAGAGCAAATATATTCAACTCAGCACTTAAAATTGAAAATCGATTTTAAACGATCTTCTACTATTTGACATAAATGCTTTCCGTGGAAAAAAATTAAAACCGTAGAGGATATCTGCAGTCAAGAGATCTGAATCAGTTTTTTACAGAACTTTTTACTTTTCGTACGCTTACATCTTTTTCTTTTATCAATATTAATGTGATTTTTAGCTGTGTTAGACGTATCTTGATTTTATATCTTAATGTTAAGTTCCATTAACGGAAAAAATATTCAGCATTTCTAATTCCAAATAATGTAAATAATACTACATATAATCACTCTTACATTAATACTTTCGTGATGGCATGTTTAAGTGAAATGAGGGGTTTAAAACAATAGAAACTGCTCCCTCTTCTGAAAGCCTTTCGTAAAATGTTTTCTCAAGATTAGGCATCAGTAAATATCTTTCAGTGTATGGATTTTATATAAAATGTTTAAAAATAAATATGGGTAACGTGACATAAATGCATTTCCTCTAAGGTAGAATCCACACCTTTAATCATTGATGTTTTATGAATAAAAACAAGGATTCTCGTTTACCGAAATCTTAATTTCATTTCAAGGAAAAATAGAGCATAAGGTGAACTTGATAAGTCCAACTTACAGATTATTCTGTGTGCCTGTGTATCTCTTTTAAAGGGTAAATCTTTTCTCCGACCTGGGCAAAGATTTATCCTTTTAAAAATTTATCTGGAATGATCTAACCCCAGCCTTTGTATATCTATAGCGATCGATGTCAAACAACGGAAGTGAGATTATTCCTTAACTATATATTAAAGAATATTTTACCGTTTCATGTTTAAAAATATATATACTAAATAATTTAGTAACACTAACTGGATGTTATGAAATTATATTCAATATTTTGAAAAATTACCAATGTGCTGAGAATCAGCAATAAAACAATTTTATCTTAAAATTTTCAACTGAAGGTGTCAAAAAGAAAAAAATAATACCGGATATCCAAAGTGCGGCAAAACTCCATAATTATCCTGATTAATGACTTTTCCATCCAATCTAGACAATAAACGAAATCCCGAAAGAAAAGTTTATATAATTAAGGAAATAAAATTTCCCTTAAATCGCTTTTATTTAATAAAATGTAGGCTTAATGTATATTTGAAATGAGATAACTTTTACTGCAAGAAGAACAGAGAAAGAAAATTGTTTTTTTCTAAAATATAGGAAAAGAGAAATGAAGTATCGCTAAAACTGGTGAAATATCTACTTAGAATTATGGAAATACAGATTTCTGAAATTACAGTTAAACATAATATACATTTCAACATTTACTTAAATAAGAATTTCCAGGAAATTATACCTTTACAAGTGTATACATACGGTTTGGATTTTCGATACCACACCCCCCCCTCTCCCCCTAGGGCACACACACACAAAAACACACACTTTTTTTTGCCTTTTTGAAAGTACATTTTATGTTTGTGGTATTGATACGGTTATTTGGCCATCCCAATGGCAGGAGTTTGGATACATGGAGTTTCACTTTAGCTACATATGAGATTTTGCTTGATGTATTACATAATTAAACAGGAAACTAAAAATTTAAACCGTACAAACTATACTCATTTCTTTACTATACCTGGCGCTTTTCGAAGCACTTTTAGAAAACTCCGCAAAAATACAGAAATTTTCGGCAAAGTTTTATGGAATATTTCCATTTTTCTAAAACAATTTTACAATTAGTGCAATTGACATTTTGCAATCACAAATCCTTAAAAATGCAGGAAGTTTTGTGTAAATTTTACGGAATTATAGTATGCTTTCAAAACACTATAAGTTGAATAAATGATGTTTAGAAGTCGCTGTCTTTCGAATGCGAAGTAACTGTATGTTGTATATACTTGATATAGGAGATATTTTCAATATACAAGAGATATTTTCAATATATAGGAGATATTTTCAATAAAACGCATACATTACACAAATATTGACTTTATACTATAAATATTTGTAAGGATGCGACAATATTGTCAAATATTGACTTTACTTTGCTAATAAATTTAATGAAAAGAGAAAATTGCTCAAATATTAGCTTTAAATTGGAAATACTTTGAATGAAACTCATATATTGGCTAAACGTGGCTCTATGTTGGAAAAAGTTCAAACGATATCCTCAATATTGGATAAATGTTGGTTTTACGCTGAAAAAACTTCAAATAAAACCTATAAAATTTATGGCGCCATTCATAGTACGTTCATAAAGACATACAACAACAACATTTTAGCTAATATATTTTTTCAAAAAGCTAATATGTTTTTTCGGCATTTAAAAAAATTGAAACCTTTGTACCTTTTCAAGTCTGTGGCAATACAAAAAGGAAATATTATAGCTGATTTGTTTATAATTAGTTTAAACTAAAATTAAATTTATCGATCACAAGCTATTAATTTTTTAAAAAATCCTCTAAAAATATATTTTTTATTTTAATAATTTTCTATCTACCCGGTTTAACAGTACCATGATCAAAACTTTCAGCATATATCAAATATGATAATTTAATTTATTATAAAATTGTTGTTTAGCTATCTAAGTTATAATAAGTAATAAGAACATTTATTTGAACACTATGTAGTAAGTGCTTCGACTTATTATCTTTATTGGAGTTTTTAATATTCCATAACACAAATAATTTGAAAAAATTAAATAAAAAGTGTATGTTTGAAAAAAAAATCTTGATACTCTTTAATACATATATATTATACTGCAAAAAGAAGCAATCTTAATACAATTTGTTATGCATGTAATTCATAAAAATCTAAAATTTTTCTTTTACAAAGCATGAAATAAACAAGAAAATATAGGGGGGAGTTGTACAAAATCTAGTAGGCGAGTAAAACAGGTTGGTACAGAGACCTCCTTGATTTGATCTCTGATTATCTACCGACCAACACGAGGAATTGCTTGTCGAAAGTCATTACGGCATTTGTAGCTGAACGAAGCGCAACTGTGTGCGGTTATTTTTTATGTGAAAAATTTCTTTTGAATTACTCTAAAAATTTGTTTTGTTTGATTCCAGGTTTTACTTATATATTAACTTTTTGTCAGCATATTCTAAATTGCTAAAGATTATTTCTAATTCTTTGCTTTTTCTGCTAGTAATTTAACAGTTTTACTAATCTTTTTATATAGGATTGGGAGTAGCAACGTCTTGTATGTCATGTTGGGGTAAAACCGGATGCTTAAGAGGGGGGTCAAAATCGGGTATACGCGGTTTTGTCCTACACTCATGGAATGATTATTTTAGGATAGTTAACAATTTAGCATGGAGCTTTAAATTGCAATTTAATGATGTTAAGTACTGTTTACAGCTTTATATGTCATTCATAGATCCTAAAACTCATACTAAAAACAAGAGGTGAGGAAGTGGTTGCTTTCCAATCCTGCGCAATATGCAACAATTTACTAAATTGGAAATTTATTCAAAGCTGCCTTTTTGAGAGCAGCAGTTGAAAATACTCCAATCAGACGGTTTTACAAAACAGAGATTTATCCCTACAAGAACGATGCTTCCACAGACCATCTTTTTGCTCCTTCAGATTACAGAAAGACCCATAAATGTCAATGATAATACATCTAGGTCTACGTAGCCATAGGTTGGCATAGTTGCAGCAATAAATATTTCTGAAACATCACAGGATAATGAAGCTCATCCTTCCATATCTAAAAGAGTTGACAGCACACATCCAGCAGTTGACAACATCCAGCTTCTTCTATCGACATCTCAGATTGTGTATTCCAGCAATTTGCATTTCCAATTGCGCTAAAATGTTATTACTCTCTCCCAGGAAGGCTTTAAGATTGAGAAAAGAGCTGGAAAAAGGAGGGGAAAGTTGTTATTTTGGCTTCTTCTCCCTATAAATTACAGCTGGAAACAGATATTAATGAGAAAGAAGCCAAACAACATGGAAAACGAAAAAAGAAGTTTCTTAAAAAGAAATTTAGAATCAACAGAAAAAGAAACAAAAAAAAAAAGGTTCAGAAGACATCGTCAGAAGAGGAAGAAGACAATGAAGCCTGAATGCTTTGCAATCAACTTTACTCCAATTCTGATTTCAAAGAAGGTTGGATACAATGTTTGAAATGCCAAAGATGGGCAGCCGAAGCACGTAGCATGAAGAAAAATATGAAAACAAATTCATCTTTGATTTTGGCAGTTAAAATAACACTAAGAGTCTCAGTGTAAAATAGATAGGCATATACAATATAGAAAATTTGCCACAGATTTATTTTTGACACATGGAAGCACGCATGAGGAATTTCGTTTTGTTAAAATTAACAAAAATGTATTTTTTACTACATTAAACAAGAATCTTTTGCACCAAAATGAGTTTTACAGGAGTTTTAAATGGATACCATGTTTTACACAACCAGTGGGGTAAAATCGGATATTTGCATATGCCTGAAAAAAGCAATTTTTTCATATAACAAATTACATTTTTTATCGAAATGAAAATGTTCATTATAGCTAAAGATTCATTTAATATTAAAAACGGTGTTCAGAGTTTGTTTTCCCATTTGATTGCATTTACGAACAGCAACCATTTATGGCACCCGATTTTGCGTCACCTTCCCCTATAAAACGTTCAGAATTAAACTCCGTTGGTAAAACATCCATCTTTGCCGAAGATATTATCCATATCTTTTGTCATATTAACTTTTCTCTATAAAAGCCATCTAAAATCTGTAACGATATTTGAAAACCCAGTTTGTGTAATCGTAACCGAGTATTCAAGACGAAAGTCAGTGTTATCTAAGTCGTATTCCGTTGCGTGTAAATATTAGATTTTTTTTTCTTTTCAGTAAACAAGGGTATAAACCCGGGCTTCCCGGGTTACAGAATATAGGTAAAAACCATCATGTATTTTATTCCTGGATGTTAACATCCTTTTTTCTCTTCACATACTAAAGGCACAGCGATGAATGAGGTATTTTTTGAAAGGTTCTGCAAGCGACTTTTGACATAGTATACAAATACAGTCGAACCCGGTTAGACGCTCACGGTTAAGATGAGATCCCGCTTAATACGCGGATTTTTTCCGATCCCTTGAATATGGCTCATAAGTCTAATACGGAAATATCAAATTTAATATGCGAAGGTTTATTACGCGATCCCGCTTAATATGCGATAGATTTTTAGTCCTTTGATGAAAAAAAAATCACTCTTAAGAAAGGAATTTATTGATCAAGATGTGAATTCCTTCTCTCTTCTCAAGTGTTGCCAATTTGCGGATTATTTTTATTCAGATAAAAAGCACTGTTTTCCAATAGTATTATTTACTTTATTTAATAGATTACTTAATGCGAAAATTACTAATCGGAAATAGTGGTAGATATTTGAATAAAACAAAAAGCCGCTATATTAGCAATACTGCGATTGTTCTTTGATCCCGCATCCCACTTCCTGTATTTTTTTTACTGTAGTAGGAGATATATAAACGAATTGGGGTTACTCAGATAAATTATTATGATTATTACTAGTGTAAATACCCGTCCTAGGACGGTGGGTAAAAATTGTTTTTTTACTTAAAATTTGAAAAACAGATAAAAAAATAATTGACAATATGGAAGCGTTCAGATGAGCAAAGTTCGGCTAGTTTATGTTCCAATAAACACACAATTAGCTATTACAATATTTCTGGGTAAACCAGGTTTTCCGGCTAATATACTATAACAAAATTAAGATTCCTTAATAAAAGAAAAATTTAATAAATATGCAATAAAAGTGCGTAATTAAAACAGTCTGCTGCAACTATTGAAATAATACTATTTTTTTTAAATAACACTTTGAAATTGTATTTTAATCGTTTACCCCCACCTTCCTCCCCCCTTCAATTTTTTTTAAAATATGTATATTGATTAATAAATAAGTATCGCAGGTTGAATATCATCCGTCTAATCCCCTAAGCTTCTGTCCTCCTGATGCAAGCTATAAATCAAAAATTATTAATTTTACTTTTCGTATAAATATTAATTTTTTACTTTTAAAATATGGGATATGTTTTTTTTTTTTTTTTTTTTTTTTAGTTTAAATTTACATACACCTGTATATAGAAAAGGAAAATATAAGCAATGTTCAATTTAAAAATAAGTTACAAAATGCCAGGATATTATTTCGGGGAGGGAGGGGGTGACTAATCCCCTAAGCTTGTGTCCTCCTGATGCAAAGCTATAAGTCAAAAATTATTAATTTTACTTTTCGTATAAATATTAATTTTTTACTTTTAAAATATGGAATATGTTTGATTTTTTTTTAAGTTTAAATTTACATACATCTGTATATAGAAAAGGAAAATATAAGTAATGTGTAATTTAAAAACAAGTTAAAAAATAATAAGTCTAAAATATTTAAATTGATTACTTTTTAAAAAGAAAGTCAGTTTTATCAATTTTTTGCAGGAAAAAAAAGGATATTTTTAAAAATACCATATCATTGTTTTCCGTGATTAAAATTCCTTACATGTCGCAAAGAAAATTTAATATGATTGCAACTTAATACTTGAAATAATCTCAGTTAGGAAGAAGTGTCTACCACTGCTCAATTATCAGGATTTGTAACCTTGAGAAGTAATCGCGGGATTCTTGTTTCTTGTCAACCAATGGGAGGATGGAACCTTTCACCCTTGAGTCGGAGACTGGTATGATTGATGGATTCTCCCCGCCCTGCGTTACACTGCCTTTTATTATATAGAGATGATTATGAAATCTCATAAAAATTATTATGATTAGAGATGATCATACCTGTTGTTAGTGAGTTGTACGTTAAAATGTACGTTATTTCACTACTATGTTTTATAATTCCTATTATAGGCAACAAAAATGAAACTCGTAAAGATTAAACGAATACGACTTCGGTTGGATAATTATTTTGTTTTATTTACCTTTTTTATGCTAACAATATTATGTATAGAAAGATTAATAAAAATAGTTTTTTCTTATATTGAAAAGAAGGGCTGATTATAAAACTACTCATTAATACAAGCATTAAATGTGATTTTTAAGACTGGGTTGTGCATCAAAGGTTTGATGTTTTTTTTCTTTCTGTTAAAAAAATTAGTCTAGTAGGAAAATTATTTTTGTTGTTTCATTTTTGGTTGCAACGTACAAATCGACAATAAAACTATGTTTTGTTGGAAACGAAATTTATTTTCTGTTTTTATTCCAGACGGTCCTATAAAAAGAAACAATGAGTTAAAGTTGAATACAATTAAATTTTAATCTAAATATATGTAAAAGACACAAATCTCGACCGTAAGCACATAAATGAAAGCTCTTAAATTCATTTAGAAGATTAAATGTGTAAATAAGCCTAGTTCCTGCAACATTATACAGATCACGTTTAATATGCGATCCCGCTTGATATGCGACTTGTGTACACTCTCTTAAAACGCGTCTTAACCGGGTTCCACTGTATATCATTAAAACATGTTGTTTGATAAAAAGAATTACAGTTAATGCAACATTATACAGATCACGTTTAATACGCGATCCCGCTTAATATGCGACTTGTGTACAATCCCTTAAAACGCGTCTTAACCGGGTTCCACTGTATATCATTAAAACATGTTGTTTGATAAAAAGAATTACAGTTAATAAAAAAATAATGAAAATACGTATCAGCAAATAATTTCAAAGATTGCGGTGATAAAACCGCGCAGAGGTCTATTTCTTTTTTTTTTTTTTTTTTTTTAAATTGACAACTCTAATAAATTTTTCATTTAATATATATTTTTAGAATGCCCACAAACGATACTAAAAGTTATATTTTTATGAAAAATAGCAGTAATGCGTTCAAATAAAGTTTTGAAATGTACTAAAAGCGATATTTTTTATTGGCTTCACGCCAGGAGTTAACAGTCGAAGAAATCTCCAAGGATCGTTATTTACAATCAGCCTTTTGGACTCTGTTAATTTCAGAGGATTATTCTCGAAATTCGGCTACTTTCTTAAGTTTGTGCTTTATTTATATTTTATTGTTTTATTTAGTGATTGATGAATGTTTTAACCCTTAAATGCCTGATTTTTCAAAAATCATTGTAATAATTTTTTTCGGCTTTCATTTTTTAAATAAATAATGATAAAATTACTTAAAAAAAATCATATTTTGTTTTAAGTATGGTTTATGGATAAAAAAAAACAGTTGGTTACTAATCGGCATTACTGGTCTTTAATTGAAAAAATAATTTTCCTTGTTAAAATTCTATAATATTAAACACTATAGAATTTTAGGAACTATAATAAGATATAAATTTTACTTGCTCACTGGAGAACAAAATAGGGTATTTCGCAAGCTTCCAAACAAAACAAAAAGAGCAAGTAGCAACAATTGAAAAAATAAATCTATCTTTATTCTTAAACAGCACAAGTGTTGCCATCTACATATTGAAAATCGATTTAATAATATTTTCAGAATGTATTTTATTGGCAACATTAGGCATTATAGTTCAATATTATTCTAATAGTATTTTAGAAGCCTAAATTGGGTATGTTGCCAAAAAGCAACACCCGGCATTTAAGGGTTAATTTCGTTATGGAATATAAGCTGGAATCAAATGATGAGCTATTTACATTAATTTAAATGCAAGTGGATTTATCTTTCGTAATCATCTGCAGGCGATAGAGATAGATTTGAAAAAAAAAATACATGCTTGAAAACTAATTTAAAAACAATTAACGTTGAGTAAGTTCCAATACAGTTTTCAAGTAAATTGCGATACAGTTTTCAAAGAAATTGCATTTAAAAGTACATATTTTCCCTGTTCGAAGGTGTAAAAATTTAAAATGTGTGATATTTAGAAGTTTAAAAAAATTGTAATAAAATTTACATCTAATCGTCTGCTGTAGTCACCGTCAAAATGTCGTCAGTGTTACGTACGGACACATTTGTCCTTTGTAATATCTATTGACTTAAATAGGGAATTTCCCTCCTGTGATGCACGCACATGTGTCTATGGAAAATGAGTGTAATTCATCTAGAGATGCAAGTGCATCCTTCACAAATGATAGTTTGTCATTTAAAAGTACATCAAACGGAAGTATTCAAACGCGGAAGTCTCTAAAAAAGAGAATAATAATGTGAAAAAACAGAAATTTTTCTCCAATTTACGGAAAAAAAAATCCGTTAAAATCGGAAGTATTACTAGTAGTCCAAGAGCCGACAGAACAAAAACCTATGTTATCAAGCACAAGAAAAAAACCTTTATTTTATAGGAGAGTAAAAGTAGGGGAATCTAATGATCCATGTCTGCCGGAAGTGAAGTGGTGCATAAGCCAAAAATTAATACCACCAGTGATTGACTCGTAGGTTTACCATTCTGTTTGCCGTACAACTGTCCTCCATGTTTTCATACCGTTGTTTGTACGGCAAACACAATGATAAACCTACCAGGCAATCACTGGTGGTATTAATTTTTGGCTTATGCACCACTTCACTTCCGGCAGACATGGATCATTAGATTACCCTACTTCCACTCTCCTATAAAATAAAGGTGTTTTTCTTGTGCTTGATAACATAGGTTTTTGTCCTGTCGGCTCTTGAACTATAGCGTCCTATTGTTGATATAATGATTTTTTTTTCAGTGTAATGTAACATGTTTACAAAAATTTTTGAAACTCTCAAATTGTCTTTTAGGGTAACAACAGTTTCGAAATTACACGTAAAACGTTTGATAATACTGTACCTTTTCTTAAGCAATAATGAAGCGATTTTAATATTTTTAAAAAACAGTTTCGATAGCAGCTAAATTATAAATTGATCGTTAGGCAAGAAATAAGAACAAAAAATGTAATTAATTATGTTATTTGTTTTTAAACATCTAGTCATCTTTTTTTTTTTTTTCGAAATTGCATACTTGTGTTATTTATCATTCTTTCTTCTCTAACAATTAATTTATAATTTACCAATTTCCAAGACTATTTTTTAAAATATTGAAATCGCTTCATTAGTTCCCGAGAAAAGATGAATCAATGCGAGTTGTTTTTATCTGTTTTTTAGTTAACAAATACGAATAAATAATGTATTTAATATTTTTATTTTTGCCAAACGGTCTATTTATAGTTTAGTTACTGTCAAAACAATTTAAATAAATATTGAAATCACTTGAGTAGTAGTTTCTGAGTAAAAGGCACATAAATCTCATCTTTTCACACGTGATTCGGCAATTGTTGTCCCTACCCTTCCCCCCCCCCCCTTAAATTTATTCCTTCAAAAAGGAGTAAATAGAAATCTTCTCTGTCCTTAAAAGATACTGAAAGTCATGCAACAAATAGATGACACGGGAAATGACAGCAAATCGTATTTTTTTAAAGCAGAAAACTTTTTTTCTTTTGGTAAATTTGGGGGCTACTATTGAAAAAAAATAAAATTTGTGTTTAATTTTTTTTTAAATACCATTCAAAAATAGATGTTATTCGCAACTGCCTGGGGGCTCAAGAAACTACAGTTTTTGCATTATTTTTTTTAAAGAAATTGTTAGGGAATATCTACCCTCTTATGTTTCATGACTATACTGGATTTCCAAATTTGAGAGTCTGAAAAAAAATGTATGCATTTTTATACATTTGACTAAAATCTTCGATGACATTTTTGTGGAATATTTTATCTTGTTGCAAAACAGTTAAAGCAGTTTTAACTTAATGTGCAGACGAAAGCGTATAAAAGGAAGAATATAGTATATACTACTCAGGTTAAATTCAGATAGGGATCTTCAGTCTGTGTCCTTCTGTCCAAGGGTACTCCGTCAATAGTATTTTAGTGGCCCGTCGTTTCTAATGTTATTTGTTTCAAAAGCGTGAAAAGATAAATGTTTTAAAAGCAATTTCAAGAACTTTGGGAAAAAATGAAACAAGAACAAAAAATGAAGTACCAGGCATAGATTATGAAACACTTTCCAACAATATCAAAATATCATTAAGAAATATTAATTTTTCATACGATAAAACGTTGTCTAAAACAACTATTTTAAATAAAATACACCGCAAACGACTTTTCACAATAGTTCCCAATGTGACGAAATACATTTATGTTTCCATGTATAAATACATAAATTATACAAACTTCATTTTCAGCAACGGGCATTCTAAAGCGAACCTCATTAAAATATAAAATTAAATCTCATTCCGAGTATATGTACGCATGTTAAAGCAAGGACAGATAGACAAAATTAATTCCATAATATTTTCCAACTATTGAAATGTGTTAAAACGGAGATTATTTTCTCAGTAATGTGTCCGATAAAAAACTCTTAATTTTTTTTTTCTGTATGATGTAACCGACTTCCTATAAAGTTGTTTTTAAAGAGTAAAAATGACATCAATAAATTTAGCAAAGAAATTAAGGATTCTTGTGATATTTTTGTATGAAATGTTGTATATAATGTCTGCCCCATGAAATTTTCATGTCAATCAGAACAATAAATTTGCACAACTTATATTCCAAGTTGATTTTACATCATGTAATGTTTAATGTAATCTTAAATAAAAATTGATTGTTTTATCATGGTTTTCAGAACACAACTTGCGCATTTATGAAGAAACATCCTGAGGTACACTACCATATTTTATCATGTGGCAGTTTGCAACTTGAAGTTTAAAAAAGTGACTATTTATTTATACTACTTTAATTGAAAGAAATATATTACTGTGAGGAATATTTGTGTCTTTAGTGATTGATTTAGATTTTAAATCTTTTATAGTTAACGAAGTTAAAAAATGAAATTTGTAAACTCTACCAAAGTTTGATATCTTTTATTTTTGCGCCATAATCTATCTCCGTATCTTTGACGTATGTGGCTAAAATGTAACAGTGCGTGATCCGAATGTGACTAAAATGCGAAAATACCATGACCAAATGCAACACTTCATGCCATATGGTCATCACCTGACGTGAACAATGAGTCAATGTGACGTGGATATCTCTCGGTCGCTGCTAAGGAAAAATATAGACCGCGGCACTCCGCCAGTCTCGGCTGCTTGTCAGCCTAGTTTGATTAGATAGCAGATCTACAACTGGTAGAAACCAGCCTATCTTGATTACTTCTCAGACAAGAAGTTGAAGTATCACGATCTGTCTCTTTCATTTGTTATGGTCCTGTTTGATAATGAGTGACTAAGTGACACTGTTTTATAATCGCCTTGTAAAACTTGACAGAAAAAAGGTCACTGTCACTTCACCGTGGAGCCACAAGGTGTCAGTCATCTGACAGCGATATTTAATGAATTAAAGATATCACATTTTGTACACCGTTGTGACTGTGATACTTTATGACGTCACGTTACAATGACATTAGATTGACTGGATGTGATATTACATATTCCCATTTCTTTTGACGTTGAAATGTTTTCTGATCGATTTCTTTTGATAATCTATGCATGAACTATTTAGTTTGTAAAAAATCTGTACATATATATTACGCTATCGTACGTGGCACAGAAATCGCAATTATTTTTTAATTGTTTAATGGCAACGCTCGAATGAAACGCATCTCATTAGTTATTAAACAGAATTTAATGCATCCCCATACCCATAAGTCGGGTTACCGTAGGGGGGACCATGTTGTGTCGCCAAATGCCTCCAAGTTTGTCGCCAACTTGGCGATATATCTAATATTTCACCAAATTGGCATAACTTCCATTGTAAACCAATAGTGTATACTTGCTTACAGAAAATAAACAAATTGAGTTATTTTAATGCAACAAAAACTACTATTAGTTTAAGGGATTATATAAATTATATTTAAGGGATTCAAAGCAAATTAAATTATAAATAAAAGTAACATGATACAATGCTTAGCATGCTTTCTCAAACATAAATTTTAAGGCACACCATACTTGTCACCAAGGGCGGCTAGTATTATAGAAATAGGCGAATAGCAGACTGAAACTCATCTGGGGGAAATCTGAGAATGAATTATGATAACGATTAAAGGGAATAATCTCCATGAATATACGTGCTATTCTTACACGAATCAGTAAACATGTTGTACAATATCCACCTATTTATATTCTTCATCGATAGATCATTCTGTGAATTGTAATTTACAGGGTGATCCCAAATATTATTATTTTTCTTTGATTTTTTGTTGCCCCCCTAATTGCCCTCTTTATCAAATCAACGTTGATAAATATGAGGTCAAACATATTCTTCATAATCCTGAAGTTCCAGAAGAATCCGACAAGTATATTTTAAAATATTCGACAAAATATCTAAAATTGAAAGTGTCGGTTGATTAATGGCTACATAGTGTATGTGCATGTGTGTACATATATATGTGTGTACATATATATATAGATATATATCTATATCTAAATATATATCTATATATATCTATATATATGTATATATACAGGGTGCAATATGTTATCTATCGCCGACCTTTAATTTCTTAACCGTTGGTCGTAGACATATAGTTCCAATTACCAAAGTATTTCAAATGAGATAAATATTCATGTTGTGGCAATATTTAAAGTAAAAAATCAATTTTATAAAAATTACGAAATCTATCTTTTTATACAGTCCCCCAGTCCCTATAGTTATACTTAGTAAAAGTTTGCACATATCATAACAAATATTACACAAAAAGTTTGACATCTGTACTACAAAAATTAACACAGTTATTGAATTTCAAAGTTTGAGATTTTTGCACATGATTTTTGTCTTTCAATGAGGGATCAGTTAAAAGTTGAATTAAAGTAATTCGAGATCAAAATCAGGGTGCAATGTCCTTTTTACGGCGAAACCAGCTTTAGACGGTATCGCCAAATTGGTGTATCACCAAAGGGGGTTATTTCATTTAAAATTTTGAGCTGACATTTAGGGGTCGTATACAAAGCGAAGAATAAAATATTGAAATTAAACAGAAAAATAAACATCAATTTATTATAATGTCAGAAAACGGTCTATTATAAAAAAGTAATACATCAAACGCCGGAATCTACCAGAGATACTTCTCAAAGTGTTCCCCAATGGTGGCAATGCACAACTGAATGCGTGACAGTACTACTGAGTCCTGGATACATTAGAGCATAGCAGGCGTGTGAACTGTGCGACAATCAAGGATGATGAGCTGCTTCAGATAAACCAGAGAAGTGGTCTCAGTCACATAGACCTATGCATTGATGTAACACCAGAGGTAGAAGTCAATGGGAGTCAAGTCCAGTGAACGTGGTGGCCACTCTACCGGACCACCATATCTAAGGATGTGTTGGCCGAATTCGGTGGCCAGATACGCCCGGACGTTTGATGTTTTATGGGGAGAGAGCTCCATCATGATGAAACCACACCCGACATGCATGTCGGAGAGGCTACTCTTCATACCAGTCACGTACCCTCTTTTGTAGCAGGTGCAGGTACCGATCGCACGAAAAGGTCCCATCGAAGAAGATGGGTCCAAAAATCTGTGTTCTCCATATACCGCACCACACGTGCCGTATTGTGCGGGCAATGTACAGGTTTCCCAGAGACCAGTAATGCACATTGTGCTCGTTCACAATGCCACCCTGTATAAACATTGACTCATCTGTCCGCAGAATGTCACAAAGGAACGACGGAATTTCCTCTAAGGTGTTGAGCATGAAATTACAATAATCAAGTCGTCGTGCGTGGTCACCCAGCATCAATGCTTGCACCAGTGACGGATGGTATGAATGCGCATCATGTGCATGTAACAAATGTCAGACATGCTGACCACTTGCCTCACTTATTTCCGCCATGCTCATTTGTGGAATTAAAAGGGCGAATGCCAGCACCTCCCCCAGTGTCGCTAGAACATTACACCTTGCTTGTCTACTTGTTTTGGGTCGTGATGAAACAGAGCCGGTCTCTCTAAGATGGTGCAGTGCACCAGTTATAGTTTCATGCGTTGGATGTAGATTCTTAGGGAAGCGTTCTGAATAAAAACTCTCAGCCTCTATGGCATTCCTTTGACATTCACTATAAATAAGTATCATTTCGGCATATTGCATGTATGCGTAGCTTGCCATCACGATCTCAACGTTGACTAGCATGTCCTCTGCTAGATGGCTCGTGTTTCATCCCGAACGTGTGGCGCTGAGGTACTATTGTATTTTGAATAATCCCAGTTTTCATGCTCGTTACAGCTAGGCTGGTCGTTTGCATTCCGCTGCCATTTATTTAGTCCATAATGAGTATGTTTTATTTTCCGGTAATCGATTCTTTGACTTTGACGTTTCAATGTTGTTCGACCCATAAAAGTGTTAAACAACACTTTGAGCAGCATCTCTAGTAGATTCCGGCGTTTGATGCATTCATATTTATAGTACACCGTTTTTTGATATTATAATAAATTGATATTTATTTTTCTGTTTAATTTCAATATTTCATTCTTCTCTTTGTATACGACCCCTAAAAGTCAGCTAAAATTTTTAAATAAAATAATCCTCTTTGGTGATACCCCAATTTGGCGATACCGGGCTAAGATGGTTTCGCCGTGAAAAGAAATTGCACCCTGATTTTGATCTCTGATTACTTTAATTCATCTTTTAATTGATCCCTCAATGAAAGACAAAATCATGTGAAAAAATCTCAAACTTTGAAATTCAATAACTGTGTTACTTTTTGTAGTACTAGGGGGCTCGGCCCCCTACGAGCTACGCTCGCCAACCTCCGTCCAGACACCGTAGACTCTAAATGCACGCTAATTTGATCGGCTTTAAAAAGTTTTCGAAAGATTGAATTATAATTTAAAAAACAGTGGCGATCTCTCTATAAACGGATTTCTATTCATTTCTCTTTGATTGGGGAATTGTAACGCCAAATCCGTTGCGGTACTACTTGATTATCCCGTCGACCAATTTCGCCAAATTATATAAATCGCCAAACCACTCGCCAAATTATACAAATTGACATAATTTTTATTTTAAATAACGAAAAAACAAATAAATTAGTACAACATTAATAAAAATACAAATAAAACGTCGAAATAAAAATAGCTTGATGACGTAGACACGTGTAGCAACATTTCAAAATAAGCTAATGTAAAAGGAATTAAGTAAACAGAGTCTTTGTCTCCTGGTATTTTTTAACAAAGTGAAAAGAAAGTTCTTTTAAATGAGACATTTTAAATTAATCATTTTTAATCTGACGTAATTTTGACCAAACTATTCTTTCTCTTTTTAATATTCACGTGAATATACTTGTGTTAGAAATGAAATATTATTTGCGCTTTCCTAACAAAAATAGTTGAAAAGTATCCTCTTAAAATATCAAATAAATGTCTAGCGCAATTTCTAAATTTAAAGCGTTTTGCAATATTATTTTGTGTTCATTTTATGTAATAACTGTAATGTGATGTAAATATGACGTAATTTCTCCTATTTAAGACTTCTAACGCATGTTAATAAATTTATTGTTTTACAAATTCCTTTCTCTCTTAAAATTCACGTGTAATTATAGTTTTTATGACGTAATTTTTAATAAGTTCCTGCTTTTTGTACATAATTATTTAATTCTAATTCCAAATGTTTTTTTCTGTTTATAATAGTCACGTGTAAATAAATTTTTAATTTAATTACACGTATAAATATTTTTTTTTGAAGCAAACATTATTGTTTCCGCTGTTTGTACAGTTGGCAACAGATTAAATTAATATCACTTTCTAAAATCTGTTAAAAATATCTCTAGAAATGCTGAAAATCTGAATTTAAAATAGAAATAAAACCTCAAAAAATTAGTCAAAATAAAAAAATTAATGCAATCTACACTCCAGCAAATTCTAACGCATAAAATGATCTAAAAATGATTAAATTCCTATGAACAGTTTTTGCTCCTATAAAACTTTTTTAGTGGAACGATTTTGTCCAACTTTAGCATTAAATATCTCTTTAAATAATTCTTCGATCTGAAAACTGTCTGCATCAGCGTGTTTATCAAACATTTCTGTATAATACTACCGATTTTCATATTTTTGTATGCATTATTTTTTTAATATTAACGAAGAAAGACCTCCGGTCACAAAAAATTCAAAACCGGCGGCGGCGGTGACAGCGGTAGGTACTTTTTTTTAGAATAGAGAGATATATGTCAAACTTTTTGTATTATGTCTGTTGTGATATGTGTAAAAGTTTACTAAATATAACTATAGGGACTGGGGGACCGTATAAAAAGTTAGATTTCGTAATTTTTATAAAATTGATTTTTTACTTTATATAATGTCACAACATGAATATTTACATCAATTGAAACGTTTTTGTAATTGGAACTATATGTCTATGACCAACTGTTGAGAAATTAAAGGTCGGCGATAGATAACATATTGCACCCTGTATATATATATATATATATATTGATTCTTCCATTTCATATTATTTGTTTCTATTCTGCTTTCATTTTTAATCAATTTACTTGATTTTAGTGGTTGTTCGGGCACAGGGGAAAATAATTTTTAGCTTTAACTTATTTTTCCCACAGAAAACAACCATTTTGCTTATATCATTGAATTCAGTGCCCTTGATAACGTAATTCAATGTATAAGCTTTTCAATTTTTGTCGGTGTCCACTTTTTTCTTTTTTCTTCCATAATAATTCTTATAATAATTTTTTTTTTTTTAATAAATACAGCTTTAATTCATAATAATTGACGGTGGTAGGTTATGTTTAATTAATGGTAATATATATATATATAAACGTACTTTGAATCAGAAATTAGAATAAATAAATTTAATTAAATAAATAGCGCATAGAAACACGGTAAAATATTATTAAATTTTATTAAATTCATTTTCTGGTTCCAGACATGCTTTTTGACATGAAAAAACGCGGACGGTTGTGAGCTATGATACTTTCGTAATCACGTAAAGCACACTGTTTTATAAATTTCTCCACATTATTAAAAAAATTAATGCATTGAATGGACAAAATTTTACCATATTTATTGCGTTTATGAAAACACACTCATTTTAAATAGGATGAGGAGGAAAACATTGCATGTATAAATATATATCGAACACAACTATATCTGAATTCAAATGCACTCTATTAAATACCAACATGTTATTTTAAACTTTATCAAAATGATTTTAATTAAAAGTTTTGTTGTTCATTCTAAAATACAATGCTTTTAATAATTACTCCGTCTCTGGCTTAGGCTGGCATTCAACCGTACAATTACATTTTCACTGATGCTTTACTTCGGTTTTATTTACAGAAAATTCCATCATTATCTTAGAAACTTTAATACAGGTGATAGTTTATTTCCTTTAGATTGTGTAAAATATATCTTGATAATAAATTCAGATGGACAAAAAATGTCAATATACTAAAGTGAAATAGCTTGATTTTGAAATATTGCAGGAGGTAATGAATATTTTATTTAACAATGTACATATTGCGTTCTGAAGTCTATTTTAATATGTTATTTTAAAGAAAGATTTTGTTGTGTTCAAATTTTTATTTTCAAGCAGAATAAGTTTCTGATTGATTCCATTTCATAACATGTATATGCATTACATAGTTTGTGAAACGTATTAATTAAAATAGATAAATGGTAGATTCAAACATATACTAAACTATTTTTAATGTATGAATCAATTGTGATTTAAGGGGGCATGGTAGATTTTCAGCTGTAAAAAAAACATATTTTATTAATAATTTTTAATGTCTTGAAACGAGTGAGCAAGATTTTACATTAAAAATAATCACTCATTTTTAAACTTCATAAATCCAAATTATTAAAAAATGCGTCTTTTGATTCTCTTTTCCTGCATATTACCTGGATGTGGGGCCTTCAGCGGTAACATTAACAGCACTGAATGGTTTCATTTGAAACGAATAAAACCAAAAATAATGTATAAGTTAACCCTTTCAGGGGCAGTGGTATGTTATGAAACCACAAAATTTTAATTTCCAAACACTACAATGACACCACAATTTTGCTAAAATATTTTCCATAATATGAATGAGAAATAGAGACTTTTTCTTATTCCCAAATAAATTTGTTCGTAAATTCAGGTGTCAGTCATTTATTTCAACATTTTAGTTCTGAAAGTACTTCGCCCCTGAAAGGGTTAAAAATACCACAAAATCCATGAAATGCTTTCTGGAACATAGGTGAAAGTATTTTTACTTTATTTTTCCTATAGAAGAATGTATTGTACACTGTTAAAATTTTTGTAATAGATTGAACCAATTTCTGGTGCTCCAGTATAGCAGCGACGATAAGATGGTGAAATCTTCTTCCAACATTTGAAGCTAAGGTACAACCGGAGCTCCAAATCTTGGAGTGAGATTTCACCATCTTATGGTTGCAGCTACTGCAGCACCAAAAGTTTGTTCAACTTATTACAAAATTTTTTTAATGGTTTCATTTGAAACGAATAAAACAAAAAATAATGTATAAGTTAACCCTTTCAGGGGCAGTGGTATGTTATGAAACCACAAAATTTTAATTTCCAAACACTACAATGACACCACAATTTTGCTAAAATATTTTCCATAATATGAATGAGAAATAGAGACTTTTTCTTATTCCCAAATAAATTTGTTCGTAAATTCCGGTGTCAGTCATTTATTTCAACATTTTAGTTCTGAAAGTAATCGAATTTTTTTTCGACTCCCGGTTTTCAACTAATATACATGTTTTAGAGATCAGTGATCTCGATAAACATGTTTATACAAAATGTCTGTATGTCCATGCCCGTGTGTGTGTCCACATGTCCTCTTTCTATCACCGAAAAGTGCATGAAGTTATTAATTAACCAAATCATATAGATGATTTTGGCTATGGCCAGCAGGTCCCTCTTGAATTTGGGAATATTCCGCTGGAAAGGGAGCGCTGTACTAGCAATTTTTGCGACATTTCTATTATTGTAACATCGAAAAGTGTATGAAGTTATGCGTTGAATTGAACTAAATTTCATATAGATGATTTTTGCTACGGCCAACAGGTCCCACTTGAATTTGGAGATATCCCGCTCGAAGGGTGCCATTTTCATTATTGTAACATCAGAAAGTGTACGAAGTTATCTATAGAACTGAACGAAACTTCATATCTATGTTTTTAACTATGGGCGAAATGTTTCAATCGAAAATATGTATATTCCTACCGAAGGGGGCGCTGTAGTAGCAAATTTTGTGCAAGTTTCTCGATTTTTCATAATTCTGTTTTAAATCAGCTGCTCGTGAAGCGACGGGCACTTTGGATCCATCAAACCGACGATTAGCAGCATCAGACGTACAACATAATAACAAAAAATATCGATTTTATTAAATGTCATGATCGGGATTAACTTTTTTTAATTCGATTATTAAAATGAAGCAGAAATTTAAGATGAAAATCAAAGCTGTATTAGAAACGAAGTAAAAATATTAAGGTAGTAACATGTGTAACAACTATTTTAAATGTTAACATGAATGAGAAAGAATAAAGTTTTAGGATTGGCACATCCGACTGGTTTTAAACTGAAAGAGCTAATATAATTTTACATATAATGTATGTTTTTAGATTGCTCGCTAACAACACGAAAACGCATTTCTTAATAAATATTTGAAATTCGCTAAAAAAATTCCTTTTATATTAGCCACTAGCAGACCCAACCGGCGTTGCCCGTGGTTTGTAAGTAATAACCTTAAACAAAACTTAAGTTTGTATGATTTTATATCTTTAGGAATTCTTTTAAATGAACCTAATTTCGGAGGCCCCATTGCCTTCCGCAGCGTCTAATGTGTTCCCATCAAACTTCTTTACGAAAGAAACTGTAATATAGATCCCCACTACCTATGGCAGCATTCACCGGAAGTGCTCGCACGTGTCGGAGACAATCGAAAACCAAGTTGAGTGAGCAAAACCCCGTAGGAATCAAACACACAGAAAAAAAAGAATGCACCAATTAATGTTAGAAAATGTTGGTAACTAAAGTGTAAGATAAAATTTAATAATACAGAAAGTAGCTGATTTGTAATCTAAGTTGACGGAAGCAAATCCCGTTGAAATTGGCCCCTTAAACCCAAGAAAATAACGCGCCACCAAGGGGTGGAAGATGCCGCCTCACCTTGCAAATTTTACGAATTACTGTTAGCATTAACACGGTATTTAATAAACTGATGAAATCCCTTATCTAAAGTTACCTTTAAAGTAACGCAATTTTTAATTTACGACTGTAGTGAGTAGACGTAAGTTGATGCTGAAAAAGGAGATTAATGTTCGAAAAAGTTGGTAGCTGAGGTATAAAGAAAGACCGGGCCCTAAGGGCCAGAGTCTTAACTGGAATGTAGTTGAGTGTAAGAAAATTTTTTAGGGGTTTTAAAGTAGCTGGAAGACACTAAAACTATTTAAAGAAAATTGCAATAGAATAGGATAGTTTTTAAAGAAGCTGCAATAAAGGCCCCAAGAAGACGATTAATATTCAAAATTGGTGATAGCTGAAGTCTGCAATTTTCTTTTTATTGTTCATGTAGTAGCTAGAGAACCTAAGAAATTGTTAGAAAAAAAAGTTCGTGAATCGGACCATTTTTAAGGGAGCTGTAACAGGCGGCCCAAAAGGACCCAACTGATAGTTGAGAGCAGGACCGTAACATGAAAACATGATTAAATGTTTTAGTACTTAGCGTTTAGATCTTCAATTAGTCAAAATTATTCATAGGGTATGAAATAATCATTAGAATAATATTTTAAAGGCATGCGCAAAAATGGGGTAAATGCTTAAAAAGTGGTCCCAGAGCCCTAATAAAAATATGAGGGTGTTGGTCTAGGGGGAAGAGTCCAAGACTCAATTTTATAATTATGCAATGAGAAGGTGAGAAAATTAGGGTGTAAAAAATGCATAGCACACAAAAAGGTCAAGGGGCCTCGGATCGGGCACTACAGGATCCTAAGGTGCCCAGGATTTTAACTGGAATATAGAAACTGGAGAATAACTAAATGGACAAATGGTTCCAAAAATGAAGATCGGGTTAAGAGGGGCAATTTATTAATAATTTATTGTGCAAAAGCTTCAAGAGGCCTTGTACCGGGCCCCATGGGGAAGGGATTTAAGGGGCATGTAGTTTGGTATATATACACTCTTTAGTAGTTTTTAATGTAATCTGAGGACGCTAGAACTATGGTAAAGAAAACTGCAAGGAATTCGAATCATTTTTAAAGAAGATGCACCAAGGGTCCCAAGAAGACGATTTATACTCAAAATTAGTGGTAGTTAAAGTCTGAAATAATTTTTTTTTTGTTCATGTAATAGCTGGAGAACCTAGGATGTTTTCTTAGAAAAAAAAGCTAGTGAATCGGACTATTTTTAAGGGAGTTATAATAGGAGGCCCAAAAGGGGCCAACTGATAGTTCAGAACAGGGCCCTAACATGAAAATGTGTTACAACGTTTTATTACTTAACGTTTTAGATCTTCGATTAGTCAAGTTGAAGCATAGGGTCATAGAGAATGAATTAATCATTAGAATATAATTTAAAAGAAATGTGCAAAAAAATAGGGAAATGCTTAAAAAAGGGCCCTAGAGCCCCAATAAAAATATGTGAGTGTTGGTCAACAGAGAAGAGTTCAAGACTCAACTTTAAAATTACGCACTGCGAAAGTGATAACATTAGGGTGTGAAAAACACATGGCACACAAAAAATTTAAGGGGCCCTGGACTGGGCCCTACGGGACCCTATACGGGCCCATGGTCTTAACTGAAATGTTGAAACGGGAGAATAACTAAATGGAGAAAGTATACCAAAAATGAAGATCGAATAAGAAGGAAGCAATTTATTAACAATTTAATGCACTAAAACTTCAATGGGCCCTGTACAGGCCCCTTGCAAGGGTTCCAGGTACTTAACTGAAATATAGAAATGGGGCAAAACAGAAAGGAGAATTCATCCCCAAAACGACGAAGATCGGATTGAAAAGAGGCATGATATTAACAATTAAGTGCACTAAAACATCAAGGGGCCCTGTACCGGGCCCCTTGCAAGGGTGCAAGTGTCTTAATTTAAATGTTGAAATGGGTTAGAAACTGAGAGGAGAATTCACCCCATAAACGAAGAAGATCGGGTAGAAAAGAGGCATTTATTAACAATTTAGTGCACTAAAACTTCAAGGAGCCCTGTACCGGGCCCCTTGCAAGGGTGCCAGGGCCTTAATTAAAATGTAAAAATGGGGTACAAACTTAAAGGAGAATTCACTCCAAAAACGAAGGAGATCGGATAGAAAAGTGGCTTGTTATTAACAATTTAGTGCACTAAAACTTCAAGGGGCCCTGTACACCGGCCCCTTGCAAGTCTGCCTGGCTCTTAACTGAAATGTTGAAATGGGGTAAAATATGAAAGGAGAATTCACCCTGAAAAAGACGAAGATTGGATAGAAAAGAGGCATCTTATTAACAATTTAGTACACTAAAACTTCAAGGGGCCCCATACACCGGGCCCCTTGCAAGGGTGCCAGGGTCTTAACTGAAATGTTGAAATGGGGTAGAAACTGAGAGGAGAATTCACCCCGAAAACGAAGAAGATCGCATAGAAAAGAGGCATGTTATTAACAATTTAGTGCACTATAACTTTAAGGGGCCCTGTACAGGGCCCCTTGCAAGGGTTCCAGGATCTTAACTGAAATGTAGAAATGGGGCAGAAACTGAAAGGAGAATTCACCCCAAAAAAGACTAAGATCGGATAGAAAAGAGGCATGCTTTTAACAATTTAGTGCACTAAAACTTCAAGGGGCCCTGTACCGAGCCCCTTGCAAGGGTGCCAGGGTCTTAACTGAAATGGAGATATGGGGTAGAAACGGAAAGGAGAATTCATTCAAAAAACGAAGAAGATCGGATAGAAAAAAGGGCATGCTATTAACAATTTAATGCATGAAAACTTAAAGGGGCCCTGGGGTCCCGGCCCTTAAAAAATTAGAAAACTGAGCCTCAGGTGCATCAGGACCTGTCTTGGGCCATTCACATCTAAAATTTCAGACTTATACGTGCAGCTAGCCATCGCACACACACACACACACACCAACACACACACAGACAGACATACAGAGCGATTTGTTCTTTTATTAGTATAGATATGCCAAAAGTTAATAGCCGAAAATAGGAGTTGATTGCTGATTTCAGTGTTTCAGCGCTTGTTACGAAACGTTAAATTTGTGTTTTATTTATTTATTTAATCATGAAGTTTTAATTCCGTTATGGAATAGTGGTAGGAAAAAAATGCTGAACTATTTATATTGTGTTAAGTGGAAACGGGTTAATTTTCCTTAAATATGCAGCACGCGCTAGACATAGATTTATTAATAATTCATGGTAGAAAACTGTTTTAAAACCATAAAAAAATCCGTAAATTGATTCAGTTTTCAATGAAATTGCACTTGAACGTAAAAATTCTTTCTCTATATGATGGTTTAAAAATAGAAATTCTGCAATCTTTAGATGTTTAAAAAATTACAGCAAAAGCAAAATTTATCATTCAGGTGATTGTCACCGTCAACATTACTCATGGACATAGTTTTACTTTATAATATAGTTTATACACTGTTAAAAATTTTGTGATAAGTTGAACCAATTTTTGGTCTCTTGTAGCTGAAACTATAAGATGGTGAAATCTTGATCCAACATTTGGAGCTAAGGCAAAACCGAAGCTCCAACTCTTGGAGTAAGATTTCACCATCTTATGGTTGCAGCTACTGCAGCACCAAAAGTTGGTTCAACTTATTACAAAATTTCTAACAGTGAATACAGAAATGCGTATAGTGGACATACATAAATGTGAAGACTTTCACCAATTATTCATTTAAATTTTATATGTATATTTTTAAATGTCGGTCTGTCAAGTTTAATATATTAGTTTTCAACAAAATATGTAATTTAATGTTGTTTATAAAAGGAAAAACGACCGAACAAAAAATTGGTCTGCAACTAGTGCAACAATAAGCTTTGGTCAATAAAAAATACAAGAAATTTCGTTCATGAAAACATACGACGTTAATAATAAACAAATATATACGTTGAAGTAATCGAGAATAATACAGAAGTTTAATTCATTGAAGCATGCACATTACTCCTCAACAGTTCTAAACGAAATGAAGAAAAAGAAAAGAATTTCCAAGCAAACTATTTCTTGAATATCTCATCTCATACTCTTCAGGGAACATTGAACAAAAATACAATAGAATTCCGAAACTCAATACAAATATAGAAAGACGTACTTTATAAAATTCAGTGATTAAAAATAAGTTGTCATGACAACGCTTTGGATGCATTGTTCGTAGGAATATAGTATATGTATATCTTTGTCTATCGTCCAACGAGAAAAAGTCAATTCCTCAAGAAATAAACGATTAGTGAGCCAATAATTATCATTTTGTAACGTACAACAGAACGTAAGGATAATTTCAAAAGAAGATAATATTGAATAACACTACAATATAAACTGAAAAATTCTTGAATGAATTAAGTTACTTGAATATTACTATTATATTCTTTATAATTCTACAGGGTGTTTCAGAAACGTTTACAATCTTTAAGAGGTGGTACAGTACGCTACAAAAAACAATTTTTGTAGAGAAAACCAGAGTCGCAATCTCCCCATTTGGTCAAAATTACAGGTTTCTTCTCTTCAATCTACACTGTAAAAAAATCTGTAAAGTTACTAAAAATTTTCTACGAAACTAAGATTACTAGTACTTTCATGTAACGGAAACAAAAAAAAATTATGTAACAAATACACTTTTGCACTGCAAATCAAAAAATCTGTATGGTTACTAAAAATGTTTTAGGGAACTAGGATGCTTAGAACTTTTTATGTAACTGCAACCCGGGTTACAATTAAAATTTTAGTAAGATTACTGTAATTTTAGTAGGTTCTTTTGTAAAGCTACAGGAATCTGTAGCTTTACAAGAACTAGTTTTGTAGATTTACATGCTTTTTGTACAGTGTACAGATAAAACTTTAGTAAGCATAGCGATTTCTGTAACTTTACATCTGTAGAATTACACATTTTATTTTACAGTGTGAGGCTCGACTTTTTACCATAACATTAACATTAATGAAGAATTTTTAGCGAGATTTAGACCAGAATTAATTTGCGGTGTACAAAGTACGATATGGAATTATGAAAACTGCTAAGACGTGCACAATAATTTGGTAGGTGCACCGTGCAATGTCAACTAAATTACGAAAAGTGGGCCGTCTAATTTAGCGGTAATTCGATGTGGATGGGGGCCAATATCAACACAATTCTGGATATTTTAAAATTTAAGATGGAGGAGGGGTAGGCTTGACCACCCCATCAATACGTCTACCACTTTTCATGCCGCAACTTAATTCTGTTGTAAATATCATATTTATTGATAAAGTTATGACCAAAATCCGGGCTCAGATAGAAGCGAAGCACCATGTAATTTTGACAGAAAGAGTAGATTGCGACCCTGGTTTCCATTACGAAAAATGTTTGTTGTAGTGCAGTGTTGCCAGTGTGAGACTTTTTTTAAAATTCCGATTTCTTGCTCGGTACCACTTTTTTGAAATGGTAAAATTCCCTTGTTTTCGCCTTAATTAAATGTCATTAAATAAGGCGAATTTAACCATTTCAAAAATGTGGTAGCAATCAAGAAATCTGAATTAAAAAATAGTAGCCCACTGGCAACACTATTGTAGTGTATTCTATCATCTCTTAATTCCGCCGTTATAAATAACACCTATCATCTCTTAAAATTTGTAAATATTATACTAAAACACCCTGTATGCTTGAATATTACCTTAAATTGAAAAGTTGTTATTTATCTTGTGACATTACATGCAACATACTGTAAAAAAAGACAATTTTTATTTTAAATCTACGAAAATATAACATAATCTCGAACAAAACTATACAAGCAGGAAGCAGGAATTGTGGTTTTTCAGAATTTAGGGTTGTCGCCCTCGATGAAAAACAAAATACATAACTATAGATAGTACAAAACATAAATCAGTTTTAAGACTTAAAATACACGCTTTTATTTTAAATAAAACGACATCATTTGCATTCGCTGAAGAATTCCACATTTACCATCCAGTTTTAAGCAACATCTACAGAAAAGCATGCATAGGACATCGCTATCGCGGAATAATACACAAACGAACAAAAAGCGATATCGTAAACTCGTCAAAAAATCGGTTATCTAATGATTAATATGCCTTGATTTGTTTGTAACATTAATATGGCTACTTAAAATTAAATATAGTTTATAATAGCTCCATCTTTTATCAGAAATCCTTTATTTATATTTTTTCAAAATAGCACGTATTTTAATAAATTTTTTTTTCAGTTATTATCAGGAAACAGTAACCAAAAGATATAATAATCTACTATTTTCCTTTTCTTTTCTACAGAAATGGAGTACCACCGTTGTCATCATTACAGAAATAGTATTAAAAACTACAAAAACAAATCAATATATCAAAAATAAATTGAGATGCAGTTTTCAAACGAATTTCAGTTAAAAGTACTTTTTTCTCCCTATACGAAGGCGTAAAAATTGAAAACGTGCGTTGCTTAAAAGTTTAAAAAACTGCAGTAGAGATTATCAGTATTTAACCGTACAATGATACATGTGTTTTGTTTTACGGCTAGCTTAAGTTACGCTATGTTATTTTTTAGGGATGACATTTTAATTGTGTGCCCGGAAGAAATAGCATATATAGGGCTAATAATCTCTTCCGTGTTACCCATCATTCACAAAGCTTTCTTTATCTTTAGAATCTAGTTTTTTCACCCCGGAATATAGATTTTTATGTATCTATCAATTCTCAATTAAACCGTTTCAGCTACGTCATTGAATTTATACTTGGAAAATCGGCAAAATAATATTAAATTTAATATTAATAAATATTTTTTGAATGTTAATGCTGTTAACATATCATGTTTTTTCTAAAGCATGTTTGTTATTCATTAAAACGTTTACTTCAGAATTGGAAGCATTGTAAAAATCTTTATTCTGGGTTGAGGCCACTGTTTAATACATTTTTAAAACTACTCGAAAACCTTTCCGAACATCAGTGACAGCAGGAACTTTGTAATTCTAATTTTCGTAAAGGTGGGTCACGCGGAGGGGGCTATTGTACATTTTTGGTAGTGGTTACGTTATACTTTTCTAGATTAAAAAAGCATTTGTCTTTCTTTGCAGTGCTCTATTTATTTGAGTATTCAGATATTCTAAATTAAATAAATACTACTTTTCAAAATGTTTTCACTGAATAGTAACATTCGGAAAATTTTATTTGAGGGTGAAAAGTTATATAGTAGGAAAACGTTTTAGAAGTGGTACTGCCCTAGAAAATTTGGTTGCGACTCGTCAGTTTTCCCGAGGAAAGCGTTTTCTTCTCTCTTTCGTTTTCCAAGCATTTTATTGGCTGCTACGGGGGAATCCCTTCGTTTACAAGCGACAGAATTGCTTCGATAGTTGCTTGGTTTCAAGCAGCAACTATTTTAAAGCCATATGTTAACATTCAGTCGCCTGTAATTAGAGGCATTTTGACGCCTCGTGTTATAGCATTTATACGTGGGAGTGCTAAAAGTCTATAAACAATATTTATCAAAATTTCCCGTGCCACGCTTTTGCATAATAAATATAACATCATGTTCTTTTATATTAATCACAGGTTAATTGAATCAACATTTTATGCTTAATTTTATGCTTAAAATCATAGAGAACAAATAATTTTTTCTTCTGTATCTTGGACTCTAACGTTTATTGGAATTACATTTTTTTTTTTTTTTTTAAATCGCAATGACGATTATTTAATACGCATATTCTAAAAAGCAATAAAAATTTAATGTTTTATAGCAGTAATTTGAAACATTTCATAAATGCTATGAAGTACTTTTGAATTAACCCCTTTAGCGGATTTTGGATCCGTTATTGAATCCTAAGAATTTAAATTTGGTAATTTAATATAAATTTAGTAGATACTGAGAAATTTAAAGAGTCGCCAGCTATTTTCCACAAAATAAAACAACACCACACATTTCAGTATTATACATAACGAACGGGTATTACATCTGACAACAATGTACGATGAAATCCTGACGTACGCAGTATACATCAGGTGCAGAAGGGATTAATAAAGATTTTTAATTCATAAAGAAAGGTAAAATAGTTGTAGTACTTTTTTAAACTTATATGTATATGTATTATAGGTTTGTCTATTTTAGTTCGTTTGTATGCAAAATGTAAAGCCTAGTGTAAAATATAAACTCTGATCTTTATTATAATTGCTGAAATATTGATTGAGCTTTTATTAAATAGGAGTTAAATAAATCTTCAATGAAAAATTAATTTTACGGTTGAATGCCGCAAGGACTCATTGATTATTAAAACCTTTGTATTTTAAAATTAATAAGATCTTTTAAATGAATAAGAAAATAAGAAATTCTGAAATTAATTTTAGCAAGTTAATAGTTAGTAGAATAAATATTGCATTTCGATGCATAGTTTGACATTCAATTATACGGCCATTGGTTTTCTAAATGTACCTTTTCTTCCATTTGAATGTGCATGCCTAAGAACAGTAAACATGGAAAAATTTAATGAAGTCATAAACTTGAAAAGTTATTGAAATTGATTTTTCTTAAAAATTAAGTAAATAGAAATGAAGTAAGTTACTAAGAAATGATTTACGACTCAAGAGATTTTTCCTCAAAATTATTAAAACATACTTTAAAAGAGGAAAAGTGTTCGCCTTAATAAATACAAATTGACTTCAATTAAATGCTATAGAAACAACATTTTAATCGAATTAAGTACGCTTTATAATTGTAGACAAATCTTCTGGACACTCTTTCGTTGCTTTTAGGTGCGTTCGAAATTATATAAATACTTAGCACCTATAGTCGTCTTCATGTCCTTCGTCTTTCTGCCGCATATGTGCAAAAACTACCAAACCGAATGGTTCGAAATGAATATATATAATCATTGCAGAATTTTGTCGATTTATTAAAAAAATTATGAAAATCGAATGAAAAATTAAAAAGATATAATGAGTATCCTTCATTCTGTTAAATTCTATCATACGTAATTAATTCAATGAAATCCCATGATAGGTAATGATTCTAAGTTGACATGGTGATGACGTATTATTTAAGATGGAGTCATATTATTTCCGTATTACTGAATTTAATATATATAAACGCAATAAATATTGTTTTCATGCATTTTTGCATAAGAGTGCAACAGCTATTGCACCTAGATCTGAAAATTTATAAAACTAGTTATAGTATGAACGACCTCATTTGCCACGATGGACGTAAAATTTCCGACTTGTTGTATTATTCACTGGTTACTTGAATCATCAGCATTTATGCATAAAATCATAGAGAACAAAACATTTTTTCTTCTGTATATTGGACTCTGATGTTTATTTGAGTTACATTTTTTTAATCGCAATGACAGTTATTTAATATGCATATATTGTAATAAGCAATAAAAATTTACAATGTTTTATAGCAGTAATTTGAAACTTTTCATAAACGCTATGAAGCACATTTAAATTAACCCCTTGAGCAGCAGATTATTATATCCTAAGAATTTAAATTTAGTAATTTAATCTAAAGTTTGTAGATACTATGAAATTTAAAGAGGCGTCAGCTACTTACCACAAAATAAAACAACACCACACACTTCAATATTATACGTGACGTAGGGGAATTACGTATATGTAGGGGTGTACGATGAAATCGTGACGTAAGCAGCGTACGTTCGGTTCTGAAGGGATTAATAAAGATTTTTTATTCACAAACAAACGTAAAATAATTACAATATTTCTTTAAAAACTTATATGTATATGAATTAAGGGTTTGTATATTTTAATTCGTTTGTATGCAAAATGTAAATCTACTGTAAAAAGTAAACTGTGAGTTAATTGAAATTGCTGGAATAGTGATTGAATTTTTATTATATAGGAATTAAATGTAAATCTTCAATGAAAACATAATTTTACGCTTGAATGCGAAGGTAAGGTAGGAAGTCATTGATTATTAAAACCTGTGCATTTTAAAATTAATGAAATCTTTTAAATGAAAAAGAAAATTACAAAGTCTGAAATTAATTTTAGCAAGTTAATAGTCAGTAGAATAAATATTGCATTTCGATGCATGATTTGACATTGAGTTATACGGTCATTGGTTTTCTGAATGTACCTTTTCTATTTGAATGTGCGTGCCTAAGAACCGTAAATATAGAAAATTTAATGAAGTCATAAACTTGAAAAGTTAATGAAATTGACTTTTTTTAAAATAAAGTAAATAGAAATGAAGTAAATTACTAAGAAATCATTTACACATCAAGAGATTTTTCCTCAAAACTATTAAAACATACTTCGAAAGGGGAAAAGTGTTTCTCCTAATAAATACAACTTGTCTTGAAATGAATGGTATAAATACCGTTTTAATCGAATTAAGTACGCTTTTTAATTGTGGTAAGTCTTGTGGGTAGTATTTCGTTGTTTTGTGTTTACTTTGTTGAAATCTATTTTGTATTTTGTCTTTGGTAAGGAAAAATTCAAATGTATGAAGTACACACAATTTATTTATTAATTGATAAATTATTTAGGTCAACTTACAATACTGGTCGACTAAAGGGACACCACATTTGGTGACTAATTGGAACAACTTTTAAGATTATTTGAAAACATGAAAGGTTAATGAGTAACTGGAAGCGTTGTATAATAAGTCTTAAGTATGGTTGTGATTGTTACGTGATGATATCATTCTAAAGCTATACATAGCACACAGCTGGAGTTGGCATGGAATGCTAACATACAATTATAGGAGATAGCGGACATAGAGGCATAGGGCAACCTCACGGGAGAGCCAATGTCCATGGATAATTAGCTCGGTGCAACTAAATCATTATTTGTATCTGGATACACACAAAACGTGTAATACATTCATATACTATATGCCTATGTACTAATAGAGATAGAGTTTGCATATTATCATTGACAACATTGTTTATGTCTACAGTTTCGAGGCCATTTACAGAGCATATTTGTAATTTAAATTATTGCATAAAATATAAAAATACAAAATTAAGCTTTATTTTATGTATTAAAGATTATTTAAAAACTAAGTACGCAATAATCTATAGAGCATTGTTTGTTTTTTTTAATTCCCAGCATAATCTAAGAGAACTTCTTAAGTCCAATCCAAGGGAATTATGAAAAATCGATCTAATAAAAGATTGCATGTTAAACAGTGTAATAAAAAAAGAAAAGTGCCCAGCTAAATTGATGGCATTGAGCTCACAGGTTATTCAGACTAATTGTACATTATTAAACTCTTATTTCAAAAAATAAATGAAGGGGATTAGCCCCCGTTTCCCCCCTTTATACTTAACAAATGAACCTCCAAATCTAATCAGGGAAGCTCCTTAATATAATAAACTAGTATACCAAATTTGAAGCAAATTAGATAATTTTGCATAAAAAAACATTTCGCTAAATTAAGGGGGGGGGGGGAGGGTATTATCTCCCTCATTTCTCCTTTTATACGGAACCAATGAACCTTCAAATCTAATCAGAAAAGTTCCTTATCAGGATGAACATAGAAAAAAAAATTAAAGTAAATTGGATAATTCTGCATGAAAATCTATCTAAATTAAGGGGAGGGGACTTGCCCCCCCTTTCCTCCTTTTATACTTAAACAATGAACCTCCAAATCAAATGAAGGAAGCGCCATATCGGATTAAACTGGTATATCAGATTTGAAGCAAATCTAATAACTCTACATGAAAAACACATTTTTCTAAATTAATGGGGTGCTAGCCCCACTTTCTCCCCTTTATACTTAAGTAATAAACTTCCAAATCTAAAGAGGGAAGCTCCTTAACATAATAAACCGGTATACCAAATTTGGAGCAAATTGAATAATTCTGCATGTAAAACCCATTTATCTAAATTAAGGGGGGAGCCCCCCTTTTCTCTGTTTATACTTAACTCATGAACATCCAAATCTAATCAAGGCAGCTCCTTAACATAATAAACCGGTATACCAAATTTGGAGCAAATCGAATAGTTCTACATGAAAAACCCAGTTATCTAAATTAAGGGGCTAGCCCCCCTTTCCCCCCTTTTTAATTAAGTAATGAACTTCCAAGTCTAATAAAGGAAGCTCCTTAACATAATAAACCGGTATACCAAATTTGGAGCAAATCGAATAATTCTACATGAAAAACTCCTTTATCTAGATTAAGGGGGTGAGGCTAGCCACCCTTTCCCCCCTTCATGTTTAAGTAATGAACTTCCAAATCTAATCAGGGAAACTTCTTATCATAATAAACCGGTATACCAAATTTGCAGCAAATCGAATATTTCTGCATGAAAAACCCATTTATCTAAATTAATGGGGGGGGGGACTAGCCCCCTTCTCCCCTTTATCCTTAAACAATGAACCCCCAAAACAAATCAGGGAAGCGTCTTATCAGGATGAACCTAAAAAAAAATTAAGCAAATCGGATATTTCTATCAAGAGTTATCGCGTTACGTACGTACATACAGAACCGGCGGGCACATAAGCCCTCAGGCTTTGATAGCCTGTGAGCTAAAAGTGGAAAATATTTCGTAAGGACTAAATTTATACTGTCAACATTCACTATTAAACAAACTTGTATTTGGCTTTATTTTCTTTTTACTACAGTTAAGAAAACAGTTGCAATGGTACTCCATTGAATTGATCATAGTTTTAAAAAATAAAATATTTTTTCACTAAAGCACTTTTTCACTCACGTGTATCGTTTAGAATATTTGTTATATTTAAAAAAATCACATTCGGAATTTTACTTTAGAACAAAAGTTATTGAAGAAAAAAATCCAGCTATTGTCATATACAACATGGTAAAATTTCATTTTCAAAATCTTTTTATTCTAAACAATTAGAAGATTGTATGAACGATTTCATGCAAATGACTAGCTGGCATGAAAGTTTAACAACCAGTACTGTGCATAAATATACAGTTTTCTAAAGAACAAAGAAATCACCGTCTATCAACAATGTAGTAAATCACTCTATAAAAATATAATTCTAAAAATTGATTAGTTATAACGTCTACTATTAACGCTGTATTTAAATTTTGCTTAGTAATTCATCTTTATACTGAAACTGTACCGAAAACTAACAATTTTCAAAGTTTAATTTAAAAAAAATGAATTCTAAAAATTAATTTTAAACCGTCAGTCACTAGTGATCCTATGCTTCTTAAGGTTTGTAACTTTACCTTTTGTATATATCTCCATATGCTATATTTCTTCAAGCTGAATAATAGAAACCATATAAATCATTATTAGTGAAAGATGTTAAATCTTTATAAAATATTTCCTCCATTTAGTTTAAATCCTTTCATCTGTCACAATGGAATAATCATGCATATCGGATTTCTACTTAAAGAATCGACATGGCGCATACGTATATCTTGTCTGTGTTGGATTGTATAGTTATAATCATCTAACACTAAAGACCATCGAGCTATCTTGGTGCAAAAATCTTTATTCATAATAAGGGCAAATGCATTGCAATCGGTGACTATCTTGACAGTAATGCCTAGAATGTAAACTCGAAATTTTTTAGACCTTTTGTGACAAGTAAAACTTCTAATTCATAACTCGAATATCTACATTTGGCATCTGTGTTTTTTTTTTTTGCTCATAAAGAAGACAGGCTGAAATTGATTGTCAATAGACGACTTTTGAAGTAGGACTTCTCCGTAACTGTCAATAGATGCATCGCCGTGAACTTCTGTTTCACTACTAGGGTTATAAATGCTTAAAACAGGACCTGATAAAAGGATGTGTTTCAGCTGGTTAAATGCATTTCGTTGCTGGCCACCGAGGTGAAATTAGTGTCCTTTCTAAGAAGATATGTTAAAGGATCAGCTATAAAAAATAATCTTGTATGAATTTTCGAAAATATGAAGTTAGCCCGACAAATGAATGTACATCTTTTACACTTTTAGGTTCTTGAAAATTTAAGACAGCTTTAGTTTTTAAGGGAGATGGATGCAGTTGACTATTTTTAATTTGATAACCCAAAATATCAATTTCTCGCTGTAAAAAGTGGTTTTTTTTTAGATTCCATTCTAACCTATAATTCGGATGTAGTGGTAAGGACGCGTTGCAATTTCTGGTGTCCTTTGGCTTCATTTTCAGCGGGTATTATGAAGTCATCCATATAAACAATAAGTACTTTTTCATTAATGAGATTTCGGATAACATTATAAATATATTTCTGAAATACGAAGGGAGCATTACTAAGGCCATAATTCATTGTATAAGAATTCAAATTGACCAGAATGTGTTACGAAAGAAGTGTATTTTCTACTATGTTCTTCTACTTCAGCATGAAGAAATACATTTTTAGGATCAAGTTTAGTAAATACTTTTGCAGAATGTAACTGATCAATAATGTCATCAATTACTGGGAGGAGAAAACGTTGTTTGTGTGTTTTAGAATTTAGCTTCCTATAGTCATAACACAATCTATATGATCATCTATCTTTTTTACTAGGACAAATATGAGGAAAAATTACTAGTGCTTTTACGAATAATTCGTTTTTCAAGCCACTCAGAAATTTACTCTTTCTGAATCTTTGAATTGAATCATTCTCTATTGGCGCTAGGCGTCTGGGAGGACAAGTGACAGGTGTTTCGTCTTTCACATGGATTGATAATTTAACATCAGTTGTCTTTATTTTTCTGTGAAAATAATTTTTAATAATCTCTGAAATTTTTGAACGTATCGTTTCATCGGTAATATGAGGTAAATCTAGATTAAGATCGTCTAACACTTGAGCAACATTAATAAAAAATTTATTGGATATTTTTTTATTTTTTCGATTTTTGCATAGAAATGTTATTTCCAGAAATTGTTGAAATAATTTGCTGTATGATATCGCTACCAATGATAAGATCAAAAGATATGGATTAGTCAGGGACTACATAAACATTATTTGTATAATTAGAATCATCGATCATAATGTCCGCAGAGAAAAAAACAGATGGGTTTCATTATAGTATTTTCTAATACTGTTAATGTGATGGTTGAATGTTCAAGGTTCGAAATTGTAGGGAATTTGCAATAATTACTTTCTTTTAGTCAACTTCTTTCACTGCCAGTATATACTAATGACATAACATGTACAGACGAAATAGGGACTTGTTTGGTCATGAAAGAGTCCAACGTAATGGTGTAAATATTGAATGGTTCGTACGGAACTTTAGGCTTCCTTGGCTGATCGCAATGGGACGACTTATGGCCAAATTCAAGCAATTAAAACAACGAGGGCCTTTCTTCCTTATGCCTACATTGGCTACTCTTGTGGTTTTTCGAAACCAAAGTTGAAGCAAAGAAGGTGAGATTTTGGTTTCTCTTTCACCGGCATTTCAGGCTTCACTTTACGAAATTTTGTGTTTTCAAAGTCATGTCGAATTTTTTCATAAATTTTGAGCTTCTGTTTAAATTCTACAGTGGATTGACATGAATATAAAATTGATTTTCTAAAGACAAGGTCGGGTATACCAATTATAATATATTGCATTAATGCGGAATCCTCGAACGCAATTGCTTTATAACAAGAAAATATTTATCGATTCGTTTTCTTGTAATTTTCATTTAATATATCTTGCAACTTGGCAGAATTATAAGTGGTACTGAATTCTGATACCAAGAGTTGTTTCAGTTTGTCATGTGAATTTATATGAAATTCTGTTTGCACTAATAACTGGGCTTTTCCTCGTAAGGATATTTTAGCAAATATAAATTTATAAAATTCAGATAAATTAAGCATGTTAGTGACATCGTAAAAATTGCTTATCCAGATATTTATATCTTGAAAAGGACTACCATCAAAAGGAGGTACAATTCTTTCGATATCATTAAAACTATAATAGTAGATGGCAAAAAAATTTGAACTGGAAGTTGCTTATTTTTATCAGAATTTGATAATTCAATGTTATTACTTGAAGTATTATTATTTCAAGTGTTATTATTTTAAAACATGTCGAGTTCTAAGTTAGTGTCACTGCCATTTTGAATAATACTAGGTTGTAATAAGCTCAAGTCTAAAAGCTATGTACAGTCGTGGAAAAAAAAAAAAGTAAACACCCCCTTCTAACTCCTCAACAAATTATCGTAGAAGAAAGTTACTGGTACCGAACGATTGGAAATAAAGTCTACTTTTAAATGATGTATATAAAATTGGCTTAGGGGGCCATCTACATATTAAAACGAACCATAACTTTATTTTTTTCAATAGAAGTACCCAATTCTGACAGCATAAATGAACTCTACAGCCTTCAATTAGCCTAAAAACGAATTTTTATGCAATTCGTACCATAAGTTTCCGAGAAATTAATTATTTTAAAACGAGCGTATTTTAAGGGCTGTATCCAAATTGAAGTTCCGTACTGGATTGTTAACCGAGAGAGCCGCCTTCTTGATCAAGGCACGTTTAAGCGTCAATGACACCTGTTTGATTACAGTACAGCAGAATAAATTTCAAAATGTCTACTCACTTCCATCATAGACAGATAATCACTTCCATCATCACAAACCATCATTTTGCCGTTTTTTAAGCATAATTGGAAAACTACTTGGAAGAAAAATGTGAAATTTTTGAATTTTCATAAAGCAACACTTAATAAATCTAAATCCATCAAAAAAATTGTAGGTTTGAATTCATAATTTTTTCGAATATTAATTTCATAATTCATATCATAAAATTATAAAAAATGCAAATTCAGCTTATTTATGTTTGGGTATATTAGTATTATTACTACAAAAAAATTAGCACATTAGGAGCATAATTTCGGGAGATATAAATAAAAATATGAAAATGTAATTTAACATTAGAAGCACTAAATTTTGAATGTTTATAATTCAAAAACTTATCATTGAAATGACTTGAAATTTGGTGTCTAGGCATAGTTTGAACCGAAGATTTGAAATATCTCGTTAAAATTGGGTATTGCCATTGAAAAAAATGCAGTTTGGATTCATTTTAGTATGTAGATGACCCCCTAAGAAAATTTTACATACATCATTTAAAAGTAGACTTTATTTCCAATCGTTCGGTACCAGTAACTTTCTTCTACGATGATTTGTTGAGGAGTTAGTAGGGGGTGTTTACTTTTTTTTCCCACGACTGTACTTAATCGAGTTGTAAGATCACTTAAAGATCCTTCATTAGAAATACAAAGAAAGTTACAAACGGTAATCAAATCGTTTAAATAAAAATCTGCTTGAACTTGAGTTACTTCTATATTATAAAGGACAAACATATCTGTGCGTAACGCATACGTCATTCTGCGAATGGCAACACTTTGAAATGAAATTTCGCTTTTGCAATTTTCGCTACTGCAAATTTTTAAACTTCTAAACATCCCACATTTTAAATGTTTACACCGTCGTATGCAGAAAAAAATGCACTTTTAAATGCAATTTGTTTGAAAGCTGTATCTCAATTTATTTCTGAGATATTAATTTTTTTATAGTTTTTAATACCAATTTTCTAATCGTGGCAACTGAAGTACTTCATTTCTATTAAAAGTGGATTAGTTATTTTTATTGATTATATTCTTACTGATGCCATTTTCTCATTTCAATTAAAAATATCATTTTTAAAAATTTGAACAGAAAATGACGTTATGCTTTAAAAAAGACACAATTTCCCTGATGATGCTCTTATATTTCACTATTTTTTCATTTTGCTGATATTGAATTTGAGACAATAGGCAAAATATTTCAGCGACTGAAAATGACGTCATATTTAAAAGTAAACGATAATTTTATTTGATAAAACGAGATATTTCCCCTTGAATACGTCTAAAAGTTATAAATTTCTGGAATTTTTACGCGCAGGTACAGATATTATACTAAGAAATCAAATCACGAGTGGGAATTTTAACATGGAAAGTTGTAACAGTTGACAAACGTGACTTCAAGCTTGAAAAAATATTTATTAATAACCTATTGCGTGTTAAAATGTTTTTAAATGGTTTATATGGATGTGAAACGTGGAAAATGACTTGATTCGGTTTAGAAGTAAAGGTAGAAAATTCTATTATTATATCAAGGTGAAATCATTTATGCGGATTTTTCATTCCGTAACCAAGCATCAATTAATAATTTCATCAAAATTACTTATCTTGATTATATGTTACTGATTACGTTTATGAATAAAGTTTAATTTTTCAATAATTTTAACAGTTGAAGTTTAGGGAAAAAGTATTTTGTTAATCTTAGGTTAAAATATGTCTTTGGAGAGTTAAATTAACAAGTGTAAGATGGATTTTTTATTCTAATTATTTTTTGTCGATGTATTATAAATTTGATGCAACACTTCCTTTGTAAACATTTTATTTCGTCGAAATTCGACGGGTTCCACCTCGTTATTTTTAAAGTAAAAGTTGTCTGTTTGAAAACCGAAACCAGCAAAGTCGCGTATTCTTTTTTCTATTAGATCGATCGCCTTCAGCGTCGAATACGAATTTATACCAACAATTTAATTTTATTGGTTCGTTCATTTTTTTATATTCAAATTCCAGTTTGAGGATGTCTACTAGCTTCATAATAAAATAGAGAATATATAACAGTGGACTAACCGTGTTTAGAACAATATACGGCTTGAATGAAAGAAATGTGCAAATTTTTATAAGTCTGACGAATAAATATTTGTGGGATGCAGGTACCTAACTGTCACTTCTGGCACCAAATCGTGAGACGTGAGACCCCATACTGAAAATAATACTCAATTTGAAGACAATCACTGACATTTATTAGACACAAAAAGACGAAAACAAAACAAAGAACACTAAACAGTTACACTTATTATAATCATTATTTGACTTAAATACAAAAGCATTCGACTTTAATAAGAGCAATTCCACACTATACGTCGTCAAATATCCATCATATTTTAGCACGTCGTTGAATTTCTCATTTTATTACGTCGAGGGAAGATTCTATTCTTTAAACACCAGTCGTCGTATTTTTACAGCATCTGTTTACCTTCTTTCATTATTATTCACACAGCTTTGTTCCTTTTAATCTCGAAGTAGGTGTTTCTTATTTTTGCGCGCAATGCAACACCGGGAACATTCAATCCGAATGCAAGTGTAGCTTATGAAGATCGCTCTGAATCCCACATAATTATCATTAAAAATAAATAAATGTACAGATCCTACTGAAAATTTACTGAATTATTTCTCTGTTATTTAACAGAATCTCTGTTTATCTAATCTCTGTACTTTTCCATCAGACTTAAAATAATGGATTCTCTGTAATACCACAAAAAACTGCTTAACTGTGTAGAAGTTATTGGTCATGAATAAGGCTAAATAAATAGGACGAAAAGTTCTATTCAAATTTACTGGTAGAAGTTTACCCCGTTGGTAAGCAGGCCCTGTTTATCTTCTGTGGACCTAAAAAGCACCTCTTCGTCAGAATGAACGATATATATTTCTCCAATTATCTCGAAATTTGCTAAAAAAGAATGCAATATGTATAGTAAGTGTATCTCTGTAAAATATATAAACTTTAAATAGTCATTAAAGAAGCATTTCTTTATTTATGAACGAACTCTTGACTGAATGGATAAATCATGATTAAATGAACCGTGAAAACTTATTACTAAGGAAATATTAATTTCTTGTATCTTTATTTAAATGTACTACTACTAAAATTTCTAAATGTATGGAAAAGGAAATATAAACTAAAGAGCGAAATAGATTATTTAACTATTCACTTGAAAATAAATTAATTTCTTGTACCGAACCTCTCAAAATAGGTTTTTTAAATTCTTGTCAAAAGACGAAATATCTGACAAATTAATTGCTCTGCTCGAAAATATTTATTAAGAGCCGTAAGAAAACTTGCCACGATAACTGATTAAAAGATAGAAAACTACATGCTGAAATCGTTTTGCTCCTTATCTGTTTCTCAAAGCTTTCAGAAATTTTTTTGTAACCATAAGAGATATAATGATTTAAAGTAAATGCAGGAAACATTTTGTATATATTTAACAACTTTTATCGATAAATATTAATATGCTTTATTTTTTTCAGCTTGTAGAAACAATGGTACGTCACATATGAAAATTTATGCAAAATGAATAGGATTCAAACCTTAGAAAGCATAGATAATATGTGTAAAGATTTAAAAGAAGTTCATAGGATTGATTTTTTTTAATTAATTTAAAAAAATTATATAGTTGAAATGAATTGCTGAACAAAATATGATTTGTGACCAAAGCAGTTTTGAACGGAAATCTATTTTAGAAGATTCAAATATGCGAATCTAAAACTACTGCTAATTCACTCCAGTTTTGTTTAAAAAATGACCTGCATTGGAAATTGCTTTAAAACAATCAAACATAAAAGCACCTAGCAAAGACAGAAACAGTGGCCATCAGCTGAAAAAAAGATGGCAGCCAGCACTGCCATCAGCGATAAAGTGCAATGGCGCCATTACTTAAACCAGTACAAAAGTGTCCGTGCGGAATGCAGCTGGCCCATCAGTGATGGTCAACAGCAGGGCAGCATTGGTATGCCATCATATTACTTCAATCCGGCATTTTTCCTGCAGTGCTAGCACCTATCCCACTGCTATTCCTTTGCTGGCTCAGTACTTTCCCTTACAAAAATTTCTTATAGAATTCTATAAAAAAAAAAAGTATTATAGAATTATGGCCCTTTTTTCAATAAGCTAGTTTCACCAAGAGTTATAGAAAGATCTGTAGAAGTGTCTATAATAGAAATGTCTATAGAAATATTTGAACTTGCAGCGGTTTCCATGTGGCCACCCTCCCAAGTACTAACCGCGCTCGATGCTGTTTGGTTTTCGTGATCGGGCTTGGACAAGTACTTTCAGCGTATTCTACTACCGCTCGTAGTTTACCGTCTCTCATTACACTATTTCAAGTTTGTTTCTTTTGTGATTTACGTTCCCAATCATTAAACTATATAGAAATTATTGTATTGTATAGAAATCCTATATATTTGATACGCTTTTTTTTTATTATTGATTCTCAAGTGTGTAAATTATGAAAACCGAAATCCTTTGTAACTTAATAAAAAAACAGATTTAAGGAGAAAAAAAGTGCGTTGAAATAAAGAATTCACTTATTTATTCATTTACTTATTTATTTTGTTGGTGGCAGTGGTGCTATATTATTTACTGTTTCAAAAAAAAAAAAAAAAAAAGCTTCACAGCTTAAATTGTGTTAAGATATGTATTATATAGAAATCCTATATATTTTATACGCTTTTTTTATTATTATTGATTCTCAAGTGTATAAATTATGAAAACCGAAATCCTTTGTAACTTAATAAAAACAGATTTAAGGAGAAAAAAAAAAGTGCGTTGAAATAGAGAATTCATTTATTTATTCATTTACTTATTTATTTTGTTGATGGCAGTGGTGCTATATTATTTACAGTTTCAAAAAAAAATATATAGCTTCACAGCTTAAATTGTGTTAAGATATGTATTATATAGAAATCCTATATATTTTATACGCTTTTTTTTTATTATTGATTCTTAAGTGTGTAAATTAGGAAAACCGAAATCCTTTCTAACTTAATAAAACCAGATTTAAGGGGGGAAAAAGTACGTTGACATAAAGAATTCATTTATCTATTCGTTTACTTATTTATTTTGTTGGTGGCAGTGGTGCTATATTATTTACAGTTTCAAAAAAATATTAGCTTCACAGCTTAAATTGTGTTAAGATATTCATTTCAGACTTGTGTTCAAATGCTCAATGTCTTCAATATTCGCAACGCCACCTAGCGTAAGGGTTCCCAGCAATAATTCTGCAAAAGTTCGTGCACTTCCATGTAGTGTTGGGCTAGCGCATGAGATAAAACGGAAGCTCACCAGAATTTTATCTGAAGATTTCCAACAGCAAAATTGACTGAAGCTGTCCAGCAGTGGTCATGCAGTGGTAGACCATTAGCCAGCACTTCTCCATCATTGCCAGTACTTATCTCGCTGCTGGCCAGCAATTTCCTCTTTACTGGGCAACATGAGAAGTTGCAAATTTTACATCAATATGAAATTACTTGACCAAACGATTTCCAGTTCGGTATCCGAAAGTAAAATTTTCTGACGAATCCTATTATGATGTCAAGATTAGGTATTATTATTTTAAATTTTACAGGTTGGTACAATTCCTATATTTAGACGACCCACTATGAAAAAATTAAGTATAGGATTAATTAGTAGAGCTTATTACTAATCGATTTGATACAATATTTATACCATTATTTGAAACAGAATTAGTAAGGGGTGGGGAGGTAAGTACCTCTCTCTTCTGAATGACTGTACATTTATTTGCTGTACAGGATGATAAAATTTCATAAGAATCTGCATAGTTATTTTTATGAAATCGTGCGCGCAATCTGATTTTAAAAAGGAAAACTCCGTGTGCTATATATAGCAGCAGACGAAGTTCCTTTTTGCCATAAATTGCGCTGTAAAGAAAAATTTGGAATTTTGGAAGTAAAATTTCAAATGTGGATTGTTTAAAATATTGCAAATCCACCAAGTTTAAATATGATTTTTAAAAAGTAAAATATAGTTTGATACAATTAATTATTCAATGGTACTATAGCATTTAATAAATGAAAGAAGTTGTTTTCTCACCTAACTTAAAATCAAATTAATAATTTTATGAAAATGAATTTTTACGAAATATTTTTTTTTGAACATGTGTTTTTCTTTAACCCCTTAATTCTCGCTCCTGTGCTATTCACGGGCTGTGTCTTTTATTCAGTTTGTTTGAATCCTACTAGTTTTATAATATATAGTGTAATTGACTTTATTATGGTATCATTTTACCTGTAATTAAATATGGTGTATATTTCTTTTTCTAAAACGTGTTGCCAATGAGCAGTTTGAATATTTTTACCGTAATTGAATGCGACCATTAAGGAGTTAAGATGAAAATGGTATACTTTCCTAAATCTGTCTAATGTGCAAGTTCTATTAACTCGAAATTTTCATAATCCTCTTGCAGCAGGAATTAGGAAGTGTTTCTCTATAAAAAAGCTTACTTTTTAAAATAACAAAAAACGTTTTTTGTGTTTCTTATTTACTTTTTAAAGCTGTTTAAAATTTAAAATAAAGCTTTATTTAATTTTTTAAAGAAATAATACTTTATATTAATTAAAATTTGAATAAAACATCTAGAACTTATAAACTGTATATGAAAATCAATATTTTTCCAAAAATATTTTTATCAGTACAAATCTTGAGAATGTCGCCGTCAGAGCTATGAAACATGTCGATCTGAATAAGTAAAGGTATCTATTTGCCTTGTAAATTTGTTTTTATTAATTTTAACAAATATTAAGTTAATTTTGATCTAGAACTTTTTAATACAAAGAACACCAAGAGAAATAAGATATCTTAAGATTAGTTTAAAAATTACTTTAACAACTTAATCTAAAAATTCTATTGAGCACTTTCTTAAACCCTTTTCTTCAAAATGGGCTGACTAGAGTTCCGAAGCCGGTTTCGAAAGCATGCTAATAAAAAAAAAACCTGCATGCAAAATCGAAAAAAATCCCTGCCGGCCCGGCCTACAGGCAGAGGTAGATTTCGAAGTTAAGTATACTAATTTCACCAACAAAAACTAAATCATTATTAGATATAAATCCACTTTAACACTTTTATCTGTCTGCTTTTGACGAGTTTTTATTTCCTTTTTATAAAATAGCTGGTTTTATTAGAATCATGTTAAGGCGATATTAAAAAAAATATTTTTCCATACTCAAAATCGATTGAGCCGTTCTCTAGATATAATTAACCTGACCCTGACCCATTATGACCCAAAATGACCCAAAATGACCCACTAATCGAATTTTCTAGAACACGAGACCTATCCCAATGTCCTTTTCGTGTCCGAAAACAGTAGGGTGCGAAATTTCGTCAAAATCGTTAGAGCCGTTATCTAGATAAACTTAGCTTGACCCACGGTGACCCCCAAAATGACCCACTAATCGAATTTTCTCGAACATGTGACTTAGCCCAATGGTCTTCTCGTAATCCAAAACTGTAGAACATAGAGTTTAGTGAAAATCGTTTGAGCCGTTTTTTAGATAAAAATAACTTGACCCACAGTGACCCAAAAAGACCCACTAATCGAATTTTCTCGAACATGTGACCCATCCCAATTGTCTTTTCATGCCCGAAAATGGTTAGATACAAAATTTAGTCAAAATCGATTAAGCCGTTCTCTAGATATAATTAGCTTGATCCTGACTCATTATGACCGAAAATGACACACTAATCGAATGGTCTTTTCTCTTACGTGGCCCATCCCAATGGTCTTTTCATGCCCGAAAATGGTTAGATACAAAATTTAGTCAAAATCGATTGAGCCGTTGTTTAGATATAATTAGCTTGACCCTGACCCATTATGACCCAAAATGACCCACTAATCGAATGTTCTCGAACACGAGACCCATCCCAATGGTTTTTTCGTGCTCGAAGACAGTAGGATGCAAAATTTCGTCAAAATCGTTTGAGCCGTTATCTAGATAAACTTAGTTTGACTCACGGTGACCCGAAAATGACCCACTAATCGAATTTTCTCGAACATGTGACCTAGCCCAATGGTCTTCTCGTAATCCAAAACTGTAGAATATAGAGCTTAGTGAAAATCGTTAGAGCCGTTTTTTAGATATGCTGGGCAACATATAACTATGATATGTTCCCGCACCATGTTGGTTAAATCAAAGTAAAATTGCGTAATTTGTTATTTCTGTTTGTATAAATATTTTTTATAAAATATAATTATGAGTGTAAAATTATAATGTTTATATATTTAAGTAAAATAAGAGTGTAAGTTCATACAAAAATTATTAAGTTGATTTTAAATAGTAAATATATATTTTTTTAAAAATTGTTGTATTGTAAAATGAATGTATAACGTCGAATGGAGTTCGGATCTCAGACAACAACAATAGCCAGACGCCATGGTGTCGTTTTACGACAAGCCAATGGAAAGTGGTGTATAATTAGAAGTCGTAAAATCATAAAAACGTTGGAATCAATTTATGGCCTCAATAAAAGTGTTGGGATAAATTTATGGCTTTTCAGACCACCCAAACTTTAAGGCAGATAATAATATTAAAGTATATGTAAGGGGCCATTTGCAGACTGCTAGCTAATAGGCCTATCGAAGTATAATAAAAAATCTTCTCACATCCAATAACAGTGGACTAGACAAAAATAGTTCCACCCACTGCAGGAGCTGGTGTGCAAGAAGAATAAGGTTTAAAAAAGGATAGTCTGAAAAAAGATGTAGAGGACGCAGGAGCTCTCCTGAAAGCCCGTGCAATGAGTCCCGTAAGCCCTAGTAATTCCCAGGCGAGATGGACATATCGGAGCGAGCCTAATCGAGCCTAATCAAGCCTAATCAAGCCTAATTGAGGATGTCTTCCTGAGGTACCTATCGGAGTGAGCCTAATCAAGCCAAATTGAGGATGTCTTCCTGATGTACATATCGGAGTGATCCTAATCAAGCCAAATTGAGGATGCGTTCCTGATGACACATTGCCATGATCCTAAGCAACGCAACAACTCGGAATTTGATGAATAAAGGCCACCATCCCGTATATTAAAAGAAGGTACTATTTTAAACATTTTCTTTTACCACTTAAGATCATATGAAAAATCTTAAAAAATACTTTTCTGATATTTTACGGTAGAGAGTAATCTGAGATCCGGCAAAACCAATAATTAAATAAGATTAAGGTAATTTTAAAAATGAAAGAGAGTTATTCTTTTAGCAAAAAGAAACAATTATAATAATTAGAGTACGTGAAAATATTGTCTTTTTTTAAAAAAAAAAGATTAAACATACTTAAAATAATGAGAAGCAAACAAAAGTGTTACTTTCTATTTTTTGAATTAATATTATGTTTTTCTGTATATAGTTATGTTCAATGTAAATAAAATATTTAATCAAGTTTTAAAAAGTTTCTATAATTATTTAATTAATAATATTTAAAGTGTGTCAATTCATTTTTTACAGCTTGAATTTTAGTTTAATTCATAAGTGGAAGAGTTCGTCTAAATAATTCACAACGCAAACTCTTAATTTTATTCGTAATTATTCAAATATAATAATTACATTTTGACGCGAATTATAATTTAATTTTATTAATGCTTCGCGTTGCTCTTCTACTAGAATTTAGGTAAATACGATCACTTATATTATTTGAATTTATCTAAGGTATATAAAATTATATACCAATTTGCTATGAGGTTGCTTGGATGATTTGGACCAATTAACAATTTTGAATATATTTAATAAAAAATAAACAGGTGTAATTATCTGTCCAGCATCCCCCCTTCATAGTAAAATGGTGCTATGACTCAGGAACGATCATCTGAGGTAATTAGATAGTAAAATGGTGCTATGACTCAGGAACGATCATCTGAGGTAATTAGATAGTAAAATGGTGCTATGACTCAGGAACGTTCATCTGAGGTCATTAGAAATAATAATAATAATAATAATAATAATAATAATAAAGGAAAATAAATTTAAGTATTATTTTAATGTCACAATTTTAAAGATGTTGTAGGTATGTAAGTTTAATTGATTAAAATTTTATTAAAATTAATTTTATTATTGTAACAATAATGACACACATATAATAATTTTATATAAATAAAATGAATAATATATGTTAGCAAAAGAAAAAAAAAAAAAAAGGAAATGAAAAAAATAGTTCTGGGATTTATAATAGGTAAATTTAGGAATTACAATTTTTTTTTCTCTCTTTTCTCTTTTGGTTGGATCCCAGTTACCATTGAGAAATAATGGCATGCACATCACAGATGACACATTTGTAAAAATAATTTTTTTTTTATATAATGTATAAATAATAATAAGAAGAAGAATAATAAGTAAAATTTGATAATATGTCTGGTATAAAAATGATTGAAATGTCAATAGATCATGATTTTTGAAATTGTATCACCTTGATACAAAAGAAAATTTATGAGTCGTACTACGAAGTAGTAGTACAATATTTACAAACAAAAAAAAAAAAAAAAATAAGATTGTTTTTTCTGTAGAAAAAGACAGATATTTTTCTGTTAAATGAAATTATGTTGTTTTTTATATATACGTGTATTATAAATATTTTAGGGGTATTTATGTGTGTAAAAGAATAATCTACAAAACAACTTCATCTCCTAAGAAATTTTTTTAAATTTTAGTGCTGTTGTTTTTAGGTATTTATGCAATTTAGAATATTTTCATACATATGTTGTAATATAGAGAAAATAGTATGAGATGCAAAATATTCTTTTAAGAGGTATAGGATCTATTTTGAATTGATATTTTGAAAAAGTATACATTGATTACTAATATTTGTTAAAAATGACTCAGACGCTGGATATAGATACACGTATTAAGTTAGTGTCACCATTTGACAATAAAAAGAACAAAAACATTATATTTTTCTTAGAGGAATTTGATAATATTTTGAATTCGAAAGTTCAAAATTTAAAAATAAATTTTTCTCTTTTATGTAAAAAAAAAAAAAAAAAAAAAAAAAAATTGAAACAAAATTAATAACTTGCCTTTTTAAAATTCAAAATAATAATAAGAAAGGATAGGAACATGGGAACGCCAATTTGTCTCAGGGTTACAATATTGAGCAAATGTGCAGGGCGCACCCGAAAACATACTTATAAAATTATGAAATGTGCTTCACAAAACTTCAATGGAGCAGTGAAATATTTCTCTCCAGGCAAAAGTTATATATATATATTTTTTTTTCTTTTCGAATATGAATTAGAAAATAGAAAATCTTAACAAAGCCAAATAACATTAAAACTTAATTAATTTAATAGTAAATAATGTTGGAGTAATTTTCAAAAAAAAAAAAAAAGAGAATTTTTTCTGTCTTCTATAAGGGTAGCCTTTGCTAATAGCCTTACAATTTAGATGACAGAATTTTAGAATTACTCTTTAAAATGAGTAGGTGTAAGCTATAGGTTCAGGGTAGTTAGAACAGCTTTATAGCATACTCATATATATATATTTTTTTATATAAATATATGGTTGACAAGGAATAAATTATTAGTGCACTCTATATTAGGATAGCGGTCAGCTATAAGCCTAAATATAATAAAATATACAAAAAGTGCTAAGATTTATTCCGGTAGTTCAAGTACAACTTATATGCTAAAGTCTAGAATTTAGACAGCAGGGATAAGTTTTATGAACAAAAGTGTTATAAAAAAATTTAAAAAAAGGATTTTGGTGTAGCACATTAGTTTTAAAAAAAAAAACATATATATGTATAACAATGGACAAGGCAAGTTATTTCAACATGATTGCACACAAAAATTATAGTAAAAAAAAAAAAAAAAAAAAAAAAAAATACACAAATAAATAATTGAAGTAAAATTAAAATTTTCTCACCAAAGGCTTTCTGTATAGGGTGCAATTTTGGCCTACGGCTGGGTATGCACCAACACCAACAAAATTTTTGTAGAAAATTTATCAATTCACAGATACATCAATATATAGTCATCACCTAGGCATAAATTTCAGGATTCTTGGCTGAAAAAGGAATCGAAGAAAAAATTAAGTATGGTATAATTACTAGATGTTATGCTCAGAAACAATAAAATTAGTAATATTATATTGTAAAAAGCAGCATTTTGAGTTTTATTTAGGAAAACTTTTGATTTTTAGGTTTTACACATTTATGGAGTGTCTAGCTCAGTGTATAGTTCCTAGATTTAATAAAAAAAAATAATAAATAAAAATATAAGTTCGTGTTGTTTTTCAAAATAAATAACAAAAGGTATAGCAATTAGCATTTACAGTTAAAATTTATGGAATTTTCAGCAAAATTAACATTAGACAAACATAGCTTATATTATATTTAACTTGATAAGCTAATTTACTTTTATTAACGGTAGTCAATTAGAATTAAAGTAGGCTTAAATTCAAGTTAAATTAATTAATAACATTGTTGTAGTGTAAAATTTTATGTAAGACTATTATATTTTTATTGTATATATAAAAATATGCAAATTTAACAATTAACAAAATGTATTAGCAAAATTATTTAATATAAATATTAAATGACATCTTGCTGAAATCAGCTAGGAATTAGATTTTTTTTTTTAAATAAAATATTTTATAAATTTATGTTAGTTTAGAATTTAAGCATTTTTTTTTCTCTTTACTTTCCCTTAGAATTAAATGCAATTCTAAATTTAACACATATAAATATACATAGTATTGATAAATTTGAGTGTGTGAGTTCATAAAAATTTTTTTTAATATAATTTGGCCAATTTAACATAAGGAAACAAAATAAATAAATAAATATATTTATATATATTGGCCTTAATTTTATTAAAATATGTAGTATGGCTTAATAAATTTATTTACTTAATTTTTTTTATAGTACGTACAGTAATTATTTTAAAAACTTGATCTATAAAAAAAATTGGAGGTGGTTGTTTGTGAATATACAAAGATTTTTTCTGCTGGCAGAAGATCTTTGGTCCGGCCGGGTACTCATAGATGGCTGCATACGATGTTACGTAGTAATTATCATTTACTTTTTTTTTTTTTTTTAAATTATACAAGTGTATTAAGTACATTTTTTTTTATAATTAAATAATAATTATTAATGTTGGATTAATAATAATAATTTATTATCTTTTATTTTTAAACATATCATTAAATTTTAGACAGTAGAATTCACATACGGAATGTTAATGATAAATAAAATTTTGAATAAATAAATTTTTATTTCATTCAGTAAAAAAATAAATAAATATGAAAATTTAACAATCTTTTAAGATAGAATTGTTGGCTAAATAAATAATAATTTAAGACAAAAAAATTGTTCTCTTCTTCGTCAATGGCATTTTCTGACAACACTATTTAATAGTATTAAATGAAGGTGCATTTTTAAGGTCAGCGTAATGCATATTTTGCATTTTTGAGAGGCCGTAGAAGTCATTTTTCCGTGTTGTTTACATTTTAATAGTAAACAATATCATGAATCAAAATTTGTGTTTGTTAGAAAGGTCTAAAAATATACAAGGTAATCAGTTAAAGAAAATTATATGCATTTTTTTTAAAAATCCTGAAAGGCAATTTGGTTTAGATTTAAACCTGAATGCATAAAAAGCCACCCTCGCTTCAGTTCCAGTATGAGGCAGGAGAATTCAGATGCTAGAATCGCCATTTTTTCCCCTGCAAAATAATTAAAAAAAGCAGAAGGTTTACATTAGATACGATACAAATACATACACTGTTTATGCATAGATTATGTTTAAAATTACATACAGGCATGCACAGTGAGTTAAGAAGAAAGTATATCAAGAAATTATACTAATTAATACGGTAATTACAAGCATGAAATGGTTTTAAATACATACCTTTGGGAAGTCGTAAAATTTTGTCACAGCACAATTCACCTCGCAGAAAGGAATTAGTAGCTTGACCAACCCCCACTTTTCGGGAGAATCGGGGACGTTCAATAACTGGTTTTATTCTCCTCTCTCCTTCTTCTTACTTTTTTTTTTCTCGTATCGGGTAAAGTGGAAAGCATTGAGTAATGATATATTAAAGGAGATGAATTAGCTTGTACATTTTGACAGATCATACATGTTAGAAGTAACAAATAAATAAAATAATGTAACAAGTTTGTATACAATATTTTTTCTGATTATAATTTGAATACATCAGATTAATTATGTGAAAATATAACATGTCATATTACAAGCATTGTATTTACTTTTATTCAGTATAAAATGTGTTTTAGATAAAACACTGTGTCATAAGGTTGTATGTGATGAAATAATATGTCAAATGCGTATGCCATTATTTTTCTTATAATGAGGTTTATTTCGGCATATTAATTTCAGACAAAATTATAGCTTTGAATGTATTTTGGGCACTTAAACTGTAAAGTTACAAAATTAGTAAACATGTGTGTGGTAAAGGAAAAAGGCTTCGAGAAAAACGTCTGATTTTCAGTAGAGAGGTCTTCTATAAATGTGAATGTCAACAGACAACTATACTATCATGTGTTGAACTTTCTGTTATGAAAAATAGAAGAACTTCTTATAAAATATACCAGAACCATTGATAATTGAACTTTACAGTCTTCGCTCAAAAACTGTGTAGATACACAGTCATATGGACACGTACATTCCTTCAAGCTTTACAAAAAAAATAAAACCAGCAATCAGTTTTTATTTTTTTTTTCTGACACCGGGAGAGATGCTGGGCAACATATAACTATGATATGTTCCCGCACCATGTTGGTTAAATCAAAGTAAAATTGCGTAATTTGTTATTTCTGTTTGTATAAATATTTTTTATAAAATATAATTATGAGTGTAAAATTATAATGTTTATATATTTAAGTAAAATAAGAGTGTAAGTTCATACAAAAATTATTAAGTTGATTTTAAATAGTAAATATATATTTTTTTAAAAATTGTTGTATTGTAAAATGAATGTATAACGTTGAATGGAGTTCGGATCTCAGACAACAACAATAGCCAGACGCCATGGTGTCGTTTTACGACAAGCCAATGGAAAGTGGTGTATAATTAGAAGTCGTAAAATCATAAAAACGTTGGAATCAATTTATAGCCTCAATAAAAGTGTTGGGATAAATTTATGGCTTTTCAGACCACCCAAACTTTAAGGCAGATAATAATATTAAAGTATATGTAAGGGGCCATTTGCAGACTGCTAGTTAATAGGCCTATCGAAGTATAATAAAAAATCTTCTCACATCCAATAACAGTGGACTAGACAAAAATAGTTCCACCCACTGCAGGAGCTGGTGTGCAAGAAGAATAAGGTTTAAAAAAGGATAGTCTGAAAAAAGATGTAGAGGACGCAGGAGCTCTCCTGAAAGCCCGTGCAATGAGTCCCGTAAGCCCTAGTAATTCCCAGGCGAGATGGACATATCGGAGCGAGCCTAATCGAGCCTAATCGAGCCTAATCAAGCCTAATTGAGGATGTCTTCCTGAGGTACCTATCGGAGTGAGCCTAATCAAGCCAAATTGAGGATGTCTTCCTGATGTACATATCGGAGTGATCCTAATCAAGCCAAATTGAGGATGCGTTCCTGATGACACATTGCCATGATCCTAAGCAACGCAACAACTCGGAATTTAATGAATAAAGGCCACCATACCGTATATTAAAAGAAGGTACTATTTTAAACATTTTCTTTTACCACTTAAGATCATATGAAAAATCTTAAAAAATACTTTTCTGATATTTTACGGTAGAGAGTAATCTGAGATCCGGCAAAACCAATAATTAAATAAGATTAAGGTAATTTTAAAAATGAAAGAGAGTTATTCTTTTAGCAAAAAGAAACAATTATAATAATTAGAGTACGTGAAAATATTGTCTTTTTTTTTAAAAAAAAGATTAAACATACTTAAAATAATGAGAAGCAAACAAAAGTGTTACTTTCTATTTTTTGAATTAATATTATGTTTTTCTGTATATAGTTATGTTCAATGTAAATAAAATATTTAATCAAGTTTTAAAAAGTGTCTGTAATTATTTAATTAATAATATTTAAAGTGTGTCAATTCATTTTTTACAGCTTGAATTTTAGTTTAATTCATAAGTGGAAGAGTTCGTCTAAATAATTCACAACGCAAACTCTTAATTTTATTCGTAATTATTCAAATATAATAATTACATTTTGACGCGAATTATAATTTAATTTTATTAATGCTTCGCGTTGCTCTTCTACTAGAATTTAGGTAAATACGATCACTTATATTATTTGAATTTATCTAAGGTATATAAAATTATATCCCAATTTGCTATGAGGTTGCTTGGATGATTTGGACCAATTAACAATTTTGAATATATTTAATAAAAAATAAACAGGTGTAATTATCTGTCCAGCATCCCCCCTTCATAGTAAAATGGTGCTATGACTCAGGAACGATCATCTGAGGTAATTAGATAGTAAAATGGTGCTATGACTCAGGAACGATCATCTGAGGTAATTAGATAGTAAAATGGTGCTATGACTCAGGAACGATCATCTGAGGTAATTAGATAGTAAAATGGTGCTATGACTCAGGAACGTTCATCTGAGGTCATTAGAAATAATAATAATAATAATAATAATAATAATAAAGGAAAATAAATTTAAGTATTATTTTAATGTCACAATTTTAAAGATGTTGTAGGTATGTAAGTTTAATTGATTAAAATTTTATTAAAATTAATTTTATTATTGTAACAATAATGACACACATATAATAATTTTATATAAATAAAATGAATAATATATGTTAGCAAAAAAAAAAAAAAAGGAAATGAAAAAAATAATTCTGGGATTTATAATAGGTAAATTTAGGAATTATTGGCTATAGCGAATTATTGAACAGTTTTCAACAGTGTAAACTTTCAACAGTGTAAACTTTCTCATTTTGGAATTGCTAGTCTTTATTCTATTTTAATATTTATATTTGTAGCTCTATTCTCTCTATTTCTTATACTAATCGAACCTCCTGGTTCACTCCAAGAAGCTCTGCTTCCTTGTCTCGGATTAGCCAATCCGAATTTATTGACTATTTCTTTACTCGTGATAGCTTCGTCTTCTATTTCACTGAGATAAAGGCATTTCTTTTCATAATTATTTCTTTACAACTTTTTTTCTTTCTATTGTAGAACAACTATAGTATTACGGTTGGACAACATTTTTATGGGTCCTTTAAGATGTGCTACACAATTACCCATCAACAGGGAGTGGAGTTGCATTGCAAATAGTATCCCATCAAAGCATTATATATTGACCAGTTACTGTTATACTTGTGTAGTGGAAAATAATCCAGTATCGTTTTATAGATCCTTCGTTCAGAAAACAATTCGTAAAAGACGCCTACTTTTTCATTTTACGAAGTGAAATATCCCCTTAACGATTAGTGTTTGAATTACTGAAACTGCTTTAAAAAAACGGCAAATGACATTATGTAACAATCTTTGCTATATGTCTGTCCCTTTTCTCGAAATAGGAAATTTTAATAGAGTATTTATTACAGCACACTGTATGTATATGTTTTATTTAATTGAGCACATATCGCCTAGATTTGTTTACTGAAACTGATTTACATCTTTACAAACGACGAAACAGTTGAAAGCAATCTGAATATACTTATTTGTACCTCCTTAAAAAAAAAAAAAATTATAATCTTCTAAATGAAGTATCGAACAAAAATTGCCAATATCCTTTTGTGAATTCACATGAATTAGCAACACAGAATTTTTAACTCTGCGCAATATCGCAGAAATGTATATTATGTAGAGTGTTTAAAAACGCAAGACTAGATATCGTATTCGCATTTATTTAATTAATCTGTTTTACTATCTCTACAGCTTTCTTTTGTTTAATTCTAGCTCTCGTAATATTCACAGGCTGTGTTTTTTAGTCACATTGTTTGATTCTCACCAGTTTTATAAAATAGTATAATTGGCTTTGTTATGGTATCATTATACCTGTAATTAAGTAGTGTGAATATTTCTCTTTCAAAAAAGTGGTGCCAATAAGCAATTTGAATTTTTAAACTGTAATTTAATGCGACCATTAAGGGTTTAAGGATTTTTTTTTCTTTTTTCTTCCTACGTGAAAAATTACTTTTCACAAAAAATTAAGTCAGATGAGGCAATGATTGAAAGATTTTCTGACGTGTAGGGAAAGTAAATGTAAAAAAAAAAAAAAAAAAAAAAAAAAAAAAAAAAAAAAAAAAAAAATCAGGGAGAGATTTTTAGCTTGGAATGTATGAACATTTATAAATCATTATATAATAATTAAAAATATTGCATTACATACTATCTAAGCAATTTTCAAGAAATTGACTTTTAAAATAAACTGAAGTACTGAATTTTAATTTATAAAATTGTGTACCTGTAAAGTTAAAAATTTCGAGAAAAACAAGTTAATGCTGGAGAATGTTTTTAAAAACGATGAGGAGAAGGCGAGAGGTTAGAAGTAAACACTGCAGAAACTTTTAAATTTATAGCATTTTAAGCCTTATTTCTTTTAAAATATCAGTTAATGTATCTTCTTATTAATATATAATAACAGTTTTAGAAAATGTGAATTAAAATCCCAATTTTGAAGCGATTTGATTGCTATAACATAACTTATATTTTTGATATCTTAAGTTATTCATAAGATAAAAAAGCTGAGGAGGCCCAACTAAAATATTTTTAAGAAATATTCTGATAATTTTCTTTAAAAACGTTGTAAGAACATTGTAATGAGAGACATAAGTAATTATTTGATTAAGCGACATATTATAGCATTGTCGCATATAAATAACATAATTAAAATACTTAGCTGAACCAATCTTTGAATTAAAACTTTAGTCAGCTACTTCGTTAAATATCGTGCAACAGTACAGTTATGTAAATGAATGTTAAGAAATATACTCAAAATATATAATGGTTTAATATTTTTTTATGTTTTTTAATTCTTCTCAATATATAATATTACTAGTAATGGGATTATGTGTACAAAGAACCAATTTCGTTTTTTTTTCATTGTTTACTTTAAAAAAAGAGTAAAAAACCCTTAACGCCTTATGTGGGCGAAAATAGCAAACATACGCAAGGAATTGAACAGTATATCTATTAAGTTAAATAATGCTATAAAAAGTGATAAAATATCTTTATTAAGATTGACGAACGTTTCATCACACACACGGAGAATGTGTGAAAATATTTTCTATCATGAATGATTTTGAAAATATCTCCGTTTGTGCGATGAAACCTTCGTCAATCTTAATAAAGATATTTTATCACTATTTATAGCCTTATTTAACTTAATCTGTTTATAAGTGATTATTATACATGTTATTACAGTATATGTATATTACAAATAATACAAGTGTTCGTGCGCGACGTTTACGTTATTTTGCAAATGGCAACACTTGACGATGAAATTTTGGTGTTGAAATTTTTGCTTCTGCAATTTTTTTAATTTTTTAAATTTCTAAACGTCGACAATTATCAATTTTTACACCGTCATGTTGAAAAAAAAATCTACTTTCAAATGCAATTTTTTTTAAAACTGTATCTTCTTAGATGGATTTATTATAGCCTTTAAAATAATTTTCAAGCATGATTTTTAAAAATCTATCTCCATACAGTACAGACTCCCTTACGAAATAAACCATTAGCACTTAAAACAATATAAATAGTTTTGCATTTGTTTCTGGCTAATTTTTCATAACGAAGTTAAAACTTCACCAATCTATTATATTAAAAAGTGACTGTCCACTTGAATTTCACAGCTACTCCTCCTAGATTATGGAACGTTGAGTGTTCAAATCAACGCCAGTTATACTTATGGATCCGAGGATGCCAAAAGTGGTTTTAGAATTTTTAAACTTGCATTAGTTTTCGAGATTTTAATTTTTTCGTAATTTTTAATAACATTTCTGTGATGATGGCAGCAATTTTATACACAATTCTTTATGTATAAAAAGGATAAAAGGGAAAATTAAAGAGAGTATTAGATTTCTTTGTTTGCATCATTTTGAAACTGAAATTAACTTTTTGTTGAATAGATAGTGAAAATAATATAGTGACTGAATTGTATTTTTCAAGAAATACAGACTTATTTTCACATATTCGAGCTTCAGGAATCGGTTTATTTTAGAAAGCAAAAAATCGTCTGTCGACTGGAACATTGAGATAAATTCCATTGACGTGAAAAGAAAAAAAAATCCATCATAACTTTTTAATTTAATTTAAAGTAGAAAACAGATTTCAACTATTTCCTAGCGATTAAAACTTTTCAAAAGGACGTTAAAAACAAAATGTTTTATCGAAAACAAAATTATGTTTCTTTAATCATTTAGTTTTATTTCATAAATATAAAATGCTCTTGAATAAACTCGCCAAGGAAAAGCCATTTTTGTATAACTTCACCCAAATGACGTAATTTTTACCAGCTCAGAATTTAGAAGTCAAATCTCGGAAGAATGGAATGTTTTTGGAAAATAAATTTATAGAATATGTACATATTTATTGCGAAAGATTTGAACCTAAATTGTAAATATAATTTTTTTTCTGAAATATTGCATTGATAAAATTAATATTATAATTGCCTTCTAAGTTTCAATAAAGTTAGATTTCATTTTACCCAAAAAGAATCGAATGATCTCATGCAATTCAAAAGCAACATATCGCGTTGCCACGAAACTAGCATTAATATAAGAATGATGTTTCTCTGTTTATTGGCGATGGCTAGAGAAATCTTTCGCACGTACAGATCAGAAAATTTGAATAAGGATAGGCGCTGGCAAGTCCGAATGCATCCGAGTCTCAGACATTTCATTTTATGATAATTTTGAATAAAAATGAACATCGCAAAATGACGAGCTCCTGCCTTTTCGGCGATTGTGCATGAGCACAATCGAGTGAGGCTGTACTCGGGTTTTTATACTGACGAAAAGGGAAAGTGATCGTCTTACATGACCTGTTCCAACTCTACAATGTTGAACATTTTCACCAAACTGTTCAATCATTCGACCGTTTTTAAAGAAAACGGTACCATAAGCTTAATTTAACTCTATTCTGGCCATATTATTCACCATTTTATGTTCAGATAAGAGTTAAATTACGATTATGTAACCGTTTTCTATAAAAAAGGTCGATTGACTAGACAGTTAGCTGTAAACCTTTAATAGTGTACACATGATTTAAATAAACGGCCAAGTGCGAGTATTACTCGCGCACAGAGGGTTCCGTACAATAAATATATGAATTAGTAATTGAATTATTTTAAAAAAAAACCATCGCTAAAAGAATACTAACACTTTGTAAAAAATTATGCAAAGTACGATTGGGTATAACAGTATATACTAGAAAACTTTAAATGGATATACTATGAAAGTTCAAAGAGATATGGAACGTAAAAAATATCAGATACAGCTATTTTGTATAACTCATTTTTACTTCCTTCTATCTTTACAAGAAGAAAGTATTGGATTCGTGAAAATTTTCGAATTCCGGTTTTCGACGAATGTATACATTTTAGGGTACAGAGGTAATGAAAAACATGGTTTTACAAAATGTCTGTCTGTGAGTCTGTCTATCTGTATATGACACAAATATTGTGGGCGCTCTGTCTTAAGAACTATTGAACGGAATTTAATAAAACTTTAGAATGATCTAGTCCCTGATCAGTGGCGTGGCGTCCGGTCATCGCTGGATGCGGCGATGACCAAGCGATATTTTAAAACTCTTAATAAGCTTTTAAAACTCTACGATCCAGTTTTAGCAGAACATTTGGAGTTCATGTATAAGTGAAGGTAAGATTTAAAGTTTCTTTTTTGAACATTCAACCATTGAATTTTAGAGTTAATAATTTTTCACCACAAACTTAAATAATTGCGATGACCACCGAAAATTTTCACGCCACGCCACTGTCCCTGATATAAACTAATGCTGATTACTTTTTGGTGTAAATCGTCCAACAGGTAGCGCTACTATGCTGCAATTTTCCCGATTTCCACAATAGCTGTATCTCAAGAACTATTGCATGAATTTTCATCAAACTTTAGATTCAGTTAGCCCCGGATATGAACTGATCCTGATAAGTCTTTGGTGTAAATTGCCCTAGAGGTGCCACTGTAACTCAGAACTTTTCACGATTTACGTAATAGCTCTATCTCAAAAACTAATGCACGAATTTTCACCAAACTTCAAATTCAATTAGAAATTCACGAAAGTTCTCCCTGATTAAATTTTGGTATAAATCGCCTAACCGGTGGCGCTGCTGTGCTGCACTTATCAGGAAGTATTGACATGTATGAGATAGAAGAGAGTTTTGGGATTGACACATCCGACTAGTTTAATATTATTTTAATATCTTTATAATGAACTTAATTCGGTACTGACAGAAAAGGAAATGCATATTTAAACTTCATTTGCATTTCATAAAACTTAATTCATCATAGTAATAACCTTTCTTTCTAAAGTGCAGCTAAAACAAAACATTCGTTCAAAGTTCACATTTGGCATTGTGCTAAGCGCGCTTCGAAAGACGATCACAAATTTGCAACGCCGCCTTGGTCCTTGCCGCATTTTCTAGATAGGTTTTTAATTAACTTTTAAATCCACTCGAGGAGTATTGAAAGAGCCATTCAATGCAAATTGTCGGGAATCCCATAGTATTCATTCTAATTAAGGGGTCTCAGGGATCTCAAAAATTGGAAAAAATGAAAAAAAGATACTATATTCAACATTTAATATCTTAAAATGTATATGATTTAAAAACACAATTTTTATTGAGATGAAAGATATAAGTACGTTCTTTCATTTTATGTATTTAAAAATTTGCAAGATGAAGAATTAGCATTTACAGGGTGCTCCAAACAGTCAGACATTTGATAAGCGGAATATTGGTACAACAGCTTACGCGCACGATTATAAAATAAATATTGTAACTAGAATAAAAATTTTGGTGCCTACTTATACTTCAGATTATAATAATTACCCTGAACCTAAATAAATTTGTATTTAAAGCATTTTTATATTTTTAATACAAAATTGTATTTAGCTAATAGAAAATTTTGAAAATTTGAACAATATAATTACATCAAAAATATTTTTTTGAACAATAAAAAGGAAATTTTAGATTCAGTTTATACAGATTAATGTAAAACATATGTTTTGAAAATTTCATGAAAAAATATTCAACAGTTTTTGAGATATCGTGCGCGTTATGCCAAAAAAAGTCAATTGGAGAAAAATAACTTAAAAGTTTCGAAAAGGCCGCTTAAGCTATTGAGCGGATATAATTCTAAAATCCATAAATTCTGTTCTAATGAGAATTTGAAGGAAACAATTATATTAAAATGTTCAGAAAAGATGGAAAATTAACATCTAAAAAAATTAAAATTATAAAACTTTTGAAGCTTTAAGAGTCCTGAGACCTCTTGAATTAATCTGTTTTTAACAATTTGATGTTTATTGCTTTTATACTGTTACTGGCCATTGCATTACACAAATATATCATTAAAAGTTGTTATCTAGGCTTTAAAAGCCAATGGCACATAGAGTACGTCGTCCCTGTCATTATGTGTGTCCAAACCGTCCATATATTTAAGGGTTTATATCTCGGCTAATTACTGACGATTTTTTTCGAAAATCATGCTCAACAATGCTTTTATACTTTTGCTACGATAGCTACCTCCAGCGCTGCACAACAGCTTTGCTGAATGCTCGTAAATCGAAATTTGTGTGTAACGGAAAAATGCGATTTTCTCAAAAACTATGTGACCTAGGGTAATCGCTATAGTTTTCCTGCAAGGTTTAAATTAACGTCTACTCCCTGTAATTTTTCCATAATTTTAGCTTCAGTAGATTCGGAATTAGATGGGGGGTAACATATTTTTGCGCTACATTTTCGACTATATCTTTTCGACTAATCATTAATTAAATCATTAATTATATCATTTTCGACTAATACCTAAAATTAAAAGAGATGTATTTTTGAATTCAACGTTACGAAAGATTTCACACGATACCCCACACGATATACAAAGAAAATATTTTTCTTTTCAAGCAACTGAATTTGCCCTAATATATTTTTACTAAATATATTTATAAATGTTTAATACTCTGAAAATATGTGGGTCAACAGTCTTTATTACTGCCCCGAATTTGAACTTTCCACGTTCCATGGTTTACGAGTAAAATGGCTGTGGCAGACAGACAGACAGACTTTCGGACAGACACAAGAGTGATCTTATAATGGTTCAGTTTTTACATTTTAAGTACGGAACCCTAAAAATAAATAAACATTTACTATTTGAATAAAAAAGAAAAGTGCCCAGCTAAACTGATGGCATTGAGCTCACAGGGTCTTCGCACTAATTGTATATTATACTCTTATTTTAAAGAATAATGCCCCTCAAAAAATAAGTGAAGGGGGATTAGCCCCCTTTATCCTGAACCAATGAACCCCCAAAACTAACCAGGGAAGTTTCTTAACATAATAAACTGGTATACCAAAATCGGTAATCGAATAATTCTGCATGAAAAACCCATTTATCTGAATTAAAGGAGGTGGACTAACCCCCCTTTTCCCCCTTTATCCTTAACCAATGAACCCTCAAAACTAATCAAGGAAGCTCCTTAACATAATAAACCGGTATACCAAATTTGGAGCAAATCGAATAATTCTGCATGAAAAACCCATTTATCTAAATTAAGGGGGTGGACTAACCCCTCCTTTTCCCCCTTTATCCTTAACCAATGAACCCCCAAAACTAATCAGGGAAGTTCCTTAACATAATAAGCCGGTATACCAACTTCGGAGCAAATGGAATAATTCTGCATGAAAAACTCATTTATCAGAATTAAGGAGGGTGGACTAACCTACCTTCCCCCCCTTTATCCTTAACCAATGTACCCACAAAACTAATCAGGGAAGTTCCTTAACATAATAAGCCGGTATACGAAATTCGGAGCAAATCGAATAATTCTGCATGAAAAACACATTTATCTGAATTAAGGGGGGGGGGTGGACTAACCGCCCTTTTCCCACTTTATTCTTAACCAATGAACCCCCAAAACTAATCAGGGAAGCGCCTTATCAGAACGAAACTAGAAAAAAAATTGAAGCAAATAGGATGTTTCTATCAAGAGTTATCGCGTTACATACGTACATACGTACGTACATACATACATACTTACGTACATACAGAACCGGCGGCACATAAGCTCTCAGGCTTTGATAGCCTGTGAGCTAAAAAGCCATTTTTACTACCTCCTTAACGCATCAGATTTTCAGTTTTCTGCATTTCGAAACAGTCGCATTCAATTCCATGTTGATATTCAAGTTTACAAATTTCGTTTTCAAGTATCTGTCTGTTCTATCCCTAGTAGCAAAATGTATATGGCCCTTGAATGGCCGCTTATCGAATTCCGATGACACGATAAGTGGCCGATTATCGCATTCTCATCGGAGAGGGATGAATTTCATCGGCAATTACTCAGAAATGTCTCATCAGCCTGAGATCTATGGATGATCGTAATCTGGTGAATTTTAGAAAAATATATGATGAAACACCGAGGAGTACGATTTGATAACGATGAACTTGCGATGACTTTTAGATGAGTTATCAAGCAAATTCTGATTAGAAAGCGATGAATTATAGATTGGTTGGTTGGGTGTATAAATGAAAGCGATTTCAGAATATTTATTTTCGAAATATACATACATTAAAATTTTAAGCGTCAAAAATGTAAATACATTCTTTTAATTTCTATTAGCTTTACTACAATCGTTTGAAACAAAATATTTAAACAAAATTATCCAAATTGTATTTTTATTTTTTGAAGGAGGGGGAGGGGTGAGCTGAGTTAGAAAGAGTTCCATATTTTTTTATTTCTTAACAAATACTACTCCTTCATTTAAATAATCCTATTAAATTCTATTATTTAACCTCTTCCTAAAGCCTTTTATTTTAAATCAATTAAGTTTGCTTGTTTTCAACAAACTGATTTAAAAAAAAATCAAATACATTTTTTAAATATTAATATTCGACTAACAATTACCACTCTTATTGTTTATCATTATGTTTGATAGAAATATTATAAAAGAATTTTATTAATTCTAAATTATTGTTCTGCTTTGATAAGTTTTTGCCCCTTAAATTTTTCATTATAAAATATGAAAGGTTATTTCTTTCATTTTATTCGACTTTAAAAGACGAAAAATGCAATTGGGCCTTTTTCTACCAAGGTACATGAATAATTCAGTAAGTTATACTATTGTATAAACACTCATAACTCAAAAGAGTATATATTTTTAATTAAGCATATTTATTGGAAAGGGGCGGGGGTGGGATTCAGGTGTCTAATTAGGTAGAATTTCGGTCTGTTCAGAGATCCTTGACAAGAGGCGTACAAAAGCAAAGGGCATCACACCCTCCTCGTTTAAATAAAGACCATTTTTTATCACACAAACTGTCCAAACACATACCCATATTTGGCAATAAACCGTTTTTCCCAAAAATAAATACTTTGAACCAGAAAATTTATTTAATTAAATGTGCCTTGCCTCTATTTAGTAGTGATTTGAAATATACTTTATTTCATTAAATAAATTTCTGGTTTAAAGTTTTTTTCTTCTTTCACTACGTGGGAAGGTGGTAATAAGTATACTTATTACAATTTCTTTGTTAAATATTTGATAATTCATATCTGTAAAGTGCAAAAAAATAAAACTCTTGAAGAAGCACACTGTAATAACAGATTATATTTCTAAAACAAATGTATGAATTAGGTTCAGCTTTGCAAGTCCCATTTTTAAGTCAAATCAATTTCATTTAACCCCTTGAGAGGCAAGTGATTGCGTTCCTGTAATGTTGAATTCACACCGGGATCTTTGAAAAATTCCGTTTCAAAATAAAGAAAAGCAATTTTACAAGTTTTTTCCATCAAAGTTACAAAAATAAAATTTATTTAAAAGTTTCCGGTGCAAATCTCGATTAAACTTAGGTGGGATAAAATATATCCCATCGTCCCTCAAGGGGTTAATATTCACAACTTTCACACCTACGGTTAATTTCTTTTCTATTAGTCTTATGTCATGCTGATACTTCACGATTGTATTGTCTGTGAAAACCCTAACTGTAGGGAAGGTAGGGGATTTCCCCCTCTGAAATATTTGTATCTTAATATGATTTAAGAAAAATTGACAGAAAAACTATTTAAATTAATATTTTACTAATTATTGATCAATCTAATTGTCAAATGTATTTGAAAATAACTTTTTGAGACTTTCTGATAATTTTTTTCCCACAACACTGCTGTTATGATTTTTTTCATTCAAAACATTTACATAAATTTATATTTATTATGGAATTGGGCTTCATTAACCCCTTGAGCTCTGATGGTTGAATTTTCTACCACTTAATTTTAATTAAAAAATGTCACAATGACACCAGAATATTCGACCAAATTTATTTGAAAAAGGTTTTAATGCCTCTTTTCATGTATTTCGTAAACCGAATTTTTTCTTAGAAAGATACTGGTGCCAATGTGACAGTTGGAATTTTGAAGAAATTTACCCGCCAGAGCTCAAAGGGTTAAGCAGCACAGGATCAACATTCTCTGGAAGTGTAGGAAAAAATATTTTCAACACCTAGACTTATGCATCCCCATAGGTCACAATAGTTGAATGCGGACAAATCCACACAAAGTGGAATAAGCAAAGGCTTTAATGCTCATGATATTTAAAATGTTTAACATTTAACTGATTTTGTTTATTAATCCATAAATTTCTGATTGAAACAAAATTTAAAATACTATTGTAGTAGTTATACAGTCAAACCTCGTTAACATAAATCTCAAGGCAAATTAAAAGTTTTTTCCTCATGTTATCATCAATAGTTTATATTATTATTAATAAAACCGTTGTATTAATTTTGACAGGCATTGTAGGAAAAATTCATATTAAAAGTACACCAGGTTAATTCTGTACATGTTAATGAGGTTTGAATGTACTTTTTGTTGTTTAATAGCAACAGCCATCTCCTGTTACTTTCTGTTTAGATATTAGGGCAGATAACTGAAAAAAATACATTATCTTAATTAGATTTTTTTTCAGTTTTATATCTCTATGCCTATATAAAATATCACATTAATGTTAGCTATTTTATCTTATTGTTTCTAAACTTGAAGTGTTGTTTTAAGAATCTACATATACTATCTGCATTTTTTAATTACTAAATGAATAAAATACCCTAATTTCTAGTGCATAATCTGCTGAGAAATTTTAATAAATAAGATTTATGTTATTTCTATTTTTTACATATTATGCAACATATTTAAATAAACTTTATTGGTCTAAAACTTATTTCATTGGCTGCAAACTATGTACATCTGAAATTAGCGTACACAAAAAGTACTTAAATTCTGTTCAATTAACTTACTCATTTAATATAAATGTATTATTTGAAAGTTTTATTAAGGTTAAACAATGACAGAAAAAAAAAAAAAAATGTTGTTGCTTCTTCCTGTAACCCTTCGTATAAATCGAAACAAAAATCTTCCAAGTTAAAAAAGTTTCTGAAGCAATTAATTGTCACAGATGACTCAAATGTTGCTTTGTACATTCACATCCCATAAAAAGTAGAAATAATAAAATATTTATTGAATATTCATGCATAAGAATTTAATGAGGACACCAGTTTCAAAACTCCTTATCTAAAAGTTAAAAAATAGAGTTTTCTCTGTCATTCCATTCTACTGGTACTGGTGGACATGAATCTGGAAAACAATACCATCTGCAAAACACTAGCTTTATTGTGTATTTCTGGCATTGTAAAATCTTGGTTTACAATGAAAACCAATGGACGCGATCAGAGGTTTTTCACGATTTCCCAAAATTTGATTTACTGGATAAGGCAAATTTTGAAACTCACATACTCAAATATAGATAATAATTTCCAAATCAAACATGAATTAACTCATTTGATATAAATTTAAGATTTATTTATTTTTAAATAACACATAACATACACATCAAAAGAAATTCAAAGTAAGATTAAATATATAAGTGCATCAATTACACTGTTTTTATTTATAAATAATGTTCCAACAGGAACAAACAAAAACTAATGCGTTTAAAATAACTTTGGAAAAAAAATTCTCAAGAGAAATTGATCTTTATTTTGTATCTGGAGAATTACATGAAGTATCTTGTTTTAGAAGTGTTCTGGTCAAAGTATCAAACTGTACGGAATGGCACCTTTTCTTAAGCGTAGGTAACATATTCCATTTTCTGCAGTATAGAGGGGGATCTCATGAATGTCAGCAGATGTAAAATGCAGTTCACAAAGCTAGACAAAAAGAGAACAAAATAGTAAATTTTTATGCATAATCATGTGTATGTATATACATATAAAAGTGTGGTTTATTTCAGTTAGCTTTATTAAGTACACTTGTAGTATTTTATTTCCATGGGAGAGATATGGGGTCATTCTAAAAAAAAAAAAAGTCCATTTTGAAATTTTTAAGAAAGAAAAAATATCTTTTGAGATGGTTGAATACTAATTCAAAAATAGAAACTGAAGGTGGATTTATGATTTTGGCCCCAGCTTAGCATTTTGTTTTTTTATTTATCTTGGATTTTTTGGGTCTGCACAATTTGAAATAATTGTAAAAATTTTGGTCTGTGCAGACCTTTAATGCCTACTGTTATTTAACATCTGTTAATTTTTCTATATACAAGCTAAAATTAACAAAGATAAAACTTTCCAATAGCAACCTGCAAATTTACAAAGAAAAAAAAATTAAGACTTCATATACAAAATTACACTTTGTTTCTACAAACAGTTTCAGCGTTATTAACCATTTTACAAAGAAGCAAGATGGAGATTTTCTTCATATTGAAACCTGGCACTTATATCAATATACCCTACAGATTTCACCCAAAATATTATTTCAAACAACAACAACAAAAAAAAAAAACAGCTTTTTGCTATGAAGAAAAGGTGGTTTTATGATTTCATTGGATTTTCTATAATTTTCTTTAAAGGCAGTATACCATTCATTGTGTCGAAAAGTAGGTCAATTTCTTTTCTTTTTTTACATAGAAAGAATAAAGTAACATAAAAACTGAATTTACCCAGTTATTATTCATAGTTTGTAGTATAACAGATATTTTTATTATACAACAACAACTATTACAACTGATAGAGATATTGTCAGTTGCATATACAACATTTTTAGCTTGACATGTAAAATATACAGTTTAAATGGATCAACCAATCACGTTTTTTCTTTTTGGAAATAGCCGAATATTTTGTTGTAATAATAATATATTCTTTGAGCTACACTGCAGTTAGAGAAAAAAGGTTGGAAAAGATGACACTTTTTTTCTAAAAACAATTCCCCCCCCCCACACACACACACCCCAAAAAATTAAATTTCAATGAGCTCCTGTAAAATTTGTAAAAAGTTTACACCACCATTGTTATTTTATGTCACACAGACCTTTCGATTCGAGACAGATTGCAGACAGTTTGAAGCGAAAATTTTACATTTTTGGCTTTATTTTCAGTTACACAGATTAAAATTTTACAATATCTGTTTTATTTCAGGCCCCATGTGCAGAAACCAAACAAACAAACAAAAAAAATCTACAATTTTGTATAATTTTATTCTTGCAAACCCGAGGAGATAAAAAATGGCCAAATTTTCTCAATTTGTGTTATAAAATTTAAAATATATTTCAAAATCAATATTTCTAAGTGGAAATAATGCCCTTCAGAGAAACACTTGAAAAAGCTAGCCCCCCACCCCACCCCCAAATTGGCATTTATCTTTGCATTTTCTAAAACTTTAATTCAATCAAGAATTGATTAATTAAAAATATTCTTTAATTAATTAAAAATCAAATAAATTACTTTTAATAAACTCTTGTTAAAATTATGTTCATTATTTTACTTAGATTAAATAATGATACAGTTGTGAAAGCATGAGAGAATTTGAAAAAAAAAACGACAGTGGATTTTTTCAAGTAGGCCTGCTCGCAAACCTTCCAATTGATAAGAATAAGTGATTTAAGATAATACTATGTCCAGTAATACTATTATGTAGAAAAGTATTACTCATCCTTGTTGAAATTATGACTTTAAAAGGGATAAAATATATTGAAGGGTTTCGGTAATTTTTGCTTTTTACAATTCTCCCTGAAAATTTTAATAATGAATTTTTCATATCTGTACCATGTTTGAAAATTGTCCGACCAATGTTGTAAACCGCATTTCAAAATTTCCAACTCATTTTTCATCAACTCATTTCCAACTCAACCAAAATTAGGTGTCCTTTTTTAATGACACCACCCTCGAAAGGGTTAAACGCTATATATGAAAACATAAGTTTTGGCTACTTCCCTTTTACCAATTTTTCTGTAGCTGTCATATTAGCATCTTTTTGTTTTCTATGGACTCTTAAAATATTATTTTTCATGTTTTGTCCAATGCTGAAGCTGGCATTACTTGCAATAAATCCATTTTTCTATACTAACTGCTTTAAACAATGCTTTCACATTTTTTCCAATACCGAAGTTAGTCGTCACTAGCAACAAATCTATTTTTTCCTATTTTCTACTAAGCCATCTGTTTTAATCTATGTTTTCTCTTTCTGCCAATGCTGAAACCAGCCATCAACTGCAACGAATCCACTTTTCTCCTATTTTCTCTGCTAAATCATCTGCTTTTTGTCACATGAGTAGACCACTGACTCTTGCATCTTTTTTGCAGATTGTTTGAAAACAAAAATGTCATCATCTTTTCCACTTCAGTTTGTAATATTCTGTATTACCATTCTTTTCTTTTTTTTAGTAAAAAACTTTCGATTTTTAAAGATTTTGCACATAAGAGGTTGAATAATTTTTAATTGAACTGCAGCATTGTGTTGGCTCATTTGAGGTAAAATATAACAATGTAAAATCTAATTTTTTTTTAATACTTAAATCCATTTGCTTTTCATTCATAGTAGCCGTTGCCATTGACTTTCAAAGATAATTGAACAATATACAACTTACCACAACTGGTTGTCTGATATAGGTCAAAACTGGGAAATTTCATTAGCGGCCACTGGCTGGTAGAACTAGTTTTTTAAGTGGCCACTTTTTTATTTAAAAATACTAAACAGTAAAATTTCTATAAATATTCATCTAAAACTGAACAGCCCAAATAAATATGTTAATGTAAATATATTGGAACCCCAAAAAAGCAGAATCCTTGATGAAATGCAAGAAAATTTTATTCTCTCCTTGTAAAAAAGTGACTGGAAGGTGGCCGCTGATAGACAATTTTTCACTGGCCACTTTTTCTCATTTACTGGAACCTGTGGCTGGTGGCTAGTGCTAATTTTGACCTTTATTGTCTGACTAGAACTTTATTTGATAACGAAATAAATGGTTACGTGACGCTGCTAGCAGGTACATAATTTTTGTTCCCATTCCGAGGTTTACTGAAGCTTTGCCCTTGCAGCAGCTGTTGCGAGCTACTCACCTACATTCCTTAATTGACTGTTTATTCCCATGTCATGCATGCATCTGCAACGTGATCACAAAAAATTCATAGGGATAAATTGCTACATTTTTTCTTATTTAGAATTCATGCCTTGAAAGGGCTTTTTAACAGAACTTCGCTTGTAACTGCTGCTGAAAAGGCAATACCATTAAACAAAGTATTTATCACACAGAGCGATGCTTTTAGCATGAATTGTTAGGTCGGGACATGATGATTTTGATAACACTAACAGGCTGATATTACACATAATCACATTAAGCAGCATCTGCTGCAAAAAGTAGTTTCTTTAGCATAAACATAATTATAATTACCCTTAGATTTCTCTTAAAAATCACGATGCAAGGAAACACTGTTTGCATTCTCAGAGAGTGGTCTCATAGGAATTTCAAGAACATCCTAAGGATAAAAAAAAAATTAATATAAAAAAAAATAAAATGTATTGCATTTCATTAAAGTACCGAGACACAAAAAAAAAGCAATTGCATAAAATTTCTGGATTTCTTGATGTTTTTCAGGTGCAACGCTAAAAGTTAAGAATCATAAAATAGAATTCTTTTTTTAAAGATAAGGAATTTTAACGTACAAATAGTATTGACTCTAGGCTAATTTGGAAGGGCATAAAAAAGCACAGTGGACCTTTTCAAACTACGTTATGCACCCAGTGGTCCTTACTGCTCTTTTGGATGCACCCTTTTTATTTAATTTCATTGCAAAGTACGTCAATCGGCTGCAATAAAAAAATTTGAATTTCACTAATTGGCTGAGGGGAAAAAAATAGCAAAATTCATCGAATATGGGAAGGGAATGCGAAATTTATCAATTGGTCATAGAGAAGGGGAAAAATCGAGAAATTTGTCAACTCCATGCAAGAATATAACTGCAAAATCAATTAATTGTGATTGATTGATGGGAAAAAAATATCAAATTGTCTATCCACCTCAGAATAAAAAAATCATGCAATTTTTCAATGCAACAGAGGAAAAACAGAGTAATTTTGTGAATCAGTCAGAAGACGAAATGGCAGGATTTATAAATCGGTCGAAAAATTTGATAATTGGTCAAGACAGGGCTTGAAATTAAATTTTTCTTAGGAAGCGAGTCTCCCTCCTAACATTTATAAATGGAGGTGGAGTTGAGCTGTTTAAGGGAGGAAGGGGGGGGGGAAATCTTTAAAATTCACTGTTATTTTACATGCTATTTAAAGTAATACATTAACACGGACATGACAAAATACCATTGAAGCAATTTAAATCAACAATTCAGAATAATTAGTATGCAAAATTTTTTCAATAAGGAAGAAAATCAAGCTGTTATACAGTCTATTATTCAACTTTCAATCAAATGTCATGAGTTCTTACAATGGGGTTGTTAAATGTAGTTCAGAAATTAGTTTTTATTCGATTTTGTGCCCTGAATTTCCTTTCAGAAGGAAAAATTGTGACAGACAGCACAAGCTCAACATTTATAACTTTGGAAATTATTGAAAACGTATGATTATGCTCGCTTTAAAAAATTTCAGGAAACTTTGCAATATTTAACGTGCCTCCATTTTTAACTACTTGCATGAACAATGTATATTCGCTGATGGCATCATGAATATCCATTTCAGAATGAAATTGTTTTATTATATCCTTAACGAAATTATAGTCAAAACAGGACTCCCTCGCATTTTCTTTGATTAACAAACTGACTGTTGAAAAAACAGAATTTCGTCCAATCTATGGCAAAAAGTAACCGTTAAATTTGCAGTTGATTCAGAATAAAAAAAAAAAATCAAAATCTGAAATTTACAACAAATTTTCTGAAAGGTTACAGCAGATAGGTGAGGGGGGGAAGGGAGAGCAATCAATCCTCTTCTGGAGCTAATTATTTTTGTTGCAAGTTGAGTAAACTTTGTTTTTGGTTCGGGTCGATTTCAGGCTGAGCATACATTCCTGCAAGTTGGGTTCAGGTTAAAACCAATTTTTCAAAAGTTAGTTCAGTCTATTATTTCAGATTAACCCCTAGGGGTCGAGCGATCGGTATATGTGCCACTTAAGGTACTCAGAATCCTTCATTATTCTCACCAGTTATTTTTTAATGTAAAATTTACCTTATTTAATCAGAGCATTTTCGCGATTCAACTAAAGAAAATTTTCTGTTTTTAAAAACCGGTGGTAAAAGATTAAAATTAAGCCTCAAAGGGCTCTCATCACCAAGGGGTGAAAAACTATACCTATAATAATAAACAAATATTTGTATGTGTGTGTGTGTGCTGTTTTCTAAAGAAACCGCAACTTTTTTCTGCGAACCATTCACAAAATTTGCGTTTTTTCGACGATGACCTTTGATGAAATTTGTATTTTTTAAGAGGACCTTTGACTACTAAATTCAAGTTTTTGGCATCCTACGAAGAAATTTGAGTTTTCGACATTCTTCGAAGAAATTTGAGTTTTCGACATCCTTCGAAGAAATTTGAGTTTTCGACATCCTTCGAAGAAATTTGAGTTTTCGACATCCTTCGAAGAAATTTGAGTTTTCGACATACTTCGAAGAGATTTGAGTTTTCGGCATACTTCGAAGAGATTTGAGTTTCCGCGATCCTTCGAAGAGATTTGAGTTTCCGACATCCTTCGAAGAAATTTGAGTTTTCGACATCCTTCGAAGAAATTTGAGTTTTCGACATCCTTCGAAGAAATTTGAGTTTTCGACATCCTTCGAAGAAATTTGAGTTTTCGACATCCTTCGAAGAAATTTGAGTTTTCGACATCCTTCGAAGAAATTTGAGTTTTCGACATCCATCGAAGAAATTTGAGTTTTCGACATCCTTCGAAGAAATTTGAGTTTTCGGCATACTTTGAAGAGATTTGAGTTTCCGCGATCCTTCGAAGAAATTTGAGTTTCCGTGATCCTTCGAAGAAATTTGAGTTTCCTCGATCCTCTGACAAAATTTGATTTTTTGCGATCCTTTGACAAAATTTGAGTTTTCGCGATCTTTAGACAAAATTTAAGTTTTCGCAATCCTTTAATGAGATTCATGTTTTTTCTGTGATTCTTTGATGAAATTTGTGTTTTATTCATGATGCTTTGATTAAAATGTTTTTTCTGCGAACAACTGACAAAATCAATTTTTTTGGTGACCATTTGTCACTTTTTCAGTTATATATTTTTTATGTCAGAATTTCCAGACTGATGACTGATTTTTCATAATTTTTTGAACTTAATGCCTTAAATTTTCTAAAAATTCGGATAAGAATCACCCCCCCCCCCACCCGAATTCATTAATTGGCCATGAAAAATAACACAAAACTTGTCAATCAATCTTGGGGGAAAACCCCACAAAATTTGTTGATCGGTCAAGGGAAAAAAAATTTAATTTCAACAACCTTTCATAGTAAAAAACTCACAAATGTATCAACAATCGGTTGCGCAAAAATATCACTAATTTGCACTCATTTTTTAAATAATTTTTAGCATTTTTCTGTTGTTCAGGGGGGGGGGGGGTGTCATTATCCACCTTCTTGGATCAGGGCTGAAACTAGCCTTTTTTGCACCCGGGGCAAACATGGATTTTGACGCACCTTCCCCCCTCTTCTGCAAAGTATATTTACGAAGAGAATTTTACTAATTTTGTTTTTTTATCAGACTTATTTTAAAATTTAAAATATGAAATCATAAAATATGTAATACTGAACTACGTAATTTACAATGGCAGATCCCAGGGTGGGGCGATGGCCAACAAAAATATTCTAAATAAACTTTGATCTCCTTCTTGGTGCGTTTCCAAACAAAAATCACCAAATTGGCACGTTTTAGCGTTTTGTCTCCCAGATTTCCAAACTCTTGGAGACACCACGCAAAAGTGTGCCTTTTAAGATGGCGACAATCAAAATAAAGCAAAAATACATATTTTAAAACACAGAAAATACACAAATGTTGAAAAAAAAATCATACATGAACTGTTCGTTAATAATTTTACTACCTGTACAAGAAAAATGTAGTACACACACCTACTTTTAAATACAAAACAACCCTTTTTCAGTTTAAAAAGCATATATAATATTAAGCTTTGACAGAAATTAATCATTTTATTCCCTTTAATACATAATTAAATAACATTAAAATTCAAAAAGAATTTAAAATTATTTCATTTTTTAAATAATGTTTAGCATTATGGTGGTTTTAGCAGAGGTGGGTCATGCTCATGACCCACCTCTTGGATCCACCATTGTTTACCAGGCATAAAAAAAAAATGCAATACCTGCTACCGTTCTGTTACTGAGTGGCAGAGTACCCAAATGAAACTGCACTTTGATCCCCTTCTCGGTGCGTTTCCAAAAAAATCGCCAAATTGGCCCGTTTTTGCGTTTTGTCTCTTAGAATCCCAAACTCTAGGAGACATCATGCAAAAGCATGCATTTAAAGATGGCAACAATAAAAATAAAGCAAAAATACATATTTTAAAACACAGAAAATACACAAATTTTGAAGAAAAAAAAATCCTACATTATCCGCCTGGTAATCATTTTATTTTCTGTACAAGAAAAATGTATACACACCTACTTTTAAATACAAAACAACACTTTTTTAGTTAAAAAATATATACAGTAGACTCCCTCAAATCCGCACAGCTTGGGACCAGAGGTTGTGCGGATTTTATAATTTTGCAGATTTCTGGTTATTGTTTCGTTTACATTTTTTAAACAGTAATTTGAATGTAGCTAATGATGTAATCGAAATTATATGAATGCTTGCAATATAGCAAAATATTAAAATAGTAAAGTATTAAACTAAAATAATAAACAGTAAGATAATTTTAAAAATGATTAATATTTTTAAATAAAAATAAAGTTAAATTATTAAAAATTAAATAATTAATGTATAATTAAATATGCATAATAAAGATGAATTATTGAATGAAACATTTTTTTCTTAAAGGTACCATGTTAATAATTTCACATAAAAATCATAAAGTAAGGAAGTTGTATTTAAGGTTTAGTCAGATTTAATATGCAAAAAAGTTTGATTGATACATATATATATTTAGTAAAAAGATTGTGATTATTACCAATGATATTGGCAATATCTTGATTTTTACCAGAAATAAATTTATACTTATTTCATGAAAAACCATGAGTTCAGTCATATTATCCATAATTACATATTAAAATACATGCAGAATAATTATATAAAACTAAAAAATTCTGTATTTGTGTTCTGGCATCTGAACTAAAACTTTCATTGTTTACATCTGTAATGATGTGTGGATTTTATGTTTGCAGATTTGAGGGAGTCTACTGTATATATTAAGCTTTGACTGCAATTAATCATTTTTACCCCCTTTAATACATAGTAATTAAATAACATTAAAATTCAAAAAGAATATAAAATATATTTCATTTTTTAAATAATTTTTTGCATTTTTCTATTGTTCAATGGGGGGGGGGGGATTACCCCCCCCTCTTGGATCAGGGCCGAAACTAGCCTTTTTTGCACCCGGGGCAAACATGGATTTTGCCCCCCCCCCTTCTGCAAAGTATATTTAGAAAGAGAATTTTACTAATTTTCTAATATTAGACTTACTTTAAAATTTAAAATATGTAATACTGAACTACGTAATCTACAATGGCAGATACAAGGGGGAGATGACTGGCGTCAGAGGGGGGGGGGGGGTCATGAACACCAACAAAAATATTCTACTTTAGTCCCCTTCTTGGTGTGTTTAAAAAAAAAAAAATCCCCAAATTGGCATGTTTTTGCGTTTTGTCTCCCAGATTTTCAAACTCTAGGAGACACCACACAAAAGTATGCATTTTTAGATGGCGACAATCAAAATAAAGCAAAATTACATATTTTAAAACACAGAAAATACACAAATTTTGAAAAAAAAATCATTAACCGCCCTGTAATAATTTTATTTTCTGTACAAGAAAAATGTACAGTTTGTACTACAAACACCTACTTTTAAATACAAAACAACCCTTTTTCAGTTAAAAAAAAAAATATATATATATATTAAGCTTTGACTTGACAGCAATTAATCCTTTTTTTCTTTTAATACATAATTAAATAACATTAAAATTCAAAACTAGTTAAAAATATATTTCATTTTTTAAATAATTTTTTGCATTTTTCTGTTGTTCAGGGGGGGTGTCATTATCCCTCCCTCTTGGATCCGCCATTGTTTACCAGGCATAAAAAAATGCAGTGCCTGGTGCCGTTCTGCTACTGAGTTAGAGTACCCAAATTAAACTGCACTTTGATCCCCTTCTTGGTGTTTTCCCAAAAAAATCACCAAATCGGCACGTTTTTGCGTTTTGTCTCCCAGAATTTCCAAACTCTAGGAAACATCACGCAAAAACGTTCACTTTAAAATGGCGACAATAAAAACAGCGTTCGAAATCCTTGGTGGTCCACTGGTCCGAGACCACCAAAAATTCAATCGGACCACTAATTTGAAAAATTTAATGGTCCGCAGGACCAGTAACTCCCCCCCCCCTCTCTGAAAGGTAAACATAAACTTTCCTGTCCCTGAGAAAACTGCAATCAAACACAAATCGCATAATTTTATTTAAAACAATAAATTTTAAAAAATAGCATTAAACCTTAGTCAGTTGAAATTAGTGGTACTTTGGCCGAGTAGCGGAGTACCGAGTAGTTGTGTAATAAGAAAAAAACACTGATGTGCACATAATGTGAGCTTGTGTGTACATATATATATATACACCTGTGTGTACATACATATAATATACATATATAGTATATATAAATTAACTAATTAAATTTGAAATTTATTTGTGCACTTTTTAAAGACAATTTTTGACAATTCAAAACGGTAGCAAAAAAAGAGAATTGACACATAACAAGTACAATTATTAACCGATATAAAATTAAAACATTCTTCAACCCTCAATTTATTCTGCTACCTGAAATCTGTTTATGAAAAATAAAAATATTTGTTGGTTACTGTAACAATTCATTGAATAATGCAAAACATGTCATATTTATTTTGTAACTGTACCTTATTTTCTTTTGATTAAAAATAAAAAGAGAAAAATAAAAAGAAGGGTACAAAAAGAGATACAGACTTTCTTAACAGAAGACTTATGTAAAACTGACGCTCCACTTGCATGGTAGGGGGGGAGGGAGGATTTCAGATTATGTGCAGCCTTGCAAAAAAATTCTTAGTGCACCTTCAACCACTGTTTATTCTGAACGTATATTTTCAGAGGCAGGATAAATTTACAGTAGTAAAAGAAATGCCCTGTTTACTGGCGTTTGGTGTTTTTGCACCATAATTTGAAATATAATAATATTAATTATTAATTTTTTAATTGCATTTTCAGTTTCTTTATCCAAAATAAGTCTTTTCTGTTTTCCTATATATTTAAAAAAAACTTATTTTTATTTGTATAAATGTGAAACTAAATTTTAATCTGGAATTATTTTATGAGGGGTTTTGTTCTTAACTTTTTCTATATTTTGTAGACATGTTGTTAAATACAGAGTAAATAATTTTATGAATTATTGCATACATTATACATTGATATTCGAATAACTTTTTACAGATCAGTTATAAGTTCATATGCTTAAAAAATGAAATTCTTACAACTACTCAGCCAAAATTTCACAGAGTACCGAGTACTCGGCAAATTGGCCGAGTACCGAGTATTTACTGAGTACTCGGTACGGCTCTAGTTGAAAAAGATAATCTGAAATGAAATATTTAATTAATAATTTTATAGTTTTTCATTATGTACTGTTTAATTTTTAACAAATTATTATTTTACATTTTATTATGATGAAAATTTTGGATAACTGCAAAGGAAGTTTCACCCTAGGAAGGGAGAGGGTCACTCAAAGGGTTAAAGGGACGTAATAGAATTTTATGTAGCAGGCTAGTGATGATTACAGCGGACCAATAAATTCTTATGCTTACTGGTCCTTGGGACCAGTGACTTTTTTATATGAATTCTACCGCTGAAAAATAAAGCAAAAATACATATTTTAAAACACAGGAAATACAAAAATTTTAAAAAAAAATCACACATTATGAGTCTTGTAATAATTTTACTTTCTGTACAAGAAAAATGTACACACGCCTACTTTTAACAATTTCGAGGGCGGCGTCCTTAAAAAAGGACACCTAAATTTAATTCCAAAACTGACAAATGGCACCAAGAATATTTAATTAAAATCTTCCTATTATAATGTACGCGAAAATAAGCAAGTTCGTATTTTCTAATAAATTTGTTTATAAATTCCGGTGTCAGTCCATTATTGCATCGGTTTATGAACAGAATTACTCTGCACCGGTAAAGGTTATATACTACAAAACAACCATTTTTTAGTTTAAAAAGTATATATATATTGAGCTTTGACAGCAATTAATCATTTTTTTCCTTTAATACTTAATAAAATAACATTAAAATTTAAAAAAAATTAAAAATTATTTCATTTTTTAAATAAATTTTAGCATTTTTATGTTGTTCAGGGGGAGGGGGGTCATCACCCCCTCTTGGATCAGGAACGAAACTAGACTTTTTTGCACCGGGTGCAAACATGGAATGGGCGGGGCAACCCCCCCCCCCTCTTCTGCAAAGTATATTTACAAAGATAATTTTACTAATTTTCTAATATCCAATTTATTTTAAAATTAAAAATATGAAATCATAAAATATGTAATACTGAACTACGTAATCTAGAATGGCGGATCCAAGGGGGAGGTGACAGAGGTCATGACACCCCCCACCCTTGAAAACCAACAAAAATATTTTAACTAAACTTTGATCCCCCCCTTCTTGGTGCATTTCCAAACCAAATCACAAAATCGGCATGTTTTTGCGTTTTGTCTCCCAGATTACCAAACTCTAGGAGACAACACGCAAAAGTGTGCATTTTAAAATGGCGACAATCAAAATAAAGCAAAAATACACATTTTAAAACACAGAAAATACACAAATTTTGAAAAAAAAATCATACATTATCCGCTCGTTAATAATTTTACTACCTGTACAAGAAAAATATAGTACACACACCTACTTTTAAATACAAAACAACCCTTTTTCAGTTTAAAAACTATATATAATATTAAGCTTTGACAGAAATTAATAATTTTTTCCCCTTAATACATAATTAAATAACATTAAAATTCAAAAAGAATTTAAAATTATTTCATTTTTTAAATAATGTTTAGCATTATTCTGTTGTTCAGGTGATAGGGGGGGGGGGGGGTCATGCTCATGACCCACCTCTTGGATCCACCATTGTTTACCAGGCACAAAAAAAAAATGCAGTACCTGCTACCGTTCTGCTACTGAGTTGCAGAGTACCCTAATGAAACTGCACTTTGATCACCTTCTCGGTGCATTTCCAAAAAAATCGCCAAATTGGCCCGTTTTTGCGTTTTGTCTCCTAGAATCCCAAACTCTAGGAGACATCATGCAAAAGCATGCATTTAAAGATGGCAACAATAAAAATAAAGCAAAAATACATATTTTAAAACACAGAAAATACACAAATTTTGAAAAAAAAAAATTATACATTATCCGCTCGTTAATAATTTTACTACCTGTACAAGAAAAATATAGTACACACACCTACTTTTAAATACAAAACAACACTTTTTCAGTTTAAAAAGTACATATAATATTAAGCTTTGACAGAAATTAATCATTTTTTCCCCTTAATACATAATTAAATAACATTAAAATTCAAAAAGAATTTAAAATTATTTCATTTTTTAAATAATGTTTAGAATTATTCTGTTGTTCAGGTGATAGGGGGGGGGGGGTCATGCTCAAGACCCACCTCTTGGATCCACCATTGTTTACCAGGCACAAAAAAAAATGCAGTACCTGCTACCGTTCTGCTACTGAGTTGCAGAGTACCCTAATGAAACTGCACTTTGATCCCCTTCTCGGTGCGTTTCCAAAAAAATCGCCAAATTGGCCCGTTTTTGCATTTTGTCTCTTAGAATCCCAAACTCTAGGAGACATCATGCAAAAGCATGCATTTAAAGATGGCAACAATAAAAATAAAGCAAAAATACATATTTTAAAACACAGAAAATACACAAATTTTGAAAAAAAAAAAAATCCTACATTATCCGCCTGGTAATCATTTTATTTTCTGTACAAGAAAAATGTATACACACCTACTTTTAAATACAAAACAACACTTTTTTAGTTAAAAAATATATACAGTAGACTCCCTCAAATCCGCACAGCTTGGGACCAGAGGTTGTGCGGATTTTATAATTTTGCAGATTTCTGGTTATTGTTTTGTTTACATTTTTTAAACAGTAATTTGAATGTAGCTAATGATGTAATCGAAATTATATGAATGCTTGCAATATAGCAAAAATATTAAAATAGTAAAGTATTAAACTAAAATAATAAACAGTAAGATAATTTAAAAAATTATTAATATTTTTAAATAAAAATAAAGTTAAATTATTAAAAATTAAATAATTAATGTATAATTAAATATGCATAATAAAGATGAATTATTGAATGAAACTTTCCTCTTAAAGGTACCATGTTAATAATTTCACATAAAAATCATAAAGTAAGGAAGTTTATTTAAGGTTTAGTCAGATTTAATATGCAAAAAAGTTTGATTGATACATATATATATTTAGTAAAAAGATTGTGATTATTACCAATGATATTGGCAATATCTTGATTTTTACCAGAAATAAATTTATACTTATTTCATGAAAAACCATGAGTTCAGTCATATTATCTATAATTTCATATTAAAATACATGCAGAATAATTATATAAAACTAAAAAATTCTGTAATTGTGTTCTGGCATCTGAACTAAAACTTTCATTGTTTACATCTGTAATGATGTATGGATTTTAGGTTTGCAGATTTGAGGGAGTCTACTGTATATATTAAGCTTTGACTGCAATTAATCATTTTTTTCCCCCCTTTAATACTTAGTAATTAAATAACATTAAAATTCAAAAAGAATATAAAATATATTTCATTTTTTAAATAATTTTTAGCATTTTTCTATTGTTCAATGGGGGGGGGATTACCCCCCCTCTTGGATCAGGGCCGAAACTAGCCTTTTTTGCACCCGGGGCAAACATGGATTTTGCCCCCCCCCCCCCCTCATCTGCAAAGTATATTTAGAAAGAGAATTTCACTAATTTTCTAATATTAGACTTACTTTAAAATTTAAAATATGTAATCATAAAATATGTAATACTGAACTACGTAATCTACAATGGCAGATACAAGGGGGAGATGACTGGCGTTAGAGGGGGGGGGGGGGGGTCATGAACACCAACAAAAATATTCTACTTTAATCCCCTTCTTGGTCTGTTTTAGAAAAAAAAAAATCCCCAAATTGGCATGTTTTTGCGTTTTGTCTCCCAGATTTTCAAACTCTAGGAGACACCACACAAAAGTATGCATTTTAAGATGGCGACAATCAAAATAAAGCAAAAATACATATTTTAAAACACAGAAAATACACAAATTTTGAAAAAAAAAATCATTATCCGCCCTGTAATAATTTTATTTTCTATACAAGAAAAATGTACAGTTTGTACTACAAACACCTACTTTTAAATACAAAACAACCCTTTTTCAGTTAAAAATATATATATGTTAAGCTTTGACTTGACAGCAATTAATCCTTTTTTTCTTTTAATACATAATTAAATAACATTAAAATTCAAAACTAGTTAAAAATATATTTCATTTTTTAAATAATTTTTTGCATTTTTCTGTTGTTCAGGGGGGGTGTCATTATCCCCCCCTCTTGGATCCGCCATTGTTTACCAGGCATAAAAAAATGCAGTGCCTGGTGTCGTTCTGCTACTGAGTTAGAGTACCCAAATTAAACTGCACTTCGATCCCCTTCTTGGTGTTTTCCCAAAAAAATCACCAAATCGGCACGTTTTTGCGTTTTGTCTCCCAGAATTTCCAAACTCTAGGAGACATCACGCAAAAACGTTCACTTTAAGATGGCGACAATAAAAATAAAGCAAAAATACATATTTTAAAACACAGGAAATACAAAAATTAAAAAAAAAAAAATCACACATTATGAGTTTTGTAATAATTTTACTTTCTGTACAAGAAAAATGTACACACGCCTACTTTTAACAATTTCGAGGGTGGCGTCCTTAAAAAAGGACACCTAAATTTAATTCCAAAACTGACAAATGGCATCAAGAATATTTAATTAAAATTTTCCTATTATAATGTACGTGAAAATAATCAAGTTCGTATTTTCTAATAAATTTGGGTGTCAGTCCATTATTGCATCGGTTTATGAACAGAATTACTCTGCACCGGTAAAGGTTATATACTACAAAACAACCATTTTTTAGTTTAAAAAGTATATATATATTAAGCTTTGACAGCAATTAATCATTTTTTTCCTTTAATACTTAATAAAATAACATTAAAATTTTAAAAAAATTAAAAATTATTTCATTTTTTAAATAAATTTTAGCATTTTTATGTTGTTCAGGGGGAGGGGGGTCATCACCCCCTCTTGGATCAGGAACGAAACTAGACTTTTTTGCACCAGGTGCAAACATGGAACGGGCGGGGCAACCCCCCCCCTCTTCTGCAAAGTATATTTACAAAGATAATTTTACTAATTTTCTAATATCCGACTTATTTTAAAATTAAAAATATGAAATCATAAAATATGTAATACTGAACTACGTAATTTAGAATGGCGGATCCAAGGGGGAGGTGACAGAGGTCATGACCCCCCCCCCCCCTTGAAAACCAACAAAAATATTTTAACTAAACTTTGATCCCCCCCTTCTTGGTGCATTTCCAAACCAAATCACAAAATCGGCATGTTTTTTCGTTTTGTCTCCCAGATTACCAAACTCTAGGAGACGACACGCAAAAGTGTGCATTTTAAAATGGCGACAATCAAAATAAAGCAAAAATACACATTTTAAAACACAGAAAATAGACAAATTAAAAAAAAAATCATACATTATCTGCACTGTAATAATTTTACTTTCTGTATAAGAAAAATGTACACACACCTACTTTTAAGTATACAAAATGACCCTTTTTCAGTTAAAAAAAATATATATATATATATATATATATATTAAGCTTTGACAGCAATTAATCATTTTTTTCCTTTAACACAAAAATCTTAAAATATTTATAATCAGCACTAAGTATTTGACTATTTTGATATTTGCGAACCCTGACAAAATTTTTTTTATCTTAAGTGATAGAGTATTTTATGAACTTTTTTGGATTTTAATATCATCCCCCCCTCCCTCCTCTGCCTGTTTCTTTTTGAAAATCGCAGCTGTAGGGGTTATTTTGGGTGTTATTGAAAAAAAGGTGTTAAAAGGGGGTTTTGTTTTTCTTAAATCCTGACTTAATAATATTAAAGCATTTTGGTTGCCAGAATGATTGGTACTTTTTTTTTTTTTTGCTTATTTTAAAATATTTTTTCTCTTTATTCGATCAGAAAATGTAAAAGGATTTATACATACAGCAACCAGAAACAACATATACATTACAGACTTGCCAATCTCCGAGACCCAAAAATCGGATTTTATTTCAGAATTCGGGTTTTTATTTTTTCCAGTAAAAACATTATTTTAAAAATGTAATCACGTTCTGTACCAGTTTAATTACGAAACAATAATGAAGAACTTCATTATTATTCGAGACAAATTACCGATATGATAATAAAAATTTCAAGCTATTAAAAAATGTGTATGAAACTCAAGGGCACAGGAAAACGTGGAAAATCAGAAATATTGGCAAGTCTGTATAATATTTTCACAACATTTATTTGTGAAAAAAGTAATAACATCAGAATGAATGAAATAGGTACTTACATATTTCCGAGAAAAGGTATTTTTTCAACTTCCAAGGAGCTCACGCTGTCTCCGTAGCAATGGCGTCCGCTTCCTCCTTCCTCGCTGGAGAGTTCATCAAAACAACAACACCGACTTCATCCGGGACTTCGCGCAGCCTTCGTCTTTCAACCAATCAGATTTGCGCTTCCAGAAAAACTGTGATTTCGCCCATATTTCACCGTGTTTCGATATTGGGCAGTTATATGTCGTTGGTGAGTTACCAATCAGCACGTTTTCATCGGCAAATGAGCTCATAGTGTTAGCTTTAGTTGATGAAATATAGCCTCATCAAAACCGGTTCTCATATGTTGCTCGCAATGATATACGTGTATTATTTCTCGAGCAACTTTCGAGGAATTGATGAAAGGCCTAGCAAAATGCGACCAGTCGCTGCTACTAGGGATATTTTAAAATTTCCGCATACGTTATCCCCGAGCCGAATTTTTTTTTTATGTATCTGCACTATTTCAGAGTACTTTTCCTTTTTTGCGGCATATTTGGTTTTAATAATTACTATTTAAAAATATATATATTTCTCAGATGAAGCTTTTATTTCTTAGCTTTTGTTTTTATCGTTTGCATTGTTTCTCCAGTTTTAAAATACCCTTTCCTTATTCCGAATGAAAATACTAAGAAAAAAAACCCTATTTAGAATAAATGTTTGGTTGTAACTATGTATTTGGTTTCAATAAACATTAATATTTACTAGTTAAAAAAAATGCAGTTTTTTTTACGGATTCGACAGATTTTCTTTTCTCTCAGTGACTTTAAAGTTATGTTTTCCTGTTTTATCAGAATTATTCTACGTTCCTCTGTTAAATCGATCTCCACGTTTAATTAGAAATACTGCAGTGGATTTACATCTGAAAAAGTGCTTAATCAGAAACACATTTAAATAAAAAAGAAATGTGCCCAGCTATAAACTGATGGCATTGAGCTCACAGGCTATTCACGATAATTGTATATTATACCCTTATTTTAAAGAATAATGCCCCTAAAAAAATAAGTGAAGGGGAATAGCCCCCGTTTCCCCTTTATACTTAACCAGTGAACCTCCAAATCTAATCAGCTCCTTAACATAATAAAGCTCCTTAACATAATAAACCGGTATACCAAATAAGGAGCAAATCGAATAATCCTGCAAAAAAACCCATTTATCTAAATTAAGGGGGTGGACTACCCCCCCTTTATCCTTAACCAATGAATCCCCAAAACGAATCAGAGAAGCTCCTTAACATAATAAACCGATACACCAAATTTGGAATAAATCGAATAATTCTGCATAAAAAACAGGTTTATCTAAATTAAGGGGGGTGGACTAGCCCCCTTTCCCCCTTTATCCTTAACCAATGAAACCCCAAAACTAATCAGGGAAGTTCCTTAACATAATAAACCGGTATACCAAATTCGAAGCAAATCAAATAATTCTGCATGAAAAACCCATTTATCTAAATTAAGAGGGGTGGGCTAACCCCCCTTTTCCCCCTTTAACCTTAACCAATGAACCCCCAAAAACTAATAATGGAAGTTCCTTAACATAATAAACCGGCATACCAAATTCGAAGCAAATCGAATAATTCTGCATGAAAAACCCATTTATCTCAATTAAGAGGGGTGGGCTAACCCCGCTTTTCCCCCTTTAACCTTAACCAATGAACCCCCAAAACTAATCAAGGAAGTTCCTTAACATAATAATCCGGTATACCAGATTCGGAGCAAATGGAATAATTCTGCATGAAAAACCCATTTATCTGAATTAAGGGGGGGGGGGTGGACTAACCACCCTTTTCCCCATTTATTCTTAACCAATGAACCCCCCAAACTAATCAGGGAAGTTCCTTAACATAAAAAACCGGTATACCTAATTCGGAGCAAATCGAATAAATCTGCATGAAAAACCCATTTATCTGAATTAAGGAAGGGGGGGGGGTGTGGACTAGCCACACTTTTCCCCCTTTGTCCTTAACCAATGAATCCCCAAAATTAATCAGGAAAGCTCCTTAACCCAATAAACCGGTATACCAAATTCCGAGCAAATCGAATAATTCTGCATGAAAAACCCATTTATCTGAATTAAGAGGGCTGGGCTAACCCCCTTTTCCCCCTTTAACCTTAACCAATGAACCCCCAAAACTAATCAGTGAAGTTCCTTAACATAATAAACCGGTATTCCAGATTCGGAGCAAATGGGATAATTCTGCATGAAAAACCCATTTAACTGAATTAAGGGCGGGGTGGACTAACCACCCTTTTCCCCATTTATTCTTAACCAATGAACCCCCAAACTAATCAGGGAAGTTCCTTAACATAATAAACCGGTATACCAAATTCAGAGCAAATCGAATAAATCTGCATGAAAAGCCCATTTATCTGAATTAAGAGGGGTGGACTAACCCCGCTTTTCCCCTTTTATCTTTAACCAATGAATCCCCAAAACTAATCAGGGAATTCCCTTAACATAATAAACTGGTATACCAAATCCCGAGCAAATCGAATAATTCTGCATGAAAAACCCATTTATCTGAATTAAAAGGGGTGGACTAACCCCGCTTTTCCCCCTTTATCGTTAACCAATGAACTCCCAAAACTAATCAGGGAAGCGCCTTATCACAATGAACCTAGAAAAAAATTTTGAAGGAAATCGGATGTTTCTATCAAGAGTTATCGCGTTACGTACGTACATACGTACGTACATACAGAACGGGCGGGCACATAAGCTCTCAGGCTTTGATAGCCTGTGAGCTAAAAAGTCGTTAAAGGGCCTGTGCCAGGAGGAAGAGATGGCTTTCATATTTCTTGGTTTTAAAATTTTGCAAGTTTTACTCGAAGCTACTTTTACTCAAATATTAAGGAGTTAAAATGCGATAAACCCGAAAAGACAATATTCGTCAATACTAAATTTGAATGAGAATTGCGCCAAATTATTAAGCTATAGCCAAATTGGCATCATTTAGGGTTACTTATTTTTGATCGCCAATTTTGGCGAAATTTCGCCGAATGCCATCAAGCTTGGCGATAATTTGAAGCTAACGGATATTAATAATATTTAAGCATGGCGCGGCAGTGCACGTTGCAAATGGCCGCCATTTTGAAACAAGATGACGAATGAATCTGGCCAACGAACTCGGTCGAGACATTGGTATGCTCTATGCATATAATCAATCTCATCCAAATCAGTTTATAAACACGAGAGTTACAGCATGATGAAAGTCAGATTGTTTCAAAATGTCAGCCACCCTAGAAATTCAAACTTCTATATCTCAGCCATTTTTTAAGATAAAAACGAAACAAAATATGCTCCGGAATCCTTGTATTAAAGTCAAACTCTTAAAAAATAGATATTCCAATTTTAATTTATTTTAAAACTTAAAATTAAAAAAAAATTAAATGGCCACTATTTTGAAACAAGATGGCGGATGAAGCAGACCAACGAACTAGGTTGAGACATTGGCATGTACTATGCATAATCTTATCCAAATCAGTTTATAAATACGAGAGTTACAACATGACGAAAATCAGATTGTTTCAAAATGTCAGCTACCCTAGAAATTTAAACTGCTATATCTCAGCCATTTTTTAAGATAAAGACGAAACAAACTATGGTCTGGTTAATACATATTAAAATCAAACTCTTAAGAAAAAAATTCAGTGTTTGATTTTTTCGCACTGCTTTTTAAATTTTTAAATTTTTAAATGGCCGCGATTTTGGAACAAGATGGCGGATGAAGCTGGCCAAAGAGCTCGCTCGAGACATTGGTATGTACTATGCATACAATTAATTTCATCTAAATCAGTTTGAAAATACGAGAGTTACAGCATAACGAAAATCAAATTGTTTCAAAATGGTCAGCCATTCTAGAAATTGAAACTGCTATATCTCAGCCATTATTTTAGATAAAGACGAAACAAAATATGCTCCGGAATCCTTGTATTAAGGTTAAACTCTTAAGAAAAAAAATAGTTTTCAGTTTTTGATTTTTTCACATCCCTTTTTAAGTTTTTAAATTTTTAAAATATTTTTAATGGCCGCCATTTTTAAACAACATGGCGGTTGAAGCTGGCGAACGAACTGGCCAAGACATTGGTATGTACTATGCATACAACGAATCTCCTCCAAATCAGTTTATAAATACGAAAGTTACAGCATGATCAAAATAATATTGTTTTAAAAAGTCAGATAACCTAGAAATTCAAAGTGTCAATTCCTTGACCGAGTTCGTTGGCCAGCTTCATCCGCCATCTTCATACGCCGGCGGCTATTTAATTTTTTTTAATTTAAAAACTTAAAAAGGGGTGCGAAAAAGTAAAAAAACTGAAAAATATATTTTTGTAAGAGTTTGACCTTAATACAAGGATTCCGGAGCATATTTTGTTTCGTCTTTATTAGGATGAGCGAAGCGAATCCTCTACTAGGCTACACAAATTACATTTTGTCGTACACTTTACAAAAAACCTATTCAGTATTTTGACTTGAAATTAAGCATAAAAATAAATTATGATCTGTAGATTTGTACAATATTATTTTTTTACAGAATAACGTTAAAAAAATTATTATTTTAATTAATTTATTTTACATGGTTTTCCATTACGGACGCTTTTTTGCAAATAAAAAATGAAATACGTATATTTCCAGAAGAAAAAAAATAAACCATGAAGTTACGATTTCTTTTATGAAACTTTTAAAATACCTTTTATTTTAATGAAAATTATAGCATATTTTTAATAAATTAAAATTTGTTAAAATTCAATTATTTACATTCAACTATAAAAGTATTTTTCAGTGCTAATTCAAATACACAATTTATTCTTATTGTGGTAAATCATTTACGCAGACGATACTTACGCGTTTTAAAAGAATTATATTATGATTTTTTTTTTTTGTAAAGTGGCAACAAAAGAATTGTAAACAAATAAATTTAATTTTTAAATTCGTTATATAAACATTTTGGATTATGTTGCTTCGAAAATATTTTTATTTATTCCAGTCTTACATCATAAATAAAAAATTCCGAGGAAAATCTTAGTTATTTGGCTGAATTTGTATTTCTAAATTTAAAAGGCGCCAAAACATAAAATGAGCCCCACCAGTGGCTGAGAGGTTCTGCTCTCGAAGCTGGTAGACGGGAGGTGCTGGGTTCGAACCCAATCGCGCCCGTCGGCCTAACCGTTTCGGAGTTTTCGTGGTTTTCTTCGAAGCCTTGGATTTTCCATGCGTAAATACGGGTTAGGTTCCCTTAGAAAGACCCCCACGAAGGGCACTCCCCCTAGGGCCTATATCCCTCGAGTCATCGGCCGTCAACAATCAACCCAACCCAAAACATAAAATAACGTTTTTGCTTAATAAAGATACAAGAATAAAAAAAGTATTGTTACTTTCAAATATTTATCTACCCAATATGTATAAAATCCTAATGAAACGAATTTATGAAACGAAATTATGAAACGAATTTATGAAACGATTTTGTGAAACGAGTGATTGCCCGACTGATTAATTTTTTCAGCTATTTTTCCTAACGTATGGAATGTTTGGCGATGAAATTAACAATAATTATCCGTACTGATTAACAGGTGTCAAAAGCGGTATTAGAATTCTAAAATTTGAATTAGTTTTCGAAATATTAATTTTTTTCTAATTTTAATGACATTTCCCGATTCAAAATTTTTATGGCAACTAAATTATCTCATTTTTGTGGAAAAAGGGATAAAATTGGAAAATATAGGGATTTAAATTATCTTCCAATTCAAATTATCTTTCCAATTTAAATTATCTTCTATATCAATCGATAGTGATGACAATATTGTGATTAAATTACGTTTTGCAAGAATACGTTTCAAGTTTACGTTTTTGAAGAAATAAAAACTTATTTTCTTATATTCGATCTTCGGAAATTATTTTATTTTAGAAAACAACAACAAATAAAAAATCGTCTGTAATTTTCCTCCTTGGTATAAACTCCATTGACTTAAAAAATTTTTAATAATTCCATCGTAGCTTTTTTTTTCAGTTAGTTCACAAAGGCGCTGAAAGCCTAAATGGTTTAGAGAGAAAAATACAATTTTCTAAGCATTTATTTTAATTCATAAACTGGAATATTTTTAATAAAATGGACCAAATGTCGTCATTTATGTAAACGCTTATGAAAAGGGAAAAAGAAATTAACGGAATGTTATTTATTTATATCCTATTGTCATTTTTTAAAAATCTTAATGAAACAAATTTATAAAAACACTAATTCGTATATGTGAAAAGAATATATGAAATAATAATTGTTCATCTGAATGCAAGAAGGATAAAATTCCCTTTTTGGTTTTTTATTCAATTTTAAAGAGAAAATGGGAAAATGACATCATTTACCTTTTTCTTTGTCTCTCATTTACAGCAATAAAACATTTTTGTTGTCGCTTTTAGAAAAATGCCATTTAAATTTAAAAAGATTAGCATTTCAATACTATTACTTTTTTAATATTTTATATTTAGAAATTTTAAGAGTTATTATGAGACCTGTCGAACCATCCGGATATCTGAAATAAATGTATGAAATAATAATTGCCCTTCTGAATGCAAAGAGAATAAAATTTCTCAACTTGTTTTTCTTTTAAATTTAACGAGGAAATGACATCAATATTGTGAAAATGATATCATTTACTATTTTACCTCTTTTATTCACAGCAAGAACAAAAAATGTTGTATGTTATTAAAGAAATACTATAAAAATTTAAAACCAATTAATATTTCGATAGCATTATTATTGAATTATATTATTTATTCACACGTAAGAAATTACATGTTTATGTCGTGTATTCAAAATTAACATTATGCAATTTTATGGCAACTCGTAAATAACAACTTTTACTTGCAGATATTGGCAATGGTTAAAATAACAGAACTAGGATAAGAATTATTGAATATGTTGTTTTATGTTTTATGTTAGTGTTTGTTCCTGTAATTTTGTAATAAATAGTGAATGTTTACAAATGAATATTTACTTAGTAAATATAATGCACATAAGCGTATACCACTAATGAGTAACTTTCACACTGGCGACGAGGATGGGATTGATTCATCAAGTTTATAAAATTGATATGTTAGAATACTTCTACGATTTCGGAAGATTACCAAGGTAAGAAATGTCTAATTATTCTGTAGAAATGGAAAAGTTAGTTGGAGAATTAATTAAACAAAATAAAGCGTTAACGGATGCGCTAAAAGGGGAAAGTACCCAAAAGAATAATAAGGTTTCTGGTGTGCAATTCGAGAAATATGATGAATCATTAGAAAGTTTCGATACTTTCATGGATAGATTTGAAGCATTTTTAGACATACAAAATGTGCCAAAAGAAAAACGCGCAAAAACTCTAATATCAAGTTTATCCGCTAAGTTGTATAGCTTGCTCAAAAATCTTCTTGCTCCACAAAATCCCAGTGATCAGGAATATGAAATGCTTAAAAATATTTTACAAGAGCATTTGAATCCTAAACCATTAATAATACCCAGTAGACATACGTTTTTGAACAGGAAACAAAATGAAGGGGAAAGCATTAGTTCTTATCTTGCTGAACTTCGCTCTTTAGCAATTCCTTGCAAGTACAATCAAATTATGTTGAATACTATGTTGAGAGATGTCTTCGTTAGTGGGTTGCGAGATAGGTCAATCTTAGATAGGCTGTTTGAAGAAGACGATATCGATCTCGATAAAACCGTTCAGATCGCTTTAGCAATAGAACGAGCCACTAAAGGCGTTAAGGATAAAATGAGTAAGCCTCAAGAAATTAAAGCTGTTGGTGTATATAATGGGAAAAATAAAACAACACAACCTAGGAACACAAAAAAGAAAAATAACGTAGTATATTGTTCTAGATGTAACGGATCAAATCATAATAAACATAACTGTAAGTTTAAAACTAGTAAATGCAGAGCGTGTCAACGCATTGGCCACATTGAACGAGCTTGTTACTTCGCTAAACAGGCTAAACCAACTACATTTGTGAAACAAAAACAGTTTCATGTAAGCGAAACAGAAGTTCAAAATTTAGTTCCACTTCATAGTTTAGAAGTTGAGAACATTTCTATCAAAGAAGAATTTCCTAAGAAACCCCCCATAATAGTAATTGTGGAAATTGAAGGTAAATCTGTTGAAATGGAAGTTGATACGGGTGGTACGGTATCGATAATGAGTTTGAAGAAATTTAAAGATATTTCGAGAAAGAAAATCTGTCCTACGGACTTGACATTTAAGACATACAGCGGGGAAATCCTTAAACCCCTAGGTTGCTCAACGGTTAAAGTAAAATATAAGAATCAAATAGAGTATTTAAATTTGTATATTGTTGAAGAAAATTTAGACACCATCTTGGGTCGGGAATGGCTGTATAAAATCAATTTAGATTGGGCGAGAATAAAAGCTCTTACAGTTATAGAACAGGGAAATCATACAAAACTATTAGAAGAATACGCAGAGTTATTTGATGAAAAATTGGGCGAAATAAAAAATTATGAATGTAGTCTTGAGTTAACCCCTTGGGGACGAGCGACACGTATACATGCCGCATGAAGCTCCCAGAATCCTTGTTTTTTCTCACCAGTAAAATTTTACTGTAAAATTTGTCTTATTTAATCAGCGCATTTTCTCGATTCAACAAGACACAAATTTCTGTTTTTGAAAAACGGTGACAAAAGATTAAAAATTTCGTAAAAGGCTCCCGTCCCGAAGGGGGTTAAAACCGGATGCCTTTCCAGTTTTTTGTAGACCGAGACCATTACCTTTTGCAATGAAAAAGCGTGTTGAAAAGGGATTAGAAAGACTTGAGGAAGACGGAGTTATTAAAAAATGTAATATTTCGGATTGGGCGACTCCAATAGTACCAGTAGTTAAAGCAAATGGGAAAATTCGATTATGTGCTGATTATTCCGTCACTCTTAATAAAAATCTAAGAATTCAAAGACATCCTCTTCCAAAAACAGAAGAAATTTTTGCTTCGCTCAATGATGGTAAGATATTTTCAAAGATTGACTTTAGTCAAGCTTATTTACAAATGAAGGTTCACCCTGACAGCCAAAAGTTATTAACGATTAATACCCATAAGGGACTTTACGAATGCACAAGATTAATGTATGGAGTTAATTCAGCACCTGCTATCTGGCAGAAATATATTGAAAGTGTATTTCATGATTTAGAAGGAGTCGAAGTTTTTTATGATGATGCACGGATAGCAGCACCAGATTTCCAGACACATTTGTCACGATTACGGAAATTTTTCGACAGATGTCGTCAACATGGACTGAGAATAAATAAGGATAAGAGCAAATTTTTCCAAAATGAAATTGAATTTTTGGGATTTAAGATAAATGCCAAAGGATTATCTAAAACAGATGAAAAGATTGCTGCAATTAAGAATGCTAAAATTCCTAAGAATGTTCAGTAAATTCAATCTTTTATGGGATTAGTTAACTTTTACTCTAGATTCTCAAACAAAATTTCTACTTTAGCATATCCATTGCATAACTTGACTAAAAAAGATGTTCCTTGGAAGTGGGATAAAATGTGTCAAGAAGCAGTCCAAAATATAAAAGATGAAATCTGTTCTGATAGAGTATTAGCACACTACGACCCCAAACTTCCTATTTTTCTTGCAGCTGACGCATCTCCAGTCGGCTTGGGTGCAGTGCTCTCCCATAGATTTCCAAATGGTTCTGAGAGACCTATTTCATTTGCTTCAAGAACACTTTCGCCAACCGAACAACGCTACTCACAAATTGATAAAGAAGCTTTAGCTCTAGTTTGGGCAGTTAAAAAGTTTTATCTTTACCTTAAAGGAAATAGATTTACGCTCATTACAGATCACAAACCTCTCGTGGCAATTTTTGCTTCCAAAAAGGGCTTTCCATTTTTGTCTGCTACAAGACTTTTGCATTATGCTCTAGTATTGCAGGCAGTGGCGTAGCCAGGATTACGTTTCGGGGGGGTCCAAAAATTTTCCGTCAGGTTATACAAAGTAAAACTTGTCAAGATAAAATCGCAAGTATTGGTGAAAATAGGTTTTCGTGTTTGGAGGTGTAATTGTATAGTATTCTTTTCGGTAGTATCGTGTAACATACCCGTTTAAGACAGAATTCCGTTATAGGCAGGTTCCATTCTTATAAGTTTTGTGTATTTATATTATATGAATAGTAAAACCTGTCAAAATAGCAATTATCTCTAACAGAATCCTGCCTAAAACGGAAGTGGTACATGGTCTTAATATGTATTGCCATACAATTAAATTTACTAAAATCCCATGTCTGAAAGGAGATTTTCACCGCTCTTTAGTACAACAAAGTAAAACCTCTGAAAGCAGAATCTTTCTATACCGGAATCCTGTCTCAATCGGAAGAGTTTCTGCAGGCTCCCAACGAAACGAGCAATAGGTCTTATTGCGGTAGTGTATCTTAGAAGTATAATTAATTACACTTCTTTAAACGGAAGCCTGTCTAAAATGGAACTTTTTTCCAGTCCCTTCCGATCACGTCTTGACAGGATTGACAGTATAATAGAAGTATTTTGAGTAACTTTATGAATTTAGGTATATCCTTATTTAATATCTTAATTTAAAAAAAAAGCATGGATAAAAAAAAGTAAGATCAATCTCTGTAACTGCAGCTAATAATGCATTGGAGTTACATTAATATTTATGAGTGAAAAAGATTTTATAAACATTATGATGTAAAAAACTGAGCGCATATGAAGAATATTAATTTATTTAGCAATTATTAGTAATTTATTTAAGTTAAGTTTCATAATACATAACATTTGCCTACAATAAAGTTAGGATCAAGTGGTTAAGTTTAAAACTGCAATTTCTACGTTTAATTTCTTGCCATTGAATTAAGAACTTGCGCTGTAATAAACATTGGATAATGATTTCACATAAGTGCCAGTGAGTCGGTAGTTGCGAGTTTTTGAGATAAGGTTTTAATCTTTAAGAAAAAGATCTTGCAATTTCAACTTACACAAATTAATAATGTAAGAAGCACGCTAATCAAATATAGTTCATGCCAGGGTTACCAGTTTAGCCTCCACTTTTAATTCGAAATTTCAAATTCACACCGGAAATTTTGAAAGAAGAATCTTTACCTTTTGTAATCACAAAATTTCTGTCATAAAGCAAAAACTACTATTTTTATTTTTTGGTGCGAATTTGGATTTTCTTAATGAAAATGGGGGCCAAACTGGCAACCCTGGTTCATGCTGAAAAAAATAGTACTGTTACAATTGTCTAAAACAGCCATTATACTTTTTGGTTTCTATTTTTTGCCATTTTTGATACCAATTTCGATATAATAGTTGCTTCCGATATCTAGTCGTCTTTGGAAGTTAAATTTTTGTAACAAATTTACTTGTGATGGATTAGCACGCTTTTGGAAGTATCAGGATGTGTAAAAAATAATGGTAGTTTTTGTTATCGTACTTCACAATCAATTTATTTTGGATATTTCGAAACAGTTTCAGAGCATTCTTCAAGTTCAGCAGTAAGCTCCGGACTTTGATACGTGGATTAGATTCAATTCGATTTCTTATTGTTAAAGACCAAGTGTCACCTAAGACCTTCTCCATACACAAAATTGTTATTGTTACCATGACTGGGGTCAAAGGAAATGTTGAATCCAGACTTTTTTTTTGTGTGGGATTTCTGAAGCTCTGGAAGGGACACTTCGGAGTTCCGTGGAGGGGGCAGCACTTCTAGACCATTAATAAGCATAAAATCTCAAATCTTTCGTTTGCACCCTTCACCCGTTCGGGACTACCATCTTTTATATGAATTTTATTCCTTTGACACCACTTTTTGTCAAATAATTAAATTTAGTTTATAAATCGAAAAAATGTCTTAATAAAATAAGAAAAATTTTACTTTTAATTTTTAGTGGTATTAAAAACAAGTTCTGTAAGCACCTTTTGAAGATGCATATAGGCACCCATATGGTCCCGGAGGGGTTAAACAACTTGACATGAGGATCAAAAATGCTTATCTCTATATGCACTGCTGGCCGTTAAAATTGCAACACCATGAAAGATTGAAAATACAAAAAATATATTTATTGTACGGAAACTGTATGACATGAAAACAAAATGATTAAATTTGTAAACAGTTTGGGGGTTTACAAGGATGCGAAATTGATAGAAACAGCTGCTCCTCCTGGCAGCTAAAACGGTCCTTACCCGGCTAAACATGGAGTCGAACTGGGCTTGGAGGGCAGAAACGGGATACTCATTCCATGCTGCTTCAAGTCTATGCCACACTTCATCAAACGTGTTAGCTGGAGAAGGGTGGCGGGCTAGTCTCTAAGCAATTCATAATCAGATGTTTTCAATGGGTGACAGATCTGGAGACCGTGCAGGCCAGGGCAGCAATCGAATAGCCTGTGTATCGAGGAAGGTCAGAACACGACGTGCAATATGTGGTATTGCGTTATCTTGCTGGAAGGTGGCGTTTGGCAGGCCTCGAAGACAAGGCACAACCACTGGACGTAAGATGTCAAAAATGTACTTATCTGCGTTCAAATTACCGTCGATCCGAACTAGACATGTGCATGTCGTGTACCCAATGGCTGCCCAAACCATCACAAAAGATGCAGGTCCCTTATGCCAATATCGAATGCAAGCAGGCGACAGGCGTTTTCCTCGAAGCCTCCAGACAAGCCTCCATACGGCCACCAGAATACTGCACGTAGAACCGGGACTCGTCTGAAAATACGACATTGTGCCAGTCATGCATCCAGCTTTGACGTTCGGCGCACCAGAGTCGCCGACTCTCTCTATGCTGCATTGTCAAGGGAAGCCGCAGTACTGGTCGCCGTGCTGACAGTCCACACTGCTGCAAACGTCGTCACACCGTACGAGCGGATACTATGGGTGCACTTCAAACATGCCCATTTCCTGACTAATAGTTCGTGGTGTGGTTGTACGGTTTTGCAGGGCCGACCTCACAATATGTCTGTCCTCTCCGGTGTTAGTCATGGGAGGGCGTCGAGATCCTGCATGACGTTCAGTATGACCCTCAGAAATCCATTGATTCCATATTTGCATGACAGTGGTTGGATTTCGACCAGTGGAACGGGTGATATCACGGAAAGACAATCCACACTCTCGATAGGCAACAATACTGCCTCTATCGAATACCGACACTTGGTGGTAAGCATTTCTTCTTATTATTCGTGGTATAACACGATATTCTGAGCAAAGACCGACCTTACCAAGCTCGTTCCGAATGAGAAATCCACTACGCAACTTTTCTTTTATTCAGTGCTTCAGATGTCGTTTCTCCCGCCTGCCTCGTCTAAATGCGCTGAAATGCTAATCATTTACATATTCCAGCTTCTTCCTCCTTTCATGAGATTTTGACGTTCGTCAGATCATTCCTTCCTGGTGTTGCAAATTTAATGGCCAGTAGTGTATTTCAGAATTCACAGTTGCACTGGTAAAAATGTGTAGGTATCTGTGTGGCCATTCAAACTGATGCTCACCCATACCATGATTCTACGACCTTTGTATCTATACCTTTCACGGATGTTTGCAGCTTTATTGCATGTGTTTTTCCTTCCATATGATAACACGTCTACAATAATTCTCCAAACAAAATCAGGATTCATCGGTAAAGAGAACTCGACCCAGCCCGTGGTACTCCAATAACGATGATCTCTGTACCACTTTACCGGGCGCATTTCGATGCCGGAGTTAGCGGAATACAAATAATGTGTTTCCTTGTATGCATCCCTTTTTTATACAATCTATTACTTTCAGTAAATCTGTATAGTCGAGTTCCTGTTGCTGCAGCGAACTCTCTTGCAATCTGAACTGACGTCAGTTGCCTGTTTCTTGTAGCAATCGTTGCCCCATAACGGTCCTGAGAATCTATTGTGGCACGTTTTTTACCTTGACCTGGTTGTCTGTGCACATTACCAGTGTCTGTTAACCGTTTCCACATTCTTGACATGACGCTTTTAGCTATTTTTAAGTATTTCCAGCTTCCATTCTACCTATCACACGCCATTTCTCGCAATCGGTCAGATGTCTTCATGACAACATATTCCACCTACTACAAGCGAAACTTTTACCCAACTACACGTACAATCCTTGAAATTAGACTTTGAATCATCCACATGCAACCTTTGAAGATAGACTTCAAATCACCTACGTGCAATCTTTTTCACACATGAACCGAAGGAACGGGCTGAAAAATTTACATATTTTTCTGTAACGAAGGCTAATCCCATTGGACTACGTGATAACGTTGACATTGAGTTACCAATCAATCACCTTTCATTGAAGTTCCCTTAATAGAATTAACACAAAGCACCTTTTTATGGTTATTCCTATAACTTTTCTTGACAGTGTATTTTGAAAGTGGTGACAAATAACCAGTCCAAAAATAAAGTTACTTTTATTAATTGCTTGCAGCAGATTTAAAATAATTGATAATATTGACAGTTATAAAGTAAATAAAGATAAGGGTCGCGAAACTCAACCAATGTGCCATTATTGCGTTCGTGTAAACTCATCTTTCCCATAAGTGTCGGCAACAGTTGGTCCCATCGAAGTCCAAGATAAAGAAGTTTTACGTTTAATCTAGTTACACAAAATTTGTGTAAACGGAATAGCTGGTATACTTGCATAGTTGTCCTTCCGTCTCGGGACATTAAAATGTTCCCGTTTACGAGAGGATTCCGTGTTCATAGAAAATCTGCCAAGAAGGAATCACAATTGGAACAAGTTTCATTTCATATGGGTTTCAAACGTAAGCAAGTATAAATATATAGTGTTGTTTTCGTCGAATCTTGAATTGTTTTCCTTTGAGATAGGTCATCTTCACAGAATTTACTGTAATGCATTTATGCTCTTCAGAGGTGTACTATAGAGTGAGTACGTTTTAGCAGTCTTAATGGATAAAGTGAAAATGGAAAGTGTTTATAACGGAAACCTGTCTAAAACGGAAATGTTCGTAGTCCCGTCGGATGACATACCTTTGAAAATTGTACCTTCTAAGACGAACACCTGTTTAAAGCGGAATTTTTCATAGGTTCTTTGTGATTCCGTCTTAGCCGTTTTTACTGTTGTATCCACGATTCAGTAAACTAGTTCTTCGTTTGGGTTCGGGGGGGGGGTGTCCGGACCCCCTGGACCCCCCCTTGGCTACGCCACTGATTGCAGGCTTACCAGTTCGACATAATTTATTGGAATACTAAGGACCATGGTAATGCAGATTGTCTTTCACGATTACCCTTAAGATCTGAAGACTTAGAATTAAAAGATGAAGTTTCAGTTTATCAACTTTCCCAAATTGAAACACTGCCAATAACAGCAAGAGATTTAGCTAAAGCAACTGCAAATGACAAAGATTTGGCGCCTTTGCTAAATGCTTTAAAAAGGGGGACTTCTTTAAAAGGGAAGGAAGTCGAGTATACGCTCCAGGATGGTTGCATTATGTACGGCCAAAGAGTTTGTGTACCTAAAAAATATCATGACAAGGTTTTGGAAGAACTTCATCAGGGACATTTGGGAGTCGTAAAAATGAAAGCAATAGCTAGATCCTATGTCAATTGGAAAAACATAGATAAAGACATCGATGATGTTGTTAAAAACTGTACTGATTGTTCAAGGATTAAGGATGATCCTCCAAGGTCAAAAACACACCATTGGGAGTATCCAAGCTCTCCATGGGAAAGGATTCATGTTGATTTTGCCGGGCGAATCTTTGAGCATATGTTTTTATTAATTGTAGATGCATATTCAAAATGGCTCGAAGTCTACCCTATGAAATCGACAACTGCCTTGAAAACAATAGAATGTTTAAGAGATTGTTTTGCTCGTTTTGGATTGCCAGTCATGTTAGTCAGTGACAATGGACCGCAGTTTTCATCATACGAGTTCCAGAAATTTATGCAAAATAATGGAGTTATACATAAAACGTGTGCACCTTTCAAGCCCTCCAGTAATGGTCAAGCAGAAAGATATGTACATACTTTGAAGCAATCTCTTCGAGCAATGCAAAAATACCCTGGTAGTATCAATCAAAAGATTAACTGTTTCTTGTTACAATATAGGAAATCACCCAATATGACTACAATGCAGTCTCCAGCAAGTATGTTCTTAAAAAGAGAAATTCGTACGAGAATTGACCTCTTAATTCCTAACCCTAAAGAAAGAATTCTAAACAAGATTAGGAAGGATATATATTTTAATGATCGGTATTTTAAAGTGGGTGATAAAGTAGCCGTTCGAGATTATACTGCAGCCAATGCCAAATGGAAATTCGGTCGTATCATCAGCCGAGATGGTGAATTATACTATACCATAAATGTGCAAGGTAATTTGGTTAGGCGACATGTCGATCAAATTTGATCAGCAGGCGAAGAAGTAAACAATGATGTTGAATACAGACCAAGAATAGCAAATATGAATGAACCATCTGATACAACAATAACATCAATGGAGAGAGACGCAGCGACTGAGCCACCTAGGACCTCCGAGGATACCACCAAAGAGTTGCCTCCAGTCGTATCTCCTACAGTTGCCACACCCCAAGTTGTTCACAATCCAATGCAGCTAAGAAGATCTAAAAGGATCCGTAAACCACCAAAAAGATTGTGTTGTTAATTGAAAGGGGAGGAAACTGTCGTGTATTCAAAATTAACATTATGCAATTTTATGGCAACACGTAAATAACAACTTTTACTTGCAGATATTGGCAATGGTTAAAATAACAGAACTAGGATAAGAATTATTGAATATGTTGTTTTATGTTTTATGTTAGTGTTTGTTCCTGTAATTTTGTAATAAATAGTGAATGTTTACAAATGAATATTTACTTAGTAAATATAATGCACATAAGCGTATACCACTAATGAGTAACTTTCACAGTTTACACGTAAATCTCAAACAGAAAGAAAAAAAAAATAAAACTATTAAATTATTACACGCGAAACAAATTTGAAGAGAAAAATACGTCATATATTAAAACTATACATTTGAAATGACTAGGGGTAATTCTTATCTTATTTACTTATCTTATGGACAATATACATGAGGCATCACATTGGGAATCTCATGGTATAAAAGTAGCGCGGCTGACAAATTTGTTTAAATATTTCATCTAAATGCAGGTAAATGCTTGCACAAAGTATTTTCGATTTCAATTTATTTCGCACGAATTATTATTATTAATATTATTACATATTAGAAAATTATTACACAATTTATTAAATAAAATAAACAATTTACATTTAAAAAACAAAATGGAAATATGCATGATGGTGCATTAAAATATGAAATGAATTAGAAACTGTTACTGCAGATATCTAAAAGTCAATCAAAACATAAAATATAAGCGAAAATTTTCAAAACACAATGCATTTCCGAGGTTCTGAATGTTATTAGCAAGCAGAAAGAATTTTTTTTAATCATTAACCCCCCCCCCCCCCCCAAAAAAAAAAAAAAAAAAAAAGGTATTCTCCATAGCATTGTTATAAAAGTAGAGAAGTAGCGACATTTTAAAACTAACCATTTTATAGAAGTAGATTTTCAAATGGGTATAACTGATTTTATTTATCAATTCCAAAAGTAACAGTCAGTTGTAGCGACAGCGGTGGATGAAAAGATAATAATAGAAAAATGCCCAATTCAAACGGAAAAGCATGTTAGTCCAATTACAGAAAATAGCCTTTGTTTTTGATAATATCATTTAATCTTCCATAACCTGCTGATATTTTAAAACGAGGTACATTACCATGTTTTTAAAATTTGAACGAAGGTTGGCGACAGCTGCTTGCAAGGGGCAGAGCCCCCTAGTCTTGTTAACATCTTCACGCCGGCGCGGTGAGTCACACTCGAGAACTGCCAAGTCTCCGGCTTTTTGGATACCAGTATTTTAATACATAAAATGTTGTTTTATTTAATTAGAACAATTGGGCGATTTAAAGGAACAACATTTTCTCTAAAATAACAGTGGTGTGCAAAAAGTCGGAGACTTGAGAACTCTGAGACACTCGAGTGTGACCCACCGCGCCGGCGTGAACGTGTTAAATAATCCTTCGCGAATCCAAACAAAGCATGACTTTTGCTAGTCTTAAAAAATGGCTGAGATATATACTACGCATATAATGATTCTTATCCAAATCAGTTTGTAAATACGAGAGTTACAGCATGACGAAAATCAGCTTGTTTCAAAATGTCAGCCAACATAGAAATTCAAACTGCTATGTCTCAGCCATTTCTTAAGATAAAGACGAAACAAAATATGCTCCGGAAACCCTGTATTAATATCAAACTTTTAAGAAAAAAATATTTTTCAGTTTTTAATTTATTCGCACCACTTTTTAAATTTTAAAATTTTTAGACATTTTTAAATGGCCGCCATTTCAAAACAAGATGGCGGATGAAGCTGGCCAACGAACTCGGTCGAGACTTTGGTATGTACTATGCATATGATTAATTTTATCCAAGGCGGTTAATAAATACGAGAGTTATCGCATGAAATATATCAGATATTTATATATATATATATATATATACTAATATTATATAGAGGTAAAAATTGTTTATTTGTAGGAAGTAAGCTCTGAAACTATCGAACCGATTCCAAAAGTAATGATCAAAATGATGGTGTTACTCCAACTTAGAACATAGGCTATATCTTATGTCCATGCCACTGGCCAAAAGGAGGTGCAGGAGCAAAAAACGTTCTAAAAATGCGATTTTTGTGTTACTGAAGGGCCTAGAAACATGAAATTTGGAACGGTAGTTACTTATAAGATACTAATGATCTCTAAGGGCATTTCTTTAAAAAATCGAAATTAAAAAGGGGTGAAAATGCGCCAAAAGCGTTCTAAAAAACGTTCTAAATGGCAATTTTTACGCAATTTCAGGAAGTACCAAAGCGATTTGAAAAATAATGGTGTCAAAATGATGGGGACAACCCTTGCGCCAATATAGGCTACATTTTATGTCGGTGCCACTACCCCTAAATGGAGTGCAAAAGCAAAAAATATTCGATATTGCGATTTTTGTGTTATTGAAGGGCCCAGATACATGGAATTCGGCATGGTAGTTACTTATTAGATATAAATTATCTCTAAGAACATTTCTTAAAAAATTCGAAATTTAAAAGGGGTGGAAATGCGCAAAAAGCGTTTTAAGAAACGCTCTAAATGACGATATTTACGCAATCTCAAGAACTACCAAACTGATTTAAAAAATAATGGTGTCAAAATGATGGTGACAACCCTTGCTCCAACATAGGTTACATTTTATGTCGGTGCCATTACTCCAAAAGGGGTGCAGGAGCAGAAAAGCGTTCGAAAATGCGATTTTTTTGTTACTGAAGGGCCTAGAAACATAAAATTTGGAATGGTAGTTACTTATAAGATATAAATTATCTCTAAGGACATTTCTTAAAAAATTCGAAATTTAAAAGAGGTGAAAATGCGCAAAAATTGTTCTAAAAAACGTTCTAAATTGCAATTTCTAAGCAATCTCAAAAGTACCCAACCTATTTCAAAATTAATGGTTGGAAATTGATGATGACAGCCCTTGCTCCAGCATAGGCTCTATTTCATGTCGGTGTGACTACCACCTATGGGTTGCAGATAATGTATTTCATCAGTTTATTAAATATCGTGTTAATGTAAAAGTAATTCATGAAATTTACAAGGGGAGAAGTCATCTTCCACCGCTTGGGGTCGCATTCTTTATTCCGATTTTAAAGACCTAATTTCAACGGGGTTTGATTCATTCAACATAGTTTACAATTCAGCTACTTTCTGCATTATGAAATTTTATCTTAGATTTCAGTTACCAACATTTTCTAACCATAATAATGCATTCTTTTTTGGATATAATGGGCTTGATTACTACGAGGTTTGGCTAACTTGGTTTTCAATTGTCTCCAGCACGTTCGGAGCACTTCCGGTACATGCTGCCTTAGGTAGCGTGGGCCCAGATTACAGGTTCGTTCGGAAAGAAGTTTCTTGGAAACACACTAGACACTGAGAAAGGCAATGGAGCCTCCGAAATTAGGTTCATTTAAAAGAATTTCAAAAGATATAAAATCATACAAACTTGAGTTTTGTTTAAGGTTATTATTTACGGAACCCGCACAACGGCGGGCGGGTCTGCTAGTTGAAACTAAATATATAGTTATAACCAAACATTTACCATGAATAAGTGGTTTTTTTTATAGTATTTTCGACGAACGATTGAATGATTGTATGACTTTCGATTAAAAATTCATTTTCAATATCTTGAAAATTTCCCAATTAACTAATACGAAAACTTTACTTTCAACATTTTTTTAAACTCTTAGATAGTTGCAAAAGAAACAATGTAATCAGAAGTGCCTGAATGTGTAAGAAAGCATCAACTTATATATATATATATATATATTTAATCATTCAAAATAAATTTAAATTATAATTTTCTTTTCAATATTTATTAATCGCAAGTTGTGTTTTAGATTTTATATTTCGGTTTTCTATTTGTCGACAAGTTCAAATGTATAAATGCTTCGTAAAACTTAAACATCTGTTGCGAGAAAATTAAACATGTAATTTTCCGAGACATACATATTTTAAGTCTTATAATTACTTGCTCAAACACCTCTTTCTGAAGCCGGAACTTTTCCTACACTTATTGTTGATAGTTTCTAATATGAAAAAGAACGCTGAGAACCAGGTACTGATTAGAGGATGAAATCATATTCTACTATGATTTTCGGGGTATGCTACTAAAAAAACTGCATAATAAGCTCATCAAGAAGCTCGATTCTCCAGCATTTGAAGGATAAATATAAAACAAAATCACTAAGGAAATAGTGGTAGTCAAAATTTTGGTTTCTTTTAAAAGAGACCGCTAGGAGGCCTCATATATTAATTGCAAACATCTTTCATGCTACAAAGCTGAAAACTAAGATCTCGCAAAGACTTTTACTTTATAAAAAACTTGTTCAACATTAATTATGACTATTGTTCCTGTAAAGCTAGATATTTAATAAGATTTTTCTTTGATATTCGAGTTCCCCTAACCTTTTGTAATGTTGTACATGTATTAAGATTTTTCTTAACCCTTAGCCGGAAACGTGAAAATCCTGTGCACAAAAAGAACACTTAATAATTTACCAAATAGAGAACATATACATTTAATCGTTAATAATACATTGTAAAAAATATCTGTAGTTCTACAGATGCAAAGTTACATGCTTACTAAACTTTCATCTGTAACTGTAAAAAAAAAAAGCTGTAAATGTACAAAATTATTTTCTGTAAAGCTACAGAAATCTGTAACTTTACAAATGAATCTGCTAAAATTACAGTAATCTCACTAAAATTTTGTCTGTAATCCTGGTTGTAGTTACATGAAAAGTTCTAGGCATCCCGGTTTCCTAAAAAGTTCTCAGTAACCTTACAGATTTTATTATTTTCGGGGCAAAAGTATAACTGTTACATGAATTTTTGTTGTTGCCGTTATATAAAAAGTTCTAGGAATCCTAGTTTGCTAGAAAAACTTTAGTAACTTTACAGGTTGTTTTTTAAAGTGTAATGCATTAACAGGACCAATTTTTTAATATAACAGCATAAAAATAAATTTTGAGTGTCGGGGAGAGAAAATATTAAGGCCAGATATGTAGACGCAGTCATCTCACAGGCGGAACGTTTCCTGTTAAGGGTGAATATTTCGGCCTCTCTAACCGCCTGAATTAGACAGTTATGTGGCTAGAAGTACGATTTTTCTCATGCAAGTCTATGTCTTAGAAAGACTTAATTTTTGTAGTAAAAAATTTCTTTGATTATTTTTCCGGTATCGACTGCATCTTTTTTAGTGCAAAAATCATATTTGAAAACATTCTTTATTAGGTAGCTTTCATTACAAAAATCTACCTATTGCAGTCGTTCGGAGGAAAACGATTTCAAAAAATTTTGATATATTTTCATCGATCATGACCCCCAGACCCCGAAACCACCCTCCGTTCAAAAGTTGATATATATATATATATTATATATATATATATATATAGATATACATATATATATATTTGATCTTTGTCACACTGTAACTCTCGTATTTATGAACCGATTTGGATGTAACTTCGTGTATACATAGTGCATACCAATGCCTCGACCGAGTTCGTTGGCCAGATTTATTCGCCTTCTTGTTTCAAAATGGCGGCCATTTAAATTTTTTTAAAAAATTTAAATGGCGGCCATTTAAATTTTAAAAAAAAATTTAAAATTTGAAATGTGGTACCAAAAAATTGAAAATTGAAAAATATTTTTTCTTATGTGTTTGACCTTGGTACAAAGATTCCGGAGCATTTTTTGTTTCGTCTATATCTTAAAAAATGGCTGAGTTATAGCACTTTGAATTTCTATTGTGGCTGACATTTTGAAACGACCTGATATTTGTCACGCGATAACAGGCGTATTTATGAATCGATTTGGATGCACCTTGGTGTATACATAATACGTCTCTTGTTTCAAAATGGCGGCCATTTAATTTTTTTAAAAAAAATTGAAATTTGAAATGTGGTACCAAAAATTTGAAAATTGAAAAATATTTTTTTCTCTTTGTGTTTGACCTTGATACAAAGATTCCGGAGCAGTTTTTGTTTCGTCTATATCTTAAAAAATGGCTGAGTTATAGCACTTTGAATTTCTAACGTGGCTGACATTTTGAAACGACCTGATTTTTGTCACGCGATAACAGGCGTATTTATGAACCGATTTGGATGTACCTTGGTGTATACATAATACGTACTAATATCTCGATCGAGTTCGTTCGCCAGCTTCATCCGCCATCTTGTTTCAAAATGGCGGCCAATTAATTTTTTTTTTAATTTAAAATTTAAAATGAGGCACCAAAAAATTGTGCACAGGAATTACTAAGGTCTCGACCAAGTTCACTCGTTAGCCTCATCCAACATGTTGTCTTAAAATGGCAGGAACTTCAAGATATCGCCCAATTTGGCAACCAAACATAAGTTACTTTAAATAAAAGCAGCTTGGATAAAGCAGACTAATTTCGCGAAATTCTCATTCATAATGATTTAGTATAGATAAAAATTAGTATTGAATCTCCTATAATCGGTTTCCGCTAAATTGAGCTTCGTGTGTTTGAATAATATAAGCTTGCTTTTTAAAAATAAGGAATATGAAAGCTACCTCTTCCTCCCGGCACTGGCCGGAAGGACTTTTTTATTGTCACGAGATTTGTCGGCTTAGTAGGCAGAATAATTGGGTAGCTTTCATTACAAAAAGTAAAAAGCTACCAATTGCAGCCGTCCGGAGAAAAGCACTTGCGGAAAATTTGGGTATATTTTGGGTATCATGACCCCGCCCCCCCCAGACTCCAAAACCACCCTCTGTTCAAATATGACTTTTATATATATACTAGCAAACCCCGCGGCTTTGCTCGCGTAATAGTTGAAATATGCCAAGTGATATTTGCATGAATATTTTTATTAGAAGAACACTTTTTGAAATAATTCAAAAATTACAAATTAAGCCACAGTTTGAATAAACTTCATTATAAATGTGCAATAGACAGAAATGAGATTTTAATTAATAAGAAGAACTAAAACTAATTCCAAATAAATGATAATTTAGAAAGTATTTTGAGACTTTTATGCTCAATTGATACGCTCATTTCAGTATTCATTTGACGTTTTGAATTTTTTACAAACCATCTTAAACATCTTAAAATTAACCATCACGTCAAATTCCAAGCTTGTTGTCTAACAGTCTACCACCTCTCTGGTGTTAGTGGCACCAACATAAAATGCCGAAACAGAGTTGAAATAGAATGTCTCGAAAAATGTTGAAACAGAGACTGTCACCATTAATTTGTCAACATTAACCTTGAAATCGGTTGGTATTTCCTAATATTCTATAGGCAACGGAATTTAGATGTTTTTAAAGGCTTTCTTGCTGTTCCTGCCAACCAGGTGATAGTGACACCGGCATAAAATATAGCCCGTATAGGATCAGAGACTATCACTCTTGATTCGCAACCAATAACTTCTGTAATCGGTATCTTATTTCCTGAGGTTCCATAGAAATCGTAATTTAGGACCCTGTTAGAATGCTTTTCGCTCCTTCTCTTCGCTTCACCCCTTCTTAATTTTGAATTTATTTTCGACTGTTCTTAGAGGACATTTATATTTTATAAGTAAATAACGTGCTATATGTAAAGTTTCTAGCCTCTTCACAACCGTAGAAATCGCAATTTAGAAAGTTTTTTGCTCCTGAACCCTCTAGGGGTTGCGGCACCGACATAAATATTAGTTATGTTTGAGCAAGTTCTATCACCATCCATTTGCAACCATTATGTTTGAAATCGGTTTCGTATTTCACACGATTGCTTAAAAATCGTAATTTAGAACGCTTATAGAACGCTTTTCGCTCACATCATCCTTTTAAATTTGGAATTTTCTTTCGACAATTCTTAGAAAGTATTTGCATCTTTGAAGTAATTACCACTCCAAATTTAAAATGCTGGACCCCCCTCAGTAACACAAAAAAACGCCATTTAGAACATTTTTCGCTCCTGTAATCCACTGGTGGTAGTGACAACAACGTAAAATATATGCTATGTTGTAGAGGGGACTGTCACCATCAATTTGAAACCATTACTCCTGAAATCGGTTTATATTTCCTGAGATTGCGTAGGAATAACTATTTAGAACGTTTTTAAAGCACTTTTCGTTCATTTTCACCGTTTTAAAATTTAAAATTTTTAAGGAACTCTTTTCAGAGAGTATTTACATCTTATAAGTAATTACCATGCCAAATTTGAAGTTGCTAGCACCTTCAGTATCACAAAAATCACAATTTAGAACGTTTTTTAAAATGCAACCGCAAGGTGGTAATGACACCGACATGAAATAACTCCTATATTGGAGCAAGGGCTGTAATCATCAATTTCCAACCATTACTTATGAAATAGGTTGGGTACTTTCTGAGATTGCGTAGAAATAGCAATTTAGAACGTTTAGAATGTTTTACGCAAATTTTCACCCCGTTTAAATTTTGAATTATTTAGGAAATGTTCTTAGAGATCATTTTTATATTATAAGTAACTACCATGCCTAGTTTCAAGTTTCTAGTCCATGCAGTATTACAAAAAACGGAATTTAGATTGTTTTTTGCTCCTTCAACCCATTTGGGGTAGTGGCACCGACATGAAATACAGCCTATGTTGGAGCGAGGGCTGTCACCATCGTTTTCATAGCATTAATTTTTAAACCGGTTCGGTACTTCCTGAGATTGCGTAGAAATCGCAAATTAGAAAGTTTTTTAGAACACTTTTCGCTCTTTTTCACCCCTTTTAAATTTAGATTTTTTGGGAAATGTTCTTAGAGATCATTTGTATCTTAATAAATAACTGTCCTGCCTAATTTCAGGATCCTAGACCCTTCAGTAACTCAAAAATCGCAATTTAGAACTTTTTTCTAAGGCATGCGTTTTTCTAAGGCATGCTGTTGCTTTCTTTTCTCTAAGTGACTTTAAAGTTATCTTTTCCCGTTTCACCAGAATTGTTCTACTTTCCCCAGGTAAATCGATCTCCACGCTTAATTAGGAGTACTGCAGTGTATATAAATCTCAAAAAGTGGTTAATCAGAAACATATTTAAAATTATTCTGCCTGCTAAGCAACAAATCTCGTGATAATAAAAATAAAGAAATTTTTCAAATCTGCTTTTTGTACTGAAAAGTTGCTGATACCGGAAAAATAATTAAAGAAATGTTTTGTTATAAAAATTAAGTTTTTTCTAAGGCATGCTGTTGCGTTAGAGCAGTGGTTCACAAACTTTTGGGCTCCCGGAGCCCTTTTTGGGAAGAATTTCTAAGGCGGAGCCCCTTAACCCCACGGTACTCTATGGTTTACAAATTAATGTTTTTTATGCCTATGGAGCAGAAAAAAATCTGCCGAATAAGAGCGAGTCTGAACCGGTAGTTTCCAACATGGGGTCAAGGTTTTCAGTTTGGCCCTTTTCTTGATACAGAAATTCTGAATTCATACTAGAAATTTTGAAAATCAAATTTTCTATTATTTAACCGCTTAAAAAAGTTTTATTTAATATTACTATTATTGGACAGAATAAATTACAAATAAGGACTAAAAATCACTTTTTTGTATTGAATTATCTGCCTTGTATATCCGCCAAGTACAGCGAAAATTATAGTTAAACATTTGTGGTTTTTGAAAGGTGTTAGTAACGAAGAAAAAAAAACTCTTCTTACCCGAGCGACGTTCGAGCAGTATTGTTAACCCTTTCAGGGTTTCACGGGTACTTGTATTCGTAAAATGTTGAATAATTGAATGACATCAGTATTTACAAGAAAATTTATTTGTAAACCATTAAAATTTTATTTTCGCGTACTTAAGAAGGATCAAATTTTCATTAATAAATTCGGGTGACAATGTGGCAATTAGGGATTAAAATTATGTGATGCCATAGCGACATCACGGCCCTTTAAGGGGTTAATGACATCCATTTTTAAAATAAAAAATATTATTTCGGGAATTTCAATATGAACTCGGAATTAAAGATAAAAATAGTAACCACATACACACAGAAAAAAAAGGTAAGTTATACAGCTTTCGTTTACAAAGAGAGACTTCTATATAATCCCAGTAGCAGGGATCGTACTTGTCCTAAAATTTCACGACCAGGAAATTCTTCGGTACCAGTATTTTCTTATGGAAAAATCTCTTCTTAACCCCTTAACCTACAATGACGGGCATAGCCTGCGTACGATGTTCGAGCCAAATGTAAATTCTTTTTATCACTAAAATTTCACAGTAAATATAGCTTAATTTAATTGTCGAAATTCTATGATTAAACAAGTAGAAAATCTCTATTATATTTTAGTGGTAGCTATGGATTTACCAAACCGTGGAGCTGTTAGAAGTAAATCGTAGGTTAAGGGGTTAAATAAGGTAAAATTTCGTGCGTTTAACCTAGATTTATTTTTCCATAAACAAATAGTGATATTTTTCCTAAAAAAATACCTTAAGCGTACGATCCCTGCAGTAGGATAATAGCGAAAGGAAAGAAATGCGGAGGCCCAGTCGCCCAAGAGTAATAATATAATATGAATCGCCTCTGAGCTTCTTCTTTAGAACCATTTTTTAAAAATACATTTAGAAGGAGATCATCGTTTCAGTGTTTAAGTGGGCGGGGCAAAATTTATAACCTGTATTGTTAGGTGTAGCATCGTTCACTTTTTTTTGGATGTTTTATTTGAAGTATTTAGCTATTAATTATAGTTTTGAAAGAATCTTTCACCATTGTTTTTGCCTCAAAATAGACGTACGGTTAAAAACTAAACATGTTAAAAGAACAGCAACTAGTAGAAAAACTTTACTAACAAAACGGGATATATGGATGGAATTAAATTTATATCTCGACGGGTACACACTGACGAAAAGTCTAAGCAAGGGGTGGAGCTGAGCAAAAGTTTAGATTGTTAGTGTGATGACAAATGTAAAGAACCAATATGTATTTTAAAAATTGCTACAGTCTTATTTCTGATAAGGGAATGTGGCATCATAACATAAGAATCTTAGCCATTGCCGAGATCAATTAAAGCAAAATTTAAAAGAGGGGTTGTTAAATGATACAAGATGTTAAAAACAATGCGTTTTCAGCATCATACATGCCTTTAAAAATTAAGTACAATTATGTAAAACGGCATAGAAAATTTAAATAAGAATTAATAAAAATAAAATAAACAGATTAAAGGAATTAAAGTTGCAAAAAGGCAAAAGAAAGCTACTTACACAACGTATACAAATATTAAATTAATCTAATGAGAGTTTATTAAATGATACAAGATGTTACAAAAAAGAGGTTTTAATCAACAAACATTGCAGTACTATGAAAAACAGTATATACAAATAACATAAACAGATTAAAGAAATTAAAGTTAGATTAAAAAAAAATATATATATATATATACACAAATGAAATTCACACAGAATATAATATAAATAGGCGGAGCTCCAACGAACAAAACTGTTCTCCCTTTTGTTCGGCAAGCAAAGATAACAGCACTGGAGCGTCTTTGCTCTTTCATTTCACATTGTGCATTCGATTCAGAATACTATTTCCTGTAACTTATTTTAAATCGAATTTTTAAAACACATTAAATGCAGACACATAAAATAAAGTAATTGAAACCAAAAATATTATATAAAAAATAGATACATGTATAATGCAAAATATTTCCTTTACTTTTAAAAATACGAGTTGCAACCCGTCGAAATTCGACGTACTAAAATGTTTGAAAGGAACTGTCAGATCGCAATCATAATAAATCTACAAAAATAATTGCAACAAAAAAATCATCTTACATTGGTTGTCTAACTCTTAAAACCTTAAAACAAATAATATTTTAAACCCAAAATTACCAAAATATTATTTCTACAAACTTCAACTGCTTAAATTATTGAAAAATTAAACTGTATTAGATTACGTAATCAAGATGAGTAATTATGATGAAGTTATCGATGGAGCTCTTATGTTTGTTTTTATACGGGATGAAAAATCAGTAAAAAGTATTTCGCTTTGTCACATCATAAAATTTTCCCCCATAAAATCTAAACTGTACGTTATTTTCACATTCTCGTAATTTACATACGCACCACTCAAATACACAATTTGAAAGTATTTTAACGCGCAAAAGAATAGATTATTAATGAATGCATTTCCAAAGTTAAAGTCACGTTTGTCCGATACAACTTTTCATGTGAACATTCGCACAAACCTTAAGTTCTAATCTTAGTACCCGCGAAAAAAAAAAATCAGAAATTTGACTTTAGTTGTCATAGTATTCGCCATTTATAGTATTGGTCAAATATATAGTTTTATAAAAAAAAAAAAAAAAAAAATGATCGTTTTGTTTTAAATATATCATTTTTACTCAATGAATCATTTTGCCGAGCGCCTCAAACTCATTTATCAGCGTAATGTAAAAATATTAAAAATGTAGCTGATTTATGAAGAAGAATGCGTGTTTTATTTAATGTCTGACATCATTTTCTGTTCAAAAATTATAAAAAAGTTACTTTTATTTGTAATGTGAAAATGGCATCAATAAGGATATAATGAATAAAAATAATAAACCCTGAACATTTTCCCTTTACTTTCAATATAAATGGAGTACTTCAGTTGCCACAATTACAAAATTTGTATTAAAAACTACAAAAAAATTAATATCTCAAAAACAAATTGAGCTATAGCTTTCAAACAAATAGTATTTAAAAGAGAATTTTTTTCCTTATATGACGGTGTAAAAAGTTAAAATGTGTGATGCATAGAAGTTTAAAAATTTGCAGTAGAGAAAATGCAAAACCAAAATTTTATTTCAAATTTCAAAGTGTTGCCATTCGCAAAATGACGTATGCGTTACGCACAGATATGTTTGTCCTTTATAATATAGATACTATTTTTCAACCCAGTGATGTATTTCTTTTTTACACACACACATAAATTGCTACATACTTTCGGAAAAATTTCCCTTGCAATATGCTAATTTCTTTCATGTTTCGTTTATTTTCCTGGAATGCCGCGGAGCTCCTGAAAAGTATAGGCGGAGCCCCAAGGGCTCCGCGGAGCACACTTTGGGAACCTCTGCGTTAGAGAAATCATACTTCTAGCTACGTAACTGTCTACTTCAGGCGGTTAGAGAAGCTGAAACATTAAGAAAAATCTTTATACATGCACAACATTACAGGAGGTTAGGGAAACTCAAATATAAAAGAAAAATCTTATTACATTTGTACATTTACAGGAATAACAGTCATAATTAATATTGAATCAGTTTTTCCTGTAGTAAAAGGTCTTTGTGATATCTTAGTTTTCAGCTTTTTAACGTAAAAGATCTTTGTATTTAATATATGAGGCCACCGAGCGGTCTCTTTTAAAAGAAACTAAATCGATATTTTGACCGCCACTATTTCCTTAGGGATTTTGTTTTATATTTATCTTGAAAATGCTGTAGAATAGTACAATAGCTTCATGATGAACTTATTGTGCAATTTCTTAGTAACGTATCCCGAAAATCACTTTAAAAATATTGGTGATTTAAAAAAAGACCGTCCGGAGGCCTTAATCTAGTAGAATATGATTTCATCCTCTAATCAGTACCTAGTTCACAGCGTTCTATTTCATATTAGAAACTATGAACAATAAGTGTAGAAAAAATTCCGGCTTCAAAAAGAGGTGTTTGAGCAAGTAATTATAAGAGTTAAAATATTTATGTCTTAGAAAATAACATGTTTAATTTTCTCGCAACATATGTTTAATTTTTACGAAGCATTTATTCATTTGAACTTATCGAAAAATAGAAAATTTAAATATAAAATTTAAAGCACAACTTCGGATTAATAAATATTGAAAAAAATATATATAATGTAAATTTATTTTTTTTAATTTATTTTAAATTACTAAAATATATATATATATATATAAAGTTGATGCTTTCTTACACATTCGGCACTGCTTTTGCTTACATAGATTGTTTCTTTTGCAAATAATTAGGAGTTTTAAGAAAATATTTAGAACGTAATGTTTTCGTATTAGTTAATTGGAAAATTTTCAAGAGATTGAAAACGAAAGTTTAATCGAAAGACAATCTTTCATAGTAAGTACTAAAATAAAATAAAATAACGGTGATTACATTTATTGTATTCGTAAGATGCGTATTTGAAAATGTTTTAGTTAATCATTTACTTTAAAAACGACGTTAAAAATCATTCACATAAAAAATGAAAAATCTAGGTCTCAGCTACATTATATTTGTGACTTTTTGCAAGCTATTTTTAAAATGTATTTTATACTACGATACGTATTCATTCTGAGTTAGAAAATAAACGAAGTTGAACGAAGGAGTTAAAACATATTTAAAAATACAGCAGAAACTCGATTATCCGAAGTAATTGGGACCGAACATCTTTCGGAAAATCGAAATTTTCGGATAATCGAGAATGCTTTAACTTTAAGATTAAGGACAAATATATGATCTATTTCTTATTATGATAACAAGTGCTTAATAAAAATAAAGCAATAGCAAAATAGAAACAAGAATAAATTACCTGAATTTTAATTTTGAAATTAAGTAATTTTACATAACGAACAGAAGAAACACTTGCTAGACCACATTCACACATTCCGGTTGACCCTTTTCCTACTGTGTTTTAGTCCACTCAGCAGCTTACGGGAGTTCAAGTTAAATTGAAAGGAATTATAAGAAAGGGGATGAAAATATTTACCTATACTCGTGGTTCGGAAACAGCCGCTTGCATACAAGGAATTTGATAGAAAAGAAAAAAGAAGAAAAAAAAGGCTATAAAAATGAATTTTTCACAGAAGGAATGTGATAGTAAAAAAAAAATTAAAGCTTTAAAAATGAATTTCGGTTAACCGAGAGTTTCGGATAAAAAATGTTCTACTGTACTTTAAATGAGATATTTTTTTCTAAACGCATAGATACATTGTGAAATACTTTACAACATTACTACAACATTACGAAAACTTTAAAAAATATTTATCTCACGAAAAACAACTTGTAAATGATCCCGCCAAGCCACGTATCTAAAACGTCAGTCATAAAAAGAAGTGATATTTTTAAGTGAAGCGACATAGATGCGCATACTCCTAGTGCCATGCAAAAATCTAGCACTGCTCATGATTCCAAAGGACTTAGAGTGAGGTACAGTATGTAAAAACTGCTTGGCGACCTGCAAACTCTTATAATGTTTGTGTTTCCTGCACTTACATATGACTATATGTTTAAATTTTCTTCTTGTATTACTGTTCCCATGAAACTGCAAAAAGTTGATGCTTCTGTGTTTGCACGTCCATTCTTGTTTATCAGAATGTAGGATCGCTTTGTTGATTTTATTTACCATTAATTGAAAAAGAAATATTACCTAGTTTTGTGAGGAGGATTTTTTAAGCAAACTTGTAGACATTTTGAGTTTGTAAAATAATAAAAGAAATAATGATCATAATATGCATATTAATAATAATGCACTTAATAATAGACATTAACTAAACCGAGATATAATACAGTAACGCTTGCGTAAACGGAATTGCACATAGCGGGGAAAAAGTATTTTCTAGTTAGGCTTCTGTTTTAATAGTTTTATATAATATGAATTACATTGGAAACGTGACATTTTTTGTTTAAGAAATAATTCCGGCATAAACAGGATCCATTTCATCAGTTTTCCCTTTAATTTTAAAACAGGGGATTAAACGTATTTATGTAATGAAAATTTAATTGTAATTAAAATATGTATAATTATTTGAATAAAGATATTCAATGTTCAAAATATTGAAAATTAAAATTGTAATAATAGATTATTACCACACGAAGTACCATATCCTGCTTTTCTTACAACTCTTTCTGGTTTATTACAGATCTTTCTCTTACAAATATTTATAAAAGTGATCTAACGAGAATTTAAAATATTTTTTTTCGATTTTCACAAATTTTCAAAATTGATATCCTGCATATATTATGTACGTCTGCAGGTCGCCAAGCAGTTTTTACATACTGTACCTCACTCCAGGTCTTTTGGAAACATTATGAGTAGTGATAGGTTTTTACACAGGAGTATGCACATCTATATCGCTTCTTTTTATGTGATATCATTTCTTTTTATGACTGACGTTTTAGATTTGTGGCTTGGCGGGACCATTTATAACGAGTTGTGTTTCATGAGATATCACTCCTTTTTGTAGGGTATTTTATCTGCATTATACGTATTCAATTTTAATTCAGAAAAGAAAGGATAAAATAAATATGACAGAGGTAAAAAAAATAATTTAATAGTGATGCTATAAATTTTTCAAATGTGTAATATGTCTGATAAGAGATTATATTAGACTATTTTAAAATCATTTAAAACCATTCATTAGATTCTTACACATCTCAGAAGAATTCGTTTATTTTTTTAGAAATGGTAAAATGACGCCCCCCCCCCCCCCAAATTTCCTCCTGGGTTCATGAATGGTGTCCGCAAAATTTAGAAAAGTGGCCCCCCCCGGAGAGCAAACTGGGGGGAGGAGCTCAGGATGTTCATAACATGAATAAATGGTCACAGGCCTTTTCAACAATGTATCACATGTGGGGGTTGGAAAAAGTTAGAAAAATGACCCCCTTTGGCTCTACTATCGTGCCTCTTGGAATACATCCTCCCCCTTCTTTTTGAAATAATTTTTGCAGAAATGTGTTACTCCGCACGGTAACTACATAGAAAAGGACTAATACAATGTAGCAATTTCATAAATTGTACTCAGTTATTTTTATGTAAGGGCAAAAACTTATTGATACCTCCTTGTACATGAAAAAATATAGAGAACGAATTGCATAATATTCTTTGTTTGAAGTCAGTTATTTAGCAGAATCAAAACTTAATCGACATGAAATAATTTCAGATGTTAGAGATTTCATATCTGTATTCAAAAGTATTTTTTTCTTCAATTATTTGTTTAACGATTATTTAAGAGGATATGATCATAATCCAAGTTTGTAAATTGTTAATGTAATCAAAGATGATTTCCCTTCTACAAGAGAAGAAAATGATTTGATGTTAAATGCTAAGTTTTACAAAATTGATTCCCTTTTCATTCTATTAATCCCATACCTAGTAACAACAATATACGCAATCAGTTTCTGCAATTGTTTGTGTGAAAATACTTCCCTACTGATAAAAATATAAAGGACCACTATTGCACCAATAATCCTACTTTTGTGAATCGTTCCATTTTAATATCAATATTGCCTAAATATTGGTTTATATTTTATATATTATATTTACCAATATTTCAGAAATATTGATTTTATTGACTTTAGTTTCATACACTAACTCGTGCCAGAACAGGCGTAACTTGTAAACATCTTAACCCTTTATGTCCCAAATTATGAATTGTAAAATTTTCATTTTCTAAAGCATTTTTCGTGAATTTTTGAAACTACATTAGAAGATTTACACAATCATTTAATAAATTTTAGAAGGATTTTGCCAATTAAAATTAATTGATTAAATTTGAATTTATAAGAATTTTGTTCAATATTTATAACTGCACTCAAATCTTTTATTTAAAATCTTTTGTTTAGTATTTTGTAGAATTAGGAAATGTACAAATATAATGTTCTTGCAGTAGAAATACACAAGTATTTTTGAAATGAAACTCCCCTCCCCCCCCCCCCAATCTTTGAACGTCAAGAAAGCTGAAAAGATGCAAAGGCAAAAGAAATCATTCTTTTAAAAATATTTATGTTTTGTGCAACCAATAATGCCTTTGGAACAAAATAAAATAAAGTATCTATAACTCATTCTAAACTGTATTACTGCTTATCGATGTATTAAATGAATTTTATAACAAGTTGTTTTAAAGGTACTTTATTTATCGTCGGGGATAAAAGGTTAATGCGTTTTATTTAGCCAAAATATAGTCAATATTGGTTCAACATGTTTTGATACTAGGTTATAGTTTAGAATAATTTTCCAGAACTGAATCGAGACTACGTGTATAAAAATGGTTACCATTTTTTTACAGAATAGGAATAAAATACCTGGTGATGAGGTTTTTCAGAACATTGGGATGGCAATGATCACTTATCTAAGAACACAATAGTGTATCATTCAAGTATGAGATAGGTGTATTTTTTAATAAATATGCGAAATTTAAAATCTAAATCCCATGAGTTTTAAACTACATACACCCTAGTTCTGATCGCTTTGTATACTACTAAACGATTTCTTTCAAGAAAATTAGAATTCAAATTATTTTTTTCAGATATTCAGTCTGAAGGCTACCCATTTCACCTCACAAAATATGGTAAAAAAAGAAGGGGCTTAATAATATCAGCCTTCTTCCCAAAGAAAATCAAATATAACTACAAAATTCATACGGCACTTTATAGTACTTCTGCATTTTATTATTCTGTTTCACATGGATTAATCCTTTATAACTTACAAAATTTTAATGGATTTACTACTTTTCATTTTTCGTTTATACAATTTGATTTCTCCTTTCAACTCCGTACTAAGAAGAAAGTTCTGGAGATCTATGTTTATATAAATACAACAGTGCATATTTTTTAAATGTAAAAGTTGATAAGGAACGCATTTTGTACATTACTATAGAAGTTATTAATCGTAAACCACAGTAATACGCCTCATAACGAACAGACCGGTACACGAGAAAAAAACGTTATATCAAATGCCCTTATGAACTAAGCACATTCAAATATTGCGAAAAATGATAGCCTTCATGTAAGTGTTATATAAATGTCTCCAAAACATTAATAAGTAATTGTATTATAAATATTTATAGAAATTAACGATAGAGACATTTTTGAAAAAAAAAAAAGCAATGCGCTTTAGATTGAGTTTAGTTTTAACCGAGAGGCACAGTAAATATATCTAAATGAGAGATATTACGATGAGATACTGTATCTAAAATATTGAAAATTATTAAATAAAAGAATCACAGCACAGGACTGCAATATATAGTTTAATTATTCAGCAACATATGTAATTGTACTTCTATCTAAATTATGAGGTACAAAAATTATTGCCAAGCAGGGAGTAATAAAATACGATAAAGTAATTGCTTTGTTGGGAAATATTTCTCTAGAAATAAATAAAACTTCTCCTGACATGGATTTAAACTTAGCAAAATTAATAGAGCAATTTATGTCTGTTTTCCATCCTTAATTCCTAAAAAAATGTTCGAAAGCCTTTCATTTTCATGACAACGTGAACAATTGAAGCTTTTAATATATCGTTTAGATGAATTTCACATTTTTGAAATTGATTTCGTTCATGTAATTACTTTTATGCAGCTAGAGTTATCGAATAACTTCAGATAAATATACAAAAAGGATATATATATATATATATATATATATACAGGGTGATTCATAAATATCGAAACAATAGGCTACCTCCTTAAATATTGCCCCTAGGCACATACTTCCAACTGCAAAGTTTCATAGAAAAAGGTGCCAAATTTAATGATATAAGTTGTAACTCCATGGGTGGTCTATTTGAGAAAATACAAAAACTAATTTTGTATACGGTCCCCGTTCGGTAAAATTTACAAACTGACTGTTTTACGAAACAAACTGACAACAGTAAAACGAAATAGATAATTTTACCATGTGTGTGCAAAAGCATTTCCATGAATAAGATGCTTAAATAACAGGAAATTTTCTATTCAATTTTACTGGTGGGAAGTTTGCTCCGGAGGTATTTAGAAACTATAGATCCGATTTGCTAGCAGTGCTACGTCCCAAGAAGATCGCTATATTGTTATTTCGGTAAAAAGAAACCGACGCAGAACAGCTGGTCAGTTAACAAACCAACTTTGTGCTGCCACAGAAACTAAAATATTCCGGAAAAGTGTTGCAAAACGTTTGAAAAAGGGTGGACTATACGCCAGATGACCTGTTGTGTGTCCCCTGTCCCACTCTCGAGACTCCAATGTAGCGCCCATTTACAGTGGCGTTTACGTTACCCGTATGCATCGCAACTGAACTGATGACGACTGGTCTACCGTGCTCTTCTCAGATGAGAGTAGATTCAGCCTATCTTCTGTTTATAGACATAAACTGATATGGCGCGAGGTTGGTAGTGCTTACTGTCTCGAAAATGTTTTAGAAAGAGATCGATATGCGACTTCAAGTATCATGGTGTGGGAAGGCGTAATGTTCAATGGCCGCACGGATCTCTATGTGCTTGATCAAGGGTCCATGACCGGTAGATTGAAGACGCCCTGCTTCCACATGTTCGACTTTTTCGAGGTGCTGCCGGCGAACACGTTCCCCTGACCTGAATCCCATTGAAAATGTAAGGAATGTCTTGGGGAGATGTATTGCTGCTCGACAATTTCTGCCCACAAACATGGAAACCCTCACCCGTGCAGTGAATGAGAAATGGCACAACTTGCTTCAACAGCTACTGAATGATGTTGTTCTGAGTACGCCACGCCATGTTGAAAGTTGTCTCCCATTACACGGTGGCCACATCCCTTATTGATATGGCACTGACGATTGTTAATTGTGAGTATTTTGTTTTCTTTGTAAATTCATGTTTTCGGACAATATTCACGTTTCAGGAAAATAACCTCTGGTCATACCCTGTATACATCCTTTCAACAAAATTTTTATAGTAAATCCTGTGTAACATTCTGTTAATTCTATTGTTTGCTTCTTGACCCACAATTTCACGTAGATTCTCATTTACGTGTGCATTTCCTCTTGGTCCTCAAGTTTTGTCCACCAGTGTATAATTCTAATGAGATAATATTTTGTGTGGTTATCATATTAAAAACCCAAACATAAATATATTGAATTTATGATATGGATTACGAAATTAGTATTCGAAAACAATATGAATTGCAACTTACAATATTTTTGACAGATTTATATTCATTATGTCCTGCTTTATTCAAAATTTCAAATCTTTCTTCGAAGTAGTTTTCAAATTTTGCTTAAAAAACATCAAAATTGTGGTTTAAGGGGCCGTCAAGGATGTGCAAAAATGCATAATTTGAAAAAATATATATTTTACTCATTTTATTGAAACATTTGGGCTGGAAAATAGTCGAAATATATTAAGTGAGTGAAATGGTCATATTGCCAAGAAATAATACATTAAAACAAGTGACTTTAGTCATTCTGTAGCATTTCATGAATCGAGTACCGAACTTCAATTTGGATGCAGCCCCTAAAATAGGCTCATTTTAAAATAATTAATTTCTCTTAAACTAATCGTACAAATTCCGTGAATTTTTGAAGCTAGGCTAGCATAAAGTGTGTAGAACACTGTAAAATAAAAACGGGCTAAAGTACGGAAATGCTACTGGCAATCGAGACGGCAGTACTATTTCCATATTTTAACGGAACTTTTTCCCGATAAATTACAGAAAAATGTCTGTTTTTTGGCATTTACGGGGGGAAAACTTCCGTTAACATACGAAATAGTACTGACGTCTCCATTGCCAAAGTATTTCCAAATTTTAGCCCGTTTTTTTTACAGTGAATTTATTTATGGTATCAAACTTGGGTATTGTTATTGAAAAAACAATGTTTGGGTTTGTTTTGATATGTAGATGACCCCTAAGCAAATTTTATATGCATCATTTAAAAGCAGACTTTATTTCCAATCGTTTGGTATCGGTAACTTTCTTCTATTATAATTAGTTACGGAGTTAGTAGAGCGTGTATACGTTTTTCTCCGAGATTGTACTTCAAATTTCCAGTATAAGGCTTGACAATTACGCTCTATGGCAATACAGCAATTTAATATTTTTAGAACTTTAAAAAAAAAAAAAAAACTTTAGAAAAAAGAGACGAACTTAGAACTTTTAGAAATTAGAAAAAAGGGTGGGGGGAGGCAATAAAAATCACACAAAAAAAAATAACGTACACATTTGTGGCCGCTGAGCGTTAATGCTAATTTTTGAGGGAAATAATTTCTTATAAAATAAAGAAACTAACAGTAAAATTCTTTCTTATGTTTCTGCAAATTATTAAAACTTGTTTTTATTAAATATTAACGATTTGTTCAAATAATCCAACAACACTGACTGCCAAAAAATTACTTCATTCTTTTGCCATATGTCTATCTGTACATCGGTGTAGCCCAACCATAAAATTTGTACTTCTCTTATTGAGGAATTCTGTAGTGAATAAGTTATTATAAAATGTTTGTTCTACTTATTGTTGACAGTAATTATAATTATAAAAAACTAAACGTCCACATAATGTAGCCAAGGGCATGGAGAGTTTACTAAAACTAAAATTACAATATTTCACTGATAAAAAAGAGCTGTCTTTACATGATTTTACAATGCTTTTTCAATGAAAATTAATTAAGATTACAAGATCTCTTTGCTTCAATGTTTTAAATGATCACCAGAACAAATTTTTTAAATCAAAAATTATAGTAAATCTGAATTTATACATTAGATACAAATGCAGTAAGATGAATTTACGTTTCAACAGATATCGTTGTTACGTACGAGTTTATTAAAGTTTCGCAATAGACGTTTCTTAGTTAGTATGTAAGTAAGTATTGCTATTAGGATATTTATGTTATTAAGATAAAATCATGTACAGCGAGATGCTTATACTAATAAAACCTCAGTGTAAATCTCATCCTCGGACATACTACAACCAATAGTAGAAAATTCCGACGGTGAAATCTGCGAGAAAACGGGGGGTTCAGGGGGACAGATCCTCCCTAAAAATAAACTTTTTATTGTAAAAAAACTACAAGAATAATCAGATTAAGAAAATTATTGCATGAAATAGCGTTTAACATTTAACACAATTTTACAGCTTCTAAAATTTATATTCTCTGAATCTTTGAAAAATTTATATGCTCATAAATATATGTAAGTTAAAATAATTAAACTTCGATAGCAGAAAATCAGATGTCCTTTAAAGTAAAATCAAAATAAAAAGCTAACTTTTGCAGCTAAACTTGAGATACCTGATCTCCAGATTTACTAATTATAGACAATTAATTAAATTTGACAACTAGTCACATACACATATTTTACTATGTAAATTTTAGAAAAAACGTCAACAAAAATATTCAACTAATTTATACAAAAAGAAACAAAAGTGCTTTTCGGTTAGCCAGGCGCCAGTGTTATATATACACATATATATACATATATGCATGCATTTATAGTATATATACACATATACACACACATATATACACACACACATATATATACACATGTATATATATCAATATATTTGTATACGCACATATATGTGTGCATATATATATGTATATATAACACTGGCGCCTGGCTAAACGAAAAATACCAAAACAAAATTAAAGATATGATCATAATTTTGTTTCTGAAAAAAAGTTTTTTAAGCTTTTATTTTTTGCTTTAATCGCTTTTAGTATATGCATTTTATTTTAATGATGATAATTCATTTTTCTTTCTTAGAATACATATCAGTACCAACGAATAAACTAGTCGGAAGTGGCAATCCCAAAATGTTCTTCTATCTCATATATGTTAATACTTCCTGAAAAATGCAACATAGCAGTGCCATCGCTTAGGTGATTTACACCAAAATCTAATGAGCAACAACTTATGACAACTTCTAATTGAATTTGAAGGTTGATGAAAATCTGTGCATTAGTTTTTGAGATAGAGCTATACAAAGTTATGCATAGTAAGCTGTTGGGCAATTTACGCCAAAAAATGATCAGGATCAATTTCTATCAGGAACTATAACTGAATCTAAAGATTGGTGAAAATTCGTCCATTAGTTTTTGAGATACAGCTATTGCGGAAATCGTAAAAATGCAGATTAGTAGCCCCACCGGTCGGACGATTTACACCAATAACGAAACCACACTAATTTATATCAGGAACTAACTGAATCTGAAGTTTGAGGAAAATTCATGCATTAATTCTTGAGATAGAGCTATTGTGGAAATCATAAACAATGCAGCCTAGCAGTGCCACCTGCAGGGCGATTCACACCAAAAATAATCAGCACCAATTTATATGAGGGAGTAATTTAATCTAAAGTTTCATTAAATTACGTTAATTAGTTCTTGAGATAGAGCGCCCACAAAATTTGTATCACATACGGATACACAGACAGATTCACAGATTCACAGACAGACTCATAGACGGATATTTTGTAAAAACATGTTTTTCCGGATCTCTGACCCGTAAAACGTGTAAATCCGTAGAAAATCGGAATTAGAAAAATTTCACGAATCCAATACTTTCTTCTTGTAAAGATACAAGAAAGTAAAAGTATATAAATACACGTCATTTAGGCGCATTCATAACGGAATATTTCTTTTTATCAATAAATAAGCGCGTTTCGTTTTCTATATGGCGTCATAATTACTCACTGAAACAATTCGCTCATTTCCGTGATTAAGATTACAAACTCAATTACCAATCAAATGAAAACATTGAAAAGCATATCCAGGTAACTATAGCAATGTAACAGCTTTGTGAATGAAAGTTCGTGATATCTTTTAACAGTGACGTCATTTTCTAATCAAATTTTAAAAATTCTTTTTAATTGTAAAAAGAAAATATTTAATCGATTAAAAAATAAAAATATTATTTTTCATTCCTCTGCAACGCTGGAAGTATCCCAATTGCCAACATTTTGAAGAAATTTCATTGAATTTCATTAGATATAAAATATAAAAATAAAAATATTAAAAAAAAAATGATTTGTGCGAATTCATATATATACAAACATCTTTTAGTTATACAATAATTGTTCAAATCGGCTCGGCAGAACGCTTAAGAGAAATAACGAAAAAGCCGGTTTGTGTACTGTTCACTACATCTACTAGTAGACAGTACTCGTGAAATAAACCCTTTATTTTAACTGAAAGCTTTTTTTTTTGTTTGTTTCTATTTTAATTTAAAAATGGCAACAAAAAAGTATGATAATCCTATTATTATTTCTTTGTTTACTCTGATTGATTACGTTCCTTGGCGTCTAAAGTATTTGAAATTCAGTGATAAAATCTTCTAACAACTTGAAATAAATATTGATATTTTGTTCATTAATAAAAAGTATTCGAATATCCTGAATTTTTTTAAATGAGTGAACACTAATTAGAAAAAAAATGTTTTATACTGAGAGATTTGAAAGGCTGCTGCAGGAACAGTATATTTCAGAGAGTGTAAATAATAAAAGTATTCTGCAAGAGCCATATGGTTCAGTATTTGCTTCTGGAAGTGAAGAAGTACGTAATTATTTAGAAGAAACTTATAATATTGATCATTCCGATGAATTAAATACTGATTCCGGAGCCATTATAGAAACGCAGTGTATTAATGAATCAAATCCTGAAGAAGAAGAATATGAGATTGTTAAATCCGGACCATTTACAGAAAATCAATGTAATGAAAATTCAAATTCCTCAACGGATGACTTCTACTCCTCGCTGCTTGATTTGAGAATGGAAACAGTGCAGAATATGATCAACATGGCAAGGTCTAGAAGAGAGGGACTCAGAAACAGATTTTCTTAAAAAAGAGAACTGTAGATACAAATACTGTAATCATTCCACTTCCTGACATTTTAATTATTTCTTTAAGTCCTGTTAACAGTGTGCTGGCAATAGGAGCCAATAAATTTAAAAAATATTTTTTAATTTACTCATAATTTGTGAAACATTTAAGATTCATATAATTGTTTTCAATATTATCAATAAATGACTTTCTGACATGTATAGTTTTGTTCTGAAATTTTTATATTGTATCTGCGAGGCAACGCAAATCTTTATGACATGTTTACAGTCTGATTTTTATTCTTATATTCATTAAATTTCAAGTATTAGCATCCAGATGTTGAAGAATTGAGTTTTTTCCCCAATAAATGTGGTTTAAATTTATTTGTAGCCCATTACTACCTTATGATCAAATTTTTGCAATTATCATAGCCGGAAAGAGTACTACTACTTGATTATCCCGTCGACTAATTGCGCCAAATTATACAAATCGCCATACTATACACCAACTTATACAAATGGAAGAAGGTTGCCATTCTAAAATTTTAAGTTGGAAAAATTGAAGAATTTAAATAAAACACCCACTAGAGACTTTAATGAAAACATTCACTTATGACATGCCGAAATTAATTTGAATTATTCAGATGATTTCGGACAAAAGAATACTAAGAATAGTTTGTGTATTTAAAAGCAGAATTATTAAATTAAACCATAAACAAACAGATATTTTTAAGACATTGCATTTGTAAATAAAATGGGTACTTTTCGGTTAGCCGGACGCCAGTGTTATATATATATACATATATATGTATATACATGTATGTAAATATACATATATATACATATACACATATTGTATATATACACACATATATATGTAAATATATATGTATATACATACATGTATATATACATAAATATGTATATATAACACTGGCATCAGGCTAACCGAAAAGTACCATAAAAGGTAAGTATTGTAAATGTGATAACCGAATTTATTAAGGGACATAATAAATATCAATGATAACTGAAAACTGTAAGGAACTTAATGCTCTTTATTTAGTCAAAAATACGGATGTAGCTGTAAAATGTATGTAAACATTAGATATAGGGTTGAAACAAAAAAAAAAATATTTGTGACGTCAGCTGTAACTAATTTATTATATTTTCTCTCTAAATATCATAAGGTAATCCTTTATTGACATATTCTTTTTTAAATAAAAGAACAAATGAATTAGTAAAACAATAATAAAATACAAATAAAACGTCGAATTAAAAATCACTTGATGACGTACTACGCCCGTGTAACGTGTTTAATTTCAAATGAATGTGACATACACGATAATCCATCATTGGCATTTAATCTTATAGTTTGGCGATAGTTTTTTGGTCGACGGGATAATCAAGTAGTACCACCCCGAAAGTTGGTTAAAAAAAAAGAGAAAGCGTCAAAACATCTTGAAAAATAATGCACATTTTGTCTGTCAAAAACATATGTGATACAATAATTAACAAATTACACGCGTTGCTTTAAAGGTGCCAAAAGCTTAGATGAAAAAGAAAACAATGCATGAGGCATCAAATATGGTGCATTCTCTTGCTATTATCGTATCCTGAGGCTCACCGTGGAGATAAGAAAAATTTTTGGTTGTCTGTCTGTTCCGCGATAACTGTCTCAAAAATCCTTCGATTACTTTGAGATTGGGTAGATATGTTTGTGAGATATTCGAATTCAGCTGTATAGTTTTTGATTTAATTTAGTTCATTCGTTCAAACAATGTAGAACATTTCAATTTAGGTAATAATGTTTTTCATTAAGTGTACAGAAGATTTCCAAACTTTACCATTAACTGAAAAGAAAATGGCGCTTTTGAATTGGCGCTTTTAATTGTTAAATTATGGAAGTTTAAATTTCCGAATGGGGCCTTATATTATTTGGCTCAGTTTTAAATTTTGTCAATACATTTGTCAGATTACGTGTATTAAATAAAATAGGTGTATAACTTTTGATGGCAGTTTATACAGTTTTTAGAAGTTTTAGTTCGAGATATGGGGCATTCTCACAACTTTTGACTTTCATGTCCCTGGATAATAATTTTTATTTTAATACACTTTTTTGTGTTTTTTTTTATTTCATATACTGGGGAACATCCCATTGCATGTTTGCACAACAATATTAACGAGATAAATAAGTTAAGGACGATGTTGGGGGTCCAAACACCTGGAAAACTCCTATACCGCCCCGTGTCCCTGATGTTTTGTTGTAAGTTTGGAGCTGTCTGGATAAAATTGTTTCAATAAAAATAATTCGATGTAATTTTTTTCTGAAACTGGAACTATTGTTTAATATAAATATGTAGCTAAAATTTAACCTTCACACATTTTTAGGGTTGTTATTTTTTTTAAAACTCTGTCCCTGGATTTTAGATTCCTTACCATACCTCTTCTAAAATTATACAGAAATTCATTTCAGATGCAGCCACAGAATTTTTTTCAAGTTTTTTCTCATGCAGAAGTATGCTACAGAAATAATGTCTAAAATTCTTTGGCAGGAAATTTACTGTAGAATTTAAATCAGCATTTAAATATCAATTTCAAGCATCGTGGCTTTATTGGAAGTCTCACCGTCCCCAAGGTTTATTCCTGCACTTTTCGAGGTAAATTAAAAAAAAATAATTTAATCCAATGTTAACAACTGTTTCTAAAAATCAATGAACGTTGTGGCTATCACTTAGTCTTAACATGATTTTCCTAAAAGTTGATGGTAATTTTTCTTACTCTTCCATCCTTACCGTCCCTTTTTTTACCATTTCCTTTTTCCCAATACCATCCCTTTTTTTTTTTTTACCTTACCGTTCCTTCTTTAACACCCCTTTAAGACAATGTTATACAAAAATTCTGTATTAAAAGTACTACATTGTTATTATTTCTTATTTGAATGTCCTGTGGGTACTATGCAAATTCATTAGAAGTAAAAATTTAGAAGAAATAAAAAAATATAGGGGTAAAATGGTAAGGAAAATTAAACTCGCAAGTTTAACTTAAACCTCAGTTAAATACATTTTTTTTTTGCTGCTGACCATTTTTCCTTTATTTTGAATCATTAAGGCATCCGTCTATCTGATTAAAATGTAATTTCAGCAAGTTTAATTTTGTCAGATTTTTTTCCCCAAAAGTCAAAAGATTGCAAGAATGCCCCATATATAAAACTGTTTGACTTGACACTATTCATATTTGGCACTATACATATTTCTTTGTTCATCCTTTTTGTTAAAAGTTGCCTAGCAACTCTAGGTCATAGCGTATGAAAAATCATTAAAGTAATCTTAATTACAAAAGATAAAGCAGAACGTCTGGAATAGGGAAGTAAAACGATAGCTATTTTGTTGAAACCGATTATACAGCTTAGGTTTGCGTCAAATATGAACAATAGGGGTTATAGTAACGTTATTGTATAAATTGAATATGGATACAATTAAAAGCTGTCTCAGAAACCACTTTATAGCTCCAAATCACGTTTTCTAAAATAGTCGTTCAATTTTGTATGATTACCCAATGTGTTTAAAATTCTTCAAATATGCCTATTTTTGAGTGGTTTAAATATGCTATTGCTATGTATTGTATGTTATATAAATATGCTATTGTATGTTACTGCTAAACAGATTAGAATGTATTTAAATACGGTCTAAGTTTTAAATATTGTAGAATTACCATAAAAACTGTTTCGCCCTAAAGAAAATTCTAAAAATATTTCATTTCTAAATTAGATATACGCCTAGTAAAGTCAGTTTACATTTCCATAAGTATGTTTCTTACATGAAATTTTATCCACTTTTTCTATCATATGCAGATGTTTCGTATTTGCCAAGTAAGTAAGAGTTTCTATTAGGAAATTAGGTTAACATAAAATCCTCTACTAAATTGATGCTAAAGACCTCTTTCTGAGAATAATTATAAGTAAGGATGTAAGTTGCTTCTCCTAATGAAATCACGATGCAAAATAGAATCCAAGATACACTAAAATTATGACATAGTACAAGGATATGAAACAAGAATATGTTGTTTAACATTTTGTATAAATTATTTTCCGATGTAGCAAAATGTCTGATTTTTGTCACAAAACTTAAATTTTAGGTCGATTAAAATAAAACATTTTTCTCATCAAGTAGGAAAATCACCAATAATCAATAAATTGTTCTAGAGAATTGAAACTAACATCTATATTACAAAACACAAACGTGCTTTTCAGTAATGCTGACATCACAAAGACAACAATTTAGTTAAAACTGTTCCAACAATGGTGCTATTATTCACTAAATCACTTAAATATAATAGCATTTATGAGCACTTGCATGTATAAGGAAATACTTGCACCCACACATGCATTCCCGCGGACGCACGTATAGACGCGTCAAATTTGTACATTATTTATCTTCCTAGTGATAGCAAGCGCCATTGAAACAAAAAATATCTCCACATTAATTTGCTGAATTTTATCAGAAAATTTTTGGCAAAATACTAAAAATTGAAAGCAGTAAAAGAAAAAAAAAAACCGCTTGACACTTCTACTGTTAAGGTGAATTAGAAACTAGATTAAAATCTGTTATATTTGTTTAAAACCGACTCGGCAAGAAAATTTTAGTTGCCCTTCAAAAATTTTTAATATTATTTACAGAATTGAAGCCATGGCTGAAGATATTGAAAATCAAATCTTAAAATTGATGAAAATTTCATCATTTTATTAAATTCAACATGATGAGTCTACTAATATAAGTAAATAGAATTTCTTTGTTTTGTGACTGTGAAGGGGAGTTACATGAACAAAGACTTTGCTCACTCAACTTGCCGGATCAACTCCGGGTCAACCAGACGAAAAATCACAACTAGTGCTGATATTTGTGAAGTATTGTTTTAATTTATAGTTATTTCTTGAAACAGGGTATTGAATGAAAAAGAAATGTATTATATTATGTACAGGGGGTGTCGCGTTCATGACAACTTTCATGACTGGACATCTTTCATGAATTGCTACAAAGGTGAAACATTTAGGTCACCCAGACCTTTTGTCTACTCACTGCATTATTCATTGTGAGCAACGTATGATAAAAAGACTATCTTCAGTACTATATAAAGTATTAAAAATATTATAAAAATTATAAATGAAATTCGACATAAATAACTCAATTCTCGAATGTTCGGGGCAATTTGTTATGAAGTGGGATCGTAATATACCTACTTCATCGCCCTGAAGTAAGATGGCTGTCGACAGTAAAAATACTAACCCAACTGTCCGTCCTGGCGACGAAGTTAATTTTTTTTCCACAAGCAAAACAATCTGAAATTTCAAGATTTCTTCTCCGACGATAAATCACTGCCAAGCTTGTGCACTTGGCAGACATTTTTCATTTTTAAATAATTTAAACATATCATTTCAAGGAAACACCAAGATGTGTTCACATTACAAGGGAAAATGGATATTTTTCAAAAGAAAATACCAATATGGCTAAACGGTTAGCTAAAATGATTTCCCAATATTTTGAAATTTTGATGAATATATGAGAGAACAAGATGTCAACTAGCAAGTGACAACTATTGTTCAATAGTACTTACAGTATCACACGGGAAATTTTCGCCGTTATTATCCAACGAAAGAAGATTGCAGACAGGGCAATATGTGGAAAATAGATTCATTTATAGCAAACATTGAAGATATCAATTTCAGTATGAATGAAAAAATAATTCTCATCGACTTATCTTCCGACGATAACCTCAAAGCTAAATTCCATTCATCCATATAAAGATCTCATTTTAGGGTCTCTGTAAAAAGTGAATAACCATTGTTCAGTGAGAGCAATAAGAATTTTGATTCAAGTTTCCATAACATTTTTATGCGAAAAGACATTTTCATATGTACACATATTCATATATAAACAGTTCGGTCTAATAATTCGAGATAATGTTCCACATATTTTAATTTCTACTCAGGGGTTCGAAAAATGGCTGTTATAGAAAAAGCTTTCATTTCCTCGAGCAATAGAAATATGTTGTTTCCAATTTTATGTATTTAAGGCGAATTGCGATGTATATTTTTTTAAGACATTCCTTTAAAGATGAAAATGCTTTCTATTCATTTAGTTTTCACTTTATGTGCATGAATTACTTATTTTTCAGAAGTTATTATTGCAAAAGTTTGTATGGATACATATAAATCCAACAAATTATTGGAAATCTCGAAATGGATTATAAAACTAAAACTAAGATGAAAAATATTTAGTTTAAAAAACATGAAAAAATGGGAGCTATGGAATTTGTCACTAATGTTAGGAAGAAACAAAACAACAAATAGTTCGACCTAACAGTTCAAGGTAATTTTCCATATATTTCATAAGTTCTATTCAGAGGTTCGAAAAACTACTGTTATAGAAAAAGCTTCCATTTCACCAAACAATAGAAACCTCTAGTTTCCCATTTAATGTATTTCAGGTGAATTACGACATAAATATTTGAACAAAATTCCTTAAAAACTTAAAATTATTTCTGTTCACTATCTATTCACTATCTGTTAGTTTTCACTATCTGTACATGAATTACTATTTTTTTTTAAGTTATTGTTGCAGAAATTTGCATGGATAACTAAAAATACTACAAATTATTGGAAACCACAAAATCGATTATATAATTAAAACTAAAATGAAAAAGAATTATTTATTACAAAAAAGAAATAAATGTAATTTATCTAATTTGTCTCTAAATTAGAAAGATATTTAATCTTACAGCAAAACAAGAAACAGTTCGCTTTAATAATTCAAGGTAATGTTCCATACATTTTAAGTTCTATTCAGAGCTTCCCACATTTGTTGAAAAGCTTTCATTTCATCATACAACAGAAATCTCTAGTTTCCAATTTTATGTATTTCAGGCGAATTGTGATATGAATATTTTAAAAACATTCCTTTAAAGAAGAAAACGATTTCTCTTCAGTTAGTTTTTACTGTATATGCATGAATTACTTATTTTTCAGAAATTTGTATGGATGAATAGAAATCCTACACTTTTACTTAAAACTAAGAAAAAAAATGTTTATAAAAAAAAGTAAACGGATCGTATTTGTCACTATGTGACAAAGATATTTAATCATTCGACAAAACAACAAACAGTTCGGTCTAACTGTTCAAGATTATGTTAAATTCAGCGGTACACTGTTTATATAATTGCTGTTACAGAAAAGCTTTCATTTCATCAAACAATAGAAATCGCTAGTTTCCAATTTTATGTATTTCAGGCCAGTAGCAACATCAATATTTTAAAAACATTCCTTTAAAGAAGAAAGTAATTTCTCTTCAGTTAGTTTTCTTTTCACTGTCTATGCACGGATTACTTATGTTTGTCTGAAGCTATTACTCGTATAGCCAAAGTTAGCATTGATGAATAGAAGTCCTGCAAAGTATTAAAAATCACGAAATCGATTACACTTTTAACCCTTTCACCGTCCAAGGATTTTACAGCATTTTTATAAGAATGCTTGTAAATCCCAGGATATATATATATATTAATCGCAGTTTGCTATAATATCTTTAATATCACTTCTTTCTATATAGGGTTCAAAATAGAATTCCATTTTAAATATTTTTGTCTACAGCCATTTTAACATGATTTCTAGAAACGGAAAAATCCGGGCCAGCTGGTTAAAGGTAAATAAAAAAAAGTTGAAAATAAATGCAACTTATCGATATCTATTACTAACTTAGAGAGGTATTTAATCTTTCCATAAAACAACAAGAACGACAAATTATTATTTTCAAGCAAAATAAGAAATTAAAGTATTTTAAAAATATTTGTTATCATGAAACTGTTAAATAGTTGAAACTGTTCAATTTACCAATTCAGGATTTTATTACATATATTTCAAGCTGTGTTCAGTGATTCGCAAATGTGTAGTTACAGAAAAGCTTTCATTATCAAACAGCAGAAATCGATAATTTCCAATTTTATGTATTTCAGGCGAATAGTGACATGAATATTTTAAAACCATTCCTTTAAAGAAGAAAATGATTTATCTTCAGTTAGTTTTCACTGCCTATGCATGGATTACTTATTTGTCTGAAGCTATTATAGCAAAAGATTGTGTGGATGGATAGAAATTATACAAATTATAGGAAATCATGAAATCGACTACAATTTTAAAAGTTAGATTAAAAAAATAAAGTTGGGAATAAATGTAACTTATCGAATTTGTTACTAAGTTAGAAAGATATTTAATCTTTCAACAAAACAATAAGGATGACAAATTATTATTTTCAAGCAAAAATTACAGTATTTGAAAAACATTTCTTATTACAAAACTTTTAACTTTTACACGGAGGCTCGGACAGCATCCGTCCAGCTCAGAAAGATGCTGTCCGAGCAAAAGTTTAAATGATAAACGGTTGAAACGGTTCACTTTACCAATTCAAGATCATAATACATATATTTCAAACTGTATTCAGTGGTTGGCAAATGTGATGTTACAGAAAAGCTTTCAATTCATCAAGCACGAGAAATCTCTATTCTGCAATTTTATTTAATGCATGTGAATTACGACATGACTATTTCAATAACCCTTCTTTTAAGACGAACATGAATTCTGTCCAATTTATTTGCCTCAACCTGTGGAAGAAATATTTGATTGCCAGAAGTTATTATAGATAAGAGGCTAGATAAGAGAATATAAATATTACAAACTATTGGAAATTTCGAAATCAATTATGGGTTTAAAAGATGCACAAAATATTTTTTTAAGAAAGTTGATTTTAAAAGTTAATTATAAAATTCCTCATTGTGTCATATCAAAAATATTAATAACTATTAATGTTGGCTGTTTAGTTTAAAATATTGGAAGGAGCCGTTGTAAATTGATATAAACTTAAGATACATTGCTATTGTGAATATGAAACATAACCCAGTTATTCGTTCTTTTAGGTCAGGAACTTTATGTCAGTAAAATAGAAAATTAATAAATAAAATTGATCTTACTTAATAAAGATGAATTGAGACACAGAAGGCCTTGAATGAAGACAAGTAGTTAGCATAAATCCAAATTTATTTAATATTCTTGAGAAGAGAGAGACGTGGAAGGCATAGATCATAAGTTATGGCTGGTCACCGTACTTTGCGATAAACTTTTCATGGATAGAATTCGACTTAAAAGAATTTCATGACGGTAATATTGCAGCAAGAATGGCTGGCAAAATTTATTCCTTGAAAGCGTCTTTATATTAGAAAGATCACGAATTCAGAGGGGTAAAATTAAATAATACCGGCGATTAAAAAAATAAATAAAAGAACGAGAGATCACTTTTAAACTTAGGAATTTCAATTTATAACATCACAAATCATAAGTTTTGAAGCATTGAAGTAGGTCTTAGACCACGACTTAAATAAAAAGCGATTTACATCGTGATAAAAAAAATAACGATATTGCTTCAAATTCTTTAAAATTCTGTTGAAAACTCAAATGCTTTAGTATTTATACTACAGAAAAGGGGTTCGCAGAAGTGGCTCCAAAAAGAAAAAAAAAAAAAAAAAAAAAAAAAAAAATTAAATCTATTAGTTAAACAAAAATGACACGATAAAATACATAATGAATTAAAATAGAAGAAACAAAATTGAAACGCCACGAAAAGCAAAACTACATTGCATTGGCTTAGCGAAATACATCGTTTTTATAATGCGGCCGCACGCCATTGCGATACGAACTATAAGCTAAAAATAGATCGCTTTGACGAAACGCGAAGGGAAAATAGCAGGAATAAAAACCATCTGCTCCCTCACGGTAAAACGGAAGAGAGAGATTCTAATACAATAACGCTGCATGCGTAATTATATTATAATTATGGTTCAGTTGGTAGAGCATTGGCGGCTTCAGCCAAGATATACATGGTTGGAAACCTGGCCAAGACTCTTTTCACCCACTTGGAAATTTACAAATATTGTGATTTATTTACCAGTTGAATAATGGTGCTAAAAATTAATCTAATGTAATTACGCATGCAGCGTTTACTGCAGTTCCAAAAATAATCTTCGATTTACTTTGTTGAGCTGAGAAAGATATCAGACCAGATGCTGTGACCGTTAAACGTTAGTTGTCTGAATCAGTCCAGGATAGTTCAGTTGGTAGAGCATTGACGGCTTCAGCCAAGACATCCCTGGTTCGAATCCTGGCCCGGAATTTTTCCAACCATTTTGAAATTTGCAACTGTTATGATTTATTTACCAATTGAATAATTGTACTAAAAAATAATCTAATGTAATTACGCATGCAGCGTTTACTGCAGTTCCAAAAATAATCTTCGATTTACTCTGTTGAGCTGAGGAAGATATCAGACCAGATGCTGTGATCGTTAAACGTTAGTTGGCTGAATTAGTCCAGGATTGTTCAGTTAGTAGAGCATTGGCGGCTTCAGCCAAGACATCCCTGGTTCGAATCCTGGCCAGGACTTTTTCCACCCATTTTGAAATTTACAACTGTTATGATTTATTTACCAATTGAATAATTGTACTAAAAATTAATCTAATGTAATTACGCATGCAGCGTTTACTGCAGTTCCAAAAATAATCTTCGATTTACTCTGTTGAGCTGATGAAGATATCAGACCAGATGCTGTGATCTTTAAAGGTTAGTTGGGTGAATTATTCCTCCAGATTCGTCCGCGATGGCTCAGTCGGTAGAGCATTGGAGGCTTCAACCAAGATGTCACTGTTTCGAATCTTGGCCCGGACTTTTCTCACCCACTTGGAAAATTACAACTGTTATATTATATAGTACCAAGATCTACATTTATTAAAATTACTTATAAATGCATTTAAAATGAAATTTTTAACAATGATTAAAAGGAATAATTGTTAAACAATTATTTATAATGCAAATAAGGTATATTTAGAAGGCCCAATACATATAGAAACCTTCCAAATTATACTCATTTTAGATTTTAATATTTCTTTATGTCATTTTAAATATTTAGAAAATTTATGATTTTAATCAAAGAAGTTTTTTGAATAAAGGTTTTATCACTTATTTAAAAAATCTGATTAAAATCGCTGATAAGTTAGTTAATACCCAAGAGTAATTTAAAACAATGAAAAATCAACCAAACATTTGACCACAATGGAAAGTAACCGGCATCTTACCTCAACGGAAAATAGCCGGTATTTTTCCCCAAAAAAATTTTTGTCGACTCACCCCAAGGTGTTGAACAAGACGCCGGTACCCCCACTAATGTGAAGAAGAGAGAACCGGCCGCTATTTCTTCTTTGCAGAAAGTCCTGGTAGCAGTACTCTCTATAAAACATTAGATTTATTTTTCTGGTGTTTAAACTATGACTTACATAGGAAAATAAAGAAGTCGCGTAAGAGATTTTGGACCCTTACCGGAAATGTTAAGATGAAATAGCAATAAAAAAGCACCACTTTAAATTTTTCAAAAGAACGAAAAATGAAATTAAAATATTAGTAGGGAATCCTCTTCCTTAAAACTAAGCGGGGATCTTACAGTGCCAGCGCATATGAAAACCACGTGACACGGCATCTTGTCTAACACGGCATCTCACCACAAGTTACCCTATTATTTTCAAGTGTAGTAAGAAATCATCATATTTGTATAATATTTGTTTTCATGGAGAGTTTAAATATTTGAAATTGTTCGGCCAAACAACGTAGATCAGCTTCATAAATTTCAGATTATATTCAGAGATTCGAAATTACGGTTGGAGAAAATTCTACATTTTTTAAGGAAAAGAAATCTCTAGTTTCCTATTGTATTTATTTCAGATGAGTCTTGATATCAAAATTTTAACATCTTTTTACATTAAAACGGTTTCTGTCCAATTCTTATTCACAACTTGTTCAAGAATTACTTAATTTTCAGAAGCTATTATAGTAACAGCTCGGATGATTGGATTAAAGTACAAAGATAAATCAATATTTTACTTCAAAAATTTCGGCTTAAATGGAATTTATCGAACTAGTCACAATAAAAAAAAAAAAAATATTATATTTAACCGTTCAGAAGTAAAACAGGAATAATAAATTACTATTTTCATTCGAAATAAAGATAAAACGTATTTGAAAATTATTTCTTTTTCTACAAAATTTGAAGATTTGAAGTTGTTCAGTTTAACAAATTCAGGATTCTATTACATATTTTTCATCATATAGCTAGGGATTCCCAAAATTGAGGTTTCAGGAAAGTTTTTATTTCATGACACATGAATAAACCCCAATCTCCAGTCTTACCGTTTTTCTCGTTTTAAACAAATCGCGTCTTGAATAGTTTAACAGCATTTCTTTACAGTTGAAAATGTGCTTGTTCAGTTGATTTTCACAGTCTATGCAAAAATCAAATTCTTTACTGAAGTTGTTATAGATATAGCTTGCATTTGTTTAATTTTTGTCATTTCTACGAAAATTATAGGAATTTTCCATAAATTGTCATTTTTAATTAATTTTTTTCCGTTTTAATTAATGCTTTAATTATTCTTGGAAAATCACCAGAACGAAGACTTTTCCAAGTAAAAAAGAAGTATCAAAATCGAAGCATTTGTTCAAAATCTACTCTTTGACGTTTATTAAATACTAACTCCTTTTCTGAAAATCAGGTAATAAACAATGACAATTAATGGAAAATCTCTTATTATTTAGCTTCTTTTAGAGAGCAACGAAAAATCAGCTCACTCTATCGCCGATATCATTCTGAATTTTCACGATATTTTTCTGGCTTATTTTATATGAGTTGCTCCATAGAGTTATTAAATCATGGGGAAAAAATCATTGTTATCGTCCGATCGCGCAGATAAAAAATATTTCCTACAACTACTCATATTTAATCAAATGTTTAATGTATTTATATTCCAATTGCATTCATGTGAATCTTGCCAAATTTTTTGAAACTAGCGTTAAATTTGATTGAAACCCTGCATGATAAAAGCAAAGAAATTGCAAAAAGTTTTGAAAAGAAATCGTTATATCTCCATGAATATAAGTGCTATTCTTACACAAATGAATAGACATATTGTACAATATCCAAATATTTGTATGCAGCATTGATAGATTATTTCGTGCGTGTCATTTTACAGGGTGATCCAAAATTATTATTTTTCTTTGATTTTTTGTTGCCCCCCCCCCCCCCTAATTGTCCTATTTATCAAATTAACGTTGATAAATATGAGGTCAAACATTTGCTTTCTTGTGTTCCAGAAGAATCCGACAAGTATATCGTTAAATATTCGACAAGGTGTCTAAAATTGAAAATGTCCGCTGATTAATGTCCAGTATATTTAATATAGTCAGTTCAACTACATCTTAAAAAATGTCCAACATTTTTCACACTATATAGTGACAATAGATATATAAATTGAATTTTAATGAATTACTTCGCACAATTTTACATTCACATTATTTAAATTTAAATTCATAAAATTGGTTATTTTTAAATTTTATACATCGTTCAATTTTAAAATGTTTACAGTATTCAAAAGCACACATTAAATTAAGCAGAACGACAGGAGAAGCATCGGGTGCATAAATGCATATTAAACTGCACCTGAATATATTCTGCCAAAAATGAACATGCTGGAGGTAATTTTGGGCTGTTTGAAAATTGTTTTTAATTAAAAGTTCTGTTATTAATTCTAAAATACAATGCTTTTAATGTGGAATTCGTCTCTGGCTGCTTACGTTGGTATTCAACCGTAAAATTAATTTTTCATTGAAGATTTACTTAGGTTCTATTTATAGGAAATTCAATTATCATTTGAGCTGTTTTAATAAAGGTAGTAGTTTATTTCCTCTAACAATGTGTGTAAAGTATCTCTTGCAAAGGGATTTTGAAAGACAGATAAAGTGAATAAAGTGAAACATCTTGTTAAAAATATTTCCGGTTGCGAAAATTTTATGGAATATACATATTGCGCATTAAAATCTCTTTAGAAAATTTACTTTCAGAAAAGCTTTAAATATATAACTTATTTTAAAGAAATATGTATGCAGTAAAACCTCCCTAAAGCGACCACGCTCCGTTCAAATAAAAATTGGTCTCTCCAAGAGGTGGTCTCTAAATGGAGGTCATGTTTAAATCTAGATTTCAATTGTTGAAAAAAAGATAAATATTAATGTTACTGATATTTATTTTTCACATTAGGAAAAAATATGAAAAGTTAATTATGAAAACAAAATTTAATTACAAAAGTTAATTACTGCAGAGTTTAAAAAATGAATAAATTGACGTTTGCTTTGATTTTACGGTTTTATCTTTTATAACTTTTATTTCTAAATCCTTTCCAAGTTCAGTAAATAAATGGAATTTCTTTGTACGGGAACAAATAATGACGATTTTATTAATTTATCTGTTTTTTTAGAGTTTCCTGACAGAATAGGGCAGGAGAGTTTAGTGACCTTCATTCTTAATTTGTCATCAGAGTTAAATTCATTGCCTAAAAAGGTACAAAGGGGTTTAAACACTTAAAAGTTACCGGTATGAAAAAAAATCTAAACTTAATTTAGAAGTTTGATGAATAATGATCTCCGGAATTATTATTCTAATAAAACCTTCTTCAAACGACCAGGAAAAAACGGAATTTGTTTCATTTTCTTCAAAGAAATGGGTCGCTCATGGAAAGAGTTCAACTGGGGTGGTCTCTGAATGGAGGTAAAGTTAGTATTGAGCCTATGGGAATAAATTTCGTTCCATGAAAAAATGGTCGTTCAGGGAGGTGGTTGCTTAATGGAGGTGGTCGCACAGGGAGGTTTCTCTGTATATATAATTTGCATTACAATTACTTTGTGTTCAAATTTTCAAATATTTATTTTCAGAATGTCAGCTGTTTTAATAACACAAATTCAACTCGTGACAAAAGATACCTTTAAAGATTTTGATTTATGGTAATTTTAGTTTTAGTTTTTAAATTAAAACGATCAAAGATTCTTTTCAATACCTTGAAATACTTATTTCCTTAGTTAGGAGCTTTAAAAATTACAAGTATAACAATTATAAATCAAAATGTTAAGAGGTATAATTTCACACCGGTAGAAATAGTATTAGAACATTCCTGCAATTTTTTTAATCATATTCATTAATTAATTCCTTACGTTATAAATTATGAATAAACGAAAAATTAACCTTTAACACCATTTTTCTGAATATATGAAAATTTGTTAGAAAAGTATAGCATTAATTAAGGGGACTTAAAACTCTTAAAATTTCAAAAAGTATAAAAAATTGACCGTTTTTGTCAATTTATATCTTAACAAGAACAAAATATCATGCGCACAGCATAGATTATGAAACACTTTAAAACGCACTGATAATACTGTAACAAAATTTCACAGTATATCAAGGCGAAAGATATGTCTAAATAAAACTTTAGAAAATGATTAACACATTCGACAATCCGATTTCTGCAATTACCATCAATATTTAGAAAAATATCCGAATTTTTTGTACAACCCTGTATATGATCTATATATTTATTTCCTTGCTACATAGTATACTAAAAGTTAGTTTAGTTAAACGCATAGCAAAATTCTCCTTTAGCAATTTCCGTCAATAAACGATGTACTTGAGAACTTTTTTGCAGCCCTGTATACCATCTATAGAATTTATACACACCAAGCATCAGTGCTGCCAGATTGGGGATGTTTTCAATTCAGATTATTTGACTGTCACCACTTTTTAACTAGTATGTTGTGGCCATCACAAAACTTTCTCCTATATAAATCACATCAATTAAATCATTTAAATAGTACAAGAAATAACAACGATTTAGCACAAATTCATATTAAAGTATATTTGAATTTGAAGTTGGGTGAAAATTCGGGCATTAGTTCTTGAGATAGAGGCATAGCAGTGCCACCTGTTGAGCGATTTACACCAAAAGTAAACCGCGCTAAACGATATCAAGGTATACCTGAATCTGAAGTTTGTTGAAAATTCAAGCATTAGTTCTTGAGATAAAGCTATTGCGGAAATCGCAAAAAATACAGCATAGCAGCGCCCCCTGTTGAGCGATTTACACCAAAAATTAAACAGCACTAATTTATACGTCAAATCATGTCATGGACTAACTAAATCTGAAGTTTGATGAAAATCCGTGCAATAGTTCTTGAGGTACAACTCTTGTGGAAATCGTGAAAAATGCAGCACAGCAGCGCCACCTGTTGGGCGATTTACACCAAAAATTAAACAGCACTAATTTATATCAGGGACTAACTGAATCTGAAGTTTGATAAAAATTCGTGCAATTTTTCTTGAGTTAGAGCTATTGCGATAATCATGAACAATGCAGCATACCAGCGACCCCTGTCGGGCGATTTTCACAAAACAGTAATCAGCACCAAACTATATCTTGGACTAACTGAATCTGAAGTTTTATAAAAATCCGTACAGTAGTTCTTGAGATATAGCTATTGCATAAATCGTGAAAAATGCCGCATAGTAGCCTCACCTGTTGAGCGATTTTCACCAAAAACTAATCAGGTCCAGTTTATATCAAGGTCTAACTAAATATGAAGTTTTGTGAAATTCCATGCATTAGTTCTTGAGATAGAGCGCCCACAAAATTTTTGTCACATACAGACTCACAGAGTGAAGAGTGACAGAGTGACAGACAGACTCACAGACAGACATTTTCTAAAAACCATCAAATCGTGTTCTGGGCATTCTAAAACGTATAAATCCGTCGAAAACCGGAAGTCGAAAATTTTCACGAATCCAATACTTTCTTCTTGTAAAGATAGAAGAAAGTAAAAATATTATAATCCGCCTTATTTTTTAGAACATTTAATCTAGTTTTAAATAGGCAGTATATTTCTATTTAAAAAAAGCGGTGAAAATCAACAATCTGGAGACAAAAAAGTCCCCAATCTGGCAACACGGGAAACAATACGCAAAAAAGTGTTAAAATTAAAAACGCGTACCACAATTGAAAACGCACTGCCAGCAATTGTTGTTCATAGGCAGTGTTGTAGCGAGATTCTTTTGTGTGCACATATAAATGAACGATAGCTTCTAAGCTCAATGTATTCCACAGTGATCGCTTTGTAGTACACCCATATTTTAAAGAATGCATGTATTGGTGAACCTCATAAATTCACATCAATTTCGTTATGTTTGTAACAGAGTAACATTATTAAAATACATCGCAAGCGATTTTTCTTCATAGACCATAATATACCGGGTTACTTCTGAGTCCCCCTGTATACGTGCTATAAGTGCTACACATAACATATTCCATAGTAACCATCTTCGAGTGCACCGCAATAATGTATATAAATTTAAATATGTTTAAGAAGACACATTACCTTTAAAATCTTCAAAAAATCCATTTTTTGTTTTTTAATTCATTTGACAGCTAATGTTCTTCTGAACAATTTGCCACAAACCGCATCAAAATATTCGTAAGACTACGCTTGTTATAGTAAAATATGTAAATTAGCCTTCATCTCTTTCAAGCGAAACATTCAAGTTTAAATTGATTTTTTTTTAAATCGATGTTTTTTTTATTGCGCGCATGATAACTCCAAATGTATTAAAGGTAATAATTCGAAACTTTATAAATATCTTTACCAGACCATTTTCTTCAAATTGAACAGAAATCTCTGAAATTTAACAAAAATTATTGAATGTATGGGTATTCGAGTGACAAAAATTATCAACATTTTAGTATTTCTATTTTGAAATTCAAAAAACTTTAGAAATTTTTTGTTTATTCATTAGAATTTAGTTCATTTTATTTTTGTAATATTTTTAAACTTATATTAAAAGTTTCAAAGTTCTAAAGGGTATAGATCTTTTTAAATCGTGCACGCAAGCTATATATATTATCCTTAAATAAAGAAAATCATACATTGAGAAATAATTATCATTAATTAATTATACAGTGTTTAATGCAAATTGTATACTGCATGGATAAAATATTATAGTATTAACAAAAAAAAAAAAAAAAAAAAAAAAAAACCTGAGGTGGTTAGCGCAAAAATGAGTGCATAGGGCCATATTAAATATTTGTCTCCGAAATCAAATTTTTCATCTGTTTAAAGGGTATGTGTCCCCTTAAAATACTGTAATATGATTAAAATTCATCGGAAATCATTTTTTCGCATAGACGGTAATGTAACGAAATTCTTTTGAGCGTCCTGTAAACGAATTGTAATGTTACACACTTCATTTTTAATACCGAACATTGCATAGTAAATCCATATAAATTGCATTGCAATCTAACTATATTTACGCGAGTTAAAGCACGGACGGACGGCAAACAGACGGATAGACAGAAAGCCAGTCAGACCGTCAGATGGGGAAACCGAATTCATAAATACTTTTCTACTATGTCGAAAAATGTTAATACGAAGTAACATCACAAAAAAGCAATTTTAGAAAACAGTAATAGGTACAGTCGTGGAAAAAAAAAAGTAAACACCCCCTACTAACTCCTCAACAAATCATCATAGAAGAACGTTACTGGTACCGAACGATTGGAAATAAAGTCTACTTTTAAATGATGTATATAAAATTTTCTTAGGGGGTCATCTACATATTAAAACGAATCCTAACTTAATTTATTTCAACAGCAATGCCCAATTTTAACGAGATATTTCAAATCTTCGGTTCAAACTATGCCTAGACACCAAATTTCAAGTCATTTGAACGATAAGTTTTTGAATTATAAACATTCAAAATTTAGAGCTTCTAATGTTAAATTATATTTTCATATTTTTATTTATATCTCCCAAAATTATGCTCCTAATGTTCTAATTTTTTTGTGGTAATAATACTAATATACCCAAACATAAATCAGCTGAATTTGCAATTTTTATAATTTTATGATATGAATTATGAATTATGAAATTAATATTCGAAATAATTATGAATTGCAACCTACAATTTTTTTTTGATGGATTTGGATTTATTAAGTCCTGCTTTATGGAAATTCAAAAATTTCACATTTTTCTTCCAAATAGTTTTCAAATTATGCTTAAAAAAGGCAAAATGATGGTTTAAGGGGCCGTCTATGATGGAAGTGAGTAGACATTTTGAAATTTATTCTGCCGTACTGTAATCTAACATAGCTTCATTGACTCTTTGAGTTGCGCTTAAGGTGCCTTGATCAAGGAAGGGGCTCCCTCGGTTAACAATCCAATACGGAACTTCAATTTGGATACAGCCCTTAAAATAAGCTCGTTTTAAAATAATTAATTTTTCGGAAACTTATGGCACGAATTGCATAAAAATTCGTTTTTTGGCTAATTGAAGGGTGTAGAGTTCATTTATGCTGTCAGAATTGGGTACTGCTATTGAAAAAAACAAAGTTAGGGTTCGTTTTAATATGTAGGTGGCCCCCTAAGCAAATTTTATATACATCATTTAAAAGTAGACTTTATTTCCAATCGTTCTGTACCAGTCACTTTCTTCTACGATAATTTGTTGAGGAGTTAGTAGGGGGCGTTTACTTTTTTTTTTCTTTTCCACGACTGTACATGCTTCTTCTTCAATTTCCTTCTTTCTTTTTTTTGAGATCACAATGAAGAAAATAACACTTTCTAGTTTGTTTTTTTGATTTGTCAAGAATAAAACTGAAATCACAGGTTGCGCTCATGATTGCAAAAGAATTTCTCAATGTAAAGCAAAAACATGTTTTTCTTGTATTTATGTAAACACGTGTTTTTGTATATAATGTAAAAATGTGTTTTGTGTACCCGATGTAAACATGTTTTTTTTGTATCTAATTATACTTGAGAGTCATTTCTGTACAATGAAGATAAATAGATTGTTTATTTATGGGGATTTTATGTTTTAAAAGTAAAATTGTAGCTCGCATATATACTAGGGTGGTGCGAAAAAAGTGAAGTTGATATTTCCGAGCCGCTATAGTGCGGAAAAGTTGCGATTGGTAAATACAAGAAAAACAAAAAAAAAAATCTTCAAATCGGATTTTATCTTCCGATCCCGCAAACCGCCTAAAAATTAAAAAAAAATGGAAAAATTTCGATTTTTTTCAGAATTTTTTTTTTTTACGTTTATATATTTTTTATCGCTATAGTGAAAAATATCTGCAGATTGTACTGTTTAATAATAATAATTAAAAAGTTAGAGAATATCTTCCGATCGCGCAAGCTCAATAAAAATCGGCAAAAATTCCATTTTGAGTGATTTTCATGCATTAAGAATATAATCAACTGAGGTCAGTTTGCGGTCTGAGGTTAAAATTTAAATGTTAATTGATACTATTGAGCATATTAGGTCATTTTTAAACAACGTTGAGCTTACCACGAAGAGGTTCACCCAAATGCCGTAAGCCACGTTGCAAAACAGCGCTGATGTCGGGAATGCGCTCCCACCTAATCTCATCTAACTCCATAAAATTTACAGCAAAAGTCATCTGGATTCAGATGAAATTACATGGTATATATTCTGACAGAATAAAGGACGATACCCTAGTTACAGAAAGAATTGGATCAAAACACGTTCGTCGAACTATAAAAGAGGAACACTATTCTATCATAAAAGAACGTGGCTCAGTTTATTTAGGAAATGTGTCTCTAAACTCCGGATCTGCTAAAGGCATTGCAGCTTTCATAGTATCATGTCTTACTGAACAAGGCATTTCATGAGAATACTTAGATTTGGTAGGCTGTGATGCTACAAATTCCAATACTGGATGGAAAGGTGGTGCTATCAAACAGCTTGAAGTGCATCTCGGACGACCACTTCAATGGGTTGTTTGTTTATTCCCTTTTGTTGAATTACCTTTCCGCCATCTTTTTCAACATTTGGATGGTGAAACAACTGGTCCAAGATCATTTAATAGACCAACTGGGTAGAATCTCATTGTTGTGAAAAGCTCTCAGGGTTAAATTTTCAATTGACTGATTGTGAAATTCCAGAAGTAGACAGACAATTTGTGAGCAAATGACCAATACATCTTTTTGACGTAAGTCAAGCAATTAAAATTGGCAACTTTCCAAATGACTTATCAAAGTGTGACCCCCGTCCCAATTTCACATGCCAGATGGCTTATTTGTGCAAATAGTCCTTCGACTTTACGCGAGCGTGGAAAATCCAACGGATGCCTTAAAGCCATGTTGACATTTATTTTAAAATCTTACATGCCAGTTTGGTTTTATAAAAATGCATTAAGTGCATTACAGACGGGCCTATTCATCTGTACAGAGCAATAGAAACATCTGGATACTTGCGTGACAACCTGAAAAAATGTCTATTCCCTGTAATTGAACGAAATTCGTTCTTTTCTCACCCGGAAAACCTACTGATGGTAATGGTGTTTGATAAGACGAGGCACATAAAAGAGCTAGGGCTAAGAAGAGTGTTAAAAGCCAGGCATACTGTTTCAAAAGGTAAAACCATCAGAATCTTTATCACTCCTACTTTAAACTTCGATGCGGCAGACTATACAGAATTAATTGATTGAATGTAGCAAAATTATCATCTCCTCCTCTTTTTTGGAGAATAACCAATGAAGAATTACATTTCTTCATTCAATCATGTGATATCTCTGACTGGGATGATAAAAAGTTTCCCTGCCACACGCAAGCTGTCCAGCGGTGCGTCAAATTGGTAACGGAAGCATCGTTTAAGGTATGTGGATCCCAATGAAGAGATGGATTCATCAGGGCCACACTGAAATCAATGTCCATGATACTAGACATTACAACCAAATCGCAGTAGAAAGTTGCATCTAAAAGTCAGACTTAAACAGAGGAAATAACAAATTTATATCTTACACTGTCACGCCAAAGATTTTTAATACAGTGTTTTGATTCTATTGTAACAAATAATGTATTTAAGTAGTGTAAATAGCAAACACCCTCATTGGTTGGATGAAAGGAAGTGTGTGGGTTGAACTCAAAGTGCAACTTCCTTCCCGTGGTCAGCTCTGGCTTGTTTAAATATTATCAAATATCTAAACAAGCAAAGAGCTGTACAATTTATATGCAAATGTCAACATTGGACCGCAAACTGACCTCAGGTGATTATTTTCTTTATTCATCAAAATCACTGAAAATAGAGTTTTTTCCCGATTTTTATTGAGCTTGCGCGAACGGAAGATATTCTTTAAACATAATAATTTATTATTATTATTATTAAACATTACAATCTGCAAATATTTTTCACTATAGTGATAAAATATATATATACGTAATTTTGTTTTAATTCTGAAAAAAAATCGGAATTTTCAATTTTTTTGAATTTTTAGACGGTTTGCAAGATCGGAAGATAAAGTCCGATTTAAAGAATTTTTTTTTGGTTTTTCTTGTATTGACCAATCGCAACATTTCCGCACTATAGCGACTCGGAAATATCTACTTGACTTTTTTCGCACCACTCTAATATATACATTTTTTTAAAATGTGACAAAAAAAAAGATGTACATTTAGATTCAGTTTATAAAGCCTATCATAGAACATATACCTTAAATTTCAAGAAAAAACAAAATATTGAATAGATATTTAGCTATCTTGCGCTCAATAATCCATCATCGGCGTATATTCCACAACTCGAATAATTCAGTTTTCTACAAAATATATTACTCAAAAAATTTAGCCTAATTGGTGCCACATGTAAATAAGTTATATCTCTCATCTGAAAAAACAAGAATGTAAAATCGTGCGTTAAGCAGAGATTATGAAACACTTTCCAAACACATTCAGAATTCTATAATAAAACTTCACAGTTAAATAAGATAAAAAAAGATACCTAAATAAACAAGTTGTAAAACGCATTACACATTTGAAAACACAATTTCACCAATTCCCACGAAAAGTAAAAAAGAAAAAAAACAAAATTTTTTGCGCAACCCTGTATATGAACTATAGATTTATCAATAACACATTAAATGCTAAAATTTAGTTCAATTAGAAAACGCATAGTACTATTGAAAATTCCCCTTCACCAATTTCTATCAGTAAACGGAAATGTACTTCAGATGTTTTGAGCAGCCCTGTATGTGATGTGTAGAATTTATACACACTAAGAAATACTTAAAAAAAAGGTTACTTTAAAAACGCGTACCACAAAAGACGACGCACTTCCAGAAATTGTTGTTGATCGACAGTACTGTATCCGAAATATTTTGTGTGTCCCTATATCAATGATGAATGCTTGCACATCATATTTTATAGTAAATATCTTACAGTGCACCTCAGAAATTATATCAATTCCAATATGTTTGAAATAGTTTAACATGAATGGAATACTTCGCATACGATTTCCCCCCGTAAACCGTAATGTAATAGAATTCTTTTGAGTGTCCCTGTAAAGGAACGATGAATGTTATCCATACCATATCGTATAGTAGGCGTCTTGTAGAGTACTTCGGAGATATATATATATATATAAATTTCACTGAGTTTGAAATTGTGAAACATTATTAAAAATCATCGCAAATGACTTTTCTTCATAGGCCGTAATGTAACGGAATTCTTTTGAATGTCCCTATAAAGGAACTGTAATTACTACAAGCTTCATTTTCAATACCGAGCATGCCATAGTGAATATCAATAACATATAACAATTTCATGTCGATCCGACTATATTTACGCTAGTTAGAGCATGGACAGACAGACGGCAAACAGACGGTACAGGGCAGACAGAAAAACCGAAGTCATAAACACTTTTCAGCTATGTTGGAAAGTGTTAAAAAGAGTTACTAATGCTGCTGCTGCCCCCGCAATTGTATTTATTGGGACGTTTTCACTTTTTTGGCTTATAACCGCAAAAACATAAAAACCATGGAAAACTCGTAGTTTTATAGAGAAATGTATGATTCATACGTTGTAGCAGACAATCGTTCTCAAATCAGTATTAAAGGAGTTTCAAGGCTCTTAAAGCTTAAAAATATTCGAAATTTTTATTTTTTTTAGATGTTAAACTCCTATCTTTTATGAAGATTTGATATAATTGTTTCCTTGAATTTCTAATTAGAACAGAAGTTATGGCTTTCAGAATTATACTCGCACAATAGCTGAAGCGGCATTTCCGAAACTTTGAAGTAATTTTCATCCAAATGATGATTTTGGCAATAACGCGCAAGATATCTCAAAAACTTTTGGATATTTTTTCATGAAAATTTCAAAACTTCATGTTAGTCTGTATAAACGGAACCTAAACTTTCCTTTTTATTCTTAAAAAAATATATATATATTAGGTGATTATAGAATAAAGTGCCCATATTTCGCCCCCCTTAACTTCTCCGCTTCTGTGAAGTGGCGCCACTTATGACGCAAGGTACAGGGGGCGGAAGGTAAAAGGTTTGAAAGTTTCGTTCGCCAAGAAGCATACATAAATTAAAGACGCCGAATTTCCTATTTTTAGAAGACCTGAGTTCTTATTACGTCGTTTATAGAACGTTATATACTGCACTGTAAATATTTCTTATTCATTGCATGTATTTTACGTAGGTAAAATGCTGACAGTAGCATACAGTGAGTTCTAGAACGCCCAGTTCATCTTATGGGAACTGAAGCTATGCCCAATTTCGTCCCCCTTGCAGTCTTATTTTCGTCCCGGGAACGAAATTAGGAATGCTTTTTCATGAAAATTTTTTTCCTCGTGTTTGGATGGTTAATGTTTCCTTATGCTATTCTTCCACTGATAATTAGTACATTTCTTTATGCCTTACTTTAATGTAAATTAAATTACTTACTCATTTAAAAATAAATTTTGATTTAGTTATAAGTTAAGCCTCGGCGTATTGGATTTTTTTGGGCGACGAATTTGGGATCATTTTTTTTTTCTTTTACCTTTTTTAGATACTTTTGAAAAAAAAAAAAAAAACAATTTTTCGCATTGTTAAATTTTTTTGTAGGATATTTGCCTATGTTTCTATGTGCGTGGGTAGTGAGTCTTTGTAAAATCCAAATTTCGTAGGTTTTCACTGAAAATTACAACATTTAGCGCCTAAAAGTGACCGGGGGGACAAAATATGGGCACTTTACCCCACTGTTGAAATTTTCCAAATTTTGTATTAGCTAAATACAATTTCGTATTAAAAATATTAAAATGCTTTAAGTACAAATTTATTTTGGTTCAGGGTAATTATTACAATCTGAAGTATAAGTAAGCATAGAAAATTTTCATTCTAGTTGCAATATTTATTTTGTAATCCTGCGCGTAAGCAGTTATACCAATTTTCTGCTCGCCAAATATCTGACGGTTTGGAGTGCCCTATAAATACTAATTCTGCATCTTGCAATTTTCTAAATATATGAAATGAAAGAACATACTTATACCTTTCATCTCAATAAAAATTGTGTTAAAATATCATACACGTTTTAAGATATTAAATGTTGAAAATGGTTTTTTTTTCTTTTTTTCAAATTTTAGGAGTCCCGAAACATCTTAAAGCTCCATTGAATGTTGAAAATGGTCAAGAAATTTCAAACAGAATCTGGGTTTTATCAAAAACTGTACGCAACAGTTTATACGTCATTTGTAGGCAAATGCTTGACTTCACTGTGATCTGCAAGATCTCCGATCCTTCTATAAATTTGTCTAATTATGAAAGTTTATATTGATATTTTATTCAGAATTTCATTATTTGAATAGAGATTTAATTCATATTTGAAAAAAGCTGTTCTTATCTACTGTTGCTAGATTTTAAAAATCCAAAATAATAATATATCCAAACACTTTTCAAGTGCAAAATACACTTACACATGGATATATATATATTTATTAAAGAAAACTTTGAAAAAGGAAACTATTATGTGTAAAAATCATATCTTACTTAAAAATGTATATTTAGAACGTCATGTTCGAAACGATATTCTTATAGCAACTAAATCAGACAGAAACTTTTCCGGGAGACAAGGACATTTTATTTATTAACCATTTTATGAACGCTTATTTTCAAATGTATAATTGGTCTTACTTAATCAATTACGAAAACAGCGTCAGCTGTCGCGACAGCAGTGACTTGGGAGGGGTTGCATTTTAACCGAAAAATCAAGAGAAATCAATGGCAAACCGATTACAGAAAATCGCCACTGATTGTAATAATATCAACTAATGTTCCGTAATGGGAAAACGTAACAAAATATTCAAGTTAGGCAGGCCGCAAACTGAGACGATTCATAAAACATGTTTGATTTCGGAAAAAACAGGTTTAAAATAGGTTTCTTCTTTGTTTCGACCTCTTTTTTACTCCTAAGTCGCAGTCCATTTTTCTCCTGTCGCCTCAGTGTGTGATCTGCCCAGAATGGCTGGACAGGGGATGGCTAGCGTAGCTTGCAGGAGGGAGAGGCCCCTAGTTATATAAATGCAAATTTTTGAGTCTAAATGTGCTTCTTTAATCCGTAGATAATAAGCCCTCAAATTACGGTAATGTTTTATTTCATAACCTTAAAGGAAAAAAAGAAAGAATGAAAAACAAAACCCAAGAAGAAATGCATTTCCAGTGTTAATATTTCAATATTTTCTTGAAATAACAGTTATAATACATCAAAACAGTATCGCGACATTTTATATAAATGAATCAGTTAGTGACAAAATTTATAATATCGATAGCTTGAAATGTAGCCGTTTAATTTTTTCTTATTACACTGTGACAATAAAAATGTTTCTAAAGTGAAAGTGTGCAATTCTAGATGAACATTTCTCTATAAAAAACCTTCATTGGCTCTTGTTAAAAAAAAAAAAAAGAAAAGACAAACATTGATTCCTCGAAAATAGAATTAAATCCAAACGAGACACTGAAAATAGAATCCCTTTCACAGCTGAGAATGGTTATTTTATTTTATTTTATTTTTTTGCTGCAGTGTTACGCTACTGCATAGCTACCAATTTCTAAGATTTTTTCTTACCACTAAAACAACTTACAAGTAAATTTTGCCTAAATCAATCGCCGAAATCTACAAATTGTCAGCAATTAAATATGGCAAAAATTTGTATCAAATTTTAGAGGCAACAAAACTGTACAAATTGACAGCTATGTTATTCTATTAGTGTCATGAAAATTGCAGGTTAGCCTCTTCTTTCTGCTCAAAGTATTAAATAGCTTCTTTCAATTGAACTTATATCTTTGGATTGTATCATTTTCTTCTAATAGACTGATAGCTTTGATTATTATGAAACAGCCATTATAAATGAAGTGTTAGCAGGGGCGTAGCTACAGATATTTTTTCGGGAGGGGGGGGGGAGAATTCGAAAATTTCCCAACTTGAAACAAATTGGTCCAATTTTCAACTAAAGTGATATGCATAACGTGTGTAATAGTGATAAAGAAACTTATGCATAAAAAATTTCTTTCAAAAGAAAATTTTTTAAACTAGAAACATAAAAATTCCAATTATTGTTTTTAAATAAGAAAACCAACCAGCTTTTTATTTTCTTCTATCTTTACAAGTATTGAATTCGTAAAAAAAAAAATCGACTTCCGGCTTTCGACGGATTGATATTATTGGTGCAGATTCATGATGCCAATCGCCACGCGGCGACTTAATTTTTTGCTTTGGCGACTAATTTTCGACATCTAAGTTGCCATCCTTTGGCGAATTTCGCGTTTTTTTTCAGCGATCCTTTCACAAAAATCACGTTTTTTTTCGCGATCATTTTACGAAAATCACGGGTTTTTTCGCGATGCTTTGACGAAATTCGCGGGTTTTTTTGCAATCCTTTGATAAATTCGCATTTTTGTGCAATCAGTTGACGAAATTCGCGTTTTTTTGCAATCTGTTGACGAAATTCACGTTTTTCTGCAATCTTTTGCCGAAATTCATGTTGTCTGTGTAGCCACCCTTTGACAAAATTATCGTTTTTTCCAAGATCCTTATAGAATTGGTGGGGTTTATTTTTGTTATCCTTTGACAAAGTTGATGATTTTTTTGCAAAGAACGGCAAAAGTCGCATTTTCCCCCGCAATTCTTTGACAAAAAGACGCGTGTTTTTGGGATTCTTTGACGAAATTAGCATTTTTTCCCTGATCTTTTGATGGAATTCGCGCTTTTTCTTGCTAACGATTGACAAAATTGATTTTTTCGGCGTTCACTTGTCGAAATTCTTGATATTTTTCCTCACCCCTGTAATAATCTGTGACAAGATTGTTTTTTAAGATAATTTTTCTCCTGTATTTTTGAAAAACAAATGCTTGAATTCTGTTTTGACTTTTATAGTGCAAAATAATCTTACACTCTCTTATTTTCTTCTTTTATGAACTCTTGTATGGCAAAATGAAAATAAGAAATATTGTTTTCCTAATATTCCCCACTACCATGATTCCTTAGCTTATTCTTATAGATATATACTTTTTTCACCTCTGTCTAGCCCAACTTTATCTTCTGACAGTACATAGCTTAAGATTTGTATTATACTTAATTTATATCCAAATTAAAAGAATTGGGTAATTAAATGAACTATACAAATTTGATGTAATTAGTCTGTTTCTTTTGTACATTTGTAGATTATTTTTCACTTTGATTTCCTGAAATTTTTTCTCATATAATTGCTATTGCTTTTATGCATTTCTTTCACAATGTGGCCACTGGATTATTTGGGTTTAGGAGCCACTGGCCCTTTAAAAACTTTGGAAATGTGCACCTATAATTGATACGTTTTAGAACGATTTGACTGTTTTTAAAAAATGTCGGTCTGTGTGTATGTGACACAAATTTTGTGGGCGCTCTATCTCAAGAACTAATGCGTGGAAGTTATTAAAACTTTAGATTCAGTTATACCTTGATAAAAATTAATGCTGATTAGTTTTTGTGTAAATCGCACAAAAGGTGGCGCTGCTATGTTGCATTTTTCACGATTTACATGATTTTAGCGATATTATATCTCAAAAACTGTTGCACGGAATTTGATCAAACTTCATATTCTGTTAAACATTGACATAATTTGGTGCTTATTAGGCTTTTGTGTATATCATATAACAGGTGACACTGCTGTGAAACATTTTTCACGATTTTTGCGTTAGCTATATCTGAAAAGCTAATGGACGGAATTTGCCGAATTTCATATTCAGTTGCAATTCCTTATTGGGCTTGGGTGTATACTGTCCAAAGGTATCGCTTTTGTGCTCTTTGGGTTTGGAATTTTGGTTGCAGACATCTAACAGGGCGTGCGCCCAAATTCAATGATTTGTTGAAAAAATGCGATGCTTCTATCTCCTTTTTAAATTCACACAATTAAACGGATCTATTCCTTTATAATTCTTTTTGCATTGTGAATGCAAATTTTGAGGTATTAACATGTATTTGATAGAATAAAGTTTTGGGATTGGCACATCCGACTAGTTTTCATTTAACATTAATTCTTCTGGTCTTCAAAGAAGTCAACCTGATGATAAAATCGTCCAGTTTAATAAAATCCACAATTTCACTTTCACATTTTAAAATCATTAGGCTGTCAAGTCTGTCATCCCTCTTTGTAGTTTGCAATATATATATTTTTAATTTTTATTTGACTAAAGATTCTTTCATTAGATGCAATGCCATAAAGATAAGCTGCTGTGAATGTTAAGATACGAGTATATAGTTTGACGGCGTGTTCAAATCGTCTTTGAATTTCAAGGCATGAGAAAAAGGTTTTTTAAGTGAGTTGGGATTTGGTTTATTTCTATTTGACTCTGCAAGACATGTACATCCGGTTCCTCATATCCAGGTGGAAACATTATTAACATAATAAAAAACTCTTATGATACTCATCAGCGTACATATAAATAAAAACTATATTAAAAACACATTAAAAATTAATCCCAACGTTTCATGCTCTTTCTAATGAGCCATCATCAGGGGAGAGGGTTCATGACCTCCACGAAGGAAAGTTATAAACAGCACAGTCACTTTCATAACATCAAACTAGCATGGAACGTTGGGATTAATTTTTAATGAGTTTTTAACATAGTTTTTATTTATGTGTACGCTGATGAGTATCATAAGAGTTTTTAATTATTAAATTTTGACAGCGTAAGTCCAAGTTTTTCTTATTAACATTATTAACTTTCCTAAGTTAGTGATACTCAAATTTGCCTTGCACAATTGTAATTTAAATATGAAATGTATTGGTGCAATATTCTCCTGATATAGGGAACATTGTCATTTTAAGCCCATTACTAAGTTTTTTGTATTTCTTATAATTCTTTCCTGTAAAACGTGTGTGTATCAATGTTCATTGCTGTACTATTATTTTTATCTATTCCCTTTGATGAAACGATTTTTCTACGGTGCTTTCGGAAGTCAGCTTCTTCAGTTACATTCTAATATTCATAACAGTTTGTGAACTTGTCTATAGGGAAATCTTTATTGATTAAAAATTTTATTCAAGTGCAACGTGTCAGTGTTACAATGCATGTCGATTTTTACTTCAGTTGATGGACTGCTTTCATGGTTATATTTCTGTTCCAAATTCAAATGGTCCACTTTTTACCTTTTCCATCCTCGAATGGATTTTTAGATGCTCCAAAACTTGCACAAAAAATCTTTTCCTTATTATGAAGGGTTGTTTCGTGCTGAGATTTATAGTCATTTTTTAGTACAGTTTTAAAGACACAACACTGAATTTTTGGTTTAAAATTTCATAAACACCTATAAATATAAACGAACAGGACTGATATATATTTCCGCTCATAAATAAATGTAAAATGTAACAAATTTATCTAAACTAGCGAATTCTTATATCCATATTTGCTTATATAACGCTTTTTTCTTGACAGCGAAGGGTTAACTAATTTTTGCGGAAAAAATCATGAAAATGAGTGAAGGATTGTCCAAAAATCACGCAACTAGATAAAAAATTAGTGCAATTTGTGAAAACTCATCAAATCTTCTTGCCCAACTGTGTTTCAAGTAGGTAACTACATTCCTTTTTGTCATAGGCGTAGCGTCGGGGGGGCACGGGGGGGCGCGTGCCCCCCCAACCTTCTATACCCCGGGCGCCAAAACAGAAAGCGTAGGGGGCGCCAAATAAAGATTTTTTTTGTCTTTACATACAAAAATATATACGTATTTATGTTGAATTTGCATAAAAATGTCATACAGCCAGAAAATCCAAAAGTAAAACTGAACCAAATGCATTGAAATTTACAAATATATGAAAAAGATTCATTTATAATAGAAGACTGTAAATGAATTGGAAAAAAGAGCTTTTCTCTTAGGCATTATTCTTTCTCCAATTCCAAGTGTACCGAAAGGCGAAGGGGGCGCCAAATGAAGATTTTGTTTGACTCTGACATTTCTGATGAAAAGATTCCATGAAGACTTTTCGATTTTTTTTTTTCTCTCTCTCCATGAACAGTGTTGAGCTTTCACTTTTCCTGTCTTGATATGGGCGGGATCAGGTGGCTGCCCGGGACAAGTTCGGCTAGGTGGGGAGGCCTACCAATTGGCTTTAGCTCAACAAGCCCCACCCAGGCTGCCCGGGACAATAAAAACTAACGGGAGAAGGAGTCAGGGCCGAAAATAAGGGGTGGAGAGGGGGCATGTGCCCTGAGCGCCACTCGAAGGGGGCGCCAGATGAAAATTTGGTTTACCGTTTTATACAATATATATATGTGCGTGTGAAATTTGTGTAAAAAATTATTTTTTAGATGAAAAAACAAAAAGAAAAGCTGAGTAAAGTGCATTAAAATTGTCGAATAGATAAAAAGACTCCCCTACAATATACAAGACAGCAAATGAATAACTCCATTCTTTTTCTTATAATTACTTTTTTACTTGCATATCACCATATCTGGCCTTAGATGGGGCGAGGTCAGGTGACTGACTGAGACAATAAAAACCAAGCGGTCGAAAATTCAGAAAATAAAAAGTAAAAATTTAATAATTTTGTTGTTGTTGTTTTGAGTCATACATAAATTTGAAAATTAGCTTTGAAAATTAAATTTGAAAAGTTGAGGAAAGTATGTAGACATATCAATCTATAAATAAGAAGAGTGATATAAGTGATAATTCCACAAAATTGGTGTAGATAGTACAGGAAGATATTTTACAATCTGGAATTCATTTTTATGCGTACAGTAAATCCTGGTTTTTTAGTTCCTGAAACAATGTGACTCATATCACAATGACATTAAAGTACCTCAATTGTAATAATTTGTAATGCTACAACAACAGTAAAATCTAGAAAAATGAAATATGTCTACAATAGAATATTGTTTGAAATGAAAAAAAACTGCATGGTTCCAACAGAAATAATATCAACAGTTATATCTTCTAAGACGGAAACCTGTATAAAGCGGAATTATTTCCGGTTCCTTTCGATTTTTTTCACAGGTTTTAATGAATAAATATTTGACAAAGCTGGTTATATATTTCAATATTATTTCGTATTTTACTGTTACAGATTTTAAATTTTAAAATAAGTCCTCTAATAGAAACTTTCGTAAATTTACTTTGTGGAGGAAGGAGGGGGTTGCCAAAATCCATGTTTGCCCCGGGTGAAAATATAGCTAGTTTCGGCCCTGGAAGGAGTGCACAAAGTAAAATGCTTTAGTAAAACCCTTTAAAAGAAAAAAAAAATTAGTATAGCATTTGCAGTGGTACAATAAAAAATCTCCCACAGGGTGCCATGGCTAATAAAGCCGCCCCAGCCTTTATCCCCCTATTTTCACTTCTTTTTGCCTCCTTGCCCTTGAACTTCCTCAGTCAGTCGACAAAAGAAAAGACGAATTTCGACAAAAAGTCGTGGAATAATATCAGGAATTTCGTCAAAAAATCTCTGAAACAAATACCGAAAATCATTTTCGTCAATCGGTCATAGAAATATTCACGAAATTTGACAAAGGATCGTGTAAAGAAAATCGTGAATTCCATAAAACGATCGGCGGAAAAAAAATGCGAATTTTGGTAATTCGTCGTCGAAAAGATCGCGAAATTTCGTCTAACGACCAAGAGAAAAAAATTGCAAATTTCGTCAAATGGTCGCGGTCAAAAAGACGACAGGGGTGATTCTGAGTATTAAAAAAAAATCTGAAATTCACAGCAAATTTTCTGAAAGGTTACAGCAGAGGAGGGAAAGGGGGGGGGGGAAATCTCCCGGCCCCAATTATGCGTTTTTTTCGGCTGTCCTTTAGCGAAATTCGCGTTTTTCCGCGATCCTTTGACGGAATTTGTGTTTCTTTATCGCGATCCTTTGACGAAATTCGCGCTTTTCCGCGATCTTTTGATAAATATTGCGTTTTTTGCGATCCCTTTGTGAAATGTGTGTGTTTTTCGCAATTCCCAGACGAAGTTTGCGTTTTTTCGTGATCCGTTGTAGAAATTCGTGCTTTTTTTCCCGCGATTCTTTGGCGAAATTCGTTTTTCTGCGATCCTTTGAAGAAATTGGCGACTTTTTTCTGTGAACGATTGTCGAAATTGATTTTTTCGGCGACCATTTGCCGAAATTCGCGATATTTTTTATGCCCGAATTTTATTATTGATGACCAATTTTTTTCAAATTTTCGGAAAATTCAGAACAGAATCACCCCTGAAACGACGCGAATTTGGTCAAATAATCGCGTAACAAATCGAGAATTTAAGCAAATAGTCAAGAATTTCGTAAGTCGGTTTTAAAAAGAAAATCATGAATTTCGATAAACTATTGCGGAAAAGAATCGCGAATTTCGTCATATGATATCTGAAACAAACAGCGAGTACTATCAGTCGGTCGCGGAAAAAATATATATCCCGAATTCCGAAAGTAGTGGCGGAGAAAAAATTTCCCCAGTTTGTCGCAGAAAAATTCGCGAATTTTGGCAAAGTATCGCGATAAAAAATCGTGAATTCCCTGAAACGATCGCCGGAAACAAAAAACGCGAAATTTGGTAAAGGATCACGGAAAAAAAATTATGAGTTCCGTGATACGATAGCTCCCAAAAAATTGAGAAATTTGCAATAGGTCATAGGAAAAATTGCGAAATATCCTTCAACGATCGTAGCAAAAGATAGCGAAAAGAAATAACTACTATCATTAATCGATGGGGGAAAAAAATCGCGAATTTTGCAATTCGTCACGGAAAAAAGCGCGAATCTCCTCAAACAACTGTAAAAAATATCTTGAATTTTACCAAATGTTACGGAAACAAATGGCAATCTTCGTCATTAGGTCGCGGATAAATCATCGCAAATTTCGTCAAAAGAATGGACAAAAAATTGCGAATTTCGTCTAACGATCACAAAAAAATCGCAAATTACGTCAAATGGTCGCGGGCAAAAAACGCAAATTTGGTAAAAGAAAATTGAGAATTTAACGAAATGATCGTGCAAAAAATCACGAATTTTATAACTCGGTCATGAAAAGAAAATCATGAATTTTGACAAACGATCTGGAAAAGAATCGGGAATTTCGCCAAGAGATCTCTGAAACAAATAGTAACTACTATCAATCGGTCGCGGAAAATGTATATCGTGAATTTGGACAAGTAATGGCGGAAAAAAATCGATTTCGTCAATCTGACGTAGAAAAATTTGCGACATTTGGCAAAGGATCACGGAAAAAATCGCAAAATCTCCTTCAACGATTGTATAAAAAGATCTCGGTAAAAAAGTAAGTATTTTCGTCAATAGATTGGAGGAGGAGGGGGCGAAATCGAGAATTTTGGAATTCGTCGCGGAAAAAATCGCGAATATCTTCAAACAACCGTTGAAAAAGTGTAATTGGAAAGATGACTTTATAGGTGCTTTGAAGAAAAAGATCAAATATTTTCAGTAAAAATAGTCACTGAAATCCAGAAAAGACTCCTTTTTTCTTGAAATAGCCGCTTTTTAATGGTTTTCGGCCTAAAATAGTCGTCATAGCCACCGGATGCTGAAAATAGTCGCTTTTAGTAGCAAGTGGCGGCCCTGCAATTTTATGTTAAGAAAAATCGGAATTGTTTTGAGAAATTGTGTCGAGCCGAACAGGGACTGATTTAATTGATTTTTTTCACGGTCCGGGCTTGTTTTCACTGATTTTTGTACTAGCCGGACCTGGTCGTAAACTGTGAAAATATAAACGGGCCTGGCCCGGGTGGAACTTTTAATTTTCTCGCCGGGCTGTGCCTGGGCCATGGAATTGGGGTCTGTGCAGACCTCTAGTGTGCCCCCCAAGGACGTGCAAAGAGCGGGCTAAAGAAACGGTCGCCCCGTGCACGAAATTTACGCTGCAAACCACGGTTTTGTTGATTTATTCATTTTTTTTCGGGGAATTTCTTTGTCTCTCTTGATCGGTTCTTTCCCCTGTCGCTAAACATCATGAATTCTCTAACAAATAAGTGCAATTTTCTTTTATGCTATTTAGTTGTTCTGAATTCCTAAATTAAAATTAAACCTTTTAAAGTTCAAAATAAACGCGAAATATTTATTCGATAGAATTTATTTTTGTTTCTGCACTTTATCAATTTTATTACACCTATCACAAAAAGAAAGATTTTTTTTTTTTTTTTTTTGGGGGGGGGGGGGGGCGCAAAATTGAAATTCGCCTGGGGCGCCGTTTTTACTTCGCACGACCTTGTTGCCCCCCCCAAAATTTCTGGTCACGCTACGCCTATGCTTTTTGTTGTGCTACAAGTGATCTCCAATTTTCAAAAGAAGATGCAATCCCTTTGAATTAAAATAGCTGGATTCTCTTTTGGGACGAGAAGGGGACGTAAGGTGAAATTTTTGAGAAAGGAACAAAGTTTTGGAGGAAATAAAGGAACTGGATAGTCAGCTATTGATGGTTACGAGTAGAGAAATTTTGGTCTGGTAGGTATAATATTTTTGTAGAACTGAAAAACACAATGATAGATTGAATGTGGCTGATTTCTTTTGATAATTTAACATGTTTACTGTTACAGTACTCAGAAACATAATCACCAAAACAAAAATTTCGTAATATTTTGCTAAAAAAGGAAATGTCCCCAAAATCTAGAATTTCCCAACTCTAAGCTCAAATTTCCCAACTTCACATATATTGGGGGGGGGGGGGGAACCCCCCATGGCGACGCCCCTGAGTGTTAGGTGAAGATGAAAGAGCAGCCCTAAAAAGTTAGAACTCTGATTTTCTGCTCAGAATGTGGCAAAAATGGCCATAATAATAATAAAAAAAATATGGCCATTTTTTCCCATCAGAAGAAAATAACTCGGTTAATTTCTTTCTAGTAATTATTATGTTACATGTCAAGTGTTTCCATGATAATCTGTTACTATGTTGAAATTTGAATTAGAAATTTAAAAATGTTTCAAAGTAACGGTACATTTTTATTTTGCAAAAATGTTATTAAAATTGTTACATTTGAATCTTTTACAATCTCCACTTTAAATTTTTATCTGAAAATTTTTGGGATATTATTCTCAGGTAGAAGTGTAACCAGTATATGTATCGTAATTTACGTCGGTGAAACAGCCATCGTAAATAGTTTTAAAGCACAGCACTACCACAATATATGATGACAAATGTCTGTATTACATACTAGAACACAGACTGCAAGTCATTTAAAATAGGAGAAAATTAAATCTAAAATTATGTAATCATTCTTCTTCGATATTAATAGCATAGTATTCAATTTAGTGATAGTAAGTTCATATTAAATTTCGTCAAAAGTAGTTTATGCCGTTATTTTTAATTATATGTGAAGTATTTAATTATCTATAATGTAAAGAGATGAAAAAAGAATTATTTATATTATATAAATAGAAATAAGGTATGAAGTAAACAAGTTCTACATGTGTAAATTTCATAAGTTTTTAAGTAACTATTGTTACATTACAATAAAGCGCAAAAATGCAGAAAATAAACAAAAATAAGCTATTTATGTTTATGCTACGTTTACATTACGTTTATAATTTGAATTAAATTTGATTATACTACTTTTAACTTCCTACATAAGTACATAAGGAAATGAACGACGAAAATTGAAACACAGCAGCGGGAAAAATGGAGGTTTTTTTGTACACATAACGCCATCTATTGAGTGCGAAAACAATCATTACTATAAAGCCCGTACAAATCCAATCACAATACCAAATACAATGTTCCGGTCTGTACTTAAAATGAAGGCATACACACGTACGTCCTGGTATTTCAAATAGAAAAGTTCGTGAGATACGCAGGTACGTCGTAGTGCTTAAGGTGTTAAGAACAAATAAAAATTCTTGACAATGCAGTATATCCGTTGCTTAGTCATTTCTTCTATATTCATGTTCGCAGTCTGAAGTAAAAAAAAAAAAAAAAAAAAGAAAGAAAATGTGCCAGCCAGTGCTACAAACTTTTTGAGACGAAATGATGGTTTCTCCAACAGTGTGCGAATACTAGGTCTACGAGCTGATAGAAAATATAAGGTGATTGTCGAAGGCAGATAGTTCTCACTGTTCGTACCATTCTTTGAATTTAAGTTCCACTATTTACGAATAGAAATCTTCGCAACATTTTTCTGCGGTTAAATAAGGCGAGACTATTAGGAAGTTGTTGTACTCAAATTCAAGGGACTACACTAAAATTGAGAAAAGCCTGCCTTCGACAGCTGTCATCTTTAGAATTAGTCTGTACGTCTAGTAATCAGGCGGCTGTGTTTCTCCACAAAAGAAAAAAATACTTGAGCATGCTGAACCTTGCACTGCATTTCAGTGGCATAGCCTTATAAAGTCATGTTTACCAGAAAACAGTTAGTTTAACATATAAGTATCGTTTACAATTAAAATTTACTGTGCTTATGTACTGAAATTTAATTAATATCTTTTCTAATTTGAAGTGTTTTTTTTTGTTTTTTTTTTTTTAATAAAAATGTTAGAGGATTTGTTTTTAAAATCTTTGTTTATCATATTTTAAAAATAAAATAAAATCGCACACATTGCTACTTATATTTTTTTTCACTTTTTCGCAATATTATAAAATATATTCTAAATCAATATTTAAATTATTCATAATGCATCGCTATGATAAAATGACACTAGAGAGATTTAACCTGAAAACTTAGTGTTCCTGATAAGAAATGCATATTTTAAAAAAAACTTCACTTCGCATATTAATGTTACTTTAAAAAGATAATTATCGTAGAAAATGAATGACGGAGAATATGAAATATGGTGGGATTCTAAATAAGAGAAGATAATGATTATCCGTCAACACTATTTTGGAGCAATTGTTGTTTACCTAAAGCCCCATCAATCTTGTTGAATATGTAAACTATAAAGAAAGTCCCATAGTTCGTTTACCTAAAAGTCCTTTTTGAACATCATTCAATAAATATTTCTTATTTTCTCTAAATAACTTTAATTCTTACTTTGTCTGTCAAAAATTATTTACTTTTTTACATTTGTATTCAAAAATTAAAATTGTCATACATTTGCTGCCATCTGCTATGAAAACTCGTTCAATTTAACCAAATGCATTGTTAACACTTTCTAACATGTAGTTTAAAAGTCTTTATGACGTCTGTCTGTCTGCTCATCTATCCACGCTATTACTCTCCTACATATATACAACGATTTCCACGTAACTGATGTATTTTATTAAGGTTTACAATGGTATGTTGCTTAACGAAAATGAAGTATGTAGAATTTAAAGTTCGTTTACACAGGTAGTCAAAAGAATTCAGATACATTATGGCTTATGGACAAAAATTGTTTAAAGTAGAATGTAATAATGTCATAGTACTTCAAACAGTATGAAATTAATGCTGATACACACTGCGACATGTCACTTCTATAAAACGATGTGCGTGGCATCTAATATTCGTTTACAGTTACACACAAAAGAATTAGATAGCATTACTATCAGTAGACAGTGATTATTTGAATTGCGCTTTGTGAAATTGATGTAAATCGTTGAGGTGCTCTATAACACCTTACACATGTAACATTTAATGCTCTTATACATGTAACCAAAAATTTTGCGATGCATAATCGTCTATGAACAACACTTACAAGAAGTATATCCTAAGTTGTATCATTGGTTTTCAAGCTCAACTAATGTTTAGAACATTATATTATGAGGATAAATTTTATAGGATATATAAAGGGATATTCAAAATCTATCGAATTAATTAGCTTGTATGGGCGGGATTTTCTGATTAAACGAATAAGAAAAGTGTTTTACTCGTTTTTCAATTAACAATTATTATTATTATTATTATTATTATTATTATTATTATTATTATTTTATTATTATTATTCTGCGTGGTAAAAGTATAATATAATGTCATATATAAGCGTGCGCAGAAAAATATGTATGCATTGCCGTGTGTGAATAGTAATTGCAAGAAAAACATTCTTAGAATTTTTTTTATGCGCTTTCCAGTTGAGTTTAATTTTAGTTGCACTATGTATATAAATTTATAGATTATATACTAGACAGCACGAAACAGATCGCATACATTACTCACTGTAGTCAGTGATTCCTGCAAATGGCTTTAAAATGTTGTTATTTCTTTTTAGTCCAGTCAAATTGTCAAAAATAGATGCAAATATTCTGCTAGAAGATTTTATGTTTTTAAAGTGTTTATGGGGATACTAATAACAGGAATTTATTGTTTTCCAACAAAATATCTTGAGGCCAAACTTTTTGAAGCCAAAAAATCGTGAAATTTTCGGACTTTTTTCAGCTTTTTGCCTATAACTTGAAAATTATAAAATTTTTGTGTACCATACTTAATTACAAAAAGAAAGAACATTAAATTCTCTACAAATTTCATAATAAAAATGTTTTTCTAAACTCATTACTAAGCACGCTACGGCTTTCTGAAAAATACACTTTTTTTTCTAACTTTGTGGTAAATCTCAAAAACCAACATTTGACATCATTTTTTATTCATTTTATCCTCTTTAATGTAACTTGTTTATATTACAGGTTTTTGCATGATAGCAACGGTTAATTACAACGGTAACATTGTAAAAAAAATTTTACTACATTATAATTTATTTATTTTTTTGTATTTAGAACGTAAGTGGAGAACATTTATAGTAGGTATTTACATGAATGTAAGTAAGAGTTACGGTAAGATTTTTAATGTATTTAGTAACTTCTGTATGTAGTGCTTGCGGGTTGATGGGTTTGGTCCGTCAACCTCAGTTTGAGGAGAAAACAAGCAGTTTGCTTGTTTTTGAACAGCTTTGATCCTCTTTGAACTTGTTGCGACATCATCAACCTGGTTGTCAAAGTCATCGTCGTTGCTGTTTTGGTCGATGGTTTCCGAGGCATCAGCTTCATCATCCTCTTCTTCTGAGTAAATAATGTCATCCACATTTTCTCAGTTGACTCTGTTACAGTTTTTGCAAATTGCTGAATATATGAGTCCTGATTTTTGACAAGAACATGCGTTGCTGCACCCTTTTATATAGGTACATGAGACAACATGCATCAAGAATTCAGGTACTGGGTTTGGCACATTTAAACTGGCTGAAAGAGACCGTCAGACCTGCGAACTCAACCCCATTTTTCAGGGGATGTTGTTTCCTAGCCAAGCTTATATCTGTTAATAACTTCGGTGGAAATGATGCTGCTCAGAATCGTGCGTTGGTGGTAGCCTTGCAAGATGTAGTTTGCTGTTAGTGGCAGATTTAGCAAATAACGGGAACATCAAGGTGTTCAATGCCTGTGTGGTGTCTATGCATCCGCTGTATAGTGTAGTATTGAATTTTTCACCAGTCTTGATGATTTCTTGACGGGTTGACTCTGGTTTATTAAACACACGGGCTATTTCCTTAAGCTGATCATGTTTTTTCAAATTATAACAAAACTTTGACTTTCCTTGCCCAAAAAGAGCATATGTTGTATCGCATCCTCTGATTGCATGAGTGAAAAGAACATTGTTGTAGTTGTATTTGTATGACAGGGTTGAAAACCCCTTGGTTTCGATGTTATCTCTGCCTGGATTTTGGAAAAAGAGATTTTTGTGTTGATATCCCAAGCTCGTCATGATCACGAGATAACCAATGTCTTCTCCGACAATACTACACTTTTAAAGGCTTCGGCTCTTGAAATGGCTGAGGTAACAGTCATGACATCAGCGTCTTCTTCTGCTAGGTCAGCTTGAGTTCTGTTATTTTGAAAATCTGTTTTAAGAAGTGAAATGAAGCGATTCCTATTTCTTTCTTTGGCTAGAAGTGTGTCGTGACGGAAGATTTTGATTGACACTAGTTTTTGTTTTATTGAGCTACACCCTTTTTCGTACTATGCTAAACTATGTTGAATATGTCAGTAATGTTTTCGTTAACAATTTTTTTAAATGTGGTTACTATGAATTAATCGATTTAATCATTATTATCCAACTATATTTGTATTACATTATTCTGTTAACATTTTAAAACTCATTTTGCAGTCATATGCCCTTTTGAATGAAAATTTAATTGAATTGTAAAATTAAAAATATATCAGACTATCCCACAATTTAATGATCATGAAAATTTTAGCAATGGACACCCTACAAAAATAAATATTTTTATTTAACCCTGTGATCGTCGCGCCCGATACATTCACAGAGAAATTGCCTTGGGCTTGACTTAAGGGTTAAGCATAAAGGGTGATAATACATCAAACAAAATATCTAAACTTAAGATACACTTATACTAAATTAAGAATTTTATAATGTGCATATTTATAATCTATAATAAGGGCAAGTTCACATGATTTAATGGTACAGCAAATGCGTCGTTAATATTACACAACTTTCTCAAGATTTTTGTATTACCGATCTGAAACAAACCGTTTTACATTTGATGCGCATGTGTATAACTTATTTTTGGCAAAAGGTGAAAATTTAAAGCAAACTAGAAAAGATTTCTTTTTAAACTATCAAAAGTAAGATGTGGTAGAAAAACGGAAGAAATCGTCATACGGACACATTTAAACGTACACCTAATACCTAAAAAGCGCTATAGACAAAAATAGTACAACTTACGAGAAAAACGTACAATTTGGCAACCCTACCTTCTACCCACTCTTCTTGAAAATTTCCCTCCTTAATTATCTCGTCACTCCTTACTCGTCAATAAGTACACTTCATTTCCACAGTTAGTGATGAAAAGAAAATTTTTTGGAATGAGAGGCGAAAAATAAGTCACTTTCTGTGAAGTTGTAAAAACAGTGTTGTTTTCAAAAAGCTGTAGAGCACTTAGTATTGGATATAGAAAAACGTTTTTATTAAGAAATTTGTAGAGAATGTAATGTTCTTTCTTTTTGTAATTAGGTATAGTACACAAAAATTTTATAATTTTCCAGTTATGGGCCAAAAACTGAAAAATATCCGAAAATTTCATGTTTTTTTGGCTCTGCAAAGTTTAGCCTCGAGATATTTTGTTGGAAAACAATTAATCCCTGCACTGTTAAAAATTTGCATCATTCTGCAGGTCATTTGACCATTTTTTCCGAAAACGGTTACACAACCGTAAATTTAACACTATTCTGACCATATTATTGGCCATTTTATGGTCAGAATATAGTTAAATTATGGTTATGAAACCGTTTTTTCAAAAAACTGTCGAATGACCTGCCAGAATGCTGCAAAATTTTTAACAGTTTGTTATTAACATCCCCATAAATACTTTAAAAACATAAAGTCTTGTAGCAGAATTTTTGCATCTATCGGCTCTATTTTCTGACAATTTGACTGGGCTATTTTAAATACTTCAATTTATTTTATGGAATTTGAATACTTCTTATAATATTCTGATATTGTTGGAAAATGTTTCATAATACCTTTGCCTCTCCATTTAATTATCTATTTTATTGTATTCCTTAAAAGAAAAAATACTTGTATTTATATTTATTTTCCTTTGTTTCATTTGGTTTCTATATTTTTGTGCTAATTAAATATTTTGTTTCTGTGTTCTGGATTGGTCATACCAAATCTTTTTTGATTGACTGTTTACCTTTACCTTTTGTCTTTGTTTTGGGCCACAACTCTTCCGAAGTTTCCATTTTATCGTCTGTATCTGTTCAGTTTTGCTTCTGTTTTCATACGCTCTTAGTTTCGCCATCTTTGCGTCTGAGAGAGAAAGATTAATCATTTTAGAATATATTTCGTAGTAAAAACTTTTCTTTTCATGACAAAGAATGTTTAATTTATAAATAGTATAAAATATAATATATAAGTGTATTTTTTTAACTACAACCAGCAGGGAAGACCGAGTTATGCTCGATTAAAATTAACTTCGTGGTCGACATCGCTAAATTTGGCGACGCGCCAAACATGTGTTGAGAAAGTTTTATGAACCTTGATTGGTTGAATTTCGTTTTTGAGAACGTTCTATGGAATCTAAATGGTTGAATCATATATCTCTGCTCCTACTGGAAATTTCCAGAAATTTTTTCCTGATTCTGAAAGCCAAAAATGGCCAAATATTGCCAAATTTGGCGACATCCTTCTATTTGGCTAAAAGCATCCGTTTTGGCAATGGTAATCTTGAAAGTCGATTTTACTGCCAATATTTCACCAAATATCGCCAAAATTGACGATATGTTGCCAACTTTGAGACTTCGTTTACTATGCCAACTGTTCAACAACATAATAACTGTTTCAACCTTTATTCCTATTGAAATGAATTTATCCGTAGTGATCCCAAACTGACCCACTAATCGAATTTCTCGAACTTACAACCTAGCCCAATGGTCTCGTACCCCATAAACGGTGGGATACAAAATTTAGTCAAAATTGTTAGAGCCGTTTTTTCGATAAAATTTACATACACACACATTTAGACACACACAAGATTTGCTCGTATTATAATGCATGATATACTAATATTTCAGGCGTTTGCTGGTCAAAGAAATAGTAAATAAATAAATAAATAAAATTTATGCTATTTCGCTATTTTTCGGTAAAATAAAAGTTAATTGATAAAGAAAAAAAATTAATTGCACCAAGCGGGAGGAAACTGGATAATTAGTATGCACAATCAAAGTGTTAAAATATTCTCTATTCACTCTAATTGCTTTATCTTACTTCAACTTGTTATTGTTTATTGCTCAGAGTAGAAAATCTCTTTTGACAAGAAATGCATTATTCGTCAGTATATTACGTTTTCCTTTTTTTTTTAAATCCCTGCCTATTTTGGGAAACTTAAAGGAATATTATTTTGGAAGGAAAACATTGAAAGCAATATGACAAACATCAAGTACAACAAAAATAATTACATTGAGATAGTTATACATGTTTGATTATTTGAAGAACCATATTTGATATTATTTAGAAATGCTTCATTATTTTATGATATTTCAATGAACCATGAGTAAAAATTTTTATTTGTTAGATAAATTTAAATGCAGAATGTTATCTCTTCAAAGGAAATAAAAAATAAATTCACACATCTGTATTAACATTTCACTATCTAACATCAGAATGCTATGTTGTTAATTAACTTCGACTTAACATAAAGCAGTTACACGTGACACGGATGAATTTTATGTTACTGAATGTTTGAATATTATTTTATTGCCTTTCTCATTTCAATTGAAGGAACATTAAAGTGTTTCAATTAAGAGAAAATGTTGAAAAGGTTAAATTTAATAGTATTTTCGTAACTCTTTTTTTTTTTTTTTTTTTTTTTTTTTTGTGAATGGCTGAGTAAGAAAACGCAGCGTTTAAAAACATATAAAAGAATAAAATAAATTAACATACCGAATAAAAAATCTGCATTTAAAAGTATATAAATGAAAAAATATTAAATAGCAAATTAAACACATGAAGCAATAAATGATATAGTACAATAAATTTACATAGTTGTACAGATACAAGACATAATGGTTTCCAGTAAAATTTAATTTATAACTCTGAAAAGACACGTACTATCTCAATACATTAGGATCTTTCTAGATAATTTCCAACAATCGATCAGAACGAGTAATCAAAAACACTGTAGAAGTAATTGAGCAGAGCATTACGATTCAGTTCTTACAGTCTTATACAAAATGAAGAAAAAGTTCTAATAAACTATTGCATCAAATATTCCTCAGGGAATTCAGATAAATTAATATAATAGAACTTCTAATAATGTAAGTAATATGATGGAGGCACACTTCATAAAATATTGTTATTAAAAATATGTTGTCATGACTACAATGCATGGGTTTTTAGCATTCATTTAAAGCATTCCTTTATTATGCTTTAAATGAATTCCTTTATTGTATCTCTAGCTCATTACCTTGCTTGAAGTGATCATTCTTCTCTGCTGTAGAGAGTAACATTTTTTTCCATAAAAAGAAAATATTCATGAATATATATATATATATATATTTACTTCTTCTAAACCTCTGCATATTTTAGGAATTGTATACGATTATTAATCTGGAAAAAAAAACTATGATTTATTTTTTAATAATGATTTTTTTCATAAAATATTGTTATTAAAAATATGTTGTCATGACTACAATATATGCAATTTTAGCATTCATTTAACAAAGCATTTCTTTATTCTACCCTAACTCATTTCATTACCTTGCTTGAAGTGGTTATTCTTCTCGGCTGTAAAGAGTAACATCTTTTCGAAAAAGAAATTATTCATGGATCTATATTTTTTTACTTATATTAAACCGTTTCATAGTTTAGGAATTGCATACGAATATTAATCTGAAAAGAAATTATGATTTTTTTTTAATAATGATTTTTTTCCATAAAATACTGTTGTTAAAAATATGTTGTCATGACTACAATGCATGTATTTTTAGCATTCATTTAAAACATACCTTTATTATGTTCTAGCTCATTACCTTGCTTGAAGTGATCATTCTTCTCTGCTGTGGCGAGTAATATTTTTTCCATAAAAAAAAACTATTCATGAATATATATATATATATATATTTACATCTTCTAAACCGCTGCATATTTTAGGAATTGTATACGAATATTAAGCTGAAAAAAAATATGATTTTTAAAATAAAATATTGTTATTAAAAATATGTTATCATGACTTCAACGCATGCATATTTAACATTAATTAAAAAAGCATTCCTTTGATCTACCCAAACTCATTACCTTGATTAAAGTGGCCATTCTTCTTTGCTGTGGAGAATAACATTTTTTTTTCCCAAAAAAAGAAATTATTCACGAATCTATGTTTTTTTTACTTGCTTCAAACCGATGCATATTTTAGGAATTATATACGGATATATAATCTGAAAGAAAATTATTGAATTTTTTTTTTATAATCAGTGCAATAACAGCAATAATATGTTTAACAACAACAAAATAAAACTTTCAATGAAATAAGAATGTATTTCGCATTTATTAAAGCACTTTATACCTATAGAAATGCTTAAAATAACCCTTTCAAATCCAAGCACTTTAGTTCATTCATAGATTTTTATTCCTTCATATTTCGCAACAAATATGTGAAGACAATCATTATCTGATAGAAAAAAATATTCCATTATTAAATTACTAACAAGGCTCGCCCAGACGTTCGTTTTAGGGACGTTGGAAAAATGATAAACGCACGTGATTTCGTTTGAGTTCCGGTCACAATACAAACTGGTCATTTTATCGTATCTTTATGATAAATTAAAGGCGAATTTTTTTACATCATGTGATGACAAACTATGTTAAACTGAGGAAACACAAACAATAGATTTTCATATTTTCGATATTTTCTAGCAAGACAATAGCATCCATTTCACGACATAAATCTGTTTTTTTTATAACAGAAATCAATACGCAAAAATTCAAGTTTTAAAAATTGAGTTGTTTAAAGCTTCACTGTGCCACTGTGCCAATGTCCTAAAATGTACCAGCCAGTGCTACTAACTTTATGAGACGAAATGATGGTTTCTCCAACAGTGTGCGAATACTAGGTCTACGAGCTGATAGAAAATATAAGGTGAGTGTCGAAGGCAGATAGTTCTCACTGTTCGTACCATTCTTTGAACTTAAGTTCCACTATTTACGAATACAAATCTTCGCAACATTTTTCTGCGGTTAAATAAGGCGAGACTATTAGGAAGTTGTTGTACTCAAATTCAAGGGACTACACTAAAATTGAGAAAAGCCTGCCTTGGACAGCTGCCATCTTTAGAATTAGTCTGTACGTCTAGTAATCAGGCGACTGTGTTTCTCCACAAAAGAAAAAAATACTTGAGCATGCTCGTTGAACCTTGCACTGCATTTCAGTGACATAGCCTTATAAAGTCATGTTTACCAGAAAACAGTTAGTTTAACATATAAGTATCGTTTACAATTAAAATTTACTGTGCTTATGTACTGAAATTTAATTAATATCTTTTCTAATGTGAGGTTTTTTTTTTTTTTTTTTTTTTTTTTTTTTTTTTTTTTTTTATAAAAATGTTAGAGGATTTGTTTTTAAAATCTTTGTTTATCATATTTTAAAAATAAAATAAAATCGCACACATTGCTACTTATATTTTTTTTTTCACTTTTTCGCAATATTATAAAATATATTCTAAATCAATATTTAAATTGTTCATAATGCATCGCTATGATAAAATGACACTAGAGAGATTTAACCTGAAAACTTAGTGTTCCTGATAAGAAATGCATATTTTAAAAAACTTCACTTCGCATATTAATGTTACTTTAAAAAGATAATTATCGTAGAAAATGAATGACGGAGAATATGAAATATGGTGGGATTCTAAATAAGAGAAGATAATGATTATCCGTCAACACTATTTTGGAGCAATTGTTGTTTACCTAAAGCCCCATCAATCTTGTTGAATGTGTAAACTATAAAGAAAGTCCCATAGTTCGTTTACCTAAAAGTCCTTTTTGAACATCATTCAATAAATATTTCTTATTTTCTCTAAATAACTTTAATTCTTACTTTGTCTGTCAAAAATTATTTACTTTTTTACATTTTTATTCAAAAATTAAAATTGTCATACATTTGCTGCCATCTGCTATGAAAACTCGTTCAATTTAGCCAAATGCATTGTTAACACTTTCTAACATGTAGTTTAAAAGTCTTTATGACGTCTGTCTGTCTGCTCATCTATCCCCGCTATTACTCTCCTACATATATACAACGATTTCCACGTAACTGATGTATTTTATTGAGGTTTACAATGGTATGTTCCTTAACGAAAATGAAGTATGTGGAATTTAAAGTTCGTTTACACAGGTAGTCAAAAGAATTCAGATACATTATGGCTTATGGGCAAAAATTGTTTACAGTAGAATGTAATAATGTCATAGTACTTCAAACAGTATGAAATTAATGCTGATACACACTGCGACATGTCACTTCTATAAAACGATGTGCGTGGCATCTAATATTCACTTACAGTTACACACAAAAGAATTAGATAGCATTACTATCAGTAGACAGTGATTATTTGAATTGCGCTTTGTGAAATTGATGTAAATCGTTGAGGTGCTCTATAACACCTTACACATGTAACATTTAATGCTCTTATACATGTAACCAAAAATTTTGCGATGCATAATCGCCTATGAACAACACTTACAAGAAGTATATCCTAAGTTGTATCATTGGTTTTCAAGCTCAACTAAAGTTTAGAACATTATATTATGAGGATAAATTTTATAGAATATATAAAGGGATATTCAAAATCCATCGAATTAATTAGCTTGTATGGGCGGGATTTTCTGATCAAATGAATAAGAAAAGTGTTTTACTCGTTTTTCAATTGATTAACAATTATTATTATTATTATTATTATTATTATTATTATTATTATTTTATTATTATTATTCTGCGTGGCAAAAGTATAATATAATGTCATATATAAGCGTGCGCAGAAAAATATGTATGCATTGCCGTGTGTGAATAGTAATTGAAAGAAAAACATTCTTAGAATTTTTTTTATGCGCTTTCCAGTTGAGTTTAATTTTAGTTGCACTATGTATATAAATTTATAGAATATATACTAGACAGCACGAAACAAATCGCATACATTACTCACTGTAGTCAGTGATTCCTGCAAATGGCCTTTAAAATGTTGTTATTTCTTTTTAGTTCAGTCAAATTGTCAAAAATAGATGCAAATATTCTGCTAGAAGATTTTATGTTTTTAAAGTGTTTATGGGGATACTAATAACAGGAATTTATTGTTTTCCAACAAAATATCTTGAGGCTAAACTTTTTGAAGCCAAAAAATCGTGAAATTTTCGGACTTTTTTCAGCTTTTTGCCTATAACTTGAAAATTATAAAATTTTTGTGTACCATACTTAATTACAAAAAGAAAGAACATTAAATTCTCTACAAATTTCATACTAAAAATGTTTTTCTAAACACATTACTAAGCACGCTACGGCTTTCTGAAAAATACACTTTTTTTTCTTACTTTGTGGTAAATCTCAAAAACCAACATTTGACATCATTTTTTATTCATTTTATCCTCTTTAATGTAACTTGTTTATATTACAGGTTTTTGCATGATAGCAATAACGGTTAATTACAACGGTAACATTGTAAAAAAAAATTACTACATTATAATTTATTTATTTTTTTGTATTTAGAACTTAATTGGAAAACATTTATAGTATGTATTTACATGAATGTAAGTAAGAGTTACGGTAAGATTTTTAATGTATTTAGTAACTTCTGTATGTAGTGCTTGCGGGTTGATGGGTTTGGTCCGTCAACCTCAGTTTGAGGAGAAAACGGGCAGTTTGCTTGTTTTTGAACAGCTTTGATCTTCTTTGAACTTGTTGCGACACCATCAACCTGGTTGTCAAAGTCATCGTCGTTGCTGTTTGGGTCGATGGTTTCCGAGGCATCAGCTTCATCATCCTCTTCTTCTGAGTAAATAATGTCATCCACATTTTCGCAGTTGACTCTGTTACAGTTTTTGCAAATTGCTGAATATATGAGTCCTGATTTTTGACAAGAACATGCGTTGCTGCACCCTTTTATGTAGGTACATGAGACAACATGCATCAAGAATTCAGGTGCTGGGTTTGGCACATTTAAACTGGCTGAAAGAGACCGTCAGACCTGCGAACTCAACCCCATTTTTCAGGGGGATGTTGTTTCCTAGCCAAGCTTATATCTGACAATAACATCGGTGGAATTGATGCTGCTCAGAATCGTGCGTTGGTGGTAGCCTTGCAAGATGTAGTTTGCTTTCAGTGGCAGATTTAGCAAATAGCGGGAACATCAAGGTGTTCAATGCCTGTGTGGTGTCTATGCATCCGCTGTATAGTGTAGTATTGAATTTTTCACCAGACTTGATGATTTCTTGACGGTTGACTCTGGTTTATTAAACACACGGGCTATTTCCTTAAGCTGATCATGTTTTTTCAAATTATAAAAAAGCTTTGACTTTCCTTGCCCAAAAAGAGCATATGTTGTATCGCATCCTCTGATTGCATGAGTGAAAAGAACATTGTTGTAATTTTATTTGTATGACAGGGTTGAAAACCACTTGGTTTCGATTAATATTACACAACTTTCTCAAGATTTTTGTATTACCGATCTGAAACAAACCGTTTTTACATTTGATGCGCATGTGTATAACTTATTTTTGGCAAAAGGTGAAAATTTAAAGCAAACTAGAAAAGATTTCTTTTTAAACTATCAAGAGTAAGATGTGGTAGAAAAACGGAAGAAATCGTCATACGGACACATTTAAACGTACACCTAATACCTAAAAAGCGCTATAGACAAAAATAGTACAACTTACGAGAAAAACGTACAATTTGGCAACCTTACCTTCTACCTACTCTTCTTGAAAATTTCCCTCCTTAATTATCTCGTCACTCTTTACTCGTCAATAGGTACATTTAATTTCCACAGTTAGTGATGAAAAGAAAATTTTTTGGAATGCGAGGCGAAAAATAAGTCACTTTCTGTGAAGTTGAAAAAACAGTGTTGTTTTCAAAAAGCCGTAGCGCACTTAGTATTGGGTATAGAAAAACGTTTTATTAAGAAATTTGTAGAGAATGTATTGTTCTTTCTTTTTGAAATTAGGTATAGTACACAAAAATTTTATAATTTTCGAGTTATGGGCCAAAAACTGAAAAATATCCGAAAATTTCATGGTTTTTTGGCTCTGCAAAGTTTAGCCTCGAGATATTTTGTTGGAAAACAATTAATCCCTGTTATTAACATCCCCATAAACACTTTAAAAACATAAAGTCTTGTAGCTCAATTTTTGCATCTATCGGCTCTATTTTCTGTCAATTTGACTGGACTATTTTAAATACATCAATTTATTTTATGGAATTTGAATATTTCTTATAATATTCTGATATTGTTGGAAAATGTTTCATAATACCTTTGCCTCTTCATTTAATTATCTATTTTATTCTATTCCTTAAAAAAAAATTGTATTTATATTTATTTTCCTTTTAGGTAGCTTTCTTTACAAAAAGCTACCTATTGCAGCCGTTCGGAGGAAAGCGATTTCAAAAAATTTTGGTATATTTTCATCGATCATGACCCCCAGACCCCGAAACCACCCTCCGTTAAAAATTGATATATATATATATATATATATATATATATATATATCAATATATATATCTGACCTATGTCACACTGTAACTCTCGTATTTATGAACCGATTTGGATATAATTCGGTGTGTACATAGTACATACCAATGTCTCGACCGAGTTCGTTGGCCAGCTTCATTCGCCATTTTGTTTCAAAATGGCGGCCATTTAAAAATTTTAAAAAAATTTAAAATTTGAAATGTGGTACCAAAAAATTGAAAATAGAAAAATATTTTTTTCTTATGTATTTGACCTTTATACAAAGACTCCGTAGCAATATGACCAACATCAAGTACAACAAAAATAATTACATTGAGATAGTTATACATGTTTGATTATTTGAAGAACCATATTTGATATTATTTAGAAATGCTTCATTATTTTATGATATTTCAATGAACCATGAGTAAAAATTTTTATTTGTTAGATAAATTTAAATGCAGAATGTTATCTCTTCAAAGGAAATATAAAATAAATTCACACATCTGTATTAACATTTCACTATCTAACATCAGAATGCTATGTTGTTAATTAACTTCGACTTAACATAAAGCAGTTACACGTGACACGGATGAATTTTATGTTACTGAATGTTTGAATATTATTTTATTGCCTTTCTCATTTCAATTGAAGGAACATTAAAGTGTTTCAATTAAGAGAAAATGTTGAAAAGGTTAAATTTAATAGTATTTTCGTAACTCTTTTTTTTTTTTTTTTTTTTTTTTTTTTTTTTTTGTGAATGGCTGAGTAAGAAAACGCAGCGTTTAAAAACATATAAAAGAATAAAATAAATTAACATACCGAATAAAAAATCTGCATTTAAAAGTATATAAATGAAAAAATATTAAATAGCAAATTAAACACATGAAGCAATAAATGATATAGTACAATAACTTTACATAGTTGTACAGATACAAGACATAATGGTTTCCAGTAAAATTTAATTTATAACTCTGAAAAGACACGTACTATCTCAATACATTAGGATCTTTCTAGATAATTTCCAACAATCGATCAGAACGAGTAATCAAAAACACTGTAGAAGTAATTGAGCAGAGCATTACGATTCAGTTCTTACAGTCTTATACAAAATGAAGAAAAAGTTCTAATAAACTATTGCATCAAATATTCCTCAGGGAATTCAGATAAATTAATATAATAGAACTTCTAATAATGTAAGTAATATGATGGAGGCACACTTCATAAAATATTGTTATTAAAAATATGTTGTCATGACTACAATGCATGGGTTTTTAGCATTCATTTAAAGCATTCCTTTATTATGCTTTAAATGAATTCCTTTATTGTATCTCTAGCTCATTACCTTGCTTGAAGTGATCATTCTTCTCTGCTGTAGAGAGTAACATTTTTTTCCATAAAAAGAAAATATTCATGAATATATATATATATATATATTTACTTCTTCTAAACCTCTGCATATTTTAGGAATTGTATACGATTATTAATCTGGAAAAAAAAACTATGATTTATTTTTTAATAATGATTTTTTTCATAAAATATTGTTATTAAAAATATGTTGTCATGACTACAATATATGCAATTTTAGCATTCATTTAACAAAGCATTTCTTTATTCTACCCTAACTCATTTCATTACCTTGCTTGAAGTGGTTATTCTTCTCGGCTGTAAAGAGTAACATCTTTTCGAAAAAGAAATTATTCATGGATCTATATTTTTTTACTTATATTAAACCGTTTCATAGTTTAGGAATTGCATACGAATATTAGTCTGAAAAGAAATTATGATTTTTTTTTTAATAATGATTTTTTTCCATAAAATACTGTTGTTAAAAATATGTTGTCATGACTACAATGCATGTATTTTTAGCATTCATTTAAAACATACCTTTATTATGTTCTAGCTCATTACCTTGCTTGAAGTGATCATTCTTCTCTGCTGTGGCGAGTAATATTTTTTCCATAAAAAAAAACTATTCATGAATATATATATATATATATTTACATCTTCTAAACCGCTGCATATTTTAGGAATTGTATACGAATATTAAGCTGAAAAAAAATATGATTTTTAAAATAAAATATTGTTATTAAAAATATGTTATCATGACTTCAACGCATGCATATTTAACATTAATTAAAAAAGCATTCCTTTGATCTACCCAAACTCATTACCTTGATTAAAGTGGCCATTCTTCTTTGCTGTGGAGAATAACATTGTTTTTTTTCCCAAAAAAAGAAATTATTCACGAATCTATGTTTTTTTTACTTGCTTCAAACCGATGCATATTTTAGGAATTATATACGGATATATAATCTGAAAGAAAATTATTGAATTTTTTTTTTTATAATCAGTGCAATAACAGCAATAATATGTTTAACAACAACAAAATAAAACTTTCAATGAAATAAGAATGTATTTCGCATTTATTAAAGCACTTTATACCTATAGAAATGCTTAAAATAACCCTTTCAAATCCAAGCACTTTAGTTCATTCATAGATTTTTATTCCTTCATATTTCGCAACAAATATGTGAAGACAATCATTATCTGATAGAAAAAAATATTCCATTATTAAATTACTAACAAGGCTCGCCCAGACGTTCGTTTTAGGGACGTTGGAAAAATGATAAACGCACGTGATTTCGTTTGAGTTCCGGTCACAATACAAACTGGTCATTTTATCGTATCTTTATGATAAATTAAAGGCGAATTTTTTTACATCATGTGATGACAAACTATGTTAAACTGAGGAAACACAAACAATAGATTTTCATATTTTCGATATTTTCTAGCAAGACAATAGCATCCATTTCACGACATAAATCTGTTTTTTTTATAACAGAAATCAATACGCAAAAATTCAAGTTTTAAAAATTGAGTTGTTTAAAGCTTCACTTCAAAAACTAAAATCTGATTTAATTGGTTCATAAGAAAATGACGCCAAGAGTCTTTTCTAAATATATTCTCTGCACGCGAACAAAGTGCGTATTGTTTCCCATGATTTTAAGAACTATAAAAATCACAAAAAATTCAACTCATTTTTAATTTAGAAAGGTAAAATAAGCAAAAAGCGTTCTAAAAATGTTCTAAAATACGATATCAACTAAATTGTTAAAGATAGAAACTTAAAATTTGTCAGGATTGATACTTATAAGATGTAATTGCTCTCTAAGAATAGTTTCTAAAATATTCGAAATTTAAAAGAGTAAAATTAGAAAAAAAAAAATTCCAGGATTACGATTTCAATGGAATTAGAAGAAATACCAAACCGGTTTCAAATTAATAGTGTCAAATTGATGGTGACAGTACTTGTTCCAACATAGGCTATATTCTACAAGGTGCGACTACCACAAGGGTGTGGTAGACCGTTAGACCAGAAGCTTGGAATTGGCATGATGATTACTTTTAACATCTAAGTGCGTGCTAAGCACGATTTCTAATAAATTTAAAACTTCATATGAAAACTGAATGAGAGTAAACGCTTCAAAATGTATTCTAAATTATCAGTTATTTTGAATTAATTTTAGTTTTTCTTATTAATTTAAATCTTATTTTCACCAAATATTTTATAATGATGAAGTTAACGGGGTCCGGGATACAAAAATCTTCAAATTTTCTAAAAAACTTTTATTGCATTAAAAATGACTCTGTTTTTTTCTGCTTAAAGCGACGCATAAATCATGTTTCTATCTTAATTAGAATAGGAATTATTAATTTTTTCGTTTTGGTTTGGTTTCAAAATCTAGCTTTCAAGCAATGTTTGTCGTGAAAACGACTTCTTGCGAAAATGCGTTTTTCTTCACGATGGGTTTTTTCACCATTTCTCGAATTTAAATTGTTATAAGTCCAGAACCGTTAAAGATAAATGGTTCAAACTTGGAACATATCTTTTTCAATCGTTTACTTTAATTTTGATTCAACAAATTTGAAAAAAATATTTACTTTTGAAAATATGATTTTTTTTTAAAGTTACATCCTTTTTTTCGAAATTTTTACTTTAAATATTTTTAATTTTTGTTTAAATTAATATTTTAAAAAATGATGTATCAAAATTAAAATTTATATATTTCTATTTATTTAAATGAAAACAAATTGAAATTCTACAAATAATATTTTGAGCTATAACGATTTTAAATTACTCCACTTTTTTAATCGATTTTAATTTTTAGAAGTTTTTTTAAAAAATTATGAAATGTTGTCATGTGATTTTCTTTACAAGTGATATGGTTAACCATCACAAAAAGTTTCAAAATTTTAACTCAATGAATAAAAATTATTTTAAAATGTGTCCCGGACCCCCTTAAGTCAAACTGTGACTAAATTAGTAATTTTTGAATTATTCCTAATAGTGTAACTTCTCTTAAAAGGTCTCAAAACTCTTACAATTGGAAAAAATGAAAAAAGACCATTTCCAACATTTAATATCTTAAAATGTATTTGATTTTAAGACACAACTTCTATTGGGATGAAAGATATAAGAATTTTCTTTCATTTCATGTGTTTAAAAATTATAAGATGCAGAATTAGCATTTTTAGGGGGCTCAAAACTGTCAGACATTTAATGGGCAGAAAATTGGCATTAAAGATTACGCGCACAATTACAAAATAAATTTTGCACTTAAAATGAAAATTTTGATGCCTACTTATACTTCAGATTGTATCAAATACCATGAATCTAAATAAATTTGCATTTACAGCATTTTTATATTTTTAATACAAGGTTGTATTTAGCTAATGCAAAATCTTGAAAATGCAACAGTACAATCACCTAAAAAATTCTTTTTTAAACAATAAAAAGGAAATTTTAGGTTCAGTTTATACAGACTAACATGAAACATATGTTTTGAAAATTTCATGAAAAAATATTCAGAAGTGTTGGGATATCCTGCGCGTTATGCTCAAAAACGTCATTTGGAGAAAAATGGCTTCAAAGTTTCGAAAACGCCGCTTCAGCTGTTGAGCTAGTTTATTTCTAAAAGTCATAACTTCTGTTCTAATGGGAATTTCAAGGAAACAATTGTATTAAAATGTTCAGGAAAGATAAGAGATTAACATCTAAAAAATATAAAATTTCGAAAATATTAAAGCTTTAAGAGTCTTGAGACCCCTTAATAAAAACAGGCACACAAATATCACTTGGCATATTTCAAGTATTACGCGAGCAAAACTGCGTATTTTGCTAGTATATAATACAAGTTAAATAAACAGCAAATGAAACAGTGCAGTAAGTGGCACTTAAGTGAACTGACACAAAACTTTATGGTATACTATAAAACTAAATCTGTAACTTAAAAAAAAAGAAAGATATATTTCGCCTGAAGGCATTAAAATATACTTTTTATGGGTGGTTTGTGATGGCAAAGTAATCAAAAATATTGCAGAAGGCTAACGGAACACGAATATTTATCTTATCATTTTATGCAAAACCGAAGAAAAACTTCTAATAAACTATTTCATATGATATTCTTTGAAATATTCTGAGGAATTAATATGACAGAACTTTTAATAATGTGGGTAATGTCACCAAAGCACACTTCTTCAAATACTGGGATTAAAAATACGTTGTCATGACGATCAAGCAAGCATTGTTAATATCCTCAGTTTAAATTACTCTTTTATTACACTCTAGCTCTTCACATTGTTTGAAGTTATCATTCTTTATCGTTGAATTGAAAAAAAAAAAAACCTTTTCACAAGAAACAAATTATTTGTGAATCTTTAAAGTATTTTAATCTTTTAAATCTCTGAATATTTTAGGAAACCTAAAGAAATATGAATCTGAAAGGAAATTCCGCGTTATACACTAATGTCCAAACATATACATTAAGTAAAAAACACAAAAAAGCTAATTAGTGAACCCCAAAATTAATTCTGATTACTGAAACAAAACTATCTAAATCGCAGGTATAGCAGGTGTAGCTACCTTAACTGCACAGCCAATCAATGGGACGTCCTTTTGACGACACAAATGGTCAAAAGTATCAATCCCTACAGTGAACTGAAATGTGAACTTTTATTCGTCTCTTCGTTACTCTCAAGGCATCGTTATTTGGACACATTAGAAAGAAGTAACCATGTCTGCTGCTTTGGTGAACAAGGGGGGCTTTACAATGAAATCACCTTATAACACTCATTTGAATGTAATATGGAGACTCCAGTCACAAAAATAGTTGTTTTGTGGCGAGTCCTTAAGTAACAGCAACGAAATCATGTGGTTACTTGTCACAAAGCATTGCTCACGTTGACTTATCTATAAGGCCTCAAAATGTCGGCCACTATAAGGGTAAATATGTGATTTCATTTTGAAGTTATTTGGTGTTTCATCACAACGTTCATGATGACTTCAAATAGAGTTTGAAAATGACGGTCACATGAGAATTGCAAGGTGACTTCATTGTAAAGTCACCTGGTGGGTTGTTGTAAAGCAACAATCACAGTGAGTTCTGAGTGGAGTTTCCAAATGACGATCTCTTGACACTAATAGAAAGACGAAAAAAATATCCCATTTCGGTTTACCGTTGTGGAATGTGAAACTTATGATTATTTGTAATGCTATAGTGATTTCATACAGACATAGGCTAGCTGTACTCTAGAGATATTACCTATTTGCCACACTTAATGCTTATATCACCTTCTTTTCAGTACTCACAATCGACTTCATCGTTCGAAATTTAGTATTTTATGTTTGTTACTTAAGTTTTGCACAATAGTGTATTTTTAGAATTGAATGCAATATCGAAAAGATCGAAAAAAATTAAATGTTGCTAATCTGTCTCAGGTTTTTTTTTTAAAGCACCTTTTATAATTTTTCTAAAATATTTTACTTTACCGCAATCTTTCACGTTCATGTTTTGCGATTAATAAATTTGAATCTGCGAGAATTCTCTGATAATAATGAAAACAAATTTGTTTACTGAGACTTTGATTAAAAAAAAGACACTGTAGTTAACATAAGATGCATATTTTATATATGAAAATACACAGTTTGTAAACTAACTTGACATTGTTTACGTTCGCAAATGTGTAACTGCGAAAAATTAATATTAGAGGATTTTACCAAAATACACTATATGACCAGTAATCACCGGACACTTTCAATGTTAGACATTTTGTCGAATATTTAAAGGTATATTTGCCGGATTCTTCTGGAACTTCAGGCTTATAAGAATGTGTTTGACAGCATATTTATTAACGTCGATCTGATAAGGGGGACAACAAAAAATCAAAGAAAAATAGTATTTTGGATCACCCTATAAAAAATAATACACGAAATCATATGTCGCTACAGCATACACATATGTGAATGTTGTTCAATATGCGTAATTATTTGCGTATGAATAGTAGGTATATTCATGGAGATATAGCGATTTTTTTTAAGTAAAAAAAAACATCTTGGATGTTTTTTGCCTATATTATGCATGGATTTCAACCAAATATAACGGCAGTTTCAGAGAACTTGTCAAAATGCATTACAAAAAATATCGTGTGTTTAGAATATAAACATACTAGTAAACCCCGCGGCTTTGCTCGCGTAATATTTGAAATATGCAAGTGATGTCTAATTTTCTTTTAAAGAAATTATACTTTTAGGAATAATTCAAAAATTACTATTTAAAGCATAGTTTGAATAAACTTCATTATTACACTGCATTAGGCAGAAATTAGATTTAAATTAATAAAAAGAAATAAATCTAAATAAATGATAATTTAGAAAATATTTTGAAACTTTTATGCTCAATTAATACACTTATTTCAGTATTCATTTGAAGTTTTGAATTTTTTAGAAACCATCTTCTTACATCTTAAAATTTACCATCATGTAAAATTCCAAGTCCTACCACCTCTCTCAACATGAAGGCTTTGTTGATATAGGAACTGTCACCATTACTTTGCCAACATTAATTGTGAAATCGGTTTGTTATTTCCTAATATTCCACAGAAACGTAATTTAAAAAGCTTTTAAAGGCCTTTTTTAGAACGTTTGTTGTTCCTGTGAACCCCAGGTGGTAGAATAATCTGCATAAAGTATAACCTGTGTAGGATCAGAGACTGAAATCTTTGATTCGCAATTATTACTTTTATAATCGGTTTATATTCCTTGAAATTGCATAGAAATCGTAATTTAGGACTTTTTTAGAACGCTTTTCGCACCTCTCCTTTGCTTCACCCCTTTTTAATTCGAATTTATTTTCGACAGTCCTTCGATGGCATTTATATTTTATAAGTAACTACCATGCCACACTTAAAGTTTCTAGCCCCTTCAGTATCACAGATATCGCAATTCAGAAAGTTTTTTGCTCCTGCAACACTCTGGCGGTAGTGGCACAGACATAAAATATAGCTTATATTTGAACAGGCTCTATCTCCAACAATTTGTCACCATTATTTTTTAAATCGGTTCGGTATTTGATAAGATTGCATAAAAATTGAAATTTACAAAGTTTTTAGAACGCTTTTCGCTCACTTCATCCTTTTAAATTTGGAATTTTCTTTCGACTGTTCTTAGAAAGCAGTTGCATCTTGTAAGTAAATACCCTCCCGTATTTCAAAATGTAAGGCCCCTCCGTTGTGCAAAAAACGCAAATTAGAACACGTTTTGCTCTTGCAAACCCCAGATGGTAGTGACAGCAACATAAAATATAGCCTATGTTAGAGCACGGACTGTCACCATCAATTTGCAACCATTAATTTTGAAATAGGTTTGGTATTTCATGAGATTGAGTAGAAATCGAAATTTAGAATGTTTTTAGAACGCTTTTCGCGCATTTTCACCGTTTTTAAATTTCCAATTATTTCGAAACTGTTCTTAAAGATAATTTATATGTAATAAATATGTACCTTGCCTAATTTCATGTTGCTAGCCCCTACAGATCACAAAAATCAAAATTTAGAATGTTTTTTTCTCCAGCAACCTCCAGGTGATAGTGACACCGATATCAAATAGCGTGTATGTTAGAGCAGAGGCTGTCAGCATAAATTTCCTTCCATTAGGTTTGAAATCAGTTTGATTCTCCCTGAGATTGCTCACAAATCGGCATTTAGAACGTTCTTAGAACGCTTTTCGCGCATTTTCAGCCCTTTTAAATTCCAAATTTTTAAAGAAATGTTCTTAGAGATAATTTATATCTAATAAATACATACCATGCAAAATTTCTTGAATCTAGGTCTTTCTATAATTCAAAAATCGCATTTTTAGAACGTTTTTTGCTCCTGCATCTCTTCTGGGATAGTGGAAACAGACATAAAATATAGCCTATCTGAGATCAAGAGCTGTCACCACCATTTTCACACCATTATATTTGAAAGGGGTTCAGTACTTCCTGAAATTGCATAGAAATCGCAATTTAAAAAGTTTTTTACGATGCTTTTCGCGTATTTTCACCCCTTTTAAATTTCGATTTTTTTAGGAAATGTTCTTAGAGATAATTGATAGCTTATAAGTAATTACCATTCCAAATTTCATGATTCGAAGCCCTTCAGTAACGCAAAAATTGCATTTTTAGAACGTTTTTTGCTCCTGCACCACCTTTGGGGAAGTGGCACCGACATAAAATATAGCCTATCTTGGAGCAAGGCTTGTCACCATCATTTTGACACCATTATTTTTTAAATCGGTTTGGTATTTTCTGAGATTGTGTAGAAACCACCATTTAGAACGTTTTTTAGAACGCTTTTTGTGCATTTTCACCCTTTTTAAATTTCGAATTGTTTAAGAACTTTTCTTAGAAATCCTTTATATCCAATAAGTAACTAATATTTCAAAATTTCTAGGCCCTTCAGTAACATATAAATCGCATTTTTTCAACGTTTTTTGCTCCAGCACCCTTTTGGGGTAGTGGCACAAACATAAAACATTGCCTATGTTAGAGCAAGAGTTGTCACCATTATTTTTTAAATCGGTTTGGTATTTCCTGAGATTGTGTAGAAACCACCATTTAGAACGTTTTTTAGAATGCTTTTTGCGCATTTTCACCCCTTTTAAATTTCGAATTTTTTAAGAACTGTTCTTAGAAATCCTTTATATCTTATGAGTAACTAATATTCCAAATTTCATATTGCTAGGCCCTTCAGTAACGCAAAAGTCGCATTTTTAGAACGCTTTTTGGTCCTGCACCCCCTTTGGGGTAGTGGCACCGACATAAAATATAGCCTATCTTGGAGCAAGGGTTGTCACCATTATTTTTTAAATCGGTTTGGTATTGCCTGAGATTGTGTAGAAACCACCATTTAGAACATTTTTTAGAACGCTTTTTGTGCATTTTCACCCCTTTTAAATTTCGAATTGTTTAGAAAATGTTCTTAATTATCATTTATATCTTATAAGTAACTGCCATTCCAAATTTCATGATTTTAGGCCCTTCCATAACACAAAAATTGCTCTTTTAGAACATTTTTTGCTCCTGCACCCCCTTTGGGGTAGTGGCATCTACATAAAATATAGCCTATGTTCTAAGTTGGACTAAAACCATCATTTTGATACCATTACTTTTGAAATCGGTTCTGTAGCCTCAGAGATTACCTCTAACAAACAAACAATTTTTACTTCTTTATAATATTAGTATAGAATAGATATAGATTAAACATTTGATGAAACATGAACAGTTGTATAAAATATTTTTTTTATCTCCGCATTCGCGAACGATAACAAAGAAATTTTTTTCATGATTTAATATTTAACGCTATGGAGCAACTGATATAAAAAAGACAGTCAAATATGGTAAAAATTCAGAAACATATTGGCGATATTTTGAGCTGATTTTTAGTTGCTCTCTAAAAGCAGCTGAATGATAAGGGCTTTTCCACAAATTTTAATTTTTTATTAACTGACTTTCAGCAAAGAATTAGTATTTAATGAATGCCAGCTTGTAGACATGGAACAAATGATTCAATTTTGATACTTTTTCTTTTCTTAGAATAGGTTCGTTCTGGTGATTTTCCAAAAAAAAAAAAAAACTAAAGCAACAATTTAAAAAAAAAATATTTTATGAAAAATTTCTTATCATTTAACTGCTTTTAAAGATCAACTAAAAATCAGCTCACTCTATAAGTTTGTAAAAGTTTTCAAGGAAGTCTTGGAGTTATAGTTAAACAACTGAGTGTATTAAGTTTATTTTGTAACTATAAAGAAGGAATTTAACATTAGGGATTCAAAAAATTTCATAGGCATATATCCGAAACTACATGTCCGAATGACTTCCCGTCAGCATGTATATGCTAAGGTAAAGTTATCCTGAAAATCCATGTATGATGTCAATATTGAGAGTTTGAATTAGAACTTTTGAAGTTTGCTAGTAATTCTATATGAAGACGACCCCTAAACTTATTGTTTTTACATAGAAAAGCAAAAAAAAAAAAAAAAAACAATTTCCAATAGATTGTCTATATTTGTTTTTTGCGTGACAATTTAGGTATTAAAATGTATGAAGTTGTTTTCTTTCTCATTCTCTTTTTTTAGGGGGGGGGGGGGAGGCTGAAAAGTAACACTTAATTGTGCGTAATTGCCACTAACCAAAATTGTGCAGCACATTATATTTAGAGTGTTTAAACAAAGAATATGTTTCAAAATTGATTTAGAATTTCAATTAATGCAATGGACGAGGAACATTTTAAGGAATAATAAATTTTAACTAATCTGTTTTGTTAAACTTTGATACATAAGCAAATCATTGATTCAGAAGTTAAATTTGTGGCGTTTCCGCAGTGAATTCTTGGCTATACAAAAAATGTATTATACTTATTATGTATTATTATGTAGTATACTTATCTAAAATATTACTTAAAAAAATCAAATCATTATCCAACATATTATTTTTATCTTCTCTCAATGGTTTGGTTTCGTTTGTGTTTATGACGGCCGATTATCAACACGTGGGATATAGGCCCTGGGGGGAGTGCCCTTCGTGGGGGTCTTTCTAAGGGAACCTAACCCGTATTTACGCATGGGAATCCACGGTTTCGAAGAAAACCACGAAAACTCCGAAACGGTTAGGCCGACGGGCGCGATTGGGTTCGAACACAGCACCTCCCGTCTACCAGCTTCGAGAGCAGAACCTCTCGGCCACTGGTGGGGCCTTCTCTCAATGTAGAATGTTTTAACATGTAGTTAAGAGCGATAATATGTCGGCTTTTTATTCCTAACAGAATCTCAAAAATGTCCAAAATGGGTTGTCATTAAGAATTTTAATGCATGAAAATTGAATGAAAGATGAATGACTTTTTTTCTTGTAAGATCATATAAACTTTGATAATACATATAGTGAATTCATAAACAAAATCTACAGTATTTTTGTTCCATATTTTTCTGTATTGCGAAAAGAAATGTACATTAATCAAAATTTAAAACTTTCCTGTCTCTTTTTCCTCTTTGCACAATACGTTTATATATAAAAGGTTTTTTTCTAATTTTGTTTTGAAATTTCTACTCTAAAAAAACATCTAAACATCTATTCTCAATCAGTGCATACTACGAAAACTGATAACAAATGATATTCTATTTTTAAGAACAAAAAATTATGTGAATATTTTAACAAAAAACGTTTTAGTCATATGGAAATATGTTCTTTACCTTGTTAAAAGTGAAACAACTCACGTACTATTAAAATAAAGTAAAAGAAGCGTATCACTAATGTACTTTTGTTACTTACTGAAGAGTTTGTGAATTGCCTCCAGATACTAAAATAGTCAATTATTAAAATTCCTCAAAAAATGGAAATTAGTAAGACGTATCTTTTTAAGTGGCCGACTAAAAATATTTTGTGAAAAAAAAGTAAAGATTTCTTCGTTATGAAAAAAAAAAATAAGCGAAACAAATGAGGAAATTATTATCTCTTTCTTTCCTTATCTGTAAACTAGTTGGATGTGCCAATCCCAAAACTTTCTTCTATCTCATGTCAATATTTCCTTATGATTAGTTTTATTAGCATTTTTATTAGAATTAAGCATAACTTCATACACTTTTTGATGGTACAATATTGAAAATTGCACAAAAATCGCTATTACAGCGCCCCCTTCTGGCGGAATTTTTCCAAATTCAGGGAGGACATTCTTGCTATGGCCAAAAACATACACAAAAATTTGGTTCAATTCTATGCATAACATCATACACTTTTCGATGGTACAATATTCAAAATGCACAAAAAATGTTATTACAGCGTCCTCTACCGGTGGATTTTTTCAAATTCAGGGAGGACCTTCTTACCATGGCCAAAAACATACACAAACAATTTGGTTCAATTCTATGCATAAATTCATACACCTTTCGATGGTACAGTATTCAAAATGCACAAAAGTCGCACAAAAATCTATATTACAGCACTCCCTACCGGCGAAATTTTTTCAAATTCAGGGAACCTTCTTGACATGGCCACAAACATACACAACAATTTTGGTTCAATTCTACGCATAACTTCATACACTTTTCGATGGTACAATATTGAAAATGCACAAAAATTGCTATTACAGCACCCCCTACCGGCGGATTTTTTCCAAATTAATGGAGAGCTTGCTTACCATAGCCAAAAACTTTAAAAAAAAATTGGTTCAATTCTAAGCATAACTTCATACAATTTTCGATGGTACAATGGCGACACACGGATAGACAAACATTTTGTATAAACATGTTTTTTGTGATCTCTGACTCCTAAAACGTGTAAATCCGTCGAAAACCGGAAGTCGAAAAAAATTTCAATTACAATACTTTCTTCTATTGAAGATAGAAGAAAGTAAAAAAAGAAAGAAAAAGAAAAGAAGGAGTTTATTTTAACAACAGCACGAACAATTTATGTTTACATTGTTTTTCTACGTTTTTAAAATCTTTGAACTATATACAACTTATGGAAAATCACTGATCAACCTCATGTAGTAAGTTTAAGAAAATGTTTTAAGCGGGAGAAGCATTTTAATGTTGAGTACTAAAGTGTAGATTGGAGGGGTTGACAGGATTTTTATGCATACTGCAAATGATCTCTCAAGAATATTTTTCTTAAATTTGACGATGCTTTGTACTTTTAAATACAACTAGTTGGATGTGCCAATCCCAAACTTTCTTCTATCCCAAACTTTCTTCTATATTAATATTTCAAAATGCTGTTACAAATACCAATAATTCATTTTTATTAGTATTTTTGTTAGAATTATGCATAACTTCATACACTTTTCGATGGTACAATATTGAAAATTGCACAAAAAATGCTATTACAGCGCCCCCTTCTGGTGGAATTTTTCAATATTCAGGGTGAACCTTCTTGTCATGGTCAAAAGCATACTCAAAAAATTTGGTTCAATTCTGTGCATAACTTCATTCACTTTTCGATGGTACAATATTGAAAATGGCACAAAAATCGCTATTACAGTGTCCCCTACCGTCGGTATTTTTCCAAATTCAGGGAAGACCTTCTTGCCATAGGTAAAAACATACACAAAAAATTTGGTTCAATTCTATGCATAATTTCATACACTTTTCGATGGTACAATATTCAAAATACACAAAAATTGCTAGCACAGTGCCCCCTACCGGCGGATTTTTTCCAAATTAATGGAGGTCCTGCTTGCCATAGCCGAAAACTTAAAAAAAAGTTTGGTTCAATTCTATGCATAACTTCATACAATTTTTGATGGTACAATGACGACACACGGACAGACGGATACACGGACACACGGACAGACGGATACACGGACACACGGACAGACAGACATTTTGTATAAACATGTCTTTTGTGATCTCTGACCCCTAAAACGTGTAAATCCGTCAAAAACCGGAAGCCGAAATAAATTTCGATTACAATACTATCTCATATTGAAGATAGAAAAAGTAAAAACTGAGAAATTCGACTTCATTTTTTTTTTTGTTATCAGTTATTTTGTTATGAACCACTTTTTTAACAATACTATCGGAAAGAACCTTGTTATTTAACGTCTAGGGAAATAAGATTTTCGGAAGCTGAAATATGTATTTTTTTTAATATCTCACCTCTAATGCTGATTTTCAGTCAAATATTTTCTTGAATAAAAGAAATATCCTTGTATGTTGTAAAAGAAACATGAAAAATTATGCAATTTGCTATTAAATTAAAAATATGTCAATAAAAGTTATAATATGTAATGTTTGTCTTTGAATTCCATCACTGCTTTAGTTTTAAGCCCACTTATCCAATGCTCTCTGACAGACTAAGTTACATGAGCGCTGAGCATGGGCGGATGCACGTTCCAAATGAACGGAAAGCTGATTATGCCCACCAATTTTATTCTCGAAGGACTTGCCGGTATTCCACCCTCCAATTTTGATATTTACCGGAAGAAAAATCTCTGGACTACGTAACTGTCTGTAAAACTACCAAACTTTCACAAAAAAGGGCTCTCGGCTCATCACAGATGATATTAATGTTACTTGATGAGCTGAAAAAAGAAACATAAATGCAAATTGAGCTAAAAAAATATTTGATATATATTTTTATGGACGGGATGGAATTATCTAAGTATTATCCACAAAATTGTGCATTTGGCCTTAGAGCAGGTGATGTTTTGGGAGAAACTTTCGAGAAAAAGTTGTTCGAATTTTCCTTTAGGTGTACAAGATAAATCCTTAAAACGTTATACATCCTACCCATACACACTGTTATCTTATTCCCAATCGTCCATTACACTAAAGCGAAAGTATCCAAACTTCGAAAATTTCTCTTGGCTGTAGTGTTTGTGTTTCAATCAAAAGAAAGTAGATACAAGCACCAAAATTAACGCATAAGTATTCATATGCTATCCATTTAAAAGATTTTTTTTTCCTGTAGATATAAACAGTCTTCAAAATGTTTTGATTGTGTATTAAATCCTTGTTTATGTTCTGGAAATAAAAGTTTAGTTATGTTCGTTGTACCAGTGCAATCTTTATTGAATTATGTGGTTATTTTTATAACTAATACCCAATATAGTATATTGACATCCTTATTTTGTGACAAGCAATGTTAGATAAGGCATGGAAGTCAAACTTCAGAATAACTCAGCACTGTTCAATTAAACAGAAATTTTAATTTCAGGCAGAGGATTAACATGTTTCGGTAAATTTTTGCATGGAAGTAATACTTCAGAATAACTCAGCATTGTTCAATTAAACAGAAATTTTAATTTTAGGCAGAAAATTAACATGATTCAGTAAATTTTTGTGCTAATGAAGATGAATTGTTTGCGTTTAAAAAATGTGGACTTCATATTCAACAATAACTACAAGAGTCATAAATAATTTTTGTTAGTAGACATTGTAGCATTTTGCAATTTTAGGCCAAGACGAACATTGCAGATCAGTAAGAAAAACCTCCCGTGTGGGCGTGCAGTGATACTCTGTTTTTTCATGTTTATTAGATCCGCTGGAAGAGCGAGATAGTAAAATAATATTTTTGTTGGGAAACAGCTAAAGTTTTTGTTTCTGCCGTTAGAATTTATACCTTAAACTAAAAGTACAGTATGCTATGAATCTTATTCTTTATAAATTGTCACAAAGAAATATAGTGATATAATACAAAAGTGGTCGTTCGAGTCTGAATACTGAAATTTGACGTCACTGATTTTTATGACGATGTGTTTCTTCAAATAAGGAAGGACAATTATTTTTCTTTAACATGGCTACTGATATAAAAACTATATTAACTAAAAAGAAAGTTTTAAAGTGTAACATAACGAAATTTGTTAGTGAATTTGATTTGAATGTTAGACTTTTCAATGCTAAATGCGAACAATTTGATATGGAAGTGAAAGATTTTTTTTATAAAATTTATTCATTGTGTAATGCGGATGAATTCGAAAATATTTTGAGGAATAACTATCAGTTGATAAGTTTTAGATGAAATTTGGCAAAATGTTAAAAGAACGAAACAAAACTAAAACAAATATGTGTTCTTGATAAATCAAAACCAAATTAAGAGATTGGTGTAACGGAACTTCTACTTCCCACAATAAATTTACATTCTTTAAATAGAAATGTATAAGATTGGATATATTTTAGTGATCTATTTAAGTCTAGTGAAAACAATAGCAGCATATTCTTGCGGGCTCAGAAGCAGTCTTACATACAATCAACGCTTCATTCCGAAGCTGCTGAAGTTATTCAATCTATAACGATTTCGGATGGCAATTATCCAACAGCGTGGTCTTTATTAAAGGAAAGATACTCAAGTAAAACTCATCAAGTATTTACTCGCATTCAAAAATTAATGTCCATTAATTCCATTCAAAGTGAAACACCTCGTGTGTTTCTTTATTTGAAAGATATCCCCTGTGAATGCATAAGATCTCTAGAAATGTTAGATTAAAAAAATCAAAGGTTTCGGGGACACAATCTTAACGTATTCATGGTGTTTTTACGATCATGGGACAAACTGTAAGGAAAGGTAAAGTACACATAGAGAAGCAATTTTGGTATAGCAATGTGTTACCGGAAATGAAAAGTTATGGCGAAAAACAAGAAATGAGGAGGAAATAATAACTAGCTTTTAATTGACATAAAAATTACAGTAAGTGCTGAAATGTACCACTGGTAATGTCTAGAAAGTGATTGACGCACCTTTTCACAAATTACAAGTGTCTCACGAACATTTGCAGCAACGAGTGACGGTCTTGCAATGAGGTCCTCATAGGAGTCAACTGGCGTCTCATAGATGAGACACCTGGAACCTTCAAAAGGGTACACACATCTCTTACTAGACACTTCCAGATATGCATCGATGTTGGTGATGGCACATTTGAGCACTTACTGTAATTGTTATGTAAAAAAAAAAACACTTGTTTTCATTTCCCCCGCATTTCTTGTTTTTCGCCAAGACTTTTCCTTTCCGACTCCACAGTGCTATACCAAAATGGCTTCTTTATGTGTACGTTACCCTCCCTTAAAGTGTGTCCCATGATCGTAGAAACACCCTGTATATTGCGGAAAAATTAGATGGGTCGACAAAACTGTGGTTTGAACGTGGGAAAAAAAAGACGAACTGTCAAAATTAAAAGAATTAATGGAGTTTTTCAAAAGACAAGCTAAAACACTGCAAATATCTAAACCCCAGTAAACAATGTAAATCCTAAACCTAACCCGTAACAACGGATCATTAGTATGGTATCTACATTTAGCGGGAAAAACTCGAAAATATTTAAATGTGTTAAGTGTCAGAGCAATGAATTCCACGGCTTTCATAATTTCCCAGAATTCTTAAATTTTTCAATGACTTCTAGATATGAATCCGTAAAGAAAATTATTATTTGTTTTAATTATTTGAAGAAAAATTCTGTTAGAAATTTTAGATATACTTATTTTTGTCTAAAGTGTACCCAAAATCATTCGACCTTGTTACATTTCGAAAACGAAACGCAAAATCAAAAGAACTATTGAAAAAATAATTCTCTTTCTAAGACTGAGAGACGTAATTGCGTAATCAGAAATCAGAAACAGAATGCGGTGTATTCAAGTCTACACCCGAACAATGAATAATTTCACAAAGAATATTTACGGGAGCTTCTGTTTGTGAGATGAATCATTTAAGTTACGGTATGCTACCAACTGTAATTATTAATATGAAATATAAGTTTGGTTAATTTCAACCATTAAGAGGTTTGATTAATGATAGTTCGATGAGTAATTTCATAACCATTCAGTGAGTTGGTTATTTAGTAATTAAGAAAGAAAAATAAAATTGCAGTTTCAGGATTAAATGGTGCGTCTATAAATATTATATTAAAGGTAAAAGCATTAATTTCGAACAATTAAAACTTTAAAGAGGAAATAGGGATTTTTTGTGTGCTAAAGATATCGGATGCAATTCCAGTAAATTTTATTAACATTCCTGCAGAAAATTACCCGAACAACATTAAATTAGCGGTCCCAGAATTTTACAAACCTGAAGAAATTGACGTTTTATTGGGAGCTGAAATATTATATGAACTTTTAGCATTTGGTCGAATTGAAGTGCCTAATTCAAAATTAAAATTTTAAAATCCCGTATTCGGATATATTGTATGCGGAAGTGTATCAAGTGCTGAATGTTAAAATACACAAAACAGTTATTGTAGGCTATTCTGTATGTATGAAGATTTGACGAAAGAAGTCTAAAAATTCTTTCAGTTTGAAACTTTAGGAATAAAAGAGGATCCTACTTCCAACGACGAAGGCCGAACATTAGAAACATTTAAAAATTCCTTATATTATGAAAATAAGCGCTACGAAGTTCCCTTACCATGAAAAAAGATTGCCGAAAATTGAGTGACGATGCTTTATTAGCTGTTGCCCAAAAGCTGTCTTCCTTGTAATAGTCGCCTCATTCCGAAGCTCTCAAAGTTATTCAATCTATAACTATTTCGGATGATAATTATCAAACAGCGTAATTAGCAACAGCTAATAATGGACAAAGCTATCTTAAAATGAAAATGAAGCTTAAATTTAGAGCTTCGCTTTCAATATGCTATGTAAATATGTATGTATATATATATCAAAATTTGAACGGAGAGTGGTTTCGGGGTCTGGGGGCATGATTTGTGAAAATATACCAAAATTTTTCGGAATCGTTTTCCTTCGAACGGCTGCAATAGGTAGCTTTTGGTAATGAAAGCTACCTTATATCAGAAATGCCGCACAAATCAGTAGAGAAATCAGTATTTTATCATACACAGCAACCTGCCTTCAGACAAAGATTAACAACAAAAATGAGAATTGTCTTGGATGTCACCTCACACGATATTGGTGAATTGTCGTTAAATGATTGTCTTCGGCTTCCAAATGATAATCCAAATTTACACGCTGTGCTCATCAGTTTCAGATTAAACAAAATTGCATTTCTAGTCGACATAGAAAAAGAAATTTTGCAGGCATCCCTAGCAGAGAGAGATCCAGTGAAGTTTCTATGGGTTGGAGATAGGCGTGTACAGCAGTAACGTTTTAACCGTATCCTTTTTGGTGTCAATGATTCTCCTTTTCTCCTTGCTGCGACTACAAAAAAAAAAAAAAAAACATATCAAGAAATTTCACATTAATTATCCTACTACAGCACGACTATTCAATATATAAGTGCCTTTATGTTGATGATTTTATCGCAGGTGATGGCAACTTGCAATAACCGTTAGAAGTCTCTCAAAACTTTGTTTCATTATGGGCGAAGCATGTATGGTATACTCAGAGAATGGCCGACTAATGACAACGATCTGATGAACTTATACCTTAAAATAAAATTAAAGTCTGCTATGAATCTTATTCTTTATAAATTATCACAATGAATATAGTGATATAGTACAAAAAATAAGAAACAATATGCATTAATACATTTTACTATTTAGCTGCAATATTAAATTAATATCTATCAACTGATCAGCAAAAATAGCAAACTAAAATTTCCCAGGCTATAAACTTATGAAAAAAAATCTGAAGAAGGACAAACAAGTAAAACTTGCCATTGCAGATAAATGTAATAATTTATTTTTGATTATCGCATCATTTTAATACGTCAAATATTTTCGTTGGTGTTCGGGGTAGTTCGTTAAAAAACCCTTATTTCTGAGAAGATAGAATGATTTCAACATGTTGGGGATACTAGCCCAAAAATCACCTTGCGCAAAATCGTGTCCGTCTATAATTGCACACGTTCTTTTGCAAAATTTTCTAATATTCTGAAGTAAGTGTAGTTAAAAATTGCTTTTGAAAGTAACAAAGAACAGAAAAAAACTTCAGTCAAAGGAACTCGAAAATGCATTAGAAATAAAAATCAATACAACCGTGCATCGTCAATTCTACAATTACTAAAAAACAGGCCACATTGGTTTTTTGCACAATAATAAAAGAAACACCAGTACTTTTAACAAGAAAATAATTTTATGAAATATAATTTGTATTTAGGCGCGGGTACACTGTCAGTTCAGTAGCAGACGTCTCATTCCTCACTCAGTCGAATTACAGTCGAGTGGTATCACATTCTTCTGAGTTGAACAGACGTGTCTCTCTTCGCTCTCGTATGCGGTGCAAGGACGCTCCTGCTCACGCTCTTTTATTTCGATTTTTTGCGGGATGCGGTGCGGCGGAGGAGTAAAGTTCTTGTTAGAATAGACTTTTTCGTGGTGCTGTTGTTCAACAAATAGTGTGGTGGTGATTTTTGATTTAAAATGTCGTCTGTGGAAAGTACCCAGACAATAAGTGATATTATACAAAGTATAGTGGATAATACTGCTGATCCGAACTTTGCTAAAGAATTTCAAGATCTCAGTTCCCAGTATGAAGCAAAAGTTAGTCAGTGTATGCTTGAATTCTTCGCCTATCTTGATGACTACATCCACTCAACCAGGAGTAGAATGGATTATGGAACATCTTCCTCTGATCATCAGGAGGTGAGTGTTGTTTGCCAAGAGGCTTTTTCTTTAATTAGGAGCCTATCTCATACAACAACTTACTTAATTCAACTTATTTTGGTGTTTTTTGCTTTTCAAAGTATAGATGTTCGGCAAATAAAATTTTATCAGGATTTGGTCTTAACGACTTTACTCTACCAAAAAAAGGTACGAAACGTACCCCAGACCAGGGAAACTCACAACTCCCCTTACAAAACAAATATTCTAACCTAGCTAAGGATACCCAAATGGATGAAAATGATCCAGTGACCACTGACGTTGCCGATAACACGTCGGGAAGTTCCAAAAGTAGGATAAATCCGTTCTATATAGAATTGGAAGGTAATTGGACTATTTTGGCTAAAGAAATAGCTGATATAAATCAGGAAAATCCTATCATCGCACTTAAGGGTGAGCGCCTGATGGTGCTTTGTAAGAATGATAGTGATTTCCGGAAAACCCAAAGTTTTCTCGACCAACACGCCCAAAAATATTCAACCCTGCACGCAAAGGACCAGCGTCCAAAGAAAATTTGTATTAGTGGATTACCATGTTATACTGAAAATAGTGTTATAGTTGATAGTCTTAAAGAATACGGATATACTGTTACTAGGGCTGCAATGCTCAAGAACAGAAAAACGGGCAATCCCATGCCATTATATATGGTTAATATACTCCCAACTAAAAACTTTGAGGAAATTTATAAGATTAAGGAAATCTCGTATATATCAGTTACTATTGAGGCCTTTAGGAGCCATAATCAGGTAAAACAATGTTACCGCTGCCAGGGCTATGGTCACGCCAGCGAGGTCTGTGGGTTTACTGAGAAATGCTGCAAGTGCGGCGAACAACATCTTACCCCTAACTGTACTCATAAAGGACGCATTACGCCTAAGTGCGTGAACTGCGGGCTGGCACATTCAGCCACGTACCGCGGTTGTATTAAAAACCCTTATAGGCGGGAAAATAACAATCAGAACAGTAAAAATAAAGGCAACTCAGCTAGATATACTGGTAGTAAGGTTTCTCAGCAGGCCCAACAACTGGCAGAAGTCCTCAAGGATTTCGATTATACTAAAACTAGATCGCAGGAAAAAACTAACTCGGAATCAAATGATTCTGCTTCTAATAATGTTGAATCCCCAGTTGAGGTTGCTTCCTCTTCACAATCTCCTGAAAATACTAACTCTGCTAATTCTGAAAAAACTAATAATACTCCGTCCCAGTCAACCAAAATTCCTCCCAGCTACAGTAATGATATACAGGAAATATTTAGTACTTTCCAAGACATAAAAGAGATTTTGCAAATATCCAAATTCATTAAATGTATAAAAAATATTTCTACTCTAGCAAAAAAATATAACAATCCCATGGAAAAAATTATTGTTTTTATCCAAGAGTTCGACAAATTAGCTAATGATTTCTCCTCCCCCAACCATGTCTAGTCTTCATCTTAAATCTCTTATTGTGTTATCCTGGAACTGTTCTACTTTAAATAACAAAATTGACGAGCTTCGTATTTTTGTCTCTAACCACCCTAATATTGATATAATTCTTCTTCAAGAAGTGCATAAACCTAATAAAAGTATCAAAATTTCTGGTTATAAGCTCTACCATACCCCTCGTCCTGGATCCGTTCAGGGTGGAACTGCCATATACATCAAACACCACATACCACACTATCCTGCCCAACAATCTACATACACAGGTCTTGACTACACGGGAATTGTTGTACAATTGCCACGAGTTAATATTAATTTTGTTTCTTTATATGCTAGACACTCACCTTTATTCCCAGTCAATGATCTAACACAGCTTTTCTCACAAAATACGCACTGTTTCATCGCAGGTGATTATAATGCGCACAGCCGGCGATGGAACTGTCATTCAACCACCCGTCGTGGCAGTGCACTACACAACTTAATCACTCACCTAGGACTTAGTTTACATGCACCCAGTACCCCTACACGTTATGGGCTTGGTAGAGGTCGCCCCTCCATTATTGACTTTGCAATTTCAGAAAATTTGGTTTTTCCTATTAGTTCTACAGTCATTAATGACTTAAGTTCTGATCATCTTCCTGTTGTTTTCAAAATTGACTGTGTTGATCCCCCCTCTCCCCCCCCCCTTCTGTGGCTGTGGACTGGAGTAAATTTAAAACTATTCTTTCCAATTTTGACCTACCTTTCCCTAATATTACTAACACTGATGATATTGACAAGGCTGTTGATAACTTTCAAAATATAATTATTAATGCTCAAAAACAAGCTACTTACCAATATACTAAAAATAATAACTCTTTTACTATGCGTAACTACATTCATAATGTTTGTAAGCAACGTAATGACATCCGACGGCTGTTTCAAAATACTAGAGATCCTACTTTAAAGCCCATGATTAATCGGCTTAATAATAAAATTAAAAACCTCATTTCTAAGGAAAAACAAAAAAGCTGGAGCAATTTTCTTAACTACCTCTCTCCTCAAGATAACTCTCTTTGAAAAATAAAGAAAAAACTTAATAATAATTGCTCTACAATCCCCCCTTAACTGCCTTTAATACCACGGCATATACGGACAAAGACAAGGCGGAAATCCTCGCCAAGTCCTATGCTGAGCAGTTTTCCCCTAACCCTTATCTTGCCACCCCTAATCATTATTTTGAAGTAAATGAAACTGTTCAAAAATTTTTAGCTACCCCTCCCACGGACCCACTCCCGGAAATTCAACCAATTTTTATTTCTAATATTATCAAAAATCTTAAAAACAGAAAAACCCCTGGATACGATAACATAACTAATTATGCTCTTAAAAATCTTCCTTGCAACTGTATTATATATCTAACTAAACTTACTAATGCTATTCTTCAGTTCTACTACTTCCCTAAAGCTTGGAAGACTTCTATTATTGCACCTATTCCTAAACCTCAGTGTAATCTTCAAGATCCGACTAACTATCGACCCATCTCTCTATTACCCTCTATCAGCAAAGTTGTTGAGCGAGTCATCAGGTCCCAGTTACATGACATTTTAGACGCACAAAACTTACTCATTCCTGAGCAATTTGGCTTCAGAGCTAAACATTTCACATTACATCAACTCCTTCGTGTTGTAGAGTTCTTGAGTGAGAATTAAACACGAACACACCAGCTGCGGCTGTTTTTCTCGATGTCGCTAAGGCATTTGATAAGGTTTGGCATATTGGCCTTATATACAAACTAATTAAGCTTGGAATTAATGCTAGACTTATCTTTCTCATACATTCTTACCTTAGCGACCGCACCTTTCGCGTCCGCCTTAACAATATACTTTCCACTTTATACCTTATTCTCTCTGGTATTTTACAAGGGTCGGTCCTCGGTCTTACATTATTTAACATTTTTTTCAACGATATCCCAAGAACACTGAGGACTTATCTTGCCCTGTACGCGGACGACACGGCAATGTACGCCTCTGCACAACACCCATTCACATTATACAAAATTCTCCAAAAACACATAGATAAATTCCTTAACTGGTGTACCCTGTGGCGTATTAAGCTCAACGAGCAGAAAACAGCTGCTGTCCATTTCTCTAGAAAACTAACATTTCCCAATCGCATTACTATCAATAACACTACTATTCCTTGGACTAATGACACCAAGTATCTGGGGGTTACCCTTGATAGAAGACTTACCTGGAAAAAGCTTTTTATTAATATCCGAGGCAAAATTGCTGGTATCTCCCAGGCCCTCTCGCCTCTTCTCAAAAGCAATACTCTTTCTATTCATAATAAAATAATCTTGTATAATGCATGTATTAGATCAATCTTAACTTATGCTTGTCCGATCTGGGGATTCGCTTGCAAAACCAGTATGGAGTATCTTTACGGTGCTCATAACAAAAACTTACGCTATATCCATAATGGTCACCATTTTCTTCGTAACACCACTATCCGCAGGGATTTGAAAATCACTTCCTTAAAACAGCGCATTAATAAACTTGCTAAAAATTTTTATAAATCTGTATACAACCTCCCTAACCAAATTATAGCGGAACTACCCGACTACGAGGTATCCGACCCCACTAACAGAAAACGCCCTAAATACTCGCTTTTGCTTAACGATGAAGACTGAGTTTCCCTCACCTTCTGCTATACTTAACCTTTCTGTTTGTTCTGTTCTGTCTATAGTATAAAAAAAAATGTTTTTCTGCTAGTTCTTTAGCATTATATATTTTTAAACTAATGTATGGTCTTTGAAAAGAGTCTTTTTTTATGGGACACTCCCCGGTAGCTTTTTCGTCTTTTCCTTCTTTTTTTGGAACTAATGGAATTTTCTTTCTTTTTTAATTAAATTTTTTCTTTACTTTGTTTTTTTTCTTTTTCACATATGTTATACTAGTACTAATGTACTTTGTTATTTTTTGTTAGTCCTTTCTTTTTCTTAAAAGTAAATTTAACTTTTGTGGCTACCAGCCACGTCTAAACATTATTTTTTTAAGGCTCCCCAATGCCCTTTCAACACAATCACCTATCCACTGGATGTAAAGTTGCCACGCAACTAGGTAATCCATTCAGCTGCTCACATTGTTCCATTAATAGTTTCTTCTTCTATTCACGTTAGAAAGTTGGCTGATTGGGCCAGCTTGAAAATAACAAATTAACAGTACTGATGATACGTTTATTGCTTTACCACTAATTTGAATAAATATTTTTAACGGTATGCGAAGTATAAAAGGACGTAAGTGAATAAGACGAATTTGTATTGGTTAAGAATAGTGCTAGACCGAAACATATTTTTAAGACCACAAAACCGAATTTCGCTTATCATCCTAGTTTCGGCCGAAAAAGGAAACGAAACCGTCTTAAAAACATTTTCGAGTAATTAAATACATTCATAGATATATACCTAAATTTTAATTAAGAATATGTGAATAGGAACACATTTCTTAAAATGAAACCATTAATAATAAAATAACTTTTATATTTTATTACTTTATTTATTTTATAACAAGCAATAATCATAGGCATTTATCGATAATTAATGATCAAAGTCGTTAAAAATGCATTTCAATAATGAGTGTTTAACTATTCATAGATTTTCAGTTTTGTGTTTAAAATAATTCAAATAAACTACTTAAAATTTTGTTTATCACACTGGATTATAAAGGAAACATTTCATGTAAAAATAATGTTATTCGCTCGATGCAAAGCGTGGAAAATTGTGTGAACTTTGTTTTACACTGAAAAATGCAAGCATACATACATACATTAAGGTGGGTCGAAAAAACCGAAATTTTTATAATCGAAATGTAATAGCGCGGAAAAGTTGCCTTTTGTAATTATAGAATAAATTCCTAAAATATTACATCGATCGGTTAATATCTTTTACCGCCGCAAGGGGGCCAAAGTTTCAAAAAATCGCAAAAAACGTTTTTTTAAAAAAAATTTTTTAAATTATCCAAACATATCAATATAATTTCTAACAGAACGCAATAGCTACATGAAGGTATGAGAAATGTCCCGGTAAATGTTCATTATGATGAAATCATATCTTTATTTGCCGCAAAAAGACCATATTTTTTGTAAAAATTTCAAAATTTCTATTTTTCATTTTTTTTCTAAATTTTTCTAATTTCTATAATATGTCTAGAAATAAATAATTTTACTTTATATCTGTTAATATATCATAATTTTTTATAACTATTTGTAATAGACTTGAAAATAAAGTTAATCATTCATTTTTCTTGACGATCGCTTCATCTACTGATGTTTTACTTCATAACAGCCAATTCATGCCACAAAAATTATATAAAATGAGCAAAATGTTTTAGTATTTTATTAATTAAAATATAAAGATTTTTAACCGAAAAAGGTTAAATAAACTTAAAATGAATAAGTATTTAATGTAAATGAATTTTATAATATAACTTGCTTTCAGATGAAGCCATTATTCCTCGAGAGGCCAAAATTGATCAGATGTGATCCTCTCTCTGTTCTAGTAAACAAACTTTATCAGCACTTCAATGACTAATTTCGCGCATCTTTCTAGTGACTGAGTGGGACAAGGAAAGTTATAATAGCTGGTATCTTTAATCGAACATTTTAAACTCACCAGCGTTGTTAGTAACCAGCGTTAAATTTTGCAATTGGCAATAATTCGCAAATCACAAGAGATTAAAGAGAGAGTTTGAAAAGATGTCTCAGTGGAAGCTCATTGAAGTGAGGTCAAGGAAGCCAATAAATTGGTTTTTTAAAAGTTGTTCTCAAGTAATCCTAATATAACACCATCTTTGCATCCTGTTTTCAAGACAATTCCGCGAAATTCGACTTCAATTATTATTACTGTTTGGATTTCATTTTTCTTCAAAAAATCTATAATGTTATTGCATATAGAAGTCGCCTTGCCAGACGATGGGGTCAAATGACGAAAAATAATTGAGACCTGGTTCTAGTATCAAAGAGATATGTTCCTACTTGACTTCGCAAAGATGGAACTTTGCCACCTCTTTAACCTGGTAGATATTTTTATCTTTAGGGCCATCAAAGTATAGAGTAAAATGAGTACATTACAAAAAAAAAAACGAACAAAGTGAAACGTGGCCCTCTATCAGCGAGAAATTAATTTTACGTGCAGGCAGCTGCAGGTGTTTCTATCATTGAGAAAATTTTTTTAATAGAATTACTGTGATCATGGTTAACAATGTGCATGAAATTAACAACATAAAATGCCTTTCCCAGCCTATAAGAAATGTAAAATTTCGGAAAACATTACAAAAGTTATGAAAATTGAAAAAATGAAAAACTTTAATTTTTGACATTTTTTAGAAATTTTGGCCCTGTTGCGGCGGTAAAAGCAACGATATCACAAAAATGACATGTTATTGTTACATTACTAATACCTTGGCGTGGCTATTACGTTCTATTAGAAATTGAATAGGTATGTTTGGATAATTAAAAAAAAAATTGCAAAAAGTATGTTTTTTGCGATTTTCTCGAAATTTGAAGCCCTTGCGGCGGTAAAAGATATTAACCAATCGGTGTAATATTTTACGTATTTTATCTTTTTTACAAAAGACAACTTTTCCGCGCTATTACATTTCGATTATAAATATTTTGGTTTTTTCGAACCACCCTAATATACATGCTATCTGAATTTAATTTTCTATAGTATAGGCAGTAAATAATTATTAATTAGATGTTAATTTCGTTTGAAATTAAATTAAAAATATTAATTGAAATTATAGAATTAAAAGTAGCTGTTATAAACATATATAATGATTGAAACAAATTCAATTTAAAAAATAACGAATTTAATAAATATTTTTAATATTCTAGATTTCTTTTATTTGAACCATGTGTGCCGCTCTTTGGAAACAGGGGTATCATTTGAGGGTGGCTAGAAGGCAGTTTCCTGCTTAAGGAATGTGATATTTAAGAATGTATCAGCAATCATAGATCACATTAAAAAAAACTGTACAAAAGCAAAAGTAACGTGTCAAATTTGACTAAAATAAGAATATTAGCATTAAAACAACATCTAAGCACAAAAATTAATAATTATCAATTATATTTGCCATTTCAACATTCTTAAAGTGAAACACAAGGTATTTTTTCCATTATTGAGTACTTTAACTATTAATTTCTTCTCAGATGTTTACAACAAGGTCAAAATAAATGCCACCTAAAAAAATACTTCCCTCTGCCCTCTTGGCGCCCCTGTCTGAAAACTTTAGGCCCAAGTTGGCTAACTGCGCTTCTGATCAAAACTTGTAGTTTTCGTATGCAAAAAAATGCAAGTAATTCTTCAATAACACAGAATATTACGTAATTATACGACTTTCATTCAATTAAAAACGTTTTGGCTTCACCTTCGTTTTATCTTTTATAATGACTTCTGTAAATGATCATCATCTGTTTTATTCTTTACTTTAATTCTACATCTTTTTTAGAGTTCGTTCGAAAACTTTTTGCGGTATTCAAACTAAATATTTTTTTATCACTATTAAGTCTACATATTTTAATGAGCACATGGAAAGCGTTTTCAAACTTTAGCACACATGCTTAGAATTTGCTTAGAATTTTATCTCACATCTTGTGTCAGAGATAACTGATAATTATATACAGTGAAGTTCATAGGAATAAATAATGATGATTTTATTTGAGCCGATACGATTCAAATCGGTGAATAATGTTAAAAATTTCAGGAGGATGAAATGGTATTTAAGGAATACAGATAGTTTCGGACCCTGCCAAATATTCGGGAGTATTTTTCAGAAAACGAATGATTTATAAATCCAAGATTTTGGGCCGAAAACGAATTTTTAGCCGAATTTTGGTTTAAAGCTTAAGCCTAGTTTTAAGATGTGTCTGAAAATTTTACAAAATATGTAAAATAAGAAAACTAGAAGCATAAAAATACAAAAAAGCACCAAAAGTTTTAAATTTTAAGCATACCGGTCTCGGTAGAATATAGCATACCTTCCTCAGTGCTGAAACTGAAGAAAACTGGACTATGTCACATGTGGACAACGACTCCATAATACAAACGGACGTAGGAGAATGGATTTCACTTAGGAAAAAGCCGATTGGCGGGATTATTTGTTTTTTAAAAAGTTGTTTTTTTTTTTTTTTTTTTTTTTTTTTTTTTTTTTTTTTTTTTGATTCGACCATATGCTTGTCAACACAAACTTTTAAGGATAATATTTTTATAAAATTATTTTAATATAAACTCGGACTACAAAAAACTATAAATGGTTATTGGTTTTAAACAAAAAGGAGAAATATCAAGTATATATTATTTATAGATCATATTTATTTATCTTTAAATAAATAAGTTTACCACGACAATGGAGCATATGACATAAAAATTATTTATTAAATAAATATTTTATTTTCTTCAATTATAAGGATATCAATTGTCACCATTTTTTACAAAGGCCGAAGTTTTGTTACAGTGTAAAAAAAAAAGTCTGTATTTCACAATAAAAGGTGCTGCCAACACAGTTGCTGTAAATTTTACAAGCTGCAATTTCTCAAGTCAGGGGAAAGTTGCATTGCTAGTATCTGCGTGGTGCACGTGACAGGAAGAATTCGATTATCCCTTCAATTGTTGCATGAAATCGCTTTCACAGCATCGGTGCTTGAAAAATAACGACATAATGTGCAAGAAAATTAGCTGTATTTTACAACAAAATATACTGGCACCCCGGAGGCCAACACAGTTGCTGTAAAATTTACAAGCTGTTGTCTTTAATAATGCGTAAAATTTCTCATTTCTGGGGAAATTCAGCTTGCTTTTGTCTGCCTCGTGCACGTGACAGAAAAAAATTCAAAATTTATTTCACTTTTTGCTTGAATTTGATTTGACAGCATTGTTTGAAAAAATACATCATAAAGTGAAATCACAATTTTTTTACAGTGTATAGGGATTGCGGCATCACCGAATTTCGTGCATTTTTTGGGATTTCTGCTCAAACAGGTTGCTGTATACACTGATGTTTGTTTTATGGGTGCAAAGTACACATAGAAGCGGTATAATGATCGTAAACATTACTGAATTTAATGTATTTTTGTGTATTTCAGCTTCAGAATTGTTGTTAACAATTCAAAAATGAAAGTACATGAAAAAACTTGGTTTCTTGCTGTTTATATATATTCTTTAACTTGTATATTATTCACTTTGTAGTTCAGTACTCTTATCCATATTCATAAATAATAATAATAATAATAATAATAAATTCATTCATAAAAAGTTTTAAAAAAAATCTATATTTCATGAAATTGACGTAATTTTAAATATTTTGCTTACCACGCCAGTATATTACGGATTCGTCATGAAATTTGGTCATAACTCTGAGATAGTGGATGGAAAAAACTATATTCCCACTTACCCCTTTTCTTTATCTTTATCTTCATTTTCATTTTTTTCATTGCCACCAAACTAAGTTTTAACGAGAATTCGATCGAATATTCGGTTTCCTTTTCGCCTCCAAATCTTCGTTTCGACGAACACTTGTTTTCGGCGAAAATACAGCAAAATATTCGATCAAGACCGAAAGTATACCAAAACTCCTAAGATCTTGTTTTTTCCTTCGGGGATTTTCAACATTATTGATGGATTTGAGCTCTATTGGCTCAAATGATCCCCTGATTATTTTAATGGTATGAACTTTATTGAGCAAAAATTTTGTGCGCGTGTATGTGTGTATGTAAATTTTTATCTTAAAAACGGCTCTAACGATTTTGACGAAATTTTTATTTTTTCGGGCGCGAAAGGAGCTTTCGGCTTGGTCACATGTTCGAGAAAATTCGATTAGTGGGTCATTTTGGGTCATAATGGGTCAAGGTCAGACTAATTATATCTAAAAAACGGCTCAATCGACTTTGACTAAATTTTATATCCAACCGTTTTTCGGCACGAGAAAGCTATTGGGATAGGTCACACGTTCGAGAAATTTCGATTAGTGCGTCATTATTGGGTAACTATAAGTCAAGCAAGTTTTATCTAAAAAACGGCTCTAAGCATTTTGACTAAATTTTGTATTCTGCCGTTTTGGATTATGAGAGGACTAATGGGCTAAGTCAGTTATTAGAGAAAATTCGATTAGTGGGTGATTTTGAGTCATAGTGGGTCAAGTTAATTATATCTAAAAAATGGCTCAATCGACACATGTTCGAGAAAATTCGATTAATGGGTCATTTTGGCATCACTGTGGGTCAAATGAATTTTATCTAGAAAACAGCTTTAATGATTTTGATTAATTTTTTTTCTATCGTTTTCGGGTTCGAGAAGACCATCGGTCTAGGTCGCATGCTCAAGAAAACTCTATTAACCAGCCATTTTGTGTAAATATGGGTCAAAGTGTAGCTAATTTTATCTAAAAAATGGCTCAAACGATTTTGACAAAATTTCTTATCACATCGTTTCCTAGCACGAGAAGACCATTGGGATAGGTCAGATGTTCGATAAATTTAGATTAGTAGGTTATTTTTGGGTTACCGTGGATCAAGCTAATTTTATTTATAAAATGATTTTAACGATTTTGACTGAATTTTGTATTCTATCGTTTTCGGGTACGAGAAGAACATTGGTTAGGTCTTGTGATCGAACAATTTTGGTTAGTGGGTTCCTATGGCTTAGGATCATGCCAATTTTATCTAAACAGCAAGAATTATACAGTGAGAATGAAATACCGATGTGAACACAAGGATAATTTTGACCGAGCTTTGCTCGGTCATCCCCGGTAGTAATTAATAATTGTCGTTTGACATTTCAGTGTTATGCTTTTTCTCGGGTATGAAAAAAGGGAATTTTAGGGAAAAACATTTTTCTTAGAAGGCGACACACTTCCAAGTTTATATTTATACATATAGGTACCACATCTGTGCATTAAATACAATTGATGTTACGATTGAAAATTTATATTAACATAGTTAAATAAATTAGGAATTATATTTCAAATAAAACTTTTAATAATATCGTAAGACGAAACACAATATTTCACATTGATTTAAACATAAAATATATTAAATAAACTTTAAAAAGTACGCCGTTTTACTTAAAAGGTGACTAAAATAATAAAAGAGATTTTACAAGTTAAAAAATATACATTTTATTTAAAACTTCTCAGTACTTTCAAGCTTTTCCAAGCTGTTCATCAGAGAATATTTTCATAACTAATTCCTATTCATTTATACAAATACGTCACTTTCTTTTTGAAAATGAGAGAGCCAATAATTATTAGAGTTGAAAATAGAAGTAGCAGTTTCTTGGATTGAACTTAATTAGAGAAAATAAATATTATTATTGACTGCAGTTCCATTTATTTTATTACATCAGCCTGTTCTCATACGTCACTTTCCATTTTAAATGCGTACCTGGACAGTCGAAGTAGCAGTGTTTCAGATTAAATTTGCATAGAAGAAAATATTTAGCTGTCGTACTATAAACTTTAATACGTCACTTTTTTTAAAGTTTTCAGGATTTTATTTTCAGGATATTGAACCATAAATTGGGAATACCGTACGATAATTAAAAAAAATATACGTTTTATGTAAAACTTCTAACTACTTTCAAGCTTTTCCAAGCTTTTCATCAGGCCATATTTTAATAACTAATTACTATTTATTTTAGTCACCTTTTAAGTAAAACAGGGTACTTTTTAAAGGTCGTATAATATATTTTATAAAACCTTTACTTCAACATTTCTTGCAAGCCCTTCCAGTTAAAGCAGAAAAATATGTTATAAATTACATTTGGATTTTTTGTAAAACACTTCCTCCTCTTACTTCGTCCACAAGATCATCTTAACTTCCACGTATCCAAACTTTATCTTCAAATAATTTAATTTAAAATGCTTGTAGTACATTCGCTAATTAAAAACGCCTCATTCATTAAATAAAATTAGGTTTTTATTATCCAGCCAGTGGAATCTTGCGAAGAATTCACACTTAGGTGCCTCGCCCCCTTCTCCGTTATCTCTCCCGCCCCCCATTACCTTAATTCATTATCCCCTCCCGATCCCCGAGAATACCCAATTTTTAATTTAAATGAAATTGAAGTCTTCTAACAAAAATTTAGTACGCAATGTAAGGTGTAGGCAAAAATTCTTATGCAATTGCACCCCATTCATCGTTGTATGGTACAGATTAGTTAAATTCAGTATGTGATCTCAAATGTGGCAAAAGAGTCCTCTCCAATGATACCTCATTCATCGTTTTACGGTACAATTTAGTTGAGAAAAAGGGATGTTGGCAATAGGAATAATGCATATTATTAGTTATTTTTCTTTATAAATCTAATAATTATTAATGATTACGCGCTTTTAATTCTGTAAAACTGATTGTACCATAAACAGCGTATGTGTATTTCAGATAATATTTTGTAACAAGCTTTTCGACAACCAATAACAGAACAAAGCGTTTACAGCCTTTAAATCGCATTTAAAAAGTTTAGACAATTTCGAGGGTGATAATTTAAGGCATTTTTCATTTAATAATAATATACTGTATTCGATTTCATGTACCATTATTTGACTTTCGCGTACCTGTGGACCGAACTTTGCGTACCTGAACTGGTATGTGTACTTTAGTGTGGAAATCCCTGCTTGGCAAGTTTCTGTTTCATATAAATAATGAGCAGTTGATTATACAAAGTGTTTGTTTATTAAAATTTCCTTTCTGATAGTTTCTAAAAAATCTGCCGCGGATTAAAAGATTTAAGAAATTAAAAATGTAATAACAACTACTACTACATTAAAACTCAAATTATCCGTGCCATCAAATATTATACCGGTACCAGAAAATCCAAATTTACATATAAAACGTAGCTTATTAAATTTTTAATTATATGTATTTGTTCACAAAAACATATTTTCCTTGAAATTCTTACTTAAAACAAGATTAAAATCTCTGCTTAATTGGAATTTTTAATATTTTATTTTGAGTCCTCAATTTTACATGAGCTGCATTTTTCTATTATCCTGTTATTGGAAAAATCAAAGAATTTACTTGTATTTTAGAAATTATAAATTTCTAAAAATAGATTACCGAAATACATTTTACCAATATTCGGGAATGGACTTTTAATCGAAAATCATGTAATATTCAATACTATTATCACCAGTGGCAGAAAGTTACCGTTGTGTCTGCGACAGCAATTTAGTGGGATGAAAATTGTCTGCGGTAGTAGCATGTTTCAATTTTCTTATGTACATTAGAAACGTTGAGAAAAGTAGGGTTCTAACTGATGATTAATATTATAAAAATACTACTATATTTTAATTATAATATAACCTAATTAAGATAAAAAAAAAAACTAATATTTTACAAAAAAAAATAATAATAAACTTTAAGTGGTTCGCGTTTTTTCCGCGATCCTTAAGCGAAAATCGCTTTTTTTCCTCGATCCTTTAATGAAATTCGCGTTTTTTCCCGCGATCCCTTGACGAGATTTGCTTTCTTCGCCGATCCTTTGACGAAAAATTTTTTTTGCTATTCCTTGGCGAAATTCACGTTTTCTCCACCATCCCTTAACGAAATTTGTATTTCTTTCACGATCCTTTGACGAAAGTTGCGTTTTCCCCACGATCCTTTGAAAAATCGCGTTTTTCCCGTGGTTCTTTGACGAAATTCGCGATTTTTTGTGATCCTTTGAGGAATTTCTTTTTTTTTTTTCAAGTTTCTTAGACAAAATTTGCTTTTTTTTCGCGAGTTTTTGATGAAATTCGTATTCTTTCTGCGATTTTTTGAATAAATGCGAGTTTTTTTAGCGATTCTTTGACTAAATTTGCGTTCTATCCGCAATTCTTTAATAAAATTCGCGTTTGTCCATGATCCTTTGACGACATTTGTGTTGTTTTTCGCGAACCTTTGATGAAAAATCGCGCTTCTCTCACGAAATTTGCGCTTTTCCGCGATTATTTGACGAAATTTACGTTTTTTCCGCGATGATGACGACTAAAAATATGCAAGTACTGTACTGTGTATACGTATATACTACTCCAATTAAACATATTAGAATAATGAAAAAAAAATCACTCGAGATTTACATTTATTTCGATAGAAATGAATGATTGACAAATTTGGTGTGTAGTATCATATTCTACATATTTTGTAGTTGAATATAACATGAAAAATGTTGTATTGCAGTAGAAAGTTTTTTGCAATGAATTTTTTTTTTTCAGAAAAAAAGGAATATTTGTGTCAGCGATTCAAAAAATTGGAATAACACGGAAAAAAAATAGTATAATTCTTTTAAATGAAAACTTTGTTAATAGTTAATATTTAGTGGTGATATTTTTTGGTCTCAATAACGTCACCTACGCTATAAGTTATATTATTCACTAATGTTTGGCAGTCATCTTTGCTATTTGCCCAAACGTATTTCACACTTTTTATGAGGTCATTTATGTCCTTAGGAACTACATCCTGGAGGTGTTTCTTTACTAAATCCCAGATATTCTCCATAAGGTTTAAATCGGGAGATTTGCTCGCTCAAGGAAGTAATTTGATTTTATTTTTCTTAAGACAAGCAGTCGTGCGCTTTGACGTGTGGCAAGATGCAGAGTCTTGTTGGCAGATAAAGTCATCCTCAAATGGGTATTCCGATGATGGAATCATAAAATGCTTAACTACCTCCATGTATACTTCGGAATTTACTCTTCCTGTCAAAATAAATAGCTTTCCTAAGCCCTCAGCACTCATGCACCACCAAATCAAGAAAGAGGTGTTGAACTTCACTGATCGTTTGAAGCACTTTGTATTAAAAGTTCTTGCTTGCTACGCTTGCTACGGCAAACACGAGTACCTTCATTACCGGGCGAAACGCAAAACATCTATTCGTCGCTAAAACGTACGTTATTCCAGTCCTGGAAACCCCATTGCAATCTGTCTTTGAGCCAATGCAGTCTGTCCTTTTTGTTTACAAGTAAAACGCCGTTGTGTTTTGGGCACACCTAATTCAAAATGAAGTTCATGGACGCTTCATAGTGTGGTAGAAACATAGATATGCACCCCTTGTTCTCGCCACTTTCTGCTTAGGAACATCAAACTTCTGAAGCGCTTTTTCCTCACGATACGTTTCAGCATTCTGCCTTGTCTTAGTTTGGTTATTCGTTTAGGACCCCTATTTCCACGACTATTTTTAAAATTTTGATTTTCAAAATAATATTTTAAAACTTTACTCTCAGTTCCTTGAGTATAATTCACCTTTTTCGGCAATCATTTGTTGAGTAAGTATTTGTTGCCTCTCATTGCGTAGAGTGACAAGCGCAATCTTTGTAGAGTCCGGTATGTCTGTCGTTCGGCTCATTTTGAACTCCCAACAAACTAAATTTGACGTTAAACAAACTTTTATATTACTACATGTACAGGGGCGCCATTTATCCAAATTTTATTATCACCGCTGACCAATCACAAATTTTTCTGTAAATATCTTAATTTTTTGAATAAATTCATTATTTTTTATAAAATTTCTATGAATTCTATAGTCACGTGGGAACCGTATATTGAACATCAGAATTTGTGAACACTTTTTAATTTTTTCGTTCTTCGCCATTGTTTATTTTTTCATATATCATGTATTTTATATCACAATGCAATGTCTTTTTTGATTATTCTAATATTTTCAATTGGAGCATATTTTATATACAGGGTGATTTTTTTTAAAGTCGTGAAAGTAAAACCCTATAACAAAAGAACCACTGATCCAAATGACCTGAAATTTCACTACTATGCTCCCAAAGCAATGGGAATTTTTTTGGCGTGGTTAAAAAAAAAAAAAAACTTAAAACCGCACCGACAGATGGCGCTGTAAGTTAACAGAAACAAAGGATATCGTCAGTGGGAGCAAAACAATGGACGGTACTTCAAGAAAAAGAACATTTTATTACGCATATAAAAAACATACAGAAAGCAGTAATTGGGTAAAGACACTGCGAACGCCTTCGCAGAAACAGAAATAAATAAAAATATGGAAAAAAGCATTAATAAGCACGACTAAAACAAGAGATTTTCAATGTACTGTCCCCCGTTTTCAGCTACGAGTTGGAAACGTGAAACCTCATGTTCCACAACAAAGCAAAGAATATCCGTCTGGATGCTGTGGATCTGGTGCACAATGCGTGCTTTCAGGTCAGCTAAGCTCGTAAAACCATCACAATACACAGCATTCTTGGCTACCACAGAGCCAGAAATCGCAGGGATTGAGGTCAGAATAATGAACACGAGGTGTACGACGTGCTTCAGGTTTTTATTGCCACTGTGCCTGTGTCGCGCGCAAGCTCGTCTCCCGACTTTACTGCATATACAGCGCCATCTGTCGGTGCGATGTTAAGTTTTTTTAAATTTATTTTTTTAAACCACGGCTAAAAAATTCCCATTGCTTTGGGAGCATACTGGTGAAATTTCAGGCCATTTGGATCAGTGGTTCTTTTGTTATAGGATTTTACTTTCACGACTTTAAAAAAAATCACCCTGTATATAAAGAAATGAAAGTTGTTGACTTCTTATAGTTGATTCATGTCAGATTATTAGTATTAGAATCGTCAAAGCTAACTTTTATCGTGCAGTCTTTTACGATAGCAGTCGAACCGAATAAAAGAAAATTTCGCAATTCTGCAAACATTTTTAACCAATCAACGAGCCTGCGAAATCTCTTTAATGGCATATGGAAAAAAATTTGTAATACGGCACTCATCTCGAACGTGTCCCTTTGAAAATTAAATCTAGTCTTACAGCATAAATAGAATATGATAAATTAGAACGAATTATGCTACGGGAAAGCTGAGATACAAGGTGAAGAAACAGTTAAAATTTAAAATTCATAAGTAAATTAAATGTAAAAAAACATAGAATTTTAAAATGTGTTATATATATATATATATATTATAGTAGTAAAAGTGATCCTACTTTCAAAATATCTTAGACATATTCATTAAAGGAAAAGAAAAAGTTTCAAGAAATTGAATTTCACAACTCAACATTTTTCTGGCATTTTAATTCCTATTTTTGGATAATTGCTCCAATATGTGGATTTTTGGATATCCGCATTGTGTTCGAAATACATTATTCAGAATAACTGGAGTTTCACTGTATATTATAGAAGTTCTATAGTACTAAAAATTAAAAAGGGATATAAAAAACAGCGTTTAGAGAAGGAAGCAATTTTTATATTTTTTAATGGAGCTTGTTTTATTGCGTTCTTCTTTGCTATTTTACTTTAAGGGGATCAGGGACACAAAAAGCTTCAAATTTTATATAAAAAAAATATTTTATTTCATTAAAAATTTCACTGTTTTTTCCTGCTTAAAATGCCTTTTAAATCATGTTTCTATCTTAACTAGAACAAGAAATATTAATTTTTTCGTTTTGGTTTGTTTTCAAATTCTAACTTTCAAGCAATGGCTATCATGGAAACGACTTCTTGTAAAAATGTTTTCCTTAATGATGGGTTTTTTTCACCATTTCTCATATTTAAATTTTTATAAGTCAAGAACCGTTAAAGATACAGGGTTCAAACTTGGAACATGTCTTTTCCAATTGTTTTACTTTAATTTTGATTCAGCCTATATCTATATTATAAAAAACAAACATATCTGTGCGTAACGCATACGTCATTCTGCGAATGGCAACGCTTTGAAATTTGAAATGAAATTTTGGTTTTGCAATTTTTTTTACTGCAAAATTTTAAACTTCTAAACATGGCACATTTTAAATTTTTACACCGTCTTATAAGAAAAAAAAATGTACTTTTTAATGCAATTTGTTTGAATGCTGTATCTCAATTTAATTTTGAGATATTAATTTTTTTGCAGTTTTTAATACATTTTTTGAAATTGTGGCAACTGAAGTACTCCATATTTCTGTTGAAAGTCATGGAGGGTTGAATGTAGAGGGAAAATAATCACGGAGGAAAGAAAATAATATATTACTGTACCTTTTGTTGCCATTTTCTCATAAAAACTAAACAAAAAAAATTTGAAATTATAATGCGTGCTATGTCAGCGATTTTTTAAGTTTCCAAATATCGCACATTTTTTTTTTTTTTTTTTTTTACACCGTCAAATAGAGAAAAAAAATCTACTTTCAAATGCAATTTGTTTGAAAATTGTATCGTAATTGACAGAGTTATTACGGTTTTTAAAATAACTAGGCGTCCGTGGCGACCAGTTTGGTCTCCCTTCATAATTTAATTTACTTGCTCAATCCTTCGCCAAATCGGAAGATTCAGATAGAGAAATAAAGAACTTGGTATTTTTATGTTAGCCGGGTACAGGTGATAAATCGCCATTGTACCCGTCCCATTTTTTCATATTTCATTAATTTAGAATAAAACATAACCCTTTCACTTATTTTAAAATGGATAACTTTAATTTAAAACTGAAACATTTCAAATTCATGAATTTCACTTTAAAAAATTTAAAAAAAAAAGAAAAGAAAAGAATAAATACCATAAATCATTTAATTTCAACATCAAAGCATTGTTTTAATTTATCCCTCGAAATTAAAAATGCTGCTAGCGAGTTACTATTGGCGAGAATTGAGCCAGCTAATATAAAAGTGCGAACTTTTTGCGATCATAGCAACTTTTATGTAGTTTTATTCGAAAAAAATATTTTGATGAAATAGGTTGCCAGAAAATACGCTGCCAAATTTCTTTTGTCGCCATGGACCTTTTCTCTATTTCGCCAAGTACCTATACTGGAAAAATACCTTTATTTATTTATTGTATTTTAAATGAGATGAATAAAAGACGGCACAGATGTCATAACGCACCACGTTGGCGCGATATTTTTCTGACGCCAATGTCATATAAGTACCGGGGTACTTAACTGGAGCCAAAAAGTCGTTATTTTGCTTGATATGGTAACCCGGATGTTGTTGTTTATTTCTTAATAAATTGGTTATATACTTTTATTTTATTTTTTGAATTATATAAATTGTTTTGTTCTATAGTTATTAATTACACTTTTTTTATTTGTTGTCATTCCTTTAAAAAAAAAAAAAATTACACAATAACCAATGGGATGCGTTTCATTCAGGTGTTGCCATTAAACAATTAACAAATAATCGCGATTTCTGTGTCACGTACGATAGAGTAATATATATAGATTTTCGAGCATGAATTATTTTTAAATTTATCTGTCACGTATAGCTCGATTACGAAAGATTAATCCGCTTGCCCTTAAAACAATGTAAAAAGTTCAGCATTTGTTTCCGTCTAATGTTCCATAACAAAATTAAAACTTCCTCTATAGAAAAATAAATAAAATAATGTAAATAAGAAACAAATTTAACAAACATGTGATTGAACCACGCGCTTAAAGCACTGAAATGATCGGAAAGCTGGGCTAATAACTCCTGGCATGCGGTGACATGTGAAAGTATCACTTTTAATAATTTTTAAAACTTTATTTGATTGCATAATTGATATTTTTCAGATAAAAATTCTTTTTGATGTTAGTGGGCAATCTAAAATATACATTACATGTAAAAAAATAATTACAAAAAAAAAAAAAAAAAAAAAAAAAAAAAAAAAAAAAAAAAAGAAAGAAAGAAAGAAAGAATGGTTTTCACCTATACTCTGTAACCCGAGGAGCTCGGGTTCGATCCCCTAGTATATATAAAAAAATATTTACTTTTGAAAATATGATTTTTTTAAAAAGTTGCGCCACTTTTTTTTTTCGTTAAACATTTTTTATTTCTTTTTAAATTAATATTTTTTAAAATGCTGAATCAAAATTAAAACTTATATATTTTGTTTATTTAAATGAAAAAAAATTGAAATTCAATAAATAATATTTCGAATTATAACGATTTTTAATTACCCCACTTTTTAAATAAATTTCACATTTAAAATTAAAATCAAATATATGAGAAGTTTTATCATGTGATTTTGTTTACAAATGATATAGTTAATCATCACAAAAAATTCAGAACTTTAACTTCATAAATATAAATTATTTTAAAATGTTTCCCGGACCCCCTTGAAGTAAATCAGGATGCTGTGTTTTTGCTGAATAGGATGTATTGCACCAAAAAATAAATGCAAAACATCTTAGAAGATATTTTAAACAAGCAATCTAGTAACTTTAACATGTTCCGCTGCTTCCAACAATGTTATTTTTAATAAAACAAGCAAACAAACAAATAAATAAATGCAATTTCCCCCTGAATGAAACTTTAATGAATTCCATAAAGTTTTATCTTGCATCTAAACAAATTGATCCAGGCGACTTTTTTCTGTCAAATTTTATGTTCCTCAGACTTTTTCTGTAGCAAGTTTATTAAATAAGCAAGTAATAATGCTACTGAGCTTTAAAATTTTATAAAACATTTTCACTTCATAATAATACAAAAAAATTTGCATTGTAAATAGTTAACAATGAAAAAACACAGACATATAAACAACTTGTTACCAATTAGGTGGCTCTGCCCCTCTTTGTTTTTGTATGCCAATCCTCGGGCTGTTACCAGAGTTGTGCATTACAAATTAGTTCCCAATTCATCCACTGGTGGAAACACATTATAATTCACCATAATATCTACCCTATATATATAAAATCCTAATGAAACGGATATTATGAAACGAATTTATGTAACGATTCTATGAAACGACCGATTAAACAACTGATTATGTTTCACGGCGATTTCTCCTAAAATACGAAATACTTTGCGATGAAATTAACACCAAAAATCCGTACTGATCTGCAGATCTCAAAACTGGTATTAGAATTTTAAAATTCGAATTAGTTTCCGAAATATTAATTTTTTTCTAATTTTATATACTTTTCTCTAATGATGGCAACTCAAATTTTAATCATAACAGATATTTTTTTTCAGATTTTAGAAAAGGTTATTATTTTAAACTAATTTGCCGAGAAGTTTCGCCTCCCTTAAATGTATGCTAAGAAATGCATCATATTACATTTATTCATAATTCAATTTGTATTTCATTATCATTTTATTTAATACAAACTGAAACATTTAAAATAAATGGCTTTCACTTCTTTATTTTTTAAAACGAAATGAAAAGAAAAATATTAGGCACAGATGTAATATACGCACCGGGGTACCTAATTGATGCAAAAATGGCATTATTTTGTTTGGCATGATAACCCGGATATTGTTGTTTATTTAATAATAAATGTTTATTTACTTTATTTTCTTTTTTTTAAATTACATAAATTGTTGTGTTCTATAGTTAATTATTTTTTTGGTTATTTTCCTTTAAAAATAAAAAATAATAGAAAATAATTATACATATGGTACTACTTAGTTATTCCATCGACCCATTTAGCCAAATTATATAAATCGATAAACCACTCGCCAAATTAGACAAATTGACATAAATTTTATTTTATATAACGAAAGAACAAAGAAAATAGTATAACATTAATAAATATACAATAAAACACCGAAATAAAAATGACTTGATGACGTAAAGACGTGTAACTTGCTTAAAGTCAAGTGAATGTGACATTTACGATCAACCATTATTGGCATTTAATCTTATAGTTTGGTGATAGATTTTTGGTCGACGGAATAACTAAGTAGCACGAAAAATACATATGTAACTGGTATTCGAAAAGGAGGTTTTCGACAAATTTTCGTAAAAAAAATCACGCCAAAACCGATGCGTTTATGGCATCTGGCCAAATATTACATGATGTAACAAACGATGACATTTAATTTCAACTTCAAAGCAATGTTTTAATTTACCACTCGAAAAAAAAAATGCTAACTGACGAGTTAAAAAATAGCTATTGGCGAGATTTGCACCCGGCTAGCGAACAGTACCAAGAATTCTTTGCGACCATGGAAACTTTTATGTAGTTTTATTCGAAAAAGAAATTTGATTTTTTAATCAAAAGGGAAAACTTTCGGCACAGTTGTCATATACGGACCCATATTGGCGCGTTTTTTTTTCTGACGCCAATGTCATATACGCAATGGGTACTTAACTGGCGCCATACTATAGTTATTTTGCTTGATTTGATAAGCCGGATGTTGTTGTTTACGCTGTTGATGTTTTCCCCAAATTAGCGTCGGAAAAAAATCGCGCCAATATGGGGCCGTATATGATATCTGGGCCAAACTTTCATATGAAAAGCGAAGGGATCAGAGCGTATTTATTTATGGCAGTTACATGACTTGGACTAGTATAATATAGATGAAATGATAGCGATAGAATAATATTTGGCGACTTATCACATGTACCTGGCTAACATTAAAGTACCAAAATGGCACCAGGAATATAAAATGCGAACTGTTTCGCCCGGAACTGTTGATGATAGTCACATGACTTAGGTTATTGTTATAGAAATTGTTTTAAAATACCGGGAGACAAAGACTCTGTACACTTAAAACATTTTATTTTAGCTTCTTTTCAAACGTTTAACGGATCCTCTTTAATCAAACACGAAAACAACCATTGGATGTCTTAACAGCAACTGATTCGGCCTTAAATTTTTTAAATCAAAGGAAATTGAATGGAAACGCGTTTACAGGGAGATTTGCACAGCTTTTTTCAGTATAATTCAATCTTCTATAATATTTTTTAAACCGATCAGATTAGAGTGTTTTTAGATTCTGCGGTGTCAGAACGGGGTTATCGAGTGTAGCTTGCAGGGGGCAGAGCACCCTAATATACATATAAGCTCGGTTTACGGCGTCAGATGCCGTCATCCAAAGAATCTACAAGAGTCCTTTTCCATTTTTTCTGGTCAAGGGTCCATTCCTCTTCCAGACCTCTATCCCTCATTCCCTTTGAAATATCATCCATCCAGTTCTTTCGTGGTCTTCCCCGTTTCTTTTTTGTTGTTGTTGTTTGTTTAATAATTGAATGTAATTTTGGGTAGTCTTTCATCATTCATTCTTTTGACATGACCATACCAGATTAATTGTTTTTTTTTAATATCCTCTAATATGGTTCCCTTTATTTTCATCATGTCCTTGATTCTGTCATTTTTTTATTCTTTCTATTCTTGATATCCTGCATGATCTACTTAGTGCGTCCATTTCTATTACCGCTAATATCTTTCTTTCTGTCTCCATAATTCTCCATCCTTCTGCTCCGTATAACAATATGCTCTTTACAATGGAGTTGTATATATTATATTTTGTTTTCCTAGAGATCTCCTTACTCCACCAAATAGAATTTAATAGTTTTACAGCCTTTCTCCCCTGACAAATTCTGTGTTTAATTTACTTCCTTCTCTATTACTGTCTACACCTAAATATCTATAATGCTTACAGCTTTCTATTTTTAGGTTATTAGTTAGATTTAGGTCTGTTTCACTTCCTCCTATACAATTCACCATAATAACAAATTAAAATTTCTTGGATTAAGAGAATCTTAAGAAATTTGAATTGTCTATGGGTAGACAGGCCGGCAGACAGATTAATTGCATATAGCTTGCGTTTGTGTGTTTTATGTAACATCTTATTTGATAGTTTAGTATTAGTTATGAATAGCAAATTTCTATCAATTTTTAACACGGAGTATGCTTGGCATATAAGAAAATATCCATTTTAAAATTTTAGTTATACAATTTCTCACCAGTGGCAGTACCAGCGTAAGACATATATCTTGAATTTTTTAATCGAAACATAAATTTGACGCGGCATGAGCTTATTCTAAAAAAATTATAAAAAATAAATAAATAAACCTGTAAAAATCTATTTTAGTTCAATTCATTTAACCTATTTCCGGTCGAGGGACGCTGTATACGGATGTAAAAAATTGTGTTGAATCTGTACTAACTAATTTCTACTTCAGATAAGGTTCCCACATGAGCAAATTTAGCAAAAAGTCCATTGTAAAGTTTTAGTTATGCAATTTCACACCAGAAGCTCTACCAGAGTAAAAAGGTCTAAGAAGAAAATTTTTCGTAATATATATATATATTTGGCAATGGTGGAAACTTTTTCTGAAACTTTTTGCAAAATTTTTTTCTGATAAGTTAACTTAAAATGGGTTCAAAACACTAGTTAAATGTACATAAAGATGCATGAAACATTATAAGTTAAAGGGACATCGCAGAAAATAACTCTTCCAACAGAACTAATGACAACATCTGATAATGTACAGTGCATCTGTATTCTTTTGTGTTGCTCTGCAAAAGAATTATAGAAGTTACATCGCATACTTTCAATGGATAGCATACACAGTTAGCCTTAGTAACACATACAAAGTTCGTAGATTTTCACGTAGCATAATGAGAATAAAAAAAACATTTCGAATTATTACCGCCCATAGTCGGTAGTGTAATTGAATTCTTTTGTGCGCCTCTATACAACACCTTTAAATACTGTATACAGCCACTTTAAGAAAAACATGCTGTAGGGGACTCTAACAACATATTAAAACAATGTAAAATAACTATAAATGCTACATACACCCTCCTCAGGAAAATACATGCTTTAAATGACTGTAACAATATATTCAAATTACATTACCATAACAATCACCAAAAAATTATATTACATAAGCATACATTGTATATGTTTTATACAATATATGTATAAAAAATATAGGGTAACTATAATCATAAATTTGTCAATGAAAGAATCAAAGAAATTTACATTTTCGAACAAATCTACCAATAGAATACAAATCTACCAATACAAATCTACCAATCCATTATCATTTGCGGATTTTTTTCATTATTGCGCACCCCCCCCCCCCCCTCCAGAACGTTACTTATGAACATTTTGAATAGTCTATCTACTTAGTTATCTTTAATCCGACAGCATTCGTATGTCGGTCTTTTTGCCGCCTATATAAATTGTCTTCTCCCTACTCATATAACCTTACAAGTACAACGGAGAATTACCATGTAGTTGACTTTAACCACTTTCCTGTGACGGCCGAACTCAGTTCGGGCAACGCTAATGCGCCAATTTTGAAACGCCCGACCTGAGTTCGGGTAAGAGGAAAATCGGTGTTTCAATTTCGTGAAGCCCGAACTCAGTTCGTCCAACATATAATATGTAAGTTACCATTTTCCCAAGTGATAGCGATACTTTCCCGCAAAAAGTTCGGCAGTTTCCCACCATTTGTCGGATTTTTGTAATTTTGCAACTCTTCCCAAATTTCATTCAAACCACATAACCATAGTGTAAAGGATTTGTGAATTTCAAAGGAATATGGGGACATGAAATTCATGACAATTGATATAAATAATAATATTGTTGTATTAGTTTATTATATTTATCTTGAAAATTATGTCATTTGATTTATTTTCCAACAATTTGAGCAAAAATTACTGCAATCCATTAAAATTTCCCCTATATGTGAAAATTTAGAATATAGCAGTTATTTCGTTTACAATTTTTTTTAAATAATCTATTTCTACTATTTCGATGATAATAACGAACAAAATTAAAGAGATTTTTTTTTTCATTTTTGGCACGTTTTTCTCAAATATATTCCACAGGCAAGGGGTTAAACGTTTCTCCACCATCATAGTGAAATAGAAAGACATCTCTGTTTTTCCTCCAGGTACATTTTTACAAGCAAAGTCGACACTGGTGGAAAAGTCTGCGCAACAATTACTAATATCAGTTCAATTTTACATTTTCCCATTATTCCAAATCTCATGAATAAAATGTATAATTTATGTAAACTGCAAATTTATAATTTCATTGAAATGTAATATTCGAATATCAAGTGAAAATGTTTTTTATTTTACTTTTGTGTATTCAGGGGACCGGCGGCAAAAAACCGAGCGCGACTTATAACGTTCGGACAAAAGACGCGATTGCTCTCGGGTTATTTCAAGCGACTGTAAGGCAATTCCCACACTAAGGCGACACATAAGATATGCCGCTTCAATTCGCTTGAAAAACTGGTTTGAAACAGTTTTTCCAGCGAATTCAAGCGACATGTCTTATGTGTCGCCTTAGTGTGGGATGCGCCTAACTTGCATAGGGGGATCTGTCACTAATTAGTCACTTAAACTGTCTCTGCACTTCAGCTACGTTTTCCAACCTTCAGTATCACTTTACAATAAATTGCTTCGCTTTAAACTTGTCTGCACGATTCAACATCTGGTTTCAACATCTGCTTACTGCAAGTTAGATACCCCCCCCCCCCTCTCAAAAAATAAGCTTATGCCAGTTATTAGCGAAAAAAATATGCATACGTTTTTATGAAATTAGCTATGTACAGTCGTGGAAAACAAAGTAAACACTCTCTACTAACTCTGCAACAAATTACTGTCGAAGAAATATTTCTGGTACCAAACGATTGGAAATAAAGTCTACTTTTTAATTATATAAAGTTTGATTAGGGGGTTATATACACATCAAAAGGAACCAAAACTTTGTATTTTACAATAGCAATACCCAAGTTAGACACCATAAATAATTTCTACACCCTTCAATTAATTTAAATTCAAATTTTCATGAAATTTGTACGGTTAGTTTCAAAGAAATTAATTATTTTAAAATGAGCCTATTTTAGGGGCTTTATCCAAATTGAAGTTCAGTACTCGATTGTTAAAATGTTACAGAATTACTATGTTACTTCTATTAATGTATTATTTCTTTCCGATATGATCATTTCACTCGCTTAATATGTTTTGACTATTGCCAGCCCAAATACTTAAAAAAAAAAATGAATAAAAAATATTTTTTTTTTTCAAATTATTCTTTTCTGCTCATCATAGACGGCCCCTTAAACCATCATTTTGACGTTTTTTAACCATAATTCGAAAACAACGTGGAAAAAAAATTTTAAATTGAGAATTAGCATAAAGCAGGTCATAATAAACATAAATCTTTAAAAAAAATTGTAGGTTGCAATGCATATTTTTTTCGAATATTAATTTCATAATTCATAATTCATATTATAATTTTTTTAATTACAAATTCATTGTATTTATGTTTGGGTTTTTTAGTATTATACGACACACATACGAAATTATTACAGTAAGATTATAATTTCAGGAAGTATTAATAAATATATAAAAATGTAATTAACATTAGAAGCTCTAAATTTTGAAAATTTATAATTCAAAAATTTATCATCCAAATGACTTGAAATTTCGTTTCTAGACATAGTGCGAACCGAAATTTTAAAATATATTGTCAAAATTGGGTGTTGCCATTGAAAAATACAAAGTTTGGTCTGGTTTTGATTTGTAGATGGCCCCCTAAGCAAATTTTATATACATTATTTAAAAGTAGACTTTATTTCCAGTCGTTTGGTACGTGTAACTTTCTTCTATTATAATTAGTTGCAGAGTTAGTAGGGGGTGTTTTCTTTTTTTTTTCACGACTGTATCATTTATAATTCTATTGTAGATTGCAAAAAATGTATTTTGATTTAAATACATTTCATGCAAAGTATGTTATTTTCATTAACATTTACACTTACTCTTAAGAAGTATGAAAGCGCATTATGGCAATAATTTAATAAATGTTTAACATGAACAAGAAAATTCAAAGAAAAACATTTTTTGGTAGGTATTTGCTTTATTTAATTATTCAAAGTCTCCTTAACCCATTAGTGCCTGAATTTTTTTTCAACTCAATGTTGTGCTTAATTATAGTAAATGGTGTAAAATGAACGTAAAAAATAATAAAAAAATTCTCTTTCAAAAAATATTAATTTAACATATAAAAAACTAAGCGTCTCAATTTTGGGACACTAGGCACGAAAGGGTAAGGGTTTTCTCCGTTACTGTCGAAGCATTAGATCTATGTTTTATGCAATTTATTTTGTTACAAAAAGTTTATATATCCTTCGGGTTATTATTTGACTATAGAAATTTCTTTATTATTAGTATAAGGAGGATAGGGGGGGGGGGGGGGTGCTCGACTCAAGAACAAGATCTTCCTCCCTACCCTTAGCTATTGGCATAGTAAAAATTTATATAGTAAACATTTATAATAATCAATAATTACTAATAGAGTACATATACCGTATATACTCGCATATACGCTGACCCCCTAACTTTTGAATGCAAATTCAAACATTTATTTCACCTTTTTATTCTTAAAAAAGTAAGAAAAATCATGCGTACAACATAGATTTTGAAACACTTTCCAACACTCCCTGAAAGGTTTTACGAAACTTCATTACTTAGGGAAATAAGGTAAATAAGATAACTAAGTAAACATTTAAAAAACTGATTTCAGTAGTTACAGCCCATAGCCAAATATGTATTCCAATTCTTTTGAACAGCCCCGTATTCGATCTGTATGTTGATATATATACTATATAATTGGAATATTTAGTTTAGCAATAAAATGCATAACAGGTCGAAATTCATCTTTCAGCAATTTATACTGATAGATGGAAACATACTTGAATACTTTTGTACAGCCTCGTAGTTTACCTAGTACCTTTATTACATGCCACTACTTAGCTAAAATTTAATTCAAGCTAAAAGACGTTTAAAACTACTGAAATTACATTTCCAGAAATTATCACCCATAGGCGGTCATGTATCCAACTCTTTGCGTGGCCCTGTATATCATTTTATCTATATCCTACAAATATTTCTTAGTACACTAAATTCAGTTCAGCGTAAAAATGCATAACTCCTTTAAAACCCACCTTTAAGCAATTTATGCTCATACTCAGTAACCTTTACGAATTCATTTCTGTAGCTCTGTATATGAACTAAAGCATTTATACGCACTTTATAGTATGCATAAATATAGTGAACAAGTAGGTAAGTGTGGTCACAGATCTCACAGAGGGTTTCGTTTAATATTCCTTTCAAAACACTTTAACCTTTTGAAAAATCTGTTAGTTCTACATTTCGCAACCAGGGGCGCACTCTATTATAAACAAACCTCTATCCGAACGAAACTCCGATTTATATACTATCCGTAGATATATTAGTCGAGGGGATTGGGCCCATAGCACCCGAGATAAGTAGGCGCCCCTGGCGCTAAAAAGTGGAACTAAAATATGGTAGGCTATGGTGCGTACTGTGAAAGAATGCCCAAAGGGGTGTCGGCAAAAGTTGGAAAAGTGCTCCCCGGGTGAAAATGGCGGAGGTTAGAAAAATTGCTTAAAATACACAAGTTAGAGCCCGGAGGAGTAAATAATATGACTTTTTGAAAATTTTATGATTTGTCGTGTGGTCTGAGGTATTCAGTTATACGTAAGCAAAAATTCATGTCTCGAACTAAATTAGGGCCTCTCTTAGAAATAATTGCTTAAAATACATATGTGGTAGCTCAAAAGCTGATTTGTCGCCTGGCCTCAGGTGTTCTGCTATAAGTATGCAAAATTTCAAATCTCCAATTTAATAAGGGGCTCAGTTAGAAAGAATTGCGTAAAATACGAATGTGGGAGCCCAAAGGGTTAAATTTACGATTTTTTTCAAACTTTTAGGATTTGTCGTATGATATGTGGTGTTCAGCTATAAGTATGCAAAATTTCACGCCTCCAACCTAAATAGGGTCTCACTTAGAAAGAATTATTTAAAATACAAATGTGGGAGCTCAAAGGGTTAAATGTACGTTTTTTCAAAATTTTATGGTTTGTCATTTGATGCGAGGTTTTCAGCTATAAGTATGCAAAATTTTACGCCTTCAACCTAAATAGGTGCTCAGTTAGAAAGAATTATTTAAAGTACACATGTGGGAGCCCAAAGGATTAAATGTACAACTTTTTCAAAATTTTATGATTGGTCGTATGATGTGTAGTGTTCAGCTATAAGCATGCAACATTTCAAGTCTTCAACATGTATAGTTTCTGAGAACGGGCTCTGTGACAGACGGACAGACAGACAGAGGAGCGAGACGAATAGGGTTGCGTCAGATGAACGAAAACCTAGAAAAGCGCATATCATAATTAAAAATGCATTTCGAGTAATCAATACTAATATACAGTAATTCGGATACAATATAGTATCTGAAATCTTCTCAAATACACCGCAAACAATTTTTCCTCTACCATTATGAAAGAAATTCTTTTGTGTGACCCTGTAAATGAACAATAACTATTCTTTGCACAGCATATTCAACAGAATGCATATTTTAGTGGACTTCATAAATTAATGTCAATTTTACTATGTTTAAAAGAGTGTAACACCATTAAAAATCATTTGAAACGATTGTTTCCCATTGGCCGTAATGTAACGGAAAACTTTTGACTATCCCTGTAAATGAACTAAACATGCTACAAACTTCATTTGAAATAGCGAACGTGCTATAGTAGAGGTCACTAATATCCAAAAATTTCAGAACGATCCGAACATATTTACGAGAGTTAGAGCGTGGACAGTCGGACAGACGGACAGACAAACCGAAGTCATAAACACTTTTCAACTTTGTTGGAAAGTTTTCAAAAAGCAGTGCCATTTATGAATAAATATTGAAAACAAATACTAAGGATATAGTTTACAAAGTTTTGAAAGTGTATCATAATCTCATTTCTAATGGGATTTTTTTTTAAGAAAGCGTCCCAAAATTAGGACGCCAGGCACAAATGCGTTAAAAATCCTGCATTGTGTTTCCTGAGTATAAGAAATTGATTACATAAAGCGAGTGAAGAAAGTAATTTTTCTGGGATTAACTCTCGTTCTGGGCAGACGCAAAGATGAATTATAGCTGGAGAACAATCAATTCCGTATACAATCTTTTGGGAGTAGCATAACAAATTTCCAGATTAACTTGACACTGAACATTGTATCAATTAGCGACGAAAAAAATTTCCTGGTTACTTGCGTCTCAAAAATGTTCTTTTTATAATTTTATTTTCTCAGTTGAATAACTACATTCTCCGAAGACCAAACATTTTATATTGTAAAAATTCAAAATGAAAAATGTTTCAGGCAAATATGCCATTTACCTAACTACGGTAAAATTGATCAAATATGTCTGTCATATTTTAAAATATTTTAAAAGAACTGGTGTTTAAATCTATATATTTTTTAGAATATGGACTAAACTCTTCATAAATTTTCTTGTCATTTCGTTATATTTTTTACCCGACTGCCAAGAAGGATTATGTGTTTCACGCGTATCTGGGTATGTGGATTTCTTTATACCATCGAAACATTCCAACGGCTGAATGAATTTTGATGAATGAGGTCTCTATCGATTCGTCTTAACCGTCCAAAGGTTATAAGCTAGGTTTTGTTTTTATAAATTTAAAATGGCGGCCGTAAAATAAAAAATGGCGGTAGACACACACAAAAAAAATTCGCACCCTATTGAGTGGCATATCGATAGGTCTTTCAAAATGAAGACGATGTTTCATTGACTATATTACAGACAGAAGCTCCGTTTAAATATTACAAAAGCTGGAAGTTGTGTAGGTAGCGTCTCTAGCTTTACTGCAACTCTAATCATCATAGACATCTATAGGCATCATCAAAACAGTGCTTTATAGATAGGAACTAGCAATTAAACACAACTTAAAAGTCATAAATACAAATAAATAAAAACATAGCTAAGTAATATAAAAAATATTTTCACATTGATGAGAAATAATTAATTAGTTCGCTTTTTACGCAGTCGGGTTTTTTGATTTTTTAAATTTAATTGCATAAACAAAACAGGTCAAAATAAAAATTTATAACGCTGATCGTATGTAATTTGCATGAATATTTGTAATAATCTTCAGAACCTTAGTCTTAAAACTGTTAAGTAAAATTTCCGAAATCTCCTTTGGTTTGTAAAAAACACTATTTGAATTATTAATTAAAATATACAGGTACCCTATGGATCGTAATTTTTTTTAAATAGCTGAAATAGGTGACCATACAGCGTTCAACATTTTTATTTATGGGAACACACATCGTATAGTTAATACGATGCACAGTTATTAAATATGAAAAGAAATCTATCTGTTGTTTTTACTGTACAGTGATTCTCGAAACTGCTATTCGGCTACATACAAAAAATATATAATCAGTACCAAATTATGTCAAAATACTACTGAATTTAAAATTTAATGAAAATACATAATTTAGCTACTGAGTTACAATACCAACAAAGTTTGTGTAACATACAGACATAAATACATGTGTCAAAAATATGTAAATTCATCAAAAACCAGAAGTCGAAAACTTTCTCGAATTCGAAATATTAGGTTTATTAATACATAAGAAAGTATAAGCTAAACAAAAGTGAAACAGTAAATAGAAACACACCTTGAAAGAAAAAAGAAAAAATATTTCAAAAAGTCCTTCCGGCCAGTACCGGGAGGAAGAGGTAGCTTTCATATTCCTTATTTTAGAAAAGCCAACTTATATTATTCAAACACACGAAGCTCAATTTAGTGGAAACCAAATATAGGAGATTCAATACTAATTTTTATCAATACTAAATCATTATGAATGAGAATTTCGCGAAATTAGTCAGCTTTATCCAAGCTGCTTTTATTTAAAGTAACTTATATTTGGCTGCCAAATTCGGCGATTTCTTAAAGTGCCTGCCATTTCAAGACAACATGGTGGATGAGGCTAACCAGTGAAATTGGTCCAAACCTTAGTAATTGCTGTGAACATGCTCACTCACATCGGAAATCGGTTGATATATACGAGTGCTGTCGCAGGCAAAAAATCAGATTTTTCAAAATGTCACCCACATTAGAAATTGAAACTGCTATATCTGAGCCCTTTTTTAAGATAAAGACAAACAAAAAATGCTCCTGAATCCTTATATCTAGGTCAAATACTTAAGAAATAAACCTTTTTCAATTTCTAAATTTTTTGCACCTCACTTTAAAAATATATTTTTTTAATTTAATGGCCGCCATTTTGAAACAAGATGGCTGATGAAGCTGGCCAGCGAACTTGGTCGAGATATTGATGTATACTATCCACATGCCTTCTTACATTGAAATAGGGGAATACGTGTGTTATCGCGTGACAAATACATGATCGTTTCAAAATGTTAGCCATGCTAGAAATTCAAAGTACTATAATTCAACCATTTTTTAAGATATAAACGAAAGAACAAATTTTCAGAAACAAAAACTGCTCCGGAATCCTTGTATCAAGGCCAAACACATAAAAAAAATGTTTTTCATTTTCCAGTTTTTAATACCCCATTTTAAATTTAATTTTTTTTTAAATGGCAACTCTTTTGAAACAAGATGCCGAATGAAGCTGGCCAACAAACTCGGTCGAGACATTGGTATGTACTATGTACAGACCAAGTTACATCCAAATCGGTTCATAAATACGCCTGTTATCGCGTGACAAAAACCAGGTCGTTTTAAAATATCAGCCACAATAGAAATTCAAAATGCTATAACTCAGCCATTTTTTTAGATATAGACGAAACAAAAACCGTTCCGGAATCTTTGTATTAAGGTTAAACACATACGAAAAAAATCTTTTTCATTTTCACATTTTTTGGTATCTCATTTTAAATTTTTAATTTTTTTTAATTTTTAAATGGCCGCCATTTTGAAACAAGATGGCGGATGAACCTGGACTACGAACTCGGTCGAGATATTTGTATGTACTATGTACACACCAAGGTACATCCAAATCGGTTCATAAATACGCCCGTTATCACGCGACAAATATCAGGACGTTTCAAAATATCAGCCACGCTAGAAATTCAAAATGGTATAACTCAGCTATTTTTTAAGATATAGACGAAACAAAAACTGCTCCCGAATCTTTTTATCAAGGTCAAACACATTAAAAAAAAATATTTTTTTTCAATTTTCAATATTTTGGTACCACATTTCAAATTTAAATTTTTCTTAAAAATTTAAATGGCCGCCATTTTTAAACAAGGTAGCGGATGAAGCTGGCCAACGAACTCGGTCGAGACATTGGTATGTACTATGTATAAACGAAGTTACATCCAAATCGGTTCATAAATACGCCTTTTATCGAGTGCCAAATTTCAGGACGTTTTAAAATGTCAGTCACGCTAGAAATTCAAAATGCTATAACTCAGCCATTTTTGAAGATATAGACGAAACAAAAACTGCTCCGGAATCTTTGTATAAAGGTAAAATACATAAGAAAAAAATATTTTTCCATTTTTTAATTTTTTGGTACCACATTTCAAATTTATTTTTTTTTTAAATTTTAAATAGCCGCCATTTTGTTTCAAAATGGCGGCTATTTAAAATTTTAAATGAAGCTGGCCAACGAACTCGATTGAGACACTGGTATGTACTATGTACACATCGAATTACATCCAAATCGGTTCATAAATACGAGAGTTACAGTGTGACAAAGGTCAGATATATATATATATATATATATGTCAATTTTGAACGGAGGGTGGTTTCGGGGTCTGGGGGTCATGATCAATGAAAATATACCAAAATTTTTTGAAATCGCTTTCCTCCGAACGGCTGCAATAGGTAGCTTTTTGTAATAAAGCTACCTAAAAGATTAAAAAGGTATAAAATATCTTTAATTTTTAATGAACAAATTTCAGCCAATTGTGCCGCGATTGGGCACTTGAATTTAGTCTTCTTAAATGTTTTAATCACAATCTAATGGAAGTGAAATTAAGAAAAAGTTTAGAATAAAAGTTTTATCCAGTTAGTCTATTTAGTAGAATTAACATTTCAAAAGTGTTTTTTTTTTTTTTTTTTTTTTTTTTTTTTGTGACTTTTTACTTAAAAATGCTTCTCCCGCTTAAAACATTTTCTTAAACTTACTACATGAGGTTGATCAGTGATTTTCCATAAGTTGTATATAGTTCAAAGATTCTAAAAACGTAGAAAAACAATGTAAACATAAATTGTTCGTGCTGTTGTTAAAATAAACTCCTTCTTTTCTTTTTCTTTCTTTTTTTACTTTCTTCTATCTTCAATAGAAGAAAGTATTGTAATCGAAATTTTTTTCGACTTCCGGTTTTCGACGGATTTACATGTTTTAGGGGTCAGAGATTCCAAAAAACATGTTTATAGAAAATGTCTGTCTGTCTGTGTGTCCGTCTGTCCGTCTGTCCGTCCGTCCGTCTGTCCGTCTGTCCGCCTGTCCGTCTGTCCGTCTGTCTGTCGCCATTGTACCATCAAAAAGTGTATGAAGTTATGCATAGAATTAAACCAAAATTTTATTTTAAGTTTTTGGCTATGGCAAGCAGGTCCTCCTGGAATTTGGAAAAAATTCGCCGGTAGGGGGCGCTGATATAGCAATTTTTGTGCGATTTTGAATATTGTACCATCCAAAAGTGTATAGAGTTATGCATGGAATTGAACCAAATTTTTATTTTAAGTTTTTGGATATGGCAAGCAGGTCCTCCCTGAATTTGGAAAAAATTCGCCGGTAGGGGGCGCTGATATAGCAATTTTTGTGCGATTTTGAATATTGTACCATCCAAAAGTGTATGGAGTTATGCATGGAATTGAACCAAATTTTTATTTTAAGTTTTTGGATATGGCAAGCAGGTCTTCCCTGAATTTGGAAAAAATTCGCCGGTAGGGGGCGCTGTAAATGCGATTTTTGTGCGATTTTGAATATTGTACCATATAAAAGTGTATGGAGTTATACATAGAATTGAACCAAATTTTTATTTTAAGTTTTTGGATATGGCAAGCTGGTCCTCCCTGAATTTGGAAAAAATTCAACGGTAGGGGGCGCTGTAATAGCGATTTTTGTGCGATTTTGAATGTTGTACCGTCCAAAAGCGTATGAAGTTATGCATAGAATTAAACCAAATTTTCCTTTTAAGTTTTTGGATATGGCAAGCAGATCCTCCCTGAATTTGCAAAAAAATTCGCCGTTAGGGGGCGCTGTAATAGCAATTTTTGTGCGATTTTGAATATTGTACCATCGAAAATGTATGAAGTTATGCATAGAATTGAACCAAAAAAATTTTTTAAGTTCTTGGCTATGGAAAGGAGGTCCTCCCTTAATTTGTAAAAAAATCGCCCACAGGGGGCGCTGTAATAGCGATTTTTGTGCGATTTTGAATATTGTACCGTCCAAAAGTGTATGAAGTTATGCATAGAATTAAACCAAACTTTTATTTTAAGTTTTTGGCTATGGCAAACAGGTCCTCCCTGAATTTGGAAAAATTCTGCCGGTAGGGGGCACTATAATTGCGATGTCTGTACCATTTTCATTATTGTACCATCGAAAAGTGTATGAAGTTATCCATATAATTGAACCAAATTTTGTGTGCATGTTTCTGGCTATGGCAAACAAGTCCTCCCTGAACTTGAAAAAATTCCGCCAGAAGGGGGCGCTATAATTCCGATCTCTGTGCCATTTTCATTATTGTACCATCGAACAACGTATAAAATTATGCATACAATTGAACCGAAATTTTTGTGCTTGTTTTTGGCTTTGGATAACAGGTCCTCCTAGAATTTGGAAATATTGCGCGGTAAAGGGGCTCTGTGCTAGCGATTTTTGTATACTTTTCTTGATTTTTCGTAGTTCTATTGTGCATCGGCGGCTCATGCAGGGGCGGGAACTCGCTTCCTGCTAAGCCGGCTATTCGCAAACAGCTGATAACAACAAAATAAGGAAAAATTAATAATTTAAAAAAATATCATGATATAGATTAACTCGTTTTTAGTCCATTTAATTGACTTGAGCAGAAATTTAAGATGAAAATCAAAGTTGGTATAGTATTGAACTAATAATATTGATGTATTATCATGTGTAACTAGGTTTTGAAATATCAAGATGTATAAGATAGAAGAAAGTTTTGGGATTGGCACATCCAACTAGTTTTGTTTTGTCTCTACGCTGTAAACATGAACCGGTCACCGGTCAAGTGCAAGTATTACTCGAGCACAGAGGGTTCCGTACAATAAATATATGAATTAGTAATGGGGCATTGAATAACACAAATATATCATTAAAAGTTGTTATGTGGGCTTTAAAAGCCGATGCTACATAGAGTGCACCGCCCGTGTTTTTATGTTTGTCCAAACCGTCAGTGTCTTTAAGGTTTAATATCTTTGCTAATAAAAGGCATTTTTTTTTCAAAAATCATTATCAAAAATCAATTTATACTTCCATACTTTATTGGTACTTCCAGTGCTCCTCAACTCCTTTGCTGAACTCCCGCAAATCGAAATTTGCGTGTAACGGAAACATGCGATTTTCTCTAAAACTATGAGACCTATGGTAATAGCGTGATAGTTTTCCTGCAAGGGTTAAATTAACTTCTACTACCTCTAGTTGTTTCATAATTTTAGTTCCAGTAGATTCGTAAATAGAGGTACATATTTCTGAACTACATTTTCGACGGTATCTCTGAAAATATAATCCTAAAATTAAAAGAAAAGTATTTTTGAGTTTAGTGTCACCAAAGCTTTCACATGATACCCCACAGGATATACAAAGAAAAGATTCTTTTCAAGTAACCTAATTACCCCCTCTACATTTTTCCTAAATATATTTGTGACTGGTTAATAATGTATAAATACGTTTGTCAAAAGCCTTTATTACTTCAGCCAATTTGAAATTTCCACGTTCCACAGTTTACGAGTAAATTGACTGTGACAGACGTACAGACAGGCACGGGGGTGATCTTATAATGGTTCCGGTTTTACTTTTTAAGTACGGAACCCTAACAAATTATAATGTTTAGAGATCTAGCAAAATTTTATGAAAATATAACGTAACCTCTTTCGAGTTATCCACGATTCCGAAAAAGATCTTAAGAAATACCAGAAACAAAAGATATCCCAGATTAAAAATACCACTTCTGAAACGACTGCCCGTTTCAAACAAAGAAAAAAAACTTTTTCTAAGTACTTTTAAAGCGCATTAATTGATTTTCTCAACACGAAGTATCGGTTTTTCGGATACTATCAATTCTCAAATAAACATTTTCGTGTTCAACAGACAAACAAGCTAAAGTAATGGCATTAACAATGATATTAAAATAAACGTTATTTTGTTACTCTTCGAAGTATAAATTCTGTTACACAGCTGAAAAATTATCCGAGAAAAGATATCCGCGAAAAACCGATATTTTGTGTTGAGAAAACTACTTATTAAACTGCAAAAACTACTCGGAAACGTTTGATTTCCTTTCTTTGTTTTAGAAACGGTCAGCAAAAAAACTTTTTAAAAAAAGAATTTAAATCTTGGAACTATACTAGTTACTGAAGATAAACGAACGCTTCTCACAATCCTAGATAACTCGGAAGAGATTATACAATATTTCAAATAAAAATCAAATTCCAAATTATTTGCTTAAAAGGCGAAAGGCCAACCTAGTGAAAAAGATTCCATTCCGGGACTCGAGCCCGAGCCATCAGTATAGCGTACTGACGTTCTACCGACTAAACCACATGGAACGATACCCAGCAAAATAATTTGGAATTTGATTTTAATTTGAAATATTGTATGCAAGGCGAATGTTTCTCTCTGGAAAAATTTCCAAATATTAATAGAGATTATACAACATTTCGTAAAATTTTCCTACATCAGAGTTGCCAAGTCTCCGGCTTTTTGCACGCCACTATTATCTTAGAGAAAATGTTGTTCTTTTAAATCTCCCAAATGTTCCTATTAAACGAAAGAACATTTTCTCTATTAAAATACTGGTATCCAAAATGCCGGAGACGTGGCAGCTCTGCCTAGATACATAAACATTTATTTTTCTTAACAGTGTACGTTATTTCATTTACAAGGTGATGGTCCGAGGTTGGAGTCACCGAATACGATGAACGTTTGTGTATCGATACAGTATAATCTACCCTATATATATAAAATCCTAATGAATCAAATTGAAACGAATTTATGTAACGATTCTATGAAACGACTGATTAAACAACTGATTACGTTTCACGGCGATTTCTCCTAAAATATGGAATACTTTGCAATGAAATTAACACCAAAAATCCGTATTGATCCACAGATCTCAAAACTGGTATTAGAATTTTAAAATTAGAATTAGTTTTCGAAATATTAATTTTTTTCTGATTTTAAATACTTTTTTTCTAATGATGGCAACTCAAATTTTAATCATAACAGATTTTTTTTTTATTTTTTTTTTATTTATTTATTTTTTTTTATTTTATTTTATTTTTTTTTAGAAAAGGTTATTTTAAATTAATTTCGCGACGCGTTTGGCCTCCCTTAAATGTATGCTAAGAAATGCATCATGTTACTTTTATTCAGAATTCAATTTGTATATCATTATCATTTTATTTAATACAAAACTTTTCATTTAAAATTGAAACCTTTAAAATAAATGGCTTTTACTTCATTCTTTTTTTTAAACGAAACGAAAAGAAAAATATTAGACACAGATGTCATATACGCAACGGGTTACCTAATTGGCGCCAAAATGGCGTTATTTTGCCTGACATGGTAACCCGGCTATTGTTGCAAATTTATTAATAAATGTTTAATTGAATTTATTTTCTTTTTATTTACAAAAAATGTTATAAATTGTTTTGTTCTATAGTTATTAATTAAGCCTTTTTTTATTTATTGTTATTTCATTTTAAAAATAACAGAAAATAATTTAAAAATCTAATGTAACAGGTATTTGAAAACGAGGTTTTCGCCAAATTGTCGTAAAAAAAATCAGGCCAAACCCGGTGCGTATGTGACAATGCAACAAATCATGCGATTTAATTTCCACTTCAAAGCAACGTTTTAATGTTATTACTTCTCCCGTCGGCCAGTTTCGCCAAATTAAATAAATAGCCAAATTATACGAATTGACATATTTTTTTTTAATTTTCAATAACAAAATAATATAAATAAATTAGTATAACATTAATAAAAATACAAATAAAACGTCGAAATAAAAATCACTTGATGGCGTGAACATGTGTAACTTCCTTAAAGTCAAGTGATTGTGACATTTACGATCAACCATTATTGGCATTTAATCTTATAGTTTGGCGACAGATTTTTGGTCGATGGGATAACCAAGTAGCACCGTTTTAATTTACCGCTCGAAAAATAAAAAAAATGCTAACTGGCGAGTTAAAAAAAAAGGCTATTGGCGAGATTTTCACCCGAATAACATAAAAGTACCAGGAATTCTTTGTGATCATGGCAACTTTTATGTAGTTTTATTCGAAAAAATAATTTTGATTCTTTAATCTAAATGGAACCCTTTCTTATGAAAAGCGAAGGAATCAGCCTGTTGTTTATGGCAGTTACATGACTTGGACTATTATGATATAAATGAAATAATGAGGATAGAATAATGTTCGGCGACTTATCACACCTGTGGCTGGCTAACATTAAAGTACCAAAATGGCCGCCTGGAGTATAAAAAGCGAAGGGATCCGCCTGGAGCTGTTGATGATAGTCACATGACTTAGGCTATTATTATAGAGATTGTTTTCAATTTTAAAAACAGCGCAAAGAATAATATTTCCGAACGATTAAAAATTTATTTTCACGTGACTATTAAAAACAGAAATAAAAACTTTAAAATTACTATTAAATGAGTACGTGTTATAGGCAGGAAAATATTGAACATTATGTCCTGAAAATTGTATTTACACGTGAATATTAAAAGGGAAAGGAAACTTTAAAATAATAAATACATTAATATGCGTTTAACCGTTTCACGGACAAGGCACTTCTATTCGTAAAATCTTGAAATCAGTGAATGGCACCAGAATTTACAAACAAATTTCGAAATACAAAAATGCTTTTGTTCACTTACTTAATAAAAGGGAAATTTTCATCCCAATATTCTGATGCTAATGTGGCATTTAAGAATTAAAATTAAGTGGTCCAAAAATGAACCACCCCTCTTGAAGGGGTTAAAGCAGCAAATTTTAGTAATTGTATTATGTCAATCGTTTTATAACGCTGTTAAAAAATACCGAGAGACAAAGACTCTGTTTACTTAATTCATTTTATTTTAGCTTCTTTTCAAATGTTTAACTGACCCAAACACGAAAACAACCATTGGATGTCTTAACAGCAACTGATTCTACCTTAAATTTTTGCAATCAAAGGGAATTGAATGGAAACCCGTTTACAGGGAGATCGCTACAGGTTTTTTCAGTATAATTCAATCTTCTCTTAATATTTTTAAAACCGATCAGATTAGCGTGCTTTTAGATTCTGCAGTGTCTGAAAGGGGGGTTGGCGAGAGTAGCTTGCAGGGGGCAGAGCCCCCTAGTTAGTATATAAATAAATGACAGCCATAAGACGTACACCCAGTGGGTCTTGAGAAAATAAGTCGGAAAGTTTACGCTACTGTTTATAATCGAACAAATTTTCTTCTTTAGCAAGCGTCTCAAGTAGCATGGTAGTCAGCATACCGGAATTGAGATTTTTCTCTGTAATTTCGAATTTCGCTCAGCCTTTTTATTTTTCGAAACGAAAAAAAAACTATGCATATTTATATGTCTAGAAGACAAGCATTTTTCTGTTGTTATTTAAAATTGTCTACAGTTATTTTAATGGATATCTAATATTTTTAAGAGTGAGATAAAATACATGAACAAATATATTATTTTCATTTTTTTTTTTACTTATGCAAATACTTTAAATATTTCATGGTTTATTAAAACTTTGAACTTGCAATAAACTTGCGTCATATTTTTTATGTGATTTTTTATATTCTGGGGTCCTTGATTTTTAATTAGAATAAGTGTCTACGTAGTAATTTTTTTAGGAATACGATTTCCCCCCTGTTTCTTATGTTTATATAATGGAGTTTAATTACATAAATAACATTTTAACTGCGAATCTTTGCATGTTTACATATTTAATGCAAAGAAAAAATAAACTAAATAATAATAATAATAAACTAAAAAAAAAATGTCAATTGGAACTTTTATAGACCATAAAATTACGGTTATTTTAAAATTTATTTAATATTATTTCGATAAATACGCTGTTATTCTTCACATAATAAATTAAAATGCGATGAAATAAATTAAAATTCGTTATATAAAATTATAACATGCTGCTTTATTTTTTAAATTGTAATTTTTCAATTATCGTAATAATGTATAAATGTATTGTTTTTCAAAAACTAGCTTTTTAACTTTTGAATTTTTTAAATCTTGGATTCTTATGCTTATAGTTAAAAAACTGACCATGTGCTTAAAAATAAGTTCTAAAAATATACTGAATTGCTGAAAATAGTTATTAAGTAGTTATTAAGTACAAGATCAAGAATCCGAAAAAAAAAATTCATTTTAAACTTCGGAACAAGATTTTTACAAAATCATGAAATATTTCAAATATTTGCGTAATGAAACAAAATTAAAATAATATATTTATTTACTTATTAATATCACGTATTTTTATTTATTTTTCTGTTACAAATAGTAGATTATTCATTGGAATAACTGTAAATTATTTTAAATAACAACAAAAAATTTCTGGTCTATAGCATATAATTTAGCTTTTTTTTTTCTTTTCATTAAATATTTAAGCATGCAAAATTCCATAGTTAAAAATGCATTTATATGCTACAAAACATATATTTAATTTATATTTTTCGTAAATTTTAATTATTATACAAATTTTTTCAACAGCGCTCGAAAATAATTGATGGAAGTTTGTGTTCCGAAAAAAAATTCCCAGCGGGATTCGAACTGACAAAGGAAAATCTCAAATCCAGAATGCTGATGACCATGCTACTGAACCGCTTGCCAAAGAAGGAAATTTACCTGATTATAAAAATTAGAGTAAACTTTGCGAGTTATTTTCTGAAGACCCCATGGGTGTTGCGCATTGTGACTGTCATATATTTATATACTAACTATACTATAACAATCGTTCAACGTATTCGGCGACCCCAACCTCGGACCAATTCCTTGTTATATAAAGTTGAGATTATTTCTATTAAAAAGTTTAGTTTCAAATCTACGATTAGTAAATTAATCGGCTATAGAAAATTCCTTAAAAAGTTTTGATTTTTCGTTCTTTATTGCAATGAAAACTTCTTTTTATCCAGGCCAAGGATGGAGAGGCAATTTGGTATATATTACTGACAGTTTTTATCGAAGTAATTTCTAGTTTCAGGAACTCGGCTAAAAATAGACGTCACTAAGACCTTTGTTTTGATTTAAAAAGAGAGATGATGTGATGAAGAGATGGAAGTTTGTTCCGGTACCGCTCTGATCTTCGTAGCTAACCGACGTCGCGAAATGTGTGATCAAAGTGAAAACAGAGTTTTACACTTTCCGAATTCGACACATGCCGATAAACGGGATCCCATCTCATAGAACAATTATACAATCCGAGTAAATTTGGTTTTGTTTTGAAGAGGAGTGTATGAGTTGCCATTAATTTTCGCTCCAAGTCTGTATTTCAAATACTCAAAATGATACAAGGCTGTCAATTAAAAAAAAAAAAAAAAAAAAAAAAAAAAACTAAAATTTACCCGATTTTCCTAAAATGTCGCGATATATCAAACAAAGTTCAACTAGAATTACAAAAATTGGGCACGAATGTATGGAACACAATATTGCATAGAGAAAGACTCCAAAAATGTCGGTACCGAACCCAAATCGAACGCGTTGTACTGCTACAAATATTGGCAACTTAAGTGCATTCGGGTAGCTGGGTAATTTGACGAGTCCGAGTCAACACTGTAAAACATTTATGTAACGTTACTCCACAAAATTGGTGGCAACTTTGCTGCCTTCATTTTATTGAGTAATTTATTCGATATAACTGGTTTTACGTTACACCAATGTGTAATATTACCCCAGTTATATCAGTTTAAATTACACCAGTATATAAATTTAATGACTCCATAAAATTGCAGGCAGCATGTTGCCACCAATTTTATGGAGTTACGTTTCATATTTTTTTTTTACAGTGAAGTATTGGTATGGATTTCGTTGCGTATGAAACTGGATAAGCAATAGAGGTTGAATCAGACTCATCGGACCCAATTAGCATACACAATATGGCGACAGGCCCCCAAAACCGGACATACTGATGCCCACAATTATTTTAGAAAAATAATTTAATTCCAATTGTCGTTTCACGGAAATGATAGTAGCAGTGTTCGATACTGTTTATTTTAGAGTTTTAGCATTTTTGATTCCTTTATCTTCTTGATTTATTAAAGTTTATTTATTGCTTTATTTATATTCTGCTTTGTATTTTTCCATTTTATTGTGTTATATGATTTAATATAGTTAATGTTCTGTAAACTGTTATATAGTGTCTTTCTTTATAATGTGCATTATATATATATATATATATACAGGGTGTTTCTAAACTCATGGTACATACGCTAGGGGGTGATAGAACACATCAAGACGAGTAACAGTGATTAGGAAACCAAGGGTTCCAAACGTCTTCCGAAGGAGATAGGCGCCTTTAAAGTTTAGGCACCAAAATTTCAAATGATTATAAAAAACGGAAAAATTGGTCGATTCGTTTGCGGTTTTCACTAAAACTATTCTTTATGTCAGTATATTTTTTGAAAATAAATTTTAAAGATAAAGTTAAAAAAATACCAATAGAGGGAGCTTTAGACTTTGGAGTAACGAAAAACTACTTTTTACCGTTATATTTTGTATCTCATTACATACTTTCAAAAGCTTAGAATTAAACTTAAATTTTGAGCTCAAAATCTGAATCGCTGGGAGTGGTTAAGTAGCGCAAACCGAACTGTGTTCAGGAGGGGGGTTCAAATTTCAACTCGTGAACACAGTTCAGTTTGCGCTACTTAACCACTCCCACCGATTCAGATTTTGAGCTCAAAATTCAAGTCTAAGCTTTTGAAAGCATGTAATGAAATACAAAAAATAACGGTAAAAAATAGTTTTTCGTTACTCCAAAGTCTAAAGCGCCCTCTATCGGTATTTTTAAAACTTTATCTTTAAAATTTATTTTCAAGAAAATACTGACATAAAGAATAGTTTTAGTGAAAACCGCAAACGAATCGACCAGTTTTTCCGTTTTTTTATAATCATTTGAAATTTTAACTACTGAAAACAGTTCAGTTTGCGCTACTTAACCACTCCCATGATTCAGATTTTGAGCTCAAAATTTAAGTTTAAGTCTAAGCTTTTGAAAGCATGTAATGAGATACAAAAAATAACGGTAAAAAATAGTTGTTGCTTACTCCAAGGTCTAAAGCGCCCTCTATCGGCATTTTTTGAACTGTATCTTTAAAATTTATTTTCCAGAAAATACTGACATAAAGAATAGTTTTAGTGAAAACCGCAAACGAATCGGCCAATTTTTCCGTTTTTTATAATCATTTGAAATTTTGGTACCTAAACTTTAAAGGCGCCTATCTCCTTCGGAAGACGCTTGGGACCCTTGGTTTCCTATTCACTATTACTCGTCTTGATGTGTTCTATCACGCCCTAGCGTATGTACCATGAGTTTAGAAACACCCTGTATATAAGTGCAGAGCAGAAAAAATATTTTTTTTAAAATCAAAAACGGGTAGATGACAAAAAAGTTGCCTTTATACTAGTACATCAACTGCGTGCAATTTTACCGCTGAAAAAGAATGGCTCGAGTCCGCGCTTTTGGTCCAAAAGTCGAAATTTTGTGTAAAATTTGACATTTTTCCAAAAAAATTTAAAAATTCCTATAGAGGTGGTTATTATTTAAATGTGTTATTTAAACCTTTGTTATTAATGACTTAACATATTTAAACGATAAAATGATATCTTTATCCCTCATAACTGGTGCAAAACTGACAACTTTTTGTAAGAAAAAAGCGTTGCCACTCTGTTGTGTCATACAAATAACTGTTGTTTAGAATCCTGCTCTTATCTAGTTGCTTTCAAAACTACCCAGGACATCTAGCTCGATCACGCTACCATCTGAATACGGTGTTTTATTTATACATCGGATTGTGATTTTTTTTATCAAAGACTGGCATAAGTTTTCTATGTATCAACCTAGTCCATCTCTTCTTTTTATCCACAGACTTTGAATGCTGCTGCTGTGATCTCCTTCACATATTTTTCTACTGCTTGTGTAAGAGAAGGCAAACAGTGTAATGCAGTGGGGATCTTATTCATGTAATCTATTCAGCCGTCTATTTTCTTCACGAAGATTGCACCCGATAAATGCATATTGATTAGGGGTTCTTTTACCACAACAATTTTCCAATCGATCAGATTCATATAATTATCTGCTTCAAAGTTGATTGTCGTTATTTGAGATTTGCGTATGCCATCATTTACTCTCATTTTCAACTATTATGTGCTGCGCAGCTAGCTGTTTATTGTGATGCGATCGTCAGAGAGCACTGAAATCAGAATTTCCTCTGCGTATGCAAAGCAACCATTGTCCTAAGTAACTTTTTTTTAGTTTTGTTTTATTCCGTTTTATGTGTTGTTGAGTAACCGAGTAATTTTCTATGATTTTTTAAATTCCTAATTTAGATAGGGATTACATTTGTTGGTAAACTATCTTGGGACCAAACCTGGATTACATAGTAGTTTTTGAGTGAGACCCTGACGGGCAGCGAGTGCTCATTTAAAGGCGGAGAATTCTGTTTGTCGTTGCCATCCATTCTGCGTAGGACATGTTTGTAATGAATCATTACAATGGATTATATGCCACCTCCAAGTCCAGTGAATTTCCTCTGGATCATTTATTAGACAAGATCGTTCGCGAAAATTATATTCTAACCCACAAGGATTCGCCGGACCAATAGGAAAATATTTGTCCACATGCCATTCCCTACTTATTTCAATTTTATAACCCATAGAGAGTAATTTTGAAAACAAAAATCCTGAAATTGGGAAAAGGGTATTCAGCACAAACCAGAAATACCTGCTAGGCATTTGCAAAGTTATTTCATCAAGATATTGCTCAGAAGAACTAAGGAATAGGAACCCAAGAAATTTGTCCTACGCAAGATGGTTCACAAAGGCAAATAAAAGTTTTTGCCTTGATATAAGCACTGATTGACCATCAGAGTCTGTAGGTTTATGTTATCCAACATTATGCCGCAGGATGGTTTACACCAAATGTAATCCACATCTAAAAAATGGATCTAAAAACTTATGGGAAATTACTTGGGCAATAAACATCACAGAAAACGGAATAAAACAAATACTAAAAAAAAATTATTTAGGACAATGGTTGCTGTGCACATCGAAAGCAAATTCTTAAGGCAATGCTCTGTGACGATCGCCATTTTATTAAACAGCAAGCTTCTCAGCATATAAAAATTGCAAGAGGAAGAGTAAATGATGGCATACTCGAAGAGCAACTAAATGATGTAGAATGTTGTAGTAACAGAACTCCTAATTCCCTATCACTGTGCATTAACTGGATGCAATTTTGGTTAAGATAATAGACAGCTGAATAAATTAGATTAATTCTACTGTATTACTCTGATTACCTTATCATACATAAGCAGTAGAAATATACGTAAAAGAGTGTCAAGGCAGCATCATCCAACGTCTGTTGATACACAGAAGAGATGGAATAGGTTGATATATAAAAAACTTATGCCAGTCTTTGATAAAAAAATCACAATTCATTGTATAAACAAAACACTGCTATGCACGGTTGTGACATGAAATACAGCCAGCTATAGGTGGTACCTCCTGGGTAGTTTTGAAAGTAACTAAGCAAGAGCTGTATTCTAAACAACAATTATTTGTATGACAAAACAGAGTGGCAACGCCTTTTTCTTACAAAAAGTTGTCAGTTTTGCTCCAGTTATACAGAAAAAAGATATCATTTTATAGTTTAAATTTCTTAAGTCATTAATAATAAAGGTTTAAATAACACATTTAAATAATAACCATCTCTATAGGAATTTTTTAATTTTTTTTTTTGAAAAAATGTCAAATTTTACCCAAAATTTCGACTTTTGGCCCAAAAGCGCAGACTCAAGTCATTTTTTTTTCTGCGGTAAAATTGCACGCAGTTGATAAAGGCAACATTTGGCACCTACCCTTTTTTGATAAAAAGAAATTATTTTTTTACACTCCACCCTAAATATATATATGGGGCATTTTCACAATCTTTCGACTTTCTGGAATAAAAATCTGGTGAAATTAAAGTTGCTAAAATAACATTTTAATCTGATAGACGAATCCTTAATGATTCAAAAAAAAAAAAAAAAAAAAAATGGTCAGCAGCGAAAATTTTTTTATTTAACTGAGGTTTAAGTTAAACTTGCGAGTTTAATTTTCCTTCCCATTTTACCTCTATAATTTTTTATTTTCTTCTAAATTTTTACTTATAATGAATTTGCATAGTACCCACAGGACATTCAAATAAGAAATAATAAAAATGTAGTACTTTTAATACAGAATTTTGTATAATATTGTCTTAAAGGGGTATTAAAGAAGGGACGGCAAGGTAAAAAAAGGGAGACGGTATAGGAAAAAAAGGACGAAATGGGAAAAAAAAGGACGGTAAGGAAAATTACCAACTATTTTTAGAGAAATCATGTTAAGTCTAAGTGATAGCCACAATGTTCATTGATTTTTATAAACAGTTGTTAACATTGGATTAAATAATAATTTTTTTTTTTTAATTTACCTCAAAAAGTGCAGGAATAAACAAACCTTGGGGACGGTGAGACTACCAATAAAGCCACGATCTTGAAATTGATATTTAAATGCTTATTTAAATTCTGCACTAAATTTCTTGTCAAAGAATTTTAGACATTCTTTCTCTAACATTCTTCTGCATGAGAAAAAACTTGAAAATAATTCTGTGGCTGCATCTGAAATGATTTTCTGTATAAGTTTAGCAAGAGGTACGGTAAGGATGAAAAACCCAGGGACAGAGTTCAAAAAGTAATATCAACCATAAAAATGTGTGCAGATTAATTTTTTGCTACATATTTATATAGAACGATACTCCCAGTCTCGGAAAAAAATTACATCGAATTACTTTTAATGAAACAATTTTATACATACTGCTCCAAACTTAAAAATCAGCATCAGGGACACGGGACGGTATAGGAGTTTTCCTGGTATTTGGACCCCCAACATCATCCAAAACTTATTTATTTCTTTAATATTGTTATGAAATCAGGCAATGGGATGTTCCCCAGTATATGAAATAAAAAAACACAAAAAATGTATTAAAATAAAAATTATTATTCAGGGACATAAAAGTCAAAAGATTGTGAGAATGCCTCATATACAGGGTGTATCTAAACTCTTGGGCAAAACTTTAAGGGGTGATAGTACACATCAAGACAAACAATATTAAATAAGAAACTAAGGGCCCCAAACGTCTTCCGAAGGAGATAGGCACCATTAAAGTTTAGGGTCCAAAATTTCAAATGATTATAAAAAACGGAAAAATTGGTCGATTCATTCTCTGTTTTTTCTGAAACTATTCTTTATGTCACTATTTTCTTGAAAATAAATTTTAGAGATAAAGTTCAAAAAATGTCGATAGAGGGCGCTTTAGACTTTGGAGTAACGAACCATTTTTTACCGTTATTTTTTGTATATCATTAAATGCTTTCAAAAGCTTAGACTTAAAGTTAAATTTTGAGCTCAAAATCTAAATCGTTAAGAGGGGTTCAGTAGCGCAAACTGAACTATGTTCAGGAGTTGAAAGGAGGTTAAGGAGTTGAAACCCTCTCCCGAACACAGTACAGTTTACGCTACTTAACCACTCCCAACGATTCAGATTTTGAGCTCAAAATTTAACTTTAAGTCTAAGCTTTTGAAAGCATTTAATTAGATACAAAAAGTAACGGTAAAAAATAGTTGTTCGTTACTCCAAAGTCTAAAGAGCCCTCTATCGGCATTTTTTGAACTTTATCTCTAAAATTTATTTTCAAGAAAATACTGACATAAAGAATAGTTTTAGCGAAAATCGCAAACGAATCGACCAATCTTTCCGTTTTTTATAATCATTTGAAATTTTGGACCCTAAACTTTAATGGCGCCTATTTCCTTCGAAAGACGTTTGGGACCCTTAGTTTCCTATTTATCATTGTTTGTCTTGATGTGTACTATCACCCCTTAAAGTTTTACCGAAGAGTTTAGATACACCCTGTATACATATGTACGTACATATACATACTAGGTATATACATATGTACATTCACATACACAAAAAAAACTGTATGGATTAGAATTAAACACAGACATTTTGTGAGTGGTCTTGAAGAAAATTCCAATGACAAAAATGACAAAATAATATTTTCTCAATTTTAATTCGATATGTTATGTACTTGAACATAAAGTTTGTTGAATAGAAGTAAGCAAAAAGCAAAAAAAAAAAAAACAATTTTGAAACAGCGTTTCAAATCTTCCACTTTTTTTCGATTGTTCAAAAATTTCGAAAAACGCTAGAAATGATGTTATTCTTACAGAAAAAAAGTTTTATCAAAACTTTTATTCCAAGTTTTGAAAACATGGCCCAAAATGCATCTTTTTCTTAGTTTGTTTACAGAAAAAAATGAGCTTTTTCTCCTCCTTTATCTTTTCTGAAAAGAAATTTCGAATACGTAGCTACTGCTAAGGAATATTTCTTATAGAGGAAAATAAATCATTTATCAGAAAAAAGCATTTTTCATTTAAAATGTACTCCATTTTAAGCATTCAAATCAGAATATTCGGCATCAAAAAAATTATGAGATTAACTATAGATGAATCCGAAAACCTTTTACTTGACATTAATAAATTTCTTTTTTATTAAACAAGGAGATTATTTTTCTCATATTTAAAATATTTTTTTTTATTATAATTGAAGTGAAACAAGGGATTTATCGAAATAAATATTAGTCGTATCAAAATTTACAAGGAGAATTATTCAATGGTAATTTATATAGTACTAATGTTGCATTTTATGTTTGAATTCCAAAAATTATTATATCGATAATTAGAAATAAATTAGTGATTATTTGTTAGTTTTATAGCTCAACAATTTTGTTCAGTTCGGGGGGTGCGGGACACATTTTAAAATATTTTTAATTTATTGAGTTAAAATTTTCGATTTTTTTTGTGATGGTTAACCATATCATTTGTAAACAAAATCACATAAAACTTATCATAATGTTTAAAAAAACATTTTAATTCAAAAATTTTTAAAAAAGTGGGGTAACTTAAAATCGTTATAACTCGAAATATTATTTGTAGAATTTCTATTTGTTTTCATTTAAATAAACAGAAATATATAAGTTTTAATTTTGATTCAGCATTTTTAAAAATATTAATTTATATAAAAATTTAAAATATTTAAAGTAAAAAAAAATTATGTTAACTTTAAAAAAAAAATCATATTTTCAAAAGTAAATATTTTTTTCAAATTTGCTGAATCAAAATTAAAGTAAACCAATTGAAAAAGACATATTCTAAGTTTGAACCGTTTATCTTTTACGGTTCTGAACTTATAACAATTTAAATTCGAGAAATGGTGAAAAAATCCATTATCAAGAAAAAGGAATTTTGAAAAGAAGTCGTTTTCAAGACAACCATTGCTTGAAAGATAGATTTTGAAAACAAACCAAAACGAAAAAATTCACATTGCCTATTCTAATTTAGATAGAGAAATGATTTATACGTGATTTTAGGCAGAAAAAAACACAGCAATTTTTAATGCAATAAAAGTTTTTCAGAAAATTTGAAGATTTTTATGTCCCAGACCCCCTTAAATCAATGAAATAGGATAGTTCTAACAGTTAGACACTATACATGTAAAATGTACTCAGTGGTAAAAAATTTCATCTAAAAGACATAATATATTTAGTTGCTTCTTTCCAGGCAAGTTCTTTGTATATATTTAATCCTAAGATTTCAAATGATACTTTCTCATTCCAATATTTGTATAACAATGCCTTATATTACGGTAGCATTTTCACGCCGAAATTTTTGTTCCTACTGCAATTTTCTTTACAATTCGTGCATCATTTCTTAATAAATTTTGTGAAAGAAACAATCAAATTTCATATAGGACAAACCAAATTATTTTGATTGATGTATTGATAATTTGCGTGTTAACTGCTTTGTTATAAATAAATAATAACACAATAAAAACAATTCGCCGAAACAGTTATAAGATTTTAAACGGAACTATTGCTGATGAACGTACATATCATAATAACTGTGAAAATGACTTATATGTATTGAAGATTGGATAATTCGAGAGAAACACAGTGAAGTCTGACATTAATACCATAACAGTTACTTGACAGTTTAATGCTGTTCTTCGATTTTCTTTTCCTTTTTCATTTGCATTACATGTTATGCTTAATTTATTTAAATTAAAAAGTGTCTAAAAATTTTAAGAGAAAGAGAAAAGTTTGCATACATTTTATGTTTTAATCTTGTTGCTAGAAAGAGTACAAATCTTATGACAAAATTATGTTGTTAAGACAATAAGGATATATATATTGATATATATCATGATATATACCCGATATTTATTTACCAAATGTCAAGAAGTTTGATATTTTTGATATTTTCATGTATTTCATATTTATTTTCAAAATATTGTGAATGATATTTTTAGCATTTTCAGTCAAAACAAGTATAAATGATTTTTTTAACTATTACTGGCTGTGAGGTTCTGTAGAGTGTCGATGAAGAAATTTTGCCTTAGAAGAGAATTTTTTTAACTTCCCCCACCAAAGAAGTCATTTCCAAGCTTTGTGTTTGAAACTAAATTTTAAAAGTAGAATCAGTAATTATGTGTGATAACCTATAAATTTAAAACACAAGGCTGTTTTTTAATCATTTGCCCTGAGCTTTCTACTGAACCATTTTTACTAATTATTAAATTTTTAAATGAAAGTTGCTCATTTTTAGATATGCTCGCACTAGTGTTTTAAAAAATATTCCAACTTTTATATTTTAAATTTAATTTTAAATGTTTTTTGTGAAATTTTTTTAAATGGTGGCAATCCGATTATTTACATTGTTGCAGACAAAATAGAAAATAGAGTTTATTTATTTCTATTGATTATATCCTTATTTATACCATTTTCTCATTATAATTAAAAATAACTTTAAAAAATTTGACCAGGAAATGACTTTATGCTTTAAAAGACGAGCATTTCCCTCATCAAACAGTTACCACATTTCAATATTTTTTCATTGCACTGATACTGAGTTTGAGACGCTAGGCGAAATGCTTCAGTGAGTGAAAATAACGTCATATTTAAAAGAAAACGGACATTTCCTTTGATAAAACTAAATATGCTATCACAAATTCGTCTAAAAAGGTAAAAAGTTCTGGAATTTTTACTCACCGATACAGAAACTCATGTCAAGAGTGCAAATGTTCATATGCAAAATTGCAGCTAACGAACGTGGCTTCAAGTTTTAAAAAATCATCATTATTAACCAATTGTGTGTAAAAATATTTTTAAAATGGTGAATACGTATATGAGCGGCACGTAAATAATCTTTGAGATGGTGAAAATGACCTAAAGTTTAGATTTCACGCAGAAAAAAAAAATATGGTTTGTTATTTCAGTTTATTATTTCTTGTTTCAACCAGAAATAATGTTTGCTGATTTTTCATTCGTAGTACGTGGTATAAGAGCCACAATTAATAATTTCTTCATAATTATTTATCTAGATTATATTTTACTGATTATTTATACGAATACAGTTTAGTTTTTCAATAGCTTGGGACAGTTGGACAAGTTTAAGGAAATAGTATTTTCGTAACTTTAGGTTAAAGTAATATTTGTTTTAAGGGCCAAACTAACCGATGTTCGATGAATTTTTTTGCAGTTAATATTGTAGGTTTGTTATAAATCAATGTAACAGTCCTTTTTTAAACATTTTCTTTAGCTGAAATTTGACGGGTTCCATCTAGTTTTTATTTAAAACAGCTGTATAACAGGATAAACTGTGAGAAGTTATTTACAGCTTTATAAGAAAGAATCTTTTATGGTTCAGGTTTTCTTCAGTTTATACTGCACGCAGATTAGGAAATGAAAAAACACACAAGCTTATAAGTATATTCAAAGTTTTCCCTAAAAAAAATATTTGTATAGAGTTTTCTTGTGTAAAACATAAAATACTTTTGAAACTTGATAGTAAATCCTATACTTTGTTTTTCGTGAGTGTAAAAAGCAAATTGTGCCTGTTTTCGATTAGTTGATCTTCAGTTTTACTATTTAAGTGAAAAAAAAATAGAAAGAAAGAGAAAAGGAAAAATAAAAATAAAATAAATAAGATAAAAAGAAAAATGCATTTAGAATATTGTTTTATTAAGTTTTCATGTTACGTGCAGTATTTTCAGTCTCTAATTTACATTATGTCTGAAAATATTTATAACCATCAATAAGTTCGCTATTTTGAAAATACCGCATATATATATAAAATGTCGGATACATATATAAAAAATATCGGATATGTATCGAAATATTGGATATTTTTTTATATTTTCGAAAATATAACGATATTTATGAAACCTGATCTTTAGACATATAAGACGTAAGACATATGATACATATAAGACGTAAAAGACAATACCTACTGTCTTTAATATAGATCAGTGGAGACTTTTTATTCTGTCTGTAACGCATTTGCATTTTATTCAGTGAGCAATTTTACTTAGCAATACTTTTTTTTATAAAATACAATTTGCTTCGAACGTTTTTTTTTTTCTCCTCAACATAAAATTCTATCACACAGTGAAATCAACTCTCTATTCTTTATCCTTTCTTAAATCATCGATTACATAAAATTCTCCCAATAATAAAAGTGACAAACTGACGGTAATCTATAAACTTGATTTTTAATCTGACACGTAAAAGGAGGATTAAATGTTTCGACTTGTTTTCTTTCGTGCTCTCTAAAATGTTAACTACTTGCTTTAAATATTACACAAGCATCAAAGTTCTTTTTTTCTGCTCCTTTACCAAAATTCCCTTTTACTTACTCTATAAGACACATTGTTCTTGAATCTATTGAAGATCCGGGAAAATTTTGTTCTAAATATGTGTGATGCATTGTTTTCTTACCTTATGATGTCATTTTAAAGTTTTTTTGTTTTTTAATAAAGTTAATTACTTTTTCACTTCCAACATTATCAGTGACTCTTTAAATTTAAATGTAATAATATTGACATAAAAATCTTAATGCCTTATGTTTACTAAGTCTCCAGATTACTGACAAATTTCCTTTTTAGCGTTTCGTTCAGATAATTCGCTCTTGGAAACTGCATAAGTTAGAGAATTAAAACTTAGCCGAGTACCTAAGATCATACAATAAATCATAAAGTTTTTAAAACGTCTTATATTTCAATTACATAAATTAATTTAATGGCATACAACCATTTCTGCGATTGAGATTTTAAAACAGAACCTTAATTTCAGTTTTTTCCGCGTGAGAAAGTTGTCTGCGTAGTAATATATTTGCCTAATATACAAAAAGCTCCTGGTTTGAAGATAGCCGTTGGATTTCGAAATTTTTTTACCGAAATAGATTTTAATTTTACAGAAGTTTTCTCGTTTTTTTGCAATTTTCAGTCCAAAAGTTGTTGAAAAATCTTTTAATAAATGGTTTTTTAATTAATTTTTTTTATCGCGAAATTTTAAATTTTCTTTAAACTTAGCTAAATTTTTGAAATTACGGAAAATAAAATTTCGTTTAAACAATTTGTTTTGTTTTGCGAAAATCCGAAAAATTAAATTATGCTTCGAATAAGTTCTTGGGAAATTTCCGAATTTTAAATTTCGTTTAAACAATTCCTTTTGTTTTTTTGAAATTTAAAATCTTATTTAAATCTGAGCTAGTTTTTTTGTAATTTTGTAATTTTGAATTTTCTTTCAATAATTTGTTTTGAAAATCCATAATCTAATTAAAAAAAATAGCTTCATATTGTAATAATTTTGAAATTAAATTTAATGCTGCTGCCATTTCTGTAAGGATTTAATAAGTATAAATTAATTATTTTGATTTATTAATTAGAGTATAAGATGTTTCGAAAGGAATATTAAACGAAATCCTTTGTGAGATCTTCGATCACATAAACCCACATATTATAAAATGAATAGGTTCTGTGTTTCTATGATTTAAAAACGGTTTTCGACGAATTTGTCATTTCCCGTAAGCACTGGTGAATTTTGAGGTATTTAAAAGGGAAACAGGGCAAAACTGGATAGGTGGATAAAACAGGATATTTAAGATCTGATAAAGATCTGAGAATGCACTCCAGCAGTTAATGGTTAAAATATTTACTTCAAGTCGTGAAGAAGAAGCGGTATCTTATTCATACTGTAAATTGCGTAAATTTTGTGTTGGAAATTATATAATTTTTTTTTTTTTTTTTTTTTTTTTTTTTTTTTTTAATGTATGTTAGGTTTCAAGATTCTTAAATGTGAACACATTTAAAATTACTGTAAAAGGTTTTATATTACTAGAGTTTAGCATATTTAATATGAATTCCTTTCCCATATTTAAGCTGTTGCTGGTATTTACAAATGCATTTTCACCGGTTGCTTCGGATATTCTTATCATTTCGTTATCATTCTCTTGGCGTTAAACCGTATAGCCTATATGGATATTGTAAAATAATGGTTGAAGTTAAATCTTCCCCAGCTACAAGGACAACCGTTATTATGAGCTTTTAATGGCTAATAAAGAGAAGAATTTCCTTTTTCGAATTTCTCAAATTCCAATGACGGTAATTATCATTTTGTCTTTAAATATTAAATCTGTAAACTTGTGATGGAAATAGTTATGTTCTTTAGTTAAAGTTTTAAAATAAAATATTTCATCTATTTTTTAAGAAAAAGCTGAATTCTTTCACTTCCTGTAAGTTTAACATATATATGAGGACGTAAGTTTCAAAACTCGCCTTATCCAGAAAATCAAATTTTAGGAAATTGCGAAAAACCTCTACTTGCTCCATTGGTTTTCATTGTAAACCACGACTTTACAATGCTATAAATAATAGATAAAACTAGTTTTTTGCAGATTGTTGTGCATTTTCGATGCCGGTTTACCAACATAACAGATTGACAGAGAAAACTCGATTTTATAAATTTTGGATAAGGCGAGATTTCAAATATACGTCATCATATGCAGTACCCACATGTGGTGTAAAACTGCATCATTTGACTTTTTCTCCAAAAATATTAATGAATAAAAATATGAAAAAAGAATCCTGTAATTTTAAGGATATTATGGTACAAGTATAAGAGCAAGGTATGTACGCCAAATTACACTAAATTCTGTTTGAAATTTTGGCGTTAAGAATCAAATAATTAATATTATTAATGATTTTACTCTACTTTCGGCTACATGTTTTACTTTCTTCTTTTAGAGTGGGAATCATACAATTATCTGCAGCTCCCTAAACTGGAAATTCTGAATAAAATAGGTTGTTTAAAAGAATTGCGGATTCCGAAATAAATCTCAGCAGCTTGATCAAGGACCCGACGCTCCCTCTTAGACTCTGGTTGAGAGTCGGGAGGAGTGGATGTGGTCTACCCCTCGGGATTGCACTAACACTCTAAAGCGAAAGCTGAGTTCCCGAGGTGGTTATCGCTGTCATCGCTGCTAAATCTGTACAAATTGGGAAATTTTGTAAATTTAATTAAAAACACATCTTCTTTACAAAGACTTGAACTGGTAAAATTTTCTATTCCAAATCTACAAACCTGGCTGTTCTGTTATACATGCTTACTAAGAGATACTGCAGTAAACTTCATATTCAAAAAGATATTGTGGCAGGTTTTAGGTGCATCTGTAAAGCAAAGAGATTATTTAGCTTTTAAAAATTATCACTGAGATTACGATTAGCACACCTAACTTTCAAGTTATGGATTATTCTTCACTAACTAGGGAAGGTCCCCAACTGCCAGATCGGGATTTTGTGGAGAGCGCTGTCGTTGAAAAGCTCGTACTATGGGGATCAAGGAAATTACAACTGTCCATCCGAATGCAACTGGTGAAGAGTTACAGGCTGAGGTATTTCTGCCACTTATTGATTTCTCCAGGTCGCTAGCTATGTTTGAAAGACAATCTGTGCAGTAGAAAAGACAGTTTATAGATTACAGAGATTACAGAGAAGACAGTTTATGCTTGGTGGAAAAAGTAACTTCATGGATGGTAGTGCATTTCTGAATAGAAATGGCTGACGCACGAGTGTTTTCAACACCAAGTACATGCAAGTTAAATCATACCTGTTTAACTGATCGAAAGAAAGGTCAGTGTCTCTAATTAAAGTTCTTTCAAAGACATACTGACGCATGTCACCGAAGGTGTACAAGGAGAATTAGTTATAGGTCAACTTAAGCAATTATATTATGTTTTATCTAGTGGGGATATCGCCATCTCCACAAACACTCTGATAATATTTTGAACATCCCATTATTCTTTTTATTAAATATTTGTATTGTTGAAAGAAATAAAAGTCTAACGGCTGAAGAAATTTTGTCGTGCCTGGTGGGAGAAAAACAGGCTCCACTTTAAATCCATGCAATACATAATGCATTTCGCAATACATAAACGTAGATCCATTTGGCCACTAAAACTGTTCAGCACCATGATTGTTTACTGATCACCAATCGATTCTTTTAGTTTATCGAAGTATTCTGCAGTTATTTGTTTTCTGTTCATTCCTGACTTGGAGCATGTTATGAACAAATTTTAGAATGATTTTCGTTGTACGCTTTCCATAACTTTGAGACTGACATTCCTGTGTTACAAGTAGTAAAGGTCGCATAAATTTTAATGCGGCGATAGTACACATTTGCACGGTATATAGTTTTGTTTTTACTGACTACCGATGCACCCATGTCTTTAGATCCTTTCATATCGGAGTTCTGTGAGATACAATCTCGTATTGGTTGCCACTTAAATCGATGTTTAGGACGTTGTACAGTGGACACGGCTGCTGCTCAATAATTTTTTTCACGTTTTCCCGGAATTCGTCGATCACAGGTTGCAAAGACACTTCCGGAAGCAAATCTCATTTTGTTACGGTTTGTGTCACCTTTTGACTTGTTATTTTATGTGCGTGTCTGAAATTCTTGATGATTGTTGGATACCTTGACTGGTAAATAGGAAAGTTTTCATATAAAATATTTATTTTTTTCTTCGAAACAATTTACGATTTTATGATTTTAGGCCGTTCTGTATGCCCTATTAAGCGTCTCATTGTAACGTTCGCGCGAAAAAGTATTAACCACGGAAATGAAAAAAATAAATGATTCTTCATTTATGATGTTCATATTGCATGAATAATCTAAGTTAAGTATAATTATTCAATATTACGAAACGTCTGTAATTAAAGTAGAAAAAATTACACAGAATAAAAATCTAAAAATTATATATTACATAGAGTAAAAAGGCCCGGGCCTATCAGTGAAAAAAATATTTTTTCGATAGAAATAATACCTTTATCCAAATAGTCTTGTAGAATTTATATACCTTTCATATAGTATGATTTTTCAAGAGGTCAAACATATTAGTTTCGCATTTGACATTTGTAGAATACGGAGACTGATGGAACAATTCGTATGTCAGTTCATTCAATTTTGCTAAAGCATGGATGTCTAAGCCAGTGTCGTGCAGTCTTCGTTAAAAAGCACTATTTTGCATTTATTATAGGCTTTTTATTCTTGATTTCTTTGTTCCAACTATCCAATAATGCAGCATAATTCCCTACTGTGACTGTTTTTTCCCTTCTGAAAATAGTCGATGAATATCATGCTACGTGTATCAGCCACGTGGCAAAAATCTTTTCAGCTGATTTTTGCGTCTGTAATCGCTTTGGGCGGATTTGGCCCGGTTGAAACTACTCGACTAGCCATAGAATTCAGGTGTGTTTTGATGAATTCATGTTTCACCCATCGTTCCGAATCAGCTTAAAATCTCATTTGGATTACTTTGAAATATCGCGAAATTGATTTCTGAATCAACAGAACGTTGCTGTTTTTGTTATTTCGTTAGGAAACGCGGCACCTACCTTTCACAAAACTTTTTCATTTGCAAATATTCCTCATACATTTGTCGATATTTTTACCATATTCTCTATCTCCTTTACTTCTACGGTCATCCAAACAATATGGTAGATTTTTCTAGTGCTTTCCGGAGTTGTTGCCTAAGTTGAATTGGTGAGTCCGTATTTAAATTCTCTATGCCATCAACAAATGGTTCTTTTTGATGGCATAGATATGGTATAATAATTAAAAAAATATTTTTGAGTTTGTACTGTAGTTTTTGTCGTGTAGTATTGCAAAAAATATTGTTTTCTCAAAACACAAAATTTTATTTCATCCATTGTTTTCACAAAATCAAAAGTAGTGTCACTTGCATTACTGTACTTCGTAAAGAAATAGCTAAATGTTATGTTAATTTAACACGAATCTTTTGAAGAATGGTAATTTCCAGAAATCATATGGAAAAATTTCCTCTAATAGTCCGGTATTTTTCATTCCATGTAATATAGTTGAAAAAACATTGATCGCTTTGAGTCTCTCTTTATTTTAAATAACTTCAAAATCTTTATATATATATAAAATTGGAGTGTCTGTGTTTGATTTTTAGAAAAAGCACCTATTTTTAAGTTCATTCGACAATTTAGACGACGTAAAGTTAAGAATGACCTTTAAAAAAGTTTTTTTTCTATGGGTCTATTTGTACAGAATAGGGTGAGAAGCATAACAAAAGTTATCGGATGTAGATAGAAACTACAGTTTTTTGTGTATCGCATCGTGATATCTAAAATAATTTTTGAGAGAACAGAGAATCAATCAATCATTCAACCTTTAAATATACAAAAATTTGATAGTATAAATAGTTGAGTAATTTTAATGAATCTTAAGGAATTAAGACAGAACTACCTTTGTTCTGATTAAGATAACTTCTGATTAATTCACTAAACCATCGACAAATGGTTCTTTCCGATTGCGTAGATATGGTTTTATATCATGTAGTACCGCAAAAGTAATGTGTTTGCCATAATACACCATAATATTACATGCTAAAAAGATAATAATATTTTTAGTTTATGATATTTTAAATTAAAAATAATATTGATACGTATGGAGTAAATATTGCATCCAAACAACGTTTTTTAACATATACTAACTGTCCGTGAACCCGATAATCAAAATTTTTTAAATGATAATTGTTTTATGTCGATCCGTATTTTAACTTACAATTTATACAATTTAATTTTGGAACTAAATTAGTAAACATAAATAGTTAATATTAATTATCACATTCACAGCTGCTTTTGGCATTAATGGTAGACAAGGAAATGATCATAGGGTGCTATGAAATAATTCTCTCATAAATAAAACAAAGATGGTTTGAATAATATACAGTAAAACCTCCCTAAAGCGACGACGTTCCGTTCCAGTAAAAATGGTCGCTCCGAGAGGTAGTCTCTTAATGGAGGTCATGTCTAAATCTAGATTTTAATTGTTGAAAAAAGGTAACAATGAACGTTACTAAAATTTGTTTTTCACATCAGGAAAAAATATGAACATTTAAGTATCAAAACAAAAGTTAATTACATAAGTTAATGACTGCAGAGTTTAAAAAATGAATACATTGACGTTTGCTTTGATTTTACGGTTTTATCTTTTATAACTGTTACTTCCAAGTCCTTTCGAAGTTCAGTAAATAAATGCATTTTTTTTTTCGGACAGCAACAAATAATGACGATTTCATTAATTTATTTATTTCTTTAAGAGTTTCCTGACAAAATAGGGCAGGGGAGTCTATTGAGCGTCATTCTCAATTTGTCATCAGAGTTCAGTTCATTGCCTAAAAAGGCACAAAGGGGTTTAAACACTTAAAAATTACCGTAATAAATAAAACTTCTAATCTTAGTTTAGAAGTTGATGAATAATGCGTTGTCCGGAATTATTTTTCTAATAAAACCTTCTTCAAGCGACCAGGAAAATCGGATTTTGTTTCATTTTCTCAAAAAAAAATTTGTCACTCATGGAGGGAGTTCAACTGGGATCGCGACAACTCTGGGGTTACAGTAACTTCATATTTAATGTGAATAATTTATTTTAACACATAAAACTGAAATAATTTTGAATGCGAAAAAACAATGTCAGTTTTATACCACCAGTTTCTAAGCTGTCAAAAAATGAAAAGTTTTGATAAATATTGTCACCTTTGAAAATAACGTTATTCAAATCGCACAATGAAGAGCATTTTATAGTAGTTTAAAGTGCCATTACTATAAGAGGGAGGTGACATAAGCACATTGTGCACGCTAGGGTAGACTATATAATAGCAAGGCCCATATTTTATTCAAAATTTTCTCTAGGAATAAAATTTTTGTCATTTGTATATGCTATCGCTATTTATAAAGGCACTCTACTGTAAATGCATCAAAATCTCATAATTTTACAATGTAGTTTTCGTCAATTACAGTTACACTACATTTTAAATTTAATTTCTTCCTTCGAACAAGAAATTGAATAATACTAATACTATAAATATTTTTTAATGTAGAAGAAATCTGGAGTTATTTTTTCAGTATGGGTGCAACGCGTCGTATTCCTATGCAGCTGATCTATCTACTATATATACAGGGTGTATCAGTACAGCGGTTACAAACTTTAAGGACAAATAGAATACACTTAGACAATGCATGCACCTAGATCACATATCAATGCATGATCGGAAACGCTTTCCTGACGCGGTGACGACACAAAATACAAGAAAGACAGGACACGAATAAGATTAGAAGTCATGTTCATTATCGTTAGTACAGCAAAAAACTAAGAAAAAAGAACATTAAAGAGACAACGATCGTCATCAAAGTAGGTGTTCGAAATTACGACCCCGGGCCGTGATGCATGGAAGCGCATCTCCGGCGCATGGAAAATCTAATGTTCTCGAAAATACCAGGAGTCTCCCGGACTTCTCCAGCAGCTGCCACGATGCGTGAAACAAGTTTCTAAGCACTTTCCAGCATTGTGCCTGCATTTTTGCAGCACTAGGAATAATAAACATGTTTTCTCTCCTTGTTCGTGTCCTTCCTTTCTTGTCTTTTGTGTCGTCACTACCGCTCCAGGAAAGCGTCTCCGACCATTCATTGCTATGTGATTTTCCATCGTCTAGGTGCACTCCATCTCTCCTGAAACTTTGTATCCGCTATACTGATACAACCTGTATAAAATGCAAATTGGAATTTAGTTCCGACCACTTATGACTTGAGTTCTACTGAATGGATTTTGATGGGACTCACACTGTTACTTGTATAATTTTCCAGGAAAGGTTTTAGTGTATAACATATTGTTTTACGTTGCTTAGTTTTAGAATATGGGGTTAGAATATGTTTACCTAGTTTCTTAAACTCTCTTTTAATTTTCAATGCTATACCATTCATATAAACCTGTTCCAGTAACACCCCCATCCATCCCTATATAATGTAATACGAAATGAAACAGAAAATTATGAAAAAACTCAAACTACAGGTATTTACAAAATCAGTTGTATAAATAGAAAAACGAAAAAATAAAATTACATAGGCATGACTGAAAGGAAAATTGATGAAAGGAAGAAACAGCATATACTAAAACTGAATTAAAACAACTTCAGCTCTGGAAAAAAGAACCTTATAGCATCCCCCCCCCCCCAACACACACACACACAGATGTAGCAGGAGAGATGGTAAACACTTTAGGGTAGGTATTTGAGGCACTATGGAAATTTGTGTAATACTTCTTTTGCAATGTCTGAATACAAAATCGAATGTCTGGCTGAAGAATCGTGGCACTTAGCCGACCCCTGAATTTTTAAATTTCCAAAATTTTCGTTGCAAAAAAATATCTTTGAGGCATTTTGAAATTTTAATAGCTTCAAATTTATTATTTAATTAAATAAAAAGTATAAAAGCCAGACACTTTAGTCGGCCCAAGAACTGTGCCAGACACGTGTCAAGTGGTATTTTATGACTACCGAAAAAAGGTATTTCATGCACGTTGAGATTGAGACAGAGTAATATTTATGCTTAGAAAAAAATATTTTGAAAATGTCAGACACTATTGTTAGCACTTTCTATGTGCCAGACAACAGGGAATGTTAAACGCGAGTGCCAGAAACTGAGCTTGCTGTGCCGCGCTGAAGAACCATTTACTGACTTACGATATAAACAAAGGGGAAACCACGTTGAAGGGCCTCCCGAAAGCTATCTTAAGATGAATTTCAACTGGATGCGTGCGCAATCACAAAAAATCTAACTGCGATAGGCTCTCGCAAGACCACGAAACACATAGCAAGTGTGCAGCTGTTCGGAAACTTTTGGAGTAGTTAAAAAATCCTTATTCGCAGTGCAGCTTTAAAAGTGCTATTTTGTTTGTATATTATTATTTTTCTTTTTATATAATGCGCGTTACTTATATATATTAATTATGAAAAGTAAAAAAATATATACATGCTTTACTTGCACAAAAAGTGATGGAAAAAATCACTGTTTTCATTGAAAAAACTCTACAAAAATGTCGTGTTGAAAATTCGACAAAAAACATAGGTTAAAATTTAAAGACATTATTTTACCAACCAATGCTGATCTGAAAGACGGTTACCATAGACATTGCTATAAAAGTTTCGTCGTTTTAATAAAGAAATGCTGTGACGACAAAGCTTCAAGAAAATCCAATGTGCCTTCTTCTTCATTAGGTATAGTATAAATTTATTTTTACCCCTTATGATAATAAATTTACAAATAGCATAAGATATTCATAGTCATTGACTAAAATAAATCTTGTCTGTCGGATAGATGAAAACACTCATTATACTAACTGTAGAATATAGTATACTATACTTATATCTTTTACCTGTATATATAAATACAATAGATGTAGAATCAGCTTACCTATGAATTTATTACCTGCATGAATTTCAATAGTTGCCTTAGTGAATGTAAAGAAACATTTCGCACCAAATATTTTTTTTAACATCATATAATTTTTTAAACTATTAACTAGGAAGGTTTGCATAAGCACATACTCAGAAAACTTTTATGAAAAATACTCTATAATAAAAGAAACTTTATGTACTCTTTATACGGAACTAGTTTAAGAAAGTTTAACTTAAATAAATATACTTTTATAACAATGATTTTGTCATATACATTTATATCTACCTTATATATATAAAATCCTAATGAAACGAATTTACGAAACTGAAGTATGAAACGGAAGTATGAATCGACTGATTAAAACAACTGATTATGTTTCACGGCGATTTCTCCTAAAATATGGAATACTTTGCGGTGAAATTAACACCAAAAATCAATATTGATCCGCCGATTTCAAAACCGGTATTAAAATTTTTAAATTCGAATTAGTTTTCGAAATATTAATTTTTTTCTAATTTTATATACATTTTTCTAATGATGGCAACTCAAATTTTAATCATAACAGATATTTTGTTTTCAGATTTTAGAAAAGGTTACTATTTTCAACTAATTTGGCGAGAAGTTTGGCTTCCCTTAAATGTATGCTAAGAAATGTATCATGTTACTTTTATTCATAATTCAATTTGTATTTCATTATCATTTTATTTAATACAAACAGAAACATTTAAAATAAATGGCCTTCACTTCTTTATTTTTTTAAACGAAATGAAAAGAAAAATATTAGGTACACATGTCATATACGCACCGCGGTACATAATTGGCGCCGAAATGGCATTATTTTGGTTGACATGGTAACCCGGCCATTGTTGTTTATTTAATAATAAATGTTTATTTACTTTATTTTCTTTTTTTTTAATTACAAAAATTGTTTTGTTCTATAGTTAATTATTTTTTCGGTTATTTTCCTTTAAAAATAAAAAAATAATAGAAAATAATTAAAAAATACGGTACTACTTAGTTATTCCATCGACTCATTTCGCCAAATTATATAAATCGCCAAACCACTCGCCAAATTATACAAATTGATATAATTTTTATTTTAAATAACGAAAGAACAAAGAAAATAGTATAACATTAATAAATATACAAATAAAATGTCGAAATAAAAATCACTTGATGACGTAAAAACATGTAATTTGCTTAAAGTCAAGTGAATGTGACATTTACGATCAACCATTATTGGCATTTAATCTTATAGTTTGGTGATAGATTTTTGGTCGGGATAACTAAGTAGTACCAAAAATACATATGTAACTGGTATTCGAAAACGAGGATTTCGCCAAATTTTCGTAAAAAAAAATCACGCCAAACCGGGAGCGTATATGGCATCTGGCCAAATATTAAATGATGTAACAAACGATGACATTTAATTTCAACTTCAAAGCAATGATTTAATTTACCACTCGAAAAAAAAAAATGCTAACTGGCGAGTTGAAAAATAGTTATTGGCGAGATTTGCACCCGGCTAGCGTAACAGTACCAAGAATTCTTTGCGACAATTGCTTTATGTAGTATTATACGAAAAAAAAATTGATTTTTTAAAATCTAAATGGAAAACTTTCGGCACATTTGCCACTTACGGTCCTATATTGGCGCTATTTTTTTCTGACGCCAATGTCATATACGCAACGGGTATTTAACTGGCGCCTTAGTATCGTTATTTTTCTTGATTTGATAAGCCGGATGTTGTTGTTTATGCTGTTGATGTTTTTTCCAAATTAGCGTCGGAAAGAAATCGCGCCAATATGGGACCGTATATGATATCTGGGCCAAACATTCATTTGAAAAGCGAAGGCATCAGAGCGTATTTATTATTTATAAGACCATAATTTATAAAAATTATTAAAAAAATAATTACACAATATTTCAAACAATTTTTATTCCATGAACAGCACAAACTTTTACAAAAAGATAACACAATCCGTGCAAAAAATGATTCCGATATCGTTAATTCCTACAAACATCACAGAAATATGGCTCGATATTAATTAAATATAAATTAATTCTGCCCAGTCGATATCGGAAGTATCACGTCATTAACTACGTTAAAACTTGAATATTTACCAATTTGTTTGTTTTACAACAGCACAAAAATTGATTTTTGAAGACAACTTAATTACAAACACAGATTTATTTTAACATACAAATAAAACATGAATACGACAAAATAGTTTTCCAAAATACAGTCATGCATAATTTATAGTTCATACGGCAGATATTTTATTGCTAAATTAATAATGCTATTTTTGTAAATTAATAGGTGCTTCAGACATTTCACTATAGAAGCGCATGAAGTAATATAAATGGGTAAATATTTCACTTATAGTGTTTAATCTGACAATCACAAAATATTTAAACAGAATATTTTTGTGTGTGTATATATGTGTGCACAGGAAAAAATGATTGGAAATCATAAAGGTGTAATTATTTGATTTATAAAAGTATTTTAATTTGTTTTTAAAATTTTATTTTTCTCTTTTTGAAGCAATATGGATAAAAGCTTCTTTCAATATTCTAATAAATATGCTGGAATTTTAATATAAAGTATTAATGTCACTTATTTGTTTTAGCCTTTAATGCATAACAAAATAGAATATTTAAAAATATAGTAATATATTGAGAAATTAGTTTTCACGAAAAAAAAATCAGGAAAATTGTCAAGTTGACAAAAAATGAATAAAAAAATTATATTAAGATTTTCAATACTAAATATAGACATATATTTTCGTATTTCATTTTAAAACAACTTTTTTAATTTATGCAAACAGTGATATAATACTGAGTGCCAACAATTACTACAGGAAAGTAAAGTTTTCTTCGTGCATTATTTTTACTGTTAATTTTTTAGCTTTATGCATGTTTGTATATCACTTATTTTTTAGAAAACTCGAGGAACATTTTTAAAATATTATAAATGAAACCAAAAATGTATTTTCTAAATAAAAATTTAATGAAATTTTAAAATATTTGAAGAAACTTTATTATTTAAACATTTACAATTTACAAAGTTAGCTTAGTCTAAAATTTATTCATATTGTTATCAAATTAAAATTATAAAAGAATACTGTTTTTCTAGTAATATGATAAAATAGAAATCTATCAATACTAATAATATGATGATGAAGACATCTTCACGAAATATTGTTTTCTGGGACAGAATATTAATTTATTATCCGAATTTTGGTTTAGTAAATATTAAATGGTAAAGAATGTATTTCATTAGTTTATTTCACACACGATTTTAAAAATATTTATTCTTTGTCTATACATTTTTATCTAAATAGTAGGTAAAATGAAATGCGACGAACATATTAAGTCGAAACTCTTACCAAAACAATGTTTATTTTTATACATAGCATAAAATTAGTGGAATTCATATTATGTAGTTCAGAATATTTTAAATATTTAGTAATTTTGAACGTACCACATAAACTTTCATTACTTCAGACGCAATGGAATAACATAATGACAGCGATAAACTTTCCAAAAAATTTTTTGCGTTAGACATTTGTACGAAGGATTTAATTTTTTTCAATAATTTGATTTAATTTTAAACGAGAAATCCAGACTAATATTTTTATGTTTTTATTTCTTAAACCTCACTTTGAAATACATATTTAAGCATAAAAATAAATCGAATTACCTCCGATAAGGAAATCGTAAAATAAACAACAACAAAAAACAACATTAGAAATTTGAAACTCTCTGTATCGTTTACAGCTTTGGAATCGGTCGAATTTGCTTACGTTTAAATGGCATTTATTTTTGATAAGGTATCTTTTTGTTTCAACTTTTATTCTTAACACTTTCAATTCATAGATTTTTATTATTTATAAAATTTAAATTCTGTTTACGAAAAGTCTAAGATAATTTTTCTTTTTGTAGAAGTTATGTCTTATTTTAATTTATATTATTATAAATTTTGTTATTTAATATAATAGGTCAGTGTTAGTTTAACTAGAATAAAATACTTTTCAAGTTATAAGAAAATATAATTTTTTTGACATTCCGCAAGATGTTTGCTCTAAAAATGTTACTTAAAAATTGAAGTGCGGGCATGCATGGGGGTTTTGGTTTATGACTGCCCGGCACTATATACATTTGGTGCGAAAAGTCAAGGGACATAAAAAAATGTATAAGGATCAAATATAGGTCAATTTTAATTATAATATTTGTATGTTTCTTTGTATTTTTTCAATACACGATAACGTTGAATTTCATATTCCTCTGTGGATCTTCCCACAATGTTGCGTCATCATTGGCCACTATTTCAATTGAAGTTCTACATTACGTGGCAGCTGGCTGCCACTACATGAAACCGTTAGCTGCCATTTTGTATTTTTTTTCTTTTAAAGCAAGAAGTACTTTGATAGAAATGTATAATTTTTAAAATACCTGGAACACTTTAATAGGATAATTTTTTCTTTTAAATGTTTTTCCCACATATACCATCAATGTATTTTTTCCACAATGGAAGAATAAAACTAGGTTGCACATGTTACACGAGGCCGCAGAATACGGCCAAATACGTTATTTATTAGTAACCTTACAAAATGTTTTAATTTTCATTATGTATCAGAATAAAATTACAAAATTTATTTTAGAGCCATATCTTTAATAGTTGTAACTAGACACACTTACGCGAGGAAAAAAATATGTTGCATAATTTACTTTATGCTTATTATTTTGGAAAAGAAATCTTGCACAGCCATATTAAATATACATCAAATTTTAAATAATTTACAACGAAGATATTTCATTCAATGTAAATATTCAATGTATGTATCTATAACAATGTAGCATTAAAGTTTATTATGACACAGTATCTTTAAAAATGTTTCGCATAAGCATTACAATGAGTTCAGTATAGATTTTAGGATTTGAATAATTTAGCGCTCTTTTAGTCAGAAATATCATAAATCGTATTAACCCTTGCAGTACTAAGATGGGGGTCAATTTAACCCCACCTGGACATTTTTCAGTTTTGTTTCTCATTTAGAATATGTATGATAAAAATATTTTCTTGAAATTATCCTATAAAGGTACCTTTCATGATTTTATCTACTTGGTAAATTTCACAGTTAATTTTTTTTGTTTATTTGTAGAAATTGCGAATGGTGTCACGTGGACCCCTTCTTAGGCAATCAGGGAATAAATGAAAGCATTCTATCATCGATCACATTTCAAGAGAAAGAAAGATAATTTTTGACATCCTGCTAAGTGTAGTTCGTTGTAGTTACAGCGTTACTATACAAGCAAGTGTAGAACCCTCCCTAATTTCGTTCTTTCTTCGTTCTTGTGTTCAGGTGTGTGTAAATTTCGCTATTCAATGAAATGAATCGTCGCATCGTATGAACAATCTAATTACTTTATGGGAGAGAGGCTAAATTACCTAAAGGTACAGCCCTTTTTATATCTTAGGCATTTAAGCAATATTTTGATGTTAGTACTTGGAGGTTTAATAGTAATAATTAGATATTTTTTTATTGTTACTGTTATTAATAGTAGCAGTAACTATAAGGAATAATTTAAGAATGGGAAATCCTCAAAACATACTTTTCTATTGATTTTAACTTAATTCTATGTATTTAGTAATAATTGCTGGCGACCCACCTTAAAATTCGAAAGTGTTTTGAATTTTGTAAAGTATTTTGTAAAATTTACTCTTTGGTACTTGTGAGCTTTTATACAAAGACCAAATGATACAAACGAAAAAAAAATAGTTAATCCTAATGTGAAAGTAGAATAATCATAAAACTGCCTTATTTTACAAATTAGGCTAAATAAATCTTTAATGAATGTGCTACAAAAACCTATGCCAATGCAAGTTATGACATTGTTTTGCATCAACGACAGTTTATGTATCCGTGATGAAACTTTTAAATTATTGTCACACATCTCTCTCTATACCTAATAATAAATGTCTTTTTAAAAAGGTTTCATTTTTCCTTTAAAAATAAAAAATACTGTGAACGTTGTCTTTTTACTATAAATAAAATTAATGATATATATTTGAGAACCTGATCGATTGTTCCAAACCCTCGAATTAGTGGATAAGAATGGAATACGTAAATAAAAGCTTCCTTTTTGAAATCGTAGCATTATAGTTACATCATTCTACAATCGTATATTTTTTAAAGCTAAAAATGTGAGTATAGCTTGATTTGAAAGGAGTTTCAAGTCCAGGTACCGCGATTAAACTTCACGCGAAAAGACGGTCCCGAATTCGTTACATCAGACGACCGAAATGATCATGCATGCATTTCTATGTTACTGAAGTATACAATGTTTGTTCTTCGTTGTCTTCCCCAAGTTCCTATAGCATGAAGTAATTTTTAACGATAAAAAACTAGCCGCAACACAACGTCTCTTTTCTACAGTTCGTAAACCTAGCATTGCCATCAGTGGCTCCAAACTATATGGAGCCATTCGGCGTGAGTCCACACAATAATTTGATATCTCCGCTCACCCAATTTCATTTGATTTAATTCGTAATTTATTTTTTGAATTACGTATTTAATCGCTGAATTGAAATCTGGTTTTATTAACGTTCTAAAAATAGCTTTGTTTAAAACATATAGATATCAATTATTCTTACAGGAGCACTGAAAACACCTTCAGTGGATGTATAGTTAAATTTCTCACGAAAACAAATTTCCTGCCTATTTTGCATCTGTTTTGAAGTCTTGAATTGATAAAGTACTTAGATGGCTAAAATATATGCTTTTCTTGACACGTAGTTTTCTTAGTTAGCAATTCTAATGTTATTTAAAATAAATATTAATGTATTTGTAAGGAATAACTTATAAGAATATAATTTAATTAAATTATGCTTAAATTATAATAACTTAAGAATTTGCTTAGGAAAAACATAATTATTTTCGAATTATCATGTTCAGTCATTCGCTCGTCACCTCTCTCTCCCCACACACATACACATTAAAGGAAAAAAATGTACGTGTTATGTTACTCAAATTTGTTTGAGACCAATATTTTTGAAAAGTTGGCGCTACTGATGGCCATAAGATTGTTTCCACATTCTTTAGTCGTCGCTCTATATGTGCTAATGAGTGGATAAAGTGGTAAGCAAAACATGATACTAGTTTTCCAAGCATTTTATCGGCTGTTAAATACAACATTGTTCGTCTACAAGAGGGAAAATTGCTCCAACAATAAAAATATTCTTCTTTCAAACAACATTGTTAGAGTAAACATTGTTGCAAATTTGACGCCTCGCGTTATAAAACAACTGAGTCCCATTTAACGCACAAAGCTAAAAAATATCAATGGAATTAAATAAATATTGCGATTTTTACTTTAATATGGTCGCTAGAAACACCCTCTGAATATTTGCAGGAAATTTCTAGATACCCATGGTTAATAAACAGTACGGGCTTTAGAGAACCTTTTCAGGGGCACCTAATTACAACTTCAATGTACCCTTAATAAATGTACGTTGATCAGGTGAATAACATGTCATAAAGCATAAATTAGATCATAGATTAAATCAATAGTTAAAAACTCAAAGATATCTGTAAGGAAAAGGAGCTTTCAGACTGAATTTAAATTGCGTACTTTTATTGACAAAATGTAGTTTACGCACATAAAATATTATATATAAATATTTACTTGTAGCATGTGGAAATGCAGATTATAAATTTCAGATAGTATTTTAAGTGCAAAAAATGCATTGCATGGCTACAAGAACAAGTATTGTATATTTACAATTGTGCAAACATAACTTGGAAGAACTTATATGCAGCGTCATGCAGAAATGTATGATACAAGTTTCAGATGTTTAAAATAGAGAAGCTTAATATACGGCACATTTAACGAATTTTTCGTTTTACATAAATTGATACACAACAGAAACAAATTCAACATATGACATGACATGACGAAACAATAACTGTCACAATTTAAACATATATATAGTTTTTCCTCCATTTGCAGAATTAGGTTATTACGCATTTACATTACTACCAGAATACACTTTTGAACTTCATATTCAATCTTCTTTCATTGCAATATAATTCTATTTCGATGATGAGTTTTTATTAAGAAATATTTTTATTTATTTTTTACATTTTATTATCTTTATTGTTATATTTCACTGTTATGTATAGATTAACAGTATTTCGATGCATTTTTACTATGAAATGGTTCTTTTACTTTGCATTTTTTAACTTTTATTGTATTGCGTAGATTAAGTGTTTCGATGTGTTTTTTTTTAATATATTTTCATTTTCATTTGCATATTTTATACTAAGTATTTTTTTTTATATTACATGTAATAATAATATTTAGATAAGTTTTTGTTAATAAATTTTTCAATGCAAAGAATTTTGCTGTTCAGTAATTTATTTTTATTTGTGTGTTTTTCCTTCACTTTTATGCTTCATTATCATTCATAAAATAAAAATATTTAGAGACATTTTTATTAATAAATATGTCACTGCAAAAAAGTATAATTACATAAGTATTTAACTTTTATATTTATTATTAAACTTCAATCTTATATGCCATTGTTATGAAAAGAATAAAAATGGTTCGATTGTTTTTATTAATATTCAGTCCAAAAAATAATAATGTGAAATATTTAATTTGTATTCCTGCAATTTATTCCCTGTCACTTAGGTCGAGAGTTAAAGTATCAGTTTTTCGTTTTAAAATGGCAGGGGTCTAAGGGACGTAGTCTAAGGGTTAGCTGCTCCAGATGCCGTTTTGCGAGTTTTTCAGTTTTTTTCCCTCTAGAAATGACATTTTGGTTCACCTTTCTTACTAAGTGTACTATATGTACATTCCATTTAAAATACTTGTTTTAAAGACTACTTAAAAAGTTTCGAAAAAATAATGTTTAATAGTAGTGCCTTTAATTTCTCTATAAAACTAAGATAGGTCTTGAGGATTTCTTTTCATACATCATAGGAAAAATTAGCGCCATTTCACCTTAAAAATCCTTATTTCGGGATCTTTTGATTAGATATGCGGCAGAAACTGATATTTGTAAAGTAATAGTCTGATCTGAAAAAAAAAATTTTTTTTCAATAGTAAAGCATATTTTTGTGACTGGAAAGCTATCGATAATTCCGTTTTAAACTTGTTAAGAAAAAAAAAAGACAATGTTAACTTCTAACATTAATAAAAGAACTTTAAATTTTACATGGTGCACATAAATCAATATCCAAACTTTACAGGGCTATTAAGAAAATAAAAAAAGTAGAGCCTTGTTGTTCATAGGTAATCAAACTTTCACATTTGAAATCCACCGAAGTGGAGATAGCTTTGTGGCCTATAGCTACAATGGCTGTCGCCTCGAATGATCCTCTATTTTCTTTACACAGAAATAATTACACAAACTAGATATACAATTTCGTCAACACACAAGGACAAGATAGTACAAGGAAATTTACAACACCAGAGAATTACACCTGAGAGCTCCACAAAGAGTTTGCAACGGAGCCAGCGGGAGTCGAACCCGCAACCCACTTACGATCTCAAGTGATTAGCGGCGTCGTACCTTAACCACTCTGTCACGGTGGGCCCATAATCAAACATAATAATTGTAAGTTTAAATTCAACACAGTTATAAGTGTCCAGTGTGAGCCTCTCCTAAAACACGAACTATATCGAGGTGATATGCTAAATCATCCCACACTTTTCTCAACATGACTTTTTTTCTGGAGCCTCATGAAAGATCAGGTGTTTGTTCCACAGCTACCAAATGACGTTGACGAACTTAAGAATTGCATATCTGCAGCCATTCAAAGAATTATACCGGACATGCTGAGAGAAGTGTGGGATGATTTATCGTACAGCCTCGGTATCGTTCGTGTTTCTTGGGGGGGGGGGGGGGTCACATTGAACAATTATAACTATGCTGAATTTAAATTTTCAACTATTATTTTTCATTTCCGATGAACAAGGTTGTATTTTTTTTTCTTTTAATAGCCCTGTAAAGTTGGGATATTCATTTATGCACACCCTGTATTTTACGTTATTGAAAGGACTAAATTTATCTCATAAAACTAGTATATAAAAACTAATATTTTAGTAACTGAAATAATGTCTATTAACCTATTTTACCGCTTGTATTCAATGTTTATGAAGAAATGAGAAACATATTGTGCCCGTGTATTATAAAACCATATATAAAATATTTTAAGAAATATTCCTTCGTAAATATGTATTTAGCCTAGTATTAAATTTTTGCAGCTAGAAAACGTATGAGAAAATGTTCACACTTCATTACGAATAGTATGAATGTCATACATAATATTTATACAATTTTATGAAAGACACGTGGTCTCTAATGATGACTTCATTATTTATTGCATATCCAAACATGCTTAATCATCAATTCTTTAAACATTAGGTTTGTTCTCACGTAGCTTTCAACATCCGTCAAGAGTTAGATAGGCCATTGTTGTTTTTGTTTTTTTGATTAAGTAAAAATAAACCTAAATTATACTTTTTTATAAAGTATATTTTCTTGTGTGATATATGTAATTAATAATCAAAACTTACATGCCAAAACTAGTAACAATATTATCTCAATCTTTCTGCGAAAGTGCTTTTAAAACTTTCACGGCATTTAAAATTTTTTGACCAAAGAAGAAAAAAAAAAAACTTGACATAGTCAAATTCAAATGACTACTTCGGTAATAAGTCGAACCAATTCACATTATATTTTAAACACGCGACAAACTGATTCTAAGTTTTAAAATTGTTTAAAATTATGGATGCATATTTTTTAAATTTGGTAACTTTTGCATTTATACCCAATGATGGCATGTATATGTAATTAATTGATACACGCAAAAATAAAATAATTTTATCCTGTTTAAAGCAGTAAAACACACAAAAAGTACCATAAATTCTAAATTAGAAGAAAAGTGGTAACATGTTCCTATGAAAGCAATTTGGACACATTTTTATTGTTTATTAATTTTGCGTAATTTTGGTCTTAAGTACTAGAGATTGTATAAATTACTTACAATTAAACGTCTAGAGAATATAGAGAATGTCTTGAGAACGTCTAAAGAACGTCTTAACGAAACTGATTCATTTGTGGCTTGACGTGTAAATATTTCAATACATCTACTTTTCATCTTAATTTAATCAAGATTTATACATGTTGTTTATTTTACAGCAAGTTGTTTTCTCGCACAATTTCATCTAAAATGAAAATGGCGTTAAAGTTAAACAAGTTTCTAATCACATAATCTAAATTCACAGTTTTAAAAAAAAATTATCCCTTTATACAATTATTTTTTTAGAATGCTAAAATGAAAAAGAAATTTTGAAAAAAGAAAAATTCGCACTATTGATATTTTATTAAAATAAAAATCTTGCGCCTTAAGACGATAAAATATACTTTGCTATAAGATTTTTAATTTAACAGTAGCTGATGTTTCCGATGTCATGTAAGAAAATGGAAGGGAACACATTACCACCTTTCCTTTACAAAGATTTCAATCAGCAGATTATCTAAACTCTCTTGTCGATGGACTTTCTCTTTTTCATAATGCCTAAGCTCTCCATGGGCTAGCTGTTCAGGGCAAAACTCAATTCCTTTTCTAATTCTACTGCACAATCAACATGCGATGAATGTTCATCCCAAAATATTTTCTGGGATTTTCCGGTCGACTTAAACCGTCCGTTCAGCCCCGTGATAGTCCGACCGTGCAGAACAGCTGTCGTTGTCATGAATTTAACATGTTGGCTGGCTCTTGAGCTTCTGCGACTGCTGATCCCAGACGTACTGGGCGCAGCCAGTAAAGGAGGACTGTCAGGCACAGCCTGCGACATTTCCTGAAGACCTTTCAGGCTTGGGTCAGAGGAAGAATCTTTCGAATAAAAAGATGATTTGTCTCTCGGTATTTCTAAAGTTACAGATCTGCACCTAGAAATAAAAAGAAAATAAGTCAGCATTCTTTTGTACTTGTGCATAAGGTTGCTTTTTAAATAGTATATAACCACTCATATAGGATGTTCACTCTAAATGGTGTCGAATGGGTAATTTCTAAGCCGTTAGTCATATTGTTCAAATTCGAAAAATGTTGTAAACGAGATTTAAAAAAAAAAAAAAAAAATCTTAAAAAGTTACGAAATTTAAATTTTTATACGGTCCCCGGTCCTATAAGTGATATTAAGGAAAAATTGCCTATTACACTAAGAAGTAAGACAAAAAAGTCCCATTCATCTAACATTAAAATTGACCGAATTATGAAACTTGGAATTGCATGATTTATTCCAATTTTCTGCATCTCAACACAGATGAGACGTACGCAAAGTGCTTAAAGTATCAAAGGGATTTATTTCTCGTGTACATTTCTGCATTTCAGTCGAAGGGGGTCAGTTCGAGTAAGTTTTAAGATAACGTAAAATATTATTAGGTAGCTTTCTTTACAAAAAGCTACCTATTGCAGCCGTTCGGAGGAAAGCGATTTCAAAAAATTTTGGTATATTTTCATCGATCATGACCCCCAGACCCCGAAACCACCCTCCGTTCAAAATTGATATATATATATATATATATATATATATATATATATATATATATCAATATATATATATATATATATATATATATATATCAATATATATATATATCTGACCTACGTCACACTGTAACTCTTGTATTTATGAACCGATTTGGATGTAATTCGGTGTGTACATAGTACATACCAATATCTCGACCGAGTTCGTTGGCCAGCTTCATCCGCCATTTTGTTTCAAAATGGCGGCCATTTAAATTTTTTAAAAAAATTTAAAATTTGAAATTTGGTACCAAAAAATTGAAAATGGAACAATATTTTTTTCTTATGTATTTGACCTTTATACAAAGACTCCGTATCAGTTTTTGTTTCGTCTATATCTTAAAAAATGGCTGAGTTATAGCATTTTGAATTTCTAGCGAAGCTGACATTTTGAAACGTCCTGAAATTTGTCACGCGATAAAAGGCGTATTTATGAACCGATTTGGATGTAACTTCGTTTATACATAGTACAGACCAATGTCTCGAACGAGTTCGTTGGCCAGCTTCATCCGCCATCTTGTTTAAAAATGGTGGCCATTTAAAATTTTAAGAAAAATTTAAATTTGAAATGTGGTAGCAAAAAATTGAAAATTGAAAAAATATTTTTTTCTTATGCGTTTGACCTTGATAAAAAGATTCGGGAGCAGTTTTTGTTTCGTCTATATCTTAAAAAAATGGCTGAGTTATAGCATTTTAGGTAGCTTTCTTTACAAAAAAGCTACCTATTGCAGCCGTTCGGAGGAAAGCGATTTCAAAAAATTTTGGTATATTTTCATCGATCATGACCCCCAGACCCCGAAACCACCCTCCGTTCAAAATTGATATATATATATCTGACCTATGTCACACTGTAACTCCCGGAATTATGAACCGATTTCGATGAAATTTGGTGTGTACATAGTACATACCAATGTCTCGACCGAGTTCGTTGGCCAGCTTCATCCGCCATTTTGTTTCAAAATGGCGGCCATTTAAAATTTTTAAAAATTTTTAAAACTTGAAATGTGGTACCAAAAAATTAAAAATGGAAAAATATTTTTTTCTTATGTATTTGACCTTTATACAAAGATTCCGGAGCAGTTTTTGTTTCGTCTATATCTTAAAAAATGGCTGAGTTATAGCATTTTGAATTTCTAGCATGGCTGACATTTTGAAACGTCCTGAATTTTGTCACGCGATAAAAGGCGTATTTATGAACCGATTTGGATGTAATTCAGTGTGTACATAGTATATACCAATCTCTCGACCGAGTTCGTTGGCCAGCTTCATCCGCTATTTTGTTTCAAAATGGCGGCCATTTAAAATTTTTTTAAAATTTTAAAAATTGAAATGTGGTACCAAAAAATTGAAAATGGAAAAATATTTTTTCTTATGTATTTGATCTTTATACAAAGATTTCGGAGCAGTTTTTGTTTCGTCTATATCTTAAAAAATAGCTGAGTTATAGCATTTTGAATTTCTAGCGTGGCTGACATTTTGAAACGTCCTGAATTTTGTCACGCGATAAAAGGCGTATTTATGAACCGATTTGGATGTAATTCAGTGTGTACATAGTACATACCAATGTCTCGACCGGGTTCGTTGGTCAGCTTCATCCGCCATCTTGTTTAAAAATGGTGGCCATTTAAAATTTTAAGAAAAATTTAAATTTGAAATGTGGTAGCAAAAAATTGAAAATTGAAAAAATATTTTTTTCTTATGCGTTTGACCTTGATAAAAAGATTCGGGAGCAGTTTTTGTTTCGTCTATATCTTAAAAAAATGGCTGAGTTATAGCATTTTAGGTAGCTTTCTTTACAAAAAAGCTACCTATTGCAGCCGTTCGGAGGAAAGCGATTTCAAAAAATTTTGGTATATTTTCATCGATCATGACCCCCAGACCCCGAAACCACCCTCCGTTCAAAATTGATATATATATATCTGACCTATGTCACACTGTAACTCCCGGAATTATGAACCGATTTCGATGAAATTTGGTGTGTACATAGTACATACCAATGTCTCGACCGAGTTCGTTGGCCAGCTTCATCCGCCATTTTGTTTCAAAATGGCGGCCATTTAAAATTTTTAAAAATTTTTAAAACTTGAAATGTGGTACCAAAAAATTAAAAATGGAAAAATATTTTTTTCTTATGTATTTGACCTTTATACAAAGATTCCGGAGCAGTTTTTGTTTCGTCTATATCTTAAAAAATGGCTGAGTTATAGCATTTTGAATTTCTAGCATGGCTGACATTTTGAAACGTCCTGAATTTTGTCACGCGATAAAAGGCGTATTTATGAACCGATTTGGATGTAATTCAGTGTGTACATAGTATATACCAATCTCTCGACCGAGTTCGTTGGCCAGCTTCATCCGCTATTTTGTTTCAAAATGGCGGCCATTTAAAATTTTTTTAAAATTTTAAAAATTGAAATGTGGTACCAAAAAATTGAAAATGGAAAAATATTTTTTCTTATGTATTTGATCTTTATACAAAGATTTCGGAGCAGTTTTTGTTTCGTCTATATCTTAAAAAATAGCTGAGTTATAGCATTTTGAATTTCTAGCGTGGCTGACATTTTGAAACGTCCTGAATTTTGTCACGCGATAAAAGGCGTATTTATGAACCGATTTGGATGTAATTCAGTGTGTACATAGTACATACCAATGTCTCGACCGGGTTCGTTGGTCAGCTTCATCCGCCATCTTGTTTAAAAATGGTGGCCATTTAAATTTTTAAGAAAAATTTAAATTTGAAATGTGGTACCAAAAAATTAAAAATTGAAAAAATATTTTCTTCTTATGTGTTTAACCTTGATAAAAAGATTCGGGAGCAGTTTTTGTTTCGTCTATATCTTAAGAAATGGCTGAGTTATAGCATTTTGATTTTCTAGCGTGGCTGACATTTTGAAACGTCCTGATTTTTCTCACGTAATAACAGGCGTATTTATGAACCGACTTGGATGTACCTTGGTGTGTACATAGTACATACAAATATCTCGACCGAGTTCGTCGGCCGGCTTCATCCGCCATCTTGTTTCAAAATGGCGGCAATAAAAAAATTAAAAAATAAAAAAATTTAAATGAGATACCAAAAAAATTGGAAAGTGAAAAAGATTTTTTTGTATGTGTTTGACCTTAATACAAAGATTCCGGAACAGTTTTTCTTTCGTCTATATCTAAAAAAAATGGCTGAGTAATAGCATTTTGAATTTCTCTTGTGGCTGACATTTTAAAACGACCTGATTTTTTTCACGCGACAACAGGCGTAATTATGAACCTATTTGGATGTAACTTGGTCTGTACATAGTACATACCAATGTCTCGACCGAGTTCGTTGGCCAGCTTCATTCGCCATCTTGTTTCAAAAGGGTTGCCATTAAAAAAAAATTAAATTTAAAATTCAAAATGAGGTATTAAACAATTGGAAAATGAAAAAGATTTTTTTATGTGTTTGACCTTGATACAAAGATTTCGGAGCAGTTTTTGTTTCTGAAAATTTGTTCTTTTGTTTATATCTTAAAAAATGGTTGATTTATAGCACTTTGAATTTCTAGTATGGCTAACATTTTGAAACGATCTTGTATTTGTCACGCGATAACACACGTATTCGCCTATTTCGATGTAAGAAGGCATGTGGATAGTATACATCAACACCTCGACCAAGTTCGCTGGCCAGATTCATCAGCCATCTTGTTTCAAAATGGCGACCATTAAATAAAAATATATATATATATATATTTAAAGTGAGGTGCAAAAAAATTAGAAATTGAAAAAGGTTTCTTTCTTAAGTATTTGACCTTGATATAAGGATTCAGGAGCATTTTTTGTTTGTCTTTACCTTAAAAAATGGCTCAGATATAGCAGTTTCAATTTCTATTGTGGGTGACATTTTGAAAAATCTGATTTTTTGCATGCGACAGCACTCCTATATATTAACCGATTCCGATGTGAGTGAGCATGTGCACAGCAATTACTAAGGTCTCGACCGAGTTCACTGCTTAGCCTCATCCACCATGTTGTCTTGAAATGACAGGCACTTTAAGAAATTGCCGAATTTGGCAGCCAAATATATGTTACTTTAAAGAAAAGCAGCTTGGATAAAGCTGACTAATTTCGCGAAATTCTCATTCATTATATTGATAAAAATTTGTATTGAATCTCCTATATTCGGTTTCCACTAAATTGAGCTTCGTGTGTTTGAATGATATAATTTGGCTTTTTTTTAATAAGGATTATGAAAGCTACCTCTTCCTCCCGGCACTGGCCGGAAGGACTTTTGAATTTCTAGCGTGGCTGACATTTTGAAACGTCCTGTTTTTTGCCACGTGATAACAGACGTATTTATGAACCGATTTGGATGTACCTTGGTGTGTACATAGTACATACAAATAACTCAACCGAGTTCGTTGACCAGCTTCATTCGCCTTCTTGTTTCAAAATGGTGGCCATTTAAAAAAATTAAAAAAAAAATAAATTTAAAATGAGATACCAAAAAATTGGAAAATGAAAAAGATTTTTTTTGTATGTGTTTGACCTTAATACAAAGATTCCGGAACAGGTTTTGTTTCGTCTACATCTAAAAAAATGGCTGAGTTATAACATTTTGAATTTCTATTGTGGCTGACATTTTAAAACGACCTGATTTTTGTCACGCGATAACAGGCGTATTTACGAACCGATTTGAATGTAACTTGGTCTGTACATAGTACATACCAATGTCTCGACCGAGTTCGTTGGCCAGCTTCATTCGCCATCTTGTTTCAAAAGGGTTGCCATTTTTTTTTAAATGTAATTTAAAATTTAAAATGAGGTATTAAAAAATTGGAAAATGAAAAAGATTTTTTTTATGTGTTTGGCCTTGATACAAAGATTCTGGAGCAGTTTTTGTTTCTGAAAATTTGTTCTTTTGTTTATATCTTAAAAAGTGGTGGAATTATAGCACTTTGAATTTCTATCATGGCTAACACTTTGAAACGATCTTGTATTTGTCACGCGATACCACACTTATGGAATTTCGATGGAAGAAGGTATGTGGATAGTATACATCAATATCTCGACCAAGTTCGCTGGCCAGCTTCATCAGCCATCTTGTTTCAAAATGGCGGCCATTAAATAAAAAAAAAATTACATTTAAAGTGAGGTGCAAAAAAAATTTGAAATTGAAAAAGGTTTCTTTCTTAAGTATTTGACCTTGATATAAGTATTCAGGAGCATTTTTTGTTTGTCTTTATCTTAACAAATGGCTCAGATATAGCAGTTTCAATTTCTAAAGTGGGTGACATTTTGAAAAATCTGATTTTTTGCCTGCGACAGCACTCGTATATATCAACCGATTCCGATATGAGTGAGCATGTGCACAGCAATTACTAAGGTCTCGACCATGTTCACTGGTTAGCCTCATCTACCATGTTGTCTTCAAATGGCAGTCACTTTAAGAAATCGCCGAATTTGGCAGCCAAATATAAGTGACTTTAAATAGAAGCAGCTTGGATAAAGCTGACTAATTTCGCGAAATTCTCATTCATTATGATTTAGTATTGATAAAAATTAGTATTGAATCTCCTACATTCGGTTTCCACTTAATTGAGCTTCGTGTGTTTGAATAATATAAGTTGGCTTTTTAAAAATAAGGAATATGAAAGCTACCTCTTCCTCCCGGCACTGGCCGGAAGGACTTTTAAGTTTTAGATTAGATAATCTGATAGCATTTTAAAATATGTATCACTTTGTAAATAATTGCTTCTGTTGCTTTTTACCATTTCATTAAAAAAATATGTGTTATTTTTTAACTTATCTTTTTAGTACAAGTTGTAGGGGAGATGGGGGCACATGTGAACATGGGGCAGATGTGAATATCGCAATTTTTCAACAGTTATTGTAAGTTTTTTTATTTAAAAAAAGATTACTAAAGATGATAGTACTTGTAGACATAGGATGAAAAATTTTTGGAGCTTTTTGACATTTTGTTTGTCCTCTATAGCCAAAACACCGCTTTTAGATTTCAAAAGTAAAATCTTTGTTCCAAGTTTATCAGCGAATAACTTTATTTATTTATTAATTTATTTGAATTTGATTGTTTTAACATATACTATGAATACTAATAAATATTTTCGATGCAGTTCTTTTTCTTCTAAAATATAGAAATATTAATGATTTATCAATTTAACAGAAGCAGCAATGTGGGGCACTTGTGAACAGACTAGTTGGGGCAGATATGAACAGTACATAAGTGCCCCAATAATCATTGTGTGATTCTGTTCTTTTCAGTTAACTTAATGAGAAATAATGTCCGTTCCATTATCTATAATTTTTCTTAAATAGAAGATATTTTCCTCACACAAAGTTGATTTTGTATTGAAACTTCATCAAACACATCTTTCAGCAAATACATAAAGAGCAACAATCTCGTTTATGTTCAATTGTACTTTAAACAAATTTAATGTTTTTTAAAATGCAATAAGTGTTATGTATTGTTTTACTAAACGGTTTACAACAATATTTTGTATGCATTGTTAATACAAAAGTATTACATAGAACAACTTTGCAAATTTTTCTATTACATTTGTTCTAAACTTGCAATGATGGCTTACTTCCATCTCTAAAACAGTTATTATGTATATGATGCTTTGAATGGAGATAGATATCAGTTATATTTTAAGAAATCAAAAATTTTAAACTAATAACTACCATAAAATCCCGATTGTAACGCCCCCCCCCCCTCTTTCAAAAGCAAAAGAAGTTAGGGGGGGGGGGGGTATAGTCGAGATTTTTTTTAAAGCATTAAAAAACACTTCTTTATCTATAACTTACAAGTAAATAAGGCAAATGCACTAGTGAGAATCTTTCGTATTTCAGCAGATTTCCGATAAATAGTATGTAAATGCCCCCTCCCTAAAATTTTCCCCAAACAAAAACCTTAAGCAAAATTTAAAAGTTTTAATTTCTTTTTTTTTAATTGCTTCTTTATTTTTTTAATTTTATTGCAACAACACTTAATGGATCATCTAAGACCGCCCCCCCCCCCCCCCCCAAAAATCTACTTATTTTCATTTTATAATTTTTTGCCTAAACATATCACCCAGAAACTACAGAAATATATATATATATATTTCCTTTATGGTGAATTTAACAGGTAATATAACTAATGATTACGATGACAAATGAATAACGTAATAAAAAGCATGTCAAAGGATATTTTTTCCATGTGTTCACATGTGCCCCACGTGTGTTCACAACTACCCCGTTGATGGGGCTCATGTGAACAATTTTTTGAATTTATAAAACTATTAAAAAATGTAAGCAGAATTACACAGGTGATTTAAAAAGAAATAACATGTGTAAAAGAAAGTTCTGTTTACTATGTTGAGTAGTTTTTGTTTATAGAAATTAATCCAGTTATGAGAAAAAGTTTTATTTATGCGAACTGTTCACATGTGCCCCAATCTCCCCTATTTATGTATTTAATATGTCAGAATGAAAATAGATTGCAAATTTACATTGTATTGTTAATATTACTCTCAACTAATATTTTTTTTACATCTGACGTATATTTCTATTCCCAGTACTAGGGGGGCTCAGCCCCCTACGAGCTACGCTCACCAACCCCTGTTCCGACACCGCATTTTCTAAAAGCACGCTAATTTGATTTGCTTTAAAAATATTTTAAAAGATTGAATTATAAATTAAAAAACAGTGGCGATCTCTCTATAAACGGGTTTCTATTCATTTCTCTTTGATTGGGGAATTTTAAGGAAAAATCAGGTGCTGTTAAAAGATACAATCGCTGTTTTCGTCTTTGATTAAATAAAATCATTAAACACTTCAAAACAAGCTAATATAAAATGAATTAAGTAAACAGAGTCTTTGTGTCCCTGTATTTTTTAACAAAGTAAAAGAAAGTTCTTTCTGACGTAATTTTCACCAAACTTCTCTTTCTCTTTTTAATATTCACGTGAAAATACTTTTGTTAGAAATGAAATATTATTTGCGCAGTCCCAGCAAAAATAGTGGAAAAGATCATCTCGAAATATCAAATAAATCTCTCGCGCAATTTAAAAATTTTAACTGTTTTGCAATATTATTTTCTGTTCATTTTACATAATAAGTGTAATGTGACGTAATTTCTCCTGTTTAAGACTTCTAACGCATGTTAATGAATTTATTATTTTACAATATCCTTTCTCTGTTAAACTTCACGTGTAAATATAGTTCTTACGAAGTAATTTTCAATAAGTTCTTGCTTTTTATACGCAATTATTTAATTTTAATTTGAAAGTATCTTTTCTGTTTATAATAGTCACGTGTAAATAAATTTTTAATTTGAAGCAAACATTATTGTTTCCGTTGTTTATACAGTTGGCAACAGGTTAAATTAGTACAATTTTCTAAAATAAGTAAAAAATATCTCTCGAAATGCTGAAAATTTGAATTTAAAATAGAAATTAAACCTCGAAAAATGAGTCAAATTAAAAAAATAAATGAATTCTGCACACCGGGAAATTATAACGTATAAAATGATCTAAAAATTATTAAATTCCGATGTATAGTTTTTGCTCCTATAAAACTTTTTTAGTGGAACGATTTTGTCCAACTTTAGCATTAAATATCTCTTAAAATAATTCTTCGATTTGAAAACTGTCTGCATCAGCGTGTTTATCAAACATTTCTGTATAATACTACCGATTTTCATATTTTTGTATGCATTATTTTTCTTAATATTAACGAAGAAATACCTCCGGTCACAAAAAATTTAAAACCGGCGGCGGTGACAGCGGTAGTTACTTTTTTTAGAACTAGGGGGGCTCGGCCCCCTTCGAGCTACGCTCGCCAACCCCCGTCCAGACACCGCAGGCTCTAAATGCACGCTAATTTGATCGGCTTTAAAAAGATTTCGAAAGATTGAATTATAATTTAAAAAAACAGTGGCGATCTCCCTATAAACGAATTTCTATTCATTTCTCTTTGATTGGGGAATTTTAACGCCAAATCCGCTGCGGTACTACTTGATTATCCCGTCGACCAATTTCGCCAAATTTTATAAATCGCCAAACTACTCGCCAAATTATACAAATTGACGTAATTTTTATTTTAAATAACGAAAGAACAAATAAATTCGTACAACATTAATAAAAATACAAATAAAACGTCGAAATAAAAATAACTTGATGACGTAGACACGTGTAACAACATTTCAAAATAAGCTAATATAAAAGGAATTAAGTAAACAGAGTCTTTGTCTCCTGGTATTTTTTAACAAAGCGAAAAGAAAGTTCTTTTAAATGAGACATTTTAAATTAATCGTTTTTAATCTGACGTAATTTTTACCAAGCTATTCTTTCTCTTTTAAATAATCGCGTGAAAGTACTTTTGTTAGCAATGAAATATTATTTGCGCTTTCCTAACAAAAATAGTTGAAAATATCCTCTCAAAATATTAAATAAATGTCTAGCGCAATTTCTAAATTTAAACTTTTTTGCAATATTATTTTGTGTTCATTTTATGTAATAACTATAATGTGACGTAAATATGACGTAATTTCTCCCAAGACTTCTAACGCATGTTAATGAATTTATTATTTTACAATATCCTTCCTCTTAAAATTCACGTGTGTACTTTTTATGACGTAATTTTTAATAAGTTCCTGCTTTTTATACATAATTATTTAATTCTAATTTGAAAGTTTTTTTCCTGTTTATAAAAGTCACGTGTAAATAAATTTTTAATTTGAAGCAAACATTATTGCTTGCTCTTTTTATACAGTTGGCAACAGTTTAGTACAATTTTCTGAAATCTGTAAAAAATATCTCTAGAAATGCTGAAAATTTGAATTTAAAATAGAAATAAAACCTGAAAAAATGAGTCAAAATAAAAAAATTAATGCAATCTGCACTCCGGCAAATTCTAACGCATAAAATGATCTAAAAATGATTACACTGCCATGTACAGTTTTTGCTGCTATAAAACTTTTTTAGTGGAACGATTTTGTCCAACTTTAGCATTAAATATCTCTTAAAATAATTCTTTGATTTGAAAACTGTCTGCATCAGCGTGTTTATCAAACATTTCTGTATAAAACCACTGATTTTCATATTTTTGTATGCATTATTTTTCTCAATATTAACGAAGAAAGACCTCCGGTCACAAAAAATTCAAAACCGGCGGCGGCGGCGGTGACAGCGGTAGTTACTTTTTTTTAGAATAGAGAGATAGAGAGAAATTTGTGAATGACCACTATTTCGCGGCAAAAAGGCTTTTTCAACTTTAAACAGCTATTATTCGGTCAGTTTTTAACTACGATAAAATAGAAAGATGGAACTTTTTTGACTTACTTGTTAGTGTAATAAAATATTTTTACAAAAAATAACTCATAGGAACGGGGAATCGTATAAAAATATTGATTTATTACTTTTTTAAGAAATTTTTTTATTGACTCAAATCGCTTGTTAAATTACTTCTATATTACTATCTTTATTACTTCTATAACTCATTTAAATTTTTTTTGTAATTGGTAGGAACTATATGTCTATGTCTAATGGTTTAGGAATTTGCCATTGGACAACGTTGAGAGTGGACAACCTGCATACAAGGTGTACATAATTAAAGTTAACATACTCAGAGCTGTCTTTAATCAAAACAGTTCACCAGAAGAATATGAAATTCGGTTTAAATGTGTCCAAATTGAAGTGATGTCGAAAGTCATTTAGCAGGAAAAAAATTATTTCGAAAATGCCACTGGAGGACGTTTTCTAATAAAATTTCGGCATCTACGCAAATTTTAGCAACCATGTGATTTATCTGATCACCCACAATGAAAATGTTAAATTAAACACGCGATGAATCTCTTGCCAGTCTCATGCCTTTTGCACGAAAAATGTTCTGCAGTTTACAAAATCGTTCTTTATTGGTAAATTTTTTTTTAAAAACCAAAATAGTGATTTAGCACCAGAAGCTTTGCAGTTGTTTCAACCTTTGAAAAACAGTCACACAAGTATAATGACTGCAACCACAACATTGCCTGAATCAAGAACAGTATTTCCCATCCAAAAATTTGCTTTCTGTGACTGTTGAACACGCTTTTTTGAAATTTCAAACCGTACTTGACACTAATGTTCAACATATTGAATAATGTTTATCTTAATAAACTAATACTACAGTCTATACAAGCTTGTATTTTGTTAAATTATTGAAAAAAAATCAATGATATGCCCTTGATATGCCTTTCTGGTTGACGTTTTTTAAATTATTTTTTTTCTGTTAAATGTCTTTCGCATAAACAAGTGATAAACAGGAATAAATATACCACCGATATAGTGCAGCAGTACCAAATGTTAAATCCTCTTTTCTGATATTAAAACCGTTTTTTTAAATTAAAATATTCGTAGAGAGTTTAGCATAGTAGCTTATATGTTTTCCAATAGGATTTTCAATGCGTGTTCTTTGTAAAGTGAATATGTATAAAATCAGGCAAATTCAACAAATTTGACTGCATTTTTTTTTCTTTTTACTTTTAACAGATAAAATAATCAAAGTTAAACAAGTACCACTCTACAATGTAAATTGTTTTTGAGGGAGGTTTTTAAAAGAATAAAGCAAAAAATTTATAAATCCTTTGACGAGGTAAGAAATTTTCTTTAAACAGTTTAACAACCGTTACATATTAAAGGTATGTTTAACATGCAAAAAAGCAAGTAATTACGTTCCAAAAAGAACGCAATAAAATAAAACGAGATGGAATTCCACAAAGTATTTTAATTAAAAGATAAACAGCTTGCGTTTTTGCATATTAATGAACACATACATACTCATTATTTTAGAAGTGAAATTTAAGAAATAAGCTTGTGTATTTAAATAATAAGTAATTATTATTATCAAAAGAACTAGTAAAAATGAAAACTATTACAAAAAAGGATTATTATGAAAAACATATTTATCTCCCCTTAACGAAAGAAATTATCTATGCAAATTCGGGGTGTTTCTACAGGGTGTATACAGGGTGTTTCTGTATAGGGTTGATCGATAGCTCACTAATGAACTGTAAGTTTTAGGGATATAGTTCCAATAGCATAAACTATACTTAATATTTTTCTTTAGCATATGAAAATAAAATTATACCAAAAATGGTATTTTTAAAAGGTTATGATATTACATTTTTATACTTGTCTTGGTTCTAAGTCTTTTAAGTTATATTTAAAATACTTCCGCATATGTTAATAAGTAAAATAGTGTTTTCTGGCACTAAAAACTAATTTTCCTATTTTTCGAGTCAGAAAGCGCTGAAAATTAACAAAATTCAAATATCATACCGGGTGTCCTAAAATGGACTGACTGATTTATAAATTCACTAACTTACAAATTTTAACAGCAATTAAAAAGTTTCTTGCGGGAGGATTATGTAAAATTTCAAAAGTTTCTTTACTGATATTCTCAATTTTAGTTTAAAATAGATGAGATACATGGTGCTAGAAGCAATAGGTGCAAATCAGGCTTCGATTTCTGGCCTTTCTCTTTTGTCACTATTGATGTGAAAGAAGGAGGTTAAATATATGAAGTTGGCCTGTAAGAACAAAATTACAATGGCGACTGAGAACCCACTCCTTATATTTAACCTCCTTCTTTCGCAGCATCATCTACCGCTTCTCTGTTAAACTATAATCGAGAATCGCAGTAAAAAACTCCTGACCTCTTACATAAACCTTCTACATCAATTTTTGTAATAGCTCTCACCATTTGCAAGTTATTGAATTTTAAGCAATTCAGTGTATTTTAGGACACCGGTACCTTGGTAGAATTTTCTCATACACAAATGGAATACTTACTATTTTACTTCTTGAAGTAAAGAACTTCAAGAGGCTATTTATTTCTTGAAATATGCAGATTAATATATATATATATATATATATAATTTATAGGACGCAGATACCGTATAAAAATTTAAATTAACTATTTTTACGTAAATGGATTTCTATATGGTGAAGACCAGCATTTTAAACATTTTATACAATTGGAACTATGCATTTAAAACTAATGATTTAAGGATTAGCTATTGGTCTAAAATGAGAAAAGATACCCTTTAAATTCATAGATTATTTATTTATTTATTTATTTACACAGTATATTTACAAGAATGCTCGCAAACCGATTTTGAAAAAAGTTAAATTTTATCTCGAATTACATGAAAGTAAAGCTTTAAATGTACATTTTAGTAAGGGCTTTTTTCAGTTTACTTCCTTTGTCCAGATCCTACCATAATCCTAATATCAATAGAAGTGACGTATGCCTTTGCTGAATGAGTCGTGTACTGCCAATTTTATAAATTGGATCTAGATCAATGGTCCCCAAAATTGTAATTCTAAAGTAATGAGAAAGTGGGGACACGCTTAACGGGCACGAATTAATATATATATATATATATATATATTTTTTTTTTTTTTTTGTCCAAACTATAGCAACAAACATTACCGAACTGTTGATAATCGATTATAGTTCGTTCACTATAAGTTAGCAGATGACTTTGAATGAATTTGTGATGCTATGGGAAGAAAGAAATTACCACCAGACTAATGTAATTGAAATTAATTATGTCATGAACAACTTGATTCTATCAGTGGTTAGTAGTGATTTTCACTTTAATTAACAAATAAATTCATCGAAAATTGCAATGCTTATGTTTCACGCACAAAGATTGCGAAAATGCATGGAAATTAAATAATTATGTGTCGGATACCTAATAGGAATATGACAGTAAACATGTAAAATGTAAACATGTAAAACTTACAAAAATATGGATGAGAACATAACAAAAAAAAAGAAAAAAAAACACATAAAGATGGGAAATTTTTACACCTATAAAATTCCTAAACGCCAAATGACATCATACATGATACCAAAGATGAAATTGATCACCAAAATCGAAATATGGTCTGAACGTTTGGAATTGCTGAAGAAAACGTAATGCTATTTTAATAGGAAAATAACACAGCAAGCTTATTTTATTCCTAATTACAAAAGAAAATAATTACCTATTGAATGTCACTTAATTCGTCTCCTTTCTGTAAAATATTGACGATAAAAAAATTGACTACTAAAAGAATTTTTATGAATATGGAAAAATAAAAGCAATATTCGAAAAAAATCAACTATTTTTTTTTTTTGTAAAAATTTTCTTTTGTAATAAAAACGACAAAAAACCAAACTAGAGTAGTTTGTATACTAAAAGATCAAATTAAGCTGCTTATGGAAAAATTATATTTTTGAAACTTAATAAAAAGTTACTTTTAATTAAACTATAACAAATAAAGCTAACGATATCTAATACAATTAAAATTCAATAATTAGTGAAATTATTTAAAGAAAATAACATTCAGAATATTAATATAAATCAGGATAAAAATAAATACACTTTATTATTTGTAATTAAGTGCTATGATTATTTTAAGTAAAAAATGTGCACAGTTTTAAAAAGAGCCTTGATTGAAATTAAAATTTATAATAATATTTTTGTTGTTTCAGTAGCTAAAGGATTAGTTCTAAAGTGATTTTTTTTCCTGGAAATGGTATTAAAGAAAACAAAGAAGAAAATAAAATTAATCGTTTAAAAACCCGGTTTTTATACTGTTATTGAATTTTTAAGCAACTTATCATATAAATGGAAGCAAATTAAGCTATCGACTTTGAACACCTCAGCGTTCATTAAATTATAACATCAATTTTTATAGGATGCAAGTCAAATATTTTCGTTTTATATCTCTAGATATTATAAAATGAACCATTTTATTAAAGACAAGCTGACCTGCCCGGCGTTTCCCCCATGATAATGTTCTTAAATAAACCTTAAATTTGTATGATTTTATATCGGCTGCGCACGCGCTGCTCAAATGATTTCTCAAACAGCTTTCAGATAAAAAACGCAGGAAAAATTAAAATTGTTTATTAATGTATATTCGTTAATTGTGGTTGGATTTCAGAGAAAATTAGATATTTGGATTCGTCGTTAAAAAATACGCATACATGTGTTAATTTCAAATTGATAAAAGCAATATTAAAAAAATATAATGTCCCTTAAAAATTCCTAGTGTACTTTGAAACGTAGCAATCTGGCGAACTAGATATTCTGATAAACCCTCCCCCTCTTAAAGAAGAAACTGAGAAAGAATTTTCCTTGCAACCCGATTGAAATCTTTGCTTTTTCCTACTGCAAACCGATAGCCTGGAAGCAATTTCAAGGAGTACCTTATTGATTGGACAGTCGTGTGCTACCTTCGCACCAGGGTTCAATTCTAGTCATCTTGTGGTTTTGAATAAAAAAAATACTTTTTTTAATTGGGCCGCTTGATGAGTTGTAATTAATATCTCAGCTAATTACTACAAATTTAAAATTTTGCGTCTCAGGTGTATTAGGAGAGGCCTTGGACTACCTTTAATAAAAACTTTCAGTCTCATACGTGCCGTCGATTTTGCTATCCATCGCAGACACACACATACACAGACAGACACACAGAGCGAAAATTTCTTTATTAGTACAGATGTGCGCTTATGCAAGTAATACTTTAATGTATGGGTTTTACATTAAGAACTGAAATTTGTACATATATATCATTTCTAAACTTTCTCTCGAAGCTGGTAGACGGGAGGTGCTGGGTTCGATCCCAATCGCGCCCGTCGGCCTAATCGTTCGGAGTTTTCGTGGTTTTCTTCGAGCCGTGGATTTTCCATGCGTAAATACGGATTAGGTTCCCTTAGAAAGACCCCCACGGAGGGCACTCCCCCCGGGCCTATATCCCTCGTGAAGATAATTGGCCGTCAAAAATCAACCCAACCCTCTAAACTTTCTCACCGAACGACTCGAATCACTGAATCGAATTATGATGCCAAATTTTAATATTTCGATTGAAAGTTAAAAAGTTTGAGACTATTTTAATATAAAAATGGCCCCCTAAGTTTATTTTATTCATAGATAATAATAGAAGACACGCCTAATTGAATGATAACTTTTTCATATCTCTGAAAAAGTTTGGCTATTAACAAATTCAAAAATTGCAAATTTTACCAAACATAAGCATAAAAAATATGCAAAAAATAAGCAAGATTTGTATAAAATGACAATGTATAAACAATAAGCAAGATTTGAAATAAAACAATCTAAAAGAAAATTTACGGAAAATTAACTTTAATATTTAATAACAATCGCAAAAGCCAAGCTAAATAAAATTTATTAAATGAACTAACTATATGTTCTTGAAAAAGTTGCATGTCAAATTAATGAAAAAAGCACTATTAGTTTTATTTAAATTAATATAATTAAATCTAAAAAATATACGAATAATTAATGTAATTATTAAAATAAAATAAAATTCAAAAACTAAAAATAAATTAGGCTAATGGTAAATAGCTAACTAATATTAACTGTAATTAAGTTCTATTAGTATTTAAATAAATGAATAAATAAATAATATATATATATATATATATAATAATACTTTTTGTAATTATAAACCATTTGAACAAACGAAATAAAACCATAAAAAAAAATTTGATAATATAAAACTGATTATCCAAAATTCTTTATATCAAAAAGTGTGATAATTAAAAATGTAGTAGGAAAAATTACAAAAGGAATGTTAAAACATAACAAGAATAAAAATGAAAACTTATATTGCGAAACTTTTATTCACAGATAAATATTCCACAATATAAGTAAAACACAATTGATTTCTGATTGGGAAAAGCTTGCATAGAATTTAAGACCTATTTTTCAAATTGCCCTATCACTTGTGAGAAGAAAATTATAATAGAAGCAAAACATACGGAACTGAAATTAAATAAACCATGAAATAAAATTGAATTACAAAATATATAAAACAGAAAAATTATATAATAATTTTACTAACCATATCAGCGTTATACAAGTTTTAATCTTATTTCTAGCAAATGTGTAGCAACGAAAATTTACAAGCATATGGAATTATTATATAGTTAAAGTTAAAAGTTAAGCTTAACTATATATATATATATATATATATATATATATACAAGGCGGCCATAAATAAACGGACATCATTCAGCGTGTTCAGCAGCGCAAGCTAATATCGAGGATGGAACCAAATTTTGTAGAATTTAAATAACAGGGATGAAAAATAATTCCGCGAAAAGACAAGTCCATATATCCCCTAGTGGTGACCATCAGAACTTTTTTGCAGGATCCTTCGCCCCCGAATAATTTAATTATCCCAAATAATTTTGCTTCATTTTCGCAGTGAGATCGCTTTACAGAACAGGTTAAGTACTACCAATTTAATTATGGCCACATTGTTCACCATTATTTAATTCGATTTAATATATTGTATTAAAAGGAATGGTATTTTGTTCTTTTGATTAAAGTTTATAATTATATTTTTGTTGTTTGAATAGGTAAAAGATTAATTTAAAAGCTTTGTTGTAAAAGTACTAAACGAAAAATAAAGAAACAAGTAAAATAATCGTTTTAAATCTTAGTTTTAAAATCTTCTTGTAGAATTTAAACAATTTTAATATGTAAAAGCAGAAAATGTAAGTAGAAAATGTAAGTAGAAAAAAAAATTTCAAGTACTGATTTAGAATCCACTCTTATTCCTTAAATTAAAACATCAAGTTTTATAGGATCCGGAGCATGAAATTTTCATTTTCTATTTTTGTCTATTATGAAATGAACCATTTTTGTAAAAATATGCGCTTATGCAAATAACATTTTAATCCTTTTGAATTCCCTCTTCTAACTTTAGAACGTAATTTAAAAAGTCTTTTTTCAGTCTTCAGTGAAAGATTTATTATTATTATCATTATCAGAAAGGAACTACAATAACTCTTTTAAAGTCTCAAAGCAATTTCCTTCCTTCATTTTTTTTTCTAGCTGTTAAAAAAGTTAGGTAAATCTGAGTGTAAAATTTAAAGAAAAAAAAAACTGTAATTTTATTTAAAAATCATTATTTTCTTTGTTTCAAATTTCCGATAGTTAAAAGGGTTGGTCATATTAAAATAGTTACATTTTAAACGTATTTATTAGTTTAAGTTACAATTGTCAAATGTTTCATTGTACTGTTAAAAATCTTTCTGTGAAATTACAGAGAATCTACTGGTAATCCATTATCTGAAGTCTTAAGTAAAATTACAGAGATTAGAAAAACAGAGGTTCTGTTAAATAACAGATAAATTATTCGGTAAATTTACAGAAGACTCTGTAAATCTGTAAAAATACACAAAACACTGTAAATTTCTTTTGTTTATTTTTATTAAATGAGAATAATCTAATTTATTTTTCGAAATTAGGGACTTTTTGAACTTCGAAGAATTATAATTTTTTGCTTGAATTTGAACTGCTGTACCATTTAATTTTTACAATATTTATTTCAAGCCTGCACGGGATTTTATCCACAGTCTTCTGGTTTGGAGACTAACATCTTACTGACTGTGTTGTAGGAGTTGCTATCACGGTATGCAAAGGATACGTTTTATGATTCAGCGGAGAAATACTTTTAATTTACTTTTAATATCACCAAGAATCATGCACCTGGAGTGATTACAACAATGACTGAATGAAACAAGTGCAAACTCACTGCCTACAAAAGTCCCGCTAATTCCGCAGGGGCGAATTTTCTCTTTCTAAGATATTCTTCTAAAAATTATCTTTCTAAAAGAATTTTTAGACCAATTTTTTTTTCTTTAATATTTCTAATAAAATTGTAAAAGAATTTTGAAAGTGTTTATTTTGAGTTACAGGTATTAACAAAGATAAAAATATATTTAAATAAAAACATGGAAATCCCTACGGGGATTTTTTGATATAAGAAAATTCCACAGTCCTTTGGGTTGGAGACGAACATCTTACTGACTGTGCTGTAGAAGCAGTAAGACATTTTACAACTGGTTTTCTGTAAAATGATGACCGGGTAATTCAATTGAACGCATTTAATCAAGAACCTGTGTAAATTTACAAAGATTCTCGGTTTTTTTCCTGCGCTTTTACAGAAATTTTCAACAATGGGGTAGTTTCACGGATTTCCAGCAGTTATTGAATTTGAGTACCAATATTACGGAACAATAATATTCTCTTTATTTATTGATGGAAATTCTGCGATTAAATAAGACAAAGATTACTATTCGGAAAATGATCGTCTAAATTTTGTTAAACTGATAACTACCCAGAGAAACACACGCTACTTCCTTTGCCCATTTCCAAAGTTACACTTGTTATTATTAGGTTGAGCAAAAAGTTCTGGGAAATTTTTAATCTAATAGTTACCAGAATTTTTATCGTATATGATGGTCGTGTCATCAGTTCCGAGCTCTATTGCCAGCAGATGGATCGTGTCTACGACAAATTGGTGCAGAAGTACCCAAGATTAGTCCGCCGAATGCGCGTTTTGTTTCAGCAGGACAATGCCAAACAGCACGTGGTCCAGAGGACCAAGGACAAGTTTCACAGAGTCGAAATTCTCCCACACCTCGCCTATATCCCAGACTTGGCTCCATCCGATTATGGTCTATTTCGATCAATGTAACTTTTTCAAGGGCCGTCACTTTGAATCTTTTAATGAAGTTGAAGAAGCATGTCAAGTGTTTTTCGATTCCAAGAAGCCGCCATGGTACTTCTAGCAAACCGGAATCTGGCAGAATGATGGCAGTAAGTCGTGGACTATGATGGTCTCTACTTTGAAGAATAGTCCTTGTTGCTTTTGTTGTTAATTTGCGCACAACAACGCAACTTTCACAAATTTCCCAGAACTTTTTGCTCAATCTAGTATTATACTTGATAACATTTGAAGCATTCAGATACCAGAAATCATTTGATTTTCATCTCTTGATATAAGTAAAAGTGAAATGAAGTGATCATTTTCTACTTTTTTTTTTTCCTACGATGCGATATAACTCAAATGATCTTTTTTAGTATAGGTAAAATATACTGAAAATTGAGTAATAGACGTCAGCAGGTGTGCATTCACGAAAATTTGGGAAGACCTTCGTTTTGGCACTAGAAATGAAGATCCGAGGAGTCACCAAATTAAAAAAAAAGTTGTTTTGGCCGAATTTTTTTGAGGGGAAGGGGGAGGGGAGGAGAATTTGAAAAAAATTCACGTTTTTTTTTAACTAAGTCGTGTGGGATATCATTTTATGTATCTTGTAGTGCTGAATCGAATGACACAATTTGTAAGTCGATACAATCACTTGTTACAAAGTTACTTTAGGTTTTATGAATAAAAAGTAGAAATTTTAATTTATGAGCGAGCATAACTTAAATACATTTATTTTACACGTTATATATTCACATAACATGTCATCGTGATCTTGTATACCGTAATTAATTGATGATAAACTCTAGGGTAATCAAAACGAAATTTAGGTAAGTGAAAGGGGACACATAGAACAAATTCCTTTATTTATATATCAAAAAGCTTATGTTTTTCTTCGAGAACTGGGATTCCTCGATCGAATAATAAATACGAGGACGATTTGGTAATTTTGTACCAAGCACATAAAATAAGGGTACAGGAAGTTCCGTCAAATTGCAGGAAGAAGTACTTTTTTTTAGTTTCGAATATTCAACCCATGTAGTAAGAGCAAAGTTACGGACACTTTTTGCTGTAAATTATGCCAGTGATTTTATCTTTTTATTAATTAAACAAATAAATATGTAGCCTTTATGGAAATTTTTTTTCTTTAAATTATAAATATTCATTTAAAACTTTCTTCAAACAATGGCTTTCTTTTTCTTATCTACTTCCTTATAGTATTCTATGTCGCTGTTTACATATTCTAGAATGCATAAAAACGTGAAGTCAGCACTGTATGATGAATTAACCACTGTTGATGAACATGAAAGGAATCATGAATCGCACTGAAGCATTCGTTGATGGTTGCCTGATGCACGCTGCAAAGTGCAATAAGGAAACTTGCAAAACCTACCATGACGTTAGCATGCAATACGTAAACTACTTGAAAAACATTTCATGCCCGAAAAAACACACATAACAGTGGCACCCCGATAGTTATGATGACACAGACAGTATGAAAGAGGGTGAACAGTTACTCGGGTACTGGCATATTACCCCACTGTCTCAGGTTTCAATAGGTACTTTCGGTTTATGGCAATCACGAGCGGTTTTGAGGGTAATGCTCAAAACAAGAAGAAGTTGATCGTCTTGCTGTCTTGAAAACAATAACGTCGCAGTGAGAGAGTATTCTGGAGTTGCAAATGTGGTATCTGAAGAAAGCTTGTGAAACCCTTTTATTTTAACTACACGGAATTAAGGCAGAAAACCTCATTTTCCATGCCCATCTTTACACCCAGTTCCAGAAATCTTCGAAAAGAAACGCATTCCAAGTTACAATCCCTTCCCACAACTTCTGCTAATGATTCTGGTAAAGAGTGCGGATGAGGGATTTAAGGCGGTGACTTACATCCTGTTCAAACTATCTACTACTCCTAAAGAAATAAAAATAGCTAATAGCTTGTTCTTGCAAAGATCAACCTATTCGTAAGCCCAATGCAGTTGCAAGAAAGTGGAATAATTTGTTTTGCACTGCACAAAATTTGTGAGAGTATACTGCTGTAATACACCATTTTGCAAATGAAGATGTTATGGTGACAACTGAAGTCGATTGTGAAAACTTCGGTGGCCTTGACTCAAATAACTCTGATTTTAATTATTACTATTTTAGAGGAATTTAATGAGTTTAAGATGGCTTAATATGATATAAGGAATGTATTTCTCAACGTAAAATAAATATTATAAAATTGTGCTTTCTCATAAAGTGTAATTTTCGATTTCTTTTTATTCATAAAATTTGTTCTGTCATAACTTTGTAACAATGGATCGTATAGGCTTTAAAATGGTATCATTAGACTCAGCTTTAAAAAAAAAAAAAAAACGCATAAAACTATCCTCCCGTAGACCTAGTTCAACAAAGAAGAATTATTCGACCCCCCCCCCCCCTTCCCACCCACACACACACAAAAAAAAAATCTAACCTAAAAGAACTTTTTTATTTGGATCTACTTATTTAAGCATTGGATCTACCTTCCTAGTGCCAAAACGAAGTTATTTCCAAATGTTCGTGAATCCACACCAATTGAAGAGTTAACTGGAAAAACATGTTAAGTAGCAAAAATTACATTTGGAGAAATTTGATGTCAAAGATTTTGTTGTCAATTTTAATGATTTATTTTCTGTTTGATGCCATGTGTTTAGAATATTAAGAGGTGTGGTACTAAACTCTATCAAAAAAACTTATTCATATTTAATTTTTAAATATTAAAAAATATTAATATTATTTGCATTATTAAATATTAAAATATTAAATATTAATGAATAATGCCTTAAATCTTCAAGGCTAAATAGAACTTTTGGTATTTTAGCTTTACCATGTGATAGAATACCTGATAACACCTTCGTCCAAAAAATAAAATAATTTTTAAGAAAATGTAGCTTAACATGTTCTTCCACTCAGCTCTTCAATTGTCATTGTCAAACCTAATTTTAGCTGCAATATCTCTGTAATGCGAGCTAAAGGATATAAATTTAAATTCTCTTGTTCCCACTATTCTTTATATTTCTCTTCTTTTACATTTTCGGAATATGGTTTTAAATTTCTTCTAAAACCACAATAAATGGATTTAAAAAATAGGGAACAATAGAAGAACTAGAAAAGGGATGAATTCATTTTTAGCCTTTTAATTACTATTTATTAGAACTAGGAATAAACGAATAATATACTGTTTTACACAAGCTTCATTGTGAAAATTCTCTACGGAAAATAAATAACAAATAAAATAGCCGTTTAGAATCTCAGTTTTGAAAAAGAAAATTACGAATTACAACAATTTTAAGAAATAAATGAGGGGAAAAATCCAGGTATTGGCTTGAAATACTTTCTCATTTCTTAAATTACAATATCAGAATTTATAAGATCGGAGCGCAAAATTTTCATTTTCTGTTTCTGGACATTATGAAAAGAACCATTTTATTAAAAAGTGTGCGCTTATGCAAATAGCATTTTAATCCTTTTCAATCAGCTCTTCTAATTTTGGAACATAATTTTAAAAGCTTTTTCACTTTTCATTGAAATTTTTTTTTTTTTTAATATTATTATAAGGTACTCTAAGAAGTAGTTTTGTAAGTGCGTAAAGCAGACTTTTATTCATTGTTGATGGTTTTTCAAAAATGAAAGTAAAAGTGGCTGTAAATTTCGGTGAAATATTAAAAAAATAATAATTTAAAATAAAAATAAAAGAATTCTTTATCCTACATTTTCGATATTTAAGGGACACAACATCCGTAAAATGGTTGCATTTCATAAATGTCTAGTGGCTTAAAGTTACTGTCCCTGCCGGTCACCAGCTAATGCTAATCCAATGGGGACGGATTTATCTAATATCTCGTTTGCATTTCGACATTTTTAAATAATTTTTTTTTTTTGCATGGGATAGCCGAGGTCCGTCTATACACCGCACTTTTTTTTACGTTTTCGATTTTGGTCGCAGATATTTTTTATTAAGTTACTTTCACTTTCAAATCCGGTTCTGAAAATGAAAGAGTCATTCTAAAAAATATCTGCAACCAAAATCGAAAAAGTAAAAAGGTTCGATGTAGAGACGGATATCGGCTATCCAATGCAAAAAGAAAAAAAAAATTAAAATGTCGAAATGCAAACGAGATATTAGAAAAATCCCTCCCCATAGGATTAGCATTAGCAAGTGAGTACCTTCGCCGGCAGGGACAGGAGCTTAACGCTTAAATGCCTGGTGTTGCTTTTCGGCAACATAACCAATTTAGGCCTAAAATACTATTAGAATAATATTGAAGCTGTAATGCCTAATGTTGAAATAAAATGTAGTCTGAAAATATTATTAAATCGATTTTCAACATTTAGATGGCAACACTTGCGCTGTTTCAGAATAAAGATAAATTTATTTTTCAAATGTTGCTACTTGTTCTTTTTGTTAAGTTTGGAAGCTTGCGAAATACCCTATTTTGACCTGCAGTGAGCAAGTAAAATTTATTTCTTATTATAGTTCCTAAAATTCTTGTGTGTTAAATATTGTAGAATTTTATCAAGGGAAATTATTTTTTCAATTAAACACCAGTATTATCGATTAGTAATAAACTGTTTTTTAGCCGTAAACTATACTTAAAATAAAATATGATTTTTTAAAGTATTTTTCCCTTGATTTATTTAAAAAATGAAAGCCGAAAAACATTATTACAATGAATTTTGAAAAATCAGGCATTTAAGGGTTAAGTAACAACCACATCCCGTGTGTATTTTCAATGTTACGCTTTTTATCACTGGGCTTAGTGATATTAGGTAGATTTGAAATACAACAATCTATTTTTAGCTGCCCATATAAATGGAACAGAAGTCATAATTTTTTTGCTTAAGTTTTTTTTTTCAAATTTGAGACCTACTTTTTAGGTGCGTACGTAATTATATAAATACATAGCACCTACAGTCCGTCTGTCCGTCTGTGCGCATATAACAGCGCAAAAACTACCTAACCGAATCGTTTGAAATTTAAAATATATAATTGTGGCATAATTTTGTTGAGTCATTTCAAATTTTATGGAAATCTGATGTATACTTTAATTACAAGGTCAGTCAAAAGTTTTCCGTTATATTACAGCCAATGGGAAAAAATTATTTCAAGTGCATTTTAATGATGTTACAGCCTTTCGAAGAGAATGACATTGATATGCACTTTTGAAGTGTACCTAAAATATACATTCAGTACAATATGCAGTGCACAAGTTATAGTACGAACGCACCTCATTTGTCACGTTTGACGTGCTATTTCTAACTTGTTTTAGTTATTTTTTTTCTAAAATGCGTGCTAATGAAAGTACCATTTAAATCATTTTGATCCCATTTTTCTTTGCTCTTTTATTCTTCTAACTAAGCTTTAGATTTGTTTCTAACAATGAATTTTTTTTTATATTACTATCATAAAAGACAACAGGAGACATTAAGATAATTTTCAAAAAGGATGAAAATTATCTTCACCTTTTATTCAATATTTTTAAAAGCGATGGGTGAACGAGAAATACACTTTTCTAACGAAGTAATACAGATAACTTCTTCAAATTTTCCACGAAGGATATATCATTTTATAATGCGAATAATCTCTTTTCCTTTTTTTCCAAGAACGAAAGAATTTATAAAATAATAACCATAACATTTAGAAAATGATGGAAAAATATAATATATTCTTGTCTATCCTGAATAATATTATAATTATAGTCATAATTTTAAATACATTGTAAAAATTTTGCAGCAAACTATCCATTCATTCCAGCCTTTTTATACAATTATTATTGCACCATATTTATAGACCATATTATTGCACATAATATGGTCACAAGAGAGTTAATTTACTGTTAAGTAACTTTTTCTGTAAAAACAGTAAAAAATAATGACCGAACGGTTTGTTGAACATTGACGAATGGCTGAACAGTTTTCTGTAAATTTCCTGTAAATGTAGTTCTATAGAAAACCACCAGTTAAACAAAACTGAAATATCTCAACCCTATATGTGTAATAATGTTTTTAAAGCATCCCTAAATATGTAAAAAATGCATTACGATAAAGACTGAAAGAAAAACAGCCCTTACACACATGGCGGTATTTGCTTACGAAATTAAATAGCACTTTTTTATTGTTTATATATTTAAAAATTATATAATTCATATATATATATATATATACAAATATTTGGATCTGTCCCAGTCTGCTTCGCATTTCAAGCGAAAAAAAATGAAAATTCGAAAATTTAAAGTTTTTGATGATATCATCGGTCAAACGTTAATGAAAATATTAGATTGCGGGCTATCTTATATATTTGTTGATAATTGTTCAATATTCAAAAATGATCAGTTACAAAATACAGGATCTTAACAACTGCTATTGGATCACTTACCCAGATTGAACTCTTTTTAACTGATCTTTTCTTCTTAATCTTTCGGCTCTGAATCTCAGAGCACATATTACAGCAAAAGCAAACACAGGAAAGCAGATTACACATGAGAGAATGGGAATCACGATAGGGCGGGCATCCAGTGACACTGAAAAAGAAGTAAAAAATTTTCAGCAATTTCGTTTCATTACTTCCTATTATGATGCTGTTTATATCCAACTTTATTAATAATAATAATAATAATAATAATAATAATAAATCTCAGTTTTGTGCGATGTTTTTTTTAATTATAAAATAATGGCAAAATAAATCATCACAGAAATCATCTAGGAATGTATCACCATTTGGCCCAATATTGAACGAAACATTCATTAGTGTACCTAAGATTTGTGTTATACCATTCATACTACACTACATTTAATATCCTTTATTCTGTGACATCAATACTTCGATCATTCAACTAGATTCGATGACATATTTAGATAGTAATAAATATGACACTATGGTTCGTCGTATATCCAAAATATAAATGTCACAGTAAGGAGAAAAAAATGAAAATGTTTAGTATAAACAATTAAAGTTTTTGTAACTATAAAAATATGGTATCTATATAATATTTTTTCTCGAGATATTTTGATTGAACTCATTAATTTTCTTTTAATGAAGGGTAAATTTTTATCACTGTATAAAGTATAGAAAGTTTTCAATGTTCCTTTGTTTAAAAAAACGCCTTTTAAAATGGAGTTAGTCAATTTGTCTTCTGAACGCCCCATATGCTAAATGCGGTGTATTATAGGTGTATTATGAATTATAGGATACATGCAAAGTCGTGAATTATATAATAGTTAATTATTTAAAAAAAAAACAGAACAATGGGCGAATTGTAAATTTCGTTAAAAATACTTAAATTGCGCTATAGGTATATGCATGCGTCTGTGCCATACATAATTTTGAAATTTTAATAAATTAGTGAACAGGTGAAATGGAATTTTCGACTTCATGTGTAAAATATATATGGGGCATTCTCACAAACTTTTGACTTTTGGGAAAAAAAAAATCTGGCGAAATTAAACTTGCTAAAACAACATTTTAATCTGATAGACGAATGCCTTATTGATTCAAAATAAAGAAAAGAATGGTCAGCAGCGAAAAATGTTTTATTTAACTGAGGTTTGTGTTAAACTTATGTTATGGAAAATTAAACTTTGCAAGTTTAATTTTCCTTATTATTTTGCCACTAAACCTTTTTATTTTCTTCGAAATTTTTACTTATAATGAATTTGCATTGTACCTACAGGACATTCAAATAAGAAATAATAACAATGTAGTATTTTCAGTACAAAATTTTGGTATAACATTGTCTTAAAGGTGTATTAAAGAAGGGACGGTAAGGTAAAAAAAGGGGACTGTATAGGAAAAAAGGGACGGTATAGGAAAAAAAGGGACGGTAAGGATAGGACGGTAAGGATGGAACGGTAAGGAAAATTACCACCTATTTTAGGCAAACCCTGTTAAGACTAAGTGATAGCCACAATGTTCATTGATTTTTAGAAACAGTTGCTAACATTGGATTAAATTAAATATATATATTTTTTAATTTACCTCGAAAAGTACAGGAATAAACCTCGGGGATGGTAAGACTACCAATAAAGCCACGATCTTGAAATTGATATTTAAATGCTGATTTAAATTCTGCAGTAAATTTCCTGTCAAAGAATTTTAAACATTCTTTCTCTAGCGTACTTCTGCGTGAGAAAAAAAACTTGAAAAAAATTTTGCGGCTGCATCTGAAGTGATTTTCTATATAAGTTTAGCAAGAGGGACCGGACGGTAAGGATGAAAAACCCAGGGACAGAGTTCGAAAAACAATATCAACCGTAAAAATGTGTGCAGGTTAATTTTTTGCTGCGTATTTATATAAAACAATTGCCCCAGTTTCGGAAAAAAATTACATCGAATTACTTTTATTGAAATAATCTGATATAGACAGCTCCAAACTTAAAAATCAGCATCAGGGACACGGAACGGTATAGGAGTTTTCCTGGTATTTGGACCCCCCAATATCGTACAAAACTTATTTATATCGTTAATATTGTTATGCAATCATGCAATGGGATATTATCCAGTATATGAAAAAAAAAAAACACAAAAAATTTATTAAAATAAAAATTATTATTCGGGGACATGAAAATCAAAAGATTGTGAGAATGCCCCATATCTTTGACTGGATAGAAGAGCGTGTGAGAATGATTCATTCATTCTAAACGATATTCATTAAAAAGGTATATGATAAAGCCTTTAACGGACTTATATTCATAAAATTGTGTCAGCAACAAACTTCTGCATCTGTACGCCTTCAAACTTTAAAAAAGTATTTCTAAAAATAATTTATAACTTCCTATATGTAATATACATTTTTGCTCTTATTAATACAAGAGTGAATATGAAATTCATTCGTTTTAAAAATTTTAATATGTTGAGAGAGTTATCCCACTTTGTTATAAAATCTATTATATTAATAAACAATAGTTAAAATTAGTTAGGACATTAAACACTGTTTTTTATAAGCATATGGAATATTAATAATTGATTCTAAGCTTGTTATTTAAACACAAAACGGAGAAAATACAAAGCAAATATCTTCAACATCAACGCGCTTTATACAAAATAACACTACGTATTTAAAATAAACTTTATTTATAACTATACGGTGTGATTTATGATAACTGTCAAATGGGTTACAAGGTGTTAAAACACATTAAAGCAGTACATTCTTGCGTAGGAAACTCACTACAAATCAAATGTCTTATTCCATTCTGAACCCGCTTCCTATTTTAAAACTTTAACAATAATGATGATATATATTTTTTAGATGAAGATTTATCGTACATTGTATAAAATATAACAATATTGCCAGAAGTAGGGGGCGGGGGAGCAGTGGAAATGGGTACCATCTAAACACCATTCAACTTGACTTTTCACGTTTCGTAATGTATTTAACATTTCATATAGTATCAGTCTAGAAATTACTCTTTGTAATACTGCCGCACAGACATAGAGTATGGCAAGACTGACTCAAAATTTCTTTAAAATAGCTAGTTATTGTTAAAATTAGAAACAAAAATTCCCTTTTTTAATTTGAGTGAAACTCCCCGTATTTTTGACTGAATAAATGGATGGAGACCCTAGTTTCTAATACAAAAATTATCTGCTGTAGCTGAAAATGTTTGAACAATTAATACAATCAATGTTTGATACAATACAATAAATGTTTGAACAATCTTTACTAAAAACACATTAATAATATATGAAAAACCTATATTGACATGTTTCAACCCCTTCACTGGGTCGTCATCAGCATGTATAACGGAAATTACTAACACAATGCATATGAAAACCGGGAAAAAAATCATCGAATACAAGTTAACATATAACGCCCCTTCATTTTCTAAATCGCACGTGTCCCACTAAATCGCACCCCTAAATCGCACTATGTCGCAACTCCGCAAGTTGTCTAACCACTTTATCAGTATATTCGGGATGCGAAAAGATAACGTATTGTTACAAACCCTTCAGCCCTTTAAAAAAATCTCAATGGACTCCTTTACAAATAACTATAAATACAAATTAGACCTGCAAATCAATCTACTCTCGTTAAAATGTATGTTAATACTCTCTGTTTGATTCAGTCGGGATACAACAGAATTACCCATGTTATATGTTATATCCACCTTATGCTCTTCACATCTGATATTGAATTTCCGCTGGGTCATACCTGTGAACTGATTTCTGAGATATAAATGATATAAATAGGACAAACATGGCAACACGTAGTATTTGATCTTCAGTTGGCAAGAATACTAAGTATTGCTAAAAATGCATTATTTCATATAACAAGCAGCTAAGTAAGCAAAATATAACGTGTTATTTACCATTATAATGCATTGAACTCATAATAAATGAAGAGACAAAAGAAAAAATAAATAATAATTTCTTTAGAGAAGAAAAAAAAGAAATAGAATTGTACATTATTTCATAACAGGCAATTACATCATCCGACGTAACAGAATGAATAACCAATTCATTTGTAATTAAAGATAGAAGACATACATAAAATTACATACAGTTAATTTGCTTTTTATTGAAGAAAAATTAAGTATTTATTAATTAAAACTACATTACAAAAAGAAAACTAAATGTTTTTTCTTCCATAATATATACGCATTTGTTCCAAAATAATTATCCAAATAACAGCATATTATTTATAATTAAACTACACAGTTTTAAACTAGAAACTAAGTATCGTAAATAATTTTATTAAATGAGTATTACACATTATTTTATTTTTTAATATTTATATATAAATCCCATTTATGTATAAATGATGCTTCATAAATGTAATAAATTTTGTAGCATCAAGAAATATTTATTATAAATCCTACAGTGAGAGAAATCACTTAGACATGTCCACATATTTTTTTCATTAATATATATATATATATATATATATATATATATATATAATATTGTTTAATGTATGTTGATGCATTAATATTTAATGGATGCCCTGATTTTGGAGGCATTTTTCTTTTTAGGAATGTCATGTTTTGATGCTGTTTCCCTGTAAATTCTAAGGATTTTAAAAATGGTTTATGTTAGCCTCTAAGTTTTGTAAACATTTCCGAATCATGACCAAAGATGACTATGCTGTTAATAAAATAACAATACAACACAACAACAACAACAACAACAATATAACAATATCTTAGGCTTTAAAAAGTCCTTCCGGCCTGTGGAAGGAAGGAGCAGTTTCCATTTTACTTGTTTTAAGAATTCACCCAATTATACACAAACACAGGAGGCTAATATGAATAAACCCGATTATAATAGATTCGCAGTTTTCGTCAATATTCAAAGTGTAGGGGAATTTCGAAAAATCAATCACGTATAGCCAAGTTGATTTTATTTACGAAGATTATTTTTTTTAGTTAGAGGCAAAATAAAAAAAAGTCTAGTTTGCTTTATTTAGGGACACTGGTAACAGTGGAGAACCGAGGATTGAATCAATCTTTATTTACATGTTAATATTTAATTTGAATTCAATTATCGATAAGAATAACCTGATTAATAACATCCTTTATGGTTTTAGTAATATAATATGCTCTTATTAACCCAATACGTAGCCAGTTCTTATTCCCATTAATACTTCACGTTAAATTGATTTATCGTTAGAAACAGCCTGATTTAATGTCAGAAGTTTATCGCGAACACCATTTTAATAAAATGAAATTGGTATTATGACAACATTTCATTTGTATAATGATTAAGGTCCTATAATCAATATATTATTTCCTGCGTAAAACCAATATCATTATGATGTGGTTTGGATAATTCTATTGTCTCTGATATTTCAAATAATACAGAGGCTGAAATTTCTCAAGTTTATTTAAATTATTATAATCAATAGCATGAAAGGAATGATGTGGGATGGAAAAGAAATAACTTCTATTTTTCTAATATTTTAAAGAAGAATTGTATTAATGCAAATCGATAGTATTCTGATATATTGTCTGATTTTTTTTCAACTTTATTCGATGTTAAAAGATAATACGGTATTTGTGTCAGGTTGGGTAAAAACGATCGTATTTAGTGAGTTCTCCCGAAGGATTACTAAATGCTTCATGTATGCATCAAATTACCAAAGTTTTAAAATGACTTTATTTAATTTCAACTTACGAACGTGACTCTTAATTATTCTATTAAACAAGATTTTCATGTAATAATTTGAAAATTTTGAAGATTTCTAAGATTTTATTTAATTACCAGCGTATCTTATGCAACTGTAATATGCAGGTCTGTTGCTTCACACTATTCATAACTTCAATTTGTTCTTTTAATTCAAAATAACGACTGTATCATAACAACTTCCAGTTGTTTGAAAGAAATGTAGCTATATGATATTATTAGGCAACACAATAAACAAATAGTAGTGCGGCTGCTGACCAACTAGATACTGATCGTAAATCCGGTCTCAAAACTGGTCTTGTAATTTTAAATTTCTGCGTTGTCCCTATTAATGTAATACTAAAAAAATAAAGATTGTAAAATAACCATACATAATTCACAGCATACACATTTCTAATCTTAATTTACAGCTATTATTTAGTTTGCGAGACACGTGGCATTTCATTGAATAAGGTAACAAGTAGAATTTAGTTTTCATTATTTTAAGCGTATAAATGTAATTTCGCTCTTTTTCGAGTAAGGGAAAAATACTTCATAATATCAAAATGTAAATTGTATGCTGCGGCCATCGCAAAACTTTTTTCTATATTATTTTAATATAAAAATTAATATGGAGCTATTACACGCACAAAATTACGTACTATTTTGCATATTAAAATCATAAGACGAAACGCAAGTTCTGCTACTTCTTTCAACTGTAGTAATTATTGGCTCTCATTTTCAAAACAAAGTAACGTATTTCTATAAATAAACAACAATTATTTATTAAAATATTCTCTGATGATGAGCTTGGAAAGCTTGAAAGTGCTAAGAAGTTTTAAATATAATGTATATTTTAAACTTGTAACCCATTTTTCATTACTTTAGTCGCCTTTTAATTAAAACTGTGGACTTTTTAAAGTTCACATTATATATTTAATAGTGCATATTCTTTAAATTTAACTTTGAGTTAGAGTGATCAGCAAGTAAATAAAGAACAGTTCAACAAACCGTTCAACGCCCCCTGTTGGATATAAAGACTTTAAAAACCATATATATTTCCAATTTATTAACTTGAAATATAACTATTTGCGTATTTCTACCCAACAGAAACTGAGATCCTAAAATCGGGTCTGCAGGTGGTTTCCACCAAGATATGTCTTACAGACCAGTTGCATTGTAACATGCTAATCGAGTTCTGTCTAATCTTTGAATTTCAGCCGTCAACTCAATATGGTGATGGTCTGTGCAGCTGACTCCAGTTCTATTTGCAACATGAAAATTTCAGCTGCCTCATTACTTTAGCTAGGTTCTCGAACCTCCAGTAACATTTTAGGATATATTTCCACTGTTCAAAGCTTAGTCTAGTTTCTGATATTATTTTAAGTTATTTGTAATTAATAGGAAAAGAAGAAAATGTCAGTTATTGGCGAAAAAAATCTGTATATATTTCTGAGACAATCTGTATATTACCGCATTGCATGTTAGAAAACTTTTCCTCATAGGCGAAAACCTTTTTTTTTAAATAAATTAGCGCCACCCCCCTGCTCACTACTCTAACCAACCCCCCGCTTCCATTCGGTATCGCGATTTGGTATTCCATTCCATTCGTTATCACGAAGCAATCCCTATTTTCTAGCCAACCCCAGACGTAATTGTTTCGCTTTTTCATTCTGGATCGATTTGCGATACCTTATTTTCTGTGCATTCAATTTTTAGATTCCACTTGCTAAAAACGCGCTCCTCAACAACTCCTGGCAATTTTATTTCCTTATCTCCAAGCACATAATGATTAGAGCTTACAGAGTTTCATAATTATAAGGATTATTAAACATAACATTATATATATATAGTGTTACGAATATTGTAAATAGTTAGTATTTGTGCTTAAAAATAATGTAAATAGTTCAATTAAGCTCTATTCATAAGTTAATATTAGTTTTTGTTGTATTGAAATATCTCAATTTGTTGATTTTCTGCAAGCAAGTAAACCCTATTGGATTTCAAAACGAGTCTATGGAAATTTGGCGAAATACTGGAAATAGCGCTAAGTTGGCGTCGCTTTCGGCGACTAATTTTGGTCGCCAAATTTGGCGATATATCGCCAAGTTGGTGGCAAATTTGGCGACGTTTGGCGTCAGAGCCTCCACCTCCTTGGTAATCCCCCTTATAGCGTTAGAAAGCTATGACCAATCAGATGTGTTTCACGGTACCTACGCAGATTTTCATTGGTCCATTTCCAAATCGCAACTTTTTTATATATAGAAGGATGCATCTATACACACATAATGTATGCAAAATTAATTCCAAGAAGAAAATATATACATATATCTTTTATTTTGTAAGCGAAATAATTCTTTTTTATTAAAAAATCATTCAACAATGTCGATTGTTTTAGAAAATGACTCCTAAGACCAAAAGCGTAAAATTCAGAAATACCTTCTAATACTGAATACTAGTTTTATGAAAGGCAGAAACTGCTTAACATGCGCTGCATATTAAAATTATTTTTAGCAGGTAAAGCAAGTAATTACGTTGGAAAAGGAAGGAATAATATGCAATAAGATGAAAATTTCTAAATATTTTAATTAAAACTTAAACAATTTGCATTTCTGCATTTTGATAATACTTCTACTCATATTTTCAGGAGAGAAATTTAAGAAATAAGCTTTTCTGGATGTAATAACGAATTTAAATTTTTAAAACATAATGAATGAAAATAAGAAATACATATACTGCAAATTGCCCCTTTAACGAAGAAAAAAAGAGATTATTTGTCGGTGTTCTTTAAATAAATAAGTTACCAGAGTTATATATTGCTTTGACGCACAAAAATTAAAAAGGAATCATTTGTGATAAAAAGAAAAAACTAGAAATAAAATAAACCATTGTGAATATCTTGGTAAGAAATAATTGTGGGATCGGTTATTAATTGTGGAGGAAACTCAATTATTGATTAATTTCTGCATGCTACTTAAAAAAACAAAAGTTAAATGTCATCAACTATTGCATCGAACTATTTTTTTTTTTTTTTTTTTTATTCTATCAGAATTTATTCCAAAGAAATCATTTTTAAAGTTCATCTACTGTAAAATAAATTGTTGATTTTACAGTATTTTACTGACAACTGAGGCGCCAGTTTAAAATAGTAGAAATAACATTAATAAACCATAAAATTAGCATGTAACATATTAAAATAAAACACTCATACTACAATATATATTAAAAAACACATACACACATAAATAACGTCTGCATTCAACAGTTAAAGGTATATATAAATATTATACAGACTTACAAACAATAAATACAATAAACCCAACTGGAGTGAAAAATTAGCCAGAGGCAGGAATCGAACCAGGGATTACAGTATACAATATAAAGACTGCTGCTCTAACTACTGAGCCACTCTGGCCTATACCTGGGTCTACAATTTCTCACTAATAAACCAGGTTGGGGAATTCACCAGCTTCCCCAACACTTCTATTTACCTATATTATTACTCCTGTTTTATCTATACGGCAGCCTTGGATGACCAGACAACGATGAATAGATTTTACTATTACATCGATCTACGATAATTATAATAAAACATTCATACTACAATATATATTCCGGTCATCCAAGGCTGTCGAATAGGTGGCTGGTGACTTCTCCAATATGGTTTATTAGTGAGAAATCGCAGACCCAGATATCGGCCGGAATAGCTCAGTGGTTAGAGCAGCTGTCTTGTATATTGTGGTCCCGGGTTCTATTCCTAGCTCTGGCTAATTTTTCACCTCAGTTGGGTTTATTATATTTATTGTTTGTATGTCTGTATAATAAGTAACGTATTGTTAAGCAGTAATATAATGTTTAATTCATTTATACGACGGTATATTACTGCTTATTTTACTGTTATAAACTGACACCCCAGCTACCAGCATTTACCGTAAAATCAAAACATTTTTTTGCAGTGTATGAACACACACACACACACACACACACACACACACACATATATATATATATATATACGTGACTTAGTATGGATCTAATATATCAGCAGAAAAAAAAATCAATTTTTGTTTGGTTGAACTAGGGGATTCTGCCTCATTTAAACTACGCTTGATAACTCCAGTCCATGCTCTAAAAACATGTTAATTTACTCCTACTTTAAAAGATTACCTTACTAAGGAAGATTAAATTATGTTATCACGACCAGTGTGATATTTTGTATTCGGGATGCCATTCATCTCTTTTTGAGTCATGAATATTTCTGCCTCCAAGGTCGTATCCATTGTTATCGCGAATGCTGTTGGCCGTTTTCGTGATTGATCAAGAATGATCAATTACACATCGGTAAAACAACTTGTACCAAATGGTCAAGTAAAGAAAGACGCAGTCTTCGGGACTTTCATAACGTTTAAAAGAAAAGTTTTATTTTACACGTTATAAGACAATCGTTTGGAGTATAACATTTAAAATATACTGTTTGAGATATGACGTAATTTTCATCATTAAATGCTATTCGCTCGCATGATTAAAGTTTTTTTTTTCATTAGCCACGTATAAATATATATTTCAATTGAAATGTGTTTGGATTTTTATTATTTTAGCTTTTTAAATATGACGTAATTTTCACAATTAAATACTTTCGCACGTAACAGATTAATTATTTTAAAGTTGTCTTTCTTGTTTTACAAAATTCACAGATTAATTATTTTAAAGTTGTCTTTCTAGTTTTAAAAAATTCACATGTAAATAATGTTTTTCAATTGAAAATTTTATTAAGAATTATTACTTGAGATTTTAAAAATCTGACAACAGTATGTAAAAAATGGCTATTTCAAACTATTAATATATTTTAAATAATAAAACTTTGTAAAAAAAATTGAAAAAAAAAACAAAAAAAACAAAAAGGCAAACTTAAAAAATAATGACATACTATGCATATTTGAAAAGATACAGATTAAAAAATGACTGCATAGCACATGACTGCATACATTAAAAGATGACTGCACAGCACAATCAAGTTAAGTATATGCCTGCGAAAAATATTAAATTCTATGCATAGTTTTTAACTCTATAAAACTTTAATATTAAATACGAATTTGCGTGGTTATCATACATTTCTCTAAAAAACTACTAGTTTTCAAGCTGCCAAAAGCAATAGTTTTTTATTAGGAGCAGAGAAAATCAAAAGGTCGCAATAAATTTAATTGTAGAAGCGGCAGCAACAGCATTAGTTAGTTTTATATATATATAAAAAAACAGAGAAATTGTCTGCGTTCTATTTCTATGAATATGTTATAAAATATGCAGTTTTACATTGTTTTCAAAACAGTTGTCGTATCATGTACGGTTTCTACAGAGACAAGTCAAATGTTTAATGTTTGAATCATTTACTGTGCAACAAAATGGACGACAATAGTTGGATTCAAAGTGAATGAGAGAAAACCAAAAAATTTTCCTCACAAAAACATTCTCTTGTACTAAACCATTCATGCTTAAATAGGCCAGTTCCCTTTAAGCACGTAGATATCATTTCAAATATATAAAAGAAAATCTCATAAAATCGCCTTTGAAAATCGATTTTCAATAAATATGCTCAGAAACTAAACAGACGACAGAAAATACGATAAATATTAATCAATTTTAAGCCATTGTTTTCTCTTATAAAAGTGGATTTATTTGAAAACGATATAACAAAAAATTCAACTCCAACAATTTCTAACAATTAATGGATAGGATCTTGAGTAAATTGAGAAATGGCCTGAATTTCTTAAAACTAGAAAGAAAATATGGAGCTCTGAGTGTTTCATTTATTATTTTATTTGAAATGTGTCGTTACTTAGAAAATAAATTCGGATATCGAGTTAAATGTTATTGGGAAACTGGACCAAATTCGACACAGAAATCGAACTGAATTCAACACAGAAATCGAATTAAATGTAAAATCAATGGTTACGTTTTCATCTGGAGATTTTACTTATTGTAAACCGAGATGTATTACATTTTGTTTATATGGCTGTTGCAGCAGACGTTATAGGAATTTTGATCAGAGTGGATTTCATTTTCTAGAATAGAACGAAAAAGATCTGGAACATAAATTTAGATAAAGATAGTTTTCCTAAAAAAGCACATTCTTTCTCTAATCATTGATCGAAAAAAAGAAAATTTGTAACAAGAACAAAAAAAGCTGCATACAGCATAGTTTATGACACACTTTCCAACGCATCCAGATTACAGTAACAAAAGTTTACAACTTCTTAATGTGAAAAATGCCTAAATAAACAATTTAGAAAATGCATAACGTATTTGAAAACCCGATTTCTACGAAATAGTACGAAATACGAATAGTTTCCCGAATATTACGAAAAATATCCTAATTTGTTTGCGCAGCCCTGTATATGTTCAATAGATTCATATGTATATTACATAGTATGGTAAAAGTTTGTTCAATTAAACTCAGCACAGATGAAATTTTCCATTCAGCAATTTTCGTCAATAAACGGTAATGCACATGAGATCTTGTGTGTAGCCCTGCATATGATCTATTGAATTTATACACAACAAGTAATATGAAAATAAATAGTTTTAAAACGTATATCAACTGAAAACCCATTTCCAGCAATTATTCTTCACAGGCAGTACTGCAGCCAAGTACTTTAGTGTGTCCTTCTAAATGAACAATAAATTATCTGCACACATGCATTCTACTGTAAACATTTTGTAGTACACCTCAGTGGTATACAAAAATTTCAATATATTTAAAATAGTGTGATATCATTAAAATACATCTCAAATGGTTTTTCCTCATAGACCGTAATGTAACGGAATTATTTCGAGTGTCCCTGTAAATGAACCGTTAATGCTATACACTTTATTTTCAATACGGAGCATGCCACAATAAACACCGATAACATACAGGGTGACCCAAAAGTCCCTGATTCATTTTAAAATTCAATATAAAATCAAGTAACTGCCGTACAGGAGTGCAGTTAGGACTAAAATGTTTCTCGTGATAAAAAGTTTTCTTCAAGCTAATGAAGATACTAATTAGTTCCAAACTTCGGTCATAGAAGGAGCCGCTTGTCCCTATATTTCATTTCAAGCATGCGTTTTTTTCTTATTTTCAGATTAGTTTTGACACTGTGACACAGAAATGACGACTCCCAGCAGAAAATTAACTGTGTAGGTTAGTACTTCGAAACCAAATCGAAACTATTCTGAAAATCAGAAAAAACGCGTCATATTTTTGCAACCAATTTTAGCATCTCTGGTTTTGATATACATGTATATGATAGATTATACAGGATGTCTACAAATTAGTTGGACAATTTTGTAAGTTAAAGACTTCTGAAATATTAAATGAAATTAACTAGTTGTAAGTCAGACTAGTTGCCGAAGTTGTTTGATAGATAACTTTAGATGTCATAACTGACTCAATCGCTTAGCGAGCGAAAGTGTTATTCAATGGCCACCACGATCACACGACCTTTCACCACTTGATTTTGGTGTATGGGGTTTTGTAAAGGGTCAAGTCAAGCCGCCACTTCCTGCATCTATTCCTAAATTAAAATCAAGGATTTGTACTGCATTAATTTGATAAACGGAAGCATCTGACAAATCTGTCGCAAGAAATGATTTACCGATGGGACATTTGCAGAGTCATGAAGGGAAGTCACATCAAACATTTGTGATAATGGTAAACTTGAACTATTTTTTTTCAATTCCTACTATTAGCTCACACTCTCCCTATATATATTTATATATTTATATATCTTGTTCAAATTTTCAATCGTTAATGAAATACTCATTATTCATCCTATCAAGTTGAAATAAATTTTTTTAAAACTTGTACTGGATGACAATTGATGTTAATACAGTTTTTTCAAATATTAATTAATTAATTAAATTTTAATTAATTAATTTTAGTTTTGCATGGGAAACAAAATGGCGGCCATTGGTTATTGAAGATCAATGAAAGTATTTTCAATAAGGGGTTACCATAGGGAAGACCCTGTTCTGTCGCCAAATACAGCCAAGTTTGTCGTCAACTTGGCGATATCTCTAATAGTTCGCCAAATTCTCATAGACTTCCATTGTAAATCTACTTGCTTATAGAAAATCAACAAATTGAGATATTTTAATGCAACAAAAACTAATGTTAGCTTAAGGGATTATATTAAATTTTTCTTTGATGACCTAAGTAGGAATTGACTTTAAAAACAAAATTTTTATATTACTTGTTCTATCTTACAACAATATTTACTTTAATTTTTTTTCCTGTCCATTCCATTCAATAAATCATTCTTTTTGTCCAACTAATTTGTAGACACCCTCTGTATAGCACCCATTGGAATTCCCTATACTATTTTCATACTATCTCGGAACGACAGCGGTGTACCCGATCACTGTAGATCCCACAGGAAAAATTTTAATGCCAAATGTCACAAGTTTGAGTCGTCGACCAGTGGCCTCAGGAGATCAAGACGCTTTATACATCGGATGACCGCCGCGGCCTCATTAACCTCAGTAACTACATTCAACGAAGCTGGAAATCAGATAACATAATAGCGTAGGATGCTAATATAGCAAAATTACACAGCTTGCTGAAGTAAAATGAATGGTAGCTCGATTACGGAAGGTGACTAGGTTAATTTTAAACCAAAAATATATAAATTGTTAAATTCTGATTTCGCATAGAAATGATTTTTCAGTTGATACAAATTAAGATGATATATGATTATTATTATTTTGTTTAATATGAAAAGAAAAATTCTTTGTCTCTCATTTTACTTTCTGGTATCTGCCATATTAAATTTAAAATTAATGTGAAATAAATAAATTGAGCAATTTTGTTATCATCATTAGAAATCTTTTCGTTTAATATCTTGATGCCTACTATACATATAAAATGCAAATGGTAATTTCATTCTGGCAGCTTATAACTTGAGTTCAGCTGAATTGAGTTTGATAACTTATCACTATTAGACAATTTTTTAAGGAAGATTTTAATAAATTGTATATCGTTCTATATTATGAGTGCTTCATAAAGGTCTCCCAAAATTTAAAATTCAACAATTCATTAACTATACCACAAAGCTATTGTAAATGGTACATTTATTAGGTAGCTCATGCATTTTACAGAAAGTAATTTAAAAATAGTTTACATTTCCGTAAATAAATGGCGCTGTACAGTCTCAAAATATAAAAACTTATATTTGATTCAGGTTTGTTTGTGAGTTTGAGCGATCTTACAATGCACTGTTAAAATTTTTGCAGCATTCTGGCAGGTCATTCGACCGTTTTTTGAAAAAACGGTTTCATAACCATAATTTAACAAACTTCTGACCATAAAATGGCCAATAATATGGTCAGAATAATGTTAAAATTACGGTTGTGTAACCGTTTTTGGAAAAAATGGTCAAATGACCTGCCAGAATGCTGCAAATTTTTAACAGTGTGAGACATTACTGCGATAGATAACAGACGCACTATCTACAAATGAAATTAGAACAAGTTAAAAAAAAATTCTTCAGGCAATTTATCAAGTACATGATAAAAGTTTTTTAACTTCAACTTTATTAAAGTTAATTAAGAAATGTATTTTGAAGTTAGAGGTTAGTTTTAACAAAAACGTTTTAGAAGCACGCAGTGTCAGAGAATGTAATTCTAAGATGATTATATTAAATGTATTTTATATAATTTTGCCAGAGGAATAATTCTGCATAGTTGAAATATCATTCTACACTTTCGATTTCGAGGAGAGTTTCGTAAGAGCAAAAGCATAAAAGTTAGAGAAGGGCTCATATAGGAGCAAAAGCGTAGAATTTAATAATCCCCTAGTCTACAAAGTACGACTAGTTTTACGAAATTCTAACATTGCTTAATATGCACGGCATATTAAAATTAGTTTTCGTAAGTACAGCAAGTAATTGCGTAAGAAGAAGGAATAATATGAAACAAGATAGAATTTTCTAAATATTTTAATCAAAAACTAAACGTTTGCATTTTTGCATATTAATAACACTTTTTCTCACATTTTCATGAGATAAACTTAAAAAATGAATTCTTCTATGTGTAATTAAGATTTGTAAAACATAATAAGTGAAAATAAGAATGAATGCGTATTTCAAAAAGAATCCTGTAAAGAGGATGGTGTATGTTCAAATTGACAATTTTCTCTTTTGAGTAATAAGTTCAATTAATAGTGACAAATTTTATATAATTATTGTTTACGTGCATATGAATACTAAACATTAATATGTTTAAGTAAAATACTGGTGATCGCTTTACGAGAAAGAGGATTTTTGTTATAGAAAATGATGCACAAATAGTTCATATTTAAAAATTATCCATGTTATTTGTTAACGAGTGAAAAATAATGATTAGTTCTAAAAGTAAAATTAGTTCATATACCATGCTATCAGGCGTTATTATTATTGTGGAGAGCAACATCAGTACAGACCCTTCGTTGTGTGCTTTTTTTTTTGTTATTATAAAGACACTATTTTCTTTAAAAAATTCTTCTATGTTGTCTGTATGAAGTTACATTATAAGCAATCATTAAAAATATATTTAGTTACTTAAAAGAAACATAATCTGACACTTATAAAGTACTAAAAGAATTTATAACCAAAAAAATAAAGACTCAGAATGATATGAAATGCACAAGACGGACGTCAAAATAAGAACCGATAATAGAAGTTATATAGTATTGCATTAAAATATACCTTTTACCTGTCAGACTATATGTTTTGTTTTAAGTAACTAAATATATTTTTATGATTGTTTATAATGTGAATTAATACAGACAATATAGAACATTTGATTAAGAAAAATAGTATTTTTAATAACAAAAAATAACATATAACTAAGGGTCTGTACTGTTGTTGCTCTTCACAATTACAATAATGCCTGATAGCATGGTATATCAATTAACATATAATTGGGAAACCTTTCTCGAATTTTGCTCTTATAAGTTGTTTGTTAATTTTAACTTGATAAATAGTCTTTGTTTTACGTAGGAATTTGCATTTATTGGAAAAAATAAAACCATTAATTCACTTGAAAAAATTAGAAAGCGACAGAAAGAAAAGTAGTTCGCATGGAATGAGACAAGATAAATTTTAAACCTGCATAAAACTTGTTAAAAATTTCATTGGGTTATATCATATTCAGAATGATAAATCCTGATAATTTATCGAAAAAATAATTCTGCATATTTTTTTTTCCTTTTTAAAAAATTTTAGTATTACATCTTTAAAGTCTTCCATCTTATTAATTAAAAAAAAGTTGAATTTGCCTGCCTCATTTTAAAAGTTTCTCAGCGAAAGAGTTTTTGTTTTCAAATGACTATGACGGATGCAGTGTTATGTCATACGGGAAAATAACAAAATCTAATAACGAAAACATTGTTGTTTCTAATATTGTGTTGAAGAGAACATCCGGAGTTTGATGGAAATTCATGCATTATTTCTTGAGATAAAGCTATTGCGCAAATTGGGAAAAATGCAGCATAGCAGCGCCACTTGGAGGATGATTTACGCCAAAAACTAATCAGCACCAATTTATATTAAGTATTAACTAAACGTATTTTTTAAAATAAAATTCCGTGCATTAGTTTTTGAGATAGAGCGCCCACAAAATTTGTGTCACAGACAGACTGGCAGAGTCACAATCTCACAAACCGACATTTTGTAAAAACATGTTTTCTGGAATGTCTGACCCCTAAATGTGTAAATCAGTCGAAAACCAGAATTCGAATTTTCACGAATTCAATACTTTCTTCTTGTAAAGATAAAAGAAAGTAAAAAATGAAAACTTGCAGTTTTATAGAGAAGTATGCGTTAAACACGTTGAATCAGACAGTTTTTTATTCGAAAAATTATTTTAAGCGCTATTTAATGTTAAAATCTTTCAAGATAGTTCAGCTACTTAAGTTTTATAGGATATGCATAGGACTATGCATATAAATTTTGAACATCGTTTTTCAAGTATATACTTGACTGTATTGTAATGTGCAGTGTCAATCCTTTTTAAGTAGATTTCGTAAGAAATACTACCTATTGCAGTCGTTACCATGGTGCAACTTTTGAAAAATAGCTTCATAACTTTTCATTATAGGACCCCAGGAACCCAAAACCACCCCCACCTAAAAAGTTTATATGTCTATATATATATATGTATGTATGTACTAAATTTTGTCCGCACGATAAAAGTCGCAATTATGCACGGATCGTCTTCAAACTCGCCAACAACTTTGAGATGGCTAATATCTCAACAGGGATTGAAAATGGGCAAAATCGGCCCAAGGGAATGGAAAATGTGGAGGGTTCAAAATTTTGAATACCGTCTTAACATGATTCTGATAAAACCAGCTCTTACACAACAATGACAGGAAAAAATTAATATTTTTCGTTATAGCAATTGCCAACAATTAAAAAAAAGCAATAAAATTCTCACCACAACAATTTCTTTTCTATTGCAAGTTTTCACGTAAAAAATTAAATTAAATAAACAGTTTGACGGATTGAAAACAAATTGAATATTACGTCATAAGTTTTCTAGAGTAAGATTTCCACATGAAAACTGAAAATGAAATAAATAGTTTGACGAATTAAAAACAAAAACAAAATAATGCGTCAAATTGGAAATAAAATGGACCTCAGCAGGTGAATATGTAACGTCATGTCAGTTTGAAGAAACTTATTAAAACACGATAAAAACCCGACTATGGAAATATTAATTTATTTTAACACTTTGAGGTTCTCTGAATTAGCTTTAGCTATTTTTTAAACCTATTCTACATACATGCGTGTGTGTATTCGTGTATATTAGAATTTTCACAAAATGTTTAGTTCCCTTGAGCTCATTCTTAGTGAAGGAACTGGGTTTATCTCTAATCTTGATTTAAGTTTTGTTGGTGAGCACTTAACTTCGAAATCTAACTCCGCTTGTAGGCCCGAGCCGGCAGGGATTTTTTTTAATTGTCTAATTTTTGTGGATTTTTCCAACTTTCATTGTCTAAATGGTGATCTAATTCATGGTTTGAAAATTCCGCTTTTACCTAATTTAATAAACGCAAATAATAATAATTCCTAATACGCCTAAATGGAAAATCTATTTATATGTGACTATTGAAAAAGTAATATAACTTCTTAAATATTAAATTATTACACGCGAAAAGCATTTAAAAGTGGAAATTTCTTTATTTAAAACGTCGTAATTAAACGATTGACTTATAGCGACTCTAAAATCATTTTACAGAAGCTGGTTTTCAAATCTTTAATTGCTCTTTCTTAATCAATGATGAAACCAGCTATCAGTTTTTGCGACAACAGTGGATGCAACCTTGAGAATCAAACAATCATTCCATGAAATCAAAATTAATGGTAACCCGGTTACAAAAAATTACCACTGGTCATGATTATATAATTTAATTTTCCTTAGACGGGTTATCTTTTAACAAGTAATATAAAAATTTTGTTTTTAAAGTCAATTCCTACTTAGGTCATCAAAGAAAAATTTAATACAATCCCTTAAGCTAATATTAGTTTTTGTTGCATTAAAATATCTCAATTTGTTGATTTTCTATAAGCAAGTAGCTTTACAATGGAAGCCTATGGGAATTTGGCGAAATATTAGAGATATCGCCAAGTTAGCATCACTTTTGGCCACTCATTTTGGTCGCCAAATTTGGCGATATATCGCCAAGTTGTCGACAAACTTGGCGACAGAACAGGTTCCCCCCTATGGTAACCCCTTTATAGATATGAAGATTCATTAAATACGTTTCAATAACCAATGACCGCCATTTTGTCTCCCATATAAAATGAAAATTAATTAATTAAATTTTAATTAATGAATTAATATTTGAAACATCTGCATTAACATTAATTGTCATCCAGTACAAGTTTAAAAGAATTTATTTCAACTTGATAGGAAGAATAATAAGTATTTTATGAACGATTGAAAATTTGAACAAGATATATAAATAAATAAATATAGGGAGAGTGCGAACTAATAGTAGGAATTGAAAAAAAAAAAACAGCGCAAATTAACGCTTTTTTAGAGCATAGGGAATCTGAACAGGAGTGTCGGCCGTTACACGTAAGGGAAAATAACTCCTAGTAAGGAAAGAAAAGTTTTTAGTGCGTACTATTTATATGACAATATAGACTAAGGAAAATATTTTGAAGACGTCTGGAAATGTTGTACTGCAATATGATTATACAGATATAAACATTTTCCAGTATATTCAGTTTGTGTATCATAAATTATTGGTTCTGATAGGTAGCTCTAATTTTAGGTATAAAGAATGAAATACATATTTAAGTAATATAATCACAAACAGTGTAAAGAGATTCAAAGGAGCCTATTTTTTTACTACTAAATTTTGCAGCAAAAATGAAGTAATAATAACATACGTATTCGACATATGATATCATTACTATATGTAAATAATAACAAAACTAATTGATAAGACAGAAAAATAGTAAATATCCCAACGCCAGGCCCGATCGAGTTAAATTGCCTTTATTTTAAAAAAAATCTTTAATATCATTTCCGTTACATTACCTACATTACAATAAGCACGTATCTTCCGGACAAGTTATTTGGGCCTGTGTTCGAGGCTGGGAGTAAAGTTCATTTGTATAATATTTCTATGATTTTTATGACAGACAACATATGAACATAACTCTATATCCAAACAACGATATTGCACAACAGTTTCATTCTGTGATCGGGGTACTTTTACAAAAAGGTCATGCTACTGTTCACTGGCAGTTGAAAAAAAAAATGAGCAACCCTGATGATTCATAGCAATGATATAGACTCATCGCATATCAAAAAAGTTAGTAAGTTTGTTATATATGCACATTAGTTATCAGGATTTTGGGATTCAAAATAACTTTAATAATAGCAAAATTGAATAGCTGCAAGATAACGACCCTCGAAAAAATAGTCATACTACTGCCATTAGATATTATCATGTTTTATAATTTAATTTTTTACTCAAAATCTTTTTTTAGAAATCTATATAATAAAGCAGTAGTTCCCAACCTTTATTGGTACACAACCCACCTATAAGTAAAAAAAAAAAAAAAGAAAAAAAGAAAAAGAAAAAAAAATCTCTTTCTTATAAGTATAATATTGAGAGTGAAAATATGTATGGTAATATTTATTAAGAATAAAACACTAGATTTTAATATATGTTTTTTCATCGCATTGCAATTCTCTACCAGTTCTTTTTGCTGTTAATTTATCCTTAAATGGTTAAATTTCCTGACGCGCATGCACACATCATTTAAAATAATGGCATTTCTCTTGTAACAAAAGAAAAAAAAAATTACAACGACTTTTTGGAAAATGATTTTTCAGAGACTAAAGTTTAAGACATAAAAAATCGCACGGAGTTTGTCATACATTACGTACGCCATGGATTAAACATTAATAGTGTTATGACACGTAAAAATTCCAATCGACAAAAATCGCCTGCGACTATTATCCTGCGTATACTATTATCCTGACCTATATATCTGCGTACGTATTATCCACCTGTAACTTATGTATTATCCAAGCATTTCATTGGTTGTTCGAGAAAAGGCTTTTCCATCATCCGATTTCCAAGAAATCTGACGGCCCATTTCAAATGAAATTTCATTCTTAAACTTCTACACACCCCACACTATTACTCTTTACACCGTTGTATAGACAAAAAAATACACTTTTAAATGCAGTTTGTTTGAAAGCTGTATCTCAATTTGTTTCTGAGTTATTCATTTTTTTTTGTAGTTTTTTATTACTTTTTGCCATAGTGGCAACAGAAGGTATCCATCTCTGTTGAAAGTAAAGGGAAATACAGATTACTGTATAGACCAATCAGAAAACGAATGAAATGCAGATTAAACCAATCAAAAGCTTCAGATATGCTTTTGATTTCCTACCCTGACGAGAACAATAACCATTTTTCCAAATGGTTAAAAGAAAAAAAAATCGCGATCCACCTACGAAGTATATCCACAAAGTAAGTTCAGTTTCTATTTCTATCCGCAGCAGCGCTGCGATCGCAATTCCGAGCATGCGCGGCAGGTACTCTGACTGAAGGAGAAGAAATGTACGCTATTTTCAGATCACTGCTGCCGACGTGTTATTTGTAGTGCTTCTTTAGAATGTCAGCCTTAATTGAAAATGCCGCCGCTTGTGAAATCAGATCTGTGATTCGTTTTCTCAATGCAAAGAAAGTTAAACCAACTGAAATTTATTGGCAAATCTGTGAGGTTTACGGACAAAATGCTATGCGTGATTCAATGGTTAGAAGATGGGTCAGACAGTTTAATGAAGGACGAGATCAAGTGCACGATGAAGAACGAAGTGGACACCCGTCTTTGGTTACTGATGAACTGTTTCACGCAATTGAAGAGAAGATTAAGCAAAACCGTAAGTTTACAATTAGTGCTCTTGCTATGGAATTTCCGCAAATCTCACGATCACTAATTCATGAAATTGTTACTGAAAAACTGAAATTTCGAAAACTTTGCTCACGTTGGGTACCCAAAATTCTTACTGAACAACACCAAAAACAACGGATGGGCAGTGCACTTCAGTTTTTGACCATCTCTTCTTACACCTCAAATCTTTCCTTAGTGGTCAACACTTCACCGATGATGACGAGCTCAAAGAACATGTAACCACATGGTTGAAAACACAGGCCTTCTATGAAGAAGGCATACAAAACCTTGTGGCACGCTACGACAAGTGCCTACAAAATTTCGGAAGCTATGTAGAAAAGTAGTTTCACAGTTGTAGATTTTTGTACAATAAATATTTTTTTTTTGTATCTGTACACGTTTTTTTTTTTTATATAACCAAATGGAATAACTTACTTTGTGGATATACCTCGTAATATGAGGATGTACCTAAATATCAGTGTGAAAATTATTGTATGACCTCTATAATCTATCGGCTATCCTATCGCGTAAAAAAGGCCAAATTTTCGTAAAAGGATACACTATCAACAAAAACAAGAATTGGTAATCACAATATGTGTTAGATGAGCAATAATTGAAAATACAAATATATTAAAAAAGTACATTTAATTATTATCAAAACACAACTTTACAATCAGTGATATTTCCGGCACAGGTTCGTACCGATGAGGGCATCTAAGTCAGGGTTAAAACTGGTTAATTTTAACTTTAAGTCACTTTCTACACGCAGTTTGTTTCTGTACTTGTTTTAAAAAAAAATTGCAATTTAATAAATTACAATGACTATTTGGAATTTATTTCGTCCACCAAATTCCGTCGCATGCTCTTCAACAACAGATCGTAAAGATCAAATTTCAGACGACCAAAACCTTCATCGATAAACTCTCCAAGTCCCGTATTGAGAAGAAAAACAGCTTACAAATCGAAAGCAGTTCCACCGAATCACCCACAGATTGCGACAAATTACCTACGTTGAGCTCAATATTTCCCGGTTGAATCGACCTATTGTAAAACGCCGTGGCTACTGGATTGGAGCCCCTCGAGACATAGCCTTTTACTATCAATCGATTAAACATTAGATTGTTTCCTTTTTCGCGCTCGTCTTTTATTCTGTAAGCGATTTTCATGGGCTACATAATCAGTTGAAGACCTCGATTTTCATGGCCTACATAATGAGTTGAAGACCTCGATTTTTGCTTTGCAAGAAGATTTTCATTTCGGCGTCGCTCTTTGGCTTTGGATTTTTCCATATCTGATAATTTGCGCCTACCCATTTTGTAACTTTTTAAATTTTTAAAGATTTTATGCCTTTCGATTACCTATTCGAACAATTTTTAACCATTTTATGCCGTTCTATTACCTATTCAAATAAAAATTCTTCTAAAAGTAAAGAACATCGTTGAATTTCGTTAAAAAAAATAAAATGCGAGCGTCATTTGGCCCCATCCTCGACCGAAAACAACAACCATTTCCAAATGGTTAAAAATAGAAAAACCACGTTCACACAAGTGTGTCGTGTTGAACAACATCAAAGACGATATAGGTATTTCTGGATATTGTGCTCGTATGTTCATTTAGAACAGGTGTGTCAAAGACGCCGCTCGCGGCCACGTTTAGCCCGCCGACAATTACCTCTGGCCGGTCAAGCCGTTTTCACTTACGTTTGATTCAGAAAATGCATTTTGCCCGAACACACTTGCATTAATCCTGGCTACAGTGTTGCTCAGTTGGATGTTCCTTTTCATTTCAAAATACGTACCACTATTTCAGAATACAAAGTTCGCTTGCAGAGCTTCTGAAAATTATCCTATGCTCGATACAATCACCATAGCAGATATTTTTTACTCAATTATGAAACTTTTGTAGTTTAAAAAATAAGTTTATATGGCAAATAATAGTGTTCATGCAACGATTTGTTTAATATAGTGGAACAATTTGAAAATTAAATGAAAAGTGCAAAGGTCTGAGCAATACACTTAATAATACAGTTATTTTTGTCATTTTGATTGCAATATGAAATATCAAATATGTGTTTTTACCTTGTTCGGAAGCGCACTTTTGTACGGCATCCTTATTATATTCAATTTTTCAAAATAATAAAAAATCGTAAACGTAATAATGGATGTATTTTACTTAAGTATTTCCTTTTAAAAATTTCCGTTTTTTTTTTCTTCAGTAGGTAGCTTTACAATTTTGCTCCCCCCCCCCCTTTTAAAAAACAAAACAAAGCTGTTTTTTCTATGTACAAATATTATTCTGTGCGATAGTAATGTTTTACTTCTTCTTTTACTTTTACTTTTTTTTTCTAATGTGGCCCGTTGATTTGTATACAAAGGTTAATTTGGCCCTCGGTGGTAAAAGAGTTTGACATGTCTGATCTAGAAGGAATTACGGATTTTTCTTTTTCTATTTTTGAAAACCGCCTTCAAAGAGAAAATCAAGATAAGTCAATTAAGGAATCTTCTTCCGATTTTCTGAGTTTTGGGTTTTTCAAACGTTCGTTTTCAAAAGGATTTCAAATCCACAAACTCGAGAGCGGGGGGATCAGAGTTGCCATAATGACTGCGCGACTGCTACCATATCTCACATCGAGGTCACAACGTAATACAGACTAACTATTTAAGAAAACAGTTTTCTCATGAAGTTTTAGTTTAAGCTGACAGCGATTATTGCAGTTTTAAAATTGTATTTGTTATATTTTTTAAACAGATGAGATAAAAGTTATATTTTTGTGGCAAAACTCAATTATTCCGCGACCCACAGGTTCGGAACCGCTGCAAACAAAGTCCATGAATAACGCAAACGTCAAAATTACGGTGGCAAAACCTGATCAGTTATTTTTCTTGCAGTTTCTTTAAATTTATAATATTATTAGAATTAGTAAAGAATAAAAAATGAGTGGCATCAGGGACAAAAAGGTGGGAAGAAAAAATGAAAAAGTTATCATCTCCATAGGCTTTTCTATGTTAAATTAACATTGAGAAGTGACACTGGAAGTAAATAAGTAAGCTCTAAAAGTTCCGCTCGAGTGTTTTCAAAAACTATCCGGTGAATTTTTTTGCAAATAGTGTCATTCGATAGAGAATATTCACGCAGTGGTTTATGAGTAAAATATACAGGGATAACCATCATTTTTGATAAAAAATTTCGTATTTTATTGATATTTTTGTCAAAAGAGGTTGCCAGTGATTATATTTCGGCGATATTATCGTAGGTTAAAGAATTGAAACGGCTGTGTCAGCTAGAAAATAATCTCAGAAATTACAAGAAATAAACCGTTATTCGTTTAATAATAATAATAAAAAAAAAAGGAAAAAAAAAAAGAAGAAAGAATAAAAATTCTTTTAATGACAGGTAAATTTATAAAACGAAAATATTTATCTTAAACATGAAAGGAATGTTTATAAAGCTTAAAAAATAAATTATTGCGAAAGATGCCATTGATATGCATTATTTGGCACTTTATCGCTTGCGTCAGTTTAATAAAAATGAGTCTGAAAACTTGAAGAAATAAAATCCAAGTTACATTCTTTAGTCTTTTTCTTTTTTTTTCTCAATTAAATTATTATTTTTATATAATTCTCCCATCATATGATTCAAGTATTTTTAAAGAAGAAGAATTTGTAAAAGAATTTGTAAAAATTGCTATATTAGTGAGTTACATGCTATTTATTTATTACTTTGGTCGCCAAACACTGCAATTTTAAGCTAAAAAAGGCAAGCAAAGTTTGCAATATTGTTTTTTTTTTTTTTTTTTTAGTTTAGTTTACTTTTACGCTACGAGTAAATTTTTATATTAAAGTGTAAATTATACAAAGCAGCTAAAATATAATTATGTAGTCAAATATCTAAATTTTAGGGTAAATGTCTACCGTATACAAAATTTGCTAAAATAATTTAATTTCAGAGATTTAAAATATTTTTCATCACAGTACGATTACCGTTACTATGGAAAAATGCCGTTTTGTTTTCTTCAAGCATGTGATTTTTATATGCTCGAACTCCGATCATTACTTATTAATTAAATATTGTGTATTATGTTTTTATTTTTTATTTATTTATTTTTTTTAACATGTCGAATATATTGCCAATTTCACATATGCCCTCAATATTCACTGCTTTAAAAGTTAGGATATAAGGATATTGTTAAGATTTCTGCAACTATACGCTATTACAGAACTATCTGATTATACCGTCGACCAACTACGCTAAATTATACAAATCGCCAAGCTATTCGCCATATTATACAAATTGACGTAATTTTTATTTTAAATAACGAAAGAACAAATAAATTTGTAGAACATCAATTAAATACAAATAAAATCGAATTAAAAATCACTTGATGATGTAAAAAACACGTGTTTCGTGTTTAATATCAAGTGGAAGCTACATTTACGATAATCCATTATTGGCCTTTAATTTTATAGTTTGGTGATAATTTTTTTTTGGTCGACTTGATAATCAAGTAGATCCATAAATACAAATTAAACGTCAAATTAAAAACACTTGATGACGTAAAAAACACGTGTAACATGTTTAATTTCAAGTAAATGTGACATTTACGATCATGCATTTGTGGCATTTAATCTTACAGTTTGGCGAAAGCTTTCTGGTCGACGGGATAATCAAGTAGTAACGTACATAGTAAGCCTGTTTATCTCTGTGTTTTTATATTCATTAAAAAAATGCAAAACAAAATGACTAATGCTATTTATCATTGTCATTTCTATTTAAGGTATGGATTTTTGTTGGTAAAAGATTTATAATTGTGTTAGCAATTGGACATAATTTTATGCAATGTATTTTGGCGTGTAACTGACTTTCTTTTGTAACTAACATTTTATATTTGTAACTATATCGTTGTAAAACGCCTCTAATATTTGACGTCAACATTGGCTTAATACAATTACTGAAAATTAGGAAGATTTTATCGGATGCAAACTAAATGTTTATTTTTCTACCAGAATCAGTATATCGAGGCTTTTTTCACGTTAAAAAATACATGATTGCAACTGGTCCATAAAATAAAAAGGCAATGAAAATGACGTCCTTTTAATTGTATACAAACAATTCAGCTTTAAAAATCCCCGTTTTTTATGCTCCATTTTTCTTTTAAATATGATGGTTAAACACGGTGCTTTGTGTGCAAATAATTTGTAACACTTCTGACTGTATTTTCTCTTCTGAAATCCAAAAATAGAAACTGTAATAGATCTGCCAGGAGAGGATGTATTTTGCGAAATATAACATAATATAGAGTTAAGTTGCATTCAAGCTGTTAGAACAACACATATCGTTAAGCTGAGGGGTCCGGAGACCAAGAAATAATAAACGAATATGAACCAACCGAAAATTCTTTAAATTGAATGGTCAATCTCTGCAATCATTGTAATGTTCAAAATTTTAGTAGTGTGGTGACTAAAGAATATTTTAATTTCTGTTGTCATAACCGCCTCATTTCCCTACCAAACTACACTGTAAATGATCAACTAACAGAGTTGCTTATGAATAGCGCAAATTTTGTCCAATGTATATGATCGCAAAAGAACAATATACAATCTCAATGGTGTTCGCATTGTCTTCAGCAATGCAGAGGGGCATTAAAGTTGAAGATCCATACTGCTTTAAAATGCAAGGTCAAATTCACCCTTTCGTTTGATTCAAGGTTCGCTTGGAAAAACAAATTGACCAGCGCAGCGGGCATAGCCTGCTAGTTTTTATATAATCGAGAAAAAAATGTATTTTTTCAAATGCAGTTTGCTTGAAAACTTTCTAAATTTACAGTTTATTTTTATGGTTTATAAATAAATTTCACGGAAGAATATTTTTAAATCTGCATGCATAAATATGGAATATTTATCCGTCTGCACTTAAAATAATGTAACTAATTCAGAATTTGCTTCCGTATTTAATTCCAAAATGAAACTAGTATGTTGTGGCCATCACAAAACTTTCTTCTATATAAATCACGTCAATTAAATCATGTAAATAGTAAAAGAAGTTACATCAATTTATTCATATAAAACTATACCTGAATTTGAAGTTTCATGAAAATTCGTGCATTAGTTATTGAGATAGAGCTGTAGGGGAAATTCTGAAAAATGCAGCATAGCAGTGCCACCTGTTGAGCGATTTGCACCAAAACTCAAAGAGCACTAATTCGTATTAAGGTATACCGGAATCTGAAGTTTGATGAAAATCCGTGTATTAGTTCTGGAGCTAGCGCTACTGTGGAAATCACAAAAAGTGCAGCACAGCAGCGCCACCTGTTGAGCGATTTACAACAAAAGGTACAAAACATCAATTCATGTCAAGGACTAACTGAATCTGAAGTTTGATAAAAATCCGTGCATTAGTTCTGGACATTGAGCTATTGAGGAAATCGAGAAAAATGCTGCATAGCAGCGCCACCTGTTGAGCGATTTACAGCAAAACATAAACAGCAGTAATTCATATCCAGGTATACCTGAATCTGAAGTTTGTTGAAAACCCGAGCATTAGTTCTTGAGATAGTGCTATTGCTTAAATCACAAAAAATGCAGCATAGCAGCGCCACCTGTTGAGTGATTTACACCACAAGGTGCAAAACGTCAACTCAAGTCAAGCACTAACAGAATCTGAAGTTTGATGAAAATTCGTGCATTACTTCTTGAGATAGAGCTATTACGAAAATCGTGTAAATGCTGAAAAATGCAGCATAGCAGCGCCATCTGTTGGGAAATTTGCACCAAATCGTTACCAGCACCATTTCATATCAAGGATTAACTGAATCTGAAGTTTAATGAAAATCCGTGCATTAGTTCTTGAGATAGAGCTAGTGCAGAAATCGCGAAAAATGCGGCATAGCAGCGCCACCTGTTGGGCGATTTACACCAAAAACTAATCAGCACCAACTTATATTAGGGACTACTTGAATATAAATTTTATTAAATTCCGTGCATTAGTTATTGAGATAGAGCGCCCACAAAATTTGTGACACATACACACAGACAGACAGACTCGCAGAGTCACAGACAGACATTTTGTAAAAACGTGTTTTTTGGAATCTCTGATCTCTAAAACGTGTAAATCCGTCGAAAACCGGAAGTCGATAATTTTTACGAATCCAATACTTTCTTCTTGTAAAGATAGGAGAAAGTAAAAATAAAAAAACAACGAAATTAAACTGCAGAAATAAATGCATAAAACGCGAGTTTAACAGATATGCAAGTAAACCAGTTTGAACTTAAAGCAATGTAAATGATTCAACATTTGTTTGTTTTCGTGTAATATTCCATAAAGAAATTAACAAAAAAGAAAATAAAATAAAACTTCGCAAATAAATAAATAAACAAATAAAATACGAATTTAACAGATATCTAATTGTACTACAAGCTTAAACACTGAAATAATATGAATAATAAAGGCTGCTATAAATAGTGAAATGTTTCGTGGAAAACCGCTGGCATACAAATAATATGAAAATATCAAAAATACCTATTGCGTGTAAGTTAGTGGGAAATCTAACAAAATATGCAAAGTGTAAAAAAATTCAATAGAGTTTGCAATTTAAAATGATTTTCATCTAAACACAACGAGCAAAAAAAGATTTACCCTCTGTAGATATATCTGTAATACAGTGTTTCACCGCCTCCAGGATTTTAATTTTAAAAGGAAATCTTTTTTCAATTTTTACTCGCTTTTTCCCTTTTTAGGTGCGTTCGTAATTATATAAATACGTAGCACCTATAGTCGTCGTTCAGTCCGTCTGTCTGTCCGTCCGTCTGTCCGTCCGTCTGTCTGTCCGTCCGCATATAACAGAGCAAAAACTACCCGACCGAATGATCTGAAATTTTTAATATATAATTGCTGCAAAATTTTGTCGAGCCATTTCCAATCTTATGAAAATCGGATGTATAGTTTAATTACAGGGACAGTCAAAAGTTTTTCTTTACATTACGGCCAATGGGAAAAATTATTGCAAGTGAATTTTAATGATGTTACAGACTTCCGAATGGTCTGAAATTTGTAATATATAATTGCTGCAAAATTTTGTCGAGCCATTTCCAATTTTATGAAAATCGGATGTATAGTTTAATTACAGGGACACCCAAAAGTTTTCCGTTACATTACGGCCAATGGGAAAAAATTATAGCAAATGCATTTTAATGATTTTACAGCCTTCCGAATGGTCTGAAATTTTTAATATATAATTGCTGCAAAATTTTGTTGAGCCATTTCCAATTTTAAGAAAATCGGATGTATAGTTTAATTACAGGGACACCCAAAAGTTTCCCGTTACATTATGGCCAATGGGAAAAAATGATTGCAAATGCATTTTAATGATTTTACAGCCTTCCGAATGGTCTGAAATTTTAAATATATAATTGCTGCAAAATTTTGTCGAGCCATTTCAAATTTTATGAAAATCGAATGTATAGTTTAATTACAGGGACAGTCAAAAGTTTTCCGTTACATTACGGGGAATGGGGAAAAAATTATTGTAAGTGCATTTTAATGATGTTACAGACTATGCACTTATTAGGTGCGTTAGTAATTATATAAATACGTAGCACCTATAGTCGTCGTTCAGTCCGTCTGTCTGTCCGTCTGTCCGTTCGTCTGTCCGTTCGTCTGTCCGTCCGTCTGTCTGTCCGTCCGCATATAACAGAGCAAAAACTACCCGACCGAATGATCTGAAATTTTTAATATATAATTACTGCAAAATTTTGTCGAGCCATTTCCAATCTTATGAAAATCAGATGTATAGTTTAATTACAGGGACAGTCAAAATTTTTTCTTTACATTACGGCCAATGGGAAAAATTATTGCAAGTGAATTTTAATGATGTTACAGACTTCCGAATGGTCTGAAATTTGTAATATATAATTGCTGCAAAATTTTGTCGAGCCATTTCCAATTTTATGAAAATCGGATGTATAGTTTTATTACAGGGACACCCAAAATTTTTCCGTTACATTACGGCCAATGGGAAAAAAATATAGCAAATGCATTTTAATGATTTTACAGCCTTCCGAATGGTCTGAAATTTTTAATATATAATTGCTGCAAAATTTTGTTGAGCCATTTCCAATTTTATGAAAATCGGATGTATAGTTTAATTACAGGCACACCCAAAAGTTTTCCGTTACATTATGGCCAATGGGAAAAAATTATTGCAAATGCATTTTAATGATTTTACAGCCTTCCGAATGGTCTGAAATTTTAAATATATAATTGCTGCAAAATTTTGTCGAGCCATTTCAAATTTTATGAAAATCGAATGTATAATTTAATTACAGGGACAGTCAAAAGTTTTCCTTTACATTACGGGGAATGGGGAAAAAATTATTGTAAGTGCATTTTAATGATGTTACAGACTATGCACTTATGAAGCGCAAAAAAATATACATTCAGTACAATATGGGGTGCAAAAAATAATTATAAAACTAGTTATAGTACGAACGCACCTCATTTGCCACGTTTGACGAGCAATTTCCAACTTGTTTTTTACTGTTTTTAAAATGGAAAAAATTCTTTCTTCTAGCTTTTATACAAGTTTTTACATTTTACTCTTGTGTTTATCAAAGGTAATACGAAAGTTAGTCTCAACAAAATAGAACTTTTTACATTAATAACATTAATGAAAGAACTTTTTTATGGAAAGAAGAAAGTCAATTTAGCATCAAATGACTGTGCACATTACGTTTGTATCTCATGGTTTGGAATAAACTTTGCTGATATACGTCTTAATGGAAACAAATCCTATTTTATGTAGATAAATAGTAGAAGAAATTTCTATGGAGGTACATTTTAATCTGATGTTTTTGTAGTTGAAGCTACGGAACTTGAAAAATAAAAAGAAATAATGTGTGTATTTTTTTACTTTCTTCTATCTTTACAAGAAGAAAGTATTGGATTCATGAAAATTTTCGACTTCCGGTTTTTGATGGATTTACACGTTTTAAGGGTCAGAGATTCCAAAAAACATGATTTTACAAAATGTCTGTCTGTGACTCTGTGAGTCTGTCTGTCTGTCTGTGTGTATGTGACACAAATTTTGTGGGCGCTCTATCTCAAGAACTAATGCACGGAATTTAATAAAAATTTATATTCAGGTAGTCCCTAATATAGATTGGTGCTGATTAGTTTTTGGTGTAAATCGCCCAGCAGGTGGCGCTGCTATGCTGCATTTTGCAGAATTTCAGCAATAGCTATATCTCAAGAGCTACTGCACGGATTTTTATAAAACTTCAGATTCAGTTACTCTTTGATATGGTTTGGTGTTGTTTACGTTTTGGTGTAAATCGCCCAAAAAGTGGCGCTGCTACGCTGCATTTTGAAGGATTTACACTATTTTCGCAGTAGCTCTATCTCAAGAACTAATGCACACATTTTCAATAAACTTCGTGTTTAGTTAGTCCTTGATATGAAATTATGCTGACTATGTGTTGGTGTAAATCACCCAGCAGGTGGCGCTGGTATGCTGCATTTTGCAAAATTTTAGCAATAGCTATATCTCAAGAACTACTGCACGGATTTTTATAAAACTTCAGATTCGGTTACTCCTTGATATAGGTTGGTGCTGTCTAGGTTTTGGTGTAATTCGCCCAACAGGTGGCGCTGCTATGCTGCATTTTGCAGGATTTACACTATTTTCGCAGTAGCTCTATCTCAAGAACAAATACACATATTTTTATCAAACTTCGTATTTAGTTAGTCCTTGATATGAAATTATGTTGACTACGTGTTGGTGTAAATCGCCCAATAGGTGGAGCTGCTGTGCTGCATTTAGAACGATTTCCTCAATAGCTCTATCTCAAGAACTAATGCACGAATTTTCATCAAACTTCAGATTCAAGTATACCTTGATTAATATTGCTGCTGATAATGTGTTGGTGCAAATTGCTCAACAGGTGGCACTGCTATGCTGCATTTGTCATGATTTGCGCAATAGCTCTAACGCAAGAACTAATGCACGAATTTTCCCTAAATTTCATATTCAGTTAGACGTTGACATAAGTTGACGATGATTAGGTTCTGGTGTAAATGACCCTATAAGTGGCGCTGCTATGCTGCATTTACACGATTTCTGCGATAGTCATATCTCAAGAACTAATGCACGGAATTTCGTCTTTTTAGAATCCTTATGATGAGCATAGATTGCCATTTAATTTTGGCAAAGTGATAACGAATTTTGAAGTATTGACATGTATGAGATAGAAGAAAGTTTTGGGATTGGTACATCCGACTATAGTTTTATTTGCAATCTTGTAAATTCCAAATTTGATTTATTTCTATATGAAAGGGAACAAATATTGTATTTTGTATCCATTATTTTCTTAATTTTAAAATTTCCCTTGGAGATATGTATATATATATTTTATCTGTTACTAAATGCTCAACTTTTAATAAACATTTTAATTTGGATAAATGAAAAAAGTCAAATACATATAGACCGAGAGGCAGCTGCACAAACCATCACCTCATTGAGTTTACGGCTGAAATTCCAGGACGAGTTAAATCTCGATTCGCAACTAGTCAGGTCATAACTGGGTGGGAAACACCTGCAAACTGTGGTTGATTGGTAGTGTTTACCTCCTCACTGTCCTACATATGTTCATGTGGAATCGATGTAGGGAAACACAATGATAAACCTACAATCAACAACTAAAATTGGGCTTTCAGGTGTTTTCCACCATGGTATGACTTGGCAGATCAATTGCATTTTAATATCCTAATCGAGTTCTGTCTAATCCTGGAATTTCAGCCGTCAACTCGATGTGGTGATGGTCTGTTTGTGTCCCGGTCTTAATAACAGTCATAAAAAATTAACTGATTGAAAACAATACCTTACATCATTCTCACCACAAATTAATTGATCAATGAAGAATCTTCAATCGGCAGTGATGACAAGGAAAAGATTTTGTTGTTAATGATGTTTGTCGCTGGATTTAGCATAGTATTTTTTGTGACTAGGCGATATATCACACGATCTTATGTACGGTATATGCATTATACACTGTAAAAAAATCCGACCAGTTTTCCTGTAGGAATCGGAAAAATAGTTGCCCTTATCGTACCGGAAAATTTTCCGAACCAGCTCGGAATAAAATCCGTAAAAAAGGAAATAGTCAATAGAACGGTATTTTACGGATTTGTTCCGATTTTACGGATTTTATTCCGGGCTGGGTCGGAAATTTTTCCGGTACGATAAGGGCAACTATTTTTCCGAATCCTACAGGAAAACGGGTCGTATTTTTTTTACAGTGTACTTATTTGGAGATTGATGTTACTTAGTGGTATATAAATACATTACATATTAAGTTTTGTGTAACAGAATTCCATAGATGTGATACAGCTATTAAGTTCATCGTAAAAAGCACGATATAGTAGAACCATTCGTTATACGATAAGCACCAAAATATTTTATTTTGTTGCTTAGTGGTTGTTGCTACAGTGAAGAAGATCTCTTATTTAGTCATCTCTAACCTGAGTTCTTTGGCTATTTGTTATGATGCTTTGAGCGCTGGGGATGAATTCGTTGGTGATGCCAATGTGCTGTGAAGGTTGCGTTCCTTTGATTCCCGGTCACCAATTTAGAGGTCAGAATACCGTTGTTTAGGATTCAACAAGGAAGTTCAGAAAAGAAGGCGAGCGCTGTATCACTGAACAAAAGGTTAGCTCAATTGCTCCGTGCTAGAGACTCATTATATGTTTGTTAGTGAAAAAGCGTCGCTACACAGTGTATTTCATTTAACATTTTAAATTGTTTTATGCTCACTTTCGTAAGTGGAAACTTTGCACATAAATTTGGATTTCAATGGTGGAAGGACCTTAACTGCAACGCAGAGGAAGAAGAAAAAAAAAGTAAAATTTACCTCTTTTTAAAAAAAATGTCAACACATATTTCGACTTTATTAATAGCAATGCACTTTTTTTTTACCTCCTTTTTAACTGCGAAAGTCTTCCACCGTCTTGAATTTAGTAAGTTCGCAAACCTCGAACCAGTAGAGCAAGCGTAATTTAATAAAATAAAAAATTCATCCTTCTATACATAAAAAAAAAGTTTATATTTGGAAATGAACCAATGAAAATCTGCGTAGATATTCCGGGTAGATCCACATCCAATTTGAATGCTTAAGCATGGCCTTTCATCGTTAATATTAAAAAAACTGTTGCATACAAAAATATGAAAATCGGTGGTATTATAGAGAAATGTTTGATAAACACGCTGATGCAGTTTTCAAATCGAAGAATTATTTTAAGAGATATTTAATGCTAAAGTTGGACAAAATCGTTCCATTAAAAAAGTTTTATTGGAGTAAAAACTATACATGAGAATTTAACCATTTTTAGATCATTTTATACGTTATAAGTTCCCGGTGTGCAGATTGTATTTATTTTTCTTATTTGACTCATTTTTTGAGGTTTTATTTCAATTTTAAATTCAAATTTTCAGCATTTCGAGAGATATTTTTTTACAAATTTTAGAAAATGTTATTAATTTAAACTGTTGCCAGTTGGATAAACAGCGCAAACAATATAATGTTTACTTCAAATTAAAATTTATTTTACACGTGACTATTATAAACAGAAAATATAAAAAGCAGGAACTCATTGAAAATTACGTCATAAAAATTACAATTACACGTGAATTTTAAAAGAGACAGAATATTGTAAAATAATAAATTCATAAACATGCGTTAGAAGTCTTAAATAGGAGAATTTACGTCACATTACACTTATTATATAAAATGAACAAAAAATAATATTGCAAAACAGTTTAAATTTAAAAATTGCTCGAGACATTTATTTGATATTTTAAAATGATCATAATATTTCATTTCTAACAAAAGTATTTTTACGTGAATATTAAAAAGAAAAAGAAAAGTTTGGTGAAAATTACGTCAGATTATAATTCTCAGATTCAAATTATAATTCAATCTTCCGAAATCTTTTTAAAGCCGATTAAATTATCGTGCTGTTAGCGTGAGTCTGCGGTGTCTGAACGGGGGTTGACGAGCGTAGCTCGTAGGGGGCAGAGCCCACTAGTTATTAGGGTGGGTCGAAAAAAAGAAATTTTTGATTTTCGTAACGCTTTAGTGCGGAAAAGTTGCCTATTGAAATAAGAAGAAAAACGGCATAAAATTTTTTAGAATCGGTTAACATCTTCCATTCGCGCATCGTACTTAAAGTTGATGAAAAATTGCAAAATTCGTGACTTTTTTCTAAATTTTTAAGTTAATTAAAACTTTAAAAATATATACGCTTTAGCTTTTTATGTTTGTTTCATGGTTCACATAACCTAAATAAATTAAATTCCGACCAATAATCCAGTTTTTTTTTTGTTCGCGAAAGCCCTTAGAAAAAACATAAATTTACCAATTTTTCGCAATTTTCATCGTGCAACCCTTAGTTCGTTTTGCTAAAACAAAACTACGCAGAATTCACCACGTAATGGTGGTTGCACGTTGAGTTCTACCCACATCCTACCCAATCAACCGTCCAATTGTTGGGTGTGGTATTTATATTATATTAAAAAGACCACATAATAGATGGAGCACAAACACCCTACAGTGGTATCCCAGAGATGTAAAACGGCCAAGAAGACGACCTCAAGTAAGATGGAGTGATGAAATCAGAAAAGTAGCCGGTGTAAATTAGATGACTAAAGCACTAGACAGGAAACATTGGAAAAATTTGGGGGAGACCTACATCCAGCAGTGAATTGAAAATGGTTGATGATGATGATGATGACATGTCAATGTGTGATTCTAATTAAATGCTGATGTAAAAAAAACAAAAAAAAATCGTGTCTTTGAGTTGATGTTCATGATTCTTCAAAGCAATTACAATTTGGAAGAAAATCGGATGTATTTACAAAACAGTTACAGAAAAGTTAAATGCGAAGACCAAGGGGAAAGTTCGTGATCTTCAGCAAGCACTGAGTGGTTCCTCAAAAAATTTTAAAGTTCCTAAAGTGGCAGTGTACTATGAAATTGATGAGCTCAAACACACTTCTTTTGAAGACTCGGAGTATGAGGAAGGTAAATACAAACCGAGTACATCGACTAAAAGTCCAAATGGCAGATCAGAATTAAAATTAACGCAACAGCGCTAAACACCGATCGTTTCGGAGTTTCTGATCAGCCAAAAGTTGTCATGGAGTCAAGTTCACAGATATCCGGCACAGTTCTGATGTGGTTGATAAGTGCAAAATAAAAAGAGACAAGAGTCGTTTAAGGACGGATTTGAAAAGCCGATTAACACCCCTTGAGGAAAGTTCGGGTCTTTTTTGAAGGACAAAAATGAGATACTTTGTTCGGCGAAAAATTTAATGCCAAGCAATTTCACTGGAATGTGAAATAAGAACACTATTCTCTTATCCAGGAATCTGGATCAACTTATATTGGACATGTATCTCCTTCCTCGAGTTCATCAAATGATATAAGTCAAAGATTTATTTCTTGTTTGTCTGAACTATCAATATCACTAGAAAAACTAGAAGTAGTAGGGTGTGATGGTACTGTAACAAACACTGGATGGAATAATGGTGCTTTCCACCGACTAGAAAATAATAAAATGTGGAGCAAACGCATCCGGCATTTTAATGAGCTTTCTTATCATCAAATTTTCCAACATATTCACGGTCGAACTGAAGGGCCTAGATCTTTTACTGCGTCAATCGAGTAGAAGCACACTTGCTGTGAAAAAGCACCTGTGGTCGATTGTGAACACGCAGATTGTTCGATTCCTGATATAGGCAGGACTTTTTTGAGCGAATAACAACAGTATTTTTGGTACATTTTGAATGCAATCACCTTGGACATTGTCCAGAAGACTTGGCGAATTGGGATCCTGGTATTTTGTCCGATTCCAGATGACTAACTGCGGCCAACCGAGTCCTTAGATTGTATCAGATTTATGCGTAAATTTATAAGAAATAGTTGGCTTCATCATAAAATCATACATGCCTGTATAATTTACCATAAAATAAGCAAATATTTTACTGACGGACCAAAACATGTATTTCAAGCAATTCAAACATCACGCTATTTATCCGACGAATTACTGCAAGTTGTCGATCCAGTAATAGAACGAAATGCCTTTTTTGCGCGCCCAGAGAATGTTCTGTTGGCAATGATTGTCGATTAAAGATCGGGATATTCGTTACAGAACAATCGTAAAAGCAAGACAAACCTCCCCAAAGAAAAAGACTGTTAGAAATGTAATGCCACCGAATGGAAACTTTCAAGCTTCCGATTAAATAGAAATTATTAATTCGAATGTTCGGTGTATCCTTCCCCAGTGCCGCGGGACCTGAGTGAAGATGATGTTAAATAGTTCATCACTTCTGACACTACTCTAAACAGGGAAATACAAATGTTTCCCAGTCACACCGAGATTGTTAATATGTGTGTCAAACTTGTAACGGAGACCTCGAATAAATTATATAGACATGAAGATAGAGATGGCTATATCCGAACAACACCAAATTCTAAATCGGTTATGCCTCACTTCTTCAAAAAATCAGACTTTAAATGTGTAGTAGATATAAAAGGAAACGTAATAAACACAGTAAGCCAAAGAATGCTACTCTGTAGAAAACCTTTGTAAATAATTGCAAATATAATGTAAATGCCACACCCAACAATTGGATGGTTTGTTGGGTAGGCGGGAGTGGAACTAACTCTACGTGGAACCACCTCCACCTCTGGTGAGTTTTGGGTCGTTTTGTTCTAGCAAAACGAGCGAAGAGTTGCACGGTGAAAATTGCGAAAAATTGCTAAATTTATGTTTTTTTTCTAAGATGTTGTGCGAACGGAAAAATTAGATTATTGATTAGAATTTAATTTATTTAGGTTATGTAAACTATGAAACAAGCATAAAAAGCTAAAGCGTGTTTATTTTTAAAGTTTTAATTAACTTAAAAAAATTAGAGAAAAGGCACGATTTTATAAATTTTTCGTCAACTTTAAGTACGATGCGCGAATGGAAGATGTTAACCGATTTAAAATTTTTTTATGCCGTGTTTCTTCTTATTACAATAGGCAACTTTTCCGCACTAAAGCGTCACGAAAATCAAAAATTTCTTTCTTTCGACCCACCCTACTAGTTATTTTAAAAAAAAAATTGCATTACTGACCGTTCATTGAATTGCTAATGATTAGATTAACTTTTCACGGTCTTGATGAATATAATATCTTTTGAAGTTACATCACTTTCTCTAAATTATAATAGAATACTTTTATATTTTAGGAAAATTCACATTTTCTATAAAAATAACTTTGTTTTTAATGATAAAAACTTTCGCTATTTTAAACAATTTTTTTTTAACCAAAAATATATTTTTATTCACGTGAAATTTCTTGCTTGAAATTGGTGGCAACTTGTAATCAGCGTTCACTCAAATTTTCAGAAAAAAATCATTGTAGTTAATTAAGCTATTTCTCCCGAAATTTCATAAAATCTGTCAAAATTTACAGGTAAATATATATTTAATCATCAACTACAGTTTTCTTCTTAATTCTCGTTAAGAAACATAAAAATGGTGTAAATCTAACTTTTTTGGTAAAAATACTAAATTAGAAATTTTAATTTAACTGTGAAATGCAGCTAGTTTGACATATTCATCTAATGATTTGTTTGCTACATTTATTTTTGCGTGAGTTTTCAAGTTTATGTAGGATATTTAATTTTATTTCTTACGAGTTTCTAAAGTGCTTTAAACGTGGATTTCGAATATTCATTAAAAAAAAAAATGTAATTCTTCAAATAAAGAAGTAATGATAGCTACATTTAAAATCACCGTAACCATAAAATATGGCTAGGTAATGGTATATTTTTTTTCTGATAGCAGTTATATAGCGTAATAATTATTTTTTCAGTAATTTATCTTACTTATTGTATATTTTACAAAAATACAAGACAATTATTATTTTAACTTCTTATTATAGAGGATGCGAATGGCCAAAATAATAACAATTCTTGTGTATAATTCGAAGATATGGGAAGAGTTCCGTATCGTATACCGGTTGGCGCGATTGGCGAAGGAATCCAAAATGACGCCAGTAGGCCGCTTTAGCGTCTTACCAAAATTTTCAAGATAGCGGGAAAACATGGTTTTTAAATATTTGAAAACATATATATTAGAACAGATGTCAAATATTCCCGCGACCGTCATCTTGGATTTTTTCTTCGATTAAAAACCCTTTTTCCGCCAAGTAGTAAATGTCGCCAAGCAACGATTTAAGCGCAAGTTAGGCTTAACAAAAACAAAATGTATAACATCGCCAAGAAATCTCAAAACATCCAAGATGACGGCCACTGGAATATACGGCATTTATGCCTATATATTTTAAAATTACAAATAGTACTACTTAGTTATCCCGTCGATCAATTTCGCCCAATTATATAAATCGCCAGATTATACAAATTGACATAATTTTAATTTTAAATAACGAAAGAACAAATAAATTAGTATAACATTAATAAAAATACGGGGTACAGATGTCATATTCGCCCCATATTTGCGCGATTTTTTTCGGTTGCCAATTTGGCGAAAACATCAACAGCATAAACAACATAATCCGGGTTACCACATGAAGCAAAATAACGACACTTTGGCGCAAGTTAAGTACCTGTTGCCTATATGATATTGGCGACAGAAAAAAATCGCGCCAATATGGGGCGAATATGATATCTGTTCCAAATACGGTACTTCTTAGTTATACCGTCGACCAAATTACTGTCGCCAAATTGTAAGATTAAATGCCAATAATGGTTGCCATTAATTAAATATTTGTAAGATTAAATGCCAATAATGGCCATTAAAACCATTAATTCAACGTTTTATTTGTATTTTTATTAATGTTTTACTAATTTATCTGTTCTTTCGTTATTTAATAAAAAAAATATGTCAATGTGTATAATTTGGCGAGTGGTTTGGCAATTTATATAATTTGGCGAAATTGGTCGATGGGATAACTAAGAAGTACCAAAAAGACAAGTAAAACGTCGCAATAAAAATCAATTAATAATGTAAACACGTGTAACTTGCTTAAAGTCAAGTGGGCACAGATGTCATATATCAGATGTCATGTCATCGCACATATTGGCGAGATATTTTTCCGACGTCAATTTCGTGAAAACATCAACAGCATAAACAACATCGTCCGGGTTACCATATCAAGCAAAATAACGACACTTTGGCGCTAGTTAAGTACTCGTTGCGTATATGACATTGACGTCAAGTGAATGTGACATTTATGATCAACCATTATATGCATTTAATCTTATAGTTTGGCGATAGTTTTTTGGTCGGCGGTATAACCAAGTAGTACCGTATAAACATATATATGTATTAGTCGCCAAACTATAAGATTAAATGCCAATAATGGATGATCGTAAATGTCCCATTCACTTGACATTAAACATAATAAACATATTTGTAACCTCATCAAGTGATTTTTAATTCGACTTTTTATTTATATTTTTAAGTACTTGTTAGTTATCCCGTCGACCAATTTCGCCAAATTATATAAATCGCCAAACTACTCGCCAAATTATACAAATTAACGTAATTTTTATTTTAAATAACGAAAGAACAAATAAATTAGGTACTACTTAGTCATCCCGTCGACCAATTTCGCCAAATTATATAAATCGCCAAACCACTCGCCAAATTATACAAATTGACATAATTTTTATTTTGAATAACGAAAGAAAGAATAAATTAGTATAACATTAATAAAAATACAAATAAAACGTCGAAATAAAAATCACTTGATGACGTACGTAAACTCCTGTAACTTGCTTTAAGTCAAGTGGATGTGATATTTGTGATCAACCATTATTGCCATTTAATCTTACAATTTGACGACAGTAATGGCACAGATGTCACATTCGCCCCATATTGGCGCGATTTTTTTCTGTCGCCAATATCATATAGGCAACAGGTACTTAACTGGCGCCAAAGTGTCGTTATTTTGCTTGATGTGGTAACTCGGATTATGTTGTTTATGCTGTTGATGTTTTCGCCAAATTGGCAACCGAAAAAAATCGCGCCAATATGGGGCGAATATGACATCTGTACCACAGTAATTTGGTCGACGGAATAACTAACAAGTGCCATTTTTTTAATTAACGAAAGAACAAATAAATTAGTAAAACATTAATAACAAGTAATATAAAAATTCTGTTTTTAAAGTCAAATCCTACTTAGGTCATCAAAGAAAAATTTAATATAATCCCTTAAGCTAATATTAGTTTTTGTTGCATTAAAATATCTCAATTTCTTGATTTCCTAAGCAAGTAGGTTTACAATGGAATTCTATGGGAAGTTGGCGAAATATTAGAAATATCGCCAAGTTGGCGACTAATTTTGGCCTCCAAGTTTGGCGATATATCGCCAAGTTGGTGACAAACTTGGCGGCATTTGGCGACAGAACAGGGTCCCCCCTATGGTAACCCCTTATTGAAAATACTTTCATTGGCCTTCAATAACAAATGGCCGCCATTTTGTTTCCCATGCAAAACTAAAATTAATTAATTAAAATTTAATTAATTAATTAATATTTGAAAAAACTGTATTAACATCAATTGTCATTCAGTACAAGTTAAAAAAAAATTATTTCAACTTGATAGGATGAATAATGAGTATTTTATTAACGATTGAAAATTTGAACAAGATATATAAATATATAAATAAATATATAAATAAATAAATATAGGGAGAGTGTGAACTAATAGTAGGAATTGAAAAATACTAATAAAAAGTAGAGTTAAAAATCACTTGATGACGTAACAAAGACGTGTATCGTGTTTAATGTCAAGAAATTGTGACATTTACGATCAACCATTATTGACATTTAATCTTATAGTTTGGCAAGAGTTTTCTAGTCGATGGGATAATCAAGTAGTATCTATTTTTATTACTTTCTTCTATCTGCAATAGAAGAAAGTATTGTAATCGAAATTTTTTTCGACTTCCGGTTTTCGACGGATTTACACGTTTTAGGGGTCAAAGATCCCCCGAAAATGTTTTTATAAACATGTTTATAGAAAATGTCTGTCTGTCCGTGTGTCCGTCCGTCCGTGTGTCTGTCTGTCTGGCGCCATTGTATCATCAAAAAGTGTATGAAGTTATGCATAGAATAGAACCAAATTTTTATTTTAAGTTTTTGGCTATGGCAAGCAGGTCCTCCCTGAATTTGGAAAAAATTCGCCGGTAGTGGGCGCTGTAATAGCGATTTTTGTGCGATTTTGAATATTGTACCATCGAGAAGTGTATGAAGTTATTCATAGAATTGAAACAAAAATTTTTTTAAGTATTTGGCTATAGCAAGCAGGTCCTCTATGAATTTGGAAGAAATTCGGCGATACGGGGCGCTGTAATAGTGATTTTTGTGCGATTTTGATAATGTACCATCGAAAAGTGTATGAAGTTATGCATAGAATTTAACAAAATTTTTATTTTAAGTTTTTGGCTATGGAAAACAGGTCCTCCCGGAACTTGGAAAAAATTCGCCGGTAGGGGGCGCTGTAATAGCGATTTTTGTGCAATTTTCAATATTGTACCATCGAAAAGAGTATGAAGTTATACATAGAATTTAACCAAAACTTTTTTTAAGTATTTGGCTATAGTAAGCAGACCCTCTAAGAATTTGAATAAATTCACCTGTAGGGGTCGCTGTAATAGCGATTTTTGTGCGATTTTGAAAATTGTACCATCGAAAAGTGTATGAAGTTTTTCATAGAATTTAACCAAATTTTTTTTTAAGTATTTGACTATGGCAAGCAGATCCTTCCTTAATTTGAAAAAAAAATCGCCTGTAGGGGGCACTGTTATAGCTATTTTTGTGCCATTTTGTATATTCTACCATCGAAAAGTGTATGAAGTTATGCATAGAATTGAACTAAATTTTTTGTGTTTGTTTTTGGTCATGGCCCGAAGATCCTCCCTGAATTTGGATAAATTCCGCCAGAAGGGGACACTATAATTGCGATGTCTGTACGATTTTCATTATTGTACCATCGAAAAGTGTATGAAGCTATGCATATAATTGAACCAAATTTTTTGTGGATGTTTCTGACTGTGGCAAGAAAGTCCTCCATGAATTTGAAAAAAATCTGCCGGAAGGGGGCGCTTTAATAGCGATGTCTGTGCCATTTTTATTTTTGTACCATCGAAAACTGTATAAAATTATGCATAGAATTGAACCAAATTTTTCGTGTATGTGTAAGGCTACGGTCGGTAGGTCCTCCCTGAACATGAAAAAATTCCGCCAGAAGGGGGTGCGATGTCTGCGCCATTTTCATTATTGTACCATCAATAAGTGTATGAAGTTATGAATAGAATTGAACCAAATTTTTGGGAATGTTTCTTGTTATGGCAAGCAAGTCCTCCCTGAATTTGAAAAAAAACTGCCGGAAGGGGGGCGCTCTAATAGCGATGTTTGTGCCGTTTTCTTTATTGTACCATCCAAAAGTGCATAAAATTATGCATACAATTGAACCAAATTTTTTGTGCATAATTTTGGATATGGCCAAAAGGTCCTACTTGAATTCGGAAATATTGCGTGGTAAAGGGCTGTGTGATAGCGATTTTTGTACAATTTTGTTGATTTTTTGGAGTTCTATTGTCCATTGGCGGCTCTTGCAGAGGCGGGAACTCGCTTCCTGCTAAGCCGACTATTCGCAAACAGCTGATAACAACAGAATAAGGAAAAACTATTGATTTTAACAAATATCATGATATAGATTAACTCGTTTTTAGTCCATTTAACTGACTGAAGCAGAAATTTAAGAAGAAAATGTAAGTTGGCATAGTATTGAACTAATAATATTGAAGTATTAACATGTGTAGCTACTTTTTGAAATATTAAGGTGAATAAGATAGAAGAAAGTTTTGGTATTGGCACATCCAACTAGCTATTAATATTTTACAAATTTGATTGTTATTTCGTTATTTAAAATAAAAATTATGTCAGTTTGTATAATTTGGCGAAATTGGTCGACGGGATAACCAAGTAGTACCCCCAAAAATTAGTATAAAAACAATGTTGATAAAATCAACTCAAAGTTACTCCATGTATTTCCCTTAGGAAATACATGGAAATTGGGCTTAGAATGTTTTTGCTGGACCTTGAGCTGTCTCTTCATGTTCCTTCACCTCTATCTGTAATGGCTCGTGGTCTTTATCTACTCTTTCGTCGTACCCGGTTTGTGGATCTTTTTTCTCCGCGGTAATTTTACAGGATGCACCTTTACAGTGATAACATATAGTTGAGAATTTAACCCCGTTCTTCCTGCAAGAAAGTAAACCACCGCTGCACCCCTTTGCACATTTGCATGACATAGCGTTAAGAGCTCTGGTGATGCAGCTACAGTGTTCGTGGTGACTGAAAGCATATGAAAGCATTGAAAGTATACCTAAATGACTTCCATCACCCATTCATTCCAAATGTCGATCTGAAGAAAAGATCCGACTGAATGTTGTTTGACTGCATCTTCAATTGGTGGGAGAGAAGCGATTTTAAATTAGGTATTCTGAAGTATTTTGCAAATATGTTGTATTTGTGCAGTGCTGTGGCTTCGTCGTATTGGGAATTGCATAAGGTGGCAATGAATTTCTGCCCCGCAGCACTTACTTCCTGAGGCATAGCATATTGCTTCTTAAAGACAGTTGGATCATCCTGAGGTGAGCATGATTTTCGAAAAGCTTAACAAATTTCAGTTTGCCCTGTCTGAAGAAGGCCGATGTCGAATCACAGCCACTAAAAGCAAGTAGGAGAAGCATATCATCCTTTACAATCGACGAGTATTTGAAAGTTAATGGCGGATACAAAACATTAACCCTTTCCTAGGTTTCAAGAAGTATATCGTGGATGATTTGGGAGCAAAGGTAATCAAAAGTACAAGCACATCAATGTCACCTTCAACTATGATGACACGTTCTAACTGCTGATCAAGTTGGATGGCTTCCACCACGGTTGTAGTATCTGCATCCTCCGTAACTTGCTATAGAGTAAAATTGTCTTGCTCTAGTTCTTCAGTGAGCATTTTTAATGAACGGCGTTTATTGCCTTCATTTCCAAGGAAGTGCTCTTTTTGCAATGTGAGCGACATGGTTTCGTCAAAGTCAACATTTGATACAATGTATTAATTATTTCAGCGGAAACGCTACGCAGACTTGTTGCCATGTTCTGACGATCCTTGTGGCTTACCTGCAAATACGGTGGTTGCAATTTTCTATAAAAGTTCTTCAGATTATGAATGTACCTGGAAATAATTGACAAGAACTTTTCTCTTGGCTCCCAACTCACTCGATGAAGCAGGAAGCTACCATCAATCATATAGACAGTTTGTATGTTTTATTCTAAATCATCAAGTGGAGTGAACAAATCATAAAATATCGATTTTTGCGGCTTCCTGATGCCAACGTTATCAGACAGAAAACTCGGATATTGAGCCAGTTCAGATTCAAACAATTTTCTAAGTTCTTCCTTTAATTTTTTGTCAAAAAAATGCAAGAAATCCCACGAAAAATGACTCTAGATCGATGGATAAAACCCTCATCATATGTTTTTTACAGCACACTGGCGTTACTCGATCGGATCTTGAATTCCATATGGCCAAAATCACCCCAATGACACTTTTAATACTTACAACTGCAATTTCTTTGTCTAGATGAAAAGTTATTTAATCACCACCAATCACTCCTGTACTCAGACACATCACATAGTCACATGAGGAACGGGTTGTGCGACAGGAACCATGAAACAAACTTATCCACATTAATGTTTTCCCTTGTGATTCTAGATAATCTCGAATCAACTTTCTGCTCTGTAGTACAAAATGACACCCCATAGAACTTCTGCACTTGTTGGGAAATATCCATGATTATGGGCATCGTAGAAATTCATTTAGCCAGGGTGCTGTCGGTCAGTCCTCTACCACTAGAGAGACCACTAGTACTTTTCAACGATCTCATCAGTCTGCTCAATAGTCATGTCTCATCATATCCCAGATCAAAATTTGTCTCATCGTCATCGTGGGAAATAACCTTTATTTACACATAAATCATATTGTACCGGGGTCAGACATGACTCTAGTTCCACCATGTCAAGTAAATATAAGTGGAAAGACTTCGCATAGAGGAAATATCCGCTTGAGTGGAAGTATATAAACATTTCTTTGACGACAGAATTAAAAGTAATTGGGGGACATCGGTTGCATTTTGTGATGTAATGCATCTGGCAACAGTTTTAAAAGAACTTATCGGGAACTCTGGGTTCGAGGCTAGCTTTGTTATTGTTGATGTTCTAAGCTTGTAACTATGCTGTACATATCGCGCGCTTGAGTTCTCATATTCATTAAAGTAGTTTAAAGATCTTCCGAATTATTATTTAGTTATACTGCATGGTGGCAGTGTTTATTGAAAAAGAAAAATGTATCAAATACCTGCGCCAGAACAATTTTTCTTTCGCCCTGACGACTGGCAAAAATGGATCGACAGATTTGAACGTTTCAGATCTGCACCAGGTTTGAAAACGAAACAACCGGAAGAACAGGTAAACTCTTTAGTTTATTTAATGGGCTCTCAAGCCGAAGAAATATTGTCATCTTTTAATTTAAGTGCAGACGATATTAAAAATTTTGATATTGTAAACAATAAATTTGAAACGCATTTTATTCCTACACGTTATGTTATATACGAAATATATAAATTCTACACGAGAACACAAGAAGAAGGTGAATCGGTGGAACAATTTATCACATCGTTATATACATTAGTGCAAACTTGTGAATTTCATACCTCTTTTCAGGAAGAAATGATTAGAGATAGAATTGTTTGCGGTATTCGCGATAAGAAGGTTTCTGAAAATCTGCAACTAGATATGAAACTTACACTCGAAAAAGCGATTACAATAACTCGTCAGGCTGAAACAATTAAAAGTCAACAACAAGTTCTGAGTAGTGATACTACGTCTTTTAAGGTAGCTAACAGAGTAGCGATACCACAGAATAAGAAATACAAACAAAATAAAAAATTTGATTCTTTCAATTCGGATATGAACAAAGAAGTATGTTTTTGGTGTGGAAAACAAAACAAACATACGAAATCGGAATGCCCTGCGCGTAAAGCGATTTGTAACCGGTGCAAGAAGGTTGGTCATTATGCTAAAGTTTGTAAATCAAAAATGCAGGTTAACGAAGTTGAAAAAACAAAATCGACGAATTCTTCTGATTTTTTAGGTTACATAATGAATACTTCAGATAAAAACAACCCTGTTAGAATATCGGATAACCGTTGGAATGCTAAAGTATTGATTGAAAAGACTCCTCTAGAATTTAAGATCGATACAGGAGCGGATGTGACGGTCGTTCCTAAGGCTATTTATGATTCGAAATTGAACCATATAAAATTAAAGGGATCAAGTAAAGTCATTTGCGGTCCAGATGGTAAAAATCTGAAAATAGCTGGGATAATTCGAGTTAAATTAAAGAACAAAAGTTTTAGTTTTGAAGATGATGTGTATGTAATAAATAATTTACAACACCCATTGCTAAGCTGTACAGCTAGTGAGAATTTGAATCTCATCCAGAGAATATTTGAATTGAAATCAAAACTAGATCCTGTCAAGAAATTTCCAAAATTATTTAGCGGAATTGGAAAGGTTGAGAAACCGTATCAAATAAAATTAAAGAATGATGCTAAGCCTTACGCAATTTCTGTACCACGGCGAGTTCCATTAGCTTTAAGCGGTAAATTAAAAAAATTGTTAGATGAAATGACAAGGAATAAAATTATTGAACCAGTAGACGAAGCCACAGAATGGTGTGCTCCTATGGTTATTGTTCCAAAAAAGTCAGGTGACATAAGAATTTGTGTTGATTTATCATTTCTGAATGAGAACATTGAAAGAGAATATTTCCCCATGGCCTCAGTTGACTATACTTTAAGTCAATTTAGTAATGCTAAAGTGTTTAGTATTATTGATGCAAATGCAGGTTTTTGGCAAATAAGTCTCGATCCAGCTTCTGCAAAGTTAACTACTTTTATTACACCTTTTGGAAGATTTATGTTCAATCGTTTACCGTTTGGAATTAAGACAGCTCTGGAAGTGTTGCAAAAAAGAATTCGCGAAACTATTCAAGAAGGTCCTGGTATAGTGGGTCTTATGGATGAATTTGTAATTTTTGGTTCTACTGAGGAAGAGCACAATAAACGACTAAATGAAGTTCTTTCAAAACTTCAAGCGGCTGGGTGGACTTTGAACGCTGAAAAATGCCAGTTTGCAAAAGATTCCATACATTGTCTTGGTCATATAATTTCTGAAAAGGGAATAAAACCTGATCCGGAAAAAACAAAAGCTATTTCCAGAATTCCAACGCTTAGGAATGTGACGGAATTAAAAAGATTTTTAGGAATGGCTGGAATTTTGAATAAATTCATTCCCAATTTTGCTGATGTTGCAAAACCTCTTTACGAGTTAATGAAGAATAATGTTGAATGGATTTGGGGAAAATCTCAAATAATGGCATTTGAAGATATCAAGCAGAAACCTTGCCATACTCCTGAATTAGCATTATATGATCCAAAGAAAGAAACCTTTATATCAGCCGATGCATCATCTTACGGCCTTGGTTCAGTTTTGTGTCAAAAGGATAATGGTCATTTACGTCCAGTTTTCTATGCATCGCGGACATTGTCCGATACAGAGAAAAGGTACGCACAAATAGAGAAAGAAGCTTTAGCTATTGTATGGGCTTGTGAAAGGTTTCATGATTTTATTGTTGGCCTACAAGTTCACATAGAAACGGATCATAAACCTCTCGTACCCATTTTAATGTCAAAACCGTTAGACAATCTAACTCCTAGACTCCAGCGTATGAAACTGCGAATGATGAGATATTCCTATACCATCAAATATACTCCAGGGAAAAAGCTTGTCATTGCAGATGCGTTATCCAGAAGCCCTTTACCGGAAAATGGAAAGGAAGAATTAACCGAAGAAATAACTGCTTATGTGCAGATGATTATAGAAAATTTTCCTTCTTCAGATTCTAGATTGGCTGAAATATAGGCGTTGCAAAAAGAAGACTCAGTTTGCAAATTACTGATTAAATTTTCAAGAGATGGTTGGCCAGGGAAAAATGAAGTGCCAGAAGAATGTTTAAAATACTGGGAACATCGGCATTCAATTTCTACACAAAATGATTTGTTGATGAAAGATGCGAGAATTATTATACCTTTGAAATTACGTGAAGAAATATTAAATAGAATACATGATGGTCACCTTGGGATAACAAAGTGCAGAGCTAGAGCTCGTGAGTCTGTTTGGTGGCCGAGATTATCGTCAGAAATTGAGAATTTAGTCTCAAACTGTCAGAAGTGTATTAAGCAACAAAAATATTTCAAAGAGCCTTTACTCCCATCAGAATTCCCAAACAGACCTTGGCAGATAGTCGGAGCTGACCTTCTCAAAGTTAGTGGTAAATGGTATCTTATAATGGCGGATTACTATTCTAGATATATTGAGGTGGCAAAATTAGATCATCTTACTTCCGAGGCAGTGGTTAATCACATGAAATCCATTTTTGCACGTCACGGTATTCCTGAAGTGGTGAGAAGTGACAATGGTACCCAGTTTTCGCAAAGAATTGTAGATTCTAAATACAAAAAATTTGCCAACCTTTATAAGTTTTCCATTATAACATCCAGTCCGAAACATGCTCAAAGCAACGGTTTCATAGAGTCGATGGTGAAAAATTTTAAGTTACATTACTTGAAAGCGGAAAATGATGATCCATATCTTATGCTACTTGCGTTAAGATCAACCCCACTTGAAAATGGGTTTAGTCCAGCAGAACTCTTGATGGGAAGACGCTTACGAACGCCTAATCCTATAGTGAATGATAAATTAAAGCCTAAAGTATTAGACGAGAAATCCTTATTCAAAAAGGAACAGGAAAGGATCGAGAAGCAAAAGTATTACTTCAATCGCCATCATCGAGCTAGACAACTACCAGAATTAGACGTCGGTCAGCAGGTATGGATGGACATGAGGACGTATGGAAAGGTAAAAAACGCTCATGAAGCTCCTAGTTCATACATGGTTGAAACTCCTCGAGGTATCCTAAGAAGGAATCGTATATATCTGCATCCTTCTACTGTTCCAAAATCCTTCAGATGGGAGGATAATGACACCCCAGTGAAAGAGAACGCCGTTCCTGATGATACATCCGAGAAAGACAGCTCCCAGGATACAACATCTATGAATGATCCTGTTAGCATCACCTATTCTCCTAATGCTGCAGTTCCAGAGACTAAGCAGGTCAGTCCATTTAAGACTCGTAGCGGCAGAACTGTTCGTGCTCCTTCAAGACTTATTGAAGAGGACTTTTAAAGGGGGAGATGTGAGGTAATGCATCTGGCAACAGTTTTAAAAGAACTTATCGGGAACTCTGGGTTCGAGGTTAGCTTTGTTATTGTTGATGTTCTAAGCTTGTAACTATGCTGTACATATCGCGCGCTTGAGTTCTTATACATTAAAGTAGTTTAATGATCTTCCGAATTATTATTTAGTTATACTACACATTTCAAGTGCAATCATCTGTTGAGAAGGTTGGTGAAATTCCCATACTGATGTAATAAAATTTTGAAGCTGTTAATTAAACAGTATCTTTCGGCAATTTATGCAGTTTTACTGTTTTGTAAGCGAACTGATTCATTTAACCGATAATTGGTACACAAAAAACCCATTTTATGAATTTTTTTTTAGAAAAAAATTATAATGCACTTTTTTGATTTAACATATCTTGTTTATTATTGGTGCAATTTTTTATCTATAACGCTCAATCGTCGCAGAATTTCGTACTCTACAATTTACGAATAAGTATTTATTCTGCAGAGTGAACGGTTTCTGAGTTATTTGCGAATACGGAAAAAAAAGTCCAAAAATTTTGAGATTTTTGTAGTGCCATGTTTACAGCTCACTAGGAAAAATGAAACTAACTTTGAATCCTTTAATTTTGATGTAAAACAAAGTGATTAAAGCGATTTCCAACTTACCGCAAATTTTCGGATAGTGCGGCTGTTTTTTTGAGCTAATTGTACTGGACTATTTCTAATAATGGCGATTTCTTTTCTTTTCATAGTTGGAAAAATAGGTATGGTTTCCATAAATCTGAGCTACCACAAATAACGATTCATCGCCAACAATTTTGCCTTTTTTTTCGCCAAGTTCAATGTGACGACCTCATCTGTTCTCTAACTCATCTCTTCTCTAACACTGAATTTATAACGATTTTTTTTTTATTTCAGACACATTTTGAAGAGATAGATTTTTCATTATAAAGAATCTTCTTGGCTTCCATCCAGCACCAAAATAGGCATGAAACTTGAGCAATTCTGGTAGCAATGCTGTTGAATCGGAATAAGGATAAAGAACAGATGTTACAGACACACCGGCGCCGGCGATGGCACCATTTTTTGTTTAGCGCTTTTACGGCGAAAAAAACGTTTTCGAATACCTGTTAGTCCTAGCGTGAGAAAATAGCAAGTTAATTTTATTTTTTTATGAAATTATAGTACAATTTTATTATATAACTTATAGATTTAATTTTATTTACTTCACACATTTATTTTATTTAACACACGATTATTTTCACGCATTATTTTTACGCACAAATTTAATTTAAATTATTTTTTTTAATATATATATATATATATATATATATATATATATTGTTTTATTTATTTATATACACATTTAATTTTATTAAAAATCGCAGAAAATTTGTTATAAAACACCAGGTTGACATACGAAGCAAAAATCGCCGCGAAACCACTCCCGGTAAAAACCAGTCGTTGAGGGCCACCGTAATACTTACTCATCATGGATATAGATAATATAAAATATGAAAATAAAACACGTGATATTTGCTAAGCATTGTACCAGGTTACTTTTATTCATAATTTAATTTATTTGGACTTCCTTATATATAATTAATATAGCCCCTTAAGCTATTACTTTTTGTTGCATTAAAATATCTCAATTTGTTGATTTTCTGTAAGCAAGTAAACGCTATTGGTTTACAATGGAAGTCTATGGGAATTTGGCAAAATATTAGAGATACCGCCAATTTGGCGTCACTTTTGGCGACTCATTTTGGCCCCCAAATTTGGCGATATACCGCGAAGTTGGCGACAACCTTAGCAGTATTTGGCGACAGAACAGGGTCCCCCCTATGGTAAGCCCCCTTATAGGTATGGGGAGGCATTAAATGCTTGGCATTTACGATAAGCCATTATTGGCATTTAATCTTATAGTTTGGAGATAGTTTTTTGGTCGGCGGGATAATCGAGTAGTACCGATTTGCATAAAAGAAACATCCTTATAACTCGAAAAATTATAATCCTATTAACTTACAGTTTACTGCGTCGGATTAAGCGTCTCATTTCCAATTAAAATATATCATTGAATTGAAATTTGAATGAAATACAGGGTCATGAAAAATCGAAGAGTGTGAAAAATAGAATTACAAATATCTCGGCAACTAATTATCCGATCGAGTTCATTCATGATGCAAAATTTATGGTTTTGTATTGTTTTTTATATTCACTCCTTCAAATAGACAATTTCGAAAGTTTTTGTATACCTTTTATCAGCACGAATATTTCAAGAGTAAAAAAAAAAAAATAGTTCCGGTTAATCGAGGTTACTGATATTCAATAGGCTTCTTTCCATTATTACGCCCTAAGTACACACCGAATTTCAAGTCTCTATCTCAATTTGTTTGGGAGATAGAGTGATTACAGACACACAGACGGTCGGACATTTTTTTTTCTTCTAAAAATATGTTTTTCGGAAACTCCAGTGTCTGAAACGTGTAAATCCGTCAAAATTTTTTTTTCGATTTTTAAAACGTACCCTATACTACGTATGATGGGTAAGTAAAAGGGATTTTCACGCCCAAAATTAAATATTATAATAATAATAATAATGGCCTTTTAAAAAAAAGCTTTACGCAAGTTCGGCTTCAGAAAATGAGATTTGTTGCCAAATGATACAAACAGTTATGAAAACATAACTTATGAACTTTTAGGCTTGTTTTAAAGAATTCATAGATATATTTAATCATTTTTGTATGTATAAAGTTTAGTATTGTTTGTGTATAAAAATAGATAAGTGTCTTCTTCATATTAAATAAATTGTATAAATATTGAAAAATCTTGGTTGGGTATATGAAACAGTGAATAGTTTGCCAGAAAATATGTTGTCAAATTTCCATCTCTTGCTAAGACCATTTCTTCTATCTCGCCAAGGCCCCTATACTACAAAAGTAACCCCAAATTCTTCGGTATTTATTTATTTACATTATTTTTCTTAAATACGTTTGGTGACTGCTTGGGACGTCTGTCGAAACTGATCTCTTTTGCGTAATTATGTATCGAAACATTTTTTAAATATATTTTCTCATTAATATCGTGGCTTTGCTATTTAAGGACGTAATTAGTATTTTAATTAACGAAATAACTAATAAATCAGTAAAAAATCATTAAAAATACAGATAAGCATCGAGTTAAAAAAAACATTTGATGACATAAGAAACGTAACGCATCTGTCGTCAAATGAATGTGACGACACGATTTTGTATTTTTGGCGTTAAATCTTATAGTTTGACGATAGTTTTTATTTTATAAAATGTGGTCGACAGGGTAGTGGAGGAGTACCCCTATTTATTATTTCGTACTTTTTTTTATATTTTAGAACTGTGTTGCTGCTTTAGAATAGTGTTACCCTTGTCACATTTTGATCGTCGTTTATTCGCCCCGTTAAGAAAATGAGTTCGAGTTCAGTAAGTGGGTATGTCAAATACTTTGCATCAAACAATAGCAAGATTGGCAACATGTATGTAAAGCAAGATATAAGGTGGTATACATCGTATACCTTCTGGGTAACTCAGTACATCCTAGGTAGCTACACTATATACCCCTGCCTATAGCATATATCCTCCTGTTTTTTTTTTTACGACTACACCACCGATTGGTAATAATGTGGTGTTGGTTTTAAATGTAGGAAGAGTATAAGAGTATTATGTATCAATAACTGTTTGTATATTTTAACATGGTATTAAAAATATATATAACTTTAGTACAGTCTTGGCCATAAGTTTAGGCCACTGAAATTTAAGATCCAGACAATAAATTGCATCTACGACATTTATTACTCAAAGTTCAAAGGAAAAGCGAATACAGTAACTCCATTGTCAGACGGAATGACGCCATCTGACGAAAATCGATTTGATTTATGACGTTATCTGTGGTTTCAATTTTAAAAACGCTAGTTTCTGCACGGTGGTCCTAAACTTTTGGCCATAACTGTAAAACATTTAAATTCATCAAATCAGTTAATTTTTCCAAAATAAATTATACAACAAATAACTGAAATAAGCAAGCAGAAAAAGACGGTTTTTTACTAAAAAAAACATACATTTTTCTCATATTTCACAGTAAACATTTAAATAAGACATAACTTGTATGTACTATTTCAAAAATAATGACTGAACTAAGTGTTTAAAACTTTAAATAATAGATATTTTATCATAAAATCGTTCGAAAACAAACTAAATCAAACTAGGTTACAACAATAAAATTGTATTTGTGCCAAGCAGCTTTCAATAAAATACACTGATTTTGACGCACCCGCATAGGTAACTTTCCACTTCAGACGCGCAGAATAAGATAGTCATGACTATTGTCTGTTTCAGAAATTAACAGTCGATACAAAAAATAACAGTTACGTACATTAATCAGCCTCAAATAGGATAGTACAAAGAATTGCGCTGCTGAAAGACTCGTCGTAATATAAATAAAATCATTTCAATTTTGATATTGATCGCATTGGTACTCATTTGTTATAGCGGTCCCAAAAATGAATTCCCGAGTGACTAAGATCCGTCGCCAAATTGTAAAACCTATTTGAAGTTCGTATCATATAAGGTTAGTTGGGGCAACTGGGACATGATTTTACAATGTGACTCTGGAGCTTCTGACAATTCAGCTTCAAAAAACTAATGTTCATTTCAATTAAAGTCTAAACTTCTGTAAATGTGTTCAGTTAGGTTCCCTCTATAAGACAGAAATGCTCAAAATTACATTTTAATATTTAAAAATATAAAAATATGCATATTTCATCTTTCTTTCCTCATGGGTTCTGTTGCCCCCAAAATGGGGTAACTGGACTAGGGGGATCTATGTTCCACACGCGTTTATATTTTTTCATATCGGATATCAGGTCCTGTTTGAAAAAGTGTGAACAACTTAAAAAAATTTAAACCAGGCAGATCATGTAAATTATATGTCAATAAACAGCATTGTGAGGTTTGCTGTCACCTAATACCTTTGCTGTCAGTGTGCCTAAAAAAAGCACTAAAAGTGAAAATATTAGATTTATTTATACCAAAAATATAAAACTTAAGTAAGTACTTATGTACTTTAGTATAGATAATAAGTATAAAAGTCACATGGGTATTTTAAGGAAAAAATAGCAAGGTAAATCTCTGAACAAAAGGCTACGTAAGCATTTAAGTATTTATCTTTATCCAGGAGTCGCATTATATAGGGAAAATTTTATTGTTCCTTAAAGAAAGGTGCGATGAAGATATTATTTTCAAAATAGTGGTAGGGACGATAAAAGATTCCCTGTAGCATAGCTGCCTATTTTTACGCTTTCCTCTTACCACTAAAATATTATAGTAAATGTTGTCTTATTTATTCGTCGAAATCTTATGATTAAACAAAACGAAAATCTCTATTAAATTTTAGTGGTAGCAAGAAAGCGTAAAAATTGGCAGCTATGTCTATAGAATGCGACCCCTGTGTATAGTACAATTTCAAGGTCTGGCTATCTGGCTTTCAGGAGCAAGGTACTTGAATTTGTAAAATGTTGAAATAATTTAATGACACCAATATTTACAAAAGAATTTATCTGAAAACATGTAAAAGTATATTTTCGCGTACTTAATAAAGGTTATATTTTAATTATAAAATTCAGGTACCAATGTGGCAATTAGGAATTAAAATTAAGTGATGCCATAACGGTATCACCGCCTCTCAAGGGGTCAAGAAATTTGGTTTGATACCACTCAATATGCTTTTTTTTTGTTAAATTTCATTACGTTATTTTAATAAGGTATTCTATCATTTTCTTTATTGTGAGCAAAAACCAATGGAGAAACTTACTTCCTGTAGTAAGAGAAATATTTATAACTATTGGGGTAACTGGATCCAGCATGTCCCAGCCGTACATCAACTCCGGCTCGGTAACCTCGTTTTGGTTCGTGGGCCCGACTCCTCCATAGGTGTTCGGTTTCTGCGGGCTGCCGGAGCGTCTCGGGTCGGGAACCAAGAGAAGGGACCATTTGGCTCCTCTAGCTAAGTGGCGGGATCTGTCGCATTCGACCATTCGTCCTCTTGGGAATATCCGGTGTGACGTGCGTTGGGCAGTGCACCGGCTTGACCGGAGTGCGCGTGTGGACTGGCCCTAACGGGCCACTCCTGGCGGCGACCTTCGGGACGCGCCGCGGGGGGTGGAACGGGGGTCTCTCCGTGCGCGTACGTATGGGTCTGCAAGGGCCTGGGGCCGGAAGATGGTACGCCGTCTTACCCCGGATACATGTCCCAGTTACCCCATTCTTGAAACATTTATGGGGTAACTGGGACACCGGGCTTACATTTAAAACATGAAGTAAATATGTATAGATACCTAATAATATTAATGTAGTTATATGTCTAATCTTTTTAAAAAAAGATTGTTTAATAAAAATACTTACAGTATTTTAATAAAAATCCGAGGAAGTTCAACCATATTGATGTTGTTTTTGAAAAAAGAAACGTAAATTTTTGACAACCTATCACAGCAAAGTGGGAGTTATGATTGAGTTGATACACGTTGTTTTAGGAAGTAGAGATAAAGGGGCATTTCTCACAAAAACTAAAACTTAAAAAATACTTACAGTTTTTTATAAAATAGCCTATGGCCCAGTTACCTCGTGGTTCCAGTTACCCCAGAAAACCTTATAATGTATTGACATTTTATGTTGGCTATATGACAAGTTACTGTCATATTTAGCACATATATATGACATGTATATAAGACGAATATGACATGTGTATAAGACGCCTATGACGTATATATGACCCATAAGACAAAAACATTACGTATGTATCGACATATATGGCGCATATATGAACGTTTCGAGTATTTGTGTGCATATGATGTATATACATAAGATTGGCGATGATCTTCGCGAAATCATAACTTCAACCTTGTTTTTAATCTTTATTGTGGGTGACCGCTATAACAATAATATACAAAAATATCCAAATAATATATTTGTAAGTCGTAATAAACAATATATGCAAAATGCAATTGGAAATTTAGTTCCGGCCGCTTATAACGACTTTTGCTCAATGGATTTTGATGGAACTTCCATTGTTTATTAGCTAATTTTTCAGAGTAGGATTTGGCACATTGCATATAGTTCTACATTGCTAGTTTTAGAATTATGAAGAAAATTCTATAATCAGATTAATCCGATTATGAAAAATTAACCCGTTTTAAAAAGTTCTACTTGGTGGATTTTGCTTAAACTTGCATTGTAAGTTAGATAATTTTTCAGGAATGGTTTCAGCATACTGTATACCATTCTATCGTTCTTTACCAAACCCTACTGTAAATGATTAACTATTAGTATTGTTCCTTAAAAACCCAAATTTTGTATGACATATTAGAAAATATGATAGCACAATAGGTTCGTATAGGTTCTATCTTGGAGAAACAGACCAGCGAAAGAGAAGAAGCCTGCTAATTGTAAAATATAAAATTTACAAAAAAATATGAATAGATAAGTACGAACATAAACCAAACATGTATTTCTCTCTTTCCAGGTAGTTTACATACGTCGTTTAAATTCCGTGCTATGGCAGCCTGTGCGAATCATGCGCTCTGGATTGAAACACTTAACAGGATCGACCGAATCACTAGACAACATACAACGGGTCGACAACCTTACAAAAAAGCTGAATGGATGAGGTACTGTGTTCTTGTTAATAATTACAAACTATACTTGCTCACAGCTGAAAATATCGTTAAGTTTTAAATATTAATTTATCTTCTCATACACGAGTATTTTCAGTATATTTCAATAAAGTATGCCACTGAATAAAAGCCTGTGTTTTTATATTGTACTTCCTTTTTAACTTTCTTTCGTTATGTTATTTAAATCTTCATGAGTAAATATGTTTGCAGTTATATGTGATTTATTTTTTTTCCTCTTAAGAGAATGTTCTCTGAATGCAGCTTGGTTTTTAAGTAATATTTTTGTTTGTTTGTTTGTTTGTATGTTTAAATAATACACATAGAAGTATTTGTTTTCAGCATGGAATTTATAACACTTCCGTGTCAGAGTGTGAATACTGTAATATGCGAATATTGATGTTTTAATTCATACCTCAGTACATAACACATAGTTACTCACGGTATGCACAGTAAATGGGTTTAAGCGATAGCGCTCTTAATAACTATCTGCCACAATCTTAACACAGATTCTTAAAATAGATTAAATTAACTGAATGACAAACTCAAAATATCACAAAAGAGCAGCTGTTTGAAGTGTGAGATCCAGTTTGACACTTTTTTGCATTTTCCAAAAAGGTTCAACAAATCAAAATTTAAAATAATAATAATTTCTCGAAGGTTTGTCCAGAAACTAAAAAAGTTTCGCTTAATTTGCAAAAACAATTTCTTGATAGCTTGAACGTTTTAAATGGGAAAAGGTACACTGCAAAAGACTTGTTTCAAGAAAACATGTTTAAAGTTTTGATCAGTAATTCTGTCAAGTTTGACACCGGTCTAATAAATTATTTCTCATGACTCAAATATTCAGTGGCAATAATAATGTTTTTGTGGTCATATTTTACGCGCTCAATGCAAACGTTCCACTGCTAAACTTGCAACTCACCGCATGCTCACTTGCAAAATTACAAGTGAGTCGCATTCAAAATTACAAGTGATTATAGCTCTTTTAGTGTCTAATCTTTAACTAATCTTTGTTAATCGGTTCGAGTGTCATTTTTTAAGAACATAAATCTTGGTTCAAAAGTGTCTCTTTTGTCATCCTTTATATTGATTATCTAGGTATAGGTTAGTTTGCCTGGCATTTAGAGAAAAAAGGTCAATTGCCTGGGAAATTTGTAGATAGAAATTGCCCAATTGCCCTGATAGACTTCCCTCTGCCTAGTATGAATATCTCGGAGTGGGATTGGAAAGCGACCCTTTTCATTGCTTAAAGTTTTAAAGTTGAAATAGTTTGCGAAATAGTGATACTGAAATTACTGAATTTCACGCGCCTTTGAGACACCTGTACAGAGACATTTCTGTATCCAGTGATGCTTTTTCTTTTTGGTTCTATAAGGGGGAAACTCACATAATGAGTTATCGTAACATTACCAAATTTCTTATATATTTGAGATTCTTATACAACCAGGTTGATAAATCCACTGAGTTGTTTTTTTTTATTGTTTTCATGGACATTCCATACAAATAATCGTTTTGATATGTAGATTGCATCTACATATCAAAACGAACCCAAACTTTGTTTTTATTAATAGCTATATCCAACATTGACACCATAAGTAAATTATACACTCATCAATTAGTCTAAATGCAAATTTTATGAAATTCGTATGATTAGTTTTCGAGAAATTTATTATTTTCAAATGAGCCTAATTTAGGGGCTGTATCGAAATTAAAGTTTGGTACTCGATTGTTGAAATGCTACAGAATGACTTTGTCATTTCTATTAATGTATTATTTTTTGCCAGTATGACCATTTCACTCCCTTAATATGTTTCGAATCTTGCCAGCAAAAATATTTCATTAAAATGAGTAAAATATAGTCTGGAAACCATCCCTTAAACCATCATTTTGATGTTTTTTCATTATAATTCGAAAACTACTCGAAAGAAAAATTTGAAATTCAAAATTCGCATAAAGCAGGACATAATAAATATAAATCTTTGAAAAACATTGTAGGTTGCAATTAATAATTTTTCGAATATTAATTTCAAAATTCATATTATAATTTTTTAAAATAAAAAATTGAATGTATTTATGTTTGGATTTTTTAGTATTATAACCACACACAAAAGTATCACGTTAGGATTATAATTTAAGGAGGTATTAATAAAAATATGAACACGTAATTTATCATTAGAAGCTCTAAATTTTGAATGTTTATAATTAAAAAAAAATATGATTCAAATAACTAGAAATTTCGTTTTTAGGCATAGTTTGAACCGGAGATTTAAAATATTTTGTTAAAATTGGGTATTGCTATTGAAAAGAACAAAGTTTGGTCAGGTTTTGATTTGTAGATGGTCCCCTAAGCAAATTTTATGTACATCATTTAAAAGAAAACCTTATTTCTAATCGAATGGTACCAGAACTTTTTTCTATTATAATTAGTTACAGAGTTAGTAGAGTATTTCCTTTTCTTTACCACGCCTGTACATTTTATTGTTTAAAGTTACTGATAGTTGACGGTTTAGTGAGAGGAGCTTTTCAAAATTTCTTGTATTTTTTGAGATTCCAAAGGCAACATTCTATCATTTAAGGTAACTCGGGGGAAGACGCAAGTTTGTTCCTATTACTTTTATGTGTCAATAGATGTAAATAATGACCGGGTTGTGTGACGAGTCTTGTACCAGTGTGCACGAGGTTTGTGAATTTACCTTAGTTTGTCGCCTTTATTTGCCGTTATTTTTGGATCTTGGGAACATTTAACCTGGTGAGTAAAGCCCTTATAATATTCTGTTACTCATATTTAAAGTTTATAAACGGATGTTTTATATTAACTGAGATATTAGCAATATAAGTGAGTTCCGCATTCTGTTACAACACAAGGCAAGCAGAAGCGATCATAATCTTGCAGCAATACGGAAATAAGTGTGTGTGGCATCTTCCTCTATACTTGGGGGAAGACGCAACATGGTTCAGAAATAAGCTAAAATGAAGACAAAAATTAATTAATTTTTTTACGTCTTCCAAATGACATTACCCAGTACTTACAGACATTTGATCACTCATTTTTCAAACCATTGAAAACATATTGACGACAAGCCCTGAACGCTTGGATCCACAGCAATCCACATAGTAAACTCCCAAGACTTCGGTTCTGATCACTTCTGAATACAGCTTCGAGCAAGGCATCCACAATAGGAAATGGCACTTCTGGGTTTTGAGTTACTAGGATTTATCAATATAATCGACAAGCATTCCCAGAACATGCGTTTGATATTTCTGAGGGTTCCATTAATGATAGAGCTGTTTCTTCCACAAGCGGCGCATGTAACAATAGGCCTACACCAGCAGTTCCTTCCATCAACAGATCATGTGGACTTACATCAGCAGTTGCTTCCAGTAGCAGATCTAGTAGCAGTGAATTGTCACCAGCAGTTGCCTCTATCAGCACAGAAAAGGGATTTCTTGTCTGGAAGCAATCAATCATATTGCTCAGGTCAGAAAACCTGTAGTCAAGTCTGTTATACGATAAGGAAGTCTTGCATTAAATAATTGGGGTGAATTTCTCATTTAGATTAAATAAACTGTAATTTAATTTAGAATTAATTGTAAATTAGATTGAATAAATTGTAAAAGTTTCTATATTTAGCTAATAAATATTTTTTTTTACATGAACGATACAGCAGGAGGCAATTACAACAACCTGTCCAGACGCGACAGCAACCAGTTACATTAAGAGGGCCTGTTTGTTCGCCATATTCTCAGAAGCCAGCAACAGATCAGGCATTGGCAATTTGTCCCAATTGTAAAGGGAAACGAACGTTCTTCTGTTATATGGCATGTAAGTGTGGAGTTAAACCTGTTACCGAATCGCACACCACTGCAAATGTGAGGCAAGCCCAATTGACAGGAGCCACTGGAGATGCTGGTTCGAAAGATTCTTGTCCTCAGCCTTGCAGCTGCGCGAAATGTCCAGAAGAATGTCATACATCTTGTGTATGTGGCTGCAGAAAAAAGGGTGAGTTCTATAAATATCTCCATATTTTTTTTAAACTGTATTTTTCGTATCATATCTTTTGGGGGATAGTATGTGGAAAAGAAAAAAAATATCATAATTTTTTTAAAAAAAAAGAATGTTACACAATTTGTGATACAACGGAATTTCTCTATTTTTCCTTTAGACGGAGATCACTCCGCGCAAAGTGCAAATGCTTTTGCGAAAGATAAGAAAGGCTCCACTCTCAAACATTACGAAACATATTTAAGGAAAACAACTTAATAAAAATAAGAATAATGATAAATTTATCTTTAATAAAAAGTATAAGTATTTTAATAAAACAAAATACAGAGGAAAATGACTGTCAATAAAAATCATTCACAAATGTGACCTCAAAAATTCGGCATCAATGTCACCCCCACTACTTTTTTTACACTTCTAACTTACGGGATAAATTAAAATAGCAATTGTTTACGAATTAAAAACTTTGAAATCGTAAGCCATGGATTAGCAAACAACGAGATGGCTGACGCTGTGCTAAATGAAACCGCCGATATCGCTGGTAGCAGCTCAGAGGAACGAGGACAAGGAGCCTGCAAAAGAAAAGGTATCACTGGAAAAATGCGTAAATTTGACTAGAAAATTAATATCTGTTTTTGAGAAACAAGACTGTATTTCCAAAACCGATATCTTTCACTTGTATAAAATCAAAAAAAAATTGCTAAAGAACCACCGAAAAAATTGAAGCTAATAAAATTAACACCGGTGTTTCGCAAATTGGATGAGAAGAAATGACTTATCGGTTTATTAACTTTCTTCTTTTTCTTTTCTTTTTTTAGGTGCGTTCGTAATTATATAAATACGTAGCACCTATAGTCGTCGTTCAGTCCGTCCGTCTGTCCGTCTGTCCGTCCGTCTGTCCGTCTGTCCGCATGTAACAGAGCAAAAACTACCCAACCGAATAGTCTGAAATTTCAAATATGTGATTGTTGCAAAATTTTGTCGAGCCATTTCAAATTTTATGAAAATCGGATGTATAGTTTAATTACAGGGACAGTCAAAAGTTTTTCTTTACATTACGGCCAATGGGAAAAATTATTGCAAGTGGATTTTAATGATATTAGAGCCTTCCGAATGATCTGAAATTTTAAAGATATAATTGTTGCAAAATTTTGTCGAGCCATTTCAAATTTTAGGAAAATCGGACGTATAGTTTAATTACAGGGACAGTCAAAAGTTTTTCTTTACATTACGGCCAATGGGAAAAATTATTGCAAGTGGATTTTAATGATATTAGAGCCTTCCGAATGATCTGAAATTTTAAAGATATAATTGTTGCAAAATTTTGTCGAGCCATTTCAAATTTTAGGAAAATCGGACGTATAGTTTAATTACAGGGACAGTCAAAAGTTTTTCTTTACATTACGGCCAATGGGAAAAATTATTGCAAGTGGATTTTAATGGTATTAGAGCCTTCCAAATGATCTGAAATTTTAAAGATATAATTGTTGCAAAATTTTGTCGAGCCATTTCAAATTTTAGGAAAATCGGATGTATAGTTTAATTACAGGGACAGCCAAAAGTTTTTCTTTACATTACGGCCAATGAGAAAAATTATTGCAAGTGCATTTTAATGATATTACAGCCTTCCGAATGGTCTGAAATTTTAAAGATATAATTGTTGCAAAATTTTGTTGAGCTATTTCAAATTTTAGGAAAATCGGATGTATAGTTTAATTACAGGGACAGTCAAAAGTGTTCCGAAAAAATTATTGGAAGTGCATTTTAATGATGTATCAGACTATGCACGTTATGAAGTGCAAAAAATTATACATTCAGTACAATATGGGGTGCAAAAAATAATTTTAAAACTAGTTATCGTACGAACGCACCTCATTTGCCACGTTTGACGAGCAATTTCCAACTTGTTTTCTTTTTTTTTTTTTTTTTGTAACTTAGAAAATATCAATTAAAGTAAGTTTTTTTATATTTATTTTTCTCTTTTTCTACATAAATATAACTTGGCAATGAATTAAATTATGAACAAAAGCACCATTAAGAACATATCGGAAGTAATTTTGATATTCTTTCAGAAATCCAGAATTTTCAAAAATTCGGCTTAGTCTCGGCCCCGACGATGCCGGATTCTCGAGGTTATACTGTATTTTACTTTCTGATGTCAAAATCCTTTTTTACCCGAGTGAAAAGAACGGTTATGTGTTTCACGCGTATCTGTGTATGTGCATTTCTTTATACCCTCAAAACATCCCAACAGCTGGATGGATTTTAATGATTGAGGTCTCTATCAATTTGTCTTAACGGCCCGATGGTTATAGGATAGGTTTTGTTTTTATAAATTCAAAATGGCGGCCGTAAAATAGAAAATGGCGGTAGAGACGAAAATAAAAATTTACGCACCCTATTGAGTGACATATCATTGGATAGGTCTTTCAAAATGAAGACGGTGTTTCGTTGACTATTTTACAGTCAGAAGCTCCGTTTAAATATTACACAACCTGGAAGTTGTGTAGGTAGAATCTCTAGCTTTACTGCAACTCTAACCATCATAGGCATCTATACACCTCATCAAAACAGTGTTTATAGATAGGAACTAACAATTAAACACAACTTAAAAGTCATTAATAAGAGTAAATAAAAAAACTAGTTAAGTAATATAAGCAAGTAATATTAAGAAAAATATTTTAAGTCAATTCCTACTTAGGTCAATAAGAGAATTTTTTTTTCTCCCATTCTTCATTCCTCTTGAGTGACGCTTAAAATCTTAAAATGCCTTAATCTAGAAGAGGGCTCTCTCGGTCTTAAAATACCTTGATCAAGAAGAGGGCTCTCTCGATTATTGAAAATTAATTTAATTTAATTAATTAATTAATATTTCAAAAAAAAAAACTGGATTAACATCAAGTGCCATCCACTAAAAATTTTTAAAATTTTTATTTGAGCTTCATTGGATGAATAATAAGTATTTTATTAACGATTGAAAATTTGAACAAGATATATAGCGAGAGTGTGAGCTAATAGTAGGAATTGAAAAAAAAAATAGTTTCACATTGATGAGAAATAATTAATTAGTTCGCTTTTTACGCAGTCGGGTTTTTTTATTATTTTTTTTTTTATTTAATTGTTTATTCTATTTTTATATACAAAATAATGAATGATACATCATGCGAAAGTGTTTCGAACAGGCTTTTGACATATTACATGTTACACTTACGTTTCGACAAAGTACGATGTTTGATTAAAAATTACAATTCATTAAAAAAAACGAAAAATTTATCTGTTAATAATTTCAAATATTGCAGTGCAAAAGCTTTGCTCGGATCCAATGGCAGTTAATATTAAGCAGGCGACATAAGATTGATGATTTCTTTTACCATAGTAAAAAACAATTTTAGTCATGCCAGTAGTACTAAATAAATTATATTAATTATGATTAAAAAAATATTCACATAAATCTGCTGATGTGCTCTAGAACTGTTTTAATTTAGCAGCCTTTATTAAAGGAATATGGAAAATATTAACATAAAATTTCAGTTCCTATATATTCGGTTCTTAATTAATGAAGCAATGTTGCTGTTTCGAAATTAAAAATATATTTTATAGGAATCGAGGATTCCTACATTTGTTATATATTTAATACCCCTTTTCCAAACAATAATATTCATGGTATATTTCTATTGCACACGGTAAAAAAAAATCTATTACGAATACTGTTGTTTGGAATTAATGATAGCAAATATAAAAATACATAAGATCCTGCTCTTATCATACATCTTTTTGAACAAATCTCACGAAATATATGAATAAAGTTTTGCATTGGACGAGTTTTATCGCAAAGCATTTATCTGTTGGCAAATATGTAAAATAATAAAATATATCCCCTCCGAATCCCCCCCCCTCCCTATTTATTGTAAAACGAAATCGGAGAAAAAAATTATGTTTATTTTCGAATTGCTGCTTTTTATATTTATTTTCGAGGTAAGACACACACGTTGTTAATAAATTAACAACAAACCGATAAGAAATAACCCACACGTTGATTTGAAAAGGAATTATTTTGAAAATCACCATTAATTTAGACGATAAGTTATGATATGTTGATATAAAAAATGATGATCATTCTTTATTGAACAGCTCTCGTACTATTTATTTAAAAAATATATCTTAATTTACTGATTGTTTAGAATTTTTATTACAATTTTCAAGCATGGATATTTTTAAATCTCCATGCAGTCCAATTATGAAAGATCTTACTCTTGAAATAATTCGGCATTTCTTTTTTCCGTGTAATATTCCATAACTTTGCTTTAGAGTTATTTAATCGAACTACGATCTTAAGGGGACCGGGAAAGCCCTCTCTCCGCCATGTTAAATTCACCAATTTTATGTACCCTTTTCTCAGAAATGGTGAAAGATAGAGGTCTAGATTTTTTAGAGTAGTTAGAATAACATGATTTACGTACTTTAACAGACCATTTTCTTTCTAAGTGAAACTCAAAATTAATTATTAATTATTTATTGAAAGACATTTTTAAATTAGCATTTTTGGTAAGATTTCATTGCCTAAAATAAATAATTCTCAACAAATCATTAAATCCCTGTGTTAAACTATACAATATTACATAACATAAGCATTAAAAAAAATCTGAGTTCTTAAGTTTAATAGATATTGAAAAAAAAGGAACGTAAACATGAAAAATGCAAATTTTGAGAAAAAGTCAATTAAATATTTAAATGGCCATTAAGCTGTGAAGTACACAGTAAAAAAAAAACGACATTTTTACAGTACAAAGTACTGTCCATCTCGCACACAAACTCGATTACAGTGAATGTGCTGTATCTTTCTTTGGTTTCCTGACTATATTAACATGGAAAATACAGTAGTTGCGTAAAATTAACAGCACACGCAACTACTGTATTTTCCAAGTTAATATAGTCAGGAAACCAAAGAAAGATACAGCACATTCACTGTGATCGAGTTTGTTCCTGCAAATCTACAGTGGTTTTTTACAGTGTACTCTTAGAAAAGAATGAATAATTTTAACACTTATTTTTTTTAATATATAAACATGTGTGACACATCGTTGGAAAGATAAAAGTTCAAACTATTTAATGATATAAAAAAATAAAAATCAATTTTTTGGTTGAATTTTGATCTCCCGGTCCCCTTAAACACACAAATAATCAGAATTGCAAATGTTGCTATAAATAGGGAAATGTTTGACGATTAACCTCTGGCAGGCAGTTAATACAAATATAGCAAAAATGCTTTTTTGGTATAGTTGGTAGGCAGTCTTAGAAAATATACTAACGGTAAAAAACGTAGTATATTTTTACTTTCTTCTTTCTAAAGAAGACAGTATTGTAATCGAAATTTTTTTCGACTTCCGGTTTTCGACGGAATTACATGTTTTAGGCGTCAGAGATCACCAAAAACATGTTTATACAAAATGTCTATCTGTCCGTCTGCATGTCCTCTTTGTATCATCGAAAGGTGTATGAAGTTATGGATAGAATTCGTTCATTCAAATTTTTCGTTTTTTCGCTGGGTTCAACTCCTTGAATTTGAAAATATTCCGCTTGAACGCAACGCTACAATAAGTAAAATTACGCCGAAAGAGGGCGCTGTAATAGCGATTTTTGTGCTATTTTCAATATTGTACTATCGAAAAGTGTATGAATTTAGGCATAGAATTGAATCAAATTTTTCGTGTATGCTTTTGGTTAAGGCAAGAAAGTCCTCTCTGCATTTGGTAAAATTACACCGAAAGGGAGCGCTGTAATAGCGATTTTTATGGCATTTTCATTATTGTACAATCGAAAATGTATGAAGTTATGCATAGAATTGAACCAAATTTTATGTGTATGTTATTGGCTATAGTCAGGAGGTCACACTTGAATTTGGTAATAATCCACCTGAAGGGGCGTAAAAATAGCAAGTTTTTTAATTTTTCATAATTCTAAGGTATATCGGTTGTTCATGCAGCGATGAACAATTAGCATCTAGCTAATCCGTTGGTTCTCAATCAGCTAATGTGCAATAGAATAATAAAAAATATTGATTTTATTAAATATTATGATTGAGATTAACTCGTTTTTAGTCCGATTAGTAAAATGAAGCAGAAACTTAAGATAAATATGAAAGTTGGTGAAGTTTTGAAGTAATAACACTGACGGATCAACATGTGTAACAACCTTTCGAAATAGTAACATGTGTGAGAATAAAAAAAGTTGTAGGATTGGCACATCCGACTAGTTAAAAAAAAAAAAAAAAAAAACAGTGGCACTCCGGGAGTGCCAATAGAAGTGAAAACTTCAACAATTACGTGTGTGTTTTTTTAATCGCCAGGAAATGGTTTATTGTGCGGGAAATACTTTTAAATATAGTGTTTTTTTATTCATTATTATACAATAACATACACCATAGGCGTACACCATAACGCAAAAATAATACGAATTTTAAAAACAAGAGATTTTTTCTGCTAAACTTACCCGATATTTGATCGAATAGGTCACTTTTGCCGCCAACTATTGACATAAATAACAACTGTTGAATAAAGATAATTTTATTTTGCTAGAGCAAGGTAGTTTTATTTTAGCAAGAGTCACGAGACTTGGCTAATTTTTACATGAGATGTTTTTGATGAGATTTCCTTTTTCTAACTCTTGTACGTGTATTTCGGGAACCAATAGCGCACAAGCATGCGGCGCACTTGCCTGTAAATTGTTGTTATTGATTAAGCAATCAATAACAATTAATTGCCCGCCCTCCTCATACCGAACTATGCACAATACATGTACATACTTATATACAGAGGTGTCAGTTACAATAACAGTATCATGAGTTCAATGGTTTTTGCCATCTCAAAAAATGCCAAACGCGCCCAAAGAAGATTTCACTTCAGTAATGAAAGTATCAAGTATTTGTCTTTAACAATAAACACAACAGCGTACTGCAACGAAAATGTAAATTTTGTGTGTGTTCCTGTGTGAACGCCGGGAGAAAAAGTGAGTTTTTGCTTCGTTCTTCTTTTGCGGGTTGAGCTGAAGAGGGAAAAGTTCCTGTCATTCACCGCTTGGCGCGCTAGTGTCTATGTGCCAAAATGCTAGCATGTCGGTTACGTAACAGTGTCTCCAAATAAGTGGTATTTCTCCATCTCAAAAAAAGCTCAACGCGCCTAAAGAAGTTTTCACTTCAAAAAATAATTTTTATCGATGTTCTGTACACCGGGCACTATATCGGACATCTTTAACTTGGGTATTCCGGGTTGAATTGCCTGGTTATATTGAATAAATTAAGTTAAAGTTGACGGGGAAAGTCTTTGAATTCTAAAATTTTTACTAATTTTCAGTGTTTAAAAAAAATTACAAAACTGTCTCAAAAATTATTTTGTCTTAATTTTTTTTTTTTTTTTATTTAATTTACTTTCAGATTGTTGCACTCAGTGGAAAAATATGCCGATGCAAAAATCCGATTGCCAAAACTGCTGTCATTGCAATTGTTAGTATGAGCTGAGAAATTCATGAATTTCTCCAACAACTTAGTAACCACCAGATTATAATTTATTTTTTGGCTTACAGTCACTTTATATGAGTATTTATTTTATTCAGCCATGAATAAAGATTATTATTTTTTAATTTTTCTGTTTCTTCGTTTAGTTATGTTTTTCCAAATTAGGAATTGATTTGTTTAAATAATTTCAGAAATGTTTCAAATGCTTTTAAAAGAGTAAAAACAATTACGAAAATATGTGGAAAATGGGTTATATTGACGTGCCTATTTCTCGTGAACTACTGTATCGATTTTAATATGTTTCTTATTAGTTTGTATTATAACTTTATATATTTCGACATTTCATTTTTCTGGAAAGTCAGTCCCTTTCTAATAACATTAACTTAAAAAAATCTAGAAATAAAAATGCATAACTGTTGCAGTTTTTATTTTTATTTCTTACCAAATGATGGTTTAAATGATGGTTTTTTATTTCTTACCAAATTTATAGTTCAGCTATTCTTAAACTAGTTAAAAAAATTATTGAAATCGCTTTACTGGTTCCCGAGAGATAGGTACTTCAAATATCAGTTATTTTTTATAGTATTTTGCTAATGGTGTTCCCCCTTTAATTGCTACTGACATAAAGTGCCATAACTTTCTCCGTATCACAAATGCATGGCATAACAAATTTTTATTCTTTAAAAGTTCTATCATGCTTTACAATGTCTCACAATGCTTTTAAAACCTGCGTATTGATTAGATCGTTCAAAGCAACTAATTGAGTTTAAATAACGTGTTTTAAAAAGAAATTGCTGAATATTAATGATGTGAATTATCACATTGCTACAAAGTGTAAACCAACTTAGTGAAAAATGTCCAAGCCGGGAATTGAACCCGGGTCCCTGGAATAGATCTCCAGTGCTCTACCACTAAACCACAAGGACGATGTCCAGCTTGGCATTTCTCACTTATATAAGTCGGTAAGGCTGCTACTGCAGCACAAGATGGAGAAGTCTTCATGAGCACACATTCTAGAGGAGTAACATGAGACGGAAATAAACCCAGCATCGGTGAATATACAAAATTGTATATTCACCGAAGAAATTGCTGATTTTAAAATGAAAAGAGAAATAACTTCATTCCTACATTAAGGGCGCAAAATACATTAAAACTTGAATTTTATAACATTAAATTTTGCTTTAAGCAATAAAGCATAATCAGACAATTAAAAAATATATAATTTATATAGTTTTGCTGTATAAAATCTCAAACAACAGACGTGTTTTAATTTTCTAACTGAATGAAAAAGTATCCAGAACAGGATTTGAACGAAGTACCTTTGACTTAAGTTGCCAATGGTCTGCCAACTGGGCTATCCTGGACAAATCTGGCGGGCGCAATTCACTCAGTTAATCTGTTGACCAGGGCTTCTGATCTGTTAGCTGAAACAGCTCAGAAAAATAAATCGAAGGTAATGGAACTTCAAGTAAACGCTGGATATGTAATTAAATTGCTTTGTAATGTAATAAGCTTTTAAATTCATTAACAGCTAATGCCACGCATACATTTGTTGTAACTAAGTAGTTTTTCGAAATTTATGAATCTAACTAAAATAGTACATATGATATTGAGTAATATTTCTTTTAGGAATAAGATTTTTTGAATGTTTGAGTAAATAATTTTTTGAATTCATTTATTTTTGGGGAAAGTAAAAAAGGGCTTCTTATTATTATTAAATGATATATATGTAACTTTCATTTCAAAATTAAAGAAGATCTCTGCAATATCTCTTTTGAAAAATGTACCTAACTGACTTTTAGTCAACAAGAACCAGGCACATTTGGACAAAGATAAGTAAAAATTAAACACCCACACTAATTAAAATAAGTAGAAAATACTTTTTGCGGTATATATAAACTAATATGTACAGGCTATTAAATGAGAAAAAAATTAATTTGTTTATTAAACGAAAAAAATCCTGCCGGCTCGGGCCTACAGGCGGAGGTAGATTTCGAAGTTAAGTACTAAATTAACCAACAAAATTTTAATCAAGATTGGAGATAAACCCAGTTCCTCCACTAAGAATGAGCTCTAGCTCTAGAGAGCTAAACATGTTGTGAAAATTCTAATATACACGAATACACACACGCATGCATATGGAATAGGTTTAAAAAATAGCTAAAGCAAATTCAGAGAACCTCAAAGTGATAAATAAGTTAATATTTCCATCGTCGGGTTTTTATCATGTTTTAATACGTTTCTTCAAGCTCACATGACGTTACACATTCACCTGCTGAGGTCCCTTTTATTTCCAATATGACGCAATATTTTGTTGTTGTTTTTTAATTCGTCAAACTATTTATTTCATTTTGAGTTTTCAGGCGGAAATCTTGCTCTAGGAAACTTATGACGTAATATTCAATTTGTTTTCAATTCGTCAAACTATTTATTTTATTTAATTTTTCACGTGAAATTCTCGCAAAAGAAAAGCAATTGTTGTGGTGAGAATTTTATTGCATTCTTTTTAATTGTTGGCAACTGCAATAACGAAAAATCTTTATTTTTTTCTGTTATTGTTGTGTAAGAGCTGATTTTATCGGAATCATGTTAAGATGGTATTCAAATTTTTGAACCCTCCCCATTTCCATTCCCTTGGTTCGATTTTACCCATTTTCAATCCCCGCCGAGATATTAGCCATCTCAAAGTTGTTGGCGAGTTTGAAGACGATCCGTGCATAATTGCGACTTTTATCGTGCGGACAAAATTTAGTACATACATACATACATATATATATATATATATATATATATAAACTTTTTAGGTGGGGGTGGTTTTGGGTTCCTGGGGTCCTATAATGAAAAGTTATGAAGGAATTTTTTAAAAGTCGCACCATGGTAACGACTGCAATAGGTAGTATTTCTTACGAAATCTACCTAAAAAATTAATTTGCATATCTGTGTAAAATTTATTTACATAATCATAAAATATCATGCTACATCTGCTTCATTCACACTGCCGAGATGTGATAGGTGCATTTTTAATTATTTTAACTATTTTTGGTACAGATGTCATATTCGCCCCATATTGGCGCGATTTTTTTTCTGTCGCCAATATCATATAGGCAACGGGTACTTAACTTGCGCTAAAGGGCTTGATGTAGTAACCCGGATTATGTTGTTTATGCTGTTGATGTTTTCGCCAAATTGGCAACCGAAAAAAATCACGCCAATATGGGGCGAATATGACATCTGTTCCCTCTATTTTTTCAAACGAATAACATTCCTGAAAAATGAAGATGTTTATTCCATATCCATGAAAAATATATTTATCTTGAATAAAATAAGTTTCAATACGGTGAATACGTAGGATGAGTGCACTAGTAATTGATTAATTAAGAATACTTTTGGTTAAAGAGACCCCGTTGGCTGCTTTGCTCACTGTAAAGGCATGTCCAAATATTGATTTTCTTCATTTCATTATGCTTAGTAAAACTGTGAATAACATATTCGTTTACGCTACGTCAGCAATTCGTGATTCTTATCTGAGTGTTAAAAATCAAGTTTAACCACTAGTTGACCATCGACTGCTATATGTTAATTAAACATGATATAGAAGTTTATAATACGTCTCTCGTAATGTATATCTTTACTGAAGGAAGCAGTGCAAACAATAAGTATACCATTGTATGGAGAAAGATATAATATTAATTTATAAACTACAGTTGATCACCAACATCTATCAACGGCTAGTGCAGGCTTCCTACTTGACTTCCTAGTGACTTCCTAGTGACTTCTCGTCGTATTTTAAAAGTATATGAAATATATGCAAGTAAAATAATAAATACTAAATTTTTGGGTACTTTTTCAGTATAGGGGTCTTGTCGCTTTTTAAAAAAGTTTGGCGAAATCTGGGCTTCAAAAAGTGAGGTTTGTTGCCAAATAATATAAAAAGCTGTAAAAACAATCCTGATAAGTTTTTATGCATGATTATATATGCAAACATTTTATTTATACATATGTTGTTTTTGTTTTTTATACACAGTTTACTTCTGTTTACGTATAAAACTAAATAAATGGCTTCTTTATATTAAATAAATTGTATAAATATTTAAAAAATTGTCTGTATATATGAAACAGTGAACAGGTTGCCAGAAAATATGTTGGCAAATTTCTTTCTTTCGCCAAGGCCATTTTCATTTCTGCCAAGGACTCTATGCTGAAAATAAACCCATATTTGTTTATCGCTTTATTTGTCTTCATTTATTGCATTGAAGAAGTTATTTTTGAACTAAAACTAGATATCGATAAGATAATATTTCAGTCATTTTTAAATATATCTTCTATTTTATGAGATGAATTTATGGCTATAGAGATGAATAAATGCATGAATTCGTTCTACCAAAGGTTTTATTGCTTCTCTTTCTTTGATATATAACTGCAATTCGAATCAATGAATTCATTAGAAATTTCAAGTAAAATTCAAAAATTACTTTTTGTGCTCGGTCTTTGTACTTAAACATAGAATTTATTATGGTTCGAACATGATTTTTGTTCTTTGGACTTAAATTAAAACGGTTATGAAACTTCCAATAATTCGAAAGAACGAAAAGTCAGTGGCAAACAAATATGACTAATATTAAAATGTTAATTAAAATATGAATTATTCTTGAGAACAGTTCTGTTTAGATATATGTTTAATTACGTGTAACAGAAACAGACTTTAGCAACGAACAAAACGATGATGATGGAGCAAGGAGAGCAATTAATAACCAAGAATTAAAAAACTCTTTTGAAGTGACTATGGAACGATTCTGCATTAAGATAATAATTAAGCCTCTAATCAGAAAAGTAATCAAAAATCGAGCTTTACAGCTTTCATGAATTTTTATGAAAATGAGGAAAGAAAACAAAATATTCGTCGTAACAGACTATCGGAATGCTATCTTGGACAATTTTGCCAGATTGAGAATTGTGACTGTATGAGTCGTCCAAGGTAGCCTCTGTTGGAGGTTAAAGGAGAGGTCCAAAGTTCGAACCTTTGTCTGAAAATGTTTTGCACTCAGTTGGAAATAAAAATATTGTTTATGAGTGTCTGTTTGACATAAGCAAAGAAATTTTAAACTGTATAAAGATTCCAGAAAAGGGATTTATTGACAGCTACTAGGTTTCACAATTAATAGCACAAAGCAAAAAAGCACACACTGATGCCGTGTCCATCATTGCACCCGCATTAGCTATCGGTGTCGAAACAATGCCGGGAGAGGCAGCCACAGAGAAGGTGAAGAAAGTACCATTTTTCAATGATACAATATCATGCAGAATCGAAAATTTATCTTCAGACACAAAAAAACACACAAATCGTCAAGCATTTCGAATCGCACGACAGTTAAGTCTGGTCACTACAGATTGATGAATCGACAGATATCAGTGGGAAAGAACCTTGCTTTCATTCGATCTGTCAAATATTAAAAATTCTTAAATGAGTATCGAAGATTTTATTAATACAACGACAGGAAAAGACATACATGAGCTTGTAAAAGAAAAAATTTCAAGAATCGGATGCCTGTGAAAAAACTGCGTTGCTGTTTGCACAGACGGATGTTCCTGTTCATAAAAGTAAAAAAAAAAAAAACGATTTTTCTTACTTGTGAGCCAAGTAAATCCTAATATTATAAGCGTCCACTGCATGATTCATAGAGAATCTAAAAAATCTTTAACTCTAGATATGTTGATTGTTATGAACCAAGGCATCGAGTGGTCAATTTCATCTAGAGTCGACCTCTTAAATCCCGAATTTTCTATCAGCTGGGGGACGCAATGGATTCCGGCTACAAAATTATTTACTGTCACACCATCGAAGTGCGTTGACTTTCGACGGGAAAGGCTTTGTGACGACTCATGAACCTGAAAGCAGATGTGATTTTGCTCTTGGATGTCGAGAAGTCATATTTTGAATTTTTTTTTTCCTGACGAGATTTGATGGCGTAAAGTTCAATTTCTATAGAACTTGTTTGAAAAGCTGAACTCTCTGAAAGTCACATCTTATCAAACCTCATTTAAACGTTTCTTTGCTTTCAGTTGACGAATCTAAATGGTTAATGAACCCATTTATAGTTTGCAAGACACCATATTTGACCCAAGCAGAAAAAGAGCAGCTAATTTATTCGAGACATAATAAGTTTTACTCTTCAACATTCTTCGAGAAAAATTTGGATAAGACTTGCCCTTTTTAGCCTGTAGTCTGCTTGAAATCTATTAAAATTCTTCTACCTTTTGCATCTTCATGGTTCTGTGAATTTGGATTTTAAGGATTGACAGAAATAAAGCCTAAAAAGTGAGTAAGACTTTTAAAAGTTGACGATGAAATATGAACTTGTCTGTTCACTTTAGAACCTCATTTGGATTTAATTTGTTCAAGAAAACAGGTTCAGCCCTCTATTTACATAAAGTTTGTAAATAAATAATTTTTTTTTGTAATATACAACTTTTATATTTATTATATTCTGATGTGCCACAAATAACTCCATATATTTTTAGTGTGCCGTAAATCAAAAAAGGTTAAGAAACATTGATATATACACACATTTTAATTATAAAAGTATCAAAATACTTGTTCGAGATGTTACATTTGAATTTTAAAAAGCTTTGGCCTTGGTTATGAACAGACTCATCATTTGGACGTTTTTAAAAAAAATTCAAATTGCTTGATTACTACCACTTTTTTAAAAATAGTAATATTCTGCTTATTTAATATGTGATTAAATTAGATTAATATTACCAATTCAACAAGAATCGAAGTATTCTAGCAATATGAATTAAAAAAAATAAAACCGCCCAAATGACAACAGTAGTTTTGAAGTTTACGATTTCTGCATTCTAATTTTTAAACGTACTAGCTGTTTTCCACACATTACGAACTACCATTATCAAAAAATGAGTCTATAACAGAAATTTGATATCCTTTTTGCATATAATAAAATGAAACTGAAAATGAGACGGAAGTATATTTTCAGAATTACTTTCAAATAACAAATTCCGCGGACGATAAAAAACATAAAATATGATGAAAACATTTTTTTTTCCGCTAGAAATTGTGTAAAACTTATTTTTCTATTGATTAAAAAAATTTTAATGCATTCTACGCAATTGTGAATGTGGAAAAATGAAGATTTATAAAGACATTTCAATGCTTATATAAGAGATTCTAAATATAGGACTTTTATACCATATTAGACAGCAAAATCTGCACAAGAAAGTTTTTTTTTACATGAAAATATACATTGGAAAATAAACGATTCGGCAAGAATGCTCTTTTACATTACGACTGGTAGAATAACATACTTGAATATCTTCTTTAACAAAATTTTTGTATTTGCGTTATTTCAATCGAGTTGGAAATGCAGTACTTTAAACTGTCATCTTTTATATAAATGATAAACCGAAAGCTTTAAAAAGCGTAGAGATTTATTCTTTTTGACATCCAGAAAGCATTTTACCGGTATGTCTTTTTCTTCATGTCAAGTTGAGTAAAAGCAACGGATTCTAAAGCAATAAGGTATTGACAAGGATTATGCTGACTTTTGTTATTGGTACTGAAAGAATCAAACAAAACGAAGTTCAACGATGTATAAAGTTTCGATAAAGAAATATTTATAGATTAATAAAACATAGTTTATGAAGGTTAAAAAAAATGGTTGTTTTCGCTCCCAAAAAAGAAGTTAAGAAAACAGAAATTTTTAACCCCAGTGTTTGCTTACATTGACACGTTCTTAATCAGCAGTTTAATATGAAATCGCTTTTTATACTTTTCTGATCACACTATATTTTTAAAATAATCTTCGAGACTCACTTAGAGGCTAGAAATATTAAACAGTGTAAGCAACATCAAGGACATCCCAGTTGAATATAACTTCTCGCACAGTCGAACAATACAGAGTTTTTAAAATGTGAATAACCGTAAGATTATAAAATAGAAATGTAGTAAGGTTCCTACTAAAGGGAGGAAAAGTCAATGAAAGAAGTTCAGGTGAATTCTAATTGGTCAGCACCAATAAGCTTCTTCCACTTATCATAGGAAAATAAATTTTAAGAGCGTTGATTAGTTAAATAAAATAGACTAAGGCAATTAAAATCGTGACTAAAAATTGCAAATATGAAAAATTATGATAAGTACTAGTGTAGCTGGTGATGGTTAACAGGTGCTTAGTAAAAAAGTCCTTCCGGCCAGTGCCGGGAGGAAGAGGTAGCTTTCATAATCCTTATTTAAAAAAAAAAAAGCCAAATTATATCATTCAAACACACGAAGCTCAATTTAGTGGAAACCGAATATAGGAGATTCAATACTAATTTTTATCTATATAATGAATGAGAACTTCGCGAAATTAGTCAGCTTTATCCAAGCTGCTTTTCTTTAAAGTAACTTATATTTAGCTGCCAAATTCGGCGATTTCTTAAAGTGCCTGCCATTTTAAGACAACATGGTGGATGAGGCTAACCAGTGAACTTGGTCGAGACCTTAGTAATTGCTGTGCACATGCTCACTCACATCGGAATCGGTTAATATATAGGAGTGCTGTCGCATGCAAAAAATCAGATTTTTCAAAATGTCACCCACAATAGAAATTGAAACTGCTATATCTGAGCCATTTTTTAAGGTAAAGAAAAACAAAAAATGCTCCTGAATCCTTATATCAAGGTCAAATACTTAAGAAAGAAACCTTTTTCAATTTCTAATTTTTTTTGCAGCTCACTTTAAATATATATATATATTTTAATTTAATGGTCGCCATTTTGAAACAAGATGGCTGATGAATCTGGCCAGCGAACTTGGTCGAGATGTTGATGTATACTATCCACATGCCTTCTTACATCGAAATAGGCGAATGCGTGTGTTATCGCGTGACAAATACAAGATCGTTTCAAAATGTTAGCCATGCTAGAAATTCAAAGTGCTATAAATCAACAATTTTTTAAGATATAAACAAAAGAACAAATTTTCAACTGCTCCGGAATCTTTGTATCAAGGCCAAACACATAAAAAAATCTTTTTCATTTTCCAATTGTTTAATACCTCATTTTGAATTTTAAATTTAATTTTTTTAAAATGGCAACCCTTTTGAAACAAGATGGCGAATGAAGCTGGCTAACGAACTCGGTCGAGACATTGGTATGTACTATGTACAGACCAAGTTACATCCAAATAGGTTCATAATTACGCCTGTTATCGCGTGACAAAAATCAGGTCGTTTTAAAATGTCAGCCACAAGAGAAATTCAAAATGCTATTACTCAGCCATTTTTTTTAGATATAGACGAAAGAAAAACTGTTCCGGAATCTTTGTATTAAGGTCAAACACATACAAAAAAAATCTTTTTCACTTTCCAATTTTTTGGTATCTCATTTAAATTTTTTTATTTTTTAATTTTTTAAATGGCCGCCATTTTGAAACAAGATGGCGGATGAAGCCGGCCAACGAACTCGGTCGAGATATTTGTATGTACTATGTACACACCAAGGTACATCCAAGTCGGTTCATAAATACGCCTGTTATTACGTGAGAAAAATCAGGACGTTTCAAAATGTCAGCCACGCTAGAAATTCAAAATGCTATAACTCAGCCATTTCTTAAGATATAGACGAAACAAAAACTGCTCCCGAATGTTTTTATCAAGGTCAAACACATAAGAAGAAAATATTTTTTCAATTTTTAATTTTTTGGTACAACATTTCAAATTTAAATTTTTCTTAAAAATTTAAATGGCCACCTTTTTTAAACAAGATGACGGATGAAGCTGGCCAACGAACCCGGTCGAGACATTGGTATGTACTATGTATAAACGAAGTTACATCCAAATCGGTTCATAAATACGCCTTTTATCGCGTGACAAAATTCAGGACGTTTTAAAATGTCACCCACGCTAGAAATTCAAAATGCTATAACTCAGCCATTTTTTAAGATATAGACGAAACAAAAACTGCTCCGGAATCTTTGTATAAAGGTCAAATACATAAGAAAAAAATATTTTTCAATTTTTAATTTTTTGGTACCACATTTCAAGTTTAAAATTTTTTTTAAAATTTTAAATGGCCGCCATTTTAAAACAAAACGGCGGATGAAGCTGGCCAACGAATTCCGTCGAGAAATTGGTATGTACTATGTACACACTGAATTACATCCAAATCGGTTCATAAATACGCCTTTTATCGCGTGACAAAATTGAGGACGTTTCAAAATGTCAGCCACGCTAGAAATTCAAAATGCTATAACTCAGCCATTTTTTAAGATATAGACGAAACAAAAACTGCTCCGGAATCTTTGTATAAAGGTCAAATACATAAGAAAAAAATATTTTTCCATTTTTAATTTTTTGGTACCACATTTCAAGTTTTAAAATTTTTTAAAAATTTTAAATGGCCGCCATTTTGAAACAAAACGGCGGATGAAGCTGGCCAACGAACTCTGTCGAGACATTGGTATGTACTATGTACACACCGAATTACATCGAAATCGGTTCATAATTACGGGAGTTACAGTGTGACATATGTCAGATATATATATATATATATATATATATATATCAATTTTGAACGGAGGGTGGTTTCGGGGTCTGGGGGTCATGATCGATGAAAATATACCAAAATTTTTTGAAAATGCTTTCCTCCGAACGGCTGCAATAGGTAGCTGTTTTGTAAAGAAAGCTACCTAAAAGGTGCCGCAAAAAGTCACAGGATCAAAGGAGCGCACATTTTAGTTACAATTATTTACATTTTAAATTGATTTAACAGAGAATTTTAAGAATAGGGGAGACCGGGGTTAGTTGTGCCAAGGGCAAGTTGTGCCATCGAGCTTCCTGACTGAGCCAATAGGTTGCAACACCTGTCGCGTCATGTGAGTGAAGAGGTTGATTGTCTCAGTGTGCTGCGTATATTTTGAAGTATAGCGTCGCGTTGTTTTCGAGATAAAAATATTTATCTTGTTTTCTATCGTAAAGTAAATTTTGTGGCCTACGTTGGGTTCGTCATTGCCACTAGCGATACTGAGGTATGTAAACTTCCCTTACATTATTTAAATGCTTTTATTTTGAGCAGTTATTCTATGTATTTCATTTGTTAATCATGCCAACATTTCGGAAACTAATGAATAAAATTCAAAATGGCATAACGCGGGGCTAGTTGTGACGAAGTCTAAGAGGCACGCTGTGACAGTATCACTACTTACCCCAGCATAATTTTCCCTCATAATTTTAACTTCCTATGTTCCTCAGTAACTGATCGACCGTTATCCATCAGAGATGAGAGTGTTAAAGACCAGAATGACAATGAAAAAAATTAGTAAATATGAAACTGTTAATAAACCAAGCACTTCAGCAATAACTTTAATCAATGATGGTGAGATAGCAGGGCCGTTTCCAGAAGTAAGAAATCTCATTGAATTAGTTGATTCTGTGACAACTGATAATAGCAATGTGTCAGTGGTAAGTCTTACAGAAATAAGACCACCCACTAAAGCACGACTCCAAAAAGGCAATCGGTACATTCGTAAATGTTTGAAATCTGACATTCTAAAAAGCATACTTGTAAAAGAGAAAATTCGAGCAGAATAAAAAGCAAAAGAACGGAGAAAACAAATTGCAGAAGAAAAAGCAAAAAAAAAAAAAACTGTATGGAAAGGCCAAGCAGTGCATGAAAAAATTACACCCAGGTTATTGAAAAAAAAGGGAGAAGCAAGTATTGGATAGCTCTGAAGATGACGGAAATTGCTTATGTCTAGTTTGCTTGGAGCAATACAAAACTTCTAGACTCGTAGAAGACTGGGTGCAATGCATGACATGTAAAAGATGGGCTCATGTCAAATGTACCAAAAATGAACCTTTTTATATTTCTATTAACTGCAAATCAGACGCTAAAACAAACGATGACAATGGATGATTAAAAATGTAGGATATTGGCCTACACGTTGTAGTAGGCTACCGAGTCAAAGATCAATATGGCCAAAGATCACTGTCGGCTTCCTTTTTATTTCTTTCCTGATTAAGACAGTTTTTTTTTCTTTTTATTGCTAAGTGTCCCTAAAAGTATCTCTATAAAGGACTAAGAGTTTACAAGTGTTAACAATTTAACTATATTATTTTCATTTGATTTACAATACTATTAAAACATGAAAGTATTTTATTGTGTTAAGAACGTTATAAATGAATAAATTTCCCATTCTTGATTTAACATATCCCATTTAATCGTCTTTCTTACATAATTTGTGAATGTTACAATGTACTTGTATGTGTCACAATGTGTCCCAAGCATGTCACAACTTGCCTTGTAGCGGGGGTTAGTAGTGACAAATTTCGAGGTTACGCAGAATTAATTTCGTGTTTTGAAAAACGTTAATAATGTTAATAGTAGTTTTATAAATATGTTACGCAAGATTTACTCTAATGATATGATACAGTAAATGTTTCGCCTTAGTTCAAATCTTACGGCTAATATAAAAAATATCGAAAATGTCACTACTAGGCCCGGTCTCCCCTATGTCTTTTACTTAAATGCAAAATTCAGTGATTAACTAAGATGAAGAATATTCTTTATAATTTCTGGAAAAAACCCTATAAAAGTGGGTGGCTGTGAAAAGACGAATAAATTCGTCACCGGTCAACAATCAATCTGTAAAATAGAACTTTATTTTTAAAGCGCAAAAACAAACAATGTAAAAAATATATTTTAATGACTTTTGTTAGTTATGAATTAATTTTCACGTCTTTTGTAATTTGAGTATACAGTAATACCTCGACTTAGGTCCTTAAATACGTCCTTAAATACGTCCTTAAACGTCTTTTGGCCTGGGAAAAATATTCCTTAAGCACTTTCAATTATTTTTAACACTTTTGTTCCTATGAAGATTGAAAACTTCCTGAGACGTGATAATGACAAACAAATAAACAAAATCATTAGAAAAGCTCTGCTGTGCTTATAATAGAAAAAAGGAAAAATTTGTCGGTTCAAGCTGCATTGCAAGAGCTTTTCACATCGTCAAAGACTGGAACGGGGAAACTAGACGGACAATAAATTTGAAGTTAACAACTTATTGGTTTGGTATAAATTATTGTACCGCAAATTCCTTCTTTTGCTAATGTTAAATGTACGTAACAGAATCCCTAAACATAATAGAATATAAATATTAGATATTGGAGAAATTTTATTCCTTATCCATTTTTGTTATCTAAATATACATCTACTTACGTCGCTAGTCTTGGAACGAATTGTTGACGTAAGTTGAGGTTACTACTGTATATACCGGGTGTCCTAAAAAAGACTGACCGATTTTAAAATTCAATAACTTGCAAACGGTGACAGATATTTAAAAAATTCTTGCAGGAGGGTTATGCATGAGGTCAAAAATTTTTTACAGGGATTTTCGATTTTAGTTCGAATTACAAACAATAGATGGCGCTGCGATCAATAGGTGCTAAATTCAGGCTCGATTTTTGGTCCTTCGGGATCCACTCAATACATTTTCATCTCCTTTTTCCGCATGGAAGAAGTGATCTGCTAAAAAATCCATCCTGTATTTAGTGCTTATTGTTTACAGCGACATCTATTGTTTGTAATTCGAACTAAAATCGAAAATCACTCTAAAAAACTTTTAACCTTATGCATAACCCTCCTGCAAGAATTTTTTAAATATCTGTCACTGTTTGCAAGTTATTGAATTTTAAAATCAGCCAGTCCTTTTTAGGGCACCCGGTATATTTTTTACCTAAAAAATACAGAGTGGCTATAAAATAGCACTCCCTCGGCTAAGGCATATATACTTAAAATTCGCGAAAGGAATGAAATCAAATTATATATATAGAGAGAGATTTTTAAAAAGGTAGGAAGATAAATTCCGTGAAAAACAAATTAGTGTCCTTTAGTGCAAAAGTTGCCGATAGGAAAAAGTTTGGCACTGATGGAGTAAAAAAAAAGATATTTAAATTAATAGCTGGTAAAATTAGTTATGCGAATTGATCCTTGCGTAAGTAGCACAAGAGCCACCGATGCCCTTGAAAAAACATTGAGAATCTTCAGACAAATAATCCATAGGAATGGCGGACGAATTGTGTTCAGAATGCGTCCGGCCTTGTTGTAACAAAGGACATAAAACCTTGGACTTTGACCTATGGTTATAAAATTTGTATGTAAATACCAACAAAAAACTAAATATAAAAGCAGTTTCACTTTGCTAATTAGTTTTAGTAACAGATGTCTCAAAAAATCAAAGTTATTATATATCTATTCTGAATAATATGATTTTGCAAATCGAACGTTTAATTGAAATGAATCTTTATTACTTTTAATAACTAGGGAGAAAGGAAAAATATTTTTACACATTTTGCTGACTTTAAGTTATGATTTGTTTGATTAATTAGTTAATAGACATATCTCGTATAGAGTAATTGCATATTATCGGAACAATCTAAGTATAAATATGGATGAACAAGTTATATTTTATTTATTTATTTTACAGTTTAGAATATTAGAATGCTACAAGAATATTTGCAGAATCATCATCATCATCATCATCATCAACCGTTTTCAATCCACTGCTGGATGTACATCTCCCCAGATTTTTCCAATGTTTTCTGTCTAGTGCTTTAGTCATCCAATTTACACCGGCTATTTTTCTGATTTCATCACTCCATCTTACTTGAGGTCGTCTTCTTGGCCGTTTTACAATACGAATGCTTGAATTCTACTTTTAGGAACATTTATATGGGTTTTGATTAGTTGAATTCTGCATCTCGGCTCCTATTGGGAATTTCTAGAAAATTCTTTCAGATTCTGAGAGCCAATGTTTTTGCCAAATATCGCCAATTTTGCGACATTCTTTCGTTTGACCCCAAGCTTGTACTTTAGCATTGGTAATTTTGAAAGTCAATTTTCTCACCAAATCTCCTCAACATTTCATGAAATGTCGCCAAATTTATCGAAACGTTACCAATTTTGGGATACCACTCTAGGGTGTTTGTGCTCCATCTATTGTCTTGTCTTCTTGCAATGTGCCCAGCCCATTTCCATTTTAGCCGTTTAATTCTTTCAATGATGTCAAAAACTTTCGTCTGACTTCTTATCCAGGTTATTCTTTTTCTGCCTCTTCTAGTTATACCTGGCATACACCTTTCCATACTTTTCTGTGTTGTTTGTAATCTTTGTACCATCCGTTTTGTTAGCGTCCATGTTTCTGCTCCATAAGTTAGTAGAGGCAAAACACATTGGTTAAATCGCTTTCTTTTCAAACAAAGGGGCATGCTACTCTCCAGAATAATATTGTTCTTCCCAAAAGCACTCCATCCATTTCTTATTCGTCTATTGATTTCATTCATGATATTATTATCCGATGATATTTCCTGCCCAAGGTACACATAACTTTTCACTTCTTTAATTTCAGTATTGTTGTAGACAATTTCTTTTTTGATGCAAATGAATTGAACATCACCTTAGTCTTTTCCAAGTTTATTTTTAATCCCACATTAATGCTAGCTTCTGCCAAATCTTTTAGCACATTTTCCAATTCTTCAGGACTGTTACTGAATAATCGCAGAATATTTAAAATAAATAAGCTTAAAATAAAACAGAATGTTTTTGTTTACTTTTTTGTCTATCAATGAAATCGCTCTACACATACAAAACTATTTGGAAGGAGACAACATTTTCATGTAATTTTTTGATGAGCCAAATGTCGCCAAACAGCGTCAACTTTCGCGACATTCTTTAATTTAGAGCCAAGCATGTGATGAGAAACTTCTCCTTGAATGCTTGAATTCTACTTTTAGGAACATTTATAAGGGTTTTGATTAGTTGAATTCTGCATCTCGGCTCCTATTGGGAATTTCTAGAAAATTCTTTCAGATTCTGAGAGCCAATGTTTTTGCCAAATATCGCCAATTTTGCGACATTCTTTCGTTTGGCCCCAAGCTTGTGCTTTAGCATTGGTAATTTTGAAAGTCAATTTTCTCACCAAATCTCCCCAACATTTCATGAAATGTCGCCAAATTTATCGAAACGTTGCCAACTTTGCGACTTCGTCTGTGCAACAACTTAATAACTGTTTCAGCCTTCATTCCCATTAAAATGCATTGACCCGTAATGACCCGAAAAGGACCCAATTAATCGAATTTTCTCGAACACATGACCCACCCAATGGTCTTCTTTTACCACAAAACGGTAGTATACAAAATTTAGTCAAAATCGTCAGAGCACTTTTTTAGACAAAATTTGCATACACACGCATAAGATGTGCTCTTATTATAATATATGACACATTTCAAATCGAAAAATATCTGTAAACAATATCAATAAAAAAGAAAAATGCCCATGTAAAACTGATGGCATTGAGCTCACAGACTATTCATACTAATTGTATATTAAACTCTTATTTCAAAGAATAAAAATAAATTAAGAGGGGATTGCCCCCCCGTTTCCCCCCTTTATATTTAACCAATCAGCTTCCAAATCTAATCAGGGAAACGCCTTATCAGAATAAACCGATATACCAAATTTGAAGCATATTGGATAGGAAAAATCCATTTATCTAAATTAAGGGGGTACTGCCCCCCGTTTCCGCCTTTAAAGAAACAATGAATCTTCAAATCTAATCAGGGAAGCGCCTTATCAGAATTAACTGGTATGCGAAATTTGTTGAAAATGTGATAAATCTGCATGAAAAACCCATTTATCTAAGTTAAGGAAGGGGATCCCCGCCCCCTTTATGCTTAACCAATGAACCCCCCAAAATAATCAAGGAAGCGCCTCATCAGAATAAACCTATTAAAAAAATTTGAAGAAAATCGGATATTTCTATCAAGCGTTATTGCGTTACGTACGTACATATACACATACAGAACCGGCGGGCACATTAGCTCTGAGGCTTTGATAGTCTGTGAGATAAAAATGTGCAATTTTAGCTATAAATAAAATAAGTTGTTAACCGTTAAACAACAAATCATAAATAAAATGTGACAAAATCTACACGCCTTGAGGACGAGAGCCTTCACATCTTCATAAATAGGAAGAAAAATCTTTGTCTTTATTCCTTAAATTTTCGTATAAATCATGTCTGGGGATTAAAGTGTCAACGATAATGAATTATTACTGCAGTTTTTACATATAAATTATCTGAAACTAAACATCAATTTCTAGCTCATTATTTATGATAATATATTTAAAATTCCTTCAATGGTTTATTTCTATTTTCTTAAGTTACATGCGCTCAAATTTGCATAAAAATCAAGCTTTAAGGCTGTTTCTTTATATTTTAAACGTAAGCTCCTTTTAAAATTATACGCTGATTTAAATTCTAACGTAGATGATTATTTTTAATTTTCTGCGTAAAATAGTGCCTGGATAAATTAATTGAACTATCTTTGCCCAACGTCCCTTATTACAGAATGTGTTACAGAAAAAGTTAAATATATGCTTAAATAAACCATAGCACTGTTACGTCTTAAAATGTAATTCAAAATATGAATTTCGACACATACATAAGGAAGTTTACTTAAAAACGTAGATAAAACGTAACAGATAAAACTTTTAAAACGTTTAAAGCTTATAAAAGTTAAAAAGCTAAAAATCTTAAAAAACAACAAGTTTCAGCTACACTGCAGCCATCTTCAGGTTTATCCTTTCCAGTGTCGAGAAACTCAAAATGTTTATGGATTTTAAAAGTTGTAATTAAACAAACTACGTTGATCTACGCTATCTATAATGCAATGAGTGCACTATCTATTCCTGATAGAACAATTGGGAAGAATCAAAATAGAATACTATTAACTATAACAAATTTCTTGAACCTTAAGTTAAACAAAATTATTACGTTGTTTCAAAAAATTCAACCATAACATAGGTATGTTATACGATACACCCTCGTTGCAGACATCGTTTAATCTCATTTCAATCTCTAGTGAATCTCTTATCAGGTTTTATGTGGATCCATTGGCCAAATAATTTTTGCCCTATCATAATCGATGTCTTTAACATAATTTTAAGATTTACATTTTTTTAACTTTTATAGTTTTTAAATTTTTTAAAGTTTTATCTTATATGTTTTATCTACGTCTTCAAGCAAACTTCTTAGTGTAAGTGTCAAAGTTCGAGATTAAAACTATATGCATAAATGTTTTTAAATAAAGTTTTTTTTTTTTTTACAATAACATGTGAATAGAAGGCTAAAATTTATAATAAATATTTTCTGTTTATATTGAAAAGGGAATTTTACATTCTATAATTATAACTTTTCATTCCTTACAACAGGCATGTCAAACACGCGGCCCGCGGGCCACAACTGGCCCGCTGACCATTTATCCGTGGCCCGTGAAGCCTTTACCATTTTACATGTATTTAATTAGCCTTTGCCTAGTGCCTGCCATCAGTAGAGTTTTTTCAGGGACGTATCCGATTTCATTATAACAAAAATCATCAGAGTGGAAATGTTTTTTTTAGTGTATTAAAAAAATGATTTCAAAAGAAGATTTTTGAATTTCAAGAAACAATTTAATCTGTTTCCCTAATTTATGTTCAAATTATTGTTTAGAATTTATTACTGCAGCTAATCAAAATTCAGCACGATTTCATATTAGCGCCATGGATACTGAGTTTTCAAATTTCTGTAATTATTCATCAATCGACTAATTTTTTGAAATACATTATGCAACCTTTTGTTATTTTTCAAGTCAAATAAAATAATTTGAACCGGGAAATGTATTTAATAAATGAAATTAAAAAAGTAGCGATTATATATGATATGTTTTATTAAATAGTTTTTCAGATTCAAAATATATTTATTTTTATTTTTTACTTTGAGAAAACACGGAAGATTGGCAGCTATGCCTATGCTAAATCTAGATTAGCGTGTACAAGCAATTTTTAAAATAAACGCAATTTATCATATTCAATTAAATTTTTTTTTGGTTGATAAAAATAATTGTGAGTGTTTTTATGAAAAATTAATATAAACTTACTATATACTTAATGTTGGAACTTTGCGTTACAATTTCTTTAACATGGTACTGTTACATCTTGTACAAACAAATTTTATTCTGTGCAATGGTAATATTATTATCTCTTTTTTTTTAATATGGCCCGCGGTTTAGTATATAATACTTAATTTGGCCCGCGGCGGTAAATGAGTTTGACATGCCTGCCTTACAATAATAGAAAACTTACAACAGAAAGAAAAATGTTTTTATTAAAAATAAATGAATTAAATAATAATGGAATGGAAAAAAATTATTTGTTCTGTATTTTTATTTAAACTTCAAAACTTTTTATTAAAAGTTAGCAATGCTTTAAACTATGTTTCTTATTATTTGAAATATATTCATAGTTAAAATTGAAAGTTTTGAAGTAAAAAAAATAAATAATAAGATTGCTTTTTATCTAATAGAAAACGCGGTTAAAATTGCAGGAAATCTCTAAATAATGAAAACGAATATGAAAGCTACAATTGTCATTTTTTATTAAAAATACTGTTCATGGAAAAGAATGTTTTACGAACGTTTGAATAAATTATTACTTTTTCTTTTCATGATATATTTAAGCCACTCAATAAGGAAATAAATAAAAAGTTTCTTGATGTTAGTAAGAAAATATACGTTAAAAATAAGTATAAGTAAAAAAAAATATTTTTTACTACATTCTTGTATAACCATTCAATATTTATCTGAAAATGACGCCTAATTTAATGAATGCAATTCATGATTTTTCCAGACAATTTCCGCTATATTAACGCCAACATTAATTTGGCATGGACATCGAATCCGATTATGGAAAATTCTCGCTTTTATTACGCCTGGTAGAAAGCTTAATGTAGTGAACTTATTAAAAAATCTATAATTTTTGCTCTTTTTTAAATTATGGCAATGGTAATTTTTTTAACCCTCTAAGTGTTTGGGGCGTAATATTCCGTTCACTAAGCTCCAGGTTTCACAGCAATACAAGCAATATTTAAGATAATGTAATTCTACAGATTTAATGAATTTTAAATGCATTGAAGAATGATTATTCTCTCAAGGATTGCATTCATATTTGTAATTGAGTTTTTTTTTTTTTATAATGTTGAAAGAATCTTATTTTCCTAGCATTTAAAACAAAATGCAAAGAAAACAACATTACAATTTTACCCTTTTGCAAGACGCTCGGAGGGTTTTAAAGAAGCATTTAAACTTTCGTGATTTCTAAATTGTTTTCTCAACGTATAGTAATAATTTAGTTAATATTAAAGTATTAATTGATTGAAGGGTGTTTTTCATAATTATTACATCCTTTATTCTTTATCTTTATTTAATTTTCTACCTTTTAGGAGTTTAAAATATTGCATTGTAGCGGTTTCATAGCCAGTTGGTCTTTTTTCTTCATCCTGGTTTGGTGCATGTTTAAATCCATTGTTGTTGTAACTTGCATACAATTGTAAGCATAAAAATATTAGGCGAGTTATCGCATGTGGCAGGCTAACGGGAAAAGGCCTTAAAATTAATTAGTTTTAATTAACGTTTGTAATGTCAAAATGTTGTAATGTCATCGGAAACAAATCTTTCTATATACGTGGTCTGTCTGATAAGTATCCGACCTTTATTTTTTCGTAGCGCAATAGTGATTCTAAGGCGGCACCACTGTGCATATTGGAAGGAGACAGATTAATGTGCATGCCGGAATTTTTTTTCCGAATTCCAGAGAGCCGGTCGTTGCCTGCTGGCCGCCGAGTGAGGTGCTGTCATACGTGTTCCTCGGATTTTGATTTCTCTCTAGATGACTAAGCGGGTTGAGTAAAGGTACTGCTTCAAATTTTGTCAAAACTTGGTGAATCTCAAAGCAAAACAACTCGTAAGATTCTTCAGATGTCGTAAGATTCGTCAATTCTTCGGCTCATTCATCATTCTCAGCTCTGCATCTGATTCAGACTTTTTTAGAAAACATGTATTTCCGGTCCTTCACCAACTTCCCTACTCTTCAGACGTGGTTCCTTGCGACTTCTGGTTGTTTCCAAAATTGAAAGCGCCATTAAAAGTATTCATTTTTGAGAGTAGAGATGAGATATGCAGAATGCGACAGCGGAGTTGAACAACATTCCAAAGAAAGCCTTCCAGAAGTATTTTCGGCAGTGGAAAGAACGGTGGGCTAAGTGTTTGGAGATGCAAGGAGCTTACCTTGAAGCGGATTAGTGTACCAATCCCGTCAGGTAACTTATATATTTTTATCTATAAAATGTCGGATACTTTTCAGACAGGTCACGTAATTTCATAATTATAGCATATCAATTATAATAAGTTAAAGAGGTAAGCATAAGTTAACATTATCATCATGGAAAGGTAGGAAAAATATTTTTTTTCTTTCTTTGAACTTCAAACAAAATTTCTGACAAATACACGAATTAATATTTATTTCTTCAAACTGAAAATTTCGTTGCTATCTTATCTTTTTCATCATGTGAAAAAATATTTACGTCAAGTTAGTTAATTTTTTTTGCATATGAAATTTATACTTTTATACGATTCCTGGCTCCTATCTATAATAATACATATTCTAAAGTTTGTGTATTTGTTTGTATAAGATAATCTCTGGAACTACCGAACTGATTTCAAAAGAAATAGTGACAAAATGATGGTGACTATCTATATTCCAATCTTGACAAATATTATATAAAAAGTAAAATTTGTGTGTTTGTTTGTTTGTAGGGGGTTAATATCTAGAACTACCGAACCGATTTCAAAAGAAATGGTGGCAAAATGATAGGGAATACCTCTGCTCCAATATTTATCTTTACTAATATTATAAAGAAGTAACGTTTGTGTGTTTGTTTGTTTGTAGCGGGTAATCTGTGGAACTATCGAAGCGATTTCAAAAATAATAATGGCAAAATGATGTTGACCATCTGTGTTCTAACATAGGATATATTTTATATCGGTAAAAAAACTTTCAAGGGGAGCAGGAGCAAAAACCTTTCTGCAATTGGTATTTATGTGATATTTTTTAGGCTAGAAACTTCAAATTTTGTGTAGTGGTTTATTTTTCAGATGTTAATTCTCCTTAGGAAAGGTTATTAAATTGTTCGAAACTGAAAAGTATGAAATAAGAGGAAAATGTATTAAAAACGTTCGAAATTACGATTTTTTGAAACTGTCATGTCAGTCAACTTGAAGTTTGACATGGCTGTTACTTTTAAGGTTCAAATATCCTTGCAACAGAAAAATTAAAAAAAAAAATTCGAAATGTAAGAGCGTTCAAAAGAAAAACGTTCTAAAATTGCGATTTCTGTGGTACTGCTTTTTTAAAAGCTTGAAATTTGGTATGGTGGTTATGTTTAAGACGTAAATGCTCTCAAAAAACAGTTTCTGAAAAGTTCAAATTTTAAAAGGTCGAACTGAATCGAAAACGCTCTAAATTACGATTTATTCGGAACATTTTGGACTAGAAACAGCTGTTACTTTTAAGACGTAAATACTCGCAACAGAACAATTTCTAAACAATTTTAAATGTAAAAGGGAAAAAAGTTCTAAAATTGCGATTTCTGTGATGGTGCTGGGGACTAAATCTTGAAATTTTGCATGGTGGTTACTTTTCTGTTTTTTAAAATTTCAAAATTTCAAAAGGTGAAACGTACGAAAAGCGTTCTAAAAACTTTCTAAATTACGATTTATTTGAAATTGTTAGGGCTTGAAACTGGAAAAGTCTAAGAAAATAAACTGAATTTCTTTTTATCTGAACGCTAGAATGACCACCTGCAATTTAAATGCAACAAAATGCGTTTCTACGCAGCTAGTATAGGCTAAATTTTAAGTTCGTGCCACTATCCCCATGGGGTACAGAAGCAAAAAACTTCCTAAAATCGTGCTTTTTGTGATACAGCCGCGACTATAAACTTTAAATTTGGTATGGACGTTAGTTTTCAAATGTAGATGTTTGGTAAGAACGGTTTCTAAAATATCGAAATTTAAATTAGTAGTCAAACGAGCGAAAAACGCTCTAAAAATTCTAAATCACGATTTATTTTTTATTGTTAATATTAGAAGCTAGAAATTTGACATGGCTGTAAGTTTAAAAATGTAAATGCTCGCACAGAACAGTTTTTAAAAAATTCAAACATTAAAAGTGTGCAGGAGCAAAAAACGTTCTAAAACTGCGATTTTTGGGATACAGTTTTTAAAGAAGATTGGAATTCGGCATGGTAGTTACTTGAATTATGTAAATGCTCGGTATTAACGCTTAAAAAAACGAAATTAAAAAGATAAAATGAGTTAAAAATGTTCAAACAACGTTCTAAATTACGATTTAATTGCGATTGTTAGAGTCAGAAACCTAAAATTTAGTACTGTGGTTAGTTTTAAGATGTAAATACTCAGTTTATAAAAATTCGAAATTTAAAGATGTGATATGAGCGAAAAATGTTTATAAAACGTTCTTAATTACGATTAATTTAGATCTTTTTCGGATAGAAACTTAAAATTTGGCATGCCTACTTTTAAGACGTAAATGCTGACACAGGACAGTTTTTACAAAATTCGAAATTTAAAAGGTTGCTGAAACAGAAAACGTTTTAAAATTGCGATTTTTTTGTAATGCTGCTGGTGCTAGAAATTTAAATTTGGCATAAGGATTACTTTTTAGATATAATGGCTCGCTATGAACGGCTTCTAAAAAATGGTAATTTAAAGGTGTGGAATGATGAGATAACGTTCCAAAAACATTCTAAATTATGATTAATTCAGAATTGCTTGAGATAGAAACTTAAATTTTGACACCTCTTACCTTCAAGACTTTTAAATGCTCGCACAGAACAGTTTTTTGCAAAATAAGAAATTGAAAAGTGTGTAAGACTAAAAGCGTTCTAAAATTAATGTAGCTGTGATACAGTTGGTATAGAAGTTTGGATAACTAGAAGCTTGGAAATTGGCACGAAGATTACCTTTGAGATATAAATTCTCCCTAAGAACGATTTCAAAAAAATTCGAAATTTCGAATGAGAAATGAAATGAATGGTAAATATTAAATAAGTATGAAATTAAAAATAACTTAAAAAAATGCTCTTTTATAAGCATTAAATGTTCATCTTGAAAATCACGGCTAATCTTTTGAATGTAATTCATGTTTTTCCTTAAGATTTCCGCTACAATACATTAATTTGGCATTGGAACGAACTGGATTACAAAAAATTCACTGCTTTTTTTATGCTTGGTAAAAAGCGGAAGTAAATTTATTAAATAGTATGTAATTTTTTCTCTCTTTTCCTTTTTCAGATAGAGCAAGAAGAAAAAAAAAGAAACATTATTTAAGCTATCTTTTTTGGAATAATAAATTGATTTATTAACGTGTAATCGTAAATTAATTTAAATTAAACTATTAATTGATAAAGGCGTATTTTTTCATAACACACTCTGAATTCGTTATTTATTATTTCTTTTCTTACTTTTTTTTTTACTCTAAACTGTTTCTTTGTTGCAATTTCATACACTGTAAAAAAAATCTGTAAAGTTACTAAAGTTTTTCTAGGAAACTGGGATTCCTAGAACTTTTTATGTAACGGCAACAACAAATATTCATGTAACAGACAAACTTTTGCGCCAAAAATCAAATAATCTGTAAGGTTACTAAGGATTTTTTAGGAAACTGGGATGCCTAGAACTTTTCATGTAACTACAGCCAGGTTTACAGATAAAATTTTAGTAAGATTACTGAAATTTTAATAGATTCATTTGTAAAGTTACAGATTTCTGTAGCTTTACAAAAACTAGTTTTGCAGATTTGCAGCTTTTTTTGTACAGTTACAGATGACAGTTTAGTAAGCATGTAACTTTACATCTGTAGAACTACAGAATTTTTTTTGCAGTGTAGCCATTTGGAATAATTTAGTGGGCTTTTATTGGCGCATTATTAAATCCAATGTTGTTTCAACTCGCATGTAATGGTGCGAGTTACATAGACTGTTTGTCAATTTGTCACCTGTGGCGAGTTAACGAAAAGATGCTTTAAAATTAATTATTAATTTATAATTAAGTTCTTAAAATATTAAAACTTTGTATTGTTATTGGAAACACACCTGTGAACGAAATTATTATTATTTATTTAAGTCTGATGTTCACTTGATGCAGTATAAGAATGAAGTTTATAGCAATTTTCGAACTATGCTTATCAGTATAGTTTTCTCTAATGGAAATAGGAACACAAATACCAGTAGTCATATTTTAACATCTAAGCGTGCAAAGACACGGGTTTCAGAATATGAACCGTAAAAGTTTCTGTCTTACAATATGAAATGTCATTTTAAATACATGTTGTACAATATAATGAGTTTTAAAAACGACATAACATAAATTTACTCTACATGAAAATAATTTATTTACCGGCTTACAAAAGTACAGTCTGTACCAAGAGACCCTGACACATTTTAAAATTCAATGTAAAATCAATTACAGACGTGTGAAAATTATTAGAATAATTGTGAAATTTGCATTAAAATCTTGTTTATATTAAAGAAATAATACATTTAAAAATATCCATATATTTAATATTTAGTGTTCATCCCCTTGTTTTTTATTAAAGATTCGATACGTCTTGGCATACTTTGTATGAGTTTTTGGCAATTAATTTGCATTTTCTTGTCATGATGCCAAATTTGGATGATTTTTTCTATCAGAACATTCTTGTTTGTGATGATGCATTTCTTTAATTAAATTTAAGAAAACACTTCCATGGCCTGGAACCAGTCCAGATATGAACCCCATAGAGAACCCTTGGGTCATTGTAATGAAAAAATTAAAGAAATGCAATTTTCACAAACAAGACTTGTCTGATACAAAGACTCATCATACAAATTAATAGCCAAAAACTCATACAAAGTATGCCAAGACAAGTATTCCATCATTTCTTTAATAAAAAACAAGGGGATACACACTAAATATTAAATGTATCAATTTTGTTTTAATATTTCTTTAATATAGCAAGTTTTTTTATGTAAATTTCACAATTATTCTAATAATTTTCACACGTCTGTAATTGTTGTACAGTTTGGTCTAAAATGCCTCTCACGATGAAAAGTTTTATTGAAGCAAATAAAAAAAAATAGTTTTAAACTTTGCCCATAGATGGCACTGTACTTAAAATTTTTTTAGAAAGAAGCATAAAAAGCTCAAGTTAATTAGTTACAGATTGTTTTATTTTGTCAAAAGCAGTTACAGAGCTATAATTTGTGCAATCCATTAGCATGGTTCAATGTGTGCATCTTTTGTAGCTCAAGCCACATCCAAACGGAACTCAGTTCTATCTATGTGTTCGCTGGCATTGACTGCGAAATTGACTGAATCACATGAGCGATTTGCCTCTTCAGTACTTCAGTGTCAGCCACAGCAGACGCATACACTTTGTTGGTGGCATAATCCCGCAAGAAAAAATCAAGTGGGGTTAAGTCTGGGAAACGAGGTGGCCAAACATACGGACAAGGGCCGCCATCTATGATCTAAGTTTGGAACTAATTACTTTCCTTCGCTTAAAGAAATGTTTTCATCAGGAGAAGCATTTTAGTCTAAACCGCACACCTGTACGCCAAGAACTTTTTAGACACCCTGTATAAGTTATTTATAATATATTTACTTTGCAAGCTTTAGAGTTGTATATCAAATATAAGCGGATAGAGGAACTAGTTTTCTTTTAACGCTTTATTAATCCTTGTAGTCTTAACGTACGGATACATAAAAACCAATATCGTACCTCCGTTCGCTGTGTGGAAATTTCTTGCTAAAATGTGCAAAAAAGAATTGAAAAACTTACAAAATACCATCCAAATTTGACCATCCAAAAACATCTGTTTAAGAGCTAAAGTGCACCTAAATATAACATAATATTAAATAGATATAATAAATAATAAAAAATAATTTTTTAAAGAAGAATCTTCTTTGTTTACTGTTGAAAGAAACCACTTTTATAGATTTATCGATCTAGTCCTTTATAACATTGCTAGACTCTTGATTATCTAAAACAACACGTTCGACAAGTTTAAGCATGAAATGCATATGAAAAGTATTTTTAACAGTGTTGAAATTTTTGTGAACCGCCTTATTTATGTACATGTCCGTTTAAATGTTCCTTTTCAGAGAACACAAGGACATCTGTAACAATCGGATTTTCGCTCTCGAGGGACTAATCGATCAACGGCTCATATTCTGCAGGGATCACGATTGCATCCTTTCGCGTTGTCTTTGGGTAACAGATTGTAGAATAAATTGAAGAGTATTAATACGGTTATATAAATAATGAGAGCGCTTTGCATTCTCAAATAAAGGGGATCACTATATTAAGGGGGGAAGTCAAATAATTAGTTATTACAGAATATACATCAGTAAACCTATAGTTTATATTAATAATCCTTCACAAGCGTTAGACATACAGTATTATGTAATTCAAAATAAGGCTTGTGGCTATTATCTCTTAAGCAGCAGATCACAGAAACATACTTCCAATTACAAAATACATTCAAGTCAAGTGTAGTTTTCAGATATAGTATTTCTTTTGAAAATGCTGTATCTGTTTTATGTTAAAATCTGTGTGTCTGTTTACATTATTTCACTACTACTCCTAGAATATCTAGGGTTAGGTAATGGAATTAAAACCAGTTATTCATGAATTTTCATATACGGTCTCACAATTTTGAAATTCGATTTCGTTGCTGAAGAATCTTTTTTTTTTTTTGTCATTTTTAATGACATTTATATAATGGTGATAGCTAAATTACTTCATTTTTGTGGATAAAAGAAAGAAAAGGAGGAAAGATAGAAAGTTTTAGATTTTTTTTATATACATCATTTCATCATTAAAATTGAATTACAGAATTATCTTTTACTTGAATAGAGAGTGAAAACAATATTTTTCCGAAGAAATGATCTGTAATAAACTCTATGAGCTGTAACGAATGAACAATGAAGAGAAATAATATAATAAAATAAAATAAAACTGCCTTATTGGCAAGTTTCTTTTATGAGCCACGCAATGAGCAAATCTAATAAATACCTTTGATTTTTTTAAATAGCCTGAATAATCCCTAACTAATGCATTTCTCCAAACTTACAGAAATCTTTTATACCCATGTGTTTACATCTATCGCACGTACGTGTGGTGGAATATAGTTCCTCCTCATTAGCAGTTGTACCTCCAACTTACATACTTACATCCATTGTATCTGCTTGCATACATCTTATAATGCACATACATACTTACATACTGCGACTTCTGTTACTTTGATAGATTTGATTTTGACCCATTACACAATATATAAAAATACAAGTGAATAATATGGATTTTCCATTAACCTAATCAAAAACACTACATTTGTTTAACACGTTCACACCGGCGCGGTGGGTCACACTCGACTGTCTCAGAGTTGTCAAGTCTCCGGCTTTTTGCACACCACTGTTATTTTAGAGAAAATGCTGTTCCTTTAAATCGCCCAATTGTTCTAATTAAATAAAACAACATTTTCTGTATTAAAATACTGGTATCCAAAAGGAGAGTTGGCAGCTCTGAGACAGACGATAGTGACCCACCGCGCCGGCGTGAACGTGTTAATAATCGATGTTATTGTGTCGCGAAATATTAGCTGTTTATATACGGCAATAGAGAGCAGTAAGCAATTCTGTCGCTTAAAAAAATAATTAAACCAAAAGTTTAATTTTTTCAAATCCGTTTCGTAATTTGTAAAAGTCTTGTGTTACATTTATAAATTAATATCTATATAAATGATTTATAATTATCAATTAACCACTATTTAAAACGGTTCCTATAATACAAAAATTGCGTTTCTTTTCTCATTATTCAGAAATCAGAATACCTACAGCTAAATATTTTAACATACAGTTGCATAATATCACTGTTGGAAATATTCTCGTGTCTAACGGAAACATATTAAATCTTAGATATTTACATCCATCGTGTGTGTTTGCATCTTATAAAACACATACATTACTTATGTGCATCGACTTTCATTATTAGATGTAACTATACATTATTCAACAAATAAAAATAATATTGATTAATATGCATTTTACGTCTTCCTAATCCGAACACATAAATTTCTGTAAATGTGTTTAGTGATTTTTGTAAACGATAAGATGATTTTTTTGCGATGTAGCGCAGTAACAACTCTGCGGTTTAAGAAATTAATTCGATCAAAATTAACAATTTTTTATTTCAATCTTTGAGACGCTCTGTCTGACATTTCTAATTTAATACTGATAACGATTTATTATTATCACTTGATCGCAATTGTAATATTGTTCTTAGCAGATAATAATTGTTTTTCCATTACAATTATTCACAAATCAATATATCTACAGACCAAAAAAACTCTAGCATAAAGATACATAATATTCAAGATGAAAATATGCTCATGTTTCTGTAGAAGTAATTAAGGAGGATGCAAATTCCAAAAGGGCTATTTGATTTTGAAAATTTTCGAAAATTACGTTTGAAATCAATTAATTGCCTCAATATCGTCGTTAAAATCTACAAATAACCCGAAACTCGCAGAAATTTATGAGATATAGTTATCATTTTATGTCATAAATTTTTGAAAAGATAATGAGAGGGATTAAAGCATCAAATAAAATGATTTCCTATGGTAATTGGTATTCTTGAATCATCATACTTAAAACTGACTGCCGTATAATGGCTATTTCAAATAGAATGTTTATGTCCCTTTGTTTAAAATTCCCATCAATAATACTCCTCTATTGTGTTTAATTAAGCATGATTCTAATTTGTATTAAAAAGAATGATTTAAAACTATTAATTATTATTTTAGCTATTTCACATTTTAAAAAGATATGGTTCACTAGATTGATTTAAATTCTAACATTGAAGCTTATTTAATTAAAACAAATGCTTCAAATTTTCTTCGTAAAACAAAAGAAACTTATTCTAATTTAAATAATTTATTATCCACCTTTTTCTAAATATTTTATTACTGGACCTATTTAATAATATGTTAAGATTTTGTGATATACATTTGCGTGTCTTTAAAAGTGACTATTAAAATCTAACTGAAATTTTAACAATATTTAATTTCTGTTATACTAGAAAAGAAATGTTTCTGTATTACTTTTAGTATTTGGAATTTTTCAGAGATATCTTTTCTGAAAATACATAAGAAGATATTCTGCATTTAAAGAAAAATTAATTAAAAGTGCAGTATATCTTAAATCATGCGAATATAATCTTTTCTCAAATCAATAGGTTGCTCATGCATAAAAGTTTTCCAAACGGTTCATAAAATTGAGCAAATAAAAACCACGTTCAAACGAATCACGAGTTCTTTTATAGAATGATGTAGAACTTGCTAATAGAAATTAAAGTGATGATATAATCAAAATAAACTGCAAACCATTCTTAAATTAAATCATTAATAGTAAAATACATTAATGTATTGTTTATGAACGGTTGATTAAGATTACTTTTTCATTTAACCCTTTATCTACTGACGGTACTTATAAGTACCAATAAAATAACTTGTTATAAAATTCCTTTAATACATCGATTAGTTGTAATATAGTTTAGAATGAGTTGTAGATACATTACTTTATCTTGTTCCAAAAGCGTTATTGGTTACACAAAACAACAAAAATATTTTTAAAAGGATGATTTCTTTTGCTTTTGCATCTTTTCAGCTTCCTTAGCGTTGGGGAGGGGGATTTTTAATTCAGAAATATTTCTATATTTCTATTGCAAGAAAATTCTATTTGTACATTTTCTAATTCTACAAAATACTAAGAAAATTACTTAAACTAAAAGATTTGAGATTTGAGTAGGGTTATAAATAATGCAGAAAGTCCATATAAATTCAATTTTAATTAATCTTTCTAAATCCTTGAATCCTTCTAAAATCCTTCTAAAATTTATTAAATGATTATGCAAATCTTTTAATGTAGTTTAAACAATTCACGAAAAATGCTTTAGAACATAAAATTTTCATGAATTAATAATTTAGTACACACAGGGTTTATATCAATTTTAAATATTTTACAGCATTATTTTAATACATAAAAAAGACAATTTTTTTCTTAATGTAGAAAAGTATTATATGCTCATAAACGAAAATATTTAGTATTTCCTTCCGAATTTCTAGGATTCAGAAAAAAGTTTTCTATCTTTGGAAACCTCCATAACCAATACATTTAAAACAGTAAAAACTATAAAAACAAAGGTTCTTTTGTTAACACTGTTTTTCGGAAATGTTTCTGAGTAGTTTTTATAACGCATTAGTCATTTTTCACAACTTGGGATATACGTTTTTCGAATACCATCAATTATCAAGTAAACTTTTTCATGTTCAACTAAGATTCTCAAAACAGAGCTATGATAAATTAACAACATTTACATTAATATTAAAATTAATAATATTGTGTTATTCTTGTATGTATAAGTTCAGTTAGGAGCTGAAAATATTTACTTGAGAATTGATAGAGTCCTAAAGACCAATATTCCGGTTTAAGGAAACTGATTAATACATTATAAAACTACACGGAAACGTTTCTGAGAATTATTGGCATCAAAAGAAACTTTCTTTTATAAATGCTTCTTTAAATCTTGAAAATATATTGGTTTCTGATGCTTCTAAAGATAAAGGACGTTTTTTGGAATCATATGTAACTTGGTATAGGATATTGTATATTTTTGGAATCATATGTAACTTGGTATAGGATATTGTATATTTTCGGAATCATATGTAACTTGGTATAGGATATTGTATATTTTCGGAATCATATGTAACTTGGTATAGGATATTGAATATTTTTATTCCCGGTTACACTATATGTTCTTAGATTAAGAAATATTTCTATTTTATTTACAGTGTAACAGTTATGTTTCTTTCACAGTTATTGAAAGACCATTGTAAAGTACAAATCACATGTTTAACATATAGACACATTATATTAATGCAGAAAATATCCTCATATTTTAATAGAAATATTTAAGAACGTTGCAAATCCAAGAGAGACTGTTCTACTTTTGAACAGCGTTTAAATCTTTAAAAATTACATTTAATTGGTTCATTGCCTTTATTAAATTGGACATATTATCTGAAGCTCATAGAATTTTAGGAGATATCGTTATCATTATGTGTTGTAAATTTTAACCCTTGACGTACTGAATTATGCATTTATGAAAATTTTATCTTCTAAAGCATTTTTCGTGAATTTTTTAAACTGCATTAGAAGATTTACATAATCATTTAATAAATTTTAGAAGGAGTTAGGAAGTTTAGGAAGGAGTTAGTTTAGAAGGAGGATTAATTAAATTTGGATAGAATTTTGTGCAATATTTATAACCCCACTCAAACCTTTTATTCTAAATATTTGTCTTAGTATTTTGTAGAATTAGAACATATACAAATATAATGTTCTTACAATAGAAATATAGAAATATTTCCGAATTGAATAATCCCCCCCCCCCCCTCCAATGCCAAGAAAGCCGAAAAGATGGCAAAGGCAAAATAAATCATTCTTTTAAAAATATTTTTTTGTTTTCTGTAACCAATAATGCTTTTGGAACAAGATAAAGTAATGCATTTATAACTCATTTTAAATATTATTACTACTAATCGATGTATTAAATGAATTTTATAACAAGTTATTTTAATGGTACTTATAAGTGCCGTCAGTAGATAAAGGGTTAAAAGGAATGCTGAAAGCGATTAATATATGAAGAAAAATTACTTTTTATGATAATTTGTATTCTTATTTTATCAAAAAGTAAACTGATGCAGAATCACTATTTCGAACATAAAATTTATGATACTTTTTTAATATCCTGTCAATGCATATCTCCATATTGTTTATTTATATGTGTCTCCAACACCCACGAAAGCTAAATGTTAAATTTAAAGTACCTCTATATCATTAAATAATCGTTTCTGTGAGAAGTTATACAAAAATAATAAATACAAAACTATATTGTAAAACACAGAAGCAGATATTCTTCAAAAAGAAACGGTGAATAAAAACCACTTTTCTTAAATCACATTTATGAACAGGAAATTTATTTTATTCTTCTATGTTCAATATTGTCAATGTATGTAATTTTTTTACAGGCCCATAAGAATAAGAAAAGTAACAGCGATATCAAAAAAACTTTTGAGGTTTCTTCCGTGATAATGAAACGTCTAGTTAAAATACATTTAACTTATAATATTCTTTATTTCAAATTCAAAATAATAAAAAATACAATATTATACACTATTTATGAATGGTTACTTGCTATTACCTTTTTATTTAATATCAATAGCAATTATTCACAGCAATATTGAACAAGTTGGAAATCGCTCGTCAAACGTGGCAAATGAGGTGCGTTCGTACTATAACTAGTTTCATAAATATTTTTTGCACCCCATATTGTACTGAATGCATATTTGTTTTGCACTTCATAAGTGCATAGTCTGTAACATCATTAAAAGGCACTTGCAATAATTTTTTCCCATTCCCCGTAATGTAACAGAAAACTTTTGACTATCCCTGTAATTAAACTATACATCCGATTTTCATAAAATTTGAAATGGCTCAGCAACATTTGGCAACAATCATGTATTTAAAATTTCAGACCATTCGGTCTGGTAGTTTTTGTTCTGTTATATGCAGACAGACGGAGGGACAGAGGGACTGACGGACTGATAGGTGCTACGTATTTATATAATTACGAACTCACCTAAAAACGGCTTTATAACGAGAACAATTACTTAAAGACAAAAATAACTACAAATCAAAGTTTAAACATCCATAGACATGATATAAATACCGAAAATCCTCCTATGTTACTAGAAATATTTAAGACTATCAGAAATCCTAGAAGAGCAGGAAATGTGTTAGGTCTCTCTCAAAATTACTCTTGAAATCAATTAATTACTTCATTCTCTTTGTTATATTCGAAACTTAAGCTAATTTTCACAGAAGTTTAAAAGATATAGTTGTCATTATCTGTCATAAACTTTCGAAGGAATACTAAGCGTGATTTAGGTATCTACGAAAATGATTTTCAACGGTAATTATTATTCTCGAATTAACACACTTAAAATTAACTGACATAAACAGTTTTTTCAAATACAATATTTATGATAATTTGTTTAATAATCAACTTTTTCTCCTGTTTCATTTAATTCCATGTGCGTCGAATTTGAGGTAAAATAAGGCTTTAAATCAATTTATTTTTCTCCCCGTATCTTCAGTTTTCATTAAATTATTATTTCACAGATTCATTTAAATTATAATGGTGAAAAGAAGTTATTTGTAAAAATTTCTTTCTCTAACAAATATTTTTGTACTATAAATAAACAGGGTTCGAATCCCGTCTAATACATGAATGTTTGTAGTGATTAAGGTAGCTCATTAAATATATTCTGTGTGCAAAAGATGACAGTGGCGCCACCAAGAAAACAAACAATACTAAACTATAAATAATCACTAGCTCCTGCAAAATATGGCATTTTTGAGTACGTTTAAATTTTATCCATGTGATTGATGTTGTTAAAACCACAACATCAAATCGAGAAGGCTCGATTGAAACCAGTAATTGGAATCCCTGGTATGTGTTTATGAACTCTCAGAAAAGCCACCGTGAGAAGAATTTGAGGTTTATGAAATGAATGAGAGGTTTATGAAAAAAACTCGCCAAGTTAGAAAAGAGGTGATTTGTTAAAACGAACAGAAATTTATTGCAGATAGACAAGTAGTCAGCAACAATTTACGAGGTCCGCGCCTGGTATCCAAGTTATAAAAATAAATAAGGAACCGACAATAAGACTCTGCAATCCAGGAGGCCTGGAAATTACATCCAACCATGAGGACAAAATTTATCAGAACCCACATAATTTTAAGGTCTCCATTGAAATTCAAGAAAAGAAAACTTGGAAAGAAAACAACTGAATTCTGAGTGGTTGACCAAAGGGACAATGAGACTACGATAATTGTTACTAAGAAGAAAATATAGATATATATTTTCTCTAAGAGATCAGTGCCTGTGAGTTGTTTCCTAAAATAAAAAAGAAAAGTGTCCAGCTAAACTGATGGTATTGAGCTCACAGCCATTCACAATAATTGTATATTATGATCTTATTTCAAAGAATAATATTTCTCAAAAAATAAATTAAAGGGGATTAGCTACCCCTGTTTCCCCTCTTTATACTTAACAAATGAACCTCCAAATCTAATCAGGGATGCACCCTATCAGAATAAACCTGTATACTAAATTTGAAGCAATTAGATAATTCTGCAAGAAAAACCCTTTTCTTTAAATTAAGGGGTGTATTATCTCCCTCCATTTCTCTCTATATACTTAACCAATGATCCTCCAAATCTAATCAAAAAAGCTTGTTATCAGAATGAACCTAGAAAAAAAAATTGAAGCAAATGGGATAATTCTGCACAAAAAACCCTTTATCTAATTTAAGGGGGGTGGTAGCCTTTTTTTCTCCCTTTATACTTAACCAATGAACCTCCAAATCTTATCAGGGAAACTCCTCATGAGAATAAACCGGTATACCGAATTTGGAGCAAATAGAATAATTCTGCATGAAAAATCCATTTATCTAAATTAAGGGTGTGGGGTAAACCCTTTCCTCCATTTATACTTAACCAATGAAACTTCAAATCTAATGAAGGAAGCGCCTTATCAGAATAAACCGGTATATCAATATTTGAAGCAAATCGAATAATTCTGCATGAAAAACCCATTAATCTAAATTAATGGGGGATTATGCCCCAGTTTCCCCTTTATACTTAGCCAATGAACCCCCAAAATTAACCAGGGAAGCGCTTTATCAGAATGAAGATAGAGAAAAAAAATTGAAGCAAATCGGATATTTCAATCAAGAGTTATCGCGTTGCGTACATACGTACATACATACATACAGAACTTGCGGGCACATTAGTTCTTAGGTTTTGATAGCCTGTGAGCTAAAAAATGTTGTCTCCTGATTTTTTGTGTTAAGCATTTTTGTGTCCGGGAGTGTGGTTTACAATCCAAAGATCCGTGGCCGAGGTCCATCTTCCTAGTAGAAATAAGGTGCGATTGAAAAATTTTCCCTACTGCCTTTTATAATTTATGCATTTATGCATTGGTTAGGGAACAGCCTGTCTAGCCATGGATCGGCTAAGATATATACATTTAAATAATATGAATACCAATGCTTATTGTAAAAGAATGAGAAATAGTATGTTAGTGATGTCTAAATTAACAAGACCATATTAGAAGTGCTATCAGCAAAAGAATTAATATGTGGATTCCAAAGAAATTGCTGAATGCTTGGAAATTAAAACAGCCTTTGTCTGAGCTATTTTTATGTAAATATTTTCTTAATAATGCTCTTCGTGTGTGTTTTATTTTGATGAGCTGTAAATAAATTGTATTTGTTCTCATTCTATAATAGTGGTGTGATTCATGGCATTACGTGTAATTTAATTTTAATTTAAAATTTAAAAAATAATGCATTTGCGAGTTGACTGCTTCATAAGAAATCTTAGGATTACAAAATTACACAGCGCAAGTTTTATTTATTTGGATATGGTTAAATTTAAATAAATTCATTAATTAAAATTATTATTCTTATCTCCAATTTAACTTAATCTAGGCGAGCAAATAGATTGGATAAATAATGTCCGAACCAGGATTCGAACCAGGGATCTCTTGGCTGATCCCTGGTTCAAATCCTGGTCTAGACAATTTTTGAACAGTTGTAAATTTACATCTCATATGATTTATTTACCAATTAGAATAATTATGTTAAAATTAATCTCGTACAATTACCTTAAGACCAAAGTATTTAAAGTTCAAAACGCTATCATATAGAGAAATGATATAAACGGAGAAAATCTCCTTGTGTTATGAGAAGTAACTAAGACGATTAAAAATCTCAGAGGCACCATTTTGTTCTGTAAACAGTGTTTAAATCTTCGAGAATTTTCTCTTGAAATCAATTAACTGCATCATTGTCTTTATTAGAATCGATACTTATGCTGACGCAGAGATACATTTAAGAGATATCGTCGTCTTTATCTGTCATAAATTTTCCAACAAAACCTAAGCGGGATTAAGGTATTAACGCAAATGATTTCCTACGCAATTATTATTCTCGATTTATTAAACTTCAAATTAACTGGAGGAAAACATTAATTTCGAAAACAAATTCCATGACCATTTCTTAAAAATTTACGCCAATGCTTTACTTCGACTTTGTTTAATTATACGTGACTCTTAATTTGTATGAAAAGTAAGCTTTTACAACAATTGATTTTTCTTTCAGCTATTTCTCTTTTTTTCACATATTGATCCCTAGATTCATTTGAATTCTGAGGTTGAAATGTATTCAGTTGAGGAAAATTTTTCAATCTTTCTTTTTAAAAGAAAACAAAATTCTTTATATTTTAAATGCATTACCATGATTTTTTTCTAAATATTAAAAAAGATTTACTCTTATATTGTTTAGACATATCTTTAATAGTGACTGGTAAACTTTTAATTATAGGTTAGAAAGCTTTAATATTTTTGTAATACTAGAAATGAAATTTTATCTAATAGTGTTTTTTTTTTTTTTTTTTTTTTTTTTTTTTTTTTTTTTTACAGTATTTTAGAGATTTTTTTCAGGAAAATACACAAATAGATATTCTAAAATTGAGAGAAATCGTAGTTAAAAGAACAACATTTTATAAATCATATGGAAATATACTTTTCTCAAAAAAAAAAATTGTCCATCTATGTAATTATTTTCAACATTTCATAAAAGTCAAACGCATTGTATAAAACAAAATCTGAGATTTCTTACATGATTATGAATATCAGAATACATTAAAGCAATATCATTTTAATAAAAAACTCCTAATCATAAAGATATGATACTATAGATTATCTGTAATTGTTTCGCTAACACTATTTTTTTTTTTATTTAATATAAATATTAGTTATTTACAGCAGTAGCAAAAAAGTCGGAAATTGTTCGTCAAACGTGGCAAATCAGGTGCGTTCGTCCTATAACTAGTTTTATAAATGTTCATATCTGAGTGCAATAGCTGTTGCACACTTATGCAAAAATGCATAAATACAAAATTTATTAAAATATATATTAAATTCAGTAATACGCAAATAATAGGACTCCATCTTAAATAGGACGTAATCACAATGGCAACCTAATATCATTACCTATCATGGGATATCATTGAATTAATTACGTATAATAGGATTTAATTGAATGAAGAAAACTTTTCTTAATATCTTTTTAAATTTTTATTCGATTTTCATAAAAATTGAAATGACGAGAAAATTCTGAAACGATTATATATATATTAAATTTCAGGCCATTGAGTTGGGTAGTTATTTGTGCTCTTATATGCGAACACACGGATAGACCAGACGACGACTGTAGGTGCTACGTATTTATATAGTTACGAACGCACCTATAGACGGCTTTATTATAGTAACAATTATATTTGTCTTTGAAAATTATTAAGACACAGCGTACTTACAGCTCAAAAACCTATCGCCTACATACCTATCTAGTGGTTCTGCTTTTGTAGTGGTTAGAGCGCTGACTACAAGCTAATCTCTACTCAGGCATGAGTGTGTGCAGTGAGCCGCATTGTACTTTAAACGGAGGTCCTAGTCTGTTTAGCAATCTTGTGCAAAAGACGACCGTAATCACTACAATCAATCAACCAAAATCCTATTATACATAATTTCAATGGAGAAAATATCGTGTTACAAGAATTAATTTAAAAAGCTACACACCCTAGTGGAGCTATTCTTTTCTGGAAACAGTGTAGAAATCTTCGAAAATTATTCTTGAAATAAATCAATTGCTTCATTGTTTTTCTTAGATTTGACACCTAAGCTGAAATTCAAAGAAATTTAGGACTTATAATTGCCACTATCAGTCATAAATTATCGAAGGCATGCTTAAAGGGATTTAGGTATCAACTAAAATTATTTCTGAGTGTAATTTGCATCCTTGAATTATCACACTTAAAATTAACTGACGCAAAATTGCTTTTCCAAATACAATATTTATGATCATTTGTTTAAAAGCCCCATCAATGCGTTATTTCTCTTCCGTTTAATTACTCGTGCCTCTAATTTGTATGGAGATAAGGCTTTACAATTAACGATTTTTCTTTCAGCTGTTTCACTTTTCTTTGAGATATTGTTCCCTAGATTTATTTAAATTCTAACATTGAAATGCGCTAAGTCGAAACAAACTTTTTAAATTTTCTCCGTAAAGCGAATCAATTTTTTTGGTAATTTAAATAAATTACCATTCACTTTTCAAAATATTCTATTTCTAAATGTATTTCGAAAAGAGAAATTTTATCTTTGCATTAAAGCACATTTTTAACGATAATATCTTAGTTAAGGTTTTAACAGACATTAAATTGTGTTAATAGAAAAAAAAATTCCTCCCTACAGGCACAGGTAGATTTCGAATTTAAGTACTAATCTGAACAACAAAAACTAAATCATAATTAGAGATAAACCCATTTTAACAATTTTATCTGGCCGCTTTTGACGAGTTTTTAATTTCATTTTTATATAAGAGCTGGTTTTATCAGAATCATGTTAAAGTGGTATTTAAAAAAATACTTTTCAATGCTCAACAACTCGAAATTTTCTAGCACATTTTTAGATTCATCTTTAAAAGAAAAATATGAAACTTGCTGACGTGATTTTGAAGAGATTTATAAGCGACCAGTGTTTTTATTTTTTGTTCAATTAAATAAAACTTGATTTATAAACAATTATTTTCTCAGTAGGACAATATTTTTTGTTTCCAACACAATCGTTTCGGGAAATTCGGTTCAAAAAGCCCACTTTGACATCATTTTTTGAAATATATTTTGCCTCTATCAAAACATTGACCATTACGGTACATTATATAGTTTCTGAATAAGAAAACCTACCAATTGGACGCGTTTGAGAGCAAAAGTGAATTTAAAAATGAGTCAGAAAATAAGCAGTTTGGATTTGAATGACACCGTAAAACGATTATTTTTTTCTTCAACCACTACGTATTTTTAATTTGTTTTTGCAGTAAGAATTGGTCCTATCAAAAACTTGTCAATATAAATGTTGTAGATAACATTAAAAAGATATACAATAAATTCATGCGGATTTTATATCTTGTGAATTAACGAAGTTATGGATTTTTTTCTTCTTCAACCCACCCACCCCCCTTTTTTGTTTTCGTTTTTAATTTTTTTTTTTTTTTTTGCGGTACGAATTGGTCCTATCAAAACTTGTCAATATAAAAGTTGTAGATACTATTAAGGACATTTATAATAAATTTAATTGGATTTGATATCTTGAGAATTGACGAAGTTATGTTTTTTTTTATCCCTAAAACCCTGTTTTTTGCGCTCCTTGAGCCCATTTTTAATTTTATCAAAAATCTGTGATACATAAATTTTTGGCTCTATTTTTAAAAGTAATGAAAACTTTAAACCGATTTGATATGTACAAAAGTTAAGAAGTTATGTGTTTTTTTCGGTTTTCACAAAACCCCTCCCTATTTCCATCCCCTTTGTCCGATTTTGCCCATTAACGAACTTGACCGAGATTTTATTCCCCTTCATTTTATGTATGAGTTTGGAAGAGATTTGTGCAGAATTACGGAAGTTATCGTGTCCATAAAAAAGTGATATATATATATATAGAGAGAGAGATAGATAGATAGATAGATAGATAGATAGATATATGCATAAAGTTTTATACTGAGGGTTAGTTGTGGGTTCTAGGGGTCATGATTGGTGCAGATCTGCAAAAATATTTCAGAAATTCCAAGATAGGGGCGATCGCAATAGGTAGTATTTCATACAAAATCTACTTAAAATGAAAATTGAAATTCAAGGTCAATTATCACATATTATAGTACAGCAAATATTGTGTTTATGTGTGTATGTGTTTTATACACACATATTATCTAAAAAACGGCTCTAACGACTTTGACTAAATTTTGTATCCTACTGTATCTGCATGCGAGAAAACCATGGGCTAGGTCATATGTTCGAGAAAATTTAATTGATGGGTCATTTTAGGGTCACTATAGGTCAATGGATTTCAATGGTAATGAAGGTTGAAACAGTTATTAAAGGTCTACAGAAAGAATCCATTGAAATTATGGTTAGAAGAAGACATGATAACAAATAAAGTATGTACTGATAACATCTCATTTATTATCCATAAATTTTGGATGTGCATCTTAAAATAATCACATGCAATTTTTTTTTCAATCCTATTATTTTAACGTTAGGCAACGAACTACTATTTATGCTTCTAGCAAAATTTGTCTCTTTTTATTTCATTTCTTCTGTTCTGGACTTATTTTCACCATTTTATACTAGATGTCGCGACTGCATGTCATGTTGTTTATTCGATTTTTTTTCTGTTTTTAACTGATAGATGACGGCATTGCATACACCATTGTTAATTCTTTTAAACTTTTATTCTGTTATTCTCCGATAGATAGTGCCACTTCATATTCTCTTTCCTACAGTTGGTTGAAGCGATAATCGATTGGACACCTAACGAACTTTTTAAATTCAAGACGGTTTTCCTTTGTTCTTTAAAGCTTAAAAAGCAATGTAACAACTCTTTCCAGAAAATGGTCATTGATGATGACCGAAACGTCAATTGTTGTAATTTATTTTAATGTTTGTTTAGTTTTTACTTTGCAACATTTTGTATACACCGTTTAGTAAATTTGTGATTTTTTTTGTTCACGTTAATATTGAACTTTCTATGGTGTAAATGTCTAGCTCTTTTATTAATTATTAAGTTGTTAAACAGATGGCAGTAAATAAAGTCGCAAAGTTGGCAACATTTCGCCAAATTCGGCTACATTTGACAAAAAAGTGGCAACTTTAACGTGATTAAAATCGACTTTCAAGATTACCAATGCCAAAACACATGCTTGGCGAAAAATGAAAGAATTTAGCTATATTTAGCAATATTTAGCGAAATTTGGGTGCCATTTCGCGAAATAAATAGGAATATTCAAGAAATCCCCAATAGGAGCGGTAATACATGATGCAACCAATCAGAGTTCAACTAAAAATATTAGTTTGGAAGTGTGTCCTATCGTTGTAAATATGTAACTAATGTACAATTTATAAATATGACATAGTTTTAATACTGCTTGTTTCTGTAAATCACATTGTTATAAAATAAAGTGCTTTACAGCAATGATACAGCGAGAATTTTTCGCTTTATCGAGTTGAAGATAAAGTAATTTTAATCGAACGCAGCTTGGTCTTCCCCGCTGGTGTTTTTATAAAGATATAAAGAAGTATTGCGTTAGAATTAAAATAAAAGTATAACTGAATAATTTTTAAAAATGCTCTGCTTCTCTTTATACAGGGTGTTGCCGAATTCGATCGACAAATTCAGAGGTGTTTTAGTAGGCATCAATAATATGAAAAATTGCCATAGAACAAGCTGTCGCGCAAACTACTCATTTAATACAAAATACAGAGTATTCTATCCTAACCCAAATTTGGTTTCCGCTAATAACTTTCAGAAAGCAGAAATATATTATAATAAAACTTTTAATAGACATGCTCACCTTTATTGTAAATATAATAACACGAATAAAATGGTAGAAGTTTCCATTATAAGAGTCAGCAGTATGCACTTGACGCTCCACATTTTGGACTGTGATCATCAATTCATACGGTATCATCGATTGCGTGAACACCCTGTTTTCCAGACGTTTTTATGACGTTATCACATTTCATACAAAACAAGGTACATACCGTTACATTTGTATTGCAATACTTTTATTTTTCGCAAAATTATTGTCGTCAAGCCGACTTAAGTTAGTTTGAAACACCCTGTATTTGTGAGTAAATATGTGATTTTCGATCCCATGTTCTATGATAATTTTTCCTCTTCTTGATGCTTCAATCAGCCTTCTTAATTGGTTGGTCGAATTCGACAACACCCTGTATAGCATGCTTAGGTTCCCTTTGAAAGATCGTCACGAAGGGCACCCCCCCCCCCTCCAGCCTTCGAGCCTATATCCCTCGTGTAGATAATCAGCCGTCATAAACAACACCACACACACCCTGTATATTAAAGGTGCACAGCCTTTGTAAGAGAAGGGCCACTTTCATAAATGTCTGGATTGTCAAGAGCCACATCAGTAACACGGAATGAACTCAGGAAGGTGATCTGTGGCCTGTAATCAGATAAAAGATATGGTTTCAGAAGGGAGGAGGAGTTTCACTCCTCTAGGTTCCCCTACCCAGTCAACATATCCAATTCAATTTACAAGAATATATCAACAGTTTACATTTGTATATATAACAGAGGTATAACAAGGATTACCTTCAAAAATATTCATTGGCTTTATTCGGGGGGGGGGGGGGTTCGGGGCGTAAATTTTGTTTTATTAAAAGTGCTAAAAAACAAACATATTCATGAAAGGGGCAGTGCTGGAAAAAATGTGAACTTTTTGAACGAAGGGAGGGAGGAGGAGCCGATCAACGAAATTTGATTTTTTTTCACGCCTGATCAACGGAATTTGAAATTTTTTCGTGCCTGATCGACAAAATTCGCAATTTTTACGCCCTTGATCTACAAAATTTGCGATTTTTCTGCACCCGATCGACGAAATACGCTATTTTTCCGCGAACCGGGTCGACGAAATTTGCTATTTTATCGTGCCTGATCGTTTTTTTTCATGCCCAGTCAATGAAATTCGCAATTTTTCTGAGCCCGATCGACAAAACGCACGATTTGTCTGCGCCCGATCGACGAAATTTTCAATTTTTTCGCGTCTGGTCGACGAAATTCACGGTTTTTCCGCGCCCTATCAACGAAGATCGCGATTCGTAACTGACTTTGACGAAATTTGTAATTTTTTCCCGCGCAAAGTGACAGAATTCGCGATTTTTTCTCGCGATAAACTTAGGAAATTCACGATTTTTCTGCAGCCAATCCAAAAAATTTTCAAAATTTCATCGCATCATCGACAAAATTCACGATTCCCGTGCCCGATCAACTAAATTCGAGAATTTTTGGAGCTCCATCGACAAAATTCACATTTTTTCCGCGTCCCATCGACGAAATTTGCGATCATTACGCGCCTGATCGACGAAATTTTTGATTATTTCTCGCCCGATCGTTGACATTTGCGATTTTCCAGCTCCTAATCGAAAAAATTCGCGATTTTTCAGCACCCTATCTATCAAATTCGCGATTTTTGACTTAAGAAATATTCTGTTTTCCCTCTCGGCAAATTCACGAAATTCGCGATTTTTTCTCGCGACTGACGAAACTCACGATTATTTTGCAGCCGATCAACAAAATTGACGATTTTTCCGAGCCCTATCGACAAAACTTACGATTTTTCCGTGCACGGTCAACGAAGTTTGCGATTTTTCCGCGCCCGATTGACAAAATTCGTGATTTTTCCGTGTCCGATAAACGAAGTTTAAGCTTTTTCAGCGTCTTATCCACAAAATTTGCAATTTTTCCGAACCTATCGACAAAATTCTGCATTTTTACGCACTCAAAACGAAATTCGTGAATTTTCGACGCCCGATCAATGAAATTCGCGATTCGTAACTGACTTTGACGACATTTGTAATTTTTTCCCGCGAAAAGTGAAGGAATTCACGATTTTTTCTCACGATAAACGGAGGAAACTCACGATTTTTCTGAAGCCGATCAACAAAAATTTCAATTTTTCAGCACATCATCGACAAAATTCACGATTTTCCCGTGCTCGATCACCGAAATTCGAGATTTTTCGGAGCCCGATCGACAAAATTTGCGATCATTACGCGCCTGATAACGAAGTTTGTGATTATTATTCGCCTGATCGATGACATTTGCAATGTTTCCCTCCTAATCGAGAAAATTCTCGATTTTTCCGCACCCTATCTATGAAATTCGCGATTTTTATCTGACTGACGAAATATGCTGTTTTACCTGTCGACAAATTCTCGAAATTCGCGATTTTTTCTCGTGACTGACGAAAATCGCGATTTTTTCGCAGCCGATCAACAAAATTGACGTTTTTTCCGCACCCAATCAACAAAATTCGCGATTTTTCCGCGCCAAACCAACGAAATTCTAGATTTTTCCGAGCCCGATCGACAAAACTGGCGATTTTTTCGAGCCCGAGCGACAAAACTGGCGATTTTTCCGTGCCCGTTCAACGAAGTTTGCGATTTTTTCGAGCCTCATCCACAAAATTCGGTATTTTTACGCACCCAAAACGAAATTCGTAACTGGTTCAGATTTTCTCGCGGCAAATTGACGAAATTCACGATTTTTTCTTGCGACCATATATGGACAAAAATTGCCATTTTTTTTCAGTTATAAATTGACGAAATTCGCGGGTTACGCGTTAATCATTGCGGGCCCCAGGTTGTGCATCCTACTGTATATCATTATTACTAATATAATTTAATTCAGAATATATAAGCTACGACTTCAATTAAAATTAGCTCGGAAATAAATATTATTATGATTAAATAATATATAAAACTTTTGGATGGAAACATTTCAAAATTTCATCTGAATGAAACATGCCCTTCATTCATAAAAGCATGAAAGGTTATTTAAATCGATGGAAAATTCTCTGTACTCAAATGAATACATTTATTAAAATTTTTCATGAATTCTCAAGAGCCTCGGCGCTTTAAATCCTGAAATAAATTCTTGAATCGGAATTGAGATAAAGATACAGTCGCTGAAACTGCTTTCGAGTTTTAAAATATTACCTTTTCGCTACACATTTTATTTTTAAGCTATTTATAGGAGCCATTTACGTAACAAGATTCTTTATAAAATGTAACATGTAGGAAGATACATATGAAGTAATAGGATATAAAAAGCGAATTCGTAGTTGAAGAGAAATCCGTCAAATGTTTTTTAAGGTAATCAAACTGATATTAATAATCTTAAAAAAAGGTTTACAAAGTAAATATTCGGTTAGCACATATCTTCCTACATTTTCTAAAACAGTTACTGCAAAAAAACCGTTCATAGACGGTGCTGACATATAAACGCAACGAAAATTTGCAAAATATTTAATAACAATACTAGTTACAGTACGAACGCACCTCATTTGACACGTTTGACGTGCAATTTCCGATTTGTTTAATCCTATTTTCTTTTGTAAATGGAACATCTATTTTCTTAAATTCATTTTAAGTAAACCATAACATTTAAAAATAGAAATCTCATTTTATTAAATGTACAGAAATAATATTATGAGTTTTTCAATCATCTTGCATATCAACAATAGAGGTATTTTTAAAATTTATTGGGAAAAACTTTTTAAAAGTAAAATGAGTGGAAACCCGTCGAGTTCCACAAATGAAAATGCATAAAAGAACTAATTGCGTGAATTTATAAAAAATAATCACAAAAATAATTACAATAAATAGTCAATCTCATATTGGCTGACCTAACTCTTAAAGCGAATATTAATTTGAACTAAAGTTTAATTGCAATTATTCAAATTATAGAAAAATTAAACTTTATACCTATATGTAATCAGTAACATGCAATTAAGACAAGAAATTATGAAGTTGTTAGGATTTGATCTTTGCTATTACGTAAAGAAAAATCAACGTAAATTGCACCACTAACTACTTTATCCAACTGCTTTATGAGTAAAAATGCGTTTTTTAACACTTTCCAACAAAGTTGAAAACTGCTTATGCATTCGGTTTGTCTGTCCGTCTGTCCACGCTAGAACTTCCGTAAATATACTCGGATTTTCATGCATATTTAGGGTCACCTAACCATGTTTGGTATTGCATATGAAGTATGTGGTTCATTTAGAGGGCTACCCAAAATAATTCCATTTCATTATGGTATATTGGGGAAAATCGTTTGCAAAGTATTTTATTGACATTACGCTGTTTCAAATGTATTGAAACTGTTATAAATCACTGAATTTCACAACAAGATGATTACGAAAGCATAGGGTATTTTCATAGCATTTGTCGTTCATTTACAGGGACATACAAAAGAAATCGGTTACAATACTGTCTTTGAGTAATACTTGCTGAAGTGCGTTTTCAATTTCGGCATCCGCTTATAAATTTAACTGTTTTCATCCTATACAGTGCTGCTCAAAGTATTCGGATAATTTTTCGATTGTAGATGGGAACAGCTGAAATTGTGTTTTCAAATGTTTTATGAGTTTCCATATGGTTGAATTAGGCATAATATTTTAACTTATTAAACTATGAAGTTTTGTGTTGGGAAGTGTTTCATAATCTATGCTTGACACACGATTTTTCTTTCTTGTTTTTCCATAGTGATGTCATTTTCTGTTAAAATTTTTTGAAAAGTTATTTTCAATTGCAACGCGAAAATGGCGCCCGTAATGATAATTCTTATAGTTTCCCTTCTCTCTTCAGCAATTGAAGTAATCCGACTGCTACCAATGTAAAGACATTTCATAAAGGACTTTTAAAATTTAAATATAAATAATGGATTATTTTAAAGAACAGCGATTGCGGGCACATTTACAAATAAAGTGCATTCATAAAAAAAATAATTATCAAAATCGGTTCAGTAGAAAGCTCAGGCCGGAAACTAAAAAAACAGCCTTGTCTTTTAAATGTTGTATAGATCATGGAAGACGGTAGTATTCCGAGTGACGCAGCCTTAAGCCTAAAATCGTATCGTATCGTATCGTTAAAATCGTATCGTATCGTATCATAGAATTCGTAGATGGCGGAACTCATATATACAGCTAACTCGACATCAAAGAAAACGCGAAAAGCCGCCTTTTAATAACTCAGCAGATATAAGTCTTATTGTTCTGAATTTTCTAGAACAGTCTTATATCTGCAGTCTAATCGTATACTGAAATTTTTACATTTCTACGTGCAGTATATTTTGAGATCTAAATAGCCATTTTTAAAGTGAAAACGTTGGTATTATATCGAGGAAGTTCCTAATTTGAAAATCTCGAAAACGGTTCTAACGATTATTTTTAAATTGATACATAATATAAATGTGATTAAGGCGGGGTGAATAACACTTTTCTTTTTTCTGGGAAAACTCTCGTTCGTTAAATAATTCGATTTTTTTTCTCTCGAAAATGACACGGGCGATTTTTTAAAAATCAAATAAATATGTTTCAGATGAACCAAATAATAATTTACTTGTTTCCAGCAAGACTCTTGTTCGTTTTATAATGCGCATGAAAAATCGGACTATATTTCTTCGCCATTCTATGGAAATTTCACCGAAAATGCATGACACTGTATTCATACACATGCTTTCTTTTTAACCACTTTTGGGGAGAATAATTTTGTCTTCCCACTGGCTGAGTGGTTAAGGGCCTTCGTCTACTGACCTTAAGATAGGCAGTTCGATACTCTCTTATACGAGTTTTCACATGTAAATGTGTTTTTTTTTTTTTAAGTCTGCTAGTTGACCATTATTTTCAGTTCCTTTGTAATTTATTAATTGCTATTAAGTTAAATAAAATTACAATTATAATGACGCCAATTTGATGATGATTATTTCTTGGCAATTTTTCAACAGTAAAAATATTACCATAAATTTTATAAATATATTTAATTTCAATCACTTTACAAAAAATATACATTAATAATTATTATTTGAATATAAATCACACGATCAGAAACGTAAAAAAATAATTCATTTCAGCTCTTCTTTTTATAATATCATTTTTTATTATTATGACGGTCAATCAATATATAATCACTGACATCCATAATATTATTATTATTATAATTATTATTTTCCTTGCATAAAAACTATTGGGATGTAATAATTCTTTTATAATAAATAATTTAGTTGAAATGTTTTATTTATAAATATCAATGAAGTTTGATAACCCCGAGACAATTGTTTTTATTTAATTTTGCAATATTTACAGTTTACATAATAAGCATATCAGAATTCTGGTGTCGCCATCTTTTGACGCAATTGCGTACTCCATTTTGTCTCTTATTCGGAAAAAAAAAACTAACGCTCTTCGCCGCTTTGAAAGAATCTCTGGTGACTAGAGGTCTATTTCGCAAATATTAAGAAAATTACTGCATACAAAAATATTAAAATGAGTAGTATTATAGAGAAATGTTTGATAAAAACGTTGAAGTAGACAGTTTTTAAATCGAAGAATTATTTTAAGAGATATTTAATGTTAAATCTGGATAAAATTGTCTCATTAAAAAAGTCTCATAGGAAAAAAAATATACATGGGAATTTAATCATTTTCATTCAATTTAATCATTCAATAGAAACTCGAAGTTTGCAGAGTGCATTTATTATTTTTAACTTGCCTAATTTTTTGACGGTTTATTTCAATTTTAAATTAAAATTTTCAGAATTTCCAGAGATATTTTTTTACATATTTTAGAAAAGGTTATTTTAAATTGTTGCCAATTGTTAAAACAGCGCAAAGAATAATATATCCTTTAAATTAAAAATTTATTCACACGTGACTATTATAAACCGAAAAAAATCCTTTCAAATTAGAATTAAATGATAACGTGTTAAAAGCAGGAAAATATTAAACATTACGTCATAAAAATTGTTTTTACACATGCTTACTTAAAATAAAAGAAAATTATAAAATAATCAATTATTTTCAAATTAGAATTAAATGATTACGCATTAAAAGCAGGAAAAATTGAAAATTACGTCATAAAAATTATATTTACTCGTGAATATTAAAAGAAAAAGAAATTTTTTAAATAATAAATTCATTGATATGTGTTAAAAGTCGTAAATGGAGGAAATTACGTCATATTGGCCAAAGTGGCCAAATAATAATATTGCAAAACAGTTTAAATTAATAAATATATGAGAGATTATTTATATGGGAGATTTATTTCAAATTTCGAGATGATATTTTTAACTATAGTTGCCAATTTTAAGGTAGCGCAAATAATAATATTATCTTTCTAATAATAAAAATATTTTCAGTTGAATGTTAGAAAAAGAAAGGAAAGTTTGGTGAAAATTATGTCAGATTTAAAACGTTACATTTAAAATCTCTTATTTAAAATCATTTTCTTATAGCGTTGTTAAAAAATACCATAAAGCAAAGACTCTGTTGACTTAGTTCCTTTTATATTTGGTAATTTTCAAATGTTTAACTAATCTTAATTAATTAAGCACGGAAACAGCAACTAACATCAGCTGATTCGGTTTTGAAATCCCTCAGTAAAAGGGAAACCCGTTTACAGTAAGATCGTCATTGATTTTTTAATTATACAGAGCAGCCTCGATTATCCGAGCTAATTGGGACTGTTAGTAAATCGGAATCGGAAATCTCGGTTAATAGAAACTGTGTTTAAAAACTCGCCGTGCTTGCGAATTTAACATCTCTTTTAAAAAAATATATAGAACGTTTTTTAAATAATAAAAATAAATATATGTAAAGTTCTGTTTCACAGCTTAACAAATTTAAAAAGAAAATCAACTACCAGTAGTAAATTTTAAAATGCAAATTGAAAAATTTACGAAAGTTCACACAGCCACCGGAAACAAAGTATTGTTCGCTATTGACTTCCCAGGGTCCAATGTTTCTTTGGAGTTGAGTGCTTTTGGGGGCAGAAGGGCCTGTATAGCACGGACAGTGAGCTAAAGAGTGTGGTTATTTTTAAGGCTCATTCAAAAGGGGGAAAAAAATCAGACTTTGTTATCGGCTCGGTTAACAGAAACCTCGGTTAATCCAGGTTCTACTATAATTCAATCTTCCGTAATCTTTTTAAAGCAGATCAAATTAATGGTCTTTAGCACAAAGTCACATAGCTGATAACTGCCATACTTGTTGGCCACGTTTTTTTCAAAAAGTTTGCTTCACCCTATTCAATTAATGAGATATCTCCGATAAAATAAGTCACATTTTCCCGTTCTAAAATACTGGTAACCAAAAATCGTAGCATGTAACTGACACTACAAGTACTCATGGAACTAGACTATTTTAAGTCTGATTTTTATTATAGACTATATAAAATTATTAAAAATATATATTATGATAGGAACTAGCGGGCTTCGTCCGCTATTTACGTTACGGATATAAAAATCATGTTTTTTTTTTAGGGAAAAAGAAATAAAAACCTATTTGACGATAGGTTTATAAAGACACATTTTGTATTTGTTATATTTCCGGGGATGAGGAGGGGGGGGGGACTATTTTGATTAAATATCGCAATTAGTTCACATGGCAGATATAATTATGATAGACACTAGCGGGCTTCGCCCCTCTATGGCGCCTTATGGGTCCAGCTTCCATAACTCAGAAACTACCTTTCGGACATCAATGCAACAGATTCCAAACGTTATAATTAACTTAATAATCATCCTATATAGCATTAAAGTAAATTTATGAGTACTGCATACTATTTTTTTATCGTAATTTCTGAAGAGAAAAAATGATTTCGGTTCCATTCTTAGGTACTGGTCTGAAAAATTTTGAAAAAGGGGGGAAGGAGGGGACATGAGACTGCTGTTTGTCAAACAACACAACGGGGTCTGGCTTATTCAACTTGGTTTTTGATGACTTCAATTGGAAGGTGGTTTGTTTAAAAGAGTGCGTTCCCTGCCCCATGAAAATTGGAACTATTGGTGCACCATCTATGTAAGGATTTAATAATTATAAATTAACATTTTGGATTTATTAATTTAAGGATAAAGTGTTTTTAAAGGAATATCAAATGAAACCCTCTGTGCGATCTGCGATTATACTTACCCAGTTGTTTTTATATACAAACTGCTACAAGGAAAATTGTAATAAAATAGTAAAAATTAAATCTGCATTAAATTCCATAAGTATCTTTTTTTAATCATTTTATCACTAACCTCAAAAAAGTAATGATATCAATGCAAAAACCCTTGACGGGTTAAAAGTTTCTGACGCAGCACTTTATCTTATGCTCTAAGAATTTTAAATATGGAACTTAAAAATACTGATATCAAATTTTGAGTGACGTTATGCTATTTCTTAAAAAATATATTTGTATTTATTTCATCATTTTATTTTTGTTTTATTTATAATCGCATGTGCAAAAGTTATGTTCAACATGAAAAGCTGCATAAAATTTTATTCGCTGTTGCTTTATCATTTACATCTCTCATAAATTCAAAATATGAGTTTTAAAAGATATGATATAAAATTTAAGTGACGCCTTGATGTGACTTTAAAAGGTTTGTTTTAAAATTCAATTTAAATTATTTTTGACTTGGTTAAAATATTTTTTTACATCTACACAATACTTTTAATTTTCCAATTCACTGTTAAATATATCACTTTCATTGAATCTATACTATGCATTGAAATGTATTTATTTCAATAAATTGATTTATCTTTTGTGTCACGCTAGTCAAAATTGTGAGTAAGATTTATGTAAATGGTTTATTTGCGTCAAACTATCCTTTTTCATACATTTCATGTAGTTTGGACACAATGACGCAAAGAAACCATTTACATAAATCTTACTCACAATTTTGAATAGCGTGACACAAAAGATAAATCAATTTATTGAAATAAATACATTTCAATGCATAGTATAGATTCAATGAAAGTGATATATTTAACAGTGAATTGGAAAATTAAAAGTATTGTGTAGATGTAAAAAAATATTTTAACCAAGTCAAAAATAATTTAAATTGAATTTTAAAACAAACCTTTTAAAGTCACATCAAGGCGTCACTTAAATTTTATATCATATCTTTTAAAACTCATATTTTGAATTTATGAGAGATGTAAATGATAAAGCAACAGCGAATAAAATTTTATGCAGCTTTTCATGTTGAACATAACTTTTGCACATGCGATTATAAATAAAACAAAAATAAAATGATGAAATAAATACAAATATATTTTTTAAGAAATAGCATAACGTCACTCAAAATTTGATATCAGTATTTTTAAGTTCCATATTTAAAATTCTTAGAGCATAAGATAAAGTGCTGCGTCAGAAACTTTTAACCCGTCAAGGGTTTTTGCATTGATACTATTTACCAGTAGGCTCGTGCGAAGCTTGCGCACTGCAATCTTTGAGATTATTTTCTGATACATTTCTTCTTAATTTATAATTAACTACAATTTCTTTAATCAAACAACTTGTTTTAACGAAATTTGAGTGTGCTCTGTCAAAACACTGTTCAAAAATCTTCGTATAACACCGCATTCATCGTTATGCGTTTTGTATTTGCATAGAAAAGAGATGTTGATATCAGAAATAATATACACTGTTAAAAATTTTGCAGCATTCTGGCAGGTCATTCGACCGTTTTTTGAAAAAACGGTCTCATAATCATAATTTAACTATATTCTGACCATAAAATGGCCAATAATATGGTCAGAATAGTGTTAAAATTACGGTTGTGTAACCGTTTTCGGAAAAAAAGGGTCAAATGACCTGCCAGAATGCTGCAAATTTTTAACAGTGTATATCATGATACTTAACCTAAAAGCATAATGAAAATTCAGTATGCAATGTCTGCGGACAAAAAATCCTACACAATGATGCCTCATTCATCGTTGTACGCTTCGAAATTATCGGTTGAATTCGGCAATACTCTGTATATATTTAAATGATAAAAAACTGTGAAAGCACTGTAATAAACAACTTCAAAATTCAAATATGATTGAAAAGTGTGATATACTTAATATAACGAGCTGTTTAGCATAATTTATTTAAATTATCTTTTATTTTTTTAACAATAAAATGTTATTTTACTAGATATGAATTGCCATTTCCTTTTACAATTTTTATTATTGATTTTTTTTTTCATATCTTTGCTTTCCGCAAAAAATGCATATTTAAAACATAAAATACAATATTACAAATGAAAATCAAATTTTAAAGTAATTGCTTAAAAGGCGCAAAGGCCAACATAGTGAAAAAGATTCCAAGCCGGGACTCGAACCCGGGCCATCAGTATAGCGCACTGACGTTCTACCGACTAAACCACTTGGAACGATACCTAGCTCGGAAAATTTCTCACTATTATATGTTGGCAAGGCTACAAACGCAGCACAAGATGGAATATTTATCGTGAGTCACCGACCTGAGACAAACACGAAACATAATTAAATCCAGCATCGATAGAAACTACATTAATACATGGAAATTATTCCAGAGATAAACATTCGCCTTGCATACAATATTACAAATGAAAATCAAATTTTAAAGTAATTGCTTAAAAGGCGCAAAGGCCAACATAGTGAAAAAGATTCCAAGCCGGGACTCGAACCCGGGCCATCAGTATAGCGCACTGACGTTCTACCGACTAAACCACTTGGAACGATACCTAGCTCGGAAAATTTCTCACTATTATATGTTGGCAAGGCTACAAACGCAGCACAAGATGGAATATTTATCGTGAGTCACCGACCTGAGACAAACACGAAACATAATTAAATCCAGCATCGATAGAAACTACATTAATACATGGAAATTATTCCAGAGATAAACATTCGCCTTGCATACAATATTACAAATGAAAATCAAATTTTAAAGTAATTGCTTAAAAGGCGCAAAGGCCAACATAGTGAAAAAGATTCCAAGCCGGGACTCGAACCCGGGCCATCAGTATAGCGCACTGACGTTCTACCGACTAAACCACTTGGAACGATACCTAGCTCGGAAAATTTCTCACTATTATATGTTAGTGCCAACATATAATAGTGAGAAATTTTCCGAGCTAGGTATCGTTCCAAGTGGTTTAGTCGGTAGAACGTCAGTGCGCTATACTGATGGTCCGGGTTCGAGTCCCGGCTTGGAATCTTTTTCACTATGTTGGCCTTTGCGCCTTTTAAGCAATTACTTTAAAATTTGATTTTCATTTGTAATATTGTATGCAAGGCGAATGTTTATCTCTGGAATAATTTCCATGTATTAATGTAGTTTCTATCGATGCTGGATTTAATTATGTTTCGTGTTTGTCTCAGGTCGGTGACTCACGATAAATATTCCCTCTTGTGCTGCGTTTGTAGCCTTGCCAACATATAATAGTGAGAAATTTTCCGAGCTAGGTATCGTTCCAAGTGGTTTAGTCGGTAGAACGTCAGTGCGCTATACTGATGGCCCGGGTTCGAGTCCCGGCTTGGAATCTTTTTCACTATGTTGGCCTTTGCGCCTTTTAAGCAATTACTTTAAAATTTGATTTTCATTTGTAATATTGTATGCAAGGCGAATGTTTATCTCTGGAATAATTTCCATGTATTAACATAAAATACAAACTCATAAGTCCACAAAACTTCAAGAAAAAAAAATCTTGAAACAATAGAGTTTAGATTAAAAATAATCTATCAAATAAAACTTTCATCTTTAAATAAATAATAAAGAAAATAAACAAAAAATAATTCTTTCACAGGTTTTATCGATATTTTTAAATCTTACCCACATTTTCTAGAAAGTTGGATAATAAGATTCTCCTTTAAAATTATAGAACACACTTTAATGACATGGAATCAAAAAAGTATGAATTTAAAAGATAACGATGACAAAAAATTAATTTTAAGGAGAAGTGTTTGCTGTTTTTATTGAAACTTCGAAAGTACTCATTAAATTACGATGCTTTTAAAGTTGGTTATATAAAGCCGACAGCAACACTTTCAGAATTCATTATTTCTGTACAGGTCGTTATTTCTATTTTCTTCTCCAGTTTCTTTTCATCTTCTGTTCAATAAATTTGATCGAAACTAGAACGTTTCTGTGTTATGTACATTTCTGCGTTTACTATGTACTATGTACATTTCTGCGTTTACTGCAGAATACATAAATGCGTTTACATAACTAGGGAATGCATCATTAGTAAATACTGATGAATAATTAAATCTGCATGTGATTTAAAATAAATTAAATCTGCATAAAAATTACTTGTGGAATTTTCAAAATTTTCATGCAGTAGTATTTAATTATATTTTCCCTTAGTACGCAATTAAAAAAGTTTTTCCAAAATCATTATATACATGTCAATCCGTATCAATAATCATTAAGAATCTTTTTTTATTATTATTTAGTTCAGCATCTGTGTCAATTTAAAAAAGTATCGAGCTTTTTATATGTTCTGTTCCAGAATCAAATTCTAAATCACGCGAATTTTACTTGTAAGAACGAAAACATGAGTCAGATTTTGCATGATCATTAAATATAAAAAAACAATATGCCTAAAAATGAAAAATGCCATGCAAAAGGGATGTTTCAAATTCCTTTTAATCAAACTCTTCGTCGTTAATTGGTCAATAAATCAACAATGAGAAATAAAATTGACAAGTATTACATTATTCATGAAATGTATCATTAAATAGAGCAAATTTCTCATTAAAACGAGAAGCATTCATCATGGAAATACGCGAATTCATGCCATTCATTACTTTCTCTCTCTCTCTCTATATATATATATAAATAGTGAGAAACAATTAAAGCATTGTAATAAATCACTTCAAAATTCAAATATGACTGAAGAGTGTGATGTACTTAATTTAATGCATAACGAATTGTTCAGCATAATTTATTTAAATTTTCTTTTAATTTTTGTATAATCAAATATATTTTTAGATATTAATTACCATTTCCTTTTACAATTTTAATTATTCATATTTTCCATAGCTTCTTTCTGCTAAAAATGCATATTTTAAGAATAAAATATATGCTCATAAGTCCACAAATATCCAGAAACAATAAAGTTTAGCTTTAAAATAATTTATCAAATAAAACTTTCGTCTTTGAATAAAGGAAAGAAAAAACTTTTCTTTCACAGGTTTTTATCGATATTTTTAAATCTTACCCACATTTTCTAAAAACTTGGATAATAAGAATCCCCTTTAAAAATACAGAACACACTTTAATGATATGAAATCAGAAAAGTGTGATGTATTTAAAAGATAGCGATGACAAAAAATTGATTTTAAGAAGTTTTTGCTGTTTTTGTTGAAACTCCAAAAGTACTCATTAAATTACAGTGCATTTTAAGTTGGTTATATAACGCCGACAACAACACTTTCAGAATTCATTATTTCTGTACAAGTCGTTATTTTTATTTTCTTCTGCTGTTTCTTTTTATCTTCTGTTTAATAAATTTGATCAAAACTATTCTTAGAACTTTTCTAAGTTTGACTTTGTAGAATAGATAACTGCGTTTACATAACTAGGGAATGCATCATTAATAAATAATGTTATTTCTTTTAATTTTTTTAAAAAAATATATGTGATATATATTGAAATGCTATCATTGATTTTAGCATACGGATCTAATTTTCTGCATGGTTTTAAAAATGTGTAAGGGGTTTTGTTAAAAATTTCAGACATTTATATGTTTTAAATCGCTTTTAAAAGTTCCTCTTTTTTCAGAACAATAAATGTAGTATTATACCTATACAATTCCTAAATTAAGAAATTGGGATTTGCGATTCAGTGTTTCATTTTGTAGAATATATTTAACTATGCAGTACATCGTTAGTAAATAATATAATCTTACTTTTAAAATTTTTTTCCAAGATAAATGATAGATATTCACGACTTTAGCTTACGAATATCTTTTTCTAGGTTCGCATATATCTGAGGACATGTTATTATAAAAATTGGCAGAATTTAATACATTTTCAAATATATTTTTTTTATTTCCTTTTTTTATATTTTCAAATTTATTGATCATTTTAAGTTAAGTTATGCGCTGCGTTTGATTTTATGGGATAATTTTATTAAACTGGGGAATGAATAAACTCAGAAATATTTTATTTTGTATACATTGAAACGTCAGCGAGTGTGATGTTTTGGGAAAAAATTATTTTCAAACTACGTAAACTGTAATAACTACGATTATATTCAGTGTTATTTCTCAGCTGTAAGGTATTTAAGTTAAAGAATCACGATTAAGATCCTAACAAATTGCTTTCATTTTTTAACAAATCAGTTAAATGTAAATACGAAAAAGTGTAAAGGTAAACGTTAGATAAGTATAAAATTGTACGTCGATAATTTAATATATAGCATTCTATTTTATATGGAGTTCATCCATTCAATGTCGTATACGTTTCAAGATTAGTCATAAATTTCCTACGTAGTGAAAACATTTTCATTTTTTAATTGTTTTAACACTTTCTACGTAAAAACTGTTTCTGACTTCTGATTTTCCCTCTGCCATTTGTCAGGGCTTTAACTATCGTAAAATTACTCAGACTGCCATGTAATATAGATTATTAAGATTCAATGTGGCATGTTTGGTATTAAAAGTGGAGTGTGTAGCTTTTATAGTTTGTTTATAAAGACACTCAAAAAATATTGTTACATTATGGTCTATGGGGAAGTTGTTTGCAGCATATTTTATTAATGTTACACTATTTTATATGTAATAAAATTATATACATTATTAAAGATCATTAAAAGGTTCTTCCTGCAGAATATGGCATGCGTAACAGTAATCGTGCCTTTACAGGAACACACAAGACATTTCTGTTGCAGTATTGTCTATGACCTATAAATGTTGGAAGTGCGTTTTCAATTGTGGTATGCGTTTTTTAAATGCAACTAATTATTTGCATAATGCGTGATGTGTATAAATTCTATAGATCACAGGAAGGTCTCCGAAATTTTTTCTTAAGCGTTAGTGTGTATGGTCGTGAATTTTGTTTAAGGATATATTTTTTAATGGATTATGCATTTCCCTGCTGGTATGTATTCTGTATATTAGGAGATGTTTGTAGAATAGCAATAAACTTATATATAAGGCTAAGAAAAGATCTGGGTACAACTCCGTCTATTGATGACGTACGAATTTCTGAAAATATGTTTGTTGTTGTGTTACGTAGGGTTTTTCCTAAATTAATTTTAGTTTAATTAATATGATGGGTGTACAAAAATCTATGCATCATATACAGGACGATACATAATTATTCCAGTACATTTCCTTCTAATAGCGGAAATTGCTAAAAGCGACTTTTATTCTGTATTATGCATTTTGTAACTAAGCTCAATTTCAGAAAACTATGTTCTGTATATGCATTTAAATAGATAACGTACGGTGCTTAAGTCGAGTACCTTTCCGGGTATGGACCGTAATTACTGGGATCTGTTTTTCAAATGTGTTATACGTTTATAAATTGTTCACTTTGGTAGTTTATTTCACCTTATTCTTCACATGCTAAAAATTTATCATAATCAATGCTTGACGCTTATTTTTTTTTTATTCTAAACAAGACAATTTATAAGTAATTATAAATAAATAATAACAAATTTACTATTGTGATAGAATTATTTGAACTTGTTTAGTGTTCATGAAGGCACTGGAAAAATGTGTGCTAATATTTTTTGGGGGGTGGGGGGGAAGGGAGGGGTTAACTATTCTCATTTGCATATTTTATGGATATTAGATATTTTTGCTACTTTAACCATCATATTTTTTCTTTTTATGTAGCAGAACTCTACAATAACACCAAAAAGGTAATTGTAATATAAATGTTAATATATATATATATATATATATATTTATTCATTGGAAAAAAAATCGAAATGGACTTGAAAGACTGTGACTTTTGTGTAATATCAATTGCTCAAAGAAAAGTATTAATATGCTGTTTCCAATACTACCGCTCCTCCTATTAAACTTTCAAATGGAGCGTTTAAAAAAATTTAAATATAAAAATAGTTACAATATTAATATATTTATTCTGAAAAGAAAGGATTGCAACTTTACAATTCTAAAACATAATGGAATCCAGATAGTTATTGCTTCTGCCAAATTATGATTTATTTAGGTACCTATTTATTAACATATGAGTTGCATTTAACGTAATTTGAATATGCCATTGGTTATAAATATGATAAATATTAAACTCACTTTTCATCTTAGCATGACTCTAAAGAAAACAGAGAAACAGTTTCTAAAAACAGAGAGTATAATATTTTCAATTTTTATGCATGTTTTGCATCCTAAAGTACTTTACATATTCTGGCGATCTGAGATTTACTGTAATTAATGAAAATTCAAATTAGTGCTCTCCGATCTGAATATAAGTTAGAAATAGTACCTATAGTTACAATCAGTATCCACGTGATAAATAAAATCATGCAACAACTTTGTATAAATTTGAATATTTTTTTTCTAAAACAGAGAAGATATGTGCTTTCCAATGTATCTGAGTTACTATAGTAACATTTATGTAATATTAAAATGTCATTACTTCTTAGCATAAGCTTGACATCTATGTATAATAGTTGATTATTGCTAGGAATGGATGACGTTAATAATGATAACAAATACAAAATCGAAGGCAGCATGATTTGAAAATTAGAAAATCCGCTGAATAGATAAAGATATATTGTTCGGATGTAAAGTTTTGACTTTCTCATGATTTGGCCAGGTGATAGCGCTGGCATTTGTAGAATTTGGCGCGCATTATTAGTTTTTTAAAGTAGAATTTAGACGCAAATGAGTCAATTTGTGACTTTGAAATTTTATATGTGTTGCCAAAATCTGTTACATGACTCTACATGTGGCCGCATTATTTCAAAACTCAAAGAAGGACACAAAAAACAGATCTTGCCAATAAATTATTATACTTTTATTTGTTATTTCCCAGCTTTGGATAACACATAAGGGAAAAGGGATGTGTGGCTGGTATGACGAAGGACATCGTTTTTGCAGCAAAATGGCCTCCGAAAAAAGGTATATTATTCTATTGGTAAAAAAGGGACGAGTGCACCACAGCTTATAAAGTTGCTAATGAGTTTCTTGCTGCTATCCAGTGTACATCCCGAAAAATTATAGCCTGGCGTTTCCATTTATACGCCCGGAACCTGGTTTTGTCTTTCCCATTCTCGAGAGTAGCACCAGTATACAGCGGTATTCGTGGCCATCCCAAATGCACGGAGAATGGCTGGACTTGGCGCTTTTCTCAGATGAAAGTAGGTACTTTATGTCATCTAATCATAAACGACATATGATCTAAGAGAGAGTGGTTGTTCTCATCGTCCACAAAATATCCTCGGAAAAGATACAAAAATAGTATGCAAATCCAGTCTTCAGGTCTTAGACTTCATTGAAGCAAATGCCTGGATACAATTACTTAGGGTCGGCTTGTCTGTGGCAGTAAGAAACTGATTTGCCACTTGATAATCAGTGGTGAACAGGTCCCCTTTTGCCCATCAGACAGTATAGCTGTCTTCTACGATATAGTTTTACTGCAAAGACGGCCTCCCCCGTGATGCCAGCTACATATGCAATTTTTTAAATGCTCTCCGAGACCAGAAAACAACACTATGGTCGATGTCTTATTCCCTGTAAATATCTGTTACTTGTTGTCTTTTAATGTTATCATTGAAACGTCCATGTTTAAAATCATGCAAGCGATGTCGACAACACATACCCAAAATTAAGTCGTAAATGAATTCCTTCGCGTTTAACTTGCACTTTCCACAACAACAACTATCCCGCACCAAATTCCTTAAATCACTTATCAATGCTATCACTTGATTAATATTTGCGGATATCACAAATTTGCATACGCACTACACTTGGAATTGCATCCGGTACCAATTGTAATTTTGTCTATAACTGCCTACGATTTTCTGACTGTTACCGTTGCTATTGACATCACTATTTAGCAATTCTCCAACAGAGTGCATGATGAAGATGATATTTATTTTCTAACATGTGTTATTTCTAAAACTAACAGTCATTCATATTAATACTCTCTTTCCATGTTTACTTATTTTGATCACATGCATTACTTATGTTATTTGAACAAATACAGCTATAAGTGTAATTCAACAATGCACAGCTTTAATCTCTTGAATTCATAAATGAGTATCAGCAGTATGAAACAAAGTAGAGGAAAGTAGGGTAATGGCGCTCACTAAAGGGAAAACATGAATAACTAGTCAAATTTACACAAAAAATCAATATTTTATTAATGAAGTATAATTCAAAACATAAGGAATAGTTTGCAATAATCTAATTTGCATGCAAGTTTTAAGATTTTTTTTATCGTTTTATTTAATTAACAATGGATTGAGTGGTAATGGCGAACATGATAGGGTAATTGCACTCAAAATTTGAATACAACATTTATGTTGGCGTTATTTATAGTTAGAGTAACAAAGCACTACAAAAATAAATAAAAGCATGAACGTACTTCTAAATGTATATATTTTGTAGAAATAATGAGTAAATTAACATTTGAAAATAAGAGTGTACATTTATCTTCAAGTTAGATGTTGTAGAATTTTATAATAAAAATCTTCAAACTAATAACGTGAAGACGCAAAAATACTATCCTCCTATATCCTTATTGGGGACATACGATGAATGTGGTGCTGGTACCGATCGCACGTTTTCAATTCTATTCTGTTTAGAGATATTTGGGTGAGCGGGATTGCCCGCTGAGCGTCATTACTCTACTTTCCCCTACATCAAGAAACTTTCAAATTTCGAATACAAATCATATGGAGAGGCATATAACTTATGATAGTTCACGAAAACTGACAATTTAAATTGATTGAGCAGAAATCATTCAGATACAGAACAACTTTATGAAATGCTCCTCACGCCTCGCTCGATCGCCAGTGATGCATGAAATTTGTAAGTAAGACTTTATTTAATTACGTTTTCTTAAATGAAAATGAATTAAAGTCTTTTTATATTAATAAAATTCAAATATAAGCTTAAGTGTAAAGATGGTAGGATATTGTTATAGGGTATAAAAAATGTGTTAATGTTTATATGAATCCCTACAATACATAATTTATAAAATGGGGTAGGAGAGGACTTGTGAAAAGACGCTGATCTATGTGGTTAAGAATGGTCATGAAATTTTAAGTCTCTCTTTATAAAATTTAATCTTGCTCTCAGATTATTGTTATTGCTTCGAATTACACAGCTAACAAACTTGTTACTTTAACTTTAACTTAAAAGAAACAATTGCTTTAAAATTGATTAAAGTAAAAAAATAATGATAATAATAACGGAATTTCTGAAGTTAATGTATCTTATATTTTAATAGTGTAACAAAAATATCTATAAAAATCAATCGTAATTTGATAACTAGCTAAAAGTTTGGTAATATATAAATCTTAATGGTACCAATCGCGTTGGTAATTTTTAAAATTTAGTTTTTATCCCTGTCACATTGAGATTTACTAAATTTAGTCCTCGCAGTATTAAGATCAAAATATTACTTAAATGTCTAAGATACTTAAATGTCTATATTTTAACCCCATAGGTAATTATGATGTTTAGGCCGGAAAACTAACTAAAAATAAAATATCGACATAATACTGACAATCAAGATTTATCAGAAAGGGGAAAATGTAATTTCCATAATATTACGAATATTTAAATTAGCACAAAAACTCCAGCAGAAAAAAAGTTAAAAATAACAATAAAGTTTTATGATAAGTAATGGTAGTGATGCATTTTAACTACCTTTAGTTCTGCTGCTCATCTTTCTGGCAATCAAGACACAAAATAGCACATAAAATATGACATTTACACATAAACTATCTGCATTTGTTTCACTTCAGAGAATGTTTGGTGTCATGATAGAAATCTTTAATTTATTCCCAGATTGCCTAATATTAACAATTTGTACAAATAAACAACAACAAAAAAATTAACAATCCGAAACTTACTTAGTAGGCAAAATTATGAAAGAGACCCAAATAGAAGGATTTCTAGAAAAGAATTTTAGCACACATATTTTAAATGAAAGAAAAAAGAAAATCAAAATGTCCAGATAAGGCCAAATTGAACCACAAAAAATATTGACCCCATCTTAGTACTACGAGGGTTAAGCATTATTTATAAAGTTCAGCCTCGTCTAATGCAATTTGAATACTTAAAGTAGTTATAAATAGTCTATGATATATATTAAAATCACATTACGCTTTAGCATAAATCTAGGTCCTATTTATAAAGCACTTAGTATACGCACTTTATAACGAGTGATATATTAATCTAATTTATTCATAGTCATGCGCGTTTTTCATGTTTATTCATTTTAATCATGTGGGTTTTTTGCGCAAATTGATTTCAAAAGAAAATTTAAAACCTTAAAATATTTTATTTTTGTGAAAAAGGATTAATGTTTAAATGCTACAATTGCCATAATAGAGTGAAATGGGTAATAGTTTTTTCTTCTCTAAATTAAATTTACGAGACAATTGTGGTGTTTGTAAAATTTAATTTAATCTAATGTAATATGAGTAGGTAACAGAATTACAAATAGTAAGGTAAATCCTCCTATAGTGGTCCACTAATTTTTAAAGTTTAAAAACAAGCCCAAAATGTATTATTTGGAAACGACTGAAAGAAATCTGATTGACTAGCATCCTTAAGTGTTAACTTTCTGCAACCTGTTTGGAATAATTGTTTTTTTTTTACTGCTGGTACATTTGTTTATTTTCCAGAATGTCTTCAAAAACAGATTTTTTGACGAATTCTTAAAGATTTCATCAAGGCATCCGTTTTTATTTAAAGCATTTTTTCTTTAACTCCTTCAGGGGCGGTGGGATATATTTTATCCCACCTAATTTTAATCAAGATTTGTACCAGAAATATTTAATTAAATTTTGCTTTTATAACTTTTGTGAAAATAAAAAGTTGTAAATTCTTTTCCTTATTTTGAAATAAAAAATTTCTAAAATTCCAGTGTGAATTCAACATTACAGCAACACAATTGCTTGCTCTTTAAAGGGCTAATATTATGTTTTATTTAAAATTAAACTACTATTGATATACTCTAATACATTATAAATGATTTGTTGCATAAACCGAAAATTTAAAGACTCATGCCTCCGAAATTTACTAGGCCCAATACTGGAGCATAGAAGAGGGTAATTTTTTTCTTTCTTTTTTTTTTCGAAGAATATATTTTGAAGCTTTGATTATTCTGATTGAAAAAGGTTAGAAATATGCTAAAAATATGGATATATCTGGAATTAACTAACAAATAATAATTAGATAAATTTCCTTAAGTGGCCCACTAAAGTGCGTTTACCTTATAGAATAAATAATAAAATGAAGCTGCATCGTGCTTAGCGTAAATCTGATCCCATTCCATAAAAGGGTCATGAAATGTATTTTCTGATATGTTTAATTTATGGAACAAACAATCATTTATATTCATATGCACTCTTCGTGTTTATTTCATTTCAACGTATTACCTAATGTTATTCGAGCAAACACAACCTTTACCGCCTCCAACAATCCACACCATTTCTCTCTTCAATTCATAAATCAGTATCAGCAGTATGGAGTAAGTTTCAAATTTAGCATACTAATCATATGCAAAGGTCAAATACTAAGCATACAACATTTAACATACTAATAATATGTAAGTTGTGATGAGTCAGGAAAGCTGACAATCGAATAAGCTTGAGGTGAAATCACTCCACATGTAGCATAACTTTTTGAAGTACAGCTCGTGGTTCATTAACTAGCCAGTGATACATGAAATCTGTAAGTAAGGGTTTACTGAATAACAATTTCGCAAATGAATGGGGATTAAAGACTTTTTCTATTAATAAAGGTAATACGTTAGTACAAATGTTTAAGTAAAAAGATTGTGGCATATTGTTAGAGAATAAAAGAATTGGGTTAATTTTTCGATAATTCTGTGTTATCCATAATTTAAGAAGTACGGAAAAGATGAGAAGGCGCTGAGCTATGTGATTAAGAATACCGAAGAATTTTACTAATTACCCTATTAAATTTAATTTACTTCAGTTAATTGAAAATGATTTAGTTCAGATTATTACTATTTTTTAAAATCCCACAGTTGATTTTCTTACCGTTTTTACATAAACTTATGACTAAAAAATAAATGCTTTTTAACTGATAAAAAAACGAAGATTCTAAAATTATTACGTCATTTTTTTATAGTGTAACTTGGCAAAGTTTTCTATTAAAATTAATCATTACTCAGTAACAAGCGAAAGGTTCTGTAATTTATTAATCTTAATAGCACCAATGGTATCAGTAATTTTCCAAATTCCTTTTATTTTCTCTACTATTTTCCACGTTGACATTTACTATATTTAAAGATTTTTTGTAAAATTCCGCCTCTTCTAATGCAATTTGAATTCTTAATGTAGTTATAAATAGTCTATGATAAATATTAAAATGACGTTACGTTTTATCATAAATCTGGCTCCTCTTTGTAACAAAGTGTAGATACCTACTCAATAACGTGTGATGTATTAAACTAATATATCTTTCAAATTTACGTGCGTTACTAATGTTTATTTAGTGAGCATTTTTGAACAATTTGACGGTGTAAACAAATTTAGAACCATAAAATTTTCGCTTTTTGTAAAAAATATTACAGTGTTTAAATGTTACAAATGTGATTATACAGAGAGATCTGGAGTAATTTTTTCATTACCTGACAGACTGAGATTTATGAAGTTAAAGTAATCTTATTACATATCAATCTAATGCAATCTGAATACGTAGCCAAGTTAAAAATAAAGTACTATAGCATTAATATCACTTCGCAGCATAAATCTAATTCCTATTTATAAAACACAGATTTACGTACTTCTCACGTGATGTGCTAAACTCATCTTAATGAATATTCATATTCGTTCTTTATGTTTATTTAATGTAATTATTAAGCATTACTTGATGTTTATTTCAACAAATATCATTCTCCTTGTCATTCAACAATTCTCAGCTTTATTCTCTTAGATTCATAAGTCAGCATAAACTTTATGAAACAAAATTTGAATCAAGTTCCAGATTTAGCATACTAATCATATGCAGAAGCAGACGAGTTGCAATGAGTCACGAAATCTGACAATTAAGTAAACATGAGCAGAAATCAATCAGATGTATCTTAACTTTATGAAATAATGCTTATGCGTCATTAGATATTCAGTGATATACATGAAATGTATAAGTAAGGCTGTTCTGAATAACAATTTCTCATGTGAAAATTAAAGGCTTTCTATATTAATAAAGTTAATATGCAAACACAAAGTACAAGAAAGAGAAGATACCATACAGTCAAAGGATGAAAGCGTTTGTTAGATTTTTGTACAAATTCCTGTTACGCATATCTTACAAAATTTGAGAATATGAGAAGATAAGAAACTAATTCTTCATTAAAGGATGTTGGTGCATTTTAATCCTTTCAATAAATAATGATGTCATTTTCGTTTTAATGCGACTACTTTATGCACCACAGCTAATTCAGTTATTACTTTTATTTTAATTTATAGCGAAAATCGGATATTATGGAGTGGTCGGTCAATATGAATGCTATAATATCTGGCCCGTGCGATGCTGCGGTCAAGCGTACGACTGCCAGATTACTTTCTAGTAATACCATGATGCACTGCGGGGAGTTTTGTTTAGATACTTGTTGTTGGAGTGACGCGGTGAAATCAAATCTTATTCGCAATTGTTGAATTTTTAAGGGTTCTCCGTACTTAAAAAGTAAAAATAGGACCATTATAAGATCGCTCCTGTGTCTGTCTGTCACGGCCATGTTACTCCTAAACTATGGGACGTTGAAAGTTCAAATTGGCTGAATTAATAAAGGCTACTGACCCACACATTTATAGATTATTAAACATTCACAAAAATATTTAGAAAAATTGTACAGGAGCTAATTAAGCTACTTGAAAAAAAAATATTTTATTTGTACATCGTGTGGGGTATCGTGTGAAAGCGTTCCTAACGCCGAACTCAAAATTGCATTTCTTTTAAGGTAATTAGCCGAGATATTAATCCTAAAAGACATGGACGGTTTGGGCTGAACATAAAGGCATGGGCGGTGCACTCTATGCGCTATCGACTTTTAAAGCATAGATAACCACTTTTAATGATATGTGTAATGCAATGCGCAGGTATAGAAAAAAAGCAATAAACATCAAACTGTTAAAATCAGACCAATTTATCTAGAACTAATCTCATAATTTCTATGCGATTCGCGACTAGTTTGCACTGAGTGGTTCTCTCAATACACAACCCGTGTTTTTAAAGGTTAATTAAAAACCTATCTGGAAAAATGCGGCACGGACCAAGGCGGCGCTGCAAAAGGTCTAGCCGGATAAACATAGCGAAATGGCCCCCACGGCCGATGTTTGAAATAACATGTGTAGTAGTAAAGCTCACCATGAGAATACAATATAAAGTGTTTTTAGCTCCTGACCTTGAACTGTCCTTGAGATAATTGGCGAAGTATGCGCCGACGCTACTATTTTTCAAACACGTTTTTCTCAAAAAGTATAAAGGTTAAAAAAATGAAACCAATGCCAATTATTGAAGAATATAGTAGTTCATATTATATATTTTTTTCACATTTTTACACAAATTGTAATATAGAAAAAAAATACAAAAATATTTTTTTTTTAATTATTAATGTAGTAATTTTATATTTGCACCAACCAAAAAATTAGAGAATAATGCGCAAAGTATGTACTTTTAAGAAAAAAATTTCGTTAAAATCGAAGATGCGCTTTTTGAGTTATAACAAAAATAATGCTAGCAACTTGCTAAAATATTCATAACTTTCCCTGTTTGCATTTGAAGAAAAACCCTACTATCAATGAATTGGTCGATTTATGACATTTCCACTCGGTCAGGATGCGCAGTATGTCAAAATAAGATAATGTTTCCATTTATACTACTTCCCTATAGGTTTTTTTTCGTGTTTGTAAATACTATGTTATTATCACGAACTTCTCATCCTTCTCGCGTAATAATATCAAGAATTGACAAATAAAATGATAACATTTCCCTACTATGATTTTCACATTGAAGAAGGCTATGGGGCTCAGCACGTTCAGTGCACATATATAACGTATCACTTGAGAGAGGAGTGTGTATGTGTGTGGGGAGGTCATGGCACTTGGCATCGGAAGATATCTGTAGGGAGAGGGGGGTTGTCATTTGATATCGTTATCATTTTTGAAAAAACCAAAATGTACTTTTTTCGTATCTTTTACTTTACATCTACTATCTTAATTATTTTAAGTCTGTTTTCTTCTTTTTATGAAAATACAAAGTTATTATTAAAACCATTGAATGATTATAAAACATTTCATTCCAAAATATGCAATAACCCAACGTTCACCAGTAATATTCTCCTGCCATATGCTTATATAATTCGTTGTTAGAGAAACCAGATTCGAAAAGATATTTGTTGTTTTCGCTAGAAAAAGATGGGGAAGAATGTTGGCCACCTGTTTTGTTTAAAAGAAGTTCTGTTTAGCCCTCGCAAGGGTGAAGTGCAAGGAGACAATATTACTGTTCAATGCATTATGTAACAAAATGCTATTATTAAAAACTTTTAAATAATAAGTATTTCTTTAAAATGTTATTTGATATAAAGTTATTTTTTACATAATAGTGATATTTTATTAATTTCTTTGCGTTATTTAAATCAGTAAAATATGCAAATAAAAAATGTACAACCATGTCTATATATCATTGCAAATGCATAAAAAAAAACAAAATGGAAAAAAATTGTAAAAATAAAAAGAATTTTTAGACACTGATAACAATATTATTAGGGGGAAGGGAATTCGAGAAATGATAGCGTATGATATCGGAAGGTTTGGAGGGAGGTTTGAAATTGTCAAAAATTTGATAATTTTATATATTTACAGCCCCTATTCAACTCTTTCTGCACCATCGATTTGATATTATTACCCGAGAAGGTTGCGCAGTACGCCAAAATAACACAATTGTTTGGTGTTTACAAACACGAAACAAACCTATAGGGAAGTGGTAGGTATGGAAACATTCTCTTATTTTTGCATACTGTGCATTCTGACCGAGTGGAAATGTCAGGAATCGAGCAATTCATTGATAGTAACGTATTTCTGCAAATGCAAACAGTGAAAGTTATGAATATTTTAGCAAGTTTCTGGCATTATTTTTGTTATAACTCAAAAAGTGCATCTTCGATTTTAACGAAATTTTTAAAAAAAAATACATACTTTGAGCATTATTCTTTAATTTTTTGGTTGGTGTAAATATAAAATTACTACATTAATAATTTTTTTAAATATTTTTGTTTATTTTTCTATGTTAAAATTTATGTAAAAATGTGAAAAAATATATAATATGAACTAATATATTCTTCAATAATTGGCATTGGTTTCACTTTTTTAACTTTTACACTGTTTGAGAAAAACGTATTTGAAAAATAGGCGCATAATTCGCCGATTATCTCAAAGACAGCTCAAGGTCAGGCGCTAAAAACACTCTATGTTGTATTCTCATGGTGGGCCTTATTACCACACATGTTATTTCAAACATCGGCCGTGGGGGCCATTTCGCTATGGTTATCAGGCTGCTAGACCCTTTGTGACCTATTTTCGAATCGCACTTAGCACAATGCCAAGTTTAAACATTGAAGAAGGATTTTGTTTTAGGTATACTGTAAAAAGATCATTATTACACTAAATTTGCGTTTATGAAATGCCAAATGAAGTTTAGATATGCACTAATTTTATTGTCAGCACGGAATTAAGTTCATCATAAACAGATTAGAATAAGATTAAAAAAGAGTTAAACAGAATAGCAATATACTATGGCTTCATACTTTTTTGGATTTCTGTGATATATCCATTTGTACATTTTTAGTATAAACAGTTTTAAACACAATCCCACGTTGTATAATTATTTACAAAGTCTTATTATTATATTAGGAATGATATTTTTTGTAATAGTACAGTTACAAATTAATATATTTATTTTACGGAACCCTATATACGCGAGTAATTCTCCCACTGGACCGTTTATTTGCACATAAGTTTGATAAAATTCGTATTAATTTAAGACCTATCGTCAGTGATGTTAACTAAATTTAGTATCAAGTTGAACAGCTATATTTATTGCTGCACTAGTCCCTTTACCTCTATTCTAACTTTTTTACGAGTGAAGAGTTTCTTTTTCAAAAAGGCGAGTTGGGTAGACAACTGTTTCAAGACAAGTCTAACGAAGATGAACAATCGTTCATCTCTGAAGAAGCATCTGAGTTTGTTTTTTTACAAAGTTGTTGCACCCTATGAGGAAGAAGCAATGCTCTTGATTTGTTATAAAAAGTGTTCAGATAATGGAAAATAGGAGCAACGGATAAAATGCCTGATGTGTGCGATGTATTGCCCGTGTGGGTTGTGGTGGGGCGTAAACAACAGACTACAGTTGTGGTTTTTGTAAACATAAAAACAAATTTGAGAATCTGATGATTTTTAGGTGATGTACTACCGTTTACTCATTAAATAATCTTAGTTATTCTGGTAAATCATGGTTTTTCTTGCAGTTTTAATATTTTTTATAACCCTATTCAACATTATCTGACTAGTTTATATTATTCGAAAAGTGCAATTATTTTTTTTTTATCTAAATATTGATATGTATTTTTTCATCCATTTTAAATGCTTTAAAAATGCGTTAAAAAACAGTCAAGGTTGATACTTTACTAACTTTAACGTATCGCAAATTTTCTATCTTGATTTACAAATCATAATAAAAATTTGTAAATGGTATTCCATAATATCCGAACTTCCTCTGCCAAAAATAAATTGCTTTGTGATTGAGTAAAAAAAGGTAAAATTAAATAATTAAAAAGTGTAAGTGTTTACTCTACAGTTTCATAATTTACATCGTAAACTTTTATAATAGAAATCAATAATGTAGAAAATGTAGCAAATTATTTTGCATAACATAATCTTAGTGGGTTCACATTATTTTAAACTTATTAAAATTTATTTTACATTTTCTGCGAGACTGATATTTATTAAATTAAAATATTCTTTGTGGATTCCAGTTTCTTTTAATTTAACTGACATAATTAATGTAGCTTTAAATATACTATTATAAATGTAAGACTTTTTAAGGGGGGCACAGGACCATTAAGCTTTCAGAAAATCAGTTTTCGGATTTTGCTTTATTTTGAACATTTTTTTTTAATTTCTGAACAATATGCAAAAAACCCGATTCAAAAATTTGCATTGTTTCTTGAGTTATAATCAATTATAGACGGTGAGTACGATTGATATTGGATATCTCAGATAACGGTGTGAAATGTTTAATTTAATTTGATTTTCAGAGAATCGCGAAAGTTTGTTTTGGGGGAGGAATCGTTTATAATTTGTAATGTACACCTTTTATAGGAAATAAAACTAGTCGAATGCGGCCATAGATATCGAAACTTTATAACGCATTTTCTGAGATTAGTATATTTGGAGTTGGAGCGCGCTTTTACTTTCAAATTATATAAGCTACAGCTTTAAAAAAATAATCACGTATGCGGTTTTTTTTATAGTCTTCATGCTACAGCCAGAAAAATTCACATATTTTGGTTTTTTTTTTTTTTTTTTTTTTTGCACTTGAAAAACTTAAAAATGTTTTGAATATTTTGATTTTTTTTCGTACTAAAATTAAATTTTAAACACAATTTTATACATACATATATATATATATATATATATATATATATATATATTGGTTTTAATTTAGAAGTAGGTGTATTATGACTCTATTTTGTTCAAAAACTGTTTTCTTTATCATGCGCGCAGCACTTAATGTTTTTAATTCCCGTGTCACAAAGGTGCATACATAAATTTGAAATTTAAATATTAATTTTGTATATGCAATTTTTATTTCTCTGAATAATATTGTTAAGAATATTAACTTTAAGCAGAAACGTAAAACAATGATCTTAATTGTATATTATTTGTGTTTTGGTACTTTGAATAAGGTGACGTTTTCGATCGTTTGGACAAACTGAAAGATCCTGTGCCCCCTTAACATAAATCTTACTCCTATTTATGAACTAGACAAGCTACAAACCTTTCAAGGAGTAATTTATTAAACTTATAATCATTCATATTTATTCACTTCCTTCATGGTAATTTTGTTTAATCAATGATTAAAGCGATATCAAATCAGTGCCTTTTAAGAAATTTGAAAACACACACACAAAGAAGAAAACTTAAAAAGAATTTCATTTAAAAAGAAAGACTGAGGTGTGCAAATGTAATGTTCGTTATGTAGTGTAACATGAGGTAACTTTTCTTTGCAAAGTTTACTAAATGTAAGTATTCTTTGTAAAATTCAGCCTAGATTATTGAATATGAATAAATAGCGTTGTTATCAATAGTCTGTGTTAATATTAAAATCATGCTATACCTTTGTATGAATCCGACTTTTATTTATAAAACAAATTTATCGATTATTTTTTTAATGTCATTCCATTTTCGCATAAATCTGGATCTCATTTATAAAACTAAGAGTTTTGTACTTTTTAAAGAGTTATTTATTAAAATTATACTCATTCATATTCATAAGACGATCTTCAATTTTAATTAATTTTATCACATACATTACTTGCCAACTTCTCAACCAACATTGACTTTACAGGCTTCAACAATTCACAGCTTTAATCTCTTACATCCATTAAACAGTATTAGAAGTATGAAACAAAGTGCTTGAAGCAAATTTCAAATTTTGCATACTAACATATGCAGTAACGGTCAATTTCTGATGTGTCACGAAAGTTGATTGTGGAATAGATTGAGCAGAAATCACTGACTTGTAGGCTAACTTTATGAAGTACAGCTCATTAGATATGAGTTCGGGATCTTTGTTGGTGCCAGAGCCCGCCATAATCCGAAACATTTTGTGTCATCAGAGACTGAGTACGATACCGAAAGTACGCACTTTAAAACTTTCAATAACATTTAAATTTTTTTTCACATGCTTTCTTTTGACTTACATTTCTGTTTGTATGTGTCAGTCAAAACTTGTTACTCATTTTTCACCCACTTGCTGTTGACATAGAGCTTTGAAATTTGGAATATACATGTATTCTTGAGGGCAATACATGAATTGGACGTTGACTTTTCAAAATTCGAGCCCTAGAAGGTTTTTCGAAAGATATCGCAAAACACTACCTGAGCTTAATGATTACTGAATTATAGATTGATTTCCTATGGCGAAATCAGTATCAGTTTTAACAATGAGTATTTGTTCAAAAGTACCAATGGCAAGATTACCACAATAGCGCCAAATTTTGGCCAACTTGGAAAAATATCGCCAAATTTGGTAGAGCATTTTAAAAAGTATGTTTTTTTCTTCTAAATTATAGTGAATTTTAATGAAATCATGTTTTTTTTAAGATTACACTTATATCATTCAAGATTAATTTTTCTTTGAAAAATATCTTCTTGCACAGACATAACTATGAATTCTAAATACTCCCTCCTGACTATATTTCGGGATTTTTATGTCGCTAGAAATGTAAATGTGCTTTTTATACTAAACTAAACGTCAGGAATCTACAAAAGTTGCAATTCTTAATCTTTTAAAATATCATTGTGCAACTAAGGCAGAAAGACATGTGTTGCTTTTTCCAATAATTCAGGAAAAGAACCTTTAAAGAGAAAGAGTGGATAGACAAGGAATATCCAGTGGCATTTTTTATGTTATTAACTCTGACCGTGTAAAGGTTTCAGAATCAGAATGGAATCCTCATGTTCCATCAATAAGAACTGAGTTTCCTTTCAAACATTTAAAAAAAAATTATAAAACACTTTATAAAACATAGACTACGTCCTTGTTTTGCAAATAGAAATTTTCCTCCCTTTTCTAATTTGAGAATAAATGAAATTTTTATTTTGAGCCCAAGTCTTAAAATTGGTATCAAAATCGAGTCAGAGCTCGCCTCATCTCTATAATCGATGATCCATTTGACAGTAATTGATACCTGAAATTTGTTAGTAAGTCTGTACTGAATAACATGTTCTGAAATGAATGGGTATTAAAGGCATAGCATTATAATATTTTTTTTGCGTATATATGTCACATAAAAGTTTTAAATAAAAATATATACTGCTTGTATAACAAACTGGATATATACGTTTTTACGCATGTGATTTTATAAACTAACACATATGAAATAGTACAATCACAAGACTTCTTAGCATAAATCTAACGCCTATTTATAAAAGAGACATGATAAACATTTTATGAGGTGAATGATTTATTAAACAAATACTCGTTCATATGCTTCCGTCTTTTTAATGTTTATTTCATTTGATCACATTTATTACTTATGTTATTTTCGCAAACATAATCCTTACTGCGTTCAACAATCCACAGCTTTAACCTCTTAGATTTATAAATCACTAACGCCATTATGAAACAAATTATTCCAAGCACGTTTCAAAATTAGCATACTAATCATATGCAGAGGCAAGCAAGTTCGATGAATCACGAAAGCTGACAATCGTATGAGCTTGAGCACAAATCACACATATGTGAGGCTAACTTTATAAGGTACAGCTAAAGCCTTACTGGAATGCCTGATACATAAGTTTTTAAGTGAACTGTTATTGAATAATATTTACTCAAATGATTGGGAATCAAAGGTTTTCTGTATAAGCATAAAAACATAAAAGTTAAAGTAGAAAACTGGTAGTAAAATGCTGGAAGAATATACTCTTTTCTACCACTAAAACCGCATCTTTCTCGTTGCAGTACACTGTAAAAAAAGACAGATGTTTCTTAATTTACGAAAATGTACTATAATCATGAACGAAATTGTACAATAACCTCTTCCGAGTCACCCAAGATTCCGAAAAGCATTCCTTTATCTTTAGAAACCTCACAAAAGAATTTATCTTTGGAATTTCAAGAAGAGTTTATAAAAATTAAATTCTTATTAGCAGCTCGTAGTTTTCGAAAACGTTTCCGAGTAGCTATTACAGTGCAATAGTCAGTTCTCTCTAGCCAGAAAACCTGTTTTCTGGATGCTATGAAGTCGCAAGTAAATATTTTCATGTTCAGGAAACATGTTTAACTGAAAAACACATACAATTAACAGCCTTAACATTAACATTAAAATTAACATTTTTCTGTTACAACTGTATCCACAATTTCAGTTATGCAGATGAAAATGTTTACTTGAGAATTGGTACAATCCGGAAAACCGATTTTTCGGGAAGAGAGAACTGATTAATGCATTGTAAAAGGTACTAGAAAACGTTTTCGAAAATTCCGTCAGCTAATAAAAATATGTATATATATATAATTTTTTCCTTAAATTTCGAAAATAAATTATTTTCTGAGGTTTCTAAAGATAAAGGAATGCTTTTCGGAATATTGGGTGACTTGGAAGCGGTTGTCGAATGTTTTTGTTCGTGATTATAGTAAATTTTCGTAGTTTATGAAACATCTATTTTTTTTTTTTTTTTTTTTTTTTTTTTTTTTTTTTTTTACAGTGCTACTCGAAAACGCTGAAAATATTTTGAAATTCCACCGCCTTCATCACAACGTCCTTGGAATATCTGCCAAATGTATTAGCGGAGTGCGACCCCGGCGCTAGACTGCCATCAAAATGTTTATCACTAATGATAAAACATGAGATTTATCCATTCACGTATATCCAATATGTCAATGGGCAAAAAATCAAGTACCAAAAAAAAAAAAAAAAAAAAAAAACTTCTTAATAAATCGCCTAAAGGAGAAATTTATTATACCAGTATAAAATATCAGAGTTTGAGTCCAAAAATAACATATAAAATATGCTACATAAATTCGTCATACATTTTGTTAACATTTTAAATTAAAATGGGTTATTAGCGCTGACGTACGTTTTACGTTGACAACACCAGACGTTTAAAATTTGCTTTTACTGCAATTTTTTAAACTTCTAAAAATAACACGTTATCAATATTTACACCATCGAGTAGGTCTTTCAAATGCAATTTGTTTGAAAACTGTATCGGAATTTATTTGAAAACTGCATCGGAAATTGTTTGAAAACTGTATCGCCATTTACTCATTTTTTATGATTTAAAGAATAATTTTTAAGCACGATTTTTTTAAAAATCTATCTCTATCCTCAGCAGACGATTGCGATAGATATATCAGTTTGAACTTAATCCTTTAACGGTCGCATTAAATTACTGTTTAAAAATTCAAATTGCTTATTGGCACCACTTTTTTGAAACAGAAATATTCACCTTATTTAATGACGGGTAAAATGATACCATAATAAAGCCAATTACAATATTTTATAAAACTGGTGGGAATGAAACAATCTGAATAAAAGACAAAGCCCGTGACCATCACGAGAGCGAGAATTAAGGGGTTAAATTAATATTAATAGTTCAGCATTTGTTTCGGCTTATGTTCCACAACCAAATTAAACCTTTATCAATAAATAAATAAAATGATAAAATATAAATAGAACATACATTTAAAACATGTAATTGAACTACAAGCTTAAACCACTGAAATTATCAGATTGAAAAAGGCTACTGCAAATAGAGATCTTTGGCGATTCTTACGGCTGTTAACTCTTGGCACACGGCCAATACGAAAGCATCGCTTTTAATAAATTTCAAAACATTATTTGATTAAATAATTGCTACTTTTCAGGTAAAAATAATTTTTGGTATTGCTAGTGAGCAAATTAAAAAAAATATAATAAATCTAAAAAATCTATTAGAGATTTCAATTTTAAAAAATAGTTTTCAGCTATATTCAGTAATTCGGGAAGCCCAGGTTGGTTCCCCTAATTTGAATATTAGTATAAAATATGTTGTAACTTACCTGTAGGTCTAACTGGTGGAAACCGCCCTCCATAAAATAAGGATTTATTGTGCTTGGCAATTGGACCAATCGGTGTTGGGTTCGGCATATATGTCATGGCCGTTGTGCTCTGGTTGATGCTCATAGCAGAAGAATCCATTCTCTGGCTGGAATGAAGTTACATCCACTTTGTCTTCTCTTTTGGCTTTCTATAAGTTCGAAACATGTTTTTTTACGTATTAGTTTGCTTGCAAATTTTCACAAAATCAGAAAAAAGCGCTGTTGCAAGAACGTTCTTTACATATATATATATTCCTGTGATAAACGAGGGAAAATTACCTGCAATTGCCTTTAATTCAACTTTGAATATATACTTTGCAATTTATTATATCATCAGTTATATTACTTTTTACGGAGTAATCAATTATACTTTGATTATAAAAAAGTGTAACAGAAAATAAATGGCAATCAAATCACAATTCCGTTGCCTACATGCATAAATATCCAGATCAAGATATACAAATCAAGATATTTTATTTGCTAGAGTAAAATCAATTTCATGTTTGTAATTCCTTGTTAACTTTGTTCATACCATATTATACACATAAAGGTAATCAATTATATTTTTTTAAATTTCAAGAAATAAACTTTATCTTCCATTCGATGATTTGAAAACATTATTCTTCGAATATCTTCAGTAATCTTGTAGAAGTAGTATAAATTCCATACAGAAATGTGGGTGCTTTTTCGATACAAGTATTTTTTTTTCTTTCAATGTAAAATATAAATGTATTGTTTAGCTTTTGGTAATGCAGTTTAGTTTTTTAAATAGTTCGTATGATTAACTCGCCTTTTCGTTTTATTTTTAACCTTTAAACTTAATTTTTACTTCATGAAACTATGAAATATTTCCAATTGTTCAATGCAAATATTTTCCTCCAGCGTATTACATTCAGAAAAAGTTATAATACTAATACCTTTTAACATATTAATCGTTTAAACAAATATTGAAACTGAACAGAACTTTAATAACACATAATATTTTAACATAAAACGTCTGTTTTTGAATTTCATTTGCGATAAAATAGTAGACGAAAAACTTTAAAAATCCTTCCTCGTCTTTCAAATTTCGTGCCAAAAATAGAACACATTTGCTTCTATATAATCCATCAGCTACTCCTGCACCGTTTCGCGAAAAAGATACAAAATTTACCTTTCCTACTTCTTTTGTTCTTTTTCACTGACGCTAGAAAAAACTTGAAATAGAAAAATCTATTTTTATTCCGTTTTTATAAATCGTGCTATAGATAAACGTTTTTGTAAGATATTCTATTTCACGCAAGAATTCGATATCTTTCCTGAATTTATATCAGCTCTTGGAGTTTGTTTACTTATGCGGGAGAAATAGAATGATTTGACTTTAAAAAGTAGCACGGAGAAATTACGGAATTCCTTCACAAGAGCGATTTGAATAACCCCTGGCTTCGGCAGAATCAATCATGATGAAAAATGTTCTATTTGGAGAAGAAAAGATATCAAAAATGAGTACTTTTGTTCACATTTGTTTCCCTTCTAATATTTGCGCTAGTGATAAAAATGAAAATAATTCCTTTTTAGTCAAATACCTTCCTTCGGAAAGGTTTTTTTTTATATCAATAAAACATATTCTTTGAAAAGTGGAAACGGGATTTTTTTGCCATTTGCATTTACAGTGCAATAAGGAAGATGATTGTTATTCATTAAAAAGTTACTTGGTCATTCAAAGAAAATGTGTTATAGTTCTTTTAAAATCTCCAAATAATGACCTAAATGAAAAAAGAAAACATATAATTAGTATTTGGATACAAAATATAAATGATGCATTAAATGATGAAACATAAATAGAAATAATGCAATTAAATAGTTTTTAAAATGAAATAGTTGAATACGATTTAATATATTAAATTTCGTTTAAATACACCAATTATATAAAAAAAAAAACTTCCGTTAAACTTAGATTTTGAAACATTTCCCGAAATACAAATGTGAATATTATTACGGAATTTTCCGCCGATAGACAGAATGTATCGATATCTTTTGTGAGAAACAGAAGCAAAGTACAGTGGAACCCGGTTAAGACGCTCACGGTTAATACGCGATCCCGCTTAATACGCGGATTTTTTCCGGTCCCTTCAATATCGCCCATAAGGCTAATGTAAAAATATTCCGTTTAATACGCGAAAGGTTAATACGCGATCCCGCTTAATACGCGAGAGATTTTCGGTCCTTTGAGGCAAAAAAATCACGCTTAAAACGCGAATTCATTGATCAAGATGCGAATTCCTTGTTTCTTCATCAGTGTTCCCAATTTATTAGATTTTTTTTAATATTCAAATAAGAAACACTGCTTACGAATAGTAATATTTATTTTATTTAATAACAGATTAATTAAGGCGAACATTACTAATCGAAAATAGTGAGAGATATTTGAATTTTAAAAAACCCGCTAAATTAGCAACACTGCAATTCTTGTTTGATACTGCGTCCTAACATTCTTTTATCTATAGCTTCCTGTATGTTTTTACTGTAGTAGAGAGAGATAAACGAATTCAGGATACGCAGATACGTCATGAAATTATTACGATTAAAGATTAGTATACCTTGTTAGTGAGATTTTAAATGTGCGTTATATCCTACTATGTTTCATTATACAGACAAAAAAATGAAACTCTCAAAAATTAAATACGACTGCGGTTGTTTAAATCTTTTATGTTTTCTTTACTCCTTGCTAAACTAACAATATTTTTTACACAAATACTATTAATCCGGCTAGTTTTTCTTATAACAAAAAGAAGGACAGATTATAATTGTACTCATTATCACAAGTACTGAATATGATTTAAACAAGTGACTCAAAGGTAAATTTTTTTTAGTTCTGTTGAAAAATTAATCTAGCATGAAATTATTTTTTTATTTTTGGTTGCAGCTTATTAATCCATAATAAAGCCGTTTGAATTTACTTTTTGTTTTCAGTCATTATTCCATGTGTTTCTATGAAAAGAAACAATGAGTTAAAGTTAAGTTCAATTAAATTTTAATCTAAGTATAACTAAAAGATGCAAATTTCGATCGTAAACATATAAATGAAAGTTCTAAAGTTCATTTAGACGATTAGATGTTGTAAATAAGCCCAGTTCCTGCAACATTATACAAATCACGTTTAATACTCGATCCCGCTTAATACGCGACTTTCACCCACTCCCTTGAAACGCGTCTTAACCGGGTTCGACTTACATCATCATAAAGTTTAACATATTCAACAAACTATAATTGATTACCCGGAAATTTTAAATAGAAATCTAATAAAAGTATTTATGACTATCAATATAACTGTACAATCATCAGCTTACCATAATAACATAAAATGTCATCACGTAACACTTTCGGGTATTAGGATTTAACATATTTTAACCACTTTTTGTATTTACGTTATTAATTAGTAAAAAATCAATAGTTACGTTATTCCGTTTACAAAGCTCAATGTCCAGAAATACATATCTCGGTTATTCGTCAAATCGGTAAAGGAAAAGCGAGGCACAGTTGTTTACCATACTATCATAACGTCTTTTACAACCAGCTTCCGAATAATTATTTCCATTTTTCACAATCTCCAACAAATCTTCCAAAAATGTGGGTTAATTTAATACAGTTTAAACATATTTCAAACCAGAAAATGCATTTGGTGTATCATTATTTATTTAATTAATTTATAGGTAAAACTTATTTTATTTCATTTCTAAAAAAATATATCTTGTTCGAAACGTGTTTAACCTTCAGGGCTGCCACGGGCTGATATTATTCTATTCTATCCGCACCACTATTTACAAAGAATAAATTTTGTAGTTTATTTATTGCAAATGTTGTCATGTAAAAGATTTTTGTTTTGAGAAAGTGTTGCGAGGTAGAATTAAAAAATAGTCTCGTGTGACAGCTCTGAACCTTGATCAAATTAATCCGCAATTGAGAGAAAATTATTTGTGATTGGCAGGTATGCGTCTCATATCTTCATAGCCTCGAGTGTATTTTGTGTTGAAAAATTTGGTGAATCTCTACAGGATCATGCAGCTAGGTGACTCCTTACCGAGTATCGCTAAAGAGGATTGGTCAATTTATTAAGCCTAAATTCTTTAAAATTAATTTGGAGAATGAATTAAGAAAATTTTTGTGGGGAAAATTTTGCAGGGTTTTTTTAACAATGTAACTGTAAATTAGTCAGTTATGTAACACCTGATACTTTTAAAATTTTCAGTTAACAAAACTTATTAGAATATTGATAGACGGAAAAAGTTAACTGAATGGATGAATAAACTAAGTGACGATAGTTACATATATAAAGATGCATTATGTACATTACTAAGGGGCTCGGCCCCCTACGAGCTACGCTCGCCAACCCCCGTTCAGACACCGCAGTCGCAAAAAGCACGCTAATTTGATCGGCTTTAAAAAGTTTTTGGAAGATTGAATTATAATTTAAAAAACAGTGGCGATCTCCCTATAAACGGGTTTCACTTCATTTCTCTTTGATTGGGGAATTTTAAGGAAAAATCAGCTGCTGTTAAAAGATACAATGGCTGTTTTCGTCTTTGATTAAATAAAATTAGTTAAACATTCCAAAATAAGCTAATATAAAATGAATTAAGTAAACAGAGTCTTTGTCTCCCGGTATTTTTTAACATAGCGAAAAGAAAGTTTTTTTTAAATAAGGCATTTAAATGTATCGTTTTTAATCTGACATAATTTTCACCAAACTTTTCTTTCTCTTTTTAATATTCACGTCAAACTACTTTTGTTAGAAATGAAATATTATTTGCGCTCAATTTTTAAATTTAAACTGTTTTGCAATATTATTTTTTGTTCATTTTACGTAATAAGTGTAATGTGACGTAAATGTGACGTAATTTCTCATATTTAAGACTTCTAACGCATGTTAATGAGTTTATTATTTTACAATATCCTTTCTCTTTTAAAATTCACGTATAAATATAGTTTTTATGAAATAATTTTCAGTAAGTTCCTGCTATTTACGCGTAATTATTTAATTCTAATTTGAAAGGGTTTTTTTCTGTTTATAATAGTCACGTGTAAATAAATTTTTAATTTGAAGCAAACATTATTGTTTGCGCTGCTTATACAGTTGGCAACAGTTTAAATTAATACCATTTTCTAAAATAAGTAAAAAATATCTCTCGAAATGCTGAAAATTTGAATTTAAAATAGAAATAAAACCTCAAAAAATGAGTCAAATTAAAAAAAATAAATGAAGTCTGCACACCGGGAAATTCTAACGTATAAAATGATCTAAAATGAAATAATTCCCATGCACAGTTTTTGCTCCTATAAAACTTTTTTAATGGAACGATTTTGTCCAACTTTAGCATTAAATATCTCTAAAAATAATTCTTCGATTTGAAAATTGTCTGCATCAAACATTTCTCTATAATACCGCCAATTTTTATATTTTTGTATGCAATATTTTTCTTAATATTAACGGAGAAAGACTTCCGGTCACAAAAAAATCAAAACTGGCGGCGGTGACAGCGTAAGTTACTTTTTTTTAGAATAGAGAGAAACTTGATTATGATCACAGTAGTCGATGTGTGATAACTAAAATGGTAATTCAGGGGAATCAGATGTAATATGCAACACCATACTTATTGATTCATTATTGCAAGACACACCTTCATGCTTAGAAAATTTATACTGACTTCAGAAATAATTACTGTTTTCTAAACAAAGAATTCTCAACTTCCTTTCTCTGATGTTAATACAGCAGAAACCTGGTTAAGACATGTTTCAAGGGACTGAGGAAAAGTCGCGCATTAAGCGGGACGCGTATTAAACGTGATTTGCATAATGTTACAGAAACTGGACTTATTTACATATCTATTCCTCTGATTGAACTTTAGAGCATTCATTTATACGTTTACGGTCTAAAATTGTGTTTTTATGCATATTTAAATTATAATTTAACTGTTATTCGTTTAACTAATCGTTAGTTTTTATAGAATCGTCTTAGATGATGACTGAAAATAAATATGGATTATAAAAGACCGGGCTCCGGCAGCACACACAATCACCTCATCAAGTTCACGGATGAAATTCTAGGATTAGTTAAATCTTGATTCGCATATTAAAACGCAATCAGTCTGACGAGTCATATCTTGGTGGAAAACACATGAAAACACGATTTTAGCGGCTGACTCGTAGGTTTACCATTGTGTTTTCCTGCTCCCTGTCCCCCATGTTTTCATAGCTTTTGGTGCAGGAAAACACAATGGTAAACCTACTAGTCAGTCGCTAAAATCGGATTTTCAGGTGTTTTCCACCAGGATATGACTTGTCAGACCGATTGCGTTTTAGTATGCGAATAAACATTTAACTTATCCTAGAGTTTCATCCGTGAACTCGATGAGGTGATTGTCTGTGCCCGTTCTATATATTTATTGTATGTCAATACGTTACACCAATAAAAGAAGGAGAAACAATTTTCTTGATAGCCAGATTTTTTTAACACAAACCAAAAATGTTAAATCTTTGAAGCACAGCCCAGTTTTTAAAATTATATTTATTTAGTACTTGCGGCAATAAGTACTCTTTTAATCAGTCCTTAATTTTTAATATAATAAGAAAAAAGATATTCTTATTAATCTTTATATTAAAAAATGTTAGCATAGCAAAAAGTAAACAAAAAACAGAAAACATAAAATAAATATACAACCTATTTTTTTGTCAAGGGACCGAAAGTAATATAAAATATAAGTAATATAATATGAGTAAATATAAGTAGTATAATATAAGTATATATAAGTGTAGTATAATATAAGTAAATAACTATTAGCATATCAAACGGGATATTTTCACATTAGTTTAATGGTGATGTTCAAAGTACCGAAAAAACCTGCGTATAAAGCGGGATCACTTCTTAACCGGGTTCACCTGTATTTTTTTCATATTACATAATAGAATTAATGTCTTGGAAGAAGGTTCCTTTATTAGGCGTTCCGTTATACAGTCTGCAAAATAGAATCTTGATGAAAATAATTTGTGCTTAGAATTTTCTAACGTGATTGCAAATAATTATCGCAAATGACATGCTCATTTAGACAGAAGGCGTTTTTTATATGCATAGTTAGTGATAACAATTACAGCGAAACGGAGTGACAAATGCTACATTTTGAGTATTTCGCGTAAAATTTCCTTTAACATTAAATGGGCCCAATCAGTCGACTTTACTAAGTGCCACATCTGTTTTATCCCTCAAAACTTATTAGAAACGCATCGTGGCAACTTGTCACTGAACAGAATTTAATTTCACACTATATTCGAATTGACACTATATTACTTATCTTTGAAACCATTTTTAAAAAGAATAAGAGTGGGTCAAAACTAAAATTGTTAGAAAGAAGATCTTTTTTTTAAACTATTCATTACAGACTTTAAAAACATGAACGCAGTTAAACATTTTGATAAAAACGGTAAAATGTGCCTATAAACTATAAAAATAATTATTCGTTGGTAGAAATAATTTTTCTTTTAAAAATTCTATCTTAGGCATTGCCCTAAATTTAATTTAAAAGGAAAATAATTACGAAAGAAAATGTAACTTCCTTAAATATCACTGAACAGAGTTTAGATTTTTTTTTTTTGAAAACTTGAATTAAAGATTAATATAATTATCCGTATCCAGTACCGCGTTAACTAGATCACTGAACCAAGTTTTACGATGTATTATAACTAAAGTGTCATTAATAATACATAAATATCCTTCCATGCTTATGTTCAATATTCCTACGAAGTTTTCGTGCTACATTTAAGGAAACATTATTAAAATGTAATTAAAAAAGGAATATAAAACACACAAATCGAAAAATCGAGAATACACTAAACTACCTTTAGAATAAAATTAAGTTTATCTTTAATTCCAATTAAACTAAATGTATTCATTATATCCACATATTTAAATGAATAACAACGGCTCAATTTGTTACATAACAAATATTGTCTAATCAATTTAATTTATAAACTAGCTGGTATTACAACTCAAATATCCTTTCATGAGATATTGTCATTCTTTGGGAGGAAACGAAATATAATTGTATTGAACATTTGGAAAAAAAACTATAATATTCATTTTATTATGTACTAAATTTCAAAAAATATATTATATGTACTATGATAGTTAAAAGTTTCTTTAATAAAAATAAACATTGTTGATGCTTCATTTGTCAAATGCCCTGAGTTCTTTTAACCATTTCAAGGACGGTGGCTACACGGTCTAGCAACCTAATTTTAATTCCAACACTGAAAAATGTCACCAAGAATATTTTAATGAAATTCTTCTTTTGTAATGAAAGTTCAAATTAGTGAGTTTTTCTAAGAAATTTGTATTAAAATTCTGGTGTCAGACAATTGTTTCAAAATTTTACGAACAGAATTCTTCTGCTTTTAAAGGGTTAAGAGTTGACTCCTATTTTTGTAGCTGATGAAATTAAAATGAAGTTATTTTGACGAAATAATACAAAAAGGATGTCATTTGAACAAAGTTATTCAAAACTATTCCAGTTTTATGAATTAAAATAAATGTTTCCAAAATTGCTCGGGTATTTTTTATCCGCCTGCTACTCTCGCATCCTAAGATTAAAAAATAATTAGATTAAAATTTGTTTCTTCTTACATTTATGTGTTGTAAAAATAAGATAATGATTCTCCAGCTAATTGCGAGGAGCTTAAATTTGTTTTTGCTTTCCGCCTTGTTTGAATAAAAAAAAAGCAATTTAACAAATTATAACGACCATTTAGAAAATGATTTTTTCAAAAACTAAAATTTAACACATAAAAAATCGCACGGAGTTGATCATACATTAAGTACGCCATGAATTAAACATTAATAGTGTTATTACACGTAAAAATTGCAAGCGACAAAAATCGTCTGCGACTCGTCAGATTTCCTGAAACTTACTTATTATCCAAGCATTTCATTGGCTGTTCGGGAAAAGGCTTTTCCATTGTAGAAATCTGACGACCCATTTTAAATGAAATTTCATTCTTAAACTTCTAAACATCCCATAATATTACTTTTTACACCGTCATATAGAAAAAAAATGTACTTTTAAATGCAATTTGTTTGAAAGCTGTATCTCAATTTGTTTCTGAGTTATTAATTTTTTTTGTAGTTTTTATTTCTTATTTGTCTTAGTGGCAACAGAAGTATCCATCTCTGTTCAAAGTAAAGGGAAAGTACAGATTACTGTATAGACCAATCAGAAAACGAATAAAATGCGGATTAAACCAATAAAAAGCTTCAGATATGCTTTTGATTTCCTACCCTGACGAGGACAATAACCATTTTTCCAAATGGTTAATAAAATTACGATGTAATGATTTCTATATGACAATTTATTGGCAGACTATTTTTTTGTATTTTACAATGAACTGACTCATGACAATGGAATATGGGATATGTTATTTCTTATAATTTTTTTGAAACATTTAAGTTAACCAAAGTATTTTTCCCTAACTATTTCAATTGAAAGAAATAGTTATTTTTAATTTTAATGGAAAACCGACATCAATAAAAAACTCAAAATCTGTATCATCTCCCCTCTTTCTCAGTTTATCCACAAAATAATAATAATAATAATAATAATAATAATAATAATAATTGCTACGCTTACAGAAATGTATTAAAAGTTGCAGAAAACTCGGAAACCAATTTAAATTAAGAAAAAAAAAACACCGCCTGCTACTCTCGCATCCTAAGATTAAAAAATAATTAGATTAAAATTTGTTTCTTCTTACATTTATGTGTTGTAAAAATAAGATAATGATTCTCCAGCTAATTGCGAGGAGCTTAAATTTGTTTTTGCTTTCCGCCTTGTTTGAATAAAAAAAAAGCAATTTAACAAATTATAACGACCATTTAGAAAATGATTTTTTCAAAAACTAAAATTTAACACATAAAAAATCGCACGGAGTTGATCATACATTAAGTACGCCATGAATTAAACATTAATAGTGTTATTACACGTAAAAATTGCAAGCGACAAAAATCGTCTGCGACTCGTCAGATTTCCTGAAACTTACTTATTATCCAAGCATTTCATTGGCTGTTCGGGAAAAGGCTTTTCCATTGTAGAAATCTGACGACCCATTTTAAATGAAATTTCATTCTTAAACTTCTAAACATCCCATAATATTACTTTTTACACCGTCATATAGAAAAAAAATGTACTTTTAAATGCAATTTGTTTGAAAGCTGTATCTCAATTTGTTTCTGAGTTATTAATTTTTTTTGTAGTTTTTATTTCTTATTTGTCTTAGTGGCAACAGAAGTATCCATCTCTGTTCAAAGTAAAGGGAAAGTACAGATTACTGTATAGACCAATCAGAAAACGAATAAAATGCGGATTAAACCAATAAAAAGCTTCAGATATGCTTTTGATTTCCTACCCTGACGAGGACAATAACCATTTTTCCAAATGGTTAATAAAATTACGATGTAATGATTTCTATATGACAATTTATTGGCAGACTATTTTTTTGTATTTTACAATGAACTGACTCATGACAATGGAATATGGGATATGTTATTTCTTATAATTTTTTTGAAACATTTAAGTTAACCAAAGTATTTTTCCCTAACTATTTCAATTGAAAGAAATAGTTATTTTTAATTTTAATGGAAAACCGACATCAATAAAAAACTCAAAATCTGTATCATCTCCCCTCTTTCTCAGTTTATCCACAAAAAAAAAATAATAATAATAATAATAATAATAATAATAATTGCTACGCTTACAGAAATGTATTAAAAGTTGCAGAAAACTCGGAAACCAATTTAAATTAAGAAAAAAAAACACTAGTTCACATCACATACACCGATTTATACAAATAATTGACGTTACTTTTATCGCGATATTTCCAATATTGTAGAAAGAGTAGCTGTGAAATACTAATACACACTCAAACATTATCATAATAGATATATGTTCTCTAACATTAGGGTTAAATATTTCTGGTATTGAAATACAGCTTATGACGAAGATGTCTTGCACAGGTGGTTCCTTTTCGATGAAATTCCGTTAGTAATAGAAGGCTGCAAAATCAACTGTTTATTATTTTAAGCAAACACAGGAAGCTGTTGAATTACGAGCAATCAAAGATCGAATTATCTGATGTCTTTATTGTCCACCGAGATCGTTTCTAACACAACCGAGATTACGCGGCCAACGCCAAGGCTGGAGAAGGGAGCAAAATATTACATTTTTTTATGTTACCCGAGTCACAGTCAAGAAGGAAGTCATCAAAATTACATTTTCTCCAAATGATCGAGTATTGGCAAGAGTACATGTATACTTTCGCCAATTACGTATGCTATATGGCGAGAATACCATGAGAGGAGAGATGCGGTCTGAGATTGTTAATTGCATTTGCATGGGAGGCGTTAAAGGGTAATATGAATTATTTATCGCCAACTGATTGCGTAGGAATTATGTTCAGAAACTGCGAAGGAACATTCTATAGGGGGTTACCAAAAAGCTCACGGTACTGAAACGCCAGCAAGCGAACGTTACTAAAATAAAACAAATTAAAGATAGATATCCAATAATGAAATGATTAATATATTGCATCTGAACTAACGGTCACAAGATGTAGAAGTAATATGTCTGACTAATTTCTGCATATCACCAAAAGTCAGAGACAAGGATGAAATCAGAAAGCGGTTGCTAGGCGGAAAAATATATTATTTCTTTTCTTTTAAATACAGTGCGCTGAGGTTGGAAGATTAATGAGAACTAGAAATGACTGCTTACTTTTATGAGAGGAAAAGAGCGTTACAAAATAAATTGAATCCAAATGCAGATAGACAATTAAATGTAAGAATTTAAAAAGGCATAATTTTAGAGGAGGCAAAGGGAAAACTATTAACATTAATATGTGAAGATAGATGCCTTCAAACAGCTGATTTTATTTATTTCAGTTCAACTAATAGTTTAAATTATATACGTATTTTGACTGAATGACTAACCGGCTTTGTTCACAAGTATAAATGTAATGTGCAGTCGTCCGAAACCCAACGGAAGCCACACACTATTTTATTACTAAACAGATGCAGAGAAAAGCGAAAAAATTAGCTTGAGGCAGGCCTTCATGTTAAAATTGTAACAAACTTGTAGATTTTTAATATGAACATTTAATTTTAACAACATAATTCGATTTTTTGGTAACTTTTACTTTCTGATGTCAAAAGTCATTAAGCCAAATAAATTAGGAAACATGACGATGCAAAATTTCGAACACATAAGATTAAATTCATTTTTAATCATAGCAAAACAGGCGGCAATGAAAATTTTTTTTTAAATCTGACTCTAAAACCATTTCGGAGAATGTGCTGAAAACTTAGATAAGTGTATTTGAATCGTCTAGTAATAGATTTTCATTTTTAATCATAGCAAAACAGGCGGCAATGAAATTTTTTTTAAAAAACCTGACTCTAAAACCATTTCGCAGAATACGATGAAATATTATATAAGTGTATTTGAATCCTCTAGTAATAGATTTATGTTATTTATTTTATAGGTTAAATATATATATTTTTTTAAATATTGATTTCATAATTTATATATGCGAGGGAAAATGAGTAAGTAGTTTCCAAACGGATATAAGAGATCGGAAATTACTAGTAAATTTCTTCTAAATATGTCAATATGTGGCAGCACTATCCTTATGAGACAACAGTTTATAAAATGAGCAGCAGCATTTCAAAATGAAGACAGTGTTCGAGGAGTGTTCTCTAGCATAGCAACGATGTGTTGTGCGTTTTTTGTGGTCAAAAGGACTTCCAGCAAAGATATCCACATGGAAATGCTTCCTGTTTACGGTGAAAGTTATTTGTCCCGTCAAACGGTCCACAACTGAGTCAAGAAATTTTCTGAAGGGCGTTCAAAAGATTTTGACGAAGAACGAAGTGGTCGTTTTGTTCAGATTAAGACTAAAGAAACAGTTCCGAAGGCTGATGAAATCTTTGCAGCTGACAGGCGAACAACACTTGACAGCATAGCAACTGCAATAGGTATTCCCATGGTTTAGACGGCAGCATCATGCAAATATTTCGCTGTTGATGCAAACTTTGAACGTGAGCTATACAAGGTCATCGAAAAATAATGCCTAGATTTAAAAAAATCATAACATCGAAACCTTTTATGGTAAATGAGTAATTCTTTCACTACACGATATCTGGTGAACCCAAGTTCGGTTTTAGTTCACCAGAATTCGTTTGCGTGTCTGTGTTATGCGCGGATTAGTTGCGCAGTCGTCAAGGTCCGGCGCCGACGCGCCAGACTGCAGCTGCTCAGTACGATGTTGACCGTGTAACAAAAAGCACAGTGCGTGATTTGGTATGTGGAGTCAAAGCCAACAGTCAGTGTACAGCGGCTTTTTCGTAGCTTTTTCATCGTACTGAGCTGCTGAAGTCTGGCGCGTCGGTTGACCTTGGCTACTGTGCAACTCATCTGCGCATAACAGAGACACGCAAACAAATTCTGGTGAACTAAAACCAAACTTGCGTTCACCAGTTGTCGTGTAGTGAAAGAATTAGTCATTTAACATAAAAGGTTTCGATATTATGATTTTTTTAAATCTAGGCATTATTTTTCGATGACCCAGTATATATGGCTGAGAGAGCCGTCCAAAGACTTTTATGCAGTAGGTATTAGAAAACTCATAAGGAGTTGGACTACTGTATCAATGTAAATGGCGATTTTATAGGAAAATAAACATGCTTTTCAAGTATACATCTTGGTTTCTCTTTTTTTTGTTGGCCTTTGTAACCTACTTACTGACTTGTCCTCACATTTTTTAATTCAAATACACAAATCCAAGAAAGAGTTCGTAATACAGATTTGTGTTAGGAAAAACCTATAAACTTTTTATTTTAAAACAAAATATAATAAACAGAAAGTTTATAATAAATACAGATTTTCTTCCGTAAAATAGAAAGTAAAATAAACAGATTTTTATACAGTATAAGGATAAAACAGACCATTATAAACACTTTCTTTTGTCGAAAAACCTTGTAGGTAATTTTTAAAAAATATAAATTCAGCAGTCTGAATGTCACAAATATCCTGGCTGGTACATTTTCTGTAAAATTAGTATTTTTTTGCAGCTATACATAGCGTTATTTTACACTTTTATTATAATTATAATCGCAAAAATTCTATTAAGTAATTAGAATAGAAAGTCAGAATATCTCGATTTCAAATGTGACACCAAATCAAAGTCTGTTATTCTGAATTCCCATTGACGTTTATGTAACTAATTCTGATTTGAAAACATGAAAATTACCGCAGTTCTAAGCAACGAATTCGTTTATTCTCTTTCTCTCTTAACGGCATATTATTGATTTCCCCAAAAAAGCCAGAACTAACTTATTGTCAGAAAACTCTTAATTATATGTCCTACTAAAGAGTTAACGATGAAAAGAATTGAAGGAAGCGTTAGAAATGTGCTATACTAACCTCAAATAACTAATGATGAGAATTTACATGGTTATTTTCTGATAGAATACTAAAATTATTTCTTGTTATACACTGTTTTACAGAAATAAACATGCGAAAAAAGGGTTTCTCGACATTAGTGCTGTAGAAGCCATTAAAATTAAGTAAGAGGTAATGACGAAGAAAGAAAATAATAAAAATTATATATTTTTTATTATTTACAAAAGTCAACAAATTTTAAAATTAATTAATTTTCTTTCACGAATAAATAAAAAATAGATCAAAAAAATAACTTTTGTTGCTAAATTATCAGTAATTCTACGAATTTTTCGAGTTATGTTTTGCAGATATTATTTTAAGAATGCATTTAAAAAGGAATAAAAACGAACTTAAAAAAATAAACAATTTACCAAATTCCTTATAGGCCGGGAGGCAACTGCACAAACCAACCCCTCATCGAGCTGACAGCTGAAATTCCAGGATTAAACAGAATATATAGTTTAATTCTGGTTTAACAGAATTAAACTGGTTAACCTGGTTTAACAGAATATAGTTAGTTTATTAAAATGCAATCGCTCTATCAAGTAATATCTTGGAAAAAAAAACACATGCAGAACCGATTTTAGTGGTTGATCGTTGTCTTTTCCTGCTCGTAGTCTTCTATGCTTTCATACTTTTGGGTGAAGGAAAACACAATGATAAACTTACGGATCAACCACTAAAATGAGGTTTACAGATGGTTTCCACAAGGATATGACTTGGCAGGCCAGTTGCATTTTAATATACTAATCGACTTCGGTCTAGCCCTGGAATTTAAGGCTCCTGTCCCTGCCAATGAGTCCTGCCCCTACTCAAGAGCCAATGCTAATCCTAAGGGGAGAGATTTATCTAATATCTCGTTTGCATTTCGAAATTTTTAAATAATTTTCATTTTTTTTTCTTTTGCATTGGATAGCTGAGGTTTGTCTTTAACTCGCACCTTTTTTTACTTTTTCGATTTTGGTTGCAAATATTTTTTATAAAGTTACTTTCACTTTCAAAACCGGTTCTGAAAATGAAAGTGTCATTCTAAAAAATATCTGCAACCAAAATCGTAAAAGTAAAACAGCTGCGATGTAGAGACGGATCTCGGCTATCCAATGCAATATATATATATATATATATATATATATATATATGTCGAAATGCAAACGAGATATTAGAAAAATCCCTCCCCATAGGATTAGCATTAACTCGTGAGTGCCTTTGCCGGCAGGGACAGGAGCTTTAAGCCGTCAGCTCGATGAGAGGATGGATGGTCTTTGCAGTTGCCACCAGGTCTGTTACTTGTATCAGAAATACATCTGATTTTAATTGTAGGTGAACCAGAATTTTATATTTTATTTTATTTTATTTTATTCATATTCAGATATGTTTTTTATACATACTACCGTTCACTCCCAACATCTAAAAAACGCGTTTTCTGACACAAAATTATAAATGTCTTTCATTAAAGTTGATTTAATAAATTATCTTATTATTTTGAATAAATGACTAACTAACTTTTTTTTACAGATATAAAGATAATTTATGCTTTCATTATCATTATAATAATAGATAATAGATAATCACTAAGGTAGTAAATGAAAGTATTTAGATTTGGATATATGGCACAAATTCTACTAGTGTTATGCCGAAATACATATTTTGAGGTTTAGGAAACTATCAGTGATTTGAAAACTATTAGTTGCAATTCTAAACAACAAATTCCCAATTCCCTTTCTCTCATTGCGGTATGTTAATGATTATCCCCCCCCCCCCCCAAAGTAGGTAGAACTAATGTATTAGTCGAAAACTCTTAATTATGTGTTTCGCAAAATCGTTAATGATGTGACTTCTTAATGAAAGAATTTATACAAGTCCCCGGAATTTGCTACTGCAGCCACAAATAATTGATGATTAGAAAAGTCATGCTTATTTTGACAGAAAGTTGAATTTCTCTTGAAGTTACAGTTAAAACTTTGAAGCTAGTTAACTAACAGAAATGTTGCAGATGATATTGAAATTTAATGAATAATAAATTAATTATTCGACAGGGAATATGCTTTTGTGTTAAATATTTTATATTTTTTAATGGTTTGTCGTTGAAGTTTCTATTTAAGGCGTTATTTATTAATGACTGCAAGTAACAAATGTTTATTTCTTCAGGTGGATTTGACAGTTACAATTATAATCTATGCATAAAGCTTATTAGAGACATTTCTATACTGCAAGACAATGAAACTGATCGTAATTACAAATATACCGTATTTATTAGTGTATAACGTGCACATTTTTTACTGAAATTTTAAGGAAAGAAGTAGAGTGAGCATTGTACGTGGAATGTTTTCAAAATCTAAATGAAATAATACGTGCTTTCGCTAAGTCACTGAATCACCTCTTTTGGGATGGAACTTTCTTCTTTCTTTTTCCATAATCGTGAGAATGTGTCGCCAACATCGAATTTCTGAACTGTAGCTGCGTGTTACCGCTTTCTTTAACATTAAGGTGCCGGTGCGCCACACCATGGAGACACGAGACAAAAACCGTGAGTCAGGAATCCGAGCTTTGCGGATTAGAAAAAATAAACGAGAATTTTTTTATTTGAAAACTTCGTCAGATTTTTTACATTTATTTTGTTTTATCTTCTAAATTGCCCAGCAACAACACTAAGAATTCATTTTTATGTCAAAAATAGACATTTAGATAGAATTTTTAAATTTATTAAAGGAAGCTAGATATCAGCGTTTAATAGACTGAAGTCAGCAAAGTAATCGCTAAAGACAAAAATATTTATAGCAACTCTTTGGATCAATTCTGTTGATTATGATTATTTTCCTTCTTTAAGAGTTCACTCTTTCTTAGGTTATATATGTTAGATTCTTACTAATTTGTAATCTTAGATTACATTTCTTAAACTTGTGGGGGCTTTTTTGGGGAGGGGGGGCGCTGTAGTATTAATTTTGTTATAGAATATTAGCTGGAAAAAAATGCCGAGTTATATACCATACGAGAAAGCGATTTTGCCGATTATGAATCCTCTCGTAAATGGCTGGGACGATTCTCACGAGACTCGTCTTTTATATTAATTTGAGCACGAGAAAACAAACTAGCGAGGTCTCGAATTCAGAAAAGTTAGTTTTAATAGGTTAAAACAAACTCAGCAGTGAGAATGCTGCTATATATCGAAAATGTCTCTAATGATTTTCACAAAACTTGGTTCTATTACTAATTTCGGCTCGAGAAATCTACCTAACTTGGTTTCTAATTCGGTAAAATTCGTTTTATATGGTTAAAACTAGATTATTACTAAAAATGATGATATTAATTGAAAACAATTCGAACGATTTTTATGAAACAAGTAAAATTATTTCATTTTACCAAATCTTTATTTGGTGAATTTAAGAATTTTAATGCGTATTCTGTAAATATACTAACATTTCTTGATCGATTACTACGATTATACTTTTGCTATGTTTAAAACAACTACCATATTGATACAAAAATCTCTATAGTTTAAAGCCATCCTGGCGCAAAATTAGCAGCAATTTTAAAAGCAAGAGAATTTTTCTGACAAATTTATCACATCGTAGCCACATAGCTGATGTTTGCCGCCAACTGACGGTTTAGACAACGATCGTGAAGAATCATCATTTTATTTTTTACAAAACATGGAGAATTGCACTCAGGAAATGTACGGACATAATCGCATTCTTAAAAAAAATGTTTATGTTTATAAATGACAATCCAAATTGTCTGCGATAAAATATGTTTTTTTACGTATTTGAATGAACGCTTCGGAATTTAAAATTTAGTTTCTACCCCCCCCCCTCCCCCTCCCATGTTTACTGAAAAAAAATAAATGTGTATAAAACTCTCGAACAAAGCTCGGTCTATCATGTCCTAGTGTTTTACATCCAAATAGGTTATTTTTTTACATAATAGGGCTTCACACGATTACGGTTGATTTTATAAAATAATGACTGAAAACTAAGGAACAGCTTTCAAACAAATCGCATTTGAAAGAATTTTTTTATTTATTCGACGGTGTAACAATTGGAATTGTACGATGCTTAGAAGTTAATGATTTTGGAAAGAACGAAACTGATTGTTTTGATCATTGCCACCATCGATATGACACAAGCTTTACTCACAGCTTTTTTTTTGCTTTGCTTTATAAAATAGATTTTCTGAATACGAAGTAAAAAGTCATCATTTTTTTTTCAGCTGCAACATCCTAAAAATACTAGAATACATAATATTCCCATCAAATTCTATCATAAATGCATTAAATAAAAATTAATGGTAGCTACTTTTAGTATGAATGCAGATAAACGGACATATAGGATTTTTATACGACACTTTAAATTGTAGAATGTGCAAGACTATTAAATATTGTACAAAACAATTATCACGTTATATTCATAACTCTGTCTTTAGCCATAAAAAGTACTAATGACAACAGTAACTATCTCTTCTGCTGAAGAAATATTTTTAATTATTTTTTTTTACTTATTTTTTTATGAAACGAAAAAGAAATAATATTAGCAAATTATGCATATTTTTCCCTTAAAAAATATATGAAGAAAGAGAGCATAAAAAAAGGCTCAAGTTAGATATAGAAAGTTTGATAATGTTATGGAAAGACAATATATTTATAATTTAAATAAATATACTGAGCTGATTAATTTTTGAAATAACAAGAAAGAAAATTATGTGTCAAGCATAAGTTATGAAACATTATCCAAGATATTCAGAATAGTGTAAAAATTTGGAAAATGCATTATACATATGGAAATCCAATTTCAGCAATTACCAAAAATAGTCAGAAAATTCTTTTGTGAAGAGCTGTATATTATCTACAGATTTGTAGAAAAACTACATTGCATGCTAAAATTTAATTCAGTTAGGAAAGACAGAACACATTTGAAAATTCTTCTTCAGCAATGTAATGTAGATTCAACTTATTGTTATAACGAAGTTTTAAATAATCCAAAAATCTTGTAATGGTAAATAACTGTAACACCGTCATTAGTAGAAATAAGTTAAGTTCGAAGAAAGTTCTTGGTGGTTCTTTTTATGAGGATAAAAAAAAGTAAGATGTAAATATTAAACCCAATTGTTCTTTTTTTTAGGCAGACATCTAATAGCAGTGACTGAGAGAAACCCGATTCTGGTAAGCTGCTACCCTACAAAGTCAAGGATCCGAGAGAGAATAACCGACAATTCTCTCTAAATGACATGAACACGTGTGAACTTCAAAAGGGATGCATCAAGACAAATAGAAACCCGTCTGATCTATTATAACCCTAACAGATAATACTTAAATTTTACTTTTGAATTGCAATTTAGATAAGCCATTAATCAGCGTAATTAAAGTTTTAACGTACATTACCAAACGCCAAGCGATCGTTAAGGAATTCCGAAGATAATGAAAACAATACATTATCGAAAATGAATAGTAAGCGCCAAATAATATAAAATAACAAACAATAATATGTGTCCATGATACTAGTTATTATAAGTAGAATAAAATCATTAAGAAATCGCAAGATGAATACCTATTTTTATATACAATAAATTATGAAGATTATTAGGTGATTAAATCTTTGAGAGGGAAAGCAATAATAAAAGATTTTATTTTTATTGATTTACTTTAACGGTCAGATAAATGCTATTGTTTTGTTGATGGAAAAGTTGATTTGCATTTTTATTTTTTTTTTTTTTTACTAATGGTTAAATATCTAGTAAATATTAAAGAGTGATGTTTATTATCTGCAAAAAGGAGTAATTTATTTGTAAAAAGAAGGACGTTTAGGTTAAATGTTTTCTTAAAAGGATAATTTTACTTTTAATTTAGGAAAATTAATGATATGTGATGATTTGTTAATTTCATCAACATAAGCAATTTCCGCCAATAATAGAAAATGTGACTCGTATTCTTTTGTACAGACCTGTAAATAATCTATAAATTTTTTACGCATCAAGTAATGTGCAAAAAATTAGCTAGATTTAAAAACGCATACGTCTACTGAAAACGCACTAGCGATTATCTCCCTTTTGCAGTACTGTAACCGAATTCTTTTGTTTGTCTCTGTAAATAAACGATAAATGCCCATCATATTCTACAGTAAGCATCTTGTAGTGCACCTCATTGCTGTATGTAAGTTTCGATATATTGGAAATAGTGCAACACCATTAAAGTATATTGCAAATTATTTTTACACATAGACCATAATGTGACAGAATTCTTTTGAATGTCCCTGTAGTGTAAGCGAACTGTAAATGCTTCACACTCCACTTTCAATTCCGAACATGCCATGGTAAACCTCAATAATATATATCAATTACATTGCGATCCGAGAATATTTATGCGAATTAGAGTACGGACAAGCAGACAGACGTCAGTCAGCAAGCCGAAGTCATAAACACTTTTTAACTATGTTAGAAAGCGTTAAAAATACAGGTTACATCCTAGTTATGCTTGGTTCAAACCGTGGATAATATAAACGTCTGTAAAAAAGTAATTAAAAAACTAAGCTATTTTTCTTAAGATTGCTTAAAACATTTTCAGTTTTATTTTTATTTTTTGTGTTGTGTTTATTTTTTTCATTTATTTATACTCACGTATTCGAATTATTATTAGGTGTATAAATATGATCCAGCTCCTTTAGAAGCAAATAAAATATACTTGTTTCTTGTCAAAGTGAAAGAAAAGATCACTCACAGTGTTTTTTCTCAAAAGCTATAAATTTGAACATCTGTCAGGCAACAAATAACGGATTCTGGAATAAGAGAATTCTGATTATATTTTAGGCAATACAGTCACTAAGCCAATTTTTTGTTCCTGCATAAGAATTGAACTTCTCTCGAGAAATCTCATTCTGCATGGATCGAAACAAATGATATTCTAAAGTGACAACGTCCTGTGAATACAGCTGATGGGACAACACAACGCCACGAAGTGCTTGTAGAGTGAAATTTTAACTGGTCTTGCAACATGTGGAAGAGTATATGTTAGGACTACATGTGTATGGTTTACTATAAGGTGTTACAACAACGTCAGACAATCACTGATGAATATTACTGTAATTAGTTAATTATAATTAACAAAGCAAAGAAGCAAAAACGTAAAGAATGTACCAAAAGCCACGACACAATTTTTTACTTTCTTCTATCTTTACAAGAAGAATGTATTGGATTCGTAAAAATTTTCGACTTCCGGTTTTCGACGGATTTACGCGTTTTAGAGGTCAGAGGTTTCAAAAAACATGTTTTTACAAAATGTCTGTCTGTGAGTCTGTCTGTCTGTCTTTATGTGACAAATTTTGTGGGCGCTCTACCTCAATAACTAATGCACGGAATTTAATAAAAAAATATATTCAAGTAATCCCTAATATAAATTGGTGCTGATTAGTTTTTGGTGTATATCGTCCAACAGGTGGCGCTGCTATGCTGCATTTTTCGCGATTTCTGCACTAGCTCTATCTCAAGAACTAGTGCACGGATTTTCATCAAACTTCAGATTCAGTTAATCCTTGATATGAATTGGTGCTGGTAATGTTTTGGTGCAAATCGCCCAACAGATGGCGTTGCTATGCTGCATTTTATTGCATTTACACGATTATCGTAATAGCTCTATCCCAAGAAATAATGCACGGCTTTTCATCAAACTTCAGATTCAGTTAGTGTTTGACATGAATTGATATTTTGCACCTTGTGGTGTAAATCGCTCAACAGGTGGCGCTGCTATGCTGCATTTTTTGTGATTTCCGCAATAGTTCTATCTCAAGAACTAATGATTGGGTTTTCAACAAACTTCAGATTCAGGTATACCTGGATATGAATTAGTGCTGAACTTTGTATGCAGTATAGATTGAACAATAAATACAACATTTGCTTTGGCGACAAACTGTAACGTGCTTTTCCTTTTGCAGTAAACTCAATTCAAGCCTGGACTTCATTTTTCGCTGTGCAGAACGCTTCTTCAGAGTTTTACGGTACAGTAACGACAAATCTGCCTCAGAAAGATGATCCAATTTCCGAATAACTGTGTTACAGTTAAATCTTTTATTCAAACCAATTAATGCAGAAGAATAAATTCTACGATGATGTTTTGTCGATCTCCTTTGTTATCTAGAACATTCAATAAAACTCCACCTCTGTTTATAAAAAGTCTTAAAATTCTATTTCTAAAACTCTGACAAGAGCTTCACCGTAAACTGGATTCTAAAAGAAGCCAAGTTCCTAAGATTGAATCGTCATTGCTGTATCAAAAACTCCAGTTGCAATTGAGGCAATCATCTAACAAATTTACAAGTTGCGTAATCATACACATACTGGGTTTCCCAAAAATGTCTGATGGATTTTAAAATTCAACAACTTGCAAACGGTGACACATATTAAAATTTTTTTTGCAATAGAGTGATGTATGATGTCAAGAATTTTTTTTACTGTGATTCTTGACTTTAGTTCGAATTTCAAACAATAGATGACGCTTCGAGAAATAGGTTCTAATTCCAGACCGGATTTTTGGTACTTCGGGATCCATTCAAAACAGTTTAATCTCTTTTTCGTATGGGAGATGAGATAGGCCGAAAAATCGAGCCTGGATTGAGCACCTATTGCTTGCAGCGCCGTCTATTGCTGCTATTTCTAACTAAAAAAGGGGAATCGCAGCATAAAAATTCCTGTCATCTTACATAACCCTCCTGCAAATTTTTTTTTAAATATCTGTCACCGTTTACAAGTTATTGAATTTTAAAATCCATCAGTCATTTTTGAGGCACCTGGTATATACCCAGACACAAATATATTCAAAATAAAAACTTAAGTTTAAACATGACTACCTATTCTCTCGCTTATATCTATTACTCACAGATAATTTCGTTAAGAATCTCTCTGCAAATAAAATGTTTATTTGTTTTCGGAACTATCCACTCTAAAAAGTCGAAAATTAAACTTAACGACATAAAGATTAGTTTTTTAGAAAACATTCTCCAAATTCCTCACACTTTCGAAACTTTGACAAAGTACTCGATTGAATGACATTAACGCCACTTAGGAGAGCTAAGATTAATTTAATTAACTTTTGTATAATGACGTAAAACTGCATTAAGTATTTAAGTTTTTTTTTTTTTCTGAATAAATTTTGGACAGATTTGTAAGTGAAATCATTAAATAACAATTATGTATCAAAATTCTTCTGATCTTTTTTCTTTCGGAGAAAAGTTAATACATTTGTGCAAAACTGAATTACTTACAAAACAAATGTGTTGGACTTGATAGGTAAACAAATGTCTTACAAAAACAGTAGCAAAATAAGTAACTGATGCCGTACGGATTCTTTCTTTTCCGGATCACTATTATAAAATTTTAAATCAATTTTATACTTTTCTTTGTTTTTGAAACAATATTATATATATAAATTAGAATATGAATTTACTTGGCGCAGTACAATATAACTAAAAAACAACTTTAAAGCACCAAAACGCTGTATTTCTTGTTGCAAACTAGTTTCAGTAGTCATAGTGTACCGTCACCAGGGCAAAATATGATTGCTCAGAAAAAAAAAAAAATGCTGAAATATATGTAGGAGAAGCAGCGAAGATAAACTTGGTCTTTGAATCCGCTTTAGTCGCTACTTTTTAAAACAAGCAGTTGTAGTTAACTACATTTTCGATAAATTTGTTGTATTAGCGGTTCGCTAGAAAAATAACTGTTTTTCCGACCATTCGTTTATACTCTCTTTCTGTATATATATATATATGTTATAAAAATTTTTTTACTTTTACTATTCATTTAAATTATTCTAAATTGCCGGCATATTCATTATTTCCTTTTTTCTAATACGTTCTATTATTTATTTCTAGTTAAATTTCTATAAGTTTAAAACGCGTATCTTAATAATAGTTTTATTCAAAAACGTAATCTAAACTTTTAATTGCTTCATTAATTTTTATCGTCTACCAAACTGTAAAGTTCTGAACGCAGTTACTTTATTTTTCGAATGTTTATAAAAGCCATTTTTACATTTTTATTTTATTTCATCTCATTTTTTCCGCCAGCTGGGAGACAGCTTATTCACATCGAAATCCGTCCATTTGCAGCACCAGGATTCTTTTCTGTGACGTTTCTCGATCGCTCGCCATTGGCCGAGTGACGGATCGCAATTTCATTTCGAATCTCGTTCGTGAATTTGTTTGGTTAGCCTGAAGTTTTCATTTCAATCGGATTTCCTCCGCGCATTCTAATAAATAGCTCGAGCATGAACTCAGAAGTAGATTTTTTTGTGTGTGTTTGATTGTTTCCTTAATCTGTTATCTGGTGTCCTAAGACACGTAGAATATTAATTCGTTATTTAACATCTCTTTCGCATGAATAACTAGTTCCTGCTCAAGCGGGATGGCTCTGATTTCTCATCCTGTGGGAATTGTTTTATGTTGGTATGTTCTGATGGAATAAACAGTTTCCGATGACTATGTTTCTATGTTCTTATTGGGAAAACCCTAGATTTCTTCATAAGCCTTTTTTCACCACTCATGCGACCTAATCTGCCTTATCTTCATCATGAATAAATGAGTGTTTGATTGGACTTTACCAATCGTATCATCGGTCCACAGATGCTAAATTTCCACAGTATTGACACCTTGAATAGCGATGCTTGCACTAAGTGGTACGACTGCTATACAACCTCACCAATGGCTTATTAAAATATGGTACTAATCCAATAATATGTCGTAAAAGTACGACGTGATTGTTCAACTTAACCCATTAATTTGTTTCGTTATACAGGGTGTTCCGTTAAAGGGGTCCAATATTAATAGGGGTAATAGAGGAGATCACACGGAGCATAAATCAGTATATAATGCCTGGCCGGATCTCAATAATTTTCAAGTTACAGCAAATAGAATGAAAAATCGGAAATTTGTAAAAAAACCCTCATTGCTAAACTATCGATAATGCTACATAAAAACGAAGCACATATTTAGAAAGAGCAGAAAAAATCCTACGAAATGACATAAGTTGTTTTAGAATATTGAGAATTAATGGCGAGTTACAAGCTCTGAAACAGTGAAAAAATACAAAATCAAATATTTAGCAAAATAGTTAATCCTTAATTCCAAAAATGTAACTCTACCTACATCAAGGAAAATGTTATAAAATTTGGTCCATTCCGAAAGCTTTCGAAGAAGCTGACAATAAACCATATCAGTTTAATTGTATGGGAGAAATCAAGCAGTTCCCTAGTTACAACTCTGTACTGTTGCACGCTCGGAAAGGGCGAAACTCCGCCCATGACGATTGTAAACACCCCGTTTTAATATCTTTCAATTATACATTTCTGATCAACCTCTATCAATACCCTTTCATTATTCAGTCTGGTCAAGTGAATGACATATTGTGCAGCTCTCGCCTTGTCTTAAAGCAAACTCCGTGACTGCTGCGTTTCCTCCATGAACTTTCAGGATGATGAAGAAGAAGTACTTTTTATGCAAATTTTCTATGTGTATAGGAAGAAAAGTGTAATAAAACAGCAGTCATCAGTGGGCGTTATGTTAAAGGGAGGCTGTTGTAAGTGGGATTGTAGTAAGTTGATGTATAATAATTATGCCGGAATACTCTAACGAAGAATATGCGGACATGCATCTGATGTACGGGCAAGCTCATGGAAATGCATGTCTAGCACAGCGCATGTACCGTGAGCAATTTCCAAGGAGACGTTGCCCAAGTTCGAAACTCTTCATAAAAATCGATAGACGATTACGGGAGACTGGATCGTTTAATACAGCAAGCATTGATGCAGGGAAACCTCGACATGTACGAACACCTGCAATGGAAGAAGATGTACTGAATATTTTTAAAGATAACCCCTCCACGAGTACACGAGCTGCTGCGTCTGAAGTCGGTGTTTCTCACCAAAGTGTGTGGCGTGTTCTGCGTGCAGAAAACATACACCCCTTTCATGTGCAGCGGGTACAACTGTTATCAGTAACAGATTGTGCTCAGCGGACAGAATTCGTACGCTGGTTGCTTAACCCTTTCAGGGGCAAGGCATTTCTGCTCTAGAAATGTTCAAATATTTAATTCACACCACAATTTAAGAAGAAATTTATTTGAAAATAGTCAAAAGCTTTTTTTCGCGTATATTATGAGATCGAAAGTGTACAAAGAAATTTCTGCTCTCATTTGTTATTTTCGGCATTAAAATTAACCGTTTGCAGGCTGCAAACGGCGCCCCTCAAGGGGTTAATGTAACAGAAAATAATCCACAATTTCTGGAAAATATTTTATTTACTGATGAAGCAACATTTACGAGAGAGGGCGTGGTAAACACGCACAATATGCACACATGGTCATATACAAATCCGCACACTGTTTTCCCGTCGAACGCACAACAAAAGTTCAGTGTGAACATATGGGCAGGTGTCCTCGGCGATTATCTCATAGGACCATATTTACCCCCAGATGTACTCAATGGCAGTACGTACTTGGTTTTCCTACGGGATATCTTACCGCAGTTACTGCAAATTGTGCCAGCAACATTGCGCCACAATATGTGGTTTATGCACGATGGCGCACCGGCACATTTTTTCATAGGTGTTCGCAATCACCTCAATTCAACATATCCTGGGAAATGGATTGGACGCAGTGGACCTGTTGCTTGGCCTGCACGCTCTCCAGACCTCAATCCGTTAGACTTTTTTGTTTGGGGATACCTTAAATCGCTGGTGTATGAAACTCCTGTGGATACACCGGAGGATTTACTAGCGCGAATCGTTGTCGCTGCAGGAGACATTCCCAACTCCGTCGGAGTTTTTCGGCGTGTTCGCCAATCTTTACGACGTCGCTGTCGGCTGTGCGATTCTGTTAATGGGCGCAACTTCGAACACCTATTATAATAATGTCCGTTCGTCTGCCTTCCGACATTGAACTGTGCAGCGCAGGCCAGAAGACTATGCTTCACATATGTCATAAAGTACGTGGAATGTAATTCTTTATTTGTCATTTTTCTTTTATTTTCAACACTTTTTGGCACAGTATTTTGTAAGTCACAGACTGTGGTGTACTCAAATTGTAAATTACAAAGTTTGTATGAATTAATTTAAAATTTAGTGTCTTTTTAAAATTTATAATTAATAAAATTATTATGCTATTTGTTATTATTATTTCCTATCATAAATTATGATGCACATATACATACAATAATTGTCCATGTAAAACATGTACTGAAACTTCTTGCATAGTTACAAATAGCAATATTTTTAATTATTTCCGAATTTTCACCCCCAGTTTACTTTTAAAGAATTTAACTTAAGCTTTATATCAATAAAAGACCACTTTAAAATGTAGACTATTATTGTAACGTTATTTTGGTTCATTCAACTCTTGAATAATTAAAAATGTTGCATCTCAGAAGAAGCATGATCGAAAATGTATAGTTGAGAGTAATAAAAAGGCGGTGTTTCCAATCGTGATGGGCGGAGTTTAACCTTTGCTAGTGTCAAAGAAAGCGGAGTTGTAACTAAGAAACTGATTAATTTCTCTCACACAATTAAACCGATATGGTTCATTGTAAGCTTTTTCGAAAGTTTTTGGAATGGACCAAATTTTACTACATTTTCCTTGTTGTAGCTAGAGTTGTCTTTTTGGAATTAACGATTAACTATTTTGATGTATATTGGATTTCGTACTTTTTTCACTGTTTCAGGGCTTGTAACTCGTCAATAAATATTGCTATTTTAATACAATTGATGTCATTTTGTAGGTTTTTTTCTGCTCTTTCTAAATATGTGCTTCGTTTTTATGTAGCATTATCGATAGTTTAGCAATGAGGGTTCTTTTACAATTTTCCGAATTTTCATTCTATTTGCTGTAACTTGAAAACTATTGAGATCCGACCAGGCTTTATATACTGATTTATGCTCCATGTGATCTCCTCTATTACCCCTATTAATATTGGACCCCTTTAACGGAACACCCTGTATATATATATATATATATTAGTCAGAGTTATATTTAATTACAACAGTTACTCTAGGAACTTGCAGAGCTGTATTGAGAACAGTATTTGTCATTGTAATGAAGTTGAATATAATAACTACGTAAACTCAAATTACGGACATATTCTTACCGGAGATCTAACTATAGTGGCAGACACAAATCTCAGAAATTACATGAGGTATGGTACAAAATACAGATTGAGGAGAATCGTGAGTAGATGTTTAGCTACAAAACGTTTGTCAAATAATATAGATATGTTCATTCAAAAATTAATATATGGTTTACCAAAAAGTGTTTTTGAGAAATGGAGACACTATATTTTAAAAGATTTTCAAGGCTTTTACCATAAAGATTTTGAGGGTGTCTCGGGAAATCTTACAAAGATATATGTGGATAAGCAAATACCAACTATGCTATAATATGTAAAAAATTATACGGAGATATTCTAACGGAAACCTACAATAATGAGGGAAATTATCAACTATTAAAAACTACTAAACAAATTATTGTAAACAGAGTGAAGGCGTTCTATAAAAAAATAAAATCTAAGAAAAATAGTGCGGAATTTCTTTATCTTGTAATGATTCCAAAATTCCATAAAAACCCAATTACTTTTAGAACCGTAACTTGTGGGTTTGGTTCATATCTGGAATGTGTAAATAAAAAATTGTTGAATATATTACAAAAGATTTTCGATCAGGCCATAAATGAATATTCTTCGATAGTAATAAAAAATAGTTATGAACTTATAAAAAGTTTAAAAAAGCTGAAAAACATTAGAGGATTGCATACATATGATTTTGAGGATTTGTATTAATAGTATAAATTTAGATGATTTGAAGTACAGAGTTATGGATTTTTTCAAGAAATCTAAAGAGAAGGATATTAGTATTGAACTATTCATCGATTTATTTCAATTTGTTGTTTGCGAAAATTATCTGTTTGAAGGGAAACAAATATATAAACAAGTGAGAGGTATTCCAATGGAGGGCAGTTGTAGCTCCATCATTGCAGATATTTATCTGTTTACATATGAAGCCGGTTTATTGTTGGAAAAAGATTTAAAGATATCAAGCAGGACGGTCGTTCTGCCAAGCCAAGCTGAAAAAAAATGCTAACTCCGCCAAACAAACAAACGCCAAGAATAAGGCAAGACACCGTAACTGCTTATTATACTGATCACAACTTCTCCATGTTAAATGAACGAAATATGCCAGCGTAAAATTTCCCATATCAAAAGAAGCAATCATCGCAGAAAAATAAAACCAACACTAGAAGGACCTAATAAAGAAGATCTTCAATTTGAGATCAAATGCATCCTCATAAATTAATTATAAACAGAGATATGGATTTTTTAAAATAACGTCGAGATACTAAAAATAACAGATTTAATTTCTTTGTCACAACTTATGTTTCAATCGAGGTAGAGACTTAAATAATGGACAGAAAAAAGTAAGGATTGAATTTTTGGATAGATATTTACTCAATCTACGTGCTTTTATAAAATTCAGCTTTAAAAACATTAATTTTCTATTCATAATTAGCGAAAAACTGTTAATTAGTTCTAAAGTTTACAAATTATGCCAAATATCGATAAACCCGCCAAAATATTTTAGAAATCTTATACTTTTCTTTTATATTATCCTTTTGCATTGATTTCATCGAAGATAACTATGGCTGAGATTCAGATAGATTTTTCGCTGTTAGCGAAATGAGTTTGACCAATCAGAAGCCTGCATGTTTGAGAATATTTGCTGTTTGTGGATCCCGGTCTATGTCATGAAAGTTTTGAGTCATTTTTTTAGAGCCGTGGATGAAGTGCAATGTTTGTAGAAATGTAGGCTAGGATCCAGATAGATTTTTCGCTGTTAGCGAAACGAGAATCGCCAATCAATAGCCTGCATTTCCGCAAACAGCGAAAAGTTCACAAAAATGCAGGCTTCTGATTGATGAATCTCGTTTCTCTGACAGCCAAAAATCTATCTAGATTGCGCACAATGGAGGATATTCCAAATATGGGTTCGAGGCTGAAAAAGTCACGTGATACCGGTAATTTATCCAAGGAACTTCTATCTGATAAGAAGGGAAGATACTACTACTTTGCCTCACGAACCGTTTCATTGGCTAGCGGGGATTTACATTACACGTCCACGGAGCCTTCTCTTCTTTACGATAGAAGTTTTTACCTTGACCACGTGATCAAAATGTAGATGGAATATCCTCCATTATGTTGAACACAATTTTGCATTTCCACATCCAGGTAGGGTATTAATTGTCATAACAACAATACATATTCGAAACTATTTAAGGCACTGATTCTGAACTCCTTTGCTATACCTTTCAATATTAAAGAAGTTGTTGTTTCCATAGTAACAGTACTTTTCTGTATTGCTTTCTCTAAAACACAAATATAGAAATTTAACAAAGAGCGCTCAGAATCAACACTATAACAGAGAGCCTTCATACATAAGAGTGGTGATATATGCACAGGAAGCATGCTCATTTCAAGTTTTTGCCGAAAGTATGGCAACAGCGTCTAGAATACCTTGTGTGGAAATATGCTATTCAAACAACGCTAAAAATTTGTATCCCTTAAATGTGCGACGATACTGCTAAAATCCCAAGTATCGATCACAGCGACATCTGCGGGATTTAGTATTACATTGTATAAACTAGCAATATCTTGCAGTTTGAGAAAATATCCTGCAGATGTCGCTGTGATCTGTATATTTCAGCAGCATCATTGCACAGTTAAGGGATACAATATTTTAGCACTTTTTAAAGTATTACAGGGATAGCCAATTTCCACACTATATATACAGCGCCTAGAAGATACAGTGTAGAAAACGGCTACAAAATAGTGCTAAAAAATTGAATCCCATAAATGTACAACGATGCTGAATAACAAGATGTCGATAGTAGCGCCATCGTAGTGATTTAAAAACGATAGTCATTCTAAAATAGACTCTTTAACCTATTTCACGTCATTCCTTAACTAAATTAGCTTATAACAGAACAAAATATCTTATATTTATAGTTTCCGATATTTAACATTCTATAATTTTTGAAAACTCAGTGTTTATATTGAAAAGAGTTACGAGATGGCGCTCGTATCCAGCATATTGCCGCTAAGCATTGTTGGAGATTTATGGGATAAAAGTTTTTAGCACTTTTTAAAGCATTATAGGAATAGCCGTTTTCCACACTGTATCTTCTAGGCGCTGTACTATAGCTCCGTTATAGGCCTAGATTATATGTTGTAGAAATCGACTATCCCAGCAATACTTAAAAAAGCGCGGAAATAGTGAATCCCTTAAATGTACAACGATGTTGAATACCAAACAGTCATTTACAGCGACATCTGCAGGATATTTTTTAAAGAAGAAAGAGACACGTGTAATGCACCGCTATAGCGTCTAGAATACATACTGTGGAATTTTGCTATCCAAGCAGCGCTAAAAAGTTGTATCCCTTAAATGTGCACTGACGCTGAAATCCAGGGAGCTGATTGCAGCGACATCTGTGATAAACTTTCAAAGTAAACATCGTATTATTACAGCGGGCTTGACGCCAAGCACACAGGACAGATGTATGTTAATAAAATGTAAAATAAAAACGCTACAGCGTCTAGACCAAATTATAGCGCCTAGAATATATAGTGTGGAAATTTGCTATCCCTGTAATACTTAAAAAAGTGGTAAAATATTGTATACTTAAATGTGCAACGATGCTGCTGAAATATACAAATCGCAGCGACATCTGCAGGATATTTTCTATAACTGAAAGATATTGCTAGTCTATACAATGTAATACGAAAATCCCGCAGATTTCGCTGCGATCGACACTTGGAATTTTAGCTGTATCGTCGATCATTTACGGGATACAAATTTTTAGCGTTGTTTAATAAAATATTTCCACACTAGTTATTCTAGACGCTGTTACCAAATCGTCATGAAGTTTTAGGAAATATCCTGCAGATATCGCTGTGATCGACTCATTGGATTTCAGCATCATTTGAAATTTAAGAGATCCAATATATTAGCACTTTTTAAAGTATTACTGGGATAGCCGATTTCCACACTATATATTCTAGGCGCTGTAGCACCGCGGTAGCCTGTCTTTTTCGTTTACCTCGGAGTAGATATAGATTAAGTCATTTGTAGCTGTTCCTAAAATGTGGCCAACAACATATAAGGCCAGTTCATAACGTCACACGGAGTTGATTATCTGTACACGGCAATGGACACAAAAAAAAAATCGGCTCGCAGCTTTGTACTAATCATCGTGTAAAGATGATCCAACTCTGAGATTAACGAAAAAGACAGGCTACCGCGGTGGGTCCGATTCTTCTTTTTTTAAAGGCCGCTGGAGTCACGTGATGCTCGAATGCACCAAAGAAGGTGCGTGAAAAGAGCATCACGTGACTCCAGCGGTTTGTAATAAAAGAAGAATCGGATCCACCGCGGTAGCCTATCTTTTTCGTTAGCCTCGATCCAACTGCGTGTGACTTTTAAACATCATGAACTGGCCTATTATGTCATTGGTCGCACTAACACCCTCCCTCCTGCGTCCACCGTATATAGCGGCATCTTGTACTGGAGACTGCTAAATGGGCTGCTATCGGTCAAAATCAAGAGAGAAAAGGGCAGAAGAGAGGGAAATAACTCGTTTTTTTTGGTAACTAGTTTTTCACACGGGAAGATTGACATGTCTGTTCCTCTCCGTTCATAACTCCATGGTGGTGAAATACGCCAAAGCATCCTAAATATCTGAGAAAGTCTTGACTCGCGTCACGAAAACATCACACAAAGCAGGCAAAGCAAAGAAACAAAATCATTCATCGGCTCGTGAATATGAACGAACCAATGAATGATTTTTCTTCTTTGTTTTGCCTGCTTTGTGTGACGTTTTTCTGACACGTGTCAAGGCTTTATCCAATATTTAAAGGGCGTTGAATAGGCCGGGATCAAGATAGATATTTCGCTATTAGCGGGATGGGATTGATCAATCAGACGTCTGCATTTTTCCGAACTTTTTGATGTTTGCAGTAAACACCGAAAAGCCTGCAAGGATAAAGGCTACTGATTGGTCAATGTAATTTTACTAACAGAGAAAAATTTATCTGGATCCCGGACATTAACTTTGGTTGGTTAAAACAATTTTGAATAAAATCAAATCAGGAAGCCAATGTTTGTTAACTTTTCTGGTTAGTTTAATTGAAATCTTCCTCGTCTATTACTGAAAACTGAGTTACCGTACTTTGGACAAAAAATTGAATATGAGTACACGACTTGTGCATATGTCACCACTCTAACACAGTGTTGCCAGATGGGCTACTTTTTTTTAACTCAGATACTATATTGGCACCACTTTTTTGAAATTGTAAAATGTGCCTTATTTAATGACATATTAATTAAGGCGAAAACAATGGGAATTTTACCGTTAATAATAAGTGCTGGCAATTAAGAAATCTGAATTTAAAAAAAAGTAGCCCACTGGCAACACTGCTCTAACATATAAATCTTCTGTGTTATGACCATGATTCTAAGTGCAGTTGGTTAAATTTGAGTATATGGGCATTAGAGAAAGCAATAGTGGCCCACTGTGGCTGAGTGGATAAGACACAATGCCGCTAATCGCTTGAGAGCGTACGTGGAAGCAGATTCGAATCCCGCCGTGATCCGCATGTGATATGATGTATGTGTTCAATAAATCAAACAAACAAACAAGCAAGCAATAGTGAAAGGTACAGTTGACATGAAAACAACGACTTCTTTAATTCGTATAGAAAATTAATGAATAGTAGTAAATGACTCAAGTTTAAAATGTAGGCAAATGGTCTGGAAATATCAATGGCTCCCATCTGGTATTTCACAAAATTAATTTAATAGATTCACATGATGTATAACTTGATGCAACTCTTAACTAATGAAAATTCTGCAACAAGACTTATGTAGGTAGATCTTTTGAATGAATAATTCAGAATTCTGAGAACAAAACGAAGTTCTTAAGGCTCTTCCTCACACCCCCCTCAAAAAAGGAAATACGATAGAAAGATATAAGAATTTGGATAGCTTCAATATGTCTGTGATCTTTTGTCAGAGTTCAGAAAAAGAGTCTGGGCATAAAAAAAAAACAAATTTAACGAACGATAAGACTATAGATTTCAGGCAATTTTTAACCGAAAAATATTTAATTCTAATGTATATGCGGCTTTAATAATAGACTATTAAAGATAATCAATTTAGGGGAAATTTTATAGTAAATTAATATCCTCACATTTATGCAAATAGGTATGGATAAACAGACTTGAGTAAAATTACATATTTATTCTTTCTTCTCTATAACACGATCTAAATGAAGATGAAGTTATATGTACAGTTTATATCTTTAAATTTTTAAATTTTTTTATCAAAAATATTCCTTTATTATGTCTAGAATTGCTAGATTTACAGATCTTCGATTCTTTAGATGCCTGCGGGTTTTCATTCTCGGATTAACCGTAGGTATTTGTAAAGGTAAATTTATTTTGCAAAACCGTCAGCAAAAAAAGTTAGAAAAAACAATTAACTGACAGACTAACTGTAAATATATATTTTATTTCGACTCTGTTTTTTACTAAATTTTCATCTTTCGTAGAAACTTTTAAGGAGATATAAATTGAGAAAGACTGACACTTTGAAAGAAGAAATTGACTTTCCTTACTTTTAAATTATTAATCACTATAAAAAATGAATGATAGGTAAACAAAATGTATAATATTGTGTTTGCTCCCTGTTTATAAAGGCTATAGAAGGACTAATTTTAATTTGAGCTAGTAGATTTATTTCAGTTATATATCATTTGTTTTAAAAAAAGAACTGATATCTACTAAAAAACAACTTTTCAAAAGTAAAAAAAAAGCCAAGCAAAAAAAAAAAAGAAAAGAAAAGAAAAAAGGTGAAAGTTGTGGCTAAAAATAGTGTGATATCAAATTTCCAAGCTTATATTGCGGTACTTATTTAACATTTTTTGATAAAAATTTACCATATGTAAGTCGAGTACCTAAGTATGCGTTGATAGAAAGCCTTTTCTCCTTTACTAAATACATCATAACGCGTTTCTGAAAATTAATTTTTTTTAAATTATGCATGATGGGCTTGGCGGCCATCTTTCCATATTTTACACAAATTTCTAAGCACTCAAGCTCGTAACATATTTGCATTATTAAGAATTTCGAACTTATAGTTTTAGCTACAGACAGATAAATTAAGAAAGTTTTTTTATTTTGAAAAAACAAATTGATTTTTACTGCTTTAACTAATTAATTAACCCCCCTCCGAAAAAAGAGAATCATAAGATGAAACCTGAAGTTACTTCAGCTTTATTTTTAGACACAAATTTTTAGGCACTCATTTTCATAAATTAAAAGAATAAAATGTTTGCTTTAGTAACAATTTCGAACTTCCAATCTTAACAATGAACTTGTGTGCTTAGAAATTTGTGTAAAATATGGAAAGATGGCCGCCAAGCCCATCATGCATAATTTAAAAAAAAATAATTTTCAGAAACGCGTTATGATGTATTTAGTAAAGGAGAAAAGGCTTTCTATCAACGCATACTTAGGTACTCGACTTACATATGGTAAATTTTTATCAAAAAATGTTAAATAAGTACCGCAATATAAGCTTGGAAATTTGATATCACACTATTTTTAGCCACAACTTTCACCTTTTTTCTTTTCTTTTCTTTTTTTTTTTTTTTTTTTTTTTTTTTTTTTTTTGCTTGGCTTTTTTTTTACTTTTGAAAAGTTGTTTTTTAGTAGATACAGATATACAGATGATGTTTTGGTGGTTGAGCTGAATAACAATAAAGATATTTGTAAATTTAAATGTTATCCAGACACTTTAAATTTAAAGAGTGCTTCGGATAATCAAAGCACCGTCAACTACTTGGATCTTAAATTGGAAATTATAAACGGAATTTTAGTAAATAGTATTTATGATAAAAGAAATTATTTTGATTTTGATACAATAAAAATATTAAAATTTAATAGTAACGCGCATGTTTCAATTTTTAGAAATATATATTTAAATAGTTTAAACCGTACTGCAAATTTGTGTTCAAATGTTGATAAATTGGTTGGTGAAATTTTTAACTTTTACATAAACGCCAGTAAACAAAATTACCCAATACATTTTCTGAATGTTTAACTCTCAATTTTATCAAGAAAAAAAGCTATCGAAATAAAATATTCATATTGTTCGATGATGGTGATATATCGATACGTGATTCCTATCGAAAATAGCTTAGCAGTGAGGATATTCACGGTTTTCATTTGACGGCTTTGGGTTAGTTTGTGGTTTTCATTTTTTCAATTGCTATTTGTTTGGTCTTGGCAAGTGAGGGGAATGTTGTGCATTTAAAACATGTTTAAACCCGCAGAGCAAGTCATAAGCCTTGCCACTTGTCTTCATATTTAGTTTTTTCTTAGTTACTCTTGGTTTTGTTAATTATTGTTTTAGTTACAGTTTGTTAGATGTTTTTTACGTGTTTTAAATTATATGAATTTGGATTTTTCAATATATATATATATATCATAATAAAGGACTTTACGTTGTAATATCGATACAAAACAAATAGGTGTTGCTATCCAACGTACAATTTATTCACTAGTTTAACATAAAACTCTACGTTTCGGTTTAATCTTTAAAACCTTCATCAGGAGAAAAATTTTCTAAAATATAAATCGACAACAAACTCTTTACATGCTACATTTTGAAATCAATTCAAAATACAAAACTTTCTAACGGAAACCTCTTACTCCCAAATAAACAGTTCAGTGGCGCCATCTTTTAACCAAAGATGCAAACGAAGAAAGAAATGCAGAAAAAAGTGGAATTTTCATTGACTTTTCAAAATTGAAAGCCATATTTCTGGGATGTGAAAGGAAACATTATCATTACACACTTCATGGTTTCTTAGACGAATTTCTAAAGATTCACGAATAATAGCATTGCGCGGAATAACTTGCTTGGAAATAACTTTAGCATGGTCAAAGTCTATAAATGAAATGAGTCCTTTATGGTAGCTTCTTGAGAGTGCTGTAGAAAATTTACGAAACTTCAAATCGTTTTTATGTTCTTGCAATCTTTCGAAAAATCGACGTTTAGTCATACCAATATAGGAAGAGGTGGTCCCATCTGTAAATTTAAAGGGAATTTCATACACCCCAGAAAAAGACGAAAAAGGAATTGGATCTATTTTTTTACACATAAGATTAAACAATGTCATAGAATTAGAGGCAACAAGTTGAATGTTGAATTTCATGAAAGACTTTTTTAACTTTTCAAATAAGATAGGAAAATATGGAACCTTTCGGTAAACTTGATTAAATTTGGGGGAGGGGGGATTAACGGAAACTTTATACTTATCAACCAATTTATAGATAAGGCTTGAATTAAAACCATGACATAATCCAATATTAACGATGAAATTGATTTCATCTTCCAAAAATTCATCGGAACAAACAAGTAATGCACGCTGGATAAATGACCTAAATGCTGCAATCTTATAATTCCATGGGGCAGCTGCAGTGACAGGAATAACATTGTTTAATTTCATAGATTTCCGGAAAATTTTCCGTTTTAAACAATTGTTTTCTTTAATAACGATTATTAAAGAAAACAATTGTTTAAAACGGAAAATTTTCCGGAAATCTATGAAATTAAACAATGTTATTCCTGTCACTGCAGCTGCCCCATGGAATTATAAGATTGCAGCATTTAGGTCATTTATCCAGCGTGCATTACTTGTTTGTTCCGATGAATTTTTGGAAGATGAAATCAATTTCATCGTTAATATTGGATTATGTCATGGTTTTAATTCAAGCCTTATCTATAAATTGGTTGATAAGTATAAAGTTTCCGTTAATCCCCCCTCCCCCAAATTTAATCAAGTTTACCGAAAGGTTCCATATTTTCCTATCTTATTTGAAAAGTTAAAAAAGTCTTTCATGAAATTCAACATTCAACTTGTTGCCTCTAATTCTATGACATTGTTTAATCTTATGTGTAAAAAATAGATCCAATTCCTTTTTCATCTTTTTCTGGGGTGTATGAAATTCCCTTTAAATTTACAGATGGGACCACCTCTTCCTATATTGGTATGACTAAACGTCGATTTTTCGAAAGATTGCAAGAACATAAAAACGATTTGAAGTTTCGTAAATTTTCTACAGCACTCTCAAGAAGCTACCATAAAGGACTCATTTCATTTATAGACTTTGACCATGCTAAAGTTATTTCCAAGCAAGTTATTCCGCGCAATGCTATTATTCGTGAATCTTTAGAAATTCGTCTAAGAAACCATGAAGTGTGTAATGATAATGTTTCCTTTCACATCCCAGAAATATGGCTTTCAATTTTGAAAAGTCAATGAAAATTCCACTTTTTTCTGCATTTCTTTCTTCGTTTGCATGTTTGGTTAAAAGATGGCGCCACTGAACTGTTTATTTGGGAGTAAGAGGTTTCCGTTAGAAAGTTTTGTATTTTGAATTGATTTCAAAATATAGCATGTAAAGAGTTTGTTGTCGATTTATATTTTAGAAAATTTTTCTCCTGATGAAGGTTTTAAAGATTAAACCGAAACATAGAGTTTTATGTTAAACTAGTGAATAAATTGTACGTTGGATAGCAACACCTATTTGTTTTGTATATATATATCGCCAAAACTTTATCGATACGAAGTTAATTAATTGATATAAAAATAAACTAAATTTTTTTTGTCCATAAAAAAAATTTCTTGTTCCATTGTTAAATGCAGATAAGAAGAATTGTTTTTTGTGTATACTAGAAGACTAGAGCTGATATGAGATATCCAGGATAATAAACTCGGAGATTTTTTGTCAATGCGGCTTCTTCTACACTGGGCAAACGAAACCTGCCCTTTGATTTAGATTGACAGAGGAGATCTAGAAATAAATCTAAATGTAATTCAGTTTATGATCAAGACTTTTACGAGACTTATTACATACATAAATATACTACTTCTTTCGTCAATATCACCCCTTTTCTCCCTCTTGTGTGGAAGGATATTGAGTAGTTTTACCTATTTTCCAGTAAATTTTCTGTCAGATACGTCATTTCTTTCTGATATATAAATCTTGCTTTTGCCACTCTCACAGTCAATTCTCAATTCATTAGCCAAGACTCGGGACTACAATTGAGGGGTTCTTTTAACCCGTTTTAAATTTTTTCATCTTTTTTTATACTTATTTTCACAATGACGAAGAGAATCTAAGTATGCTTCAAACGGCCATATGCGGTTTGATGCAATGGTGGTGTAATGTGTGCGTTTCATCGTTGTAAATTTTTAGCTTATGCATTTAACTTACACTCATTGCCATAAAAATTTCCGCACCAAGAAATAATTGTGGGATCGTAACGAAACTTGGCATGAAGGTACATATCAGGCAGATATGCAAATGATTAGAAATGCAGCGTGATTGCGCATCGCGTAATACCACTAGAGGGCGTTGAACTTCGTCCTCCTAGGAGTATAAAACTGGTAAGCAGAACTTGTCTGAGTGTACCTTTTCTTTTTCAAAGGAAACGCTGAGGTAGACATGCCGTTACGTAGCCATCGAAGACAATATGAGCAGCTGTCAGAGTTCGAGAGGGGAAGAATCATCGGGATGATGGAAGCTGGGTGATCAGCTCGTCAATTAGGCCGTTCGGATTTTACTGTGAGGAGGTGTTTAGACCTGTGGACTGAAGAGATGTCATTTACACGGCGGCCAGGCTCGGGACGCCCTCGACAGGCCAGTCGTCGAGAAGACCATCACATCATACGAAACGCAAGCGTAGAGCTAACTGCCTCATTGGCCGCTATCCAGACGCAGGCAGTACCTTCACTATGGACAGCGATGACAGCGATGACCACCTCGGGAACTCAGCTTTCGCTTTAGAGTGTTAGTGCAATCCCGAGGGGTAGACCACATCCACTCCTCCTGACTCTCAACCAGAGTCTGAGAGGGAGCGTCGGGTCCCTGATCAAGCTGCTGAGATTTATTTCGGTTACTGTGAGATTTACAATTACAATCACAATTGGTTACCCAATTTTTCTGGGCGAACCGAAGATTTCACATCGAGATATATGACTGTATGTAGTGATTATATGAGGATCATTTCACCTAATGTGATTGCATAATTGTTTACAACTTTCTTGGATATATATACGTCACAGTACATTTAACACACAATATTTAACATGACAATTAGAAACACATTACTACACAATATCAAACACCTACTATTTACATGACTGTGTGTAGTGATTACATGAGGATCATTTGAATGTGATTGCATAATTATTTACATTTTTCATGGATTTACAGGGATTTCACAGTACATTAAACACACTATATTGAACGTCACAATTAGAAACACATTACAACACACCTACTATTTACAATTTGCGCATACAAGAGTTTGGAGAGATGCACAAGATAAAAATTCAAAAGTGATAGAAGTTTCTGGCACCCGCTAATTACCCGTTTCTCCCTCCATGCTACACCCTAGTGATGGAGTCGGACTAGAATGGCTCTGGATTTGAAAAGATGTACTCGTTTGTTTCTATAAACCTCATGCATTGTATGATCTTGTTGAGTAGTTGTGGTTTCTCTTTTACATCCCGCCACCAACTTGCTAAATTCATACGTGTGTGTTTTTTGAGATGATCCTGTGTCTTCCCGAACCATCGCAAGGCGCTTGGCTGAAGGACATCTGGTATCGCGGCGCCCATTACGTGTACTGCCAATGACACCCACTCACCGATGCCTCCGTTTGGAGGTTTTGTCGCGCACGACGGGATTGGACTGCAACGGAATGGAACCAGGTCGTCTTCAGTGACGAGTCTAGATTCAATTTGAGCAGCGATGAAAAACTTGTTCGTGTGTGGAGGCCCCGTGGTGAACGCCTCAATCCTGCCTTCGCTTTACAGCGACACACCGCTCTTATAGCTGGTGTGATGGTATGTGGTGCCATTGCTTACGATACACGGTCACCCCTAATATTGATCCGTGGCACAATGACAGCCCAGCGGTACGTCCAGGACATCCTTCAGCCACATGTGTTGCCATTCATGGCAGGGCTCCCAGGAGCCATTTTTCAGCAAGATAATGCTCGGCCACACACAGCAAGGATATCACAAGCTTGCCTCCGCCACATTACCATTACCAACCTTCCCTGGCCTGCTCGATCCCCAGATTAGTCACCAATCGAGCATATCTGGGATCATTTGGGACGGCAAGTTGGACACCCTACGAGTTTGGTTGAACTCGAGGCGTGTTTACAACAACTGTGGAACGAGATGTCTCAGGACATCATACGGAACTTGTATGTCTCAATTTCCGTTCGTATCGCATCGTGCATTCGCGCTAGAGGTGGTCCAACAGAGTACTAAAATTGCCGTTCATTTGTACTTTTTTCAACAATAAATGATCCTTTTTCTTTGGTTTTCTAATCACTTTCTTATATCCTATTCGTACTTACACGTGTAAAATTTCGTTTCATTTGGACGTCTTTTTCTTGGTGCGCAATTTTTTAAGGCAATGAGTGTATATGAGATGATATACGGAATTAATTTACAGCATAGAACAGGTTTGTACATAAATATGTAGAGCAAAATTGCAAGTAATGCGCAAAAATTAACTACCCAACCAATTTCTTTAAATGATGACCAGAATATGCCTACCAGTAACCGAAATCCACTAAAATGAGTTTAAGGATCTTGCAAATTCCGGAACAATATTCATATAGATAAGCGCTATTGCTTGCAGATTACGAAGTTAGAGTCTAGAAATACTCGAATAAGTGTTCTATATGAACATGATGTCTAAATAGGGAAATGCACGAGTAAAGTAGTAAGTTTCCTTTTATTAGCTGCATAATATTATGGAATTTAATTCAAGGGCTATTTTTGTAATTTAAAATTGAGACAGACACAATAGTTGAAACATACCTTATAAAAAAAGCTTGATTAAATATTTTATGACAGAATAAAGAGCCTTCCAATGTTAATGAAGAACTTTAATATGAACTGGAACTTTAGTGATTTAACAATTTTTTTAACACACATATAAACGCAAGGGAGAATGGTAAAAAATAATTTCACTGACCATTCCCTTACACTAAACATACAAAAAAGATAAAGTTCAAAACTCTTTTGGAATTTTCTTTTTTTTTATACAATTGCAAAAATGCCACAAGAATATTAAATAAAAAGAAACTTGAGCTAGTAGAATGTTTCCCATCTCATAAGATGAATTGCCTGCATTTCTGACGTTTCGATGCTCACAGATATTGATTTTTGTTGACATATTGCTTCTTTTCGAGCCTATTATTGATCCCGAAATCGAAGAAAAAACCCTGAAAGTAACTTTCAGAGTTAGTGAAAGGGAAATTGTTTGCAATCGAGTCTAATAAAGAGCGGATAGCGTCAGATTTATACTTTTGTGTTTTCGACAGAAATAACTATTTCGATAAGAAAGATTTTTCGTATTTGTCTGTACTAATCGGTATATATTTCTGTACTAATCGGTATATATTGCTGTAACTTTCTGAAACACGTTTCAAAATAAAAGTCATATTTTAAATAACTGAAGTCAGCTGGAATATAATTTGCCACGTATAGTATATACCAGGTGTCCTAAAAATGACTGACTGATTGTAAAATTCAGTAACTCGCAAACGGTGACAGATATTTGAAAAAATTATGCAGGAGGTTTATGTATGATGTCAGAAGTTTTTTTTCTTTTTTACCATGATTCTCGAATTTAGTTTGAATTACAAACAATACATGACGCTGCAAGCAATAGGCTCTAAATTTAAGCTGGATTTTTTGGCCTTTCTCTTCTCCCATGCCAAAAAAGGAGATTAAAATGTACTGAGTGTTCCCGAAGTACGAATTACCAAACATCGAGCCTGGATTTAGCGTATATTGCTCGCAGCGCCATCTATTGTTTGTAATTCGAAATAAATTCGAGAATCACCGTAAAAAATTCCTGTCATCATTCATAACGCTCCTGCAAGAATTTTTTAAATATCTGTCACCGTTTGCAAGTTATTGAATTTTAAAATCAGTCAGTCCTTTTTAGGACACCCGGTATATACGAGGGTTGATTTTTCTATTTCTGGCCTAGTAATGAAAAAACAAATATTTATGATCGACATTGGATTTCTTGCTTTTCAAAGTATTTTCCATGAAAATCAATACCCTTTTGCATGCGTTTGAACCAAATTTCGAAGCACTGTTTACACTCCGATGGAGGTAACTCCAAAAGACGCGTTTTGAATGCATCAACCGCTTATTCGGGTGCCGAAAATCGTTGTCCACGTAATATATTTTTGATGTGTGGAAATAAAAAAGTAATTAAGTGCCAAATCAGGGCTGTACGGTGTATGAGCCCCTCAATTCGATGTTTTGGCCTTTCATAAAATCTTTTGTTTGAGCCGATATGTGAGAGCTCGCATTGTAATGATGAAAAATTTTTCGCCTGTTCTTCTGCTTTTTTCAAATTTCTCCAAAGACTTCTGGAAACAAATGATCATGTACCATTGAAAATTTACTGGCCTGTGTTTCTCAAACGTCACGGTACCGGTAATGCCGAATAAACAGGCAACTATTTGCTTTGATGTGCTTCTTCCTCAAAGAACTTTTGTTGGATTTGGCTCATCTTGGAAAACCCATACAATCGATTGCTGTTTTGTTTCCGGCTCATATGCATAGATCCATGATTCGTCACCTGTTTAGATGTTATACACAGCCTTTGATGAACTTTGAACTTTGTTCACTGAACCGAGACACTTCGTTCAGCTGTCACCGTTCTGAAGCTAATGGGGGTAAACCAATGCCCCCTAGATATTTGAGAAAGCCTTGACATGCATCACAAAAACGTCACAGAAAGCAGGCCAAAAAAAATCATTCATTGACTCGAGGATATCCACGGGCCAATGAATGATTTTTTTCTTTTGCCTGCTTTGTGTGATGTTTTCGTGATGCGTGTCAAGGCTTTCTTAAATATCTAGGGGGCGTTAAGTAGACAAGCTTTTAGTGAGCATCCTGTATACAGCGTAACGTCTCTTATCGCTGAAAAATAGCTAATACCTAAACAGTTAGTTTTAAAAGTATGGCTGTAGTTGTAAAAAATGTTTCCAATAATGTTCTCCCTATATTAAAAGCAAATTTTCAAAATTATTATTTTTGCAAAAAATTTTATATTGGACATTTTGTACGTTCCTTGGACCCTATAAATTGTATTAAGAAAAACTTTCGCAATGTTATTAGAAGGACTACAGAAAAATCATTTTTATATGTTCTAATATTTTCCAGTATGATATGATCAAATTCTTCCTAATATGATATTTTCGATTTTATGAATTTTTAACAATTTCTACCACTACAAATGGAATATCACGGAACTTCCTAGATAATAAAAGTATTTAGAGAAAAAGTAAGATAGCTACAAAATGTAAAGATCATTTCATTTCAAATACGTCTATACAAAGTGACAAGATATATTTAAAATTACTTTTGAAAAATACATTTATTATAAAAAATAATAAAATAAAAAATAACTCAATAGTTTTCTCTTTTCCTTTTTGGTGGGGTAGACGGAATTTCAAATATTTTAATCAAATAATGAAAAAGACTTGTAACTAAAGTTATATTCAAACACTATTTCAAATATAATATCTCTTCGTGATAGTCTAACTTCATTTAAAAAATATAAATAGTATTTTATTCGTAAGTTGTAATATACAGCTACATATAACTTTTGTAATTTGACCTGAAATTTCATGCATTCGACGAACGTGCTCAATTTTCATCATATGATGATATAGTCAAGATTTGTGACTTGCTGTTCACGAAGCAATTTTTTACTGCTTATTGTTACAATATGATGCACTTGGATTTCTAGTGTAATCAAACCTTGCTGAAGTTTCTGAAATTACACTCTAAAGCAATTTTTTTTCTTTTGGATTGTTATATTATTAAAAATTGAATAACGTTTCAACGGGATCTAATAATCTAATGTTTCTCAAAGCAGGCTACGAGTGGTGTTGCCAGATTTATCTCTTCAATAACCGGTCAAGTGCGAGTACTACTCGCGCACAGAAGTTTCTGTATAGTAAACATATGAATTAGTAACTTGGCATTGTATCATGTATACAATGCCACACAAATATATCATTACAAGTTGTTATCTAAGCTTTAAAAGCCGATGGTACATTGAGCCGCCCCTGTCATTATGTATGTCCAAACCGACCGTTTCTTTAAGATTTAATATCCCGGCTAACTACTGACGATTGTTTTTTGAAGGTCATAATCAACACACCTTTTATACATCTGCAACGATAGGTACCTCCAGCGCTCCTCAACTCCTTTGCTGAACACCCGCAAATCGAAATTTGTGTGTAACGGAGAAATGCGATTTTCTCAAATACTCATTGACCTAGAGTAATCGCTATAGTTTTGGTGCAAGGTTTAAAATAACTTCTACAACCACTAATTTTTTTATAATTTTAATTTCAGTAGATTCGGGAATGGAGAAAGGAGAATATATTTTTGCATTACATTTTCGACGAAATCTCTGAAAATATAATATCTAAAATTAAAAGAAATGTATTTTTGAGTTTGCTGTTACGAAAACTTTCAGACAATACCCCGCATGATATATAAAGAAAATATTTTTTAAGTAACTTAATTATAGCCCCTCAACATTTTTCCTAAATATATTTGTGAATGGTTAATATTCTATAAATATGTGGGTCAATAGCTCTTATTACTTCAACAAATTTGAACTTTCCACGTTCCATAGTTTACGAGTAAAACAACTGTGCAGATGGTCAAACAGATACAGGAGTAGTCTTTTAAGGGTTCCGTTTTTACTTTTTAAGTACGGAACCCTAAAAAACGTAAGATTTTTGTTGACACTAGTTTGCTTTTGTTTTACCATCTGTCATCATTTTCCATATCCTACTGAACTATATTTTGAATATCCCGAAAATGTCTTCTTTAAACAATTTTCTTTAAAAACGAATCATGATTTGTTATTTTTTTACTAGCCACCTCTGGCGACCAGTTTAGTCTCCCTGAAATGTATGCTAAGCATTGCATCATGTTACTTTCATTCTTAAATTAATTTACTTGCTCAATCCTTCCCCGAGTCCAAAGATTCTGATAGAGAAATCAAGAATTCTTTGCAAACTTGATAAAATTTCATGAATTTTTTGTTGTTACGCGCATTTCGTCTTTTTTGACAAATATGACTTAATTTCCGTAGCTGTAAAAATGAGTCAAATTTCAAGTATTTAAACTGAGATTTGTTTATAAATTATCCACATTAAACTTGTTTTACTTAAACATGCTGTTACTTCAATGTTATTTTTTAGTATTAATACATTTATTGAAATTTTGAAAATCATTCATTTATAAATTTTTTCTCACTACTTAATAACTGATGAATATTTATACTTTTGTTTTTATAGATTTGATTTCTGAGTTCATAAATATGTCAATAAAGCAACGTAACTAACAGAAATACCAAAATAAAACCCTCGTGAATGCAAGGCGTTAACAAACGTTAGCGCCCCTAGTTTACCTACTATGACGTCATAAGAATATTGTCCATTCATTGTTGGAGAACCTGCTTTGGGAATGATTACATCCATGGTCTAATATTTTCTACCGTTTATGATGAATGAATCTCTTGTGTTTGTTTACTTTATGAACTGAAATAAAAAGCTGTCAACTTAACTTCAATTGAAATTATCTTGGAATATATATTTATTTGAATGTAAATTAGAAACAATACTTTGATGTTGAAATGAAATATTTTATGATATTATTATTCCGATTTATTGTTTATTTAGGTACTTTTCCATTACAGGGGCCTTGGCATTTTTTTTTAAAGCTTGGCGCAATTCAGGCTTCAGAACGTGAAATACGTTGATAAAAGATATAAATAGCTGTGAAAACAAACCTGGTGAACTTTTATTTTTATTTATATGTATTTATTTGCATATAAATATTTTATTTACACATATATATACAATATTTGTTTACATACAAATTACTCCTGTTTCTATATTAAAATAGATTATTGGCTTCTTTAAATTAAATAAATTGTTTGCATATGGAAAAAATTGCTTATGTATATGATATGGGATATAGATTGCCAGAAAATACGATGCCATTTTTTTTCTCGGCAAGAACTTATACCGGAAAAATATCTATTTATTTATTTATTGTATTTTAAATGAGGTAAATGAAAGATGTGTATTTTAAATAAGAGTTATATATTTTAAATGAAATGAGTGATAGGTTTATATTTTTAATGAAATGATGACAATGGAAGAATATTTGGCGATTCATTGCCTGCGTCCGACTAACATAAAAGTTCCGAAATGGCCGTTTGGCATATAAAAAGTGAAGCGGGCAGCCCGGAACTGTTGATGACAGTCACATGACTTCGTCTTTTATTATATAGATTTTCCAACTTATTTTGTATTACATCAAAGAAAATATTTAAACGAAAAACACTAATTTATGTTGCAGTCACATTTTTGCGGTGAAAGTGCATATAAAGTGAAATATTTAAAAAAAATTGAAAATTAAAATTCTTGAGATTGAAAATTAAAATTCTTGAAATTGAAAATTAAAAAATCTTGAAATTATAAAAATCAGATGCACTGTTAAAAATTTTGCAGCATTCTGGCAGGTCATTCGACCATTTTTTGAAAAAACGGTTTCATAACCATAATTTAACTATATTCTGACCATAAAATGGCCAATAGTGTTAAAATTACGGTTGTGTAACCGTTTTCGGAAAAAACGGTCAAATGACCTGCCAGAATGCTGCAAATTTTTAAGAGTGTGTGTTAAAATAACAGTAGAAATCGTCGTATTGGAAAGGCTTAAACGTACAAAGTTCAGTAAACATGAAAAACGTACAACTTACAGAGAAAATGTACAAAATAGCAAGGCTAGCTGCGTACACCCTTTGGAGATACGCACAAAGTATACAGGGTATATGCAAAGGTTTAAGGAAAAAAAACTACTTCAGGTAGAAAATGATTTACGACTCTACCTTAGTAACGTAACACAAAAAAATTAAAAGTATATACAACAATACAGAAGCACACCCATCATCATAAAAAGACGCAATGTATAACATTTTTTTAAAAATTTATTCAGAAACGTTAAAGTTATAAAATATATATTTCCGCAATAATAATCTATTTAATGTTACATTAATACACTGACTAAAATATTGGAACAAGGGGAAATGATCTAAAAAATTTGAGGGTGAAATCTGCCCAGTTAATCAAAAAAGACACCATTGTTTCTAAGAGCAAGTGAAACTGTATAATATAAGAGCGTTATCATATGAAAATGCCATCTAGTTGCGAGCCGAGTAAAAAATTATTGTGTACAATGGTAATGATAAATGATATGGTCATAACATTTACTTTTAGGAAATAACTTTAAATGAGAATATTTAATAGAAATTTTTTTACGTTTTGTCTAATGTGCTGAACGTATGCAATGATATATAACCAATTAGTCGTAAAGTATTCTATTTCTTAAAAATAAAATTTTTAGTCAATACATTTGAAGTTTGGGACAAGTCTTGGTGTTGAAATTTTGAACTTTATTTATTTATTATTTTAATATTGCAACATAAATACTAAAACCACTTGGTAATGCAATACTTGAAAGAAAAATTTGATACTAAAATTATACTTTAATTATTGACTTGCTTAATTAACATTTTTAGTGAAGGACATAAAATTTATCCATATCTGAAAATAATTATTGAAGCAATTATTCAATCATTTCGCGAAGTATAAATATTCGAGAATCGCTGTAAATAATAAATAAAAAAATTACGGCCTTATTCCACTACTCAAAATATAATTAATCCCACACTTTCCAGGAAATTTCGGAAGTGGTAAAAATTTTTAAAAAGCGTTTTTTAAACAAGACCTACAATCAATATTTAAATAAAACTCAAATTTTATATTGATTTTCCCAAACAAATGCTAAAGCAGCACAATAGTTCGCGAGTCTATCAATCATTTTCGGTTGTAGCATTAAACTGAAAGCCATTAGTGCTTTTTATACTAATTAGTACTCTAGTTTTCACTTCTTTTAAAAGCTGATTTAAAAAGAGTCAAAGCACAATAAATCCTTATGTTATACGACAGTAAATCACTACGTGTTAATGGTAAACATTTTATTATCTACTTCCACTATATATATATATATATATATATATATATATAACCATTAATTAAACACAACCTCCCACCGTCAAATATTATGAATTAAAGCTGTAAGTATTAAAAAAAAAAAAAAATTAATATAAGAATTATTATGGAAGAAAAAGAAAAAAGTGGACACCGACAAAAATTGAAAAGCTTATTCATTGAATCACGTCATCAAGGGCACAGAACCCAATGATACAAGCAAAATGGTTGTTTTCTGTGGGAAAATTAAGCTAAAGATAAAAGTTATTTTCCCCTGTGCCCAAACAACCATAAAATCAAGTGAATTGACCAAAAATGAAAGCAGAATAGAAACAAACAATATGAAATGGAAGAATCAATAAAACGTATTCAAATATCCATAGGATATAAAATATAAATAACAAACACCATACCGATTAATATTTCAGTATTTTACAAAAATCCACGCGCACATGGCTGCCAGTATATCAAAAAGAATAAGGTGAATAAAACAGTTAAGAAATCACAGTAAATGATACCAAAAGATGCAGTTAATACATTTTGAAATAAAATTTGAAATACCTTGTTAAACACATTTAATCTAATATAAAATAAATAGATATTAATTACATTATTTAAAATGCACTATTAAATTAATTAATAACAGTTTAACAATATCGTCAAAATTTAGCTAAAAATACCCCCTGGTGTATTAAATTATAACTGAAATGGAGCTAGAAAAATTAACAATTAGAGCTATCTTAAAGAGACAAATTTAGTGCTGCCATCTAGTATTACTTCTATTAAACAACTAACGCAAGATAAATATTTTTAAGCATTTGAATGTAAATAATTGTATAAATAATTGTAAGCATTTGAATGTAAATAACTGTATAAACAGCAAAACCAAACATATCCTTATATATAGAGAATTATAAACCGAATATAAACCACACAATGTATTTCAAAACTATTGTAAATAAAATTTAAAAGCATACAATATATTCTATTAGCTAACTTATTTAAACTAAACTAAGAAATAAATAATTCTAGAACATTGATAATATATAGCATATAGCTATATGCTATAAAACAAAATAAAATTCAGTAATAATTAATATAAATAATTATTAAATATAAAAATTATTTTTTATGAATTATATATCAGATATTTATAAAATGAACAGGAAATAAAAAACATGTGGAAGTAAATAGAAGGTTAAATGATACTTAAATACCCATTACTTAAAAAGCACAAATATAGAGTGTGGATTATCTTCAGATATTCATAAAAAACCATAAAGTATGAATGTGGGACATTCAAAAACATTAATCCGATAATAAATATTAAAAAGAATAGAGTAATAATAATAAAAATAATTACCCAATTTTAATGCATACAGTATAACTATATTTATATTATACATACTTATATGTATATTATTCACTATAAGAATGGCATACTATTAGTAATTAATATGATATTGTCCTTAGTAAATGTAAAATTTAATAACAAATAATTGTAAATTAGATTAATCAATAATTAGGCTAATTATAATATTAATGAAATTCTCCAATTACATATAAAATATCAAATCAACATCCATATAAAATACGTAACAAAAATATAGTAATAATACAAAAGCCCATTTTTTTTTTTTTAGTTATTATATATAATTAACCATTGCGTATTATCCAGACAACACCACCCTCCTCCGTACTCTAACATCTACCCACCCAACCATCCTATAATATTTTTTTATATTATTTTACAATTTTTAATTTTTTATAGATAATTTTTTATTTTATAATTTTTTTGTAATTTTGTTTACGCATGTGTTAATTTATTTTAATAGATCATGTAAGAAAAGTACTAATTGTATATTAATGAATATATGAATTTTTTTGGAAAACCATGATTTAATGCATCATAAATTAGTATTTTAATATTATTGTTAATTAGAGGAGAAGAACATAAACATTTTATTCTATATAAATGATTAAGTATTATATTCCGAAATATATTTCGGAATATAATACTTAATCATTTATATAATCATTCTGTATACAGAATGATGTAGACAAGATTTAAAATTTGTAAATGTATTAACTTTGAATTTAAATTCTTTACGTTTGTCATATAAATCTGTGATTGTTTTATTGTCTTTGATTGTAATTTTAAGATCTAAGAAGTTAATTGTATTGTTAGATAAAAGGTTTTCCGTTAATTCCAAATTAGTGGGATAATCAACTGGAAATCGAGTAATTGCAGATTGATCAGTATCAATTAAAATGATGTCATCAATATAACGATATAAATGTAGATAATTATTAGTAAAATTACGTTCATAATGATATAAGTATAAGTCAGAGAGTAAACTGGAAGTACAACCGCCTTGTGGTATACCGACATGCTGTAAATATAAAGTATTATCTTGCAATATATATATATATATACACTATATTGCCATTAATGACCGGCAACTTTGAATTTTAGACATTTTGTCGAATATTTAGAAATATACTTGACAGTTTCTTCTGGAATTTCAGGATTGAAAAGAACAGATATGACCTCCTATTTCGCAATGTCAATTTGATAAGGGGAACAGTTAGGGGGCCAGCAAAAAATCAAAGAAAAAATATAATACTTGGGATCACCCTGTAAAATAAAATGCACGAAATGATCTACCGCTTCCGAATATAACTAAACAGACATTGTGCAATATGTGTATTATTTTGTGTAAGAATAGCACGTATATTAATAGAGATATAGTGATTTATTTAAAAACATTAAAAAATTCTTGCATGTTTTTTGCTTATAACATGCAGGGTTTTCAATCAAATTTAACGCGGGTTTCAGATAAATTGACAAAATATAGTAGAAACAATATAGTGTAATTGGAATATAAATACATTAAATATTTTAGGAAGTATGAGCAGTTGTATGAAATAATTTTTATCTGCGCATGCGCGAACGATAACAAGGATCATTTTACATAATTTAATAGTCAACTCTATGGAGCAACTTATTAAAAAAATCTAGTCAAATATCTTATAAATTCAGAAAGATTTTCGGCGTTAGAGTGAGCACATTTTTAGTAGTTCTCTAAAAGCAGCTGAATGTTAAGGGATTTTCCACAAATTGTCATTTTTACTTTCTTCTATCTTTACAAGAAGAAAGTATTGGTTTCATGAAAATTTTCGAATTCCAGTTTTCGACGGATTTACACGTTTTATGAGTCTGAGATTCCAAAAAAACATGTTTTTACAAAATGCCTGTCTGTGAGTCTGTCTGTCTGTCTGTCTGTCCGTCTGTCTGTCTGTCTGTCCGTCTGTCTGTATGTGACACAAATTTTTTAGGCGCTCTATCTCAAGAACTAACGGACGAAATTTCACAAAACTTCATATTTTGTTAGACCTTGATATAAACTGGAACTGATTAGTTTTTGGGGAAAATTGCCCAACAGGTGGCGCTGCTATGCGGCATTTTTAACGATTTCTGCAATAGCTGTATCTCAAGAACTACTGCACGGATTTTCATAAAACTTCAGATTCAGTTAGTCCAGGATATAGTTTGGTGCTGATTACTTTTTTGTGAAAATCGCCAAACAGGTGGCGCTGGTATGCTGCATTGTTCATGATTATCACAATAGCTCTAACTCAAGAAAAAATGCACGAAATTTCATCAAACTTCAGATTCAGTTAGTCCCTGATATAAATTAGTGCTGCTTAATTTTTGGTTCAAATCGCCCAACAGGTGGCGCTGCTCTGCTGCATTTTTCCCGATTTCCACAAGAGGTGTATCTCAAGAACTATTGCACGGATTTTCATCAAACTACAGATTTAGTTAGTCCTTGACATGAATTGATGTATAAATTAGTGCTGTTTAATTTTTAGTGTAAATCGCTCAACAGGTGGTGCTTCTGTGCTGCATTTTTGACGATTTCCACAAGAGCAGTATCACAAGAACTATTGCACGGATTTTCATCAAACTTCAGATTTAGTTAGTCCTTGACATGAATTGATATATAAATTAGTGCTGTTTAATTTTTGGTGTAAATCGCTCAACAGGTGGCGCTGCTATGCTGTATTTTTTGCGATTTCCGCAATAGCTTTATCTCAAGAACTAATGCTTGGATTTTCAACAAACTTCAGATTCAGGTATACCTTGATATCGTTTAGTGCTGTTTACTTTTGGTGTAAATCGCTCAACAGGTGGCGCTGCTATGCTAAATTTTTTCAGAATTTCCGCTATAGCTCTATCTCAAGAACTAATGCGCAATTTTCATCCAACTTCAAATTCAGATATACTTTGATATGAATTGGTGCTAAATCGTTGTTATTTCTTGTACTATTTAAATGATTTAATTGACGTGATTTATATAGAAGAAAGTTTTGTGATGGCCACAACATACTAGTTTAATTTTTAATTTTTTTTTTAATTTTCATTTTTAACCCTTTCCAACAAAGTTGAAAAGTGTTTATGACTTCGGTTTGTCTGTCCGTCTGGCCGTCTGTACGCGCTGTAACTCCCGTAAATATACTCGGATCGTTCTGAAATTTTTGGATGTTAGTGACCTCTACCATAGCACGAACCCTATTGCAAATGAAGTTTGTAGCATGTTTAGTTCATTTACAGAGACAGTCAAAATTTTCCGTTACATTACGGCCTATGGAAAAAAATCGTTTAAAATGATTTTTAATGATGGTACATGCTTTCAAACATAATAAAATTGATATGCATTTATCAAGTTGACTAAAATATGCATTTTCTGTACAATATGCGGCCCAAAAAATAGTTATTATTCATTTACAGGGCCGCACAAATGAATTCCTTTTTCATTATGATATAAAAGAGGAGGGAATTTTTTCCGGCGTATTTTAGTTATGTTAAACTATTACATGTATAATGAAATAGATATACGTTGCTAAGGTATACTATAACTTATATCATGGATAATACGAAATGCAGAGCTTTTACAGGGACACACAGAAGATTTCACATACTATATTGTACCCGAAGTACTGTAAAGTAGCGATGATTGCTGGAAATGCATTTTTAATTATGTTATGTGCTTTTATGTTTCACTGTACTTATGCATTGTATATGGTGTGTATAAATGCTGTAACTGATATACAGGGCTACTCAAAAGAATTCGTAATGGTTACTGGGTATGATTGCAAATTGCTTAAAGGTGATTTTTAAATGAGTTGGGCATTTTTACGCTAAACCGTATTTGGTTTACTAAGAAATGTTTGTAAAACATATATAAAATGACATGCAGGGCCACGCAAAGAATTGGATACATGGCCGTCTATAAATGATAATTTCTGGAAATGTGATTCCGGTAGTTTTAAGAGTGTTTCACTTTGAATTAAACTTTAGTTAAATAGTGGCGTGTAATAAAGGTATTAGGTTAACTGCAGAATTTTACAAAAGTATACAAGTATGTTTAAATCTATTAGTATAAATTGCTGAAAGAGAAATTTCAACCTGTTATGTGTTTTCTTGCTAAACTAAATTTCTCCATTATATAGTATATATATCAACCTACAGATCAAATATAGGGCTGTTCAAAAGAATTGGAATACATATTTGCTATGGACGGTAACTGCTGAAATCAGTTTTTCAAATGTTTTATTTGTTTTCTAAAATGTTTACTTAGTTCACTTATATATCTTATTTCCCTAAATAACGAAGTTTTGTTAAAGCATTCAGGAAGTGTTGGAAAGTGTTTCATAATCTATGCTTAACGCATGATTTTTCTTACTTGTTTATTGATGCTTTAGTTCTTCTTGGATAACCACCTTAACGGGCCTATACCATAATCAAAAGAAGTATCAAAATCGAAGCCTTTTTTCCAAATCTACTCGTTGATACTCACTAAATACTAACTTTTTTCTGAAAGTCAGTTAATAAAAAATGACAATTTGGGTGAAATCCCTTATTATTCAGCTGCTTTTAGAGAACAACAAAAAATTTGCTCACTTTAAAGCCGATATCTTTCTGAATTTATACGATATTTGATTAGACTTTTTTTAATAAGTTGCTCCAAAGAGTTTACTATTAAATTATGGAAAATGATCCTTGTTATCGTTCGCGCATGCGCAGATAAAAATTGTTTCATACAACTGCTCATACTTCCTAAAATATTTATTATATTTATATTCCAATTGCACTATATTGTTTCTACTATATTTCGTCATTTTTTCTGAAACCGGCATTAAATTTGGTTGAAAACCCTGCATGTTATAAGCAAAAAACATGCAAGAATTTTTTAATTTTTTTAAATAAATCGCTATATCTCTATTAATATAAGTGCTATTCTTACACAAAATAATACACATATTGCACAATGTCTGTTTATTTATATTCGGTAGCGGTAGATCATTTCGTACATTTTATTTTACAGGGTGATCCCAAGTATTATTTTTTTTTCTTTGATTTTTTGCTGCCTCCCTAACTGCTCCCCTTATCAAATCGACATTGCTAAATAGGAGGTCATACCTGTTCTTTTCAATCCTGAAATTCCAGAAAAATCTGTCAAGTATATCTCAATTACCCTACGACATATATACCGGGTGAGCAAAAAGTCCGTATAAACTTTAAAAATTTATAAAAAACGAAAAAATAACCGAAATGAAAAACTGTTTTCAGGAGTTGCGTCTTTAGGTCACGGGAATTTTTTAAAGACATTAATAAAAAATAACTCAAAAAACAGGTGACAGATGGCGCTGGTTCGTGCGATTTCTATGGAAATATGCAAATGAAACGGTTATGAGAACTTGCGCTCTTAATCCAGAACTAGTTCAACGTTGTGAGCCGTGTACTTGATCAAGGATGCTGAGTATGAAGGATAAAAGCTTTGTTGGTGAAGTTATTTTAAAGTGCAAGTTCTTATAGCCGTTTCATTTGCATACTTCCACCAAAATCGCACGAAGCAGCGCCATCTGTCGCCTGTTTTTTGAGTTATTTTTTATTTCTGTGTTAAACAAATTCCCGTGACCTATAGATACTAATCCTGCAAACAGTTTTTCATTTCGGTTATTTTTTCGGTTTTTATGAATTTTTAAAGTTTATACGGACTTTTTGCTCACCCGATATATATATACATATATATATATAATGCAATTTGGTATTTCTTTCCGACCTTTTATAACTCAGATTCTACTAAGAGGATTTTGATGGGATTTACACTGTTAGATAGGTAATTTATTGAGGAAAGTTTTAGAGTATTAGTGTATAATACATCGTTCTACTCTGCTTTGTTAAAGAGCTATGCGAGAAAGTTCTCTAAGAAGGTGACCACTATTATGAAAGGTATACCTACTATATACATATAATGAAACTTCGTATTTCATTTAGGTCGTTAATAACTTGAATGATGCTGTTCAGCTTTTGATAGGACATACATCGTTAGTTAGGTCACATCGTTTTCAGCAACATATTGCATTAAAATACAAGATCATAATTTCCGATATTTTTTGTTGGATTCAGGTTTGTACGGAAAAAGTGACCAGTGTATACTTGCCAACTTTCAGCTAAACTTCCGTAAAATGCAAGTTAAATTGAGCCAGGTTAAACACGTTAGCAACCAGAAAATTTATTTGATGTATCATAATATATTTAATATCATGTTTCTCTAGGAAAACTATTTGAATTCAGTTCTTAAAAAAATTTCTGGTTCCAAACGTGTTTAACCTGGGTCAATTTAACTTACATTTTACGGCAGTTTAAGGGAAAGTTGGCAAGCATGTCAGTGTAGCCTTTTAGTATGCAATAATGCTTATAATTACTGGTACAATACTCCGATTTAGTATTTCAAGGAATCATTTTCTATATTTATTTTTTTTTAATTCTATCAGGTAATCCAAAAAGTAGGTTCCGTTTTCAATTTTCGCCGCGGAATAGAAGTGTTCGTTAGCTCAAACATACGCATTCTTCCTGCTGATTGATTGGTAAGTGAGGAAAGGCATTTTCAGATCGCTGACTTATTCGGGGTTTGTTTTGTGAGAGTTTAAAATGTTTAAAACTGTCGAGCATACCGCCGCATACGAGATACGGTCGGCCATCTGATTTCTACGCGTAAGCTGAGTTAACGAAGTGGTCATTCCTGCGAGAAACCTCACAGCATGTGGAATTCACAGATAAATTTGTGAGGTTTATGGACCTAATATGATGAGCGTTTCCATGGTCAGAAAGTGGTTGCGGCACTTCAATGAAGGATGAGAAAACAAAGATTTTTATACCCCCCTACAGACCGGATCGCGCATGAAGTGATTTTAATCTTTTCCAACAACTGAAGTCCATTTTTGCTAGCAACCATTTTCAGGGACGACGACGAGGTTAGATCCTTTGTTACCCAATGGTTGCAATCGCAGGCGACATCGTTCTTGGAGAAGGACTTCATCCAAACACTCCTGCCCCGCTATGATAAATGCCTAAACAATGGTGGTACCTATGTCGAAAATTAGTATGACCATTGTAATTCATTATTTAATAAAGTTACTTCCAACTAAATAAATAAATAGAAATGCTTAATTCATCTTTAAAAGTTAAACTTAAATTTACACTATGTGCAAAACTACTTAAAAGATGACAATATTCAAAAAGATGCTAAATTACTTTAATACCTTAGTACTTTCAACCATAAAAACATGGTCTTCATCAGAGGAATATAATAAATACTATTGTTATTAACGTCTAATTTTCAGAATCCACGTAGATAGTGACGAAAGGAGTGAAAGTGGAAGTCAATTTTTAGATCCGGGAAACAATGGGAAAATAAAACATGGATATAGCAAAGTGAAATATTACTCGTTTTATGATACTTTAAGAAAACTGAGCCAAATACTGGGTATATTGCAGGATAAAACATCATTACAAATGGCATTTTCTTTAGTAATAAATTTTATTGATTCGCGGATAATTAAATCATGATAATTCTTTGAGGGATATATAATTTTTGCGTCTATATTTCACTTTCCTATATCCATGTTTTATTTTCCCATTATTTCCCGGATCTGAAAATTGACTTCCACTTTCACTCCTTTCGTCACCATCTACGTGGATTTTGAAAATTAGACGTTACTAACAATATATTTTTTATATTCGTCTGACGAAGACCATGTTTTTATGGTTGTAAGTATTAAGGTATTAAAGTAATTTAGCATCTTTTTGAATATTGTCATCTTTTAAGTAGTTTTGCACATAGTGTACATTTAAGTTACTTCCAACTGATTTTTTCCTTTTATTGTGTTGCTAAACGGAACTTACTTTTTGGATTACCTGATATATTTATATAGTTTATATACGTTACCGTTGAGGAAATCACTAAAGGAAAGCCACGTTTAGCTCAAAAAATAATTAAATTGTGAATTGTTGCATAAATGTTTCAGAAAATTAATTAAACGTAAATATATTTGTCAGTATTTAACTATAAAAATTATAATTTTAGTATTTAAATAAAGCAAAAAATGTATATATCATTACATTGCGTGTGTATTCTGAATTTTCGAAATACTTTTGAATGACTATGAAATACCAGTATAAATTATTTATTAACGTTCACTACAGATTGTTACATATGTAAAATATAGTGATAATTTCTTAATTTACAATTTATTGATATCATACTAATCCAAACGCCTGGAAATCTATAAGCATTATTAATAGGTAAACGGCAGTGTATTCCCGTATGATGATTCCTTTGTATTCATTATTAGTTTAAGGGCGTCCGGGACACTAAAATCTCCAAATTTTCTAAAATTATTTTATTGTGGTAAAAAATTCTCCGCTTTTTTCTACTTAAAATGACCCTTCAATCATGTTTCTATCATTATTAGAACAGAAGATATTAATTTTTTCGTTTTGGTTTGTTTTCAAAATCTCGCTTTCATGCAATGGTTGTCATGCAAACGACCTCTTGTGAAAATGCGTTTTTCTTCATGATGGATTTTATTTTAAAATATGTCCCGGACCCCCTTAATGGGCCATTCCAAACATTTCTAATATATTATCATCTGTGAGCGATGATTACTTAAAACGCATTTTAATGCGATATGATATTTTAAATGTAACTGACATTAAGAGGTATACTACAGTAAATAGTAATATATTAAATGGTGCACGCGTAACATTCCCAATTCGTACATTGCGCGAAAAATACTAATATATTATTATCTATGGACAGTTATTGCTTGCAGTGCATTTCAATGGATTTATGCATTTTCGATAGTATGAAAAATTTAGTATGTAATTTGACATGTGCATTATCTGTAACATTTTTACATTAGACCATACAAAAGAGTTTATATGGGAAATTGACACCTAGTTTCGTGACGATGAAGAAAATTTTATAATATATGGTTGCTTTAATAGTTTTTGTACGAGATTTACATTAATAAATTAGAGCGAAAAATTTAGTAGGGTTTCTATGATATATGGCCATAGAGGACAGATGGCCAATCTAAATATTTCAAAAACTATAAATAGATTGCAGCATAAACTTTGTTCGTAAGAAATAGTTCAACGTATTCATTCAATGAGACGTGCAGCTGGGTTTTTCAGTTATAAAAAGAAAGTTTAATTTTAATGTTTATTTTATTTAGTTGTTTATCTGAACGTTTTTCAGTACGTATCTTACATTTATTTTTACTATAAGGACTTTTTTGTCACGTACATAATCCAATCTTTGCTTTTAAGTCTAAAATAAAGCCGTACAATGGCGGAGTGTCGCTTTAAATTGGGTAGCAATCTGTCCATCAATTTTAGGAGAGATGGCCACTTTTAATCAATATTTCAAAATTATGCAGAGTGAGGTTTCCAACTAAATATAATTATTTTTAAAATAATTATATAATTTTTATTTTTATAATTATATTAATTGGCATAATTATTTAAATTTTTACTAATATAAATATTTCAATTACAATACTATAATAGAGTCTAACGATGTATTTTTGTTTCATAAAATATCGAAAACTTCGGAAACGTTCATCCCAGACACAGATAAAATTGATAAATAAATTCTAAATCTAAACGCGAGAAAATAAAAGAAAAAAAAATAAAAAACACGACATTTCCAGCAGCGAAGCAGATGAAATACATTTGAAATTATTAGATTCTACAGAGTCCGAGGGGATAGAGGACGAGGATCCTTGTGTTAGTTGTGTAGAAGAATATAATACCACAACCAAAAAGAATGACTGGATATGATGCAGAATAGGTGCCTAGAGTGGTTCCATGAACCGTATACAAACTATCAAGATCTTTGCCGAAAATGTGGTAAAATTTTACGAAAAGTGAAGGATTGAAATTATGCTTAAAATTTTGTTTATTAAAATTTATTCAATTATTTTACGTGATATAATTGCATCATTAAAATTGCTATATGTTTTTAATGATTAACTGCATGAAATGTGTTAGTTTTTGCTATTTTAACTTCATTTTTTCTTTCTTGTATTAGATGGCCATCTCTCCTCGGCTTGAAGGAGAGATGGCCATCTGCCATTTTAATTTCAATTTAGTTTGCCACTTTTGGTTCTCGATATTTATTTATTTTTTGCCCAAAATATGATGAGGATATGTATAAGAATTTCAAATATGCATAAATACTTTTTGTATTTGCATTCGAAGAATTTTTATTTTGATCTGTAAAAACTATGGCCATCTATCCCAGAGTTACCTTATATAATCTGTAACATTTTTACATTACACAATACAAAAGAGTTTGTATGTGAAATTGACTCCTAATTTCGTGATGAAGAATATTTTGTAATCTATGATTGTTTTAGTAGTTTTTGTTCGAGATTTAAATTAAAAAATTAGTGCGAAAAATTTAGTATTTAATTTGACATGTGCATTATCTGTAACATTTTTATATTAGAACATGCAAAATCGTTCGTATAGGAAATCGACTCCTAGTTTCGGGATGATGAAGAATATTTTACAATATATGGTTGTTTTAGTAGTTTTTGTTCGATATTTACATTAATGAATTACATAATCTATAAAATGTTAAAACTACAGGTTGCATATAGCACCTCCTAGGGGTGAAACGCTTGTCTCGCTAGCGACCTAGGGGAGCCGGAATTTCATCCTTAACTAGGGTGAAAGGGTAGCACCCCAAACCAAGGTGCCCCAGAGGGTGAAAGGATGGTACCCCAAGGGAGAATAATGGCACCCCAACACCAGTGTGCCTCAGACGGTGAAAGGATGGTACCCCAAGGGAGAACAATGGCACCCCTACAATGTTGGCCAATATTTTCCAACATCTCTGAATATCATTTTGTAACATTAAGTGATATCTTTTTCTGCCATTGCCGAATATCATTATTTGACATTGAGCAATATATTTTTCTAATATTACAGAATAACATTTCTTTTTTGAACCTCAACACCTGCGCTTTGCAAATGTGATGAACGCAAACTTCTCACTGAGATAGGAGAAGTTTATGTTCAAGAGATTTCTAGTCTTATTCAATATAAGGCAGAGAAACCTGGCTCTATTAACCTTTTCGGCCCTGAATTTTTCCTCCATTTTGTGATAAAATTACTTTTACGCCAATAAAATTAAAAGTAGCTATCCAAATCTCAGACGTTAAGGTTTACTGCAATTTAACGAATCTGTTATTTATTGAAACCTAACGAATGTAGTTATTTTGCGTATTTTTCATATGAAAATAGACTAAGGAAGAATTTTTTTTTTATAACATTTAGAAAATGTCGTATTACAACAGAATTAAACATACTAGTATTTTTATGTTTTATCGCAATTTATTAGTTTGGAAAATTAGTCCCAAGTTTAAATTTAACCTTTCGGTCCTGACTTTTTTCATAAAGTACGCAAAAGTTAAATCTTTTGTCAACTTTTTTTTTTTTTTTTTTTTTTTTTTTTAATACTTCAAAGCTAGCTGGAGCTACTTGTCCACTAAAAAGTCAAAATATAGAATGTACAGATGTGATTATGAGGTTTTACGTATCTGCAAGGTGTTATTTATATAATAACATCTTGCAGTTATTTATGATATCTGAAAGGTGTTTATTTTATGCATCTAAAGCATTTTAAAAGTAAGGAACACATTTGTGACCACCAGGGAGGAAAGTGTTAAAGAATAATGAAAATTACCCAGGGAAAATGTAGCAATAAGAAACTTTCAATAGAAACAGACTTTCCTGTTAGTGACGAAAAAAATGTCTGACAAAATTATAATTTAATTATCTCATACTCTTTCAATCATAAATCGACTTTTTTTTTTTTTTTTTTTACATTCTTTTAACAAAGATTTGGTGCTTAAATATCACTTTTTATTATTAAGTTTGTCTGAAATTTAAAAAGAAATTATCTTGAAAACTAAAGATCAACTTTTGAAACTAAACTTCTATTCTTTCAATAAAATATATATATACTAGGGAGCTCTGTCCCCTGCAAGCTACGCTCGCCAACCCCCGTTCAGACACCGCAGAATCTAAAATCATGCTAATTTGATCGGTTTTTAAAAGATTAGAGAAGATTGAATTATAATGAAAAAACCTATAGCGATTTCCCCGTAAACGGTTTTCCATTCAATTCCCTTTGATTGCGAAAATTTAAGGCCGAATCAGTTCCTGTGAAGACATCCAATGGTTGTTTTCGTGTTTGATTAAAGAAGATCAGTTAGACATTTGAAAAGAAGCTAAAATAAAATGAATTAAGTAAACAGAGTCTTTGCCGACAGGTATTTTTTAACAGCGTTATAAAACGATTGATATAATACAATTTACTACAATTGCTGCAATTTACTGCTTTAACCCCTTCAAGGGCGGTGTTTCATTTTTGGACAACTTAATTTTAATTCTTAAATGCCACATTGGTACCAGAATATTGGAATGAAAATTTTTCTTTTATTAAGTAAGTGAACAAAATATATCATATAAATATGTCAAATAAATTATCAAATAAATCATATTTCGAAATTTGTTTGTAAATTCCGGTGCCATTCACTGATTTCAACATTTTACGAATAGAAGTACCTTACGCATGAAATGGTTAGACCCATATTAATGTATTTGTTATTTTAAAGTTTCCTTTCTCTTTTAATATTCACGTGTAAATACAATTTTCAAGACATATTCAATATTTTCATGCTTTTAACACGTACTCATTCAATAGTAATTTTAAAGTTTTTTTTTTCTGTTTTTAATAGCCATGTGTAAATAAATTTGTAATCGTTAGGAAATATTATTCTTTGCGCTGTTTTTAGAATTGAAAACAATTTCTATAATAATAGCCTAAGTCATGTGACTATCATCAACAGCTCTTTCGCTTTTCATAAGAAAGGTTTCCATTTTGATTAAAGAATCAAAGTTATTTTTTCGAATAAAACTACATAAAAGTTGCCATGATCGCAAAGAATTCTTGGTACTTTTATGTTAGCCGGGTTCAAATCTCGCCAATAGATTTTTCGGTACTTTTCCGTTATACGAACACCATGCCAAAATGTATGCTAATGCATCAATTATTTCAGCCCTGATCGTGAAAAGGATTTTTGGTACTACTTAGTTATTCCGTCGAGCAAAAATCTATCGCCAAACTATAAGATTAAATGCCAATAATGGTTGATCGTAAATTTCACATTCACTTGACTTTAAGCAAGTTACACGTGTTTACGTCATCAAGTGATTTTTATTTCGACGATTTATTTGTATTTTTATTAATGTTATACTAATTTATTTGTTCTTTCGTTATTTAAAATAAAAATTATGTCAATTTGTTAATTTGGCGAGTAGTTTGGCGATTTATATAATTTGGCGAAATTGGTCGACGGGATAACTAAGTAGTACCGGATTTTTATTGTAAACCCTGCGAAACATTGTGATTTACTGTTATTTGCTATACTTTATTGTATAATAGTTATTTGTTCACTTATTTTAAGTATATATTTGTGATTTAGTAGAATAGTTCTTAAAAGTCTGTTGTTTCCAAGTGTTATATTTTTAAAAGGCTCATTTTACTATCGACAGTGTTTTTCTTTTATTTTTCAAATGTTTCAATTCACATGATTTTCATTTTGCGCCAACTATTGCGCTTGGCGACAATGGTGTCCGTATAACGGAAACATACCATTTTTTTTAACTCGTAAGTTAGCAATTTTTTATTTTTCGAGTGGTAAATTAAAACGGTACTACTTGGTTATCCCATTGACCAAAAGTCTATCGCCAGACTATAAGATTAAATACCAATAATGGTTGATCATAAATGTCACTTTTACTTGACTGTAAGGAAGTTACATGTGTTTGTTTATGCAATCAAGTCATTTTTATTTCGACGCTTTATTTGTATTTGTATTTTTATACTAATTTATTTGTTCTTTCGTTATTTAAAATAAAAATTACGTCAACTTGTAAAATTTGGCTTGTGGTTTGGCGATTTATATAATTTGGCGATATTGGTCATTTGCTATGAATTTGAAATTAAATGTCATGATTTCTTGCATTACTTAATATATAACACAAAGCACCGGGTTTGGCGTGATATTTTCTACGACAATTTGGCGAAAACCTCGTTTTCGAATACCAGTTGCATTATTTATTTTAAATTATTTTCTATTATTTTTAAAATGAAATAACAATAAATAAAAAAAAATAATTAATAACTATAGAGCAAAGCAATTTGTAACTTTTTTTAAAATAAAAAGAAAATAAATGTAAATGAATAAGCAACAATAGCCGGGTTACCATGTCAGGCAAAATAACGCCATTTTGGCGCCAATTAGGTACCCCGGTGCGTATATGACATCTGAGCCTAATATTTTTCTTTTCGTTTCGCTCAAAAAAAAAAAAAAAAAAAAAAAAAAAAAAGAAAAAGAAAGAAAGAAAGAAAGAAGTGAAAGCCATGAATTTTAAATGTTTCCGTTTGAAAGGAATATTTTGTATTAAATAAAATTATAACTAAATACAAAAATAAAAGCATTTTTCTAAGGAGATTTAAGGGAGTCCAAACGGGCCGCCAAATTAATTGAAAACTATAACCTTTTCTGAAATTTGAAAAAAAATATCTATTATAATTGAAATTTGAGTTGTCATCATTAGAAAAAAGTATTTAAAATTAGAAAAAAAAATAATATTTCGAAAACTAATTCGAATTTAAAAATTCTAATACCAGTTTTGAGATCTGTGGATAAATATGGATTTTTGGAGTTAATTTCATCGCAAAGTACCCCATAATTTGGGGGAAATCGCCGTGAAACATAATCAGTTGTTTAATCAGTCATTTCATAGAATCGTTACATAAATTCGTTTCAATTCAGTCGTTTCATTAGGATTTTATATATATAGGGTAGATATATATTTTAAAAGTCTGAAATTTGAGACCATTGTAAAAAGATAAGCATAGTATCCATTAATAAAATGCATAAATTGATCTCTTTTTTATGTAAAAACATTATGTAATAAAAAAAAAGCATCAATGCTTTTTCTTTTAACATAAAAATAAACATAGTTTCCATTAAAAATACATAAATTGATCTCTTTTTTATGTGAAAACATTATGTAATAAAAAAAAGCATCTGTCGTTTTTTATTAAACTAACAGTTGTTATATTTTAACATCGTTATATAGGCACTACATTTTTTTTAATACAAATAATTATAGAGCAATAATTGCAGATTTCCTTATTAAGTTTTTATATAGCACTATCAATAGATTTTTATATGAAATGCTTTTCTTGAGAAATTTTTCTATTGCAATCTCTGTAAATTTCTATATAAATTGAACTACAGGAAATTTTCCATACCAATCTCATTAGATTTCTATGTATTTTTTTTTTCAAATATAAATGCATATATAGATAGATAAATGTAGATTCATGAAGAAATTTTTCATGGCAGGCGTCTCCATCATATAATTTTCGATGAAAACGACAGAAATGGGCGGTCCTTCAGAACTTTCCATGCACTTTGGTCAAGTTTACAAACTTCGTCAGATATGCTAAATGTCGACAGATATTTGGAAATGCCTGAAAAATGGTATTGTTTTTACGAATGTCGACAAATATCTCTGAATATTGGAATACTAATATCATTTTTACAACATTGGCCAATGTAAATAAAATATTAAAAATAAGGCATTAAAAAATAAAGTTTTCTAAAAATGGCAAAATTGTTAAATTTTATTGTTTAGACTACTATTTACGTATTATAATGTTATAAGTAATGCAAAAAAATCGTTTGGATGCTTTCTTTTAAAAACTTTAAGTTACATCTGCGAATATCGGCAGATATTGTAAATTTGATCAACAACATTTCGAATCCTTTTGGTTCCAAATGATACCGTCCCAATCGCGCCCGTCGGCCTAATCGTTCAGTGTTTTCGTGGTTTTCTTCGAGCCTTGGATTTCCAAGCGTAAATACGGGTTAGGTTCCCTTAGAAAGACCCCCACGAAGTTCACTCCCCCCTGGGCCTATATCCCTCGAGCAGATAATTGGCCGTCAAAAATCAACCAATTCAAATGATACCGTTTTTTCACCCCAGTCTTCAAAACGGCACCAATAAGTCACCTTCAGGTTTAACAGTGTAGTCTATATTTATACAGTTCTTCTTTTAAAAATGAGATCTTTTATCAGAATGAAATTTAGCATTTTCATAGATGATTAACACGAAAATGTAATTAGTCAGGCTTTTTATCGCCATATTGCTCAGTGAAGAAATTTTGTCTCTCTTTTTTGTGCTATTATGTCCTATTAGCAAAATAACGAAACGGCTTTTTTAGCAACAAACATACATAATTATATTATTTAATACATTTAATAGATAAGTAGTTTTTTTTGATAAATTTATAATTCATTTCTATATTTAGTAAACGTGTTAAATTAATAAACAGTCAAGTGCGAGGATTACTCGCGCTCAGAGGGTTCAATAAATATATGAATTATTAACAGTATTATTTAAAAAAATCGTTCCTAAAATTATAATAAGACTTTGTAAAAAACTATACAACGTAGAGTTGGGTATCACTGTATGTACTAGACAAGTATGAGTTGGTATACCATAAAAGTTCAAAGAGATATGAATCCTACATAATATCAGATATTGCTATTCTGTATATAACTCTTTTTTTTTTAATCTTGTGCTAATCTGTTTATGATGAACTGCCTGATCTGTTAATTCGGTACTAGCAATAAGAGTAGTGCATATTTAAACTTCATTTGGCATTTCATAAAACTGATTCAGCGTAGCTATAATCTTTTCTTTTTACAGTGCATCTAAAACAAAACGCTTGTTCAAAGTTTAAACTTGGCATTGTGCTAAGCGCTCTTCGAAAGGATGTCACAAAGTTGCAATTCCGCCTTGGTGCGTGCCGCGTTTTTCCATATAGGTTTTTAATTAACTTTTAAAGGCACAGGAGGCATATTGAGAGCTCGATCCAATGTAATCTAGTCGCGAATCCCATAGTATTCATGTGTTTAATCCTAATTAAATTAGTCTGTTTTGAACAACTTGACGTTTATTGCTTTTATACTGCTACAGGGCATTGCATTAAGCAAATTTATCATTAAAAGTTGTTATCTGCGCTTTAAAAGTTGATGATATATAGAGTATGCTGCCCCTGTCATTATGTATGTGCAAGCCGTCTGTGTCTTTAAGGGTTAATATCTCAGCTAATTACCGACGATTTTTTCCGAAAATCATTACCAACAGTGCTTTTATACTCCTCAACACTTTTTCTGAATTCCCGCAAATCGAAGTTTGTGTTTACCGGAAAAATGGGCTTTTCTCAAAAACTACGTGACCTAGGGTAATCGCTATACTTTTCTTGCAAGGTTAACGTCTACTACCTCTAATTTTTATATAATTTTAGTTTGAGTAGATTCGGAAATAGAGGGAGGGGATATATTTTTGCACTACATTGTCGACGATATCTCTGTAGCTATAATACCTAAAATTAAAAGAAATGTATTTTTGAGTTCAGCGTTACGAAAGCTTTCACACGATATACAAAGAAAATATTTTTTCTTCAAGTAGCTTAATTATCCCCTCTTCATTTTCCTAAATATATTTGTAAATGTTTAACCCTTAAAGCTCCTTACACAAATTTTATTTGATCGGCAACACTTTTTAAAAAGGAGTTTCATTCAAGTACACAATTTCAAAACTGCTCTGATTAAATAAGGTGAATTTTATTTTCCTTTATTACTGGTACAAAAAACAAATTTTGCAAAGACTAAGAATGTCTCCGCAGCGGAGCCAACGGATTGGGAAGGGTTAATAATCTGTAAATATGTGGGTCAATAGTATTTATTAGTTCCCCCAATTTGAACTTTCCACGTTCCATAGTTTACGAGTAAAATGGCTGTGACAGACAGACACACGCGTCATCTTAATGGTTGCGTTTTTACTTTTTAAGTAAAGAACCCTAAAAAATAATATTTAATAAGCCTAAAACCAAACAGGTGTAAAATTGATGCAAAAAATTGCGCACCCATACACACTTCTCTATTATTCATTTATATTAATCAACCCATCATATTTGACTGGAATGTATCAGGAACTTTATTGAAGAAGTTTTTTTTAATAAGAGTAATTACAATGGATCTTAATATTTATTAAAACAAGATCTTTATTTTTCCGGTAGCTAAAAATTTTGAAAGCACTAACAACACTAAAAAAGCTGGGAATGATAACATAATTAAAATTACACACAATGTGCTTTATTACTTGAAAAACGAAAACAAAAATATTAATATATGTAAAATTAAATTAATTTCATTATTTTCCATTTTTTAATAGTTTTTTAGCATCTTTCAAGTAATAAAGCACATTATGTGTAATTTAAATTAAAAATTTTTAAAGATGAATTTTAGCATTCTACTTATTTATTTGCTGTTAACATAATCGTTAACTAAACATTTCCAATGGTACGTTATGCATAGTATGTTTTTAAAGTAAAATTCAAAAAATTCTTTAAAAATTATATATTTTAGGAATCAGAAATTTAGAAAAATTCAAGGTATTTGAACTATTAATTCCAAAGACATAAAAATTATGTAACAAATAATGTTTTTGAAATTATATTATCATAAATTATGCATAAGTAACTATTTTATGAAAAGAAACAAAAATATTATATAAAAGAGTTCTCTAAAAAATATTATTTTACATAACAAAAATAATCAATATGATCCTAATAATCTAAAAATTTAAGTCGCTTATTCTTTGGCGAAAACATTGTGTTATTTTTATGCTTATTAAAAATACTGCTTAAGATTTTAGTTCAAACTCAAAAGCTTTTTCAACAACTATTCTAATACCAAATGTAATTAAAGTAAATTTAAGGATGTCTTTATGAAAATAACAGAATTGCTTAAAGAAAATGATCATATTTTGTGAGCAATGTATTTTCTTTCTCTTCACCAAGAAAACTGCATATGAAATCTACAAAGTGTTAGTACTTGAGATATCAAGCGTATTCTTTAGCTGATTAGAAAAACTACAAATTTATTGCTTTCAAAACAGTAGCTGTGTTTTTTGAAACAAATGTTTTTTTCAAGCATTAGTAACCTTTTGCGATTTTTTTCTAATATACCAGGGAGATTTAAATCAAAATCTTTTTTACGTATTATGAGGCAAATGAGAATATACCAAAAATATTGCAATATGTCATCTTTCGATATACTTCCCATGACGCGCAAATACAGGTATTCTAGCTGCTTTAAAATGCTTAGATACCTGGTGAGAAGAATTTATTTGGTTTTGTGTGTATCTATTATATACTGAGGTTTTGACCTTTTTAAAGCTTCGATTTTCTTTTCCTAAGAAATATATATCACATGTGGAATTAATACACAGGGATTAGACGGCTCTTTTGAGTATCCCTAATTCCGAATAGTAAATTTTGTCTTATTTAATCGCATAATTTTTGTTTGATAAATCAAACAAGGATTAATTAAGGTCATTATATCAACTATTCGAGAAAAGAAACAGAATGCTTGCCCTATGCATATGTTCCACATCTAACATTTATGATGTTCAAATACCAAAACATGAATCGTCGCAAGTGGTACATGATTCTTAGATTATTGCATTAACGTGAAGCTTGAAGATTATGTAGCAGCTATCTTTGTACTAAAACTGCAGCCTTCTTCAATGTCGCAGCGTCATCCTGCCATCCATTGTCATTCATTGAATAACACGGATAACTGCCAATTTCTAAATCAATCATACAGCATTCGTAATTTTATCACATTTTTAAGCTTTTCATTTTTATCGCCCTAGTATTTATATCCAATAATTTCTCAATAATAGTCTTAAGTTGGGAAAAAAATTGTTATAACTTTGTTATATATGTGAGATTTTTTTCCCTCCTTTTTCCGAAATTTCATACTGCATGTATCTGAAAGTTATAATGCATTATAATTTAAATTCACTCTATTTTATTCAATGCATCTGCTAATCTTTATCTGACGAATTCCACGTAGATAGTTCCTACATAGATTCCAGGTAAGCGGGGTCATTATCCAACCGTAGATACCAGTGGTGTAGTCGAAAAAAAAAAACAGAGGGTATACGCTCATGGCAGAGCGTATACTTAAGTGTATATATGCCATAGCTTTCTGGGAAACAGAGGGTATACGGTGTTCCTTTAAAAAATCCAGAGGGTATACAGCGTATACCCTCGTTTACCCTCCACTACATGCCTGGTAGATACTGAAAAAGGAACTACCCTTGATCGTAGACCTTTATCTTTCTGTATGTGGCCACATAACGTAAAGAAATAAATAAAAAATAAAAAAATAAATAAGGTTAGTATTAAAAGGCCAGGTTAGTGCTAAAATCATTTTCAAATATACTTTGCTTTTTTCCCACAGATTGCACCTCGCATCTGCCCCTTCAGAAAGGCATCAAATAAAGGATTTAATGACCTATTGTAACGGATATTTTGTCTTCATGAAAAATTTCGATGAATTTCCTTGTTTTAGTAGAAACATCTCGTTCATTAACCCAGCTGCCTGGAGACACTCATACGTATAAATAGTTACACGTATAAATTTGGCGCTGGCATCCCCGATTCCTTTGTCCAAGTAATTTAAACCCTCTCGTAGACTTTTCATATAACGAATTTTTATCTTTCGTTGGTTGGCGTTTATTGGACTCGCTATGGCGGGATATGGTATAATTTGGCATATATTATTACATCTTTGTTTTGGTTACTTCTGCCTTGAACTTCTGTCTGGAAGTGTGTAAAAGTTTACGGGGCCATCACGCCCATTCTAAATCACTGTCTTCTCTTCTCTCAATGTGGCTTGTATATAAAATAATTAAAACCTGGTTTATAAAGAAATTACTGTTATCTTATTTATACAACAGCCTTTGTATCAGTTCTTTCGGGATTACGGATTTTGCTAAGTTTTTACGCAAACAACGTATTAATGACTAGAATGTGCTATTTTAGGCTATAAGATCACGAACAGCTCAATATCTTCATAAACATTTTACAATGAGAATAGCTAAAACACTAGCGTCTGTAGAAATCTATTAACAAACCTGAAGAAAACCATTTGAAGAATGTTGTTTAAATAAATAACCCTTTAAATTCCTTTCTCCCAATAAAGATTCGTTTTATTTGCAACATCGGCAATATTACTTAAATTATTTCTGAACATAATGTTTCAAAAGAGCCTTAATATTAATGATCCATAAATTATGTAAGCTGTATTCAAAATAGGTAATTGTCTGATAAAAATTTATTCCAACTATTTACTTGGAATCACCATCATTAGTTTCAGATGCAGATATGTTATTTTAACATAAGTAAGTAGAAAAGTTTAGCAGTAATGTCCTTTAAGCATGTATTCAAAAGTATTGGAAAAACACTGAAACAGATAACATTTACGGAAAATCAATGACGTTTTCCCTTTCACAATTTTAAGTTTCATAATGAGAAATTTAATGCTTCAGCATGCTTTATTACTCATGATTTTAATACAGTGTCAAGCTTTTCCAAATTAGTTATGTATTTTAAATTAAATTGATATTTAAATGCAGTTTTGAATTTTAAAACTTTAATGATTTAAAAAATGTATTGGTAATTTGCAGTAAAAACTGTTGTAATGGAGTACACAGAACATTAGTTTTTATTTTTAAATGTACTTATTTAACTCTTTAATGGTGTTTTGTCTCTCAGATGCTTCGCAATACATTTTGATGTTGTTTTCTGATATGCTATCGAGCTCAATTTTTTTCTCATTTACTAAAAATTATTATTTAAATTATTATTTATTGTTTCCCTCTGAAATTTCAGAGGTATTTGATCAATAAAAAATATTCTGGTAGTGAAAACAAACATGTTCTATGTATATCGCAATGACCAAAATACAGTATTTTAAATTTCTAAAATTCAGCGATTAAAAATTTCTGTAACAAATGTTTTCAAATTATATAGGGGTGACATATCATTGGATTATTTATTATTGCATTACGAAATCGAATCGCTTTTTCAAAAATATAAACAATAGTTTTGAAAACACTATGAAAATTTCCTAATTTAACCCATTTCTCTATATATTCGTATTTCATGTATAAGAATTTAGACTCAATTCAAATAATTTTATTTAGTGTTAATTTTACAGACTTCAGATATATTTTACTATTGAAAACTATTCACATCATGAAATTAAATACATTTTATATACTTTATAATGATTAAAATACAATATTTCAAATAGTTTATGTCCAGCTATTAAAAGTTTGATAACAAATGTCTTCAAGATCGGAAATTAGAAATTAATGATATGGGGGGGGGGGGTGGGATAATCTTTGCATTATTTATTATTGCATCACGAAATCGAATTGCATTTTGAAAAGTATAAACCATAATTTTTAAAAACGCATGGCAAATTTCCTAATTTTACCCTTTTTATCGATACACTTGTTCTATAAGAATTTAAACCCGATTCAATAAGTAGTATTATTTATTGTTAAATTTAGACACTTCAGATGCATTTAACAATTGAAAACTATTCGCATGTTGAAACCAAACATGCTCTAGAATCGGTAAAATAAAATATTTCAAATAGTTGACGTCCAGCGATTAAAATTTTGAGAATAAATGTTTTCAAGATCAGAAATTTAGCCTTCAGGATTTATTGATGTCAGTCTTTGAATTATGCGCTTAACAAACATGGAATCATTTATGTACAACTCCAATAAGCGCTGTGTGACATTTCAGGACTAGGAAAATAAAGGTGAAATTCCATTAATCATGTTGGTTACCACGAAAGGATAATTTCTATTCCAAAAGTTATTCTAATATTTGGAAAATAACGGTATACTAGAATAGCAGATTGTAGAATTAGAAACATATGCGAGACTTATTAGCTTTAGTACATCTGACGTATTTGAGCTCGTGAATAATAAGATAATAATTTTATTTGAAGCACATCACTGATTTAAAAAAAAATAACTGAACTTTACAAATTTTCGGGAGTTATTTACATTATCTTAAAACAGTAATAACTTTATATTTAATATATAATGTCTAGCGGTCTAAAGTCTAATTTAATGTTATTCCACAGAATGTTACATTCCAACCCATTAAGAAATTTGAGGTTCGCCCATAGGCATTTCTTTATACGGGATGTCCACTCTTAAAGTTATATAATAGCAAAATCTGTAGCTATTAATTTTAGAGTTATGGTTTCAATTGCAAAATTATTTCAAATCTTGTTGCTCATCGTAGCAAAATCCTTTTACGTCAAAATAGTCATATTTTAAAATTTACGAAATACTTTTTTTTAGTGTTTCCTGAATTATGCAATATATATTTAGAGGAAAAATTTCCGTGCCCTAACAAGTAAAACAGTGAAAACTATTGTAGGCATTCAATCTAATATTTTATCTTCATCAACAATACTGCCTTTAAATAAACATCTATCTTGAAAGTAAATTTCCGGTAGAGCTTTAAAACATACGTATCAATGAATCCCATGAAATCATGAAATCATATTAATCCCATGAAATCTTCTGTTAATATTAAGATTAAGACATTAACCACAGAAGGGGAAAATGTTGCTGTCCATAAAAAATGATGTAATGTTTAAACAAAACTACATTTGCATTCTGAACAATTCTCCCATTGAAACAAAAATGCGGATATGATAGAAAAATTGGGTTTTTCAATTTTACCGTTTTTCTTTGAAAATAAGACAAGGTCTAATATTTTTGTTCGCTAAAAGACTCATTAGGGCTTTTTTGCAAGATATTTTGTTTTATACACAACGTTTTACATTTGAAATAATCCTCATGCCTTCAAATATTCATGTTCAAAATTACAGTAATTAAAATACAGTCATATAATCTTTTCTGCAGCATCATCATAAAGCTTTAAACCATAAATTCTGGACTAATTTTCAAGCACCTCTTTTTTTTCTGAACGCATTGACTCTAATCTTTCATCTACACCAATGATACTGCCCTTTAAATAAGCCTTTCTTGTGGAAGTAAATTTGCTGTCATCTAGTGAATTAAAACATACGTCACGGTGATTTTATCCCATGAACTTTCCCGTTAATATTGAGATTGAGACATCGATCTCATAAGGGCGAAATGCTGCTGCCCATGAAAATGTTTAAACAAAACGAGCAATTTCATTATGAACATTTCTTCTACTGAAACAAAAATTGCGGGTTTGATGGGAAAATGAGGTTTCTCACTTTTTTTATACTATTCCCTGTATAAAGATTTAAAAAGATTGTAAAACCATTAAGTATAATATATATTAAAGACCTTTTCCGATTGAGTGACTTTGAAAAGTTAAGAAGATACCTTAGAAAGTGTCCTATTTCAGCAATGAAAAGAGGCTTATTTTGGGGTAAGTTTTATATTACGAGCATTCGGAAAAAATATGCTCGGTTTTACTTTCCGATTAAATATTCCCTACGTAGAACCCAGGGCTGCGGAGTCGGAGTCGGGATCATGGAGTCGGAGTCGGGTCGGTGTGATTTTTCAGTGAAAAGAGCCGGAGTCGGATTCGCTAAAAATATGACGACTCAATCATTAAATTGATTCATTTACTTATTTCTTCAGCTAATAGACGACACTATTGTACAGTAATTAAATTAAAGTGAGTTAAAGGTTTAAAGTGAGTTTTGAAAGGTTTTTTTTTTTTTTTGTAAATTAAGTCCAACTCAACCCGAATCCCGTGTCTTTAAGTCAGTCCGAAGCGAACCGGAAAGAAACCTGAACGATGAACCCGATCCGAAATGAAATAAAATCAAAATTTTATTGGAATTATGAAAAATAGTCATCTCTAACAGCACTTTTATTTTTTGTGTAGGAAAAGGAATATATATTTACTTATTCGACTTATAAGTTAAACGATATTATGGACTTTCTTTTGAAAAATCGGGTCAACCCGACCCGAACCCACAATAATAATTATCAGACTGGCCCACAACGAAAAACATTTAGCGCCAACTCAATCGGAACCACCGTTCGAATCGGACCCTAACGACTGCAACAATCTACTTCAGATAACAATGGATGTTTCACTTATCCTTTGTTCAACTTATACTGCCTAATTTTTCAGTATTTCAGATAAAAGAGAATGTGTGTAAAATAAGAAACTGATTAAAGCCGCTATCACTACAATATAGGACAACTCATACAGAATTTTTATCATTAAAACAAAAAACTGCAATTTTCTTCTTATATTTCTTACCCAAAACTTAGACGTTCTTCTGTTTCTAAACCCCAACTAGAGTCTTCCAAAGGCTGTGTTGCACCCGACCCGAATCTGAAATTTCTGCAGAAAGTCAACCCGAAACCCGACAAAAAAGGAATTCGTCAACCAAATCCGAAAATGGAAAAAAAGTCGTCAATCCGACCCTAATTCGAGACGAAAGAAAATTAGTTGATATTTTATAGAATAAACAATTATTAAAAAAAAAGCCTACAATTTATCTTTTTCGTATAAAAAGGAACTTAAGTACACTCATTAATATTCAAATATATAGATTTTTCATTTGAAAAATAATCAGTACATATTCTCTTTTGAAAAATCAGGTCAAATCAAAAGTGTCAAAACCTGACCCGCAGCATTTAAAGTCTATCTGGTTCGGTCTAAATTTGATTATCCTATCGGATGGAGGACCGTAATTCTAACCTACTGTAGAAAAAACAATTATTTCATGCATTTTGAGAGGAAAGTGAAGAAACTCATTTCATTCCTCAAAATGGCAGGCATTTTTCTTTTTCTTTTCTTTCTTTTTTTTTTTTTTTTTTTGTAATGTATATTTTAAGATTTCTTTTATTTTTTCACTTTTTTCATGATTATTCCTTATTTGTCGATTCCCCCCACCCCCATCTCCCCGAAAGCAGCATTAATTTATTTAAGATTTTATTAGTATAGTGTAGATCAGCTGTACTCAACTTTTTTTTTTCGCGGCTCGCAAACATGAGTTTCCGAATTTAGGCGGGCCGCACACACTTATAAAAGGGTAAAAAAAAAAACAGTAATTAAAATAACATAAGTAGTTTAACAATGCAATATAAATAGAGGTTTGAACGTTTGCTGCGGTAGAAATATTACCAAAAAATTTAGACCACTCTTTCCAAATAATAAACTTCGTAGTAGATTTCTATTGCAAATGCTGTTGAAATATGCAGGGAAGTTTGCTGCTTGGCTAAAGTGGTGTAAAATGTTTTCGGTGCCGATCTTTTCCACGACAAAAGTACAATCCTAAAAATCAGCTATATAATAAGTATAAAACGTAATAATATAGCAATGTAGATTTTCCAAGTTCTTAAGGAGGAAAAAAGGATGTTTTCTCTTATAAATCAATATTTTGCTCAATGATTTTTTTTTAAATTGTAGAAATCAAATATATAGTGAAAGCTTAACCCATTAAGGATGAGCTTCTTTTACACATCTTTTAATTCTTCGACACCAGTTCTTTCCACATTGTAATTTTGAATTATTTAATCGCTCAAAATGTGAGACAGATAATGTGAAAATTTCCAAACTAAAATACTGGTATTCAAATTTAAAAGTTTTGTTAGGCTTACGTGGCAAGTTTTCTTGCCAACCGGCTTTAATGAGTTAATTTGGAATGATGTTTGATTAATTTTGATTTGCAGCTGACAAGATAGAAATCCTTTGTACGTATATGTAACTTCGAATTATATTTAGGTAAGTGAATCTTTTTAATTGTAAAATAATTACTATTTTTATTTAATGTATTGCATATTCCGAATCGAAATTCATAAACGTACATTATGATTATACGGCGGTTATAAAACTAAAATATTAGAAACTAGCATCCTTCACCCGCTACGCTGGTCGGTTTCTCTAAAAGAATCTCGAATCAAACGAAATATATCTAGCAATGATGAAAAAAAAATTTTTCAATATCTAATCAAGTATCCGTAAGTGTTATCTTATTTGTATAATCTTACCTTATCCAGTTAAAATCGATGTTGGCGACATAATAGACAAAATAAATCTAAAATCACTGAAGTACTCGTGTTTAACTATTGTTTATTATCTTGAATTTCCTGATTCTACCTGAAACTGCTGCTGAGATATGGCGAAATGTCCTAAAATTTTTGTCCACCCCTGTAACACCCTTAGGGGAGGGGGAGGGGTGATTTCTAAAATCCCCGAAAGATGTGTTTAATTATTTTTTTTAATAGGTTTGCTATCCTGAACTTCTCGCTCCTACCTAAAACTGCTGCTGAGATATCGCGAAATGATTTAAAATTTGTGATCACCGCATTAAAGCCCTTAGGTGGGAATTTATAACATCAATAAAATTCTTGTTTAAGTATGTTTCAGTATATTAGTTATCCTGAAATCATGCCTCTATCTAAAACTTCTGCAGAGATATGGCGAAATGATTTAATAGTTTCAACCCTCGCATTAATTCTTTTAGGGGGTGAGGATTTTTAAAATCGCTCAAATACGTATTTAATTATTTTTTAATAAGTTTTACATCCTGAATTTCTCGCTTCCACCTAAAACGGCTGCTGAGATGTGGCCAAATGTTCAGGAATTGTCGTCCCCCATTTTAACCCCCTTAGGCGGGATTTCTAAAATCGCTGAAATACATGTTTAATTATTTTTTTAGCAAATTTATTTTCTGGAATTTCAGGATGCTACAAAAAACGGCAGCTGAGATATGGCCGAATGCTTTAAAATTTTCGACTCCTTCTGTAACACCCTTATGAGGGAACTTTTCAAAAATCATTTCTTAGTGTCATAAAAAGACTTTTCGCCGAATTTTTATGCTTCTAGGTTCAGTAGTTTGGGTTGTGAGTTTATTATGATTCAGTCAGGATAAAATCTGATATACATAGGGCAGATGTGCCAGTAATAGACACCTTTCAATTTTTATGGTTTATAAAAAAATAACCAATAAAAATTTACCTTTTATTATTTTTTTCATAACCCCCCTTTGCATATTTTATAATTTTGCATTATTGTTGACACCCTTAATCAAACCGATCAGGAAGCAGAAAATAATGTTTAGAAGTTCCACTCTTTTTCAGTGAAAATCTTAATGAACATGCTAAGAGCTGGATTGATTTAATAAATTTATATATTCCTTATTTTCTTGCAAAATTTGCAGTTTTTTGTTTTGGTAGTAATAGAAAACTTTGAATTACTGATAGCCATTTATAAAATTTCCTTTAATATTTAAGATTTTAAGAGGGGTTAGGGGTCTGCACGGGCCGAAATTTCCAGGCTCGGAACTAGACTCAGCCCGACTCATAGAAAAAAAATCCGGCTCGATACAAAAATTAAAAGTTCGACCCGGCCCGAGTGAATTTCTACAAAACATCGATTTGGTTAAAAATTCGTCTCGTACGAGAAGTTCTGACCAAAAATATTTATCTTAACTTTTTTTTTTCATGGTTATAATCTTCATTGTTATAGAAGTGCCGCTGGCTGCGATATTTATTTTTTTAATGAATCTTTATTTCTTGTATATAAATGTTTCAGTTATCATTAATATTGTTAATCCATATTCTATGTATTGAAGTGTTAAAAATCTGAAAAATGCAGTGCATTAAGATCTTTTAACACGGAATTGCACAGGAAAGAAAAAAAAATGAGTTGTTATAGACAAGTTTTCTTCTTTGATAAAATTTTAATAGTTCATTCATTTTTTTATGTATATAACTCTGCCTTGCATATATTATAATCAGGAAATCAAACCAGTTAGGAAGTAGAAAATATCGTTTAAGGGCACAGTCAAAGAGGGCTCATATGGCTCAATCCCTCGCCATTTAAATAAAAACAATTAATTTACAGAAGTTCTTGAAGATTGTGTTTATTTTGTGTCTTATTTTGTGTCTCGAATATTTGCTTACTCATCTCTGACCATAAAAAAAAAAAAAAAAAAAAAAAAAATTGTAATATTAATGAAAGCTACAGTAATCATGCAACTAGTAAATCTGCAGAACAGTGACCTCAAACACCAGTTCTACAGTTTTAATTTGAAATTATTTTATTTAGTATTTAAAATAAAACTCACAGTATCATTTCTTTCATATTTGTAATATTAATTATTACAACTAACATATCAAGAAGTCTCTGGAAGTTTAAGTGTTAAAAATAAGGAGACAAAACCATACACTAGTACTCCGAAACTTTTTTTTTAATTATTACCTTTTAAATCCCCCCCCCACGCACTGTCTCCATAATTTGATAGCTGTAATTACCTGACACTTAATATTTTAAACTATCCATCAAAAGAATTAAAAATTCAATGTTCTTATAATTACAATAATCGATGCAAAAGTGAATGATTATCACAAATATTTTATTAATTACTGGTATCCTAAATGTTAAATTTATTTAAAAATAATTATTTTGTTTCGTTAGTATGCTTCCATTAAATTCTAGTTCTAAATACAGTAATAAAAACAATTATATTTATTACTTTTTATGGGGTGTCCATTACTGGAATAGAGAGTGTCCATTACTGGAACAAAGGGTGTCCATTACTGGCATTTTAGGTGTTTTAATATATGCCTGCTATTTACAATAAAATTTTGATTCATATTGGGAAATGAGACTATGGGAATGGTTAAATATTGTTGATAAATTAATATAATATTGAAAAAACTGGAATATAATACACATAGCTATTAGTTAAAAAAAGTTTTTTAGAGAAATTCCTTAAGGGTGTCTATTACTAGCACATCTACCCTATTTATAGATATATAGATATGTAACCCATATAATCCGACTGGCAGGATTTCCTGCAAAGCATTATAGAAAGTTTAGCGCTTAAAAAAAATTAAATTGTTCGGTTGGCACCAGTTTTTTGAAATAATAATTTTCCTCTTACTTGAAGAATGATGTATTAGATGAATGGAATATTACTCTTAAAGAGCCGAGTAATTATCCTCATGTTATAAAAATGTAGTTATCTACATTTAAGATTGTAATGCCTGTATTTATAATTTACAGTTTATATATCAATTTCAGACATTAATTATTACTTTAAAGACAATTGTAATCACTGTAATATATACAGGTCTGTTTCCATAAAATACATTTAAAAAATATATATTAGACGCCACATTAAAATTTCTTTATTGGTTTTTTAAATGTGACATCTAATATATTATTTTAAATGTTACATCAAATATATTTTATGGAAACAGACCTGTATATATTACAGTGATTAAAATTGTCTTTAAAGTATGAATTAATGTCTGAAATTGGTATATAAACTGTAAATTATAAATACAAGCATTACAATCTTAAACGTAGATAACTATATTTTTATAATATGAGGATAATTACTCGGCTCTTTAAAAGTAATATTCCTTTCATCTAATACATCATTCTTCAAGTAAGAGGAAAATTATTATTTCGAAAAACTGGTGCCAACCGAACAATTTAATTTTTTAAAGCGCTAAACTGTCTATAATGCTTGGCAGGAAATCCTGCCAGTCGGATTATATGGGTTATATATCTATGTATCTATAAATAGAGTAGATGTGCCAGTAATGGACACCCTTAAGGAATTTCTCTAAAAATTGTTTTTTAAGTAATAGTTATGTGTATTATAGTCCAGTTTTTTCAATATTATATTAATTTACCAACAATATTTAACCATTACCATAGTATCATTTCCCAATATGAATCAAAATTTAATTGTAAATAGCAGAAATATATCAAAACACCGAAAATGCAGTAAAGTATTTAACCGTACTATGATACATCTGCTTCGTTTTACGGCTGACACAGGAACGTTATTTTTTAGAGGAGACACTTTAATAGCTGGGAAAAAGAAATAGTATACCGGGGATAAAAAAGATTTTATCGAGTTAAGAAAATGATTTTTCTCGACACTCGAATATTTTTTCCTTTGCTAAATCTATAAACAAATCAAATATATCAATTTATTCTCGCATATTTATTCTTAAATATCAAATTTGAGAGCTCGTTATTCATTACATTGAATTATATCATAATGTTATTTTTAACTCTTTGCGCTAATATCGTTTTAATTATTCCAAAGATTTAAAAAAAAAAAACTTTATGTCATTTGTTAGGCAGTAATTCTATGCAGAATTTTTAAAGCTTCAACCATACATTAAATACGTGTTTCAAGATAAAGCTATTAATTACTGATTAACTTTAGATGGATGAATGACATGACAGATTAGAAGAATCTGCTCTCTACATTTGACTACAAATGAACAATTCTTTAAACATGCTGTCCGAAATCTAAAATAAAGCACAGCGGTTTTCATTCTATTCGCCAATATCATACAAGAAAACCCCGAGGGTGAAATTTTACTGAAGAATGGCGAACAAAAATGTAATCCTTAACAACTAGACAATTAATATTCATTTATATAAATTTTAAAAAATTAATGACTTTCAAGCAAAGCCTCATTCCCAAAAGAGGATTACAGCTTGTAACAACGAAGAGCAGAAGAATCATTCATAATAAAATGTAATTGTTCCCCCAAGATCAGCGATTTGAAAAATAACGTTTTACATTTGTTAGTATAATTCTCTTTTTACAACATTTAAATATTTTATAAAATACTTAAATGACTTTGCTTTGTAAGAAAAGTTATCTTGTCATTGTGCTAGCTTATTAGAATTTTTAAAATTAACTTTACAGTGTGTAGGGATATAAAGTAATCCTTTAAATTACAAATAACCTTTTTAATTGTTTCCTCAAAATCTTAAAAAGGAAAGCTGTTCTGTGTTAGATATAAGATTTATTCTTTGTGCTCAACATTTTTGATTAATCAGCATTTTTTTTACCAACTTTAAGCAAAAAAGTTTATACAATTTGTTTGTATTTTATATATATTTTTTTCTTTTGTGTAATGTATGTTCACGTATATTTTTTTGAAAAGATGCTTCTATTTCGATAGTACTTTTTGGTTGCCTCTTACCAACCAAACATTACCTCACCTTTTTTATGGTGGTCTCAGGAACTAAGGATACATTTCCTAGTTAATTTTAAATCGCATTAAAGTAAGCAGAAGAAAACTCAAGAAATTATTTCTACCTTTTCTTAAGTTCTACAGCTATTTGGTAAGAATCCTGAACCAAAAATGTTTATGACTTAAATTGGGATACGGTACTTTCTAAAACGTTGGCGTTTAAAACATACATTGAACTGCATGATTAACACATATTAAAGTAAAATTTATAACTCCTTTTTCCAAACTCAATCAAACTTCAATTCAAAGTATCATTAGAAATTTCGTAATTAATGAAATCTTCTTTTTCAGTGCTCTTTAAGGTGAAATGTGCGGATGGGAAAGTTTGTTTTTCAGGATCTTATGTACAAGGTGCGCTCTTTAGCAAACTGATATAGGTTGTTTTTATCTGTGCATATCCAAAATAGCGTTACTTCTATTGTCTCCCTTAATCTTTCTACATATCTTCGGATAAACAGTTTAATGAGTATAATTCAACTGACACAATTACAAACTTTTAGAAACTGGTGTTACAAAAGTTTGTTAAAAGTCATGTTTACCCAAAAACATTTATTTGGACAAATCTAATAAAAAAAAAAAAAAAAAAAACGTCTGGAGGACTATCCTTTAGCCCTTTAAAACCAAAATATTTTTGGAAGAAATAAAAAGTTTTGTTTTTTTCCCATAATTAATAGGATCATATCTGATTGAAAAAAAAAATATTTAAAAAATACCGGATATCAGCTTATGCTAAGAGAAGATCCACGCAATTGTGTGGGTACAGGCTCGATATTAAATCCCACAAAAAGAGGATTTTTTTTTATTATTACTTGTTCTTTAGGTTCACCTACACAATTGTGTCGATCAGGTCTTAAAGGGTTAGAACTTGTTCACGGTCTTACTAAGTTCTATCAATACGAGTTCTAATGTTAACTAAATTGTCGACGCTGTATGCCTATCACTGTCTTTATATAGTAATTAGACAGTCTTAAAAGCCTGTTGACAACTAGTGGTATGTAACTGTAAACAGCATTTAATTTTTTATTAATATTTTTTACCATATTTTTCCGGTGTAAAATTTAGTCTTTTTCTCTATACGAAAAAAAATTATGTTATCCTGGTAGATATATCAGCTTGTCATATAAAAGAGCATAGATATAGACATCTTCTCGATAACATCCTTTACTGTCCGCTAAGAGCGGCCACGTGCCTTGCAAAATATTACAAAAGATTTCCACTTTTGGCTATTTCATACGTATATTATATACACACGTATTGTTGTGCAAGAATTTACATTTAACTAAAGCTATATCAACTGTTTTAGTGAAATTATGTTCTCAAATAACAGAAAAATATATCTACTAAAAAACAACTTTTCAAAAGTAAAAAAAAAGCCAAGCAAAAAAAAAAAAAAAAAAAAAAAAAAAAAAAAGAAAAGAAAAGAAAAAAGGGGAAAGTTGTGGCTAAAAAATAGTGTGATATCAAATTTCCAAGCTAATATTATGATACTTATTTAACATTTTTTATTAAAAATTTACCATATGTAAGTCGAGTACCTAAGTATGCGTTGATAGAAAGCCTTTTCTCCTTTACTAAATACATCATAACGTGTTTCTGAAAATTAATTTTTTTTAATTATGCATGATGGGCTTGGCGGCCATCTTTCCATATTTTACACAAATTTCTAAGCACACAAGTTCATTGTTAAGATTGGAAGTTCGAAATTGTTACTAAAGCAAACATTTTATTCTTTTAATTTATGGAAATGAGTACCTAAAAATTTGTGTCTAAAAATAAAGCTGAAGTAACTTCAGGTTTCCTCTTATGATTCTCTTTTTTCGTAGGGGGTTAATTAATTAGTTAAAGCAGTAAAAATCAATTTGTTTTTTCAAAATAAAAAACTTTCTTAATTTATCTGTCTGTAGCTAAAACTAGAAGTTCGAAATTCTTAATAATGCAAATATGTTACGAGCTTGAGTGCTTAGAAATTTGTGTAAAATATGGAAAGATGGCCGCCAAGCCCATCATGCATAATTAAAAAAAAATTAATTTTCAGAAACACGTTATGATGTATTTAGTAAAGGAGAAAAGGCTTTCTATCAACGCATACTTAGGTACTCGACTTACATATGGTAAATTTTTAATAAAAAATGTTAAATAAGTACCATAATATTAGCTTGGAAATTTGATATCACACTATTTTTTAGCCACAACTTTCCCCTTTTTTCTTTTCTTTTCTTTTTTTTTTTTTTTTTTTTTTTGCTTGGCTTTTTTTTTACTTTTGAAAAGTTGTTTTTTAGTAGATATCAGTTCTTTTTTTTAAACAGATTATATATAATTGAAATAATTCTACTCGCTAAAATTAGTCCTGGTATAGCCTTTATAAGTAGGGAACAAACACAATAGTATACACTTTGTTTACCTATCATTCATTTTTTAGAGTAATTAATAATTTAAAAGTAAGGAAAGTCAATTTCTTCTTTCAAAGTATCAGTCTTTCTCAATTTATATCGCCTTAAAATTTTCTATGAAGGATGAAAATTTAGTAAAAATCAAATAGAGTCAAAATAAAATATATATTTACAGTTAGTCTGTCAGTTAATTGTTTGTTCTAACTTTTTTTTGCTGACGGTTTTGCAAAATAAATTTATCTTTACAAATAGCTACGGAAAATCCGAGAATGAAGCCCCGCAGGCATCCAAAGAATCGAAGATCTGCCTAAAGAAGTAAATCTAGCAATTCTAGACATGATGATGAAACATTTTTGATAAAAAAAAATCTAAAAATTTAAAGATATAAACTGTACATATAACTTCATCTTCATTTAGATCGTGTTATAGAGAAGAAAGAATAAATATGTAATTTTACTCAAGTCTGTTTATCCATACCTATTTGCATAAATGTGAGAATATAATTTCGTACAAAAATTCCCGTAAATTGATTATATTTAATAGTCTATTATTAAAGCCGCATAAACATTAGAATAAATTTTTTTTGCAGTTAAAAATTGCTTGAAATCTATAGTCTTATCATTCGTCAAATTTGTTATATGTTTTTTTTAATACCCAGACACCTTTTCTAAACTCTGACCAAAGATCACAGAAATACTGAAATTATCCAGATACTTATACCTTTCTATCGTATTTCTTTTTTTGAGTGGGGGGAGGGGTGAGGAAGGGCGCTTAAGAACTTCGTTTTGTTCTTAGAATTCTGAATTAATCATTGAAAAGATCTGCCTACGTAAGTCTTGTTGCAGAATTTTCATTAGGTAAGAGTTGCATCAACTTATACATCATGTGAATATCTTAAATTACTTTTGTAAAATACTAGATGGGAGCCATTGATATTTTCAGAGCATTTGCCTACATTTTAAACTTAAATTATTTACAACTATTCATTAATTTTCTATACGAATTAAAGAAGTCGTTGTTTCCATGGCAACTGTACCTTTCACTATTGCTTGTTTGTTTGTTTGTTTTATTGAACACATATATATCAGATCACGTGAGGATCACGGCGGTATTTGAACCCGCCCCCACCTACGTTCTCAAGCGATTAGCGGCGTGGTGTCTTATCCTCAGCCACGGTGGGCCACTATTGCTTTATCTAATTCCCAGATACTCAAATTTAACCAGCTGCGCTTAGAATCATGCTCATAACAGAGTACATTTATATGTAAGAGTGGTGACACATATGCACAAGTCGTGTACTCATATTCAAGTTTTTGTCCAAAGTACAGTAACTCAGTTTTCATTAATAGACGTGGAAGATTTCGATTAAACTAACCAAAAAAGTTTAAAAACATTTGCTTTCTGATTTGATTTTATTCAAAATCGTCTTAACCAACCAGAGTTAATGTCCGGGATCCAGAGTGTTTACTGCAAACATAAAAAAAGTTTTCAAAAATGCAGGCTTTTGATTGATCAATCTCATCGCGCTAATAGCGTGAAATCTATCTTGATCCCGGTCTATTCAACGTCCTTTAAATATTCGAGAAAGCCTTGACAAGTCAGGAAAATATCACACAAAGCAGGCAAAACAAAGAAGAAAAATCATTCATTGGCTCGTTCATATCCACGAGCGAATGAATGATTTTGTTCCTTTGCTTTGCCTGCTTTGTGTGATGTTTTTGTGACGCGTGTCAAGACTTTCTCAAATATTTAAGGGGCGTTTGTTTATTTCACCACCATGAAGCTATGAAAGGAGAGGAGCAGGCATGTCAATCTTCCCGTGTGAAAAACTACATAAAGAAAACGAGTTCTTTCCCCCTCTTCTGCCCTTTTCTCTCTTGATTTTGACCGATAGCAGCCCATTTAGCAGTCTCCATAGCAAGATGCAGCTATATATGGCGGACGCAAGGGGGAGGGTGTTAGCGTGACCAATGACATAATAGGCCAGTTTATGACGTTTAAAAGTCACACGGAGTTGGATCATCTTTACACGATGATTAGTACAAAGCGGTGCGCCGATTTTTTTTGTGTCCATTGCCGTGTACAGATAATCAACTCCACACTTAGGAACAGCTTCAAATGACGTCATCTACTTCGAGGCAAACGAAAAAGGACAGGCTACCGCGGCGCTACAGCGTCTAGAATATATAGTGTGGAAATCCAATCAGTCGATCACAGCGATATCTGCAGGATATTTCCCAAAACTCCAAGACAATTTGGTCTAGACGCTGTAACATTTTTTTAAAACGTTTTATTAACTTACATTTGACCTGTGTGCTTGGCGTCAAACCCGCTGTAATAATACGATGTTTACTTTGAAATTTGAAAATATGTAGCAGATGTCGCTGCGATAATCTCCCTGGATTTCAGCGTCAGTGCACATTTAAGGGATACACTTTTTAGCGGTTCTTGGATAGCAAATTTCCACATTATGTATTCTAGACGCTGTAGCGGTGCATTACACATGTCTCTTTCTTCTTTAAAAAATATCCTGCAGATGTCGATGCAAATGACTGTTTGGAATTCGACATCGTTGTACATTTAAGGGATTCAATACTTTCGCGCTTTTTTAAGTATTGCCGGGATAGTCGATTTCTACAACATATAATCTAGACGCTATAACGGAGCTATAGTTTCTAGAAGATATAGTTTAAAAATCGGCTTATTAAAAAAGTGCTAAAAATTGTATCCCATAAATGTTGAACGGGGCTGAACGACGAATGTCGATTACAGCGACATATGGTAATTCCAACATAACTATTTCAAAAGAAAATGTTTCGCTCAGAGAAGATCTAGAAAATGTTGCTCCCATCGACATTTGTCATTCAGTATTTTTCAATATTTATGGGATTCAATTTTTAGCACTTTTTAAAGAATTACTGGAATAGCCGGTTTTCACACTGTGACCGTGATCTAGGTAGATTTTTCTGTGTTATCGTAACGAGATTGACCAATCAGAAGCCAGAATTTTTGCTAACTTTTCACTGTTTGCAAAATTGTACCTGGATACCGGCCTATATTTCTAGACGCTATAACTGAGCTCAGGAATAGTACAGAAAGCAAACTCTGTATTTTGATACATTAAGGCCGGGATCTAATTAGGAACAAGTGTGTCTCTATAACGAAGTAGCGACATACGGCCAATAAGTGTTTATTGGTAAAAGTGATAAAAAAAAATCGTTAAAGTTCTTTACGAGCATGCCATTATCGCCAGGTTAATGCATGCTGAATTATTTCCCTAGTCTAATAGAGATCGTCCATGCGCGTATCTTCTAATGGAGGATATTCCAAATATGGGTTCGAGGCTGAAAAAGTCACGTGGTACCGGTAATTTACCCAAAGAATTTCTAACTGATAGAAGGGAAACAGGAAACTACACTGTTAAAAATATCGTGAAAAATTACCTCGGTTCTTACAGGTTCTCTATTTTCTGACCAATGAGAACGCTACATAAACGCCTATGAAGCGTTCTCATTGGTCAGAATACAGATAGCCTTTAAAAACAGAGGTAATTTTTCACGATATTTTTAACAGTGTACTACTGCTTTCTCCCATGAACTGTTTCCTTGGCTAGCGGGGATTTACATTACGTAGACGGAGCCTTCCCTTCTTTACGCTAGACGTTCTTGCCTTGACCATGTGATCATAACGTAGATTGAATATCCTCTATTCAAGAAAGCGGATTGCCGTACTTTCGACAAAAGCTTGAAATGAGCATGTCTCCTGTGCATATATCACCACTCTTATGTATAAAGGCTCTCTGTTATGGTGTTGTTTCTGATACAGCGCCTAGAATACCTAGTGTGGAAATATGCTATCCAAACAGTTCTAAAAATTTGTATCCCTTAAATGTGCGACGATACTGCTAAAATTTCAAGTGTCGATCGCAGCGACATCTGTGGGATTTTCGTATTACTATTATTACATTGTATAGACTAGCAATTTCTTGCAGTTGTAGAAAATATCCTGCAGATGCCGCTGCGATCTGCATATTACAGCAGTATCATTGCACATTTAAGGGATACAATATTTTAGCGCTTTTTTAAGTATTACAGGGTTAGCCGATTTCAACACTATATATTCTAGGCGCTATAGTTTCTGAGCGCTGTTGGTTAAATTTCGATATTCGTGTTTTAGAGTGAGCAATAGAGAAAAGTACTAAAACTATTGAAACAACAACTTCTTTAATATTGAAATGTATAGCAAAGGAGTTCAGAATCAATGCCTTAAATAGTTTCGAATGCGCACTGTTGTTATGACATCAATACCCTTCCTGGATGTGGAAATGCAAAATTGTGTTCAACATAATTGGCCGCAATCTAGATAGATTTTTCGCTGTTAGCGAAACGAGATTCATTAATCAGAAGCTTGCACTTTTGCGAACTTTTCGCTGTTTGCAGCAATGCAGGCTATTGATTGGTGAATCTCGTTTCGCTAACAGCGAAAAATCCATCTGGATCCCAGCCTAAATTTCTGTAAACATTGCACTTCATCCATGGCACTAAGAAAATGACTCAAAACTTTTATGACATAGGCCGGGATCCAGAAGCAGCAAAAATTCTCAAACATTCTGACTTCTGATTGGTCAAACTCATTTCGCTAACAGCGAAAAATCTATCTGGATCTCGGCCATAGTTTTCTTCGATGAAATCAATGCAAAAGGATAATATAAAAAATTTTAAAAGACTTCTAAAATGATTTGGCGGGTTTATCGCTGTTTGGCATAATTTATAAACTTTAAAATTAATTAACAGTTTTTCGCTAATTAAGAATAGAAAATCTGTGTTTTTAAAGCTGAATTTTACAAAAGCACGTAGATTGAGTAAATATCTGTCCAAAAATGCAATCCTTACTTTTTTATGTCCATTATTTAAGTCTCTACCTTGATTGAACCATAAATTGTGACGAAGAAAATAAATCGATCATTTTCAGTATCTCGACGTTATTTTAAAAAATCTATATCTCTGTTTATAATTAATTTATGAGGATGCATTTGGTCTCAAATTGAAGATATTTTCCATTGGGTCCTTCTGGTTTTGGTTTTATTTTTCTGCGATGATTGGTTCTTTTGATATGGGAAATTTTACGCTGGCATGTTTGGTTGATTTTACATGGAGAAGTTGTCATCAGTATAATAAGCAGTTACGGTGTCTTGTGTTTTATTCTTGGCGTTTGTTTGTTTGGCGAGGTTAGCATTTTTTTTTTCAGCTTGGCTTGGCAGAACGACCGTCCTGCTTGATGCACGTTTAATGTTTGGAACTCCTAGTGTTATATTAATGTTAACTCGTTTCAAAAACTGATTGCAATGCAGTTAGCTTTTTGAGAATAACTCAAAGAATGCAAGATAAAATAAGTTTTAATTCTTAATCTTCACGTTTGTAGTTTTCAGAAATCGATTGCTTTAAAAAAAATTACAGTTTACAATTCATTTATTTGTTTTTGAAAAATAATTTTAAAAGTTATAAAATTTCACAACTAATTTTCGAAAAAGATATGAGTAGTAACCTATACATTTTTTAACCCGATTTGATTTCTATAAGCTTGAAATATACGAATACAGAATTACAACTAAATCTGCCTATTAGTATTTGAGATAAGATTTTGAAACTGCACGCATTGCCATCCGTTTTGCAACTATTAAAATCAATTTATCGTCAGGAGTTCCAAAGTATAAAGCTGCTTAATTCCTGAACTACTAGGTAGAATAATTCTCCGTTTGGTATCCTAAAGTAAAATTCATCAAAGAATGCAAATACGATGTCGAATTTAAGTATTAGCATTGAAAGTTTTCAAGTCTGATACAATTTCTATATATATGTAGCTCCCTAGGTAAAATTTATGTACTAAATGATTCATTAGTAGACGTTATTACTAATGATTTTGTACAGTCATATTTTTATACGGTGATTTCCGGGAGAATTAGTAGGGATTTATAACTTTCCTTTTTTTTTCTAAGAACTGCATATTTAATTATTAATGTCTAGCAAATTCATTTTTCCATCCACTACAGAATATTTAAGAAAAAATTCTTTCTCTTAACTCCAATAATCGTTCCGTTTCTTTATTATACATGCTTTCTCTAATATCACTTGTCAGTTGCATAGATATCTTATCAATTAACAAAAAGAAAAAAAAAGCATAATACGGATCTTTTCAAACAATAATTTGCAGCATAAAATGTATATTGTTTGACTTTCCAAATACGATTGAGCATTCTCTCCCGAATAATCGGATTTTAATCTAATACACCATTACCCTTTCAACCTCATTAGCATAACGCAAATTCCAAAGTTCCCTCCTTTATTCCCAAAGCGGCAGTGATATTTGCAACATGTTTGTTGCGTGAACCTAGAAAACAGATGTGCATTTATAGTCTTACGTTTGAAAGGGTGCGTGGAATTTAAGCCATAACACCAATGGCTGATACGATTAAAGTTCTGTGATTTGCAATTTACTATTGTCTTCATGTTTGTATAGCAATGTATGGCAATTTTCTGCGTAGCGAATTACATTCTAGTAATTAAATACGAATTGGAAGTAATGTAGTTCTAATCGTCGAATAATACATTCGTATATGGGGCATTCTTACAATCTTTTGCCTTTCAGGAATAAAAATCTGGTGAAATTAAACTTGAAATAACATTTTAATCCGATAGACGAATGCCTTAATGATTCAAAATAAAGCAAAAATGGCCAGCAGCGAAATTTTTTTTATTTAACTGAGGTTTAATTTAAACTTGCAAGTTTAATTTTCCTTACCAGTTTACCACTAAAACTTTTTATTTTCTTCTAAATTTTTACTTATAATGAATTTGTATAGTACCCACAGGACATTCAAATAAGAAATAATAACAATGTAGATTTTTAGTACAAAATTTTGGTATAACATTGTCTTAAAGAGGGTGTTAAAGAAGGGAAGGTGAGGTTAACAAAAGGGGAAGGTATAGGAAAAAAGACGGTAAGGGGGAAAAAAGGGATGGTAAGGATGGGACTGTAATGAAAATTACAACCTATATTTAGGCAAATTATGTTAAGACTAAGTGATAGCCACAGTGTTAATTGATTTTTAGAATCAGTTATTTACATTGGATTAAATAAAAATAAAAATTTATTTACCTCGAAAAGTGTAGGAATGAACCTTGTGGACGGTAAGACAACCAATAAAGCCACGATGCTTGAAATTGATATTCAAATGCTGATTTAAATCCTGCAGTAAATTTCCTGTCAAAAAATTTTAGACATCCTTTCCCTAGCATACTTCTGCATGAGAAAAAACTTGAAAAAATTCTGTGGCTGCATCTGAAGTGATTTTCTGTATAATTTTAGAAGAGGGACGGTAAGGAATCTAAAACCCAGGAGCAGAGTTAAAAAAATAATAACAAACGTAAAAATGTGTGCATGTTAATTTTTTTGCTACATATTTATATAAATCAATAGCCCCAGTTTCGGAAAAAAATTACATCGAATTACTTTTATTGAAACAATTTTACACAGACAGCTCCAAACTTAAAAATCAGCATCAGGGACACAGGACGGTATAGGGGTTTCCTGGATATTTGGATCCCCAACTTCGTCCAAAACGTATTTATATCGTTAATATTGTTATGCAGTCATGCAATGGGATGTTACCCAGTATATGAAATTAAAAAAAAAGAATGTGTACTAAAATAAAAATTATTATTCAGGGACATAAAATTCAAAAGATTGTGAGAATCCCCCATATGCTTCTTTCATTTTCAAAAACACATGGGAAAAATTAAGAACATTATGCACATATTTTCCCTATTTATGGGACGGTAATTATATATATGGATTAATTAATAATTTATAAGAAAAATAATTTAATACATTCTTTATCTATATTTTCTTGGAAGTATTATTGAATTTCTAATCAACGAAATTTTCTACTTATAGAAATTTTATTTTTAACCTTATATTTGAACTAAATATCTCAAAAAAGTTCTCTAAAATACGAAAGGGAATTTACTTTTTACAAATGTTTTTCAGGTCCAAATTTTGAAATTATAATCGTTTTTAACGTTCTAAGAAGCCTATTCTCGAAACTCTTTTTGATTTTTTGCTGTAATTCATCATAATAGACCATTATACCTTTCTACTTATAGATATTTATGGATGGGCTATACAAAAGAAAGTATGCTTTTAATCGAATTAAAGTGGAAAGAATAAAAAAAAATACAAATGATAATCCGAAGAGGATAATCATTTAATAGAATTTAATGAAAATGGTTTCCGTATAATCTCTTCTAAGAATCCATCAGGTAATAAAATCCTAAAAACGTTAAAAAAATTAACAATGAAGAAACATTAAGTGATTAGGAGTTCAAAAAATATTCCGAAAATCGATTTAAAGATAAACAATTAAAATTTTAGAAACGCGTGTTCTAACCCTTACGAAAATAGTTCATAGAGTTTTATAGAGTTCTATAGAATTCTTTACAAGTTTTATAGAATAGTCTTTCTATAGCATAGTTGCCAACCTCCCGATTTTTTGAATACCAGTAAAATCTTAGAAAAATGTTAGGTTTATTTAATTGCCGAAATTGTGCGATTATATAAAACAAGGTACATCTGCATAAAAATACTGGTATGAAAAAAATTGGGAGGTTGGCAACTATGCTATAGAATACTGATGTATAGAGTTTTAGAGAGTTCTATAGAATACTTTTTCTAAAGAAAATATTTCTATAGAATGTTTTGGAAATTTTCTTCCATATAGCGGTTTTTCTATAGAGTACTATAAATCTTAGATAAGTTCTATATAACAATATTTCTATAGATGTATTTAATAAAAAAATATATTTTTTGGTTTTTTTAAAATTTATGCGTACTAATTTATTTATACCTATATATCCTAGCCTAATGATTCTGTAGATTTTTTTTTTAAATATATGTTTTTATCTTTAAAAATTTATGTGTACTAATTTATTTATACATATATATTAAAATTGAAATAAATTGAAATTTATAAGTTTTAATATAATAGTATTCCATAGATTAATATGATTATAATTTAATTCAAAATTCTTATACATTGCGATTCAATTGTTAATGTAATAATATATCAACCGAACTACATTGTTTCAAACTATGGTTAGATAATTTGTTTGTTTTTGATAAATTATTTTCTTGTTTAATTTTATAATCATTTATAATTTGCTGTTAATTTTATAAAAACAGTCATCTAATTTAGTAACCTTTATTAATTAATTGTAATTCTTATTCAAATATTTTATTTTGAAGTAAAAACATATTTAAATAATTATGTTTCAAGTTTAACAAATAATAATTTTTGAGACTTTTAATTATTTTTTCAATAGTATATTAAAATAGATTTCCGCGTCTGACGCCGTCAGATTAATGAATTTTAACAGAAAGCTGAAGTTTACATCTGAACAGGATTTATACTCTGAAGCTCATTTTAAACTGCAAATAATATAGCAACACCACCAACAATAAATAAGAAAATACATAAATAAATAAATTCTTTATTTTACGGACGTTTATTTTTTACCTTAAATCTGATTTTCTAAGTTTCAGATGATTTCGGTTTTCGTAATTCACACAGCGTATACAATGTATACGATTTCTATACGAGTTTGAATATTGGGAACGCAAATCACAAAAGAAATAAGCTTAAAATACTCTAATAACAGACAGAAATCTGCGAACAGCCATGGCATTAGCTGAAAGTACCTATTCATGTCCGATCACAGAACTCAGGCAGCATCGAACACGGTTAGTATAAGAGGGTCAGGTGCGTGTTGGCGAAATCCGAATATATTCGAATGTTTTTATAGAATATTTTATAGAATAAATTCGAATATTTTTATAGAAATTTCTGTTGAACTTCTATAGGTATTTCTATAGCTTTCGGTTAATCTAGCCTATAGAAAAACGGGCCATAATTCTATAGGATTCTATAATACTTTTTCTATAAGTTTTTTTTATAGAATTCTATAAAAAAAAATTTGTAAGGGAATGGTTGCAGTTTTTAAAAGATGTTCACAAAAATATGTTTCAAGAACTTCAAAATTATGAAACGTTTTACTAATGAAAAGCTAATACTTAAAAAAATAGGAAACGTAAAAAAATATTACTTTGAAATGTAGCTGATAAAATAGGAAGAAACACGATGGGTAATTATTTTTCTTCGTCTTATTATCATTATTAACCCATTTTCAAGGTATCTCATCGTATTTCGATTTAACGAAATATCTGTACTGCGAATTTTTTTTTGTGATTAACTAGGAAATTCGTTAAACTGAACTTCAACTGTATATAGGAAATAACAAGAATTATTGGCTATAAAAAGTCTTGTGAAAGAATAATAAATTTGTAATTAATCCACAAATATTTCATTACATAAAAATCCAATATGATTAATGTTATAGAATATAGGCTGTTATTTATGTGCATTTATATATATTATATTAGCTCCGATATATTTATATATTAGTACCGATGTTAATAAGAGAGTCAACTATTTTTTTCAAATAATTATTTTTATACTCCCATTTTCTTTCTATTACTCTCTACTGAGGAACTTTGCTAATAAATAGCTATACGTGTTTTATTTTTAATTCATCCTGCTTCTGGTCTTGTGGTGTTTACTCATGCTCCAGCTTTCTTCACTTAAAAAAAAAGAAAATTAAATCTATCAAAACACGGTATAACAAGATGCGGTATGACAATGCGTCAATTTTGAAAGAATTTGAAAATATTTTATAATTCACTAAACCTTGTATAATAGTTTTATTTCCACTTAAAATATTATGAACCTTACATTTTATAACAGTACTTGGGAAGAAAAAAATTGAAATATTTTAGAGATATTTAAGGTAGTGTAACATTTTACAAATATCAACATGCATTTTTACTCTAATAATGCTATTTTCATCTGTTCATCATTACCCTCTTACCGGCATTAACATATTACTAATACCAAAGATTTCTAGATGATTCCCATGCGGCAGTGCTATTTGCAGCATATTTGTTGAATTTGCAATCACATAGTCAGTTGAATTTACAGATGTGTATTTACAGTCATACATTTGAAAGGCGTGTGTGACATTTAAGCTGTAGCATGAATGTATGTTACTATTTTAGTTCTGTGCATTGTGACTTGTCATTGTCTTCATATTTAAATAACGACAGAATGAAAAATTCTGTTCGATTGTAAGTAAATTAATTACAAGTATAAATGGATAAATAGATAACTACTTTGGGGTTTAAATTTACAACTTTATAGCTTTAGTGAGTGCCAGGGGGGACACATCTACCACAATTTGAATTATATTCAATTTTCCATAGTTTTACATTTGATTTGACAATATATATATATATATATATAAACATTAAACATAACCTACCACCATCAAAAACCGTAATATTATGAATTAAAGCTGTAAGTATATAAAAAAAAATATTCAATTAATTTATTATAAGAATTATTATGGAAGAAAAAGAAAAAAGTGGACACCGACAAATAATGGAAAAGCTTATATATTGAATTACGTTGTCAAGGGCACAGAATTCAATGGTATAAGCAAAATGGTTGTTTTCTGTGAGAAAAATAAGCTAAAGCTAAAAATTATTTTCCCCTGTGCCCAAACAACCATTAAAATCAAGCGAATTGATTAAAAATGAAAACAGAATAGAAACAAATAATATGAAATGAAAGAATCAATAAAACCTATTTAATTATTTATAGGATATAAAATAGAAATAATAAACACCATACCGATTAATATTTCAGTATTTTACAAATATCCACGCGCACATGGCTACCAGAATATCATAAAGATTAAGGTGAATAAAACAGTTAAGAAATCACAGTAATTGATACCAAAGGATGCAGTTAATACATTTTGAAATACCATGTTAAATACATTTAATATAATATAAAATAAAATAAATAGATAGTAATTACATTATTTAAAATGCACTATTAAATTAATAACAAGTTAAAATAAAGCGCATATACAATGCGAAAACAAAAAAGAAACGATAGAAACTTTAAAACGAAGAGGGAAAAGATTTTGAAAATTATATTCGTTAATCAGAATTAAATTAATTCAATTTGAGATTCGATTTAGGAAAATTGCCCAATCTGGGAAATATTTAAAACTATCTTTTAAGGGCTAGAAGGACGATTTATTGAAGAAAACGTGAGTATGTAAAGGAAAATCTGAAATAGGATGTAATAAGTAGATAGTTTATTTCACATGCCATAAGGAGAATGACATTTATTTATCTGGCAGAGATGCTGCTGAAATGGACCATGCTTTGCAAAAAATAGATACAAATACCTGTTTTTATTGAACAGTATAGTTTAAACTTGGAGAATAGTATCGTATGTATATCTTCCAGCTATTGAATAAACCCAGCTTTCTTGCAAACACTGAAGAAATGAATATATTTTAAGTAAGGTTTTTAAAAAGAAAAATCAGGTTTTTTTTAAGAAGCTTAATGGCAACTTATTATTATTTACTGGTGATTTGCCAGCTGATCTTCCATCTAAATATCACAAATTTTTCAATGACTCCGTAATCAGTTGAAAAGAAAGGTTTGTTTAAATTTTGCAATATATATGAAATTTCATAAATTCATAAATTCTTGCTATAGAATTTGTTTAAGTCCACAAGTTCTGATAATCTGTCCAAGAAGACTCTGATACGCTGTCCAGAGAGATTTTCTGAAATCGAATGAGCCTACGGCATGTGTGGTGCTCTTATTTGCAAACAATTCGGTCTGAAAGACAGAGTTCTCTGCAGCCAAACGCTATCTCCAACAATAAATTTGTTCATAGTAAAGCAGCTTATTCTGCTCTATAAAGTGCCCTATTCTGCTTTTGAACCACCAGTAAAAAATCGTATTTTATCTTGATAATCCTGTGTTAGACCCGTACAGACAGCTTTGGATGCCTGTAAAAATTGGATGTAAAATATATTTTTGAACCGTAAAAGGGGAAAATGTGATTTGTTGTTAAAGAATCAAAATTGTAACCATGAAAAACGCAGCCTCGAAAGATATGAAGTATATAAAATAAAAAAGATAAAAAATAAGAATATATTTGATGATCATAACTATACCATTAATGATTTAAATAAGAATTGGAAATAATATGTTTGTAATCATCAAATAATGTTTTCTTGCTTTTTATCATTTGTGTTTTGTATTTTAGAAATACCGCAGTAAATGATAGAGAAAGAAAACATTTATTTATTTATTTTGTGCATTTACGGAACGTAAAATTATACAAACAAACAATCTATATGCTTAAAGTATTAAAGTATTCTTTATCTAATTTTCCTGGGATGATTGATCTATTATCCTGATTTTCCTTGATGATAATAGCAATTGTTATTATAGCTTAAATGTCTTGTACGCTTTCAACTGTATGAATCAAATATACGACATAATGCATATCTGCATTAAAGGAACTAGAATAGTATAAAATCGTACAATGAACATGTCTGAAATATCAATAGTGCTTTGAGAATAACCTAGAAAACTTTGGAATTTGCATCCACAATAAGATATAATGTAAAATACTGATTATTTCAAAATTTCATGAAAAATTAAAAAAATTATAAATATTCGATAAGTACTCCATTCTCTAAAAAGTAATTAATTATTATTAATAATTCTCATATTTGCGCCTGTATGTACTAACCCAGATGTTTTCTAATTACCGTATATACTCGCGTATAAGTCGAGGAATTTCTGACAATTTTCGGTAAGGAAATTTAGGGGGTCGACTTATACGCGAGTCAGTTAAAAAAGCAAAAACAAAAACTTCGAATACTGCAAAAATATGGTATTTTATGTGTATGAATAGAAAAATAATATATGAAATATACAAATAATAATAATTTATCATTTAAAAAAATTTCAATGATTTGTTTTTGTTAATTTACTACCTTTTTGCATTGGCAAGTAAAATCTTTGGTTTGATTTTGTGCAAAATTGAAACAAAAAGTTAGGGGGTCGACTTATACGCGGGTTTTTGTTTCTTTCCAGAATTTGCATTCGAAAGTTAGGGGGTCGACTTATACGCGAGTATATACGGTAATTGTTTTCGTATTTTTTTTTTCTTAATCATAACAAAGCTCTTTTTCATATTTTGTTTTACTTAAATTCAGCTTCTGATGTTTGTAATGGTTGTCAGTGCTTTAACAATCATGAAAGTGAAAAAAAAACAGATTAGTACCTTAGAAACAAGTCGCGTTTTCTATGGATTAAGCGCAATTTTAAAAAAATCTCGTAGTTTAATAAACCTAGTGTATTTTTTTAACAAATATCAATGAATTTAATTTGGTAAAAATAATTCGTTTAACATCTTTGGAAGAATTTTTTAAAACTATACTGAGTATGTATTGCTTGATAAATAAATACCTCCCAACCATTTTACTCGAACAATGCGATTTTAACCAGTAGACATTACACTTTAATCCCCATTAACACAACGCAAATTCCAAAGTTTTGTAGATTATTCTCAAAGCACTACTGTTATTTGAGACATGCTCATTGCACGATTACATACTATTCTCGTTCCTTTAATACAGATAGGCATTAAGTCGTATATTTGAGTTATACAGTTGAAAGCGTACAAGACATTTAAGGGGACAGTGGAGTTTAAAATCCTTAAAAATATTTTTTTTTTTTTGTAAATATTTCACCTTAAATATTAATCAAGGGTACATTATATGCATTATGGCATGCATTTATCACAAAAAAAATTTTTTTTTGAGAAAAAAATTGAATTTTACGCATCGTCTCAGAATTCTTCGAAATGCCCCCTGCGTCTCCCATATCAATGAAAATTCCCAATATTTTTTATAAAAGTTTGGTTTATATATATAAACAAAATAGAGCATCGAATTTTATATATTTGAATTTAAAAGTAAAAAAAAAAAAAAAAAATTCAAAATTTCAAAATTTTTCAAAAAAAAAATTTAACCTTTAAATTCAAATATATAAAATTCGATGCTCTATTTTATTTCTATATATAAACCAAACTTTTATAAAAAATATTCGGGATTTTCATTGATATGGAACGCGCAGGGGGCACTTCGAAGATTTCTATGACGACGCGTAAAATTCCCTTTTTTTCTCAAAAATAAATTTTATTTTTTTTTGTGATAAATGCATGCCATAATGCATATAATGTACCCTTGAATAATATTTAAGATGAAATTTACGAAAAAAAAAATGAAAAATTTTGAAAATTTGAAAATTTTTCGAAAAAATTTCAAAAATTTTCATTTTTTTTTTACCTTTAAATTCCAATATATAAAATTCGATGCTCTATTTTATTTCTATATATAAACCAAACTTTTATAAAAAATATTGGGGATTTTCATTGATATGGGAGACGCAGGAGGCATTTCGAAGAATTCTGAGACGACGCGTAAAATTCCATTTTTTTCTCAAAAATAATTTTTTTTTTGATAAATGCATGCCTTAATCCATATAATGTACCCTTGAATAATATTTAAGGTGAAATTTACAAAAAAAAAAAAAAAAAAAAATATTTTTAAGGATTTTAAACTCCACCCTCCCCTTAAGCTATAATAACAATATCTATTATCATGAAATTTCTCTATACTACAAATTATTAATGTCCTTTTGTTTAAATAGGAATAAATTGACAAATTTGATATTTACGGAATACTGTAATCATATTAAAGTTACTAATAAAATATTTAAACAGGAAATAAAAATAATGTAAAGATAATTTTATAATAAAACATGCTATATACATATTGATATTTCCATAGTAAAATGTGCTGCATTAACCAGCAGTGGATGTGAAATCTACGTACATTAATTACACCTCTTAATTATACGAATGTAAATGAATATAAGCAAACAGTTTATAAATTGATAATAATAATGAGCTGCTTATCTGTATTTCCTGTTTCAACATTTATAAAGAAATATGAAATTTGAAAATAAAACAAATTAAAGAAATTAAATTAAATAATTCTTCGAAAAGGCATTCCACAAAGCAAAATAGAGCTTCGTTATCAAATCTTACATTAACAATAAAGAAAATGAGGAACTGCCCAGTTTATTCCAAACTAATTATTATTTATATAGTCTACTTTCTTCTTGACCGCTCTTCAGTCATGTAAGCCTTCTCACTTCCAGTCAATTTAGCCTCTAATCGTGTACTGATTGCACGTTATTATGTCTTACAGAATATAAAGAGAAATAAAATCCAATGAAACATAGTACACAGTCGTAGGAAAAAAAGATACCCCATACTAATTCGACCGAAAACCGCTGTATAAAAATTGTACTGGTACCAGCCGATTGATAGTAAAGTCATTAAAAATGCCGTCAAAATTAGGGTTTGCGTGATATCTACATATTGAAAATTGCATCTTTTTTCCTTTTTTTTTAAAGATAAAACCCGTTTTTGACATCATAATTGAATTCTTATTATCAAGGCATCCCAGAAAAAGTATAGTTTATATACTTTCTTTAAATCGTCATAGAGTTATATAAGAAAATATGTTGGGGGTTTCGGTTTATCTATAAATTTCGAGAAATAAAATTAAGGCCTTCCAAGGAGAAGTGCCTCGGACATTCAATTATTTAGTAGAAAAACAATTTAGAAATTTTAGATATATATGTTAAATTCGCATTATAAGAAAGAAACAAATTCCGGAAAAGATATCTGACGAATTGAATATTTCCAACTGAGCGAAAAAATGCCCAGGCTGGGAATCGAACCCAGATCCTTGGCTTACAAGGCCAATGCTTTTTCCATTTAAGCTAACTGGGCCGACAACCAGCCAGCATATTTCGCTCAGAAAACCTTATTGTTTGGAACATCTGGTCTGTCATGTAGACAGCTCAACAGAATAAACCGCAGGTAAAGGACCTCCATATAAACGATGGATACGTATCCATCGTCACAATGGTGACTATAAGAGCACAATAGTGACTTCACAGTAGTCTCTCTGTCACCTGAAAGTCATCTTGTGACTAATGTGACATTATTTGGTAACTTTTCACAATGCAGCGTTCACGATGGCTTTGAAATTGAGTCTGCAGATGACAGTCATATGAGAGTCACAATGTAACTACATTGTAAAGTCACATGGTGACTCGCCAAAAAGCAGCAGTCACAGTGAGGTCCCAGTGGAGTCACATATAGTGATCATTTGAGACTCATAATGAGATGTATAGAATTTCCTATTTTTTTGCTTCACCGCAGTGACTGTGACACTTGTGACCATGTGTGACATGAATGAGATGTTATATGGACTAGCTGTGGTGTACAGATAGTAATTATTCGAATTATATTATTTCCTTTTGAGTATTCACGTACTTGAAAATTAGCATTTTGTGATTTGTCCTTAATTTTGGACATCAGTGTATATGCGTTGCGTAAGTCAAAAATCTTTTTTCATCTTAATTCATAAAAAAAATAGGTAATATTTATATTTGCACATATAATTTAAATTTATCACCATAAATATTATAAAATATCCCATATAGTATTAGAAGGGGGAAAAAAAGAGGAAAGATCGGAAAGTGAAGTTGTTGTGAAAGCTATCTATACTTTGTTTATTGCAGTACCATATTGATAGATGAGAAAACATGCATAGATATTAATATAAAGATCCTGTTTCTCAAAGTAACAGCTTTTTATAGCACAAAAGGGGTAAATCCAGCTCAGTGGCATTTGTATTGATGCAGAGATTTTTTTTTTTATTTTTTTTTTTTCACCGAGTAGACTTTTAATCCCCACTTCCATCCTGATTTATTATCCAAAGCCGGTATTTGCCCTAATAGGGCGCTTCGAAAGGTTTTTTCGATGTCACGAAACACTTAAAGATGACACGAGAGACGACAAAAATATTCTCGGCTCACAAAAACGTTCTCTCCAAAAAGGCTTGCGAAACACGAGTGGGAGACCTCTAGCTTAGATGGTGAAAAAAATAAATACCAACCATTGGAATAAACTCTAAACTTACACAACCATATTTCAGAAGATTGTGGTTCGTTTTATTCAAAAATGAATGTAGATAATAATTCATATTTCTCAGTATGAATTTATTAATAATCTTCATAATTAAAAAAATATTTTTTAATCCATGAAATACCAGGAATATATTTTGATTTATTCACTGTATCTTACTGAAAAAAAAAAAAAACATTTCAATCCATTATTTTTTCGGAAGATATAGATAAATTTTGTCATGTGCATTTTTCACTGGTATACTCACAGTTTGGCCTGTTCCAACTCTATTAAAACCAGACAGTCCAACTCAGGTTAAAGATGCCCGATATGCTGCACGATGTACAGGACATAGATGAAAATTACTTTTAATTAAAAACTCTATGTACTTTTTACAATTAATGTCTATATTTTCTTAGATTGCCCAACAACTACAGCAAAAAGAATTTTTGCTATGTTCGTATTAGCGGCATGCCAGCGGTCAATCGTGAAACATTTCATTATTAATAGTAATATTTGGGATTCTGATTATTTTAATGTGTAAGGACTGAAGTTTTACATTGTACTTTGCTTTTTGACAAAGATTAAGCTTTAACTTTCAAAAATCTGTTTATCTGCATTATACAAATCTTTTAAAGTATATTATTATGTTTGTTTACATATTGAATTTATTTAAAAATTTAAAAGAAAACTGATTCAAATCAATGATTTAAATAAAAATCAATTGATTTTAATCAGGATTAAAATCAAATCAACAAACCCTGCTTTGAAATAAGCCTCGTTTCTCACGAACATGGTTTTGATTTATAATGTATATTTAAGAAAACGTATAATAAACTAAATCTTTTTCTATGTTGCCTCGGTCTAAGGAACTCAACTTATTGTGTCAAAAATAGATTTTTACAAAAGGAAATTTAGTTTAATTTTTAATAAATTGACAGTCCTAAACACTAATTAGTGCGCAGCATGTTATTATTAATTGCCTCATACCAGTAATAGTAACATATTTGTACGATCGTTTTTGGCTGAATTAATAATTACTTCTATTTCTATAACTACGGATACTTAAGAAAATTTATCCATACTATACCTTTTTAATAGGATGTTTTAACCAAAGGAACTCAAAAAAGGGTCAAGAGTGCCTATTACCATTTGAAAAATCTTAGTTGGTGCAATTATTAATACGTAGGCGACACCTATTTCAAAATAAGTATAGAAGTAAAAATAGTTTAGAAAAACACACTTTTATAAGCAAACTATTAGCATTTACCCGTAACACTTTTACATCCTTTTTCCGCGACTGTATTTTTTTTTTTTTTTTTTTAAGATTTTGAAATAGATTTACACGAGGGATGTCCAACTCGTTGCATTCACTGCTGTAATGAAAGTGGTCCGACAAACAATTGAAAATACAGTAGAGCACCGATTATCGGAACTCCAATTAACCGAACTTCCAATTATCCCAACACCCTATTTCTCTCAAAATTTTTTTTAAACTAAACTTCTATTTATCCGAATAGCCTATTTCTCTCAAAAATATTTTTTTGATGATGACGAGATTGTGGATGATATCTAAGATGAAAAAGGAATTGAAGAAATAAAAACGAATGCTCTGAAAAGGACCGAGGTCTATCAAATAGCGAAGCCTTTGAATGTTTGGAAACAGCTATGAAATGGCTCGAACGGCAGAAGAACTCTGATCCTATTGAACTAACGTATTCAAGAAGAATTTTAGATATGGCAGCATTGGAAAGAACGTCTTCTTTGAAGGAAGCAACAATCGAAAGTTTTTTTTTTTTTTTGCTTAAATTAATATCTCTGGAGTTCAAAAAATGATAAAAAGAGAAAAAGAAAAGTTTAAATGATAAAAAAAGTAAAAATAAAAGTTTTTAAACAGTCAGCATTAACTGATGCTGCCAGTCCTAAACCTTGATAAAGTGTGAAGGTTCTAGTATAGTCAGGAACATCCCTTAAATTGTCTGTCCATTTATCCGAACTTTTCCTTATCCGAACTAGGCTCGGTCGCGACTTGTTCGGTTGATCGGCGCTCTACTGTATTCAGGGAAAATGATATTATAATGTAGTTTTTAAAATGTTAAATTTATAAATTTCTACTGTAATTGAATCTTACGAAAGTCAATGTGTCATCACTTAAAGCTAAAAATGTGCCAGCACGATAGTACTTTCTTTTATATACATTCTCTTAATTCACGGATAATGGGAGTATTTGACAACTGACATTGAATGGCATATGCTTGCATATTTAAACAGTTTGCATTCGGCCACTAGGAGAAACTTTTACCTTCTTTCCTAAGAATTACAAATGCTTTGTATACTTAAGTAGAGTCGATACAATATTATGTGGCTAGTCATATCATATTGGCTGATTGGCAATAATTTTAAAATCATTTAAAAGAGAAAATAAAGTCAAACATTTGTTTATTCGATATTTTTTTGTGCTGGATATGATACATTTCTTAACATTTTTTTAAAGAAGAGTTTGCAGATTTTTTTTTGTCTTTGTTTTTTTTTAAGGCACAAGATTTTTTTCTCCTTCAAATGCGGCCTGAAACGAACTTTTCTTCTCAAATTCGGTCCGAGGACGTCCAAAGATAGGACAGCTTTGTTTAACAGCTTAAAATAAACTCGTAATTTTTTTAAAGAAACTTTTAAATGAAATTCTCACTTTTTTGCATTTCATAAAATAAATTCGATAAGAACCATTTCATAGAACCTCTTTCAGCTATATTAAGAATAATATGGTGTTTCAGAAATAACGCAGTGAATTCTCACTTTAACAATTCAATTTTAGTGAATACATCCTTACCCGTATTAGCATAATGCAAATTCCAAAGTTTACAAATTTACTCGAATAGCGGCATTGCCAGTCACGATAAGTTCGCAGTAAGATTATGTACTGTATAATATGTAGCCTAGTTCATCAAACACAAGACTTAGAAAACGTATGTGAATCTGTTCACTTTACATTTGATTGCATTGCAACTGTAATGTAAATTATTGCTGTTATTTAAGTTTTGTAAATTACGATTTCCCAATGACTTTATAAAACAGCAATTTAAAAAAAAATTATCTATTTTTTAAAAATTCATTGATATACTTCAGCTACATTTTACGGTTTTAAGTTGTACACAAAAAGTATGAAATTGAAATTGAAATACATCTAGCAGACAATGTCACCACCTAACGGAATTAAAGTAACACAATTTTTTTTGTAGTATAATAGTAAATTAAAAAGAATATTTTAAAATGTCATTCTTAATAGCACATAAATTGACCAGAAAATTGAATATAAAGAATATGGATTGATTTTTTTAATAATCTTTTTTCAAAAGTTAAATATTTATAGATCATTAGGGGGCTCTGCCCCCTACGAGCTACGCTCGCCAACCCCAGTTTAGACACCGCAGATTCCAAAAGCATGCTAATATGATCGGCTTTAAAAAGATTTCGGAAGACTGAATAAAAAAATTGTGGCGATCTCACTGTAAACGGGTTTCTATTCATTTCTCTTTGATTGGGGAATTTTAAGGCCAAATCAGCTGCTATTAAAAGATACAATGGCTGTTTCCGTCTTCGATTAAATAAAATCAGTTAAACATTTCAAAATAAGCTAATATAAAATGAATTAAGTAAACAGAGTGTTTTTCTCCCGATATTTTTTAACAAAGCGAACAGAAAGTTTTTTTAAATAAGACATTTCAAATGTATCGTTTTTAATCTGACGTCATTTTCACCAAACTTTCTTTTTTCTCTTTTTAATATTTACGCGAAAATACTTTTGTTAGAAATGAAATATTATTTGCGCTGTCCTAACAAAAGAAGTCCAAAAGATCATCCCAAAATATCAAATAAATGTCTTGCGCAATTTTTAAATTTAAACTGTTTTGCAATATTATTTTTTGTTCATTTTACGTAATAAGTGTAATGTCACGTAATTTATCCTATTTAAGATTTCTAACGCATGTTGATGAATTTATTATTTTACAATATTCTTTTATTTTAAAATTCACGTGTAAATATAGTTTTTATGACGTAATTTCAATGAGTTCCTTCTTTTTATATTTTCTGTTTATAATAGTCACGTGTAAATTAATTTTTAATTTGAAGCAAACATTACTGGTTGCGTTGTTTATACAGTTGGAAACAGTTTAAATTAATACCATTTTCTAAAATATGTAAAAAATGTGTCTCGAAATGCTGAAAATTTGAATTTAAAATAGAAATAAAACCGCAAAAAATGAGTGAAATTAAAGAAATAAATGCAGTCTGCGCACCGGGAAATTCTAATGCTTAATATGATTTAAAAATGATTAAATTTCCATGTATAGTTTTTGCTTCTATAAAACTTTTTTAATGGAACGATGTTGTCCAACTTTAGCATTAAATATCTCTTAAAATAATTCTTCGATTTGAAAACTGTCTGCATCAGCGTGTTTATCAAACATTTCTCTATAATACCACAGATTTTCATATTTTTGCATGCAGTATTTTTCTTAATATTAACGAAGAAAGACTTCCGGTTACAAAAAATTCAAAACCGGCCGCAGCGGCGGCGGTGACAGCGTTAGTTACTTTTTTTTAGAATAAAGAGGTTATAATATGATGAAGAAATTTGGAGGCGTGAATATTATATTAAAATTATTAAATTAGTATTATTTAGAGAGTTTGCATTATAATTATGAAAAAATATATAATGTAGACATAAACATGTTGAAATAGAAATTGTGTGTATGTGATCCATGAAACATTTATGTAACATAAATAAAAAAAAATGTTCCTTTATGTTTTATATGATAATTATCTCTTTACTTTCTTCGATCTTCATAAGAAGAAAGTATTGGAATCGTAAAAAACTTCGATTTCTTGTTTTCGACGGATTTATATGTTTTAGAAGCTCCTGAACCCGATTTGATACTCTTTCAAAAAATATCTGTCAGTCAATAACAAAAATTTTGTGGGCACTCTGTCTGAAGAACTGATGCACGGAATTTGATAAATCTTTATATGCAGTTATACCTTTATATAAATTGCTTCTGATCAGTTTCGGGCGTAAATCGACCAACAGGTGGCGCTGCCATGTTGCATTTTTTTACGATTTCCGATACAGTTTTATCGCAAGAAATAATGCACTGATTTTCATAAAAATTCAAATTAACTTAGACGTTGACTGTCGCTGGTTAGGTTTTGGTATAAAACGCCAACAGGCTGCGCTGCTATGCACGTTTTTCAGGATTTATACGATTTTAGTGATATTCATATCTCAAAAATTAATGCTCGGAATTTCATTAAACGCCATATTCTCTTAGACCTTGAAATAAGTTGATGTTGATTGGGGTTTCATGCAAACCATATAAAAGATAACTTTGCTATGCTGCATTTTTCACTATTTCCGCGAAAGTTATATCTCAAAAATCTCAAATTCTGATATGCTTTCATAGAAATAAATCCTTATTAATCTGGGTTGTATATTGCCCAACAGGTATCGCTTTTATGCTGTTTGGTTTGGGGATTTTGGTTGCAGACATCTAAGCGAGTGGTTGCAGAAATTCAATGATTTGTCTGAAAAATGGAATGCTTATATCTCTTTTTCAAATGCACACAATTCAACGAACCTATGTCTTCAGAACTATGGGATCAGATTGTCATTTAATTTTGGCACTGTGATGGGAATTCTGAAGTATTAACATGTATGAATAAAGAAAAAAGTGGGTTTGACACATCTGACTAGTTTAAATTTGTTTATTGTGTTTAGTTTAATATGTTAAAAAATAAGCTCAAATCTTACAATTTACAATTAGTAGTTCACCAAGAAAAAACAAGACCATTATATTTTTCTTAGAACATAAGACGATTCTTTATAAATTCAATGGTATTTATTTAAAGAAATAATTATATTTTATTATTGTTATACTATGCATTCCTGAGCATCTAATTCTGCCCCGCTATTTATTAGCGCACTGCATTCCAGCGTTTTTTCCGTTGATTATTAACAGGTATATAATGGATGTTTTTCCAACTCTAGTTACTAATTGGATTATCTAAACGAGATTTCTTTTGTTATTATTATCAACATTTTATTTACGGAAAGTACAAATTAAAGTACCCGTTTTCTCATTCCGTGCTCAAGAGGTTTATTAGTATATTGTATATCAAAATATCAAAATGGAGCAATAAATATAAATATTTCAACAGTTCCACTATAAATTGCTTTTTATTCTGTGCCTAATGGGAGTGGAATGTATTGGTATTTTTCAAATTTCTCATCGGAAAATAATTGTTTTTGACTTCCTATTTGTGTATATTCTTCTTTTTTAACGTACAGTCGTGGAAAAAAAAAGTAAACATTCCCTACTAACTCCTCAACAAATTATCGTAGAAGAAAGTTTTTGGTACCGAACGATTGGAAATAAAGTCTACTTTTAAATGATGTATATAAAATTTGCTTAGGGGGCCATCTACATATTAAAACGAATCCAAACTTCATTTTCTTCAATGACAATACCCAATTTTAATGCGATATTTCCAATTTTCGTGTCAAACTATGCCTAGATACCAAATTTCAAGTCATTTGAATGATAAGTTTTTGAATTATATACACTCAAAATTTAGTGCTCCTAATATTAAATTACATTTTCATATTTTTATTTATATCTCCAGAAATTATGCTTTTAATGTGCTAATTTTTTTGTGTAGCAATAATACTAATGTACCCAAACATAAATACGCTGAAATTACAATTTTTATAACTTTATGATATGAATTATGATTTATGAAATTAATACTCGAAAAAATTATGAATTGCAACCTACAATTTTTTTGATGGAATTAGATTTATTAAGTCCTGCTTTATGAAAATCCAAAATTTCACATTTTTCTTCCAAGTAGTTTTCAAATTATGCTTAAAAAACGGCAAAATGATGGTTTAAGGGGCCGTCTATAATAGGAGTGACTAGATATTTTGAAATTTCTTTTGCTGTCGTGTAATCTAGCAGGCTTCATTGACTTCTTAAGGTGCCTTGATCAAGATGAGGGCTCTCTCGGTTAACAATCGAATTCCGAACTTCAATTTGGATACAGCCCTTAAAATACGCTCGTTTTAAAATAATTAATTTCTCAGAAACTTATGGTACGAATTGCATAAAAAATTGTTTTTAGGCTAATTGAAGGGCGTAGAGTTCATTTATGCTGTCAGAATTGTGTACTGCTATTGAAAAAAACAAAGTTACGGTTCGTTTTAATATGTAGATGGCCCTCTAAGCAAATTTTATCTATATCATTTAAAAGTAGACTTTATTTCCAATCGTTCGGTACCAGTAACTTTCTTCTACGATAATTTGTTGAGGAGTTAGTAGGGGGTGTTTACTTTTTTTTTTTCCACGACTGTACCTTACTGGTTTGTTTCGCAAAATATTTCTAAAATATATGCTTATTTGTTTTTTTAAGTGTTAAATTTTAATCAGAGGTAGTCAGTTTCGTTAGTATAAACATGAAGCATATATTTCAGAAATATTTTGTCGAACAAGCAAGCAAGAGCCATTTTTAAATAATATACATTTTATTTTTCACTCGGTTAATACAAAGGATTTATAAAAGCTTTCATATTAATTGATACTCATAATTCCCGTGAAGATATTGAAATACTTAAAAACAGACACATAAATAAGCTAATTACAACTATTAATTACTCTAATTATCTCTATTAATATGCAGCAAATTATCACTTTGTAATAATATACTAATTTAAAATGCTAAAAGGTGTAAATTAAAACTTTAAAACCAGTAAAAATGCGTTTATTTACACTGTTGACATGTTCCGAGTCATTTTCAAAACAAATAAATAAAATAAACAAATACATTTTTAAAGGACTCGGGGAAAGTGGAATCATGTCAACAGTCGAAATAAACGCATTTTTACAGGTTTTAATGTTCTAAATTAAAGCTTTTAGCATTTGAAATTAGTACATTTCAATAAATATTATAATTGTCGCGGATAACTCGGTTAACTTTGCAGTTTTAAAGCTGTTGATTTCACACATGTTTTTCATTTTAATTATGCAATACGTGACATTAAACGGCTGGTTAATATGGTCCAGAGACATCATTCAAAGAGAGAATCAAACATTTTTTTCTAAGCTCCTATCTTTCCATGTCTTCATGTGGTCGAAAACAAAAAAGCATCTGCTAGAGACAACAGAAAACTGAAGCGAATAGTTAAGAAAACCCGTTTTAAAAGTGTACGATTCTTGCACCGAAAATGGAAAGAAGAAGGAGTTGAAGTTTCTACATCGACAACATTAAGACCTCTTCATAAATTTAATTTTGAATCTCGTGTACCGAAATCAAAACCTCTCATGACTGCAAAACAAAAGCGTATAAGACTGAATTGGTGTAAATGTTTATGGAGCGAAGAAGATTGGAAAAATATATTATTTAGTGATGAAAGTATGTTTTGTGTTTCATACGGTAATCATGGTATTCGAGTTTAGAGAATGAAGCAAGGAGCATTTGATAAAGAATGCCTTAAACGTTCCGTAAAATTTGCTGCTGGTGTCATAGTTTGGGGTTCCATGAGTGCAGAAGGACCTGGAAAGTTATGCATCGTCTACGAAACGGTTAACTCTTAGATATATCAAGAAATTTTGGAATATTACATGATTCCATCATCAGAAGATTTATTTGAAGATGATTTCATCTTTCAACAAGATTTAGCGTCACCGCATACCTCGGTGTCAACTAAGAATTGGTTCCGCCAACACAACATTAAGGTATTTCCTTGGCCACCAAATTCACCATACCTTAATCCCATCGAAAACTTGTGGTGTATAATGAAGAAAAAACGCCAAGAAAATCCTCCTTCAAGTAAAACTGAGTTAATGGCACGTATAAAGTCTATTTGGGCTTATATTGATAGAAATGTTTGTACACACCTTGTACATAGTACGCAAGATCAACTGTACGCTGTTATGAAAGCTAAAGGAGATGCTGCAAAATATTAACTACCATTTACTTCATATTCATTAGGTAATATTGTTGCGTAAAATAAAATATTCTAATATTTTGAAATATTTCTAAATTTTATTCTAATATTTTGAAATATTTCTAAATTTTATTCTAATATTTTGATGTGTTTCAGAAAGCTGTATACCTAATTTATTGTACTATATTTTATATTTTGTAAATATTAAAATCTTATCTAAACATTCCAGATTTAATTTATAAGAAATTTAAGTGCATTTACTTAGTATCTAAAATAAATAAATGAAAAATAATTTTTTCGTATTATTTTTTCCCAATTATTCTAATATTTTGAATATGAGCTGTATACGAGATTTCTAACCACATTCTATAAAGCATTGTAGAATCACCAGTCCGGATGGCCGTTGTAATTCGACTTTTCAGATCATCAGTGTCACGAATTGGACATTGGTAAACAATGTTTTTCACGTATCCCCATAAAAAGAAGTCCAAAGGTGTTATGCCTGGAGATCTGTGCAGCAGCGGTAAAACATTGACATAGCGCTATCTAGTTTACACTTCATTAAAAAAAAAAAAAACCCTGATATTTACAAACCGGAAGTGCATATCATTGTTTGTTTATTTTTAATTATTTTTTTCTAATTTATAAAGCCACATTTCGGACACCTTGTGTAGAAAAGTATATCCGTCTGAGTCATTGTAAAATAAAATTCCAAATCCCTAATTCGATGAGTAGACCCTTTAAAAATCGATAATGGTTTAATCACACAACACAAACAGCACAAATTACATAAATCATATTTAATTCTTGCGGCGTTATGCCGCAGGATCTGCATACTTAGATCTAGGCCGGAATCCAAATTCCTTGTGAAATTTTTCTCTCGGGAAGGGAAGATTGTAGCGAAAGTCCCCAACAGGGAATAAACCTTTCCCCATAATGATTGAGTTGCAACACCTATTATCTCTGACAAAGAACAATGTTCGATAGAAAGAGATTTTCGTCCTTCATTCTACTATAATTTTAGTCCAAAATCACATTGGAATGAGCAGATGTTTTGCATGTATTAGCCGTGATCCTGCCTTTGAGATCTGTATAAAGCGCGGAAATCTTAATAGATGGTTTCAATTGCAGACCATTCTTAACGTGCAAATTAATCTTTTTAACCGTGTCCTGTTTTAGTCGACCCATGTTAAACAAGTTCGACTGCATATACAGAAAAAAGAAGTAAAATATATTTATTTTCTAATGACAATTTTGAAAAGTAGGAATGCATCCTTTGCCCATAAGCAGTGTTGCCACATCTGGCTGTTTTTAGGTGCTTTCATAATTATATAAATGCGTAGCATCTATAATCGTCGTTTGGTCCGTCCGTCTGTCTGTGTGTATGTACGTCCGTCTGTCTGTCTGTTCGCATGCACCAACGCAAAAACTAACCAACCGAATGGTTCGATATTAAAATTGTCTTATACTTTTGTCGAGTCATTTGAAATTTTATGAAAATCAGATATATGTATCAAATACAGGGACAGTCAAAAGTATAATATTACATTAAGGCCAATGGAAAAAAAATAGTTTCAAGGGCATTTTAATGATGTTACACACTTCCAAACATAGTGAAATTGATATGCATTTATGAAGCGAACTAGAATATACATTATGTAGAATATGCGATGCAAAGAATATTTATTACTTATCTACAGGGCCACACAACAAATTCCATTGAATAATGGTATAGGGGAAAACATTGTTTGCAGCATATTTCAATTATGTTAAACTATTTCACATATAATGAAAATTATATACGTTGCTGATGTTTGCTACGAGTTACTTCCTATATAATAGAAAATGCATAGTATTTACAGGAACACACAAAAGGTTTCGGATACTATACCGTATCCGAAGTACTGTATAGTAGCGATGATTGCTGGAAATGCATTTTTAGTTGTGATGGTGAGTTTTTAAGTTTAACTAAATTTTTTAATATTAAGTTGAGTGTACAAACAATGTAGATCATATACAGGGTTACACAAAAGACTTCGTAAGGGTTAGTGAGTATAAAGAAAATAGCTTAAAGGTTGTTTTAAAATGAGCTATGCATTTTTACGCTGAGCTAAATTTAGTATGCTAAGATATGTTTGTAGAATATAGATAAAATGATATACAGGGTCACGCAAAGAATTGGATACATGGCCGTCTATGGATGATAATCTCTGGAAGTGTGATTTCAGTAGTTTAAAGCGTGTTTTAGTCTTAATTACATTTTAGCTGAATAGTGGCGTGCATGTAAAGATAGTAGGTAAAATACAGGGCTATATAAAAGTATTCAATTAGGCTTCCGTCTATTGATATAAATTGCTGAAAGTGAAATTTTAACCTATTATGCGTTTTTAACACTTTCCACTATAGTTGAAAAGTTGTTCCACCATAGTTGAATTCGGTTTGTCTGTCTGTCTGCCTGTCCGAAGTCTAACTTGCTTTAATATAGTTCGATTTTTCTGTAATTGGTGTATGTTATTGAGATTTACTATGCCATGCTCGGCACTGAAAATAAAGTAAGTAGCGTTCATATTTCATTTACAGAGACACTCAAAAATATTCCATTACATTATGGTCTATTCGGAAATGTCGTAATTATATAAACACATAACACCTACAGTCGTCGTCCGGCCCGTCTGTCTTTCTGAGAACCCATATGGGTTATGATTCTAGGTTGTCATGGCGAATATACTATTAAATCCTTTCATACGTAATTAATTAAATGATATCCCTTGAAAGGTAATGATTCTCAGTTGCCATGATGATTACGTCCAATTTAGGATGAATCATGTTATTTCAGTATTACTGAATGTAATATATCGTAATAAATTTTGTATTAATGTATTTTTGCATAAGAGTGCAACAGCTATTGCACGAAGATCTGAACATTTATCAAACTAATTGTAGTACGAGCGCACCTCATTTATCACGTTTGACATGCAATTCCCGACTTGTTTTATTTAGCAAGTCCAAATTCTGTCCAGAGATTTACATTTTTCTTTTTATATAAAAAAAATTCATTTTCATTTAATATAAGACTTTGTAGATAGATATGAAGCATTTATTTGTAGGCTAACATATTTTTTAATTTTTCACCGTCCTCAGTTATATCGGAATTTCTTTATACTTTCCCAACAAGCGCGATATAATGAGCGGTTATTTTATTCCTTACATTTCATGTGAAAACACGAGTCCTACGTTTCTAATTAAAAAGTCTCAAAAATAAAGGTACTGTGAGGAACTTTAGTTACAGTAAAAAATATTCTGTTTTTATACTTTCTTTCATGAAGTTTTACACAAACTACTTTCCAGTTTCTAATATTAAATGGTAAAAAAAAATAGAGAAACTAGAGAACAGTGGAATTCTGCTTTTTCAGAATTTAGTGTCACCCCCGACATTTCAATTTCTTCATTTTCTTCTGATGGGCTGATGGCTTCTATTATTATGAAACAGCCATTATAAATGAAGTATTAGGTGAAGATGAAAGAGCAGTCGTAAAAAGTTAGAACTCCGATGTCTATGGGCATAAAAAATGGCCATAATTAAAGAAAAAAAATTACGGCCATTCCCCCCCCCCCCATTATGACCAGAAAATCAGAGTTCTACCTTTTTACGACTGATCTTTCATCTTCACCTAACACTTCATTTATAATGGCTGTTTCATAATAATAGAAGCCATCAGCCCATCAGGAGAAAATAACTCGGTTAAGCGGGACTCTACTGCAGTACAAAACGTATTTCAATTTCAAGACTTAAAGCACACGTTTTATTTTATGTAAAATGACGTCATTCGTATCCGCTTAAGAATTCCACATTTACGATCTACTCTTAAACATCTACAGTAAAGCATACATAGCACGTCACTATCGCGAAATAATGCACAAATGCAGCAAAAAGATGCCGTCATTCAAGAAAATCGACAAAAAAATCGACTAAATCATTCATAGGCCTTCATTTGTTGGTAGCATTAATATAGATACTTAAAATTGAATATAGTTTATAATAGCTCTCTGTTTTAACAAAAATCATTCGTTTATATTTTTTCAAAGTAGCACGTATTTTAATTACGTTTTCTTTCGGTTGTTATGAGAAAATGGCAACAAAAATATATAATTACTACTTTAGAACTATTTTTCTTTACTTTCTACAGTACTTCCGTTGCCAATATTAAGCAAATGTCGCTAAAAACTACAAAAAGATTAATAGTTCAAAAATAAATGGAGATACAGTGTTCAAACAAAATGCATTTAAAAGAACTTTTTTTTCAAGTACGACGGTATAAAAATCGAAAATGTGCAATGCTTAGAAGTTTAAAAAATTGCTATAGAGTATTTAATCGTACTGCTGTGTTTTACGGCTGGCTTCTGTAAGGTACCGTTATTTTTTGGAATACACAAAACAAGCTCGGAGAAAGAAATAGCATACCGTCCCGGGGGCTAATAAAAGTGCTTTATGCGTCCTGGAAATGTCTCAAAAACAATGCATAAAATATGTTGTTGCTTCTTTTATATGCAGGTAATAATTAATAAGTGAAGCATCAAACTTAAGTATAAGATTCCACATTTTTAAATATTAAGGAGTTTTAATCATGATTAAAGCAAAATACTATATTTTTAAAAATTGTTATTAGAAATTTAGACAATCAGTAACAGCTTAAAGTTTGTGACTTCTAAATTTATATTTTTCGTCAATGAAAATAACCATGCAAATGAATGTGGCTTTTTAATGAAGATACGAGCAATATTAAGCTGTATGATGCCCGAGAAATGAGAAATGAGAAGCTAATTATATACCCCCCGCTTATTTCTTTTTTTACAAACTAATTAGTAGAAAAGTCTTATTTTTAGAAAAATATTTCGTATGGAAGGTTAATGAGAAGAGAGGAAAATAGCGCTCGTTATTTAAAAATCGATAGCGGATATTTATTAGTTTACCATACATGTTTCTGGAAATTTTTCCTACATAGCTCGAGAAGATGAACTTTTTCTATTTTTGCTTTCAAGAAAATATATTTTTCTGTTGTACTTTGTTCTTAATAACTTTCTACTGTTAAGAATGCCTTCTTTGGTCACGCGACAACACTCGCAAGCAAATAAAAAAAAAGGCAACGTACGTTTCAAATTTCTCGTTTGAATTTCAATATTATTAACGAATTTTTTTTTTAAATAGGATATCGGAAGTCGATGTCTAAACTAGTATTTTTGTGCTTTTTCGATTTTGGTGCAGTTTCATAAATTATTATTTTTTTTAGAATACTTTCATTTTTTTTTTCAAAAAAAAAAAAAAAAAAAAAAAAAAAGAGGAAGAAGAAGGACTACGACCAAAATCGAAAATGTACGGAGACATCCAGTTAAGCATCGATTTCAGATATTCTATGCAAAAAATATCGTTTAAAAATATTGAAATGCAAACACGAAAAATGAAAAGAGCCTTTGCTATCGGCTTAACATTAGCATATGAATGCTGTCTTGTGATCGAAATATGCTCTTAATGAATGGCAGTTACTGTATTGTGATTACAGTTTATCAATTTAAAAATGAATTTAAAAAACATTACAAAACAATATGGGAACATTTCATAGCTAAGGTCTTCAAATGATGATTACAGTGAAATTATGTGCCTTTTAGAAATTATTATTAGAAACTTAAAAAATATATATAGTGTCTTTGTTCTATGTATACACTCTCTATACTTTTCTTCGGTAAAAATAACAGTAACAATTAACCATGGCAGATGAAGGTGACTTCTAAAAACGCGTTGAGCCTTATCAACCTCCATATTGTCTAAGAAATGAGAAATTAGTTAATTATGTGCTCCCACTTTTTTTTATATTATTATTGGGCTATTTTTCCTACAAACACACTGTGTACACAGAAAAATAGAGATCCTGATTTAAAATTCAATTCTATTTTTTTTTTGTTTTTGTTTGTTTGTTTTAGTTTAAACTATTAGCTTCTATATTTTTTCACAAATACCTATATTTCACAGTAATTCGGTATCAATAATTCATTTAAAACTAATCGCACGAAATATCGTTAGAAAAGTATAGAGGAGCATTTAAAAATTACAGAAGGTTCTTTCCATTTTATAGCAAGTGATTTGTAAAGAAAGAGAACTATCTAGTGTTCTTTATATAACGATAGTTTGAAAACTGTAATTATGCATCATATTTTGTTAGAATATGTTTAAGAAACTAAACTAAAATATTTAGATTTGGTTTCTGTGCATAAACCCGTTAAGGTTGTCGATCAGTCTGGAAAAGAAATCGAATTCCCTGTTGCAGAGAATAAAATGCTTTTAAATGCAAAGAGAGATTGGAAATTTCGTTTCGGTTCTTCAATGTTACGCCTTCCAGAAGACATTGGCTGAGAAAATTTCCCTAAAGCCCCCATTGCCCAGACCTCGCTCCAACTGTTTTAAACTTTTTACACTTATAAATTTTTTTTCTGTCCACCCACGATGGCAATGCTGCACTAACATGTTGTCAGCACTTGATTACCTTCAAAACCGGCATCTATCCACTATAAGGGGACACAAAATATGGCATATCGTTATCATAATTATTAAAACAGGTATGGCAACTATGTTGTAACATGCTTCAAGACCGATTCTTTGTTGTAAAATAATGTGTTCCATTATATTTTTTGTCTATTAGAGTTGATATAAGAACGCACATATCACAAGAAATGTTGACTATTATCATTATGTTATTATAGAAGCTGTAAAAGTTGATTCGATATAGGAAAAAAAAATCATTTCCGATTTTCAGGTATCATGCGAGTTATGAAAATATTGAACATGAAACAGATTACTCTTGACGCATATTTTCCCCAATGATTACTATGATCATCCTATTTATAATTCCATTTTGACGAAATTTACATATTTTAATTAAAGCTGGTCTAACATTTTTTTTTGTCCCCCCCCCCCCCCCCAGTATTTTAAAGTTTTTTTTCCGGTGATGCCATGTTTCAATTTCTGTTAGTATTTCCATAGTATTACTGTCGGGGATGTGGGGCAATTGGCCCCAGGCCTGGTAGCAGAAAGTTCGAGACGGGAGACGGACGTCGCAGATTTTCTTTTCTCTTTTGCAGATTCTTTTTCATCGAACTTTTATTTTGCTTCGTATTATGTTTAGCTCTTTATTACTTAATACAAAAAGTTAAGACTATTATTAATAAAAATTTATAAAATGCCTAAAAACGCTACGGGTAAGTGATTGTTTGATTAATTAACGCTTCATTTATAAAAATATTTTACCTGCAGATTATTTTTTGCCCCTGAATTTTCTGTCGCAGACACTTGGAGAAATGTCTGCTACTGGGGCCCCACGCTCCTCGATAAACAGTCAGAAGTCTCTAAATCTCGTCTCAAAGTTACATGATGCACAAAATATTTAGTATTTAACAATAATGTAAGCCTTAAAATTTCTACTCATACTTCCCGGAAAAGGCGGCCACTCGAACATAGGAGGCCTCTTCTTTTCCATGATTAGCCCGGAACGGTAGCAGCAGGAGACCCAATCACGGAAGGTGACACCAGAAAAAGTTAAAAGCTAAGTTCGATGAGTTTAACAATCAGCGAAATCTTGGAGGGCCGGGAGATTTAATACGTCAGACGACAAAGGTGAATTCGAGATCATTATAGCTATAATATTACCTAATTGCATTTATCTGTAGAGCACTGAATGACATGTAGAATTAAGCTTATATTATCCAATATAAGGCGTGATCTGTAGTGAAAGGCAAAGTCATTCACTTGTTCAAAAATAAATTATATTTAAAAAGTCCTTTCGGCCAGTGCCGGGAGGAAAGGCTTTCATATTTCTTGGTTTTAAAATTTTTCATGTTTTACTCGAAGCTAATTTTACTCAAATTTTAAGAAGCTAAAATACGACGAACTCGATACGAAAATATTCGTTAACACTGAATTTGAATGAGAATTGCGCAAAATTAGTAAGCTACTAGCCGCCCTTGGCGATCAGTTTGGTCTCCCTTAAAATGTATATTTGGGAAAGCATGCTAAGCATTGTATCATGTTACTTTTATTCATAATTTAATTTACTTGGACTCCCTTAAATATAATTAATATAATCCCTTGAGCTAATAGTTTTTGTTGCATTAAAATATCTCAATTTGTTGATTTTCTGTAAACAGGTAAACCCTATTGGTTTACAATGGGAGTCTATGGGAATTTGGCGAAATGTTCGATATACCGCCAAGTTGGCGTCACTTTTGGCGGCTAATTTTGGTCACCAAATTTGGCGATATATCGCCAAGTTGGCGACAAACTAGGAGGCGTTTGGCGACAGAACACGGTCCCCCTATGGTAAATCCCCTTTATAGGTAAGGAGATGCATTAAATGCTGTTCAATAACCAATGGCCGCCATTTTCAAACAAGATGGCAGATGGAGCCAAAATGTCAGCCACCCTAGAAATTCAAACTGCTATACCTCAGCCATTTTTTAAGATAAAGACAAAACAAAATATGCTCCGGAATCCTTGTATTAAAATCAAACTCTCAAGAAAATAATATTTTTAGCTTTTAATTTATTTGCACCGCTTTTTAAAATTTAAAATTTTTTTAAATGGCCGCCATTTGGCAGATGAAGCTGGCCAATGAACTCTGTCGTGTCATTGGTATGTACTATGCATACAATTAATTTCATCCAAATCGGTTAATAAATACGAGAGTTATCGCATGACAAAAATCAGATACAATTATATATACAAGTCACGTTTGAACGGAGAGTGGTTTTGGGGTCTGGCGGTCATAATCGATGAAAATATACCAAACTTTTCCGGAAGTGCTTTCGACCGGAGGGCTGCAATTAATAGCTTTTTAATTTTTGTAATGAAAGCTACCTAAAAGATCATTAATATTTAACCCCTCAAAAAGGGCCGTTGGTAGAGGTGTTATCTGATATTTGAGTGCTTCTAAGAGTGATCGTAGTATTTATCATTACCTGAGAATCTCTAAGAGTGGCGATACAAGTACGGGGTATAAGCTCAGACTCAAATCCTTATAAAAACTATAACAACCCACATTATAGAAAATGGTAATATTTGCCCAGAAGAGTTCGGCAAGTAACAAATAACATTAGCTTGCAATAATGGCAGCCTCTTCAAGTCCAAGATAATGGCAAGCTAACTGTGGTTTTTTTTTTTTTTTAAATGTTTATATTTTATCCAATCAATAAATGTTTTACTTCTGTAAGTCGTCTCTCTCTCTAAAAAAAAAAAAAAAAACCTATATTTTGCTTTTCCAAGTAATACTGATTTGTCAAAAAAATGAAAATCAGTTGAAAAATATCCGTATTATTACTGATAATATCAAACAATATAAGGAATGTATTGAGGAATAATTTCGGTTTTAACCAAATTCATGCTTCAATAAAAATTTTACTTCTGTATGACGTCTCTCTCTAAAAAAAAGACATTCTATCTTTTGCTTTATCCAAGTAATACTGATTCTGTAAAAAGCTGTAAAACACGTTGAAAAATATCCGTACCATTACTTATAACATCAAAGAATATAAGAAATGTTTCGTGCAATAATTGCAGTTTTAACAGTATTCATGCTTCAATAAACTTCTGTATGTGGTCTCTTTCGAAAAAAAGATATTCTATCTTTTGCTTTATCCAGGTATTACTGATTCTGTCAAAAAGCTGTAAAACCCGTTGAAAAATATCCGTACTATTACTGATATCATCAATCAATATAAGGAATGTCTTGTGCAATGATTTGAGTTTCAACCGTATTCATACTACTAGAGCTTACAAAATACTAAACACAAGATGCTGCATTTATTCACACCGCTTTGTGTTATCACCGAATGTCAAATCAATATCCGATGTAAAATACTTTGATGGTAGTTTTTGTACGGAATTTCTACATATGCACAAGTATGTGGAATATCCATATATCGATTACCGAATGATCAATATCCTGAACAATTTCATATTATACGAAGTTATACAAGATATGTAAAACTCACAAGCAGGTTAAAACTACTTTTTAGTTATTTATATGAACAAGCTATTTTAAATACTTTTGTTTTTTTCTTTTTGTAACGAATTAAATGTAAGATGTTTTTGAATTTATATAACAATATAATATATATTTTTTTTATACTGTAGTTTCTTTCTTTTTGTTGTTTTGTTGTTCTTTTAATCGATTTTTCGAATCTTTGTGATCTGCTTTTCAGAAGATTGAATTGGTTTTTTTTTTCTGTACATATTTTCTCTGAATATATATAAAAGTTTAAAAATAGTAAAATGCTTCTTTTATTCTTCAAAAACTTAGATATTCTTCGATGTGTGTGTACACCTGTGGGTGTGAATAATATTTTTCACTACAATGAAGTCACTGCTACATTCTAAATCAAGGTTGCCATTTTGGTCTTTTTTTTTAATTCAAAAAATCTGTATTCACAACAGAAATTGCTGAAAATATTTTTTGTTTTATTTAATGACAGACATTTTGTGATCACATAAAGCAAAAATTCTTCTTTCGGAATTTCAGAATAAAAAAAGCGGTCAAACTGGTAACCTTGTTCGAAATCCTTAATATCCTCCTACTCATAATAAAAAATTTAGGGTCTTTCTCAAAATAGAGATCAACTATATAAATAAACAACAAATAAAAATCATGCTTTAAGCATAGATTATGAAACACTTTCCAACACTTCCTGAATGCTTTATCGAAACTTCGCTATTTAGGGAAATAAGGTAAATAAGATAATTAAGTAAACATTTTATAAAACGCATAAACCTTTTGAAAAACTGATTTCAGTAGTTACCGACCATAGCCCAATATGTATTCCAATTCTTTTGAACAGCCCTGTTTTTGATCTGTAGGTTTATATATATATTATATAATGGGAAAATTTAGTTTAGCAAGAAAATGCATAACAGGTTGAAATTCATCGTTCAGCAATTTATACTAATAGATGGAAACATACTTGAATACTTCTGTACAGCCCTGTAGTTTACCTAGTACCTTTATTACACGCCACTAATTAGCTAAAATTTAATTCAAACTAAAACACTCTTAAAAGTACTGAAATTACATTTCCAGAAATTATCACCCATCCATAGACGGCCATGTATCCAACTCTTTGCGTGACCCTGTATATTATTTTATCTATCTTCTACAAATATTTCTTAGTAAACTAAATTCAGTTCGGCTTAAAAATGCATAACTCCTTTAAAACCCACCTTTAAACAATTTATGCTCATACTCGGTATCCTTTAAGAATTCATTTATGTAGCCCTGTATATGAACTATACCATTTATACACACTTTATGGTATGCATAAATATAGTGAAAAAAGCGCATATCATAATTAAAAATGCATTTCGAGCAATTACTAATATACAGTAATTCGGATACAATATAGTATCTGAAATCTTTTCAAATACACCGCAAACAATTCCCCCTATACCATTATGAACGGAATTCTTTTGTGTGGCCCTGTAAATGAACAATAACTATTATTTGCACCACATATTCAACAGAATGCATATTTTAGTGGATTTCATAAATGAATATCAATTTTACTATGTTTGAAAGAGTGTAACACCATTAAAAATCATTTGAAACGATTTTTCCCATTGGCCGTAATGTAACGGAAAACTTTTGACTGCCTCAGTAAATGAACTAAACATGCTACAAACTTCATTTGAAATTGGGAACGTGCTATGGTTGAGGTCACTAACATCTAAAAATTTCAGAACGATCCGAGCATATTTACCAGAGTTAGAGCGTGGACAGAGGGACAGACAAACCGAAGTCATAAACACTTTTCAACTTTGTTGGAAAGTGTTAAAAAGAAAGGTGCCCAGTTAAACTGATGGCATTGAGCTCACAGGCTATTCACACTAACTGTATATTATACTCTTATTTCAAAGAATAATGCCCCTCGAAAAATAAATTAAGGGGGGGGGGATTGCCCCCCCCCTCCCTTTCCCATCTTTATACTTAAGCAATGAGCCTCCAAATGTCATCAGCGAAGCGCCTTATCGAAATAAACCGGTATACCAAATTTGAAGAAAATCAGATAGAAAAACCCATTTATCTAAATTAGGGGGTATTTACCCACGTTCCCCCCTTTAGACTTAAACAATGAACCTTCAAAACTAATGAGTGAAGCGCCTTATCAGAATTAACCAATATACCAAATTAGAAGAAAATCTGATAATTCTGCACGAAAAACCCATTTATCTAAGGTAAGGGAGGTTAGCTTCCCGTTTCCCCCTTATACTTAACCAATGAACCCCCAAAACTAATCAGGGAAGCGCCTTATCAGAATGAACTTAGAAAACAAAATTGATGCAAATCGGATATTTCTATCATGAGTTGTCGCGTTAAGTACATACGTACGTACGTACATACGTACATACATACAGAACCGGCGGGCACATTAGCTCTCTGGCTTTGATAGCCTGTGAGCTAAAAAATTACATCTAAAATAGAATAACTTAAAATTTAAGAAAATATTTTTATTCCTTTAATTTATTTCATAATTTTCAGCCTGAACTGCTATCACTGAGTGTGAATGACATGCTTTTTGAGTGAAGTGTCTTCGTTATAGTTTATAATAATTCGTAATTAGCCAGTTATGAGGGAGCATAAGCCAATTATTATCATTCCCTGACCACTTACGGTGAAATTCTAATCGATAACTTTGCATGTGCGTCAGAATATTAGCTGCAAATTCATTTAACAAGCTTTCAGGAGCAAACATCTCTTAAGGAGTAAAATAAATCTCATTGCCCTTTTTAGAAACTTTTAACCTACTTAGGGTGTGTTTACCGCAACAGTTTTTCGATAATGTTATTTAATAAGATAAGATTTAAAAACTTAAGATTTCTGGAGTTTCTAAATATTAGTAAATTAGTTACATTTTGAAATGAAATATTAAGGTATTCAATATCGTAGAAATAATTTAAATTTGTGTTTCCCTAACTTTTTAGTTATGCAGAATTCGTTAAGTTTGAAAGTTTTTTGCAACTTATCTAATATGTAGGGTATACAGATTATTTTTTTCTCTGTTCTTAGAAAAAGGCGAAATTTCGTACAAAGCATATACAGGGTGTATCTGAAAAAAGGGGGAAACTTTACGGGGTGGCAGCTATACGAGCAAATTTCGTCATAGAATGTATGAACAGAACGCAAGTGATGAGAAGTTTAAAGGCAGTTTTCCACTAACACAAGAATGAGAGGATATACTTCAGAAAACATTTTATTAACAGGAATGTAATTAATGTACATGTACAGTCGTGGAAAAAAAAAGGAAACACCCCCTACTATCTCCTCAAAAAATTATCGTAGAAAAAAGTTACTGGTACCGAACGATTGGAAATAAAGTCTACTTTTAAATGATGTATATAAAATTTGCTTAGGGAACCATCTACATATTAAAACGAACCATAACTTTGTTTTTTTTTCAATAGCAGTACATAATTCTGACAGCATAAATGGACTTTACACCCTTCAATTAGTCTAAAAACAAATTTTTATGCAATTCGTACCATTAGTTTCCGAGAAATTAATTATTTTAAAATGAGCGTATTTTAAGGGCTTTATCCAAATTGAAGTTCGGTACTTGATTGTTAACCGAGAGAGCTCCCTTCTTGATCAAGGCACCTTAAGTAGTCAATTACGCCAGTTAGATTACAGGATAGCATAAGAAATTTCAAAATATTTAGTCACTTCTATCATAGAAGGCCGCTTAAACCATCATTTTACCGTTTTTTAAGCCTAATTTGAAAACTACTTGAAAGAAAAATGTGAAATTTTGGATTTCCATAAAGCAAGACTTAATAAATCTGAATCCATCAAAAAAATTATAGGTTGCAATTCATAATTTTTTTAATATTAATTTCATAATTCATAATTCATATCAGAAAATTATAAAAATTGCAAATTCAACGTATTTATGTTTGGGTATATTAGTAATATTGCTACACAAAAAATTAGCACATTAGGATTATAATTTTAGAAGTTATAAATAAAAATATGAAAATGTAATTTAACATTAGAAGCACTAAATTTTGAATGTTTATAATTCAAAAACGTATCATTCAAATGACTTGAAATGTGGTGCCTAGGCATAGTTTGAACCGAAGATTTAAAATATCTCGATAAAATTGGGTATTGCCATTGAAAAAAAAATGAAGTTTGGATTCGTTTTAATATGTAGATGGCCCCCTAAGCAAATTTTATATACGTCATTTAAAAGTAGACATTATTTCTAATCGTTCGGTACCAGTAACTTTCGTCTACGATAATTTGTTGAGGAGTTAGTAGGGGGTGTTTACTTTTTTTTCCACGAATGTACATGCTCGAAGAAATTGCTCAAAAGATCTTCCGCTGGCTGTAATGCACACTTCACACCTGCGGGATAGGGACTGACGCACATTTGAGAAAATAGCAGGCATTTCCCGAATATCGCCGGCAACAACGGCAATCCTGGTGACAAGATCCATATCGGTTTCAATGGGACAAAGTCCAAATACGAGAGACCCGACGATCTTGGTGGCCAAGCTAAGGGACCACCTCGACGAATCCATCGCCCTGGGATAATGGAAAACTATATCTTAACTTCTCATCGCTTCGTTCCAACCATACATTCTATGACGAAATTTGGTCGTATAGTAGCGTTCTATCAGCCCGTAAAGTTTTGCCCACTTTTTTCAGATACCACCCATTATACGAAAATAGTATTGGGTATTTTTAATGTGATTAATCACAATCGTAATAATATGGTATAATAATAAAATACAGCCTTATTAAAAATACTATTATTAATAATTGTATAATAAGAAAAGATATTTAAAAAAATCAATGCGATTTATGACATTGTTCTGCATCAGTGAAATTGTCTGTATAAGGGTTGAAGCTTTTTAATTTTAGGCTCGTGTTGCTCTACACACAAAGTTTAATAAAACATGTCATTACAATTTGCTTACCTATATACCTTCATTATTTTTTTTCTTTAAAAATGTAAATTAATGTATTTATCATAGTATTTTGCAGAAGATAAAATAACAAATATATTTTGAACAGCTGATAGATAGTCCCGCGATCCATTATTTGAAAACAGCTGCTCTAAATAAATAAATAATGTATAATAATGATGTGTAATATAATGAAATTAAAGTAGAACTGAAAGTTTAGAATCACATAGAGGCTTGATAGATGTTAATTTAAAACAATTCCATGCTTATAAATATCCACATGTGCTTCCATGCGTCCACGTATAAAGGATTTCATGCACCTGATAAACATTGGGTTTATTAGCATGCTATACATAAATGTACCCAAAATAAAACTTTTTTAGTTTTTAATATTTGTTAATACCTGAAAATAAATTTAATATGTACTTTGAATTGATATATAAAGTATTTTTTATAGGAATATTAGCGTCAGGTTCTCGCGGGTCGACAGGGACAGGGAGGCTGCCTCCCCGGCGTCCTCTGCTATGACAGCCTTAGCGATGACATACAAATTAGTCTGCAGCCTGATCCCCCTCAATCCACCGCTCTCTAAAGAGACCGAACAGGGGCATGGTTTAAATCGTAATGCAATGTCCAATTATGTACCGCGTATCCCAAAAATGACTGATGACTTTTAAAATTCCGTAACTTGCAAACGGTGACAGATATTAAAAAAAAATCCTGCAGGAGTGTTATGTAAGATGTCAGGAGATTTTATTCTGCGATTCTCAGCTTTAGTTACAAATAGCATTGACAGATGGCGCTGCAAGCAATAACCGCTAAATCAAGACTCAATTTTTCTGCCTTTCTCTTCTTGCATGCTAAAAAAGGAGGTTAAAATGTATTGAATGGATCCCAAAACACCAAAAAATGAGTCTGGACTGAACACCTGATGCTCTCAGCTCCATCTATTGTTTGAAATCGAACTAAAATCAAGAATCACAGTACAAAAACTCCTGACATCATACATAACCCTCCTGCAAGAATGTTTGTAATATCTGTCACAGTTTGGAAGTTATTGAATTTTAAAATCTATCAGTCATTTTTGGGACACCCGGTAAATGCATATTCATTTGCATATTTAGGCTGTAATTTCAATAAATATATATGATTTCCTTAAGTTAAACTTTTGATTACGGATTTGGGAGCCGTACGTTCCAACAACTATTTTTTATTCGATTCGTATCACTTTATAATCTACATCAACGATCGCCAACGTTTTGGACGTCACGGACCACTAAAAACAAAATTCTACACTTCTGGGACCACTAATATTTGAATTTTTAAAAAACATAAATATATTTGTAAAATAGTGATCTGAGATTTTCTTTTATTAATGTGAAATACGAGTACAACTGGTACAATATTAGCAATAGTTACTTAAGTATAACAAAATCGTATATACGTATTTCATCATAATAAAATAATTAAAAGTTGTTCAATTGTGACAAAATTATTAAAGTTAGTTTTATTATTACAAACCATTTTACGTTTATTTTAAGAATCACACATTTTTAGTGTGATGTTTACTTTTCTTGTTAGAAAAAAGCTCATGAAATTTTGGTTCCAATAGCATTATTGCAAGATGGGGAGACGTTTCTACGTAAAGCCAAGATCAGTACTGATATTTATATGCTGTAACAGATTCAAATTTATTTTCGCAAAAATATGTTGTTTAAAACTGAAACAATTTTTTCAATACTTGTTCACTCAACATCGGGTATTTACTTTAAGTAAAGCAAAAAAAAAAAAAAAAAAAAAAAAAAAAGATTTGTTTTGAAAATAAATAAAAAGTAACTTCTTTTACCATAATCACCAATTCCTACTTTAATTTAAATTTCAAAACTAAATACATAAAATTTCATAAATATAAGGATTTTAGAGAATATTACTTTTGTTTTATCATTAATAAAATATTTTAAAAATATAAATAACATCACATTTTTCTCTGGAACACCAAATTATCCTCGTGAGCCATCCACAGACCACCAGTTGGTGACATTTGATCTATATTATACACTCATAATTGGATGTTTGGAAGAGAAATCTACCTGAAAGAAGATTTTTTGTAAATTGTGGTACGAATGAATGTAAAAAAAGTCGCCCGTCATAGGTCGTAATCAAAAGTTTAAGGAAAGTCATTAAAAATGGGTATTTATCTTAGATTAAGTTGCTAAAAATATAACAACTAAAAATGTTTACATATAAAATTTATTCCTTCTGAAAAGAATTCCTTAAAGTTAAATAAAAAGATTTATTTATGATTTAATTCATTTCATAATTTTCAGTTTTGCTATTACTGAACTTCCTTAACTGTGTATTGATCATATATTTTTCATTAAGTTGCTACTTTATAATAATTTTAATTAACCAGTTACGAGGAGGAATAAGCTAATTATTATCATTCCCTGATCACTTACGATGAAATGCTGAACGATAAATACGTATGTGAATTAGAATGTTAGAATGCAAATTCATTTAACAAGCTATCAGAAACACTCTCTTAATGATTAAAATAAATCTCAATGCCTTTTTGAATAACTTTAAATCTAATTATGGTGTGTTTACCGTAACAAATATATATATATATATATATATATATATATAATACTATTCAATAAGATAATTTTTAATTACATAAGATTTCTTCACCTTCTAATTATTTGTAAATATATTATAATTAGAAATGAAACAATGAGGCATTATTCAATATCGTACCAAATAATCAAAATAACCAAATCGTATACTGAAAAGTGTAATAAGGAAACAATAATAGGACAAGAGTCGATAAGATTATAAAAGTAGCCAAGAGATGATGATGAACACAAGGTGACACACACATATGAATACAAAAGTTTCTTCTAAAAATTCTTTATTGTACTAGGGTGTTCTACGAGCTACGCTCTCTGACGCCCGTCTAGATCCCGAAGACTGTAAAAACATGCTAATTTGCTCTGTTATATTTTAATTATCTGATTACGGACGATTAAATAATATTAGCAAGACCAATGGCAATATTCTGTAATCAGGTTGCCATTCATCAGTCCTCATGGGGTTTTTAGTGAATTTCAGAATTTCTAGCACTTTAGACAGGAAATACAAATCAGGACGGCTCCGTTGTTCATTTAAACCAAAAAATTGCATTATAAGGAAGTTTTGTTTCAGAAATCGATCTGACATACGCTTTCAACATAACACAAACATGCTTCATGATTTACTCAAAAACAATGCACTTGAGTTTCATTGAAACCGGATGAAGCTGAAGAACCTGAAAAACTATCTACTGAACGGAAAATAAATCAAATATTGCTGGAATTAGCAAAAAAATAAATAAATAAATAAATAAATAAATAAAAAATAAATAAATAAATAAATTAGAGGAATGTGAAAGATCCTATTAACAATTGATCTAAAGGAATATTATCACATGAATCAAAGTTTAATTATTTTTGCCGTAGCGGAAATCAGTATACGTAAGATGTAGAAAGAAAAAAAATAATGAAAATTATGCTTCTGAAAAAGCATTCTTGATATGATTTTATATGGGGCTACATTATTTATCATGGAGATGGCATATATTAACACGTTCACTGCCAAGCCTATAAAGTAAGAATTTTCAAATTTCTTCTTGAAAGTCGTTTGCCACCACAAATTGAGAAAGGTAAATTTCGCTTTACTAATACAGCGAAATTTCTGAAAATAAATAAGGCAATTTTTTTTAATTCTAAAATTATGGTGACAATGTAGTTAATAAATTAAAGTCACGAATATTATAGCTACGAGTATACTCGTAGCTTGGCAGCGAACGTGTTAACCAGGAGAAGATTATCAAGCTCTCAAAATATTTAAACATTAAAAAAGATAGTTCTGACTATGACATATTCAAGGTTTCCGCAGACTTAGAAAACCATCATTGCAAAACAATAATGTTTTTTGCAATAGATCGTCTTCCGTAAATAATTTTCAAATTTCACTATGAAATTAATCGTCTGATGGGAGTAAATGTACTTAGTATCAACAGTGTTTGATGAAACTGCAAAGAAAACGGGTAAAGACTTTTTCGAATTACGAAGTCGGTTTCTTAAGACGGGTTTCATTGAAACTGACCGATCTCGAGATCCAATGTTAACAGGGATGAGAGCGCTCCGACCCAAATGACGGATTACTACCACTAAATTTTAATAGTATTTCTCACATTATTTGATGACAGGATTTCTGAGATTTAATAAAGCAAAGAATACTATTAAAATTTAGTGGTAGTAATGGGTCATTTGGGTAGGAACTCTCTCATCCCAGTGTTAACAATTGTGAAAATTTAAAAGCGGGATTACTGATTACCTAATTTAATTATTAAAATATGGTTTTCACTATCAAAAAGTAGACGTCAAATGCCGACAATAGACGTTTTTAAAAACTGCCTCCATAAATGTTAAATATTTTTAAAAAGATTATAAAATTTCATCAAGTGGCAATTAACTTTATAGGGATTTTTTACATATTTAAAATTTAAGGAGGCAATTTTTAAAACCGCAAGTCGTCGTCATATGAAGTCTAGTTGCTGATGATTAAAACCGTATTTTTATAATAATATTATGTAAGGAGTAATATTGCTTTAAAATTTTCACATCAGTTAACATGGGATTTCGCGAACGCCGAGTTTCAACGAAGCGGCCCCTTAATCCCTTCAACTCTATGCCGTACGCTGAATACATCAAGATTTTATCGTAAATCATTATTGGATTTTCTAACCATATGCCATTTATTCACTAAACATCCTAAATTAAATATGCACAAAATTAGTATATACTTATATAAATATAATGAATAAGATTGTCTGGTGGTATGAAGAGGTTAATAAAAAAGCAGAATAATGACAATAAGACAAATGCTTATATTTTAGTACTTTTTTAATTGAAAAATATTTCTTCCCGGAAAAATTATAAAATAAAGGTTTTAAATTGAAAGATTATTATTTTTTTCTTTCAATAGTTTCTTTTTTTTCCGTTTTGCGTATCAAGTTATTTAACCGTACTTTGGATGCAGTTAGAAATGCTAATCTATTGTCAGTAAGTAGCTTGCAGGAATAAATTAATGTTAGAAAATTGCTACAGTAGTTTTATTAGAAAGACATTTGCGAAATTAGACACAAGAACACCAAAGGGTACACTGGATTTATGATAAGTAAGGGTAAGGAGGAATGTGCTGTTTAATAATTTAAAAATCCCTATTTACAAAAGCCAGATGCTTGCAATAAGTGGTTATAACTGCTAAACTATCTCTCCTAAAAAAATGCGGTAATATAGCGTGTAAAACGTCTTCAAAAGGATAAGGCATGAATTGGAAATAATGACATACAAACAAAAGGAAATATTTGAATCATTTCAGAATGAATTTTGCTTGACAACGATGCGTTTTCCAAAGGTTTGTTTGTGTTTGATTTGTTTTGTTTGTGATTCTTCCTAATAATAGGCTTCTTAGTGCTTCCAAAGAGTTTAAGCTCCAATGTCTTTAAAAGTACTTTATTCTAATACAATATTTGAGCACGAACATAATACATAGAGCATACAGGGTTCGTACGGGTCCTTGAATTTCCAGACTAAGAAATTCTTCGGTCCCAGTATTTTCTTATGGAAAATCTCTCCTTAAATAAGGCAAAATTTCGTCCGTTTAAACTAGATTTATTTTTCTATAAAAAAAATACTGATATTTCGCCTTGAAAATAACGGTACCCGTACGAACCCTGGCATATTCACAGAAATAACAGCAATCTGAATCAGTAAATAATATATATTTTTTTTTTTGAGTAAAGATATTTCTTCTATTTCATTCATTGCTATTAAAATTTGTCATACAGATAGGTAATCACATTGCTTCCACATCACGGATTTATAAAATAGGCAAATTCATAATTTATTATAGTAATAATTATTCTGTTTTTTCCCCTCATAAAAAAAATAATTTTTATTACACAATTTTTTTTGCTTTTGTCTGAAACACTATTATTGAAAAACGAGTGCAAGGATATATGCAGGTTAACTGCGCAGGAAAAAAAATTAGAATTCTAAATAAAATGAAATGTGATTATTTGCCAGTTTTGATGATTCTTTGATTTTTAATATCAGGGATACTTTTTATATTAATAAAGATACAAAATGTTATCATATATATATACGATTGAAATTACTTTTTAATGATTATCTGAGACAATAAAAAGGTACAAATACGAAAACGTATTCAAAATTACAAATTTTTATAGTGTTCAAAACCATATATATTTTCAAAGAGAAAAAACTAACGAAAGTCGTTAATAATTGTCAAATACAAATTTTGGATCTATCGAGATGAAAAAGATTGTTTCATTGCCAATAATAAGGTTTATTTGTGAGGGACACTGATATCATGTGTATCCAAAATCTATAAACATTGTATTGTGATATCATCCTTCTTAAAAAGTCGTTATTGATTATCAGACAGAAATAAAAATATATACGGTATTTGGAAATATGCATTCTGATATAGTGTAATAAAAATTACTTCTTTATAAGGAAAAAACAGAACTTATAGTTATTTCTATAATAAATTATCAATTCACCTATCTCATAAATCTTTGATGTGGAAACAATTTTTTAATCTATGAATATGAAAATTTACAAGTGCATACTTACCATGGCTATTTAAAGGATATTTAGGACATACTTGCTATTGTGTGTGTTTTGGAATTTTTACCAATAATCATCACTCTATTTATGATTATTTAAAAATAAAATCTGTTAAGCAGTACGCGAATATTGAATAATATATCGATATAGTTCCTAAGAAATACATATACTAGGATACTTTCAAAAATAATTAACTCTTAATATGAATAAATAATTACTGACATAAAAATATCTTCATTAAGCCATTTCGACTGTTATAGTATTTATCGAAACGAGGTGGAACCCGTCGAATTTCGACGAAAGAAAATGTTTACTAAGGAACTGTTGCATCAAATTTATAATACATCGACAACAATAATTACAATAAAAATTCCATCTTACACTTGTTAATTTAACTCTCCAAAGACATATTTTAACCTAAGATTAACAAAATACTTTTTTCATAAACTTCAACTGTTAAAATTATTGGAAAATTAAACTTTATTCATATACGTAATCAGTAACATATAATCAAGGTAAGTAATTTTGATTAAGTTATCAAGTGATGCTTGGTATTACGGAATGAAAAAATCAGCAAAAAGGATTTCACCTTGACATAATCATCGAATCCACCCCCCCCCCCTTTAAATCTAAACAAATCAACTCATTTTCAACGTTTCACATCAATATTAACCATTTAAAAACATTTTAACGCGCAATAGGTTATTGATAAATATATTTTCAATTTTTAAGTCACGTTTGTCAACTATTACAACTTGCCATGTTAAAATTCCCACTCGTGATTTGAGGTCTTATAACAATCTCTGTACCTGCGCGTAAAAATTCCAGAAATTTATAACTTTTAGACGTATTCATTGGGAAATATCTCGTTTTATCAAATATAATTATCGGTTTCTTTTAAATATGACGTCAGTTTCAGTCGCTGAAATATTTTGCCTATTGTCTCAAACTCAAAGTCAGCGAAATGAAAAAATAGTGAAATATAACAGCATCATCAGGGAAATTGTGTCTTTTTTAAAGCGTAACGTCATTTTCTGTTCAAATTTTTAAAAAATATATTTTTAATTGTAATGAGAAAATGGCATCAATAAGAATATAATCAATAAAGATAACTAAACCACTTTTAATAGAAATGAAGTACTTCAGTTGCCACGATTAGAAAATTGGTATTAAAAACTATAAAAAAATTAATGTCTCAAAAATAAATTGAGGTACAGCTTTCAAACAAATTGCATTTAAATGTGCATTTTTTTCTGCATACGACGGTGTAAACATTTAAAACGTGGTACGTTTAGAAGTTTAAAATTTTGCAGTAGCGAAAATTGCAAAACCAAATTTTTATTTCAAATTTCATAGTGTTGCCATTCGCAGAATGACGTATGCGTTACGCACAGATATGTTTGTCCTTTATAATATAGATAGTTACCATAATCAGGGATGAGATTTCCGACTTTTTGCACACCACTATAATCTCAGAGAAAATGTTATTTCATTTAATCGATACATTTTTGTGATTTAGCAGAACAACATTTTCTCTAAGATTATACTGTTTTTCAGAAAGTCGGAAATCTCATCCCTGCATAATATAACGTTTCCACTGCACTGCATATCTAAGAGCAGTTTCATTTAGTAACACTTGTCTTATTTTCGCACTCCTCCCTCCAAACAAATATGTTTAGTTAAACTCGTACCTTCATTTAGTTATTTTTTTAACTAAAAAGCACAAAAATTTTCATTTAAAAATAAACTTTATTTTATGCAAGAAGCAACATAGAAATATTTCGTAAAAGTAAATTCGCTCGTATTTAAACATCTTCTCAAGTAGCGGAAAGTATATTTAAGTTAAAAAAAATATATTTATTTCAAAACACTGAAGAAACACATACAGAATATTTATATTAGAAAGCAAAAACATGTCCTTAAATAACTCTGATGTCATATTCACGATATCAACAACTAACGAAAATACTACAATTTTAACTTCTACACATCGCGCAATTTCACTTTTTATGAATAGGGAAAAAAATATTTCAAGTGCGACTAGTTCGAAAACTATATTTTATATCATATATTATATATCATATATGTTTTTATCCTATTATATATTTTTATATCCTATATTATATATCATAAAGGATAAACGTGTCCGTGCGTAACGCTGACGTCATTTTGACGGTGACTACAGTAGACGATTAAAGTTAACTTCTATTAACTTTTTTTAAAATTTATAAATACCGCACATTTTAAATTTTAACACCGTCTAATAGACAATAAAAATGTACTTTCAAATGCAATTTGTTTGAAAACTATATCGCAATTTGTTTGTAAACTGCATCGCAATTTACTCAACTTTTATGTTTATAAATCCTTTAAGACCGGACTGCTTTTTGAGTTTTTTTTTTTTTAAACAATGATATAACTGAAATTTGTAACTGATAATTCACTATCTGTTGACAAAATTCATATACTATAGTTTCTGTTAACCAGCACAATCACTCGATTCCGGCATTTATGGAATAGATAACCTAGGAAGGTAGAATTTTAGTTAATGCCTAACGCGAACGATCGTGCGGGTCCGGTCTTAAAGAGTTAAAATAATTTTCTAGCATGATTTTTTTTTATCTGCCTCTGCTACTTGCAAACAGACTATTACAAAAGATAAATCTCTTTGCACATAAATTAATATATACAACATTTGTTTCCGGCCTATATTCCATAACGAAATTAATATTTAATCTATCCATAAATAAAATATAAATAATACACAAATTTAAGACATGTAATCCCACCACGCTTAAACCACTGAAATTATCGGAATAAAAAAGGCTAACGTTCTTTAGCGATTTTTTTCGACCGTTAATTCCTGGCACGATGCCAATACGAAAGTATTGGCTTTTAATAAATTTTAAAATTTTATTAGAATACATGATTGCAATTTTTCATATAAAAAGAATTGTTGGTATTGTTAGTGGAATATCTAAAAATTATATATTAAATGTAAAAAATCTGTTAGAGTTTTCAATAATTAAAAAAATGTATAGTTTTCATGTATATTCTATAACGCGGGAAGCCGGTTTGGAACTCCTTGTTATATTGAATTAAAAAATAAATAAAAATATTTATTTCGGTTATGATAAACGATTCTTAATAACAAGTCACTATAATTATCTGTGTTAGACTGTGATTTTAAGAGGTATTTTAAGTAAAATGTGAACTTATATTATGTTTTATGTGTATGAAATGATAAAACAATTTATTATCATGAATTCAAAAGATTTTTGAAAGGATTTCTTTGGTTCAGAAAAAGTATTGTTAATACAGGTCTGACTACATCTCTAGATGTTAGGTTTTCATTTTTAAGTGTATTGTGCAACATGTGAACCTATATTATATCTCTAATATATAAGAAATTTACAAGAATTTTTTTATCTTGAATAAAAAAAAAAAATAGATTTTTAAATATTTGTCAGGATTATAAAAAAATATTGTTATTCTCAAGTCATTAATTCTCTGGATGTTTTAATGCAATTTTATGTGGTATTTTATGTAACCATATTTTTAAAAGGATTGTTACGTGGTTCGTACGGATACCGTTTTTTCTCCAGGAAAACTACCAGTATACTCTTATAGAAAAAGAAATCTAGATTGAACTTTAGATTATAAATTTCGCCTTCTTTTAAAATGAGATTTTCTATAAAAAAAAAAAAAAAATACTGGTGCCGAAAAATTTCCCAGTCTGCAAAATTCAAGGAGGCGTACGAACCATGATACAGGTCGGGTTTCACCTCTATAGTATATTACACTTTCATTTTTAAGTGTCTTGTGTAACATGTGAACCTATACTACGTTTCAAATACATAAGCAATCTACAAGAACTTATTATCTTGAATTAAAAAAAAAATAATAATACATTTTCAAATATTTGACCGGATTATAAAAAAGGACTGTTAATCACAAGTAGTTAATTCTGTGGATGTTTTATTGTAATTTCATGTGGTATTTTGGGTAAAAGTTTTACCCACATTATGTCTGACGAATATAAAATCATACAAGAACTAATTATCTTTACTTTAAAAAAATGAAGTGTTTGTCTGTGTTTAAAAAATTGCTATTCGTTGGTCAATCTAGAACACTGAATGTCAGAGTTTCAAAATAGAAGCAATCACAATTTACAAAAGAAGAATATTTCAAAATCAATAAATTTAGGTTTTTTTATATTTTAAGCTTGTAAAAATGCGCTATGACTATAGAAATTCTAAGATCTGTTTGTCCAGTAAATATTTGGAGTCTTACAAATAATAGTGCTTAAAAATACAGCCTTCTATGTTTAATGCCATATATGAATACTTTTCGGTTAGCCGGGCGCCAGTGTTATATATACATATTTATATGCATACATACATGTAAATATACATATATATATATACATATACACATATTGTATATATATATACACATATATATATGTATATATACATACATGTATACATACATATATAAGTATATATAACACTGGCGCCCGGCTAACCGAAAAGTACCCATAGATGTAATTAATTACAATTTTAAAATTTCATTTAAAAAATCTTTTTCATTCCTAAAATAATAACAGCAAAATTCGCATTTAAACTGTGCCTTTAATCTTTGCTTATAAGCATAACAAATGTATTCCTCTATATTTAAATAAACTGTAAATGTAACCAGTTTCGCTTTATACAAAAGCAAATATTTATTCATTATTTATTCGCTTTATACAAACGCAAATTTATTCATGAGTTACTGATTATAAATTTATTCATTTATGCAGTAGAAACAAAGTCTAATGAATAAAAATAGACCTTAAATTTCAAAATCATGTTATTTTATGTGGAATAGTAAGGCGACTTTTTTGTTAATTCTCTAACGACATAATACCACACATATGTTTGTTTTCTTACTTGTATCAATAATTAATGTATAAGATATGACATTTATCTGAAATTATATCAATTCCTTCAATAATTTATAGTACTTTCGTGCTCACGAAAAAAAAATGTCTTTCAATCAATAATTTTTACTGTAATTTCAAAAAGAATTTTGATACTAAATTCTAATAATGGTAATTTATTATAATTTATAAGCTGTGTGAAAAGAATATTTTATAATTTTGTTTTCTGTTTTCGATAACGAATCCGTTAAGAAAATTAAATTGTCTATCTCTATTTCTTAAGATAAAATAAAATGAGAAAAACAGTTAAGGGAGAACCTTTGAGTTTGCCGAAACAATGAAAAACATTGCATTTTTCAAAGTACCAAAACACAAACAATATGCAATTAAGATATTTGTTTCCTTTCTGCATAAAGTATATATCCTTAACTACGTCATCCAGAAAAATAAATGTCGTATATATAAAATTAATATTTAAATTTAAAATTTAAAAATTCATCTCACTAGTGCGTGATTAAATGCTGCGCGCATCCTAAAATTCTAAATTATGTATATAGATAACAATTTTTGAACAAAGTAGAATCATGCAACACCTACTTTGAACTTAAAAACAAAATATACACAAAAAGTTTTGTTTAAAATTTAATTTTAGTCCTCCCAAAAAAATCAGAAATTAAAAAAAAAAATTAAAGTTTTTCAAGTGCAAAAAAATAAATAACCGAAATATATGATTTTTTTTTATTTTAGCTTGTAGACTATAAAGAAAAGCATATTTGGTTAATTTTTTTTAAGCTGTAGCTTACATAGTTTAAAAGAGCGCGCGCTAACTCCAAAATCACTAATATGAGGAAACGCTTTTTAAAATTTCAGAATCTAAGGATATTCAATTATACTCATTTTCTATACATGATTATAACTCAAGAAATAATGCAGATTTTTGAATGGGGTTTTCTGCATATTGTCGAGAAATCTTAAAACATACAGAATAAAATAGAAACAGAAAACTGATTTTTTGAAAGTTTAAAGATCCTGTGCTTAAATGTGCCTGATCCTTAAAAGGAAAAATATATTTTCATTTGGTTATCACAAATAATTTATTCTGTTCACTTTCATATACCATAATAAAATGCAGGGCGTTTCCTTAACTACGATTTGCCTCAAATAACTGGTAAAGTGAGTTAGCTGCAGCCATGAACGTGGTTTCTAGATATGGTAAAATGGTATATGCTACAAAATGAGGTATGTAGCAGCACAAGCTAGCGTTAAAATTCTAAAAAAATCGTATTGAAGAAACTATAAGATAACTGACTATAAGCTCACAGGCAAAGTTGTAGAAAGTATACATGTAAGGTATGAAGGTTGCATTAATGAAAGGATGTTTTACTTGTAAAACTAACTTTTTTTAGAAGACCTGAAATGTGAAATTTTTTCTGCTATCATAATCTTAAATACGCCACTAATTGCATGCCGAAGTCGGGCATTATACGGCACATCTATAGCAATAAAAGAAAGAATTACTCTGTCTGCCTGTGTGTGTTTCTGTTGGCGATGGCTAGAAAAATATACCGCGCATAGAGGTCAGATTTTTTTATGAGGATAGCCCAAAGCAAGTTATGATGCACCTGATGTTCAGATTTTTCATTTTTGATAATTAACCGGGATGTTAATTAAAAACTCATAAAAAGCTATCTTTGTTAGCAAATTGGCGGAGTGCACTCCCTGTCTATTCCCTGCTTTCTGGATCCAGTAGAAAGGAAGAAAAAACAACCAAAATATTTTTCGATTGTCTTAGCACTCATCGACTGAACCATTTGGAATACGGAGAATGTTTTTACCATATTTTTACGCCTCAAAGGCCGCAATCAATTTGAAAAAAAATATTGTTGTTAAAAAAACCGTTCTTAAAAAAATTTTCAAAAAGAGAAGTTTTCGCGCTTGACTTTTTTGTACCTCTAGCTGATGCTCCCCTTGTGCTTGATTTCTGAGGTACCAATTCACAAAAAATACCCTTTTAAAACTTAGGCTTTCTTCTTACCGACGGTTTAATCAAGTTTAAAATGTACGAATTTAATCTTTTCGAAAAAAATCAAGACTATAGGTCACTTCGCGCATCCAACAAACGATATTATTTTTCGCTAAAAGTAACTATATGTCGGTATTTCCACACAATCTGGTTACATCATTTCGGGCGACTGGATTTACATCATTTAACAAGATTTCGAAACGTCGAACGAATTATAAAAAATAAACTCTGAGAAAGGTTCTATGGAAATGACAAAATGCGGTCTGTTCCGGCGCGGCTTCAGCTCATGTTTTGAAATCTAAATAAGCGTATTTCTTCACGAAATTATAAAGAGAACAAACATGGATATAGTTATATTTATAACCGTTTTAAATTTCAAAGATGTCGGAAGATAAAAATTGTTTTTTTTTTTTTTTTTTTTGTTATGTTAAATGATCCGATGCGTAAACAAACAAGAAAACAAAAAAGCGAGAAGAAAACATATTTCTTTTAGAATCAAATAATCAATCAATTTTTTCAGGAAATTTTCCCAAACACTACAAAAGTGTTATATTTATAACCGATAAAAGTTCAGAGAGATTGGTCAGCAAGAACTATATATCTTTGTCTGAATCTGAATTGAAAATAAAAAGAAAAGTGTCCAGTTAAGCTAATGGCATTGAGCTCATAGGCTATTCACAACAATTGTATATTATATACTCTTATTTCAAACAGCAATGCCCTCGAAAAACAAATTGAAAGGGGATTAACACCCACCCCTCGGTTTCCCATCTTTATACTTAACCAATGAGCCTCCAAGGGATCATCAGAGACGGCCCTTACCAATATAAACCGCTATACCAAATCTGAAGCAAATCGATTAGAAAAAACCATTTTTCTAAATTAAGGGGGTATTAGCCCTCTGTTACCCCCCTTTATACTTAACCAACGAACCTCCAAATCTAATCAGGGAAGCGCGTTAGTAGAATTAACCGGTATACCAAATGTGAAGCAAATCTGATAATTCTGCATGAAAAACCCATTTATCTATGTTAAGGGGGGTTTAGTCCTCCGTTCCCACCTTCATACTTAGCCAATGAACTTTCACAACTCATCAGGGAAGCGTCTTATCAGAATGAACCTAGAAATTTTGTTGAAGCAAATCGGATATTTCTATCAAGAGTTATTGCGTTACGTACATACAAACATACGTACATACATACATACGTACGTACATATATGCGTACATACATACTTACATACATACGTACATACATAAGTACATACATACTTACATACATACGTAGATACAGAACCTGCGAGCACATTAGCTCTCAGGCTGTGAACTAAAAATAAATTTATTGAACCAATAAACACATTAATATTACAAAATAAAATAAATTACAGTGGATATTACAAGCTTTATACTAACTCTTCATGTTCATTCACATAAAGCTAAAAAAAATAGCTTTAATTTTCGATTGACATTCGTATTGATGAGGAGATTGTATAAATCATGAGAAACATACTTTAATTTATTACTTTCTTCTATCTTTACAAGAAGAAAGTATTGGATTCATGAAAATTTTTCAATTCCGGTTTTCGACGGATTTGCACGTTTTAGGGGTCAGAGAACCCAAAAACATGTGTTTTCAAAATGCCTGTCTGTGAGTCTGTCTGTCTGTGTGTGACATAAATTTTGTAGACGCTCTATCTCAAGAACTAATGAACGGAATTTAATAAAAATTAATATTCAGTTCGTCCCTGATATAAATTGGTGCTGATTAGTTTTTGGTGTAAATCGCTCAACAGGTGGCGCTGCTATACAGCATTTTCACGATTTCCACAATAGCTCAATCTCCAGAATTAATGCACGGATTTCATCAAACTTCAGATTCAGTTAGTCCTTGACAAGAATTGACGGTTTATATATTTTGGTGCAAATCGCTCATCAGGTGGCGCTGCTATGCTGCATTTTTCGGAATTTCCACTATAGCTCTATCTCAATAATTAATGCACGAAATTTCATCAAACTTCAGATTCAGTTATACCTTGATATGAATTAGTGCTGTTTATGTTTTGGTGTAAATCCCTGAATAGGTGGCGCTGCTACGCTACATTTTTCACAATTTCTGCTACAACTCTATCTCAAGAACTAATGCACGAATGTTCATCAAATTTCAAATTCAGATATAATTTGATATGAATTGGTGCTAAATTTACTTAATTTCTTGTATTATTTAAATGATTTAATTGACGTGATTTATATAGAAGAGAGTTTTGTGATAGCCACAACATACTAGTTTTATTTTGTTACTAGTTGCTCCGCCCGTCGTTGCCCAGGCCCGTAATAATATTCTTAAATACACCCGAAATTTGTATTGCAGGTCGGTACAGGAGTGGGGTGGGGGATAGGGGTAGGGGTAGAAACTTTGCAAATTACCAGGGCCCCACTCTTGTACAGTTGGAAAGTTATGTAAAGTTAGTGGTTAAGGTTTTGAATTTTTATTTGTGTCACACTTTAAACTCTTTTATTCAAAACTAATTTGTGAATTTAATTAAAATTTAATTATGTTTTCAATATTTTAAATTATTATTATTAGTAGTAGTAAATTTTTATTTAAAATCTTTACATGTAAAAGTAATTACAAATGCATCCTAAACTGTAATACTGAAAAAGAAATAATAAAATTACATCAATTATTTTAAAGTTAACAATATTTACTGTATGTATTTATTTACTTATTGCCATATTGATTTAAAAATACCTGAACTTTTTTCCCTTTAGATAAAATCTTTACATGAAAAAGTAATCACAAATGCATCCTAAACTGTAATACTGAAAAATAAAAATAAAATTACATCAATTACTTTAAACTTAACAATATTTACGGTATGTGCTTGTTTACTTAGTGCCATATTGATTTAAAAATACCGGAACTTTTTTTCACTTTAGATAAAAATGAAATCCTTAAAATAGCAAAAATCTACTAATTCAAAAATGTCAAGTCAGTCGTATTGAGAATCGAACCAGAGTACCTTCAATAGAAAATTAAGGCGTTAAACGATTACACCACAAGTGCTTCGTCCAACTTAGTAAATTAAGCTTTCCTATTCGTAAGTCGTTTCTTCTTTTCTTTTTTTTCGTGTCGGTTTCATTAGCATAACAAAATACATATTTAGTGCTGTCCGAATTCTCTGAAATTTTAATGGATCGTAAATATAACTAAGACCTAACCCTTTTTAAAACTTCATAATATATGCATATTTTAGAGGGAAAACGTTTAACCGAAATGGAGCGAATTCGCACCGAAATGTAAATCCTCTTTATGAGGCGTAAAGTGACTTGCGTTTGACGGTGTATTTGAAAGGGTTAAAACTCATATTTTTAAAAACCAATTACACAGTCGATTTGAAGAAGGTTTCAGCATTATAAGCATATTTTTGGTTTGTCAGTACCTTTAAAAAAGCATCTTGGGGAGGTGTTGCAATAAGGGAGAAAAACGATCCTTTTTTAATATTTATTTCCAAGGGGTTAATTGCGTTATATTTTTTTCATTGATTGCAGCATTTGAGACGTAAGAGTACGATTTTTCAAACTATGTCTTCCGTTTTTAACTTTACTATGCAGTTTGGACGATGTTAGTTAATAAATAATGACAAAATACTCCGAAATATTATTTTTTTTTTCATTCTTCATTTGCGTATCAACGCCTTCAGCGCATGCGTCAGAGATTTCCCCTATCCCAACGGCAGAGATAGTTGTTTAATGAGAGTGAGTTACGGTTGTTAATTAATAACTCAGCTATTAATTAGAATTTTAAAATTCTGAGAACCAGGTACATTAGGAAAGACTTTGGGCTATTCTCACAAAACTTTTGAGCCTCGTACGTGACGTAGATTTCGTTAGCTATCGCCGACAGACAGACACACACAAAGAGCGATCTCTTCTTTTATTAGTATAAGATATTAATGTGTTTTTTAGCCTATTAAAAGCCAAAATTTAAAAGTATTTTTTATTAAACTAAGTTATGCTAGCGAGATACTTTTTTTAGTAAGAAAATCAAGTTAGTGTATTTAAGCTGGTATTTGGATATAAAAAATATATGTTTTGGGGCTTCAGACAGAGTTATTCTTACATGTAAGACATCACTTCATACTAAATTGAGGGCATACAGTTTTATTGCTGAAATTTTGGTCGTACCTCCTACAGGTTTTGTGATCCAATATCTAATTCTGAAAATTTCCGCTAGTGAGATCTGATAGGCACCAAATCAATCAGCGCATAGCCGATTTACTATGCCTAGACTAGGCACAATGATCATCAGTTATTCATAGGGAACAGTCATGGAGTCTTCTGTAGGAGAGACTAAACAACACTCTTTAAATTAATTTAAATGTTTTTAAAATTGTTGAAATTCTTCTAGACCTTTTCATAAAGGCGTGCATATCGTAAGCATTGACTTGTAGACTGATTCATCTTTGGAGCTCTTTTACACTCATATTAAACTAGTTTTGTGTTCTCACGTAATATTTGTCTTGTATATTTTTTGGTATTCCAGTAAAACGCTGATTAACGGAACTACGATTTAAAGAAGTGTTCTATTATTCGATTTCCCATTTCAGTATTTTTCAAATAAACTATATATCTAAGAATTCCTCTAGATATAATAAATTTACATAAAGCTTGTTAGAGAATCTTAAAGGTGAACATTGCAAAAGAAAATTTAAAATATATTGGATGCGACGATACCGTGCATAATGAGGGTTGTGTAGCCTGGATGCATAGTGTTCCAGATTCGACTCTAAATGAAAACCCTCGGTTTATTTATTTATGGTTACTAAAAGTTGACCATTGCATTTCAACTAGCCAGCGAAATTTCAGATACGTGGTCGTTTGAAATAAATGTAGGGAGCGTGGAAGTTTTTGGGGAAGATGTGCTGTGAGTCGTAGCCATGACCTCACATTTTAAAATTGAGAAGATCAGCATGAAATAATGTAAAAAGTTTTTTTACTAAGAACCCTCTGCTCAAGACAGTTTTTAAACCATAAAACAGAAATTTAACAATAAAAAAAGTAAATTTTTCAGAAAGAAAGCTCTATCAGTATTTTTCAAATAGAAGATTTAAAACTTTTTTCTTTTTTTTTTTCAGGGGATTAAATACCACAGTTTCTGGTTTAAGTTACATTAAGACACATGAATGTAGAAAAGTGAGCAAAAAATAGACCTCTATCAATGGTTCAGGAGCTATAGTCTCCGCTGAAGAAAATTCTTAGTTACTTTTTCTCATAGAGTTTAGCCCTTATCGTTCGTTCCTATGTCACTTCTCACGTGACATCGGGATCAGCATCTCTTACACGAATTTTATTCGATTTGGCACCACTTTTTTAAGAAACACTTTATCTTGTTCTTTGACAATGTGTGCAAGAGAAATATACAATTTTTCTTTTAACATAGTGGTGCAAATAGAATATAAAAACAGAATCATCTATAAAAAGCTAGCTTCCGATAAGGGTTAATTGTAGTGAAGAGTATATTTTATTATTTGTTTAAAAATCATTAAAGATAAAGAATTCATTCATTATTAAGAAAAAAAGATTAAATTACATTGCAAAATCCAGGGAGGACAATGGTCCTTCTCAAACTCTCCTTGCCGGCGCCTATATGACTGAATTACAAAAAGATTTATATCTTCTCTGTCCTTCATCTCCGGAAAATAAGAATGTCAAACTTTTGTAGAAAATAAAACATTCCTTTCAAATTAATATGAGCTACATGTTCAGTTATCCGAACCAGGCGACATTTATTCCAACATATTTTTAACAATACAACAATTTCCTATTTCTTAACTCCATAATTATAAAACACATTTTCTACTTATATGAAATAGATTTACAATCATAAAAATGTCCATGAGACATAACCTAAATAAGGATTTTTTATTACAGATCGAATGTGTAAGTATATGTCTGTATAATGCAGTCAGAAATGCGAAAACGTATTTTATAACTTCTGGTAATGTAGGTCGTTAAATGGATATGTCAGCAAAAAATTTAGCCATTTCTGGTAAGAAAGGAATAAAATTCCATTATTAGATTTTCTGATATTTATTCCGCATAGTAATTTATGAAAGATAAATTTTTATTACTAGTTTTTAAATAAAGATATCAACTTCTATAAATGCAGCAGAAATTATATTAATCAAGAATGAATAGATAATTAAAAGCTCGTTTTTTATATCATATTTTATTGTCGTGTATTTGTTTATTGTGTAACACGATATATATATATATATATATATATATATAACCAGTGTAAATTTTCTCGAAGTAATATGAATAATTCAACTCTCGTTTCGAACAGCTATGTGTAATAAATATATTTATCTGACAGCAAATTCAAGCGACTTTTTTTAGCTATCTAATATCGAAAATATCACACGTACGTTTGTTTTCCAACGTTTATAAATAATTAATGTATGAGACACGAGAATTATAAAAAAATAAACGGTTTCGTCAATGATTTATCATTTATTTATTGTATCTTAGCTCAAATGAAAACATTACAAATTAGAATTTTAACAACAATTTCATAAGAAATTTTGATACTGAATTTTAATTGTCTTTTTTTTTTTTAATTGGTGCAAATAAATGTGTTTAATCAGTGTAGCAAAATGTGGTTTTTATTTTGTTTTTGTTTTCTCTATGAAGCAATTAGCTAAAAGATGTATATATTTATTATCAGTGTTTCTTCATGAATAAAAAAATACATTTAAAAGAAGTACAGATATATAATATATTTGCATTTCATTCCCATATGCACATAAATAAAAATGTGTTTCTTTGATCTTTTTTATAAAAATAACGCATAATACTAATAAAAGAAACATCGATTTTTCGAATTGTTCAATTAGCCTAATCTTAACTAGTCTGTAACTGTTTTTTTTTTGTTGTTGTTAAATAAAACGTATATATACATATATACAATAATACGAAAGTTAAATTGCCGCACTATATAAGAAATATTCTGTAATTTTTTTCCTATCTAACATACTTTTATAACTCTTGTTTATTTAATTCTTTCCTGCCTTAAAATACATTCCAATCATTCATTTCACTTAAATTCATTTCTTCCTAAATACGCACATTAATATATTATTTCTCTTTAAAAAAATATTTTAAAAAGCACTGCACGTATTGTTATATTTGTTTAAAGGTTTTTTCATTTTAATCTTCATTGCCGATATGATTGTTTTTTAATTATCTGTTCTGAAATTCTTATTTTTTACAATTTTCTTTCTTTTTTCTCAATTATAAAATTCGTTATCGCGCGTTTTGGGGGAAAAGATGGTTTACTGCATTTTTTTTCCGCGATTAGTAAATATAGACCTTAAAAAACAATCCACCGGCTAGTATTTATTGACAGACATGAGTTCTGGAACTTGAATTTGTGTGTTTAAACTTGCTTAAAAACCACATACGTCACTAGGAAGTGAGATAGCTAAAAGATGAAGCGGTGAGATGCCGAATTTTTTATTATTCATTGAGATGAATTTGCAGTTGTGGCGGGTGACTTTACTGTGTACGATGATCGACTAATCTAATAAATGTATTTCCGTGACGGATCAAGTTCTGCTATTCATTTTATCAGGAAACCACAACATTTTACGATCCTGTGCCTAATGTAATATTGGAGGTTACAAAGTTTTTACAATGATGAGTTATTAACAAGTTGCACTAGTCAGAACTTCTATTTAACGGAATGATGCACTGTAAAAACACGGACTAAAATATGGAAATTGTACTGGCAATCGAGACGCCACTACTATTTCCGTAAACTCTAATTAAAAAGGAGTGACTATTCACTCCGGAGAAGTGAATACTCAATCTATCGCAGAGTCAAAATATGCCCAACCTCTTCACTCTCAGAAATAAAACTCTCCCTTTTGACGATTCAGAAATCCTCGAGCTGTATTTCGTCGTTTTTGACGATCATTTCCTATTAACATCACGTGACTTTTAACGAAACGTAAACCCTCAAATATTTGACGAAAGTTTTGCCTCAATCACGGTCAGACTCAATGCATTTTAAGGAAACATTTCCTCAAATCCTCCTCAAATCCTACGATTTTAACAAACAGATATTTGCGTGTTTATGTTAGTCCTATAATAATTTATTTTACAACAGCACTTAGTGCTTTTCAGAAAATACTGAAATATAGGTAGTTATTGTTTCTTCATTAGTTATTTTTTTAGCTGTTAGAATTTTTAGGAATGCTTATTAATATTATTATTATTATTTTATTTATATGTTGTCGTTCGTTATGTTTTAATTCGTAAAGAATAAATTTCCTGTGTTTTTCAAAACCATTCAATAAGAAAATTAGGTCAATAAAATTTCAAACTTCTAGGATATCTTTTTTTTTTTTTTTTTTTTTTTTTTTTTTTTTTTTTTTAAGAAGTATATTATGTTTTCAATCAAATTAAAAATAAACATAATTGATCCCTCTCCTCTTTATAAACAGTAAAGTGTTAAAATCTTATCCTCCTACTCAAAGTGATAAAATCTCACGCAATATACACTTCACAATTCATTATTTGTGAGCAACAAATTAACCAGACCATATTCTAATCATCCATTGGTCAAAGAAAATTTCAGTTGTAAATTATTTAATCAAGCCATATTATAAATATTCAATGATACGAGAAAACCATAAAAATAAATTAGCTTTCCTTAAAACTTTCAGAAAATATAGCAGCCCGATAAAATTGCAATCTACGTTATAAAAATAAAACACGAAGTAGAATTCATTATACCAGTCTAAAAGCAAACACTTACAAGTCCCCAGCAGCCAGGTTGGAAGAACAGCGACCTCCCATACGAAAGGCCGTGAGTTCGAATCACGCCGGGGAAAGAGAGAGGTGATTGTTTTTCTTTCCCCGTGTCGAATAATGGAGCTTCCAAACTGATTGAGAGATGGCGCCACCAGCTCTCTTTTGACGAAACTATTGACGAAATTTATATCGTCAAGCAAGTGAAGAAACTAATTTCATCAATTTGACGAAATGTTCGCTCGGAGCATTTTCCAGGAAACTATTTCGTCAAAAACAAAGAAAATTTCGTGAAATCTGAGTATTCATTTCTGAGAGTGAGTGACTATTCACTCTGAGCAAGATTTTTCACTCTCTGAAAGAGTGAATAGTCACTCCTGGGAAGTGAATATTCACTCTAAACAGGGGTGGATAATCACTTCTTCGGAGGAGTGACTATTCACTCTTGCTAAAGGAGTGCGGTTTTTCACCCCTGGTAGGAGTGAATAGTCACTCTTTCATGGGGGTGAATGTTAATTTTTTATCTAGTCGATTCTTTTTTTTATTTTGCTTTTATGGTCATTTTAAAAGAATCACATCTTTTACACCATGCAATGAAAATAGATACAAGCGTGGTAAAGATTGGAATAAAATTCTTTATTAGCAATATTTATTTAATTCATAGTTTGTAACACTAATTGAACTTTTAAGGAAAAATTCAGTTAAAGTTACATGCGAATTTAAATTGGATTACTGATAGAAATAAACTAAAATATTTTATCCCAATCTTATCCTTTGTGTTTGCTTTTATTGCATGCCCTATAAAGATTACTTTTAAAGTTTTATTAATAACTTTTTAATAGGCGTTATTAATAACTTTTTAAAATTTTCCAATTTTCATGAAATTTGAAACGACTCGACAAAATTTTGCAACAATTATATAGGTTAGATGTGCCAGTGATTGACACCCTTAAGGAATTTCTTTTAAAATTATTTTTTTATTAATAGTTATAATTATTATATTCCAGTTTTTTCAATATTATATTAATCTATCAATTATATTTAACCATTCTTATAGTCTCATTTCCCAATATGAATCGAAATTTAATTTTAAGTAACAGAAATATATCAAAACACCCAAAAGCACAGTAATGGACACCCTCTGGCCCAGTAATGGACACCCTCTATTCCAGTAATGGATACCCCATAAAAAGTAATAATATAATTGTTTTTATGACTGTATTTAGAACCAGAATTTAATGAATATATACTAATGAAACAAAATAATTATTTTCAAATAAATTTAACAATGAGGATACCAGTAATTAATAAAATATTTGTGATAATCATTTACTGTTTGCATCAATTATTGTAATTATCAGAAGATCAATGTTTTAATTATTTTAGATGGATAGTTTAAAATACTAAATATCAGGCAATTACAGCTATCAAATTATGGAAACAGTTGGGGATTTAAAAAAAAAAGTTTTGGAATGTTTGTGTTTAGTTTTGTCTCGCTATTTTTAACAATTAATCTTCCAGAGACTACTTGATATATCATTTATAATAATTAATATTACAATTATAAAACAAATGATATTGTGAGTTGAATATTTTTAATGCTAAGTAAAATAATTTCAAAATAAAACTGTAGAACTGATGTTTGAGGCCACTGATCTGCAGATTTACTAATTTCATGAATATTGCCTATAAATTAAGGAATATTCCTTTTTTTTTTTTTTTTTTTTTTTTTTTTTTTTTCCTTTTCGTTAGAGGTGATTAAGGAAACATTTAAGATAGAAAAAAGATTTTTAATAGCTTCTGTAACTTAATTGTTTTTATTTAAACGGACAGGTATTAAGCCCTATGAAGCCCTCTTTGACTGTGCTCTTAAACAATATTTTCTGCTTCCTAGCTTGTTTGATTGCCAGATTTTAAAATAGCAAGGTATATATATACATAAAAAAAGAATAAAATATTAAAATTTTATTAATCACATAAAATAACTTAAAAGCGGCTATTTATAAAAGTTTTAGTGGAGAATGACTAATTAACCATTCTAGTACTGGACACCTCTCTTAAAACCTTAAAAATAAATGAAATTTCGTAAATGACCGTTAGTATATAAAAGTCTAAGTTTTCTATTGCTACTCAAACAAAAGCATTCAAATTTTGCAAGAAAATTAATAATATATAAATTAATTAAACGAAGCCAACTCTTAGCCTCTTCATTAAGATTTTCACAGAAAAACAACAAAACTCTGAAACATTATTTTCTGCTTCCTAATTGGTTTGATTAAAAGTGTCGTCAACAATAACCCAATTTTATAAAACATGCAAAGGGAAATTACAAAAAAATAATTAAAGTTAAATATGTATCAGTTATTTTTTTATGAATCAAAAACATCAAGGGGTGTCCATTACTGGAAGGGTGTCGAATATTGGCACATCTACCCTATTTAAAATTTCTGACCAGGCTGTAAGGCTGTAACATCATTAAAATGCACTTGCAATAATTTTTTCCCATTGGCCGTAATGTAACTGAAAACTTTTGATTGTTCCTGTAATTAAACTACACATCCAATTTTCATAAAATTTTAAATGACGCGACAGAATTATGCAGCAATTATATATTTTAAATTTCAAACGATTCGGTTAGGTAGTTTTTGCGCTGTTATATGCGGGCAGACCGACAGACAAACAGACGGTCTGAACGACGACTGTAGATGCTATGTATTTATATAACTACGAACGCACCTAAAAATCGATTTATACTTTTTTATATCATTAAATAGGTTAAACTATTGTTTTTCCAACGACGTGTCACACATGTTTATATATATAAAAAAATAAGTGTTGAGATTATTCATTCTTTCTAAGAATACTTCACAGCTTAATGGCCATTTAAATCTTTAATTGACTTTTTCTCAAAACTTGGATTTTTCATGTTTATGTTCCTTTTTTAGGTGCGTTCGTAATTATATAAATACTTAGCACCTATAGTCGGGACATTCCCCCCCCCCCCCCAGAAGCAATGAGATGTCCCCCCGGAAGATCTGAGATTTTGTATCTTCAATGGTGAAAAAGTGCAATTTCCCCCCCGGAACTCTATATTGTCCCCCCGGAGCCGCAGAAATCCCTCCTGGAGAAAAGTGTCTGAATTCAACACTGCGTCCGCATATAACAGAGCAAAAACTACCCAACCGAATGGTTTGAATTTTTAAATATATAATTGTTGCAAACATTTGTCGAGTCATTTCAAATTTCAGGAAAATCGGGTGCATAGTTTAATTACAGGGACAGTCAAAAGTTTTCCGTTACATGACGGCCAATGGGGAAAAAAATATTTCACATGCATTTTAATGATGTTACAGCCTTTCAGAACAGAATGAAATGGATATGAACTTATGTATTGCACTAAAATATACATTTAGTACACTATGCGGTGCAAAAAATATTTCTAAAACTAGTTATAGTACGAACGCACCTCATTTGCCACGTTTGACGAGCAATTTCCAACTTGTTTAAATATCTATTAAACTTCAGAACTCAGATTTTTTTAATACTTATATTATGTTATATTGTATACTTTAACACAGGGATTTAATGATTTGTTGAGAATTATTTGTTTTAGGCAGTGAAATCTTACCAAAAATGCTAATTTAAAAATGACTTTCAATAAATAATTAATAATTAATTTTGAATTTCACTTAGAACGAAAATGCTCTGTTAAAATATGTAAAGCATGTTATTCAAAGTACTCTAAAAAATCTAGAACTCTATCTTTTACCATTTCTGAGAAAAATGTACATAAATTTGGTGAATTTAACATGGCGGAAATACGGCTTTCCCGGTCCCATCAAAACAATTACATTTCAGACCGCTACATGAAGAAATCTCACAATCACTTTAGAACGAAAATGGTCTGTTAAAATACGTAAAGAATGTTATTCAAACTACTCTAAAAAATCTAGGCCTCTATCTTTCACCATTTCTGAGAAAAAGGTACATAAAGTTGATGAATTTAACGTGGCGGCGATACGGCTTTCCAGGTCCCCTTAAAACAATTACATTTCAGACCGCTACATGAAGAAATCTCACAATCGCTTTTGAATACTCCACGATCAATCTTTTTCTATACAACAAACAACTATTTAGCTCATAATCTTGACATTCCACATATCTACATGGATAAATGCTTAAAATTAAATAAGATTTACCTTTATTTTATGTATTCCATAAAGAATAATTTTAATGATATCCTAATCTGTTAATCTTAAAATGGCGGACGAAAACGTGATCATTTTTCTTATCTTTTAAGGGAGTCGTCGCCTTGCTGTTCTGATTGGTTAATAAGCAATGCATACGTAAGTCACACTTTCAGGAGTGAGACATTTCACTCCTTTCTAGAGAGTGTAAAATTCCACTCTTTAAGGAGTGTATTTTTAAAAAATTCATTCCAAAAAGAGTAAAAATGCCTGTCACTCTTTCAAATAGTGAACTTTTCACTCCTCCCAATTTTAGAGTGTATTTTAGCGGAAAATTTCCCCCGTAAATTACAGAAAAACGGAAATTTTTCTGTAACTTACTGAGGAAAATGTCCATTAAAATACGTAAATAGCACTGACATCTCGATTGCCGATGCAATTTTGGTCCTTTTTTTTTTTTTTTTTTTTTTTTTTTTTTTTTTTTTTTCTTTTAACAGTGTGAGATCGTATTAAGTGGAATCTTCGCTAATAAATCCATAGATAGGAAGCTGTTACGATTACTCAGAGCCCTTCACATCCCTTCAGTATCCCTTCCAATATATTTTTATGTAGACAGGCAACATGGGTATCATGTTGTCCGACCATTCCATAATATCCGAACTTCCTCTATATTTAAAAAAAAAATATTTAAAAACTTCCAAAATTTTAAAAAATAGGTAACCCTATGTCGTTTGCGATGGTTAGATGCATAATAGACGATTCAAATCGTCGAAACACAGCCAAATAGACTCCGCTTTAAATGTAAGCCCTGCATATAGGTTAAAAATACATTAGAGCACTTATTAGCCGAACGAAATGTTCAATTTTTTTCAATTTTTTTTTCAATTTTTTTAATTTTAATTTGTCAACGTTTATCGAAATGTTCAATTACGCAAACTTTCAATATTCTATATTTTTATAACTAAAACATTAAAAGAAGAAGTTTTATTATTTAACAGAGGAGCTTCATACGCTTCACTGGTTGTTTTTTTTTTTCAAACGAACATCGAGTAGGGTTGCCAGTTTGTACGTTTTTCTCGTAAGTTGTACGTTTCTTAGTACTTTTTAAATTTATCGAACGGTGTACGTTTAAATGTGTCCCGTACGAAAATTTCTTCCGTTTCACTATGACATCTTACTTTTGATAGTTTAAAAACAATTTTTTTTTAGCTTGCTTCAAAATTTTATTTTTTGCCAAAAATAAGTTATACACATGTACATCAAATGTAAAAACAGCTTGTTTCCGAGCATAAATAAAAAAATCTTGGAAGAGTTCTGCATTATTAAATACTTATTCTCTGCAGCATTACATCATCTGAACTTGACCTTATTATAGACTATAAGAATCTACATTATAAAAATTTTTATTTAGTATGTCTGTATCTTAAGCTTTAATATTTTGTTTGATTAACTTTTTCCAATTTATGCTTAATCCCTTAATCGTCGCGCCCGATACATTCACGGGCAATCGCTAAGATTAAAGGATTAAACACAAACATTTATTTTTGTCCATTGCTAAAATTTTCATGATCATCATTGAAGTGTAGGACGTTTTAATTTATTTTTGTTCTTCAATTCAGTATATATATATATATATATATATATATATATATATATATATATATTTAATTCATAATGAAATATATGACTGTAAAATTAGAACAATGTTAATAGTATAATGTAACACAAGTACAGTTGGAGAATAGTTATTAAATCGATTCATTAATAATAACAACCATTCTTTAAACATTACTGACACATTCAACCTAGTTCAATATGGTATGAAAATAACTAGTGTCAATCAAAATCTTCCGTTTTTTTTTTTTTTTTTTATGAGATAAACTGGCAACCTTAACCTCGAGTGAAACGAACCTGGTTTTGTGGCTCCACTGCCGTTGGCGAAAAACATCCAGGCGGATTATGCCCGCTACAGTCTTCAATCAAAGGAACCTTGAATTATGATTATTTTATGACGAAAATCTTTCCAAACAAATCGGATTCCTTTCACAAATAAGGAAACATCCTGCTCAATTCGAAAAAAAGCATTAAATTGAAATCTAATCAAAAGATTCAAAACTGGCTGGGATTTCTTTTACAAATGTCACAAAATCGTTGTAAAAATCAAAAAAAAACACTAAAAAACTCGAAAACAAAGTTATGAAAAATTAAAAAAATGGCTGTATGAATTCTATATAAACTTTATTGAAAAACAGGCAAAAACACTGAAAATCACATCAAAATTTCATGAAAAATTCAAAAATTGCTGTATGAATTGTAAATAAACTTTGTTGAAAAGAAAAGCTAACTAAAACCTGTGGCTCATATGTCCGGGTCAGATGGTCAGCCTAACGCGGGACCCTCGGTGTTTCGTTCCCAAGCAAACTTGGTACTTGTTTTATCGACCCCGAAGGGATGAAAGTTTAAGTGAATCTTGTCAAGCCCCGAGTTGAACTCTCGACCTGCAGCACCTGCAGCGCGGCAGTCAGATGCCGAAATACTACGCCACTGGGGTTCCTTTATTGAAAAAGGGGCAAAATTTATTAATATGGATAAATGTCTTAAATGTAATTTCGTCGCCACGAAATGCAAGAACAATTAAATAATAAACAATTAAATAAATGAAATTTAGTTAAAAATCTAAACATTTACTGCATACTTTCTGACATACATGTACCTTTCTGTCAAATTTTGTAGCACTGCGTGCAGCGGTCTCTTAAGAAAACAGCACATACACAAACAGACACATAGACAAACAAACAAACATCTATCTTTATTATTTTACATATATATATATATATATATTTTTTTTTTTGATAAAAGCATTGAAATATCCAAAAAATAGTTTAATGCTTATTTTATGCAGCAATCTTTTTATCCAAAAAATATATGCATTTTTTAATTATTTTTTTTAAAAAACATTCACTTATGCATAACTTTTATAAAATATAGATAATGCGATAAGAAACATTCAAGCAAATTTAATTAATGGAAGAGTCAGCTGCTTATCTGGTAATGGGGCCATTTATCTGAAAAGGCTCCAAGTTGTGTTTGCCAGTGACAATTCTTTTCCTTTTACTCTCTTCCTTTTGCTACTTTATAAGAACAGTAAAAGAAGAATGTTTAAGAACTTTTCGGTATGAATTTGTTGAAAAAATAATCACAAACGATAAATAGTAAAAGTGAGCATATCTAATAAGTATTGGTATACTTATATTTTTTAAGTGTCTCGTTGAAGTGCGTCGTTGAAGACAAACATATTTGTAGATTTTTCATGAAGAACATTTTATTATTATTTTTTAATTAAATTACTTGAGAAAATTCAATTCTTTCAATGCTATCTAAATAAATAAAGAGTTTTAATTACTTTTTTTCAATAACAAATAGTTGTAATTGTCCAACTGTTTTTAAAATATGTTATTAGTATACAAAATTAATCCAGTAAAATTTTAAATCAAAACTTTTAAATGTAAAAATATGAAATTGAAATATATTTTATCTAAAATATTTTACTTTTTTATACCCCTTATAAAAATCTATACTATGTATGTCATTCAAGACACATCAACAATAAAACGAAGAATGGAAGCAATAGATAAGAAGATAAAATTTGAAAAAATTAATCAGTAAGATAAAATAAAATTTCTTTACAACATTTCAGGCTTCTGTCAATGATGTCATGAAAATTGCAACATAATATTCCGATGGATATACGAGAGATATACAGCAGAACTGTATAAATATTGACAAAGAACATTTGAAAATAACTTTTATTTACAATCTTTCTCCTAGGCCAAGAGACAGTCTTACACTTTCCTTCACCCCACACACAATAAAAGTTAGATAAAAAATCGTACTGTTATATTTAAATTTGATTTAATACCTCTATTACGTAGAATTGAAAATCGAAGAAGTTCCTAATTTAGCCCAAACAAAGTTCTCCATATGGGTAACAATGCACTTCTTTTGATAATGATTAGAGTTAAATTCCCAAATATCTTTCCACTAAGGAAGTATAGGAATTTTGAAAATTAAGATACAGCTTATGGGAAACTTACTGTTAAAATTTTGGGCAAAATCTGTGTCGGCTTTCCAAATGATTAGAGCAAAATAGTTATATGTCACATGCGTTGATGAGTTTGTAAAAAAAAAAAATAATAATAATTAATCAAGTTTTGATGAGTTTGTAAAAAAAAAATAATTAATCAAGTTAAACTAAATAGATTTAATTAAACTATTGTAATCAACGCTTGCAAATTAACGTAACTAATGCTAATTTAAAAAGATGACATAAAGGAAATACGAATACTAGATCAAATGCATACAAAACAAAACTTCTCACGGAAATATAGTTTCATAATCTACTCTTGGTGATAGGTATAAAAATTGCTTTGATTACAAAGCCATGAAAAATCTACGCAACCAAAGAATATAAGCAGAGCATTCATACATGGCTCCTCACACGTACCGACTAGTTTTCATTTATAACTTTGTAGGAAAACGACATAACGACTGCAATTGAACACCTTTTTCGCACCTACTACATGATGTTTCTGTCGTACGTCATTCGTGGAAATGAGAACCATGACGTACGCTTCGTACGTCATAGAGCGCAAGTGGTTAAGTAGCTCTGCTTCTTGCTAACAGAAGGTACTATGGCAATTACGCTCTTATTCTGAGTAAGCAAACACTCAAATAATCAATTTTTTAAATTTCTTAAAAAGGGACAAGTCCCTTTTATTACCCGACTGAAAAGAAGGGTTATATGTTTCACGCGTATCTGGGTATGTGGATTTCCTTATACCCTCGAAACAACCCAACGGCTGGATAGATTTTAATTAATGAGGCCTCTATCGATTCGTCTTAACCGCCCGAGGATTATGTTTTGTTTTATAAATTCAAAATGGCGGCCGTAAAATACAAAATGACGGTAGAGACGAAAAAAATTTATTACGCACCCTATTGAGTGGCATATCATTGGATAGGTCTTTCAAAATGAAGACGATGTTTCATTAAATATTTTTAGAGTCAAAAGCTCCGTTAAAATAATATATAACTGGAAGTTGTGTAGGTAGAATCTCTAGCTTTAATGCAATTCTAATCCTCATAGACATCTATAGGCCTCAAACTGTGTTTATAGATAGGAACTAACAATTAAACACAACTTAAAATCATCAATACAAGTAAACAAAAAAAATTAGATAAGTAATATAAAAAAATAGTTTCACATTGGTGAGAAATAATTAATTAGTTCACTTTTTACGCAGTCGGGTTTTTTGATTTTTTTAATTTAATTATTACTTGTTTTAATTTAAAATTCATAGATAATTTTTGAAATTGTTGACTTTTGGAAAGAAGATTTTTTTCTTTGAAATTTGGTTGTTTCTTCTGGTTTTCAGCAGGTTGCTATTTTTTATCTTATAAAATTTTCATATCTTAACCGTAGAAAACATTATGTGTGTGCCAAAATTTCCAACAAATTAGATATATGACTTTATGACTTAGGATGAAGGGGAAGGGGGGATCTGCCTCGGAACATGCGCCGCAGTGCTGCGTGGACTAAGTTGCGCAATTCCACTTATCCACTCACACGTTTACATTAGCCCTCCCATCTTCCCTCCGAACTTTCTCTATAAGGTTTACTTTAAGTTTTTTGGGTCGCTGAATCCGAATTTTTAACTTACCCCTAAAATTTTCCCCCGAAACACCCCCAAAATAGTTGCTTTTAACTTAAATTTCTTATTGTTTTAGGGGAAAAGCATTACGAAATTCAGAAACTAGATAAAATTTGCAACAAATAGGATATATGACATTATGAAGTAGGATAAACGGGGAGAGAGGGGGCTGCCTCGGAACATTCCCCGCGCGCTTTTCTCAAAAACCAAATTTTTTCAAAAAATCAATTTTTTTTTTTTTTTTGGGGGGGGGGGTGTAGCCGGGTGAAATTTTGGTGGGAAGTTACAAATTCGGATTCAGCGACCCAAAAAACATAAAGTGAGCCGAAATAAAGAACTAGTATTAATTTCGCCAGATAAAATCCCCTATTGCCTGGACTTCATAATTTAGTGCACTTAGCGCCGCAGTGCATGTTCAGAGGCAGCCCTCACCCTCCCCGTTCATCCTAATTCATAATGTCATATATCCTATTTGTTGCAAATTTTGTCTAGTTTCTGAATTTTGTAATGCTTTTCCCCTAAAACAATAAGAAATTTAGGTTAAAAACAACTATTTTGGGGGTTTCGGGGGGGGGGGAAATTTTTTAGGGAAAGTTAAAAATTCGGATTCAGCGACCCAAAAATCTTAAAGTAAACGTTATAGAAAAAGTTCGGAGGGGAGATGGGAGGGCGAATGTAAACGTGTGAGTGGTTAAGTTGAATTGCGCAACTTAGTTTACGCAGCACCGCGCGCATGTTCCGAGGCAGATCCCCCCTTACGCTTCATCCTAAGTCATAATGTCATCTATCCAATTTGTTGGAAATTTTGTCTACTTTCTGAATTTCTAGATACTTTTTCTCTAAAACAATAAAAAAATGGATTTTTTCAATAAAAACCTTTTTTGGGGGGGCTTTTTACCAAAATTTGGGGAGGCTGCCGGGGGAAATTTTGGTGGGAAGTTACAAATTCGGATTCAGTGACCCAAAAAACATCTAGAAAGCCGATTTTCAGTACTACCATTAATTTTGCTAGGTAAAATTCCCTATTGCTTGGACTAGTAGTAGAGGTTGAAAATTGAGTTCTAAGAACTTCCTTGATTGTTTTTGACCGATCGATTTTGGCTGACCATGTAATTCTGTAATTTAAGGGGATGAATTTAGGCATATTGTACGGAATAAATTTAGGCTTGGGGTTATTTAAGACATATTGTCTGCTGGAGAGCAAACGATGAACATTACACGTCACTGAAAGTTTGATCGTGATAAAGAAGTTCCAGTCTACAAATAACAATCATGCAAAGTACTTTTAAAGTGCAATTTAAAACATCAGAAAATGTCTTAAAGTTTCAAACTACAGTGAAACCTTCCTGTGCGACCACCTCCATTAAGCGACCACCTCCATTAAGCGACCACCTCCCTGAACAACCATTTTTTCCATGGAACGAAATTTATTGCCATAGGTTCAATACAGATTTTACCTCCATTCAGAAACTATCCCAGTTGAACCTCCATGAGCGACCCATTTCTTTGAAGAAAATTACACAAATTCTGTTTTTTCCTGGTCGCTTGAAGAAGGTTTTATTAGAAAAATAATTCCGGGGAGCGCATTATTCATCAAACTTCTAAACTAAGTTTAGAATTTTTTTTAATGTATTTTATTCCGGCAACTTTTAAGTGTTTAAACCCCTTTGTGCCTTTTTAGGCCATGAATTTAACTCTGATGACAAATTAAAAATGACAGTGAATAAACTTCCTTGCCCTATTCTGTCAGGAAACTCTCAAAGAAATAGATAAATTAATGAATTCGTCATTATTTGTTCCCGTCAGAAAAAGTTGCATTTATTTACTGAACTTCGAAAGGACTTGGAAATAAAAGTTATAAAAGATAAAACCGTAAAATCACAACAAACGTCAATGTATTCATTTTTTTTTTAATTCTGCAGTAATTTACTTATGTAATTAACTTTTGTTTTGACACTTAAATTTTCATATTTTTTCCCAATGTGAAAAATAAATTTTAGTAACGTTAATTGTTACCTTTTTTCAAGAATTAAAATCTAGATTTAAACATGACCTCCATTAAACGACCACCTCTCGTAGCGACCAATTTTTATTGGAACGGAATGTGGTCGCTTTAAGAAGGTTTTACTGTATAACGATCTTATCTCCAAACTATTACTTGGGGGGAAAATACAGCGGTAAAAGACAACATTTTATTTTCATATCATTTTCAAAGTTCAATTCAGAAATAGAGAAGTATTTCATACGTTTACAATCAGGTAACAGAGGAATATTCACGAGAAGAGGAAATAATTTAATCGACGCGATGAGACATATTTTTGGGAACTTTACAGTAAAATTTATCCACGAAATGTGAGTATTGTTAAATCGAATCTAGAATGTCTTTCTAAAATTATAAATATGTTGTTGAAATATTTTGTTAAGGCGTTTACAGATGTATTGTTAATAGAAAGTGTGTATTACTTACTCGCTTACATTTATTCACAATTTCTATTGATATAATGATTTTTTGTTAGTACAGGTTGTTAACTTTAAGTGTAATTTCATTCAAGTTAAAAACAAATATAATACTACATACACGCTTTTTTAAGTATACAGTAAACTCCCGACTATCCGGCCTAATGTGGCGGAAGGGTAGGCCGGATAACAAAAAAGCCAGATAGGCCGGAGTTCTACAAATATTTACTAACTTCGCGGAGTCCCTCCGCCATGATATTAAAAACACATGTTCTACACATATTAAGATAAATTTTATATATACAGTACATACAGTTTCAAAATAAGCAAAACATTAACATAAAACGCAATCCTAATTCTTAAAAAAATGAGCAAATCTTATTTTACTGTTTATTAATAAATGATTGCACAAATATGAAAAGTTATGCATAAGATATGAGTCAAAACTTACAGTTTTTAGTTTTTGAAAAAGTCCTTAATAGAGGACTGCTTCTCCCTGTCAGCCCTCTTCCGCGGCGCCTTGTCCCTCCATTTAGGCAAGTAGATGATATCAGGTGGCGTCGATTCCTGCTGTCTAATGTACTACAGTGCTGCCTCAATCGTCTAAAACACTTACGAATGTGGGATGAGATTTTTCCTACAATCATTTTAATCTTTTTCTTCTGATATTTCTCCCTCTTTAAACACTTCTACAGTAGCGTTTTCAATTAATTCATTGACTTCGTCGTTAGCCATCCATTCTGCAATGCCTTCTGTATTGCATCGTCAGAGCCCGGTATATTTTTCAGCAATGAAATAAGCTTATCTTTCTCATCTCCCATTGCAGTTTCCCACACGTATTTATATCTACCTTTTTGGTGCAAAAGAATGTTCCGAGACCTTACAATCAGTGGTGTAGTCGTAAAAAAAACAGAGGGTATACGTTCTAAGCAGAGGGTATACCCTAGTGTATATATACTATAGTTTTCTGAAGAAACTGAGGGTATACGGTTCCTTAAAAAAATCCAGGGGTATACGGCGCATTCCCCCGTATACCCTCCACTACATCCCTGCATGAAATTACTATGTTTGGAATTTTTTCCCATGCTTTTGACACCCACCTGGATGGGAAACTGCCTGCCTTGGCCACTTGCAACAGTCTTCATTTTTTTTAATAGGCCGGATAGTACGGAGGGCCGGATAGTCGAGGACCGGATAGTCGAGGACCGGATAGTCGGGAGTTTACTGTAATTGTTTTTTAGACGACTGTATCACATGCTAAAACTAAAGAAACCTATGCTCTCATAACCAACTTTGGCAATAAATGTAAATGTAATCTCGCATTACTCCAGTTTACATAATATAGATTTAAGGGAATATGTTTTCCAAATGTGCACGTACAGTCAGCCGAAAACAAAGAAACAAAGAACACTCTATACATTTTAATCTCCAAAATAGCTCTGGAAAAAAAATGCGGCAATAGCTATTCGATTGAAAATGACATCTTTTTTCAATTTATGTTAATAAAAAAACCTTAAATGCTCATCTTCAAACAGAAATTGTACCAAATTATGCTGTCTATTGTTGTTCGCATGTCAGCTCTAACCATTTCCTCAACCATCCACACTGATTCTTCTGTCGCAATTTCATCTGGACAACCACTTCGCTCTTCGCCAACAACATTTGAACGACCCCGCTCATCTTGTACAACTGCTGTCTCATAAATTCGAAATTAATTTCTTATAGTTGGATTATGCTGCCACCCATTGGCATATTTGGAAACAATTTACTACTCGTTTTCGACCTCTCATATCAGTTTGTGACCTACTTACTGACTTTCCCTCGTATTTCAAGAAAACATATGCTTTACTTGAAACATTTTTCTTATTTGAAAAAGAAAAATCTTTTGGAATTTTTATTTTTATTTCCAAAAAAATGTATTTTATTTCCTTTTCTTCAATTTCCCTTTCGGTGATGTTAAATATGTAACAGCCATCCCCATTTTACTCTACTTACTTGAACGATTTAATATATATGAATTTTTTCTTGACCTCGAATCAAAATTTTTTTTAAAAAGTGCTTATGGTTTAAAGATGCGGAAACTGTAATATATTTGAATGAGTAAATTACCTCATTCTTCAAAATTTCAGTTTTCTCTCAACATTTCTCTTCCAAAGCTTTTATAATATTTTTTTCAGATTTTTATGATTTATCATAGCTTTAGAGGAAGTCGTAAAAGTTTCCAGTTTATTTCTTCTGTTATTTTATAAAAAGTTTATGGGTACTATCACAAAAACAATTTTTGACGAAACTTATAAACAAAAACATGTAATATTTTCGACATAATTCCAATCCTATGTTTAGCAATATCGCTAACAGATTTTTGTAGAGTTTTCCGATTTTCACATATATTTAAATTTCTTTAAAAAAACGAGGTAACGGAAGGTACTGTTTTTTTCCGTTTTCGTGTTTACAGAACCCAAGAAGGAATCGGTTAGAGTTCGGAGTTCGTTGGATCTTTGGATTTATACCTATTTTAGGCAGATTTCGTAAGAAATACTACCTATTGCAGTCATTACCATGGTGCAACTTTTGAAAAATTCCTTCATAACTTTTCATTATATGACCCCAGGAACCCAACAACCCCCCCCCCCCCATCTAAAAAGTTTATATATATATATATCGGTAATGTTTTATTAATGGTTATATATATATATATATATATATAGGGGAGAGCAGCCATATTTGGACCACCGCTTTAATTGGACCTTTGCAATTCTGCCGTTAATTATAGGAAGAGACTCCATCTACCGCTGAAATCTTACTCATCAGAATGATGTCACTCATGATTAGAAGAAGCAACCGCCTACCACGGCTGTTTTCAGACAATTTAGAAAAACCTAAAGTTAGCTGTTTTGATCTAATTTTTTTCTACTAAACGTAAGTGGATATTTTAAAACTAAGGTAAGTTGTTATGTTTTCATATACATATATGAATTCGTCTGTTTATAGCGCATATTTTTCACGCGGATTTGTTTGATTTCGTTTTTGTTCTCAGTCTTGAAATTAACTGTTTTAAAAAATGGCGCAGTTGCCGTAATTGGGCCAATTTCAGTTGCTTAAATTGGACCAGATATGCAATCATAAATTTGAAAAGTAAGTAATGAATTTAGAGGACGGTACGCTTTGTACACTATTTTTTCATATTTTATACTGGAATACTATCTCCATGCAATTTTTTTTTTTGTATATCTGGATTAATTTTTTTATACAGTTTAGGCCTATATAAACATAAAAATATTTTTACATGTCTATGCAATAAATTTTGTTTGCAATGTCTTTTATCTTGTATGTAATTGTATTTATTTTCTTTGAATTCTTTATTCCTACCGTTTATTTGATTTACAGAGTTGAATTCAAACATTTTCCTCCTACAGGATATTTGTTATGGAAGATTTTTACAGTTCTGGAGAGTGGAATTATACTTTTTTGCCATTAAAACGCATAAAATCTTAAACCTTGATGAAAATGTTGAAAAAGACATAGACAAACTGTCTGGAAGAAAAACGCCCGTGACAGCAAAAGCTGTTAAAGATATGGGAAACAAAAAGCAGACCGTAAGTTGTGAAGAAATTAACCTGCATGAAGGCTGCAGCTACAAATCTACCCCAAAAGCAAAGAAATCATTAGAAATGTTATTTCCCTTGCCAAATTCAGTTAAATCAAAGTACACAAGGATCCAAAAAACAGTTGTGTTAACATCATCGCCATATAAACTAAACCTTGAAATGAAAAGAAAAAGACAAAAAGGAAGCTTTCACAACACAAAAGAAATTGGAACATCGAGTTTTGAAAAATAGGCGTTATGCAATTAGTAAGAAAATGATGGAAGAGAAGAACTACAATCATAATGTAAAGAAAACTTCTGTTGCAAAAAAAAAAAAAAAAAAAAAAAAAAAAAAAAAGTCTGATAATTCAGAATCTAAATACAATAATGTAGACAGTGATGATTCGTTTTGCCTAATTTGTAAGAAAAATAAAATAGCAAGAATGACTCAGTGTTCAGATTGCCATATACGGTTCCATGTTGTGTGCGCTGGAAAACAAAAACAATAAACAAAATTCATGTATAAGCTTTGCATCACTCCTTACATGATATTCAAGTAACTGACAATTAGTTCCATAATTTCTATTCTTAATTACTGATAACTTATACATTTTGATTTAAAACAATTACTCTTATTTTCAGATATTTGATTCCATTATATTTCATTGCTGTTATTTTGTTTCATTGTTTCATTAATTGCAAACTTTGCTTTTAATAAAATTAGTTATATTCCCTAGTCATTAAAACAACCTGATATTATTTGGTCCAATTTAGGAGACTGGGGATCCAACTTAGGCGACCAGTTGCTGAATTTGGACCACTTTTGACAAATTTTTCAAATTAAAATAAAATTTCTGATTTTCAAAAAGAAATTGATCTAAATATTTATTTAGTTAATAGATGAATAGATTGATCCTATGTAATTATCTTTTGCAGATATTCCAAAAATTAAGTGAGTTACACCTAAAAATAAGTGAAGTGGTCCAAATTAGGCTACTCTCCCCTATATATATATATATATATATATATATGTATGTATGTGTGTACTAAATTTTGTCCGCACGATAAAATTCGCAATTATGCACGGATCGTCTTCAAACTCGCCAACAACTTTGAGATGGCTAATATCTCGGCGGGGATTGAAATTTGGCAAAATTGGCCCAAAGGAATGGAAATGGGGAGGGTTAATATTTTTGAATACCGTCTTAATATGGTTCTGAGAAAACCAGCTCTTACACAACAATGACAGGAAAAAATAAATAATTTTCATTATAGCAGTTGCCAAAAATTAAAAAAAGCAATAAAATTCTCTCTACAACAATTACTTTTCTATTTCAAGATTTTCACGTGGAAAATTAAATAGTTTAATGAATTGAAAACAAGTTGAATATTACGTCATAAGTTTTCTAGAGCAAGATTTCCGCATGAAAACTCAAAATGAAATAAATAGTTTGACGAATAAAAAAACAAAAACAAAATATTGCGTCATATTGGAAATATAATGGATCTCAGCAGGTGAATAGGTAACGTCATGTGAGTTTGAAGAAACGTATTAAAACATGATATAAACCCGACTATGGAAATATTAACATATTTTAACACTTTGAGGTTCTCTGAATTTGCTTTAGTCATTTTTAAACCTATTCCATATTACATGCGTGTGTGTATTCGTGTATATTAGAATTTTCACAAAAAGTTTAGCTTTCTAGAGCTCATTCTTAGTGAAAAAACCGTGTTTATCTCTAATCTTGATTTAAATTTTGTTGGTGATTTTAGTACACGAAATCTACCTCCGCCTGTAGGCCGAGCCGGCAGGGATTTTTTTTTGTGTGGCTGTGTCAATTTGTGACAAGTGCAACAAACCAGCAAACATCTTATATAAATAATCCTGGAACTGGCAAATTTTAATGCTTTCGTAATTCCTCCACAGCGAGTAATAAATATTGCCTTTTTTAATGTGACTCAGCACCCGAAACAAAATATATACTATATATATACAGGGGGATTCTAAATTTATCGTTGAAATTTAGTGGGGAGGGAGGGAATACGTCAGGGAACCGATTTCACATAGGAAAGTATGTCCGCAAATATACGCATACGTACGTAGAGGGCGCTGTATGTACCCAAACTTCTATTACGTCCCAATCATTGTTTTGAGTTTCCTAAAGCTAGTATTATTTCTCCTCCAATTTCCACATCTCATTTGGACTTCCACGAAGCCTTTTACAGTCTTTAAAAGCTCCAAAAATCTCGCTAATGTCGTTTAAGAATTCTTGTGCGAAACCAAAATTTAAAAATTCATGAACGAAGAAAGTTATAAACAAAGAATAAAATAAAATAACAAAAAATAAATAAAATAAAAATGAAAACAAAAAAGTAAAAAATAAACCATTAATAAAAACAAAAGAGTAAAAGAACCGGAAAGAACAAAATTAAACGAGAAGTTTCCAGGCGTCAGATAATGAAGGCGTTGAATAAAGGTTATTATCGAGATTTTAAAGCTTTAAAAGGCTTCGTGGAAGTCGAAATGAAAAGTGGAAATAGCAGAAGAAATAATACTAGCTTTAGGAAAGTCAAAACAATGATTGGGACGCAATGGAAGGTTGGGTACACACAGCGCCCGGTACATACGCACGCATGCGTACATTTGCGGACATACTATGTAAAATCGGTTTCCTGATGTATTCCCACTTCCTCAGGAAATTTGAACAATAAGTTTTGAATCACCCTGCATATATTATCAACTTAACTAGAAATATTTTAGATATTATTAAGTTAGTGTCCAATATAAATATTTTAATCAAAAAAAAAAAACCCTTTAAAAAAGGATATTACGTTTCCACAATATTTGAAAAAAAATGAATTTTAACTACCTGATTTAAAACGCTACTGGAAATATTTTTTTTTTTAATTTTTCCACTAATTTTTTAATAGCAGGTCAATAATCATAATTTGAACAGATTTAACGCGTAAGCACACGCGGTGGGATAATTCTCATCCAGTCACTTTTTTCCTTCGAAAAAAAAGGATACATTTTTTGAGGACGCTTCTGACTTTCCTTGTACCTATTAAAGTCAAGGTTGAGGAGGGGTGTGTGAAGGAATGTCTTTTCTTTGTTCACAAGGAGGGAAGAAATATGGCTTTTGGGATAACACAATCCCGCGCGTGTACAAACGTTTCATTTCGATATGTTCATTTCTTACGGGACAACACACACTAAAATAATTTTAATAAAAGAGTAATATAAAAGCTACTTATATATATTGATGAAAGGTTATTAAATGTAATTAATATCCATTTTGTGAAACAATTCTACATGCTTTAAGGGATAAAACAAATCGTTTGCATATTTTCTGGGGAAAAAACAAAACAAAAAAAAAAAAAACATGATTTTTACAGGAACTGCTACAAAATCTGAAGATAAATATGAAAAGCATGATTTTTACCCCAAAAAGAAGTAGTACTGATGCATTTTACAATACAGATCAGTAGATTCGTTTTTAAAACGTATTTAGCCAAAAATATAATGGGAGATAAAATGGGGTGAGATTTATCCCACGCGTGTGCTAACGTCACAAAAGTAGGTGCGTATGCGTGCGGGTAAAGGATAAGATTACTTTTAAGAACAACAGTTTCAGAGAATTAAACTAACTAATTACAACCGGAAAAAACAGAGATATTGACTAGTTTATATATATATATATATATATATATATATCCAAAAACCAAACCAAAAATTCGAAACTACGGAACTGATCCAACAATAAATAAACTAAACCAAATGACAACAACAAAATAACTAAAAACAACTAACTTCAAAAACAACATACTTTAAAAACGGCAAACTTTAAAAACATTCAAACTAATACCAGAAGAAATTGAATCCATGGAGACAGGCGGCATGCACTTGCGACATGCAACTGCGAGGTTAAAACCAGTTTTTATGTGCACAACGCTCCCCAAACAACCTGTCAAGACCAAAAAGAAAAAACTAACAAATCGCTGCCTAGACCCATCGAAAACCAACAACTGAACATGAAACCCCAAACAATCGTGCACGCAAACCCTGAACAGTCAAAGCCACAGTTACTCCTCTCTTCGCATCCACATTAATTCTAAATCTCTGCGATAAGTCTTACACTTTACGAAATTTCGTAGCAGACTCTTCAAAAATCTCTCAGGATAGCCATGGTGCAATGCCAGAATATACCATTTGTAAAGTTCTTCAATTTTTTCCCCAGTATTTGATGTCAATCTATCTATACGGTTTAACCCGTTAATAAAAATATTTCTATATATTGAGATATGCACATTTGATCCAAAACTTAAGATTTTTATAGTTTCAAAGTTAAAGCTTTTTCGTTTATGATATATATCTGTTTTTATCTCACAATTTTTTATCTCGATATTAATGTCTAAATAATTGACCATGTTTTTACTTTTTGACTCCAATTTCAAATTTAAACCTTTAGGATAGCAATCAAATTTTTCTTTTTTCACATCATTGCATCTGACTATTAAAACGTCATCAATGTAACGAAAGCACTTCATATTTTCATTTATATCAATTTGTTCCTCATACATATATAAGTAGATATCGGCTAAAATCGAACTACAACATCCCCCCATTGGAATACCTCTAATTTGTTTGTAAACAATTTTCCCGTCATATAAGTAGTTCTCACTCACTACAAAGTTAAAAAAATTAGTAAACCATTCCTGTCCGATAGTTGAGGAATTATATTTACTAAAAAACTCCATAATTTTTATTTTAAGATTGTCCAAATCTATACTATTATACAAATCTTCAAAATCATACGCTGTTAAACTTGAAATGTTTTTCATTAGATTTAAATGTTTAATTAACTCAAAGCTGTTTTTTATTATACAAGCCGGTTTATCTTTCAATACTTCATCAAAAATCTCTTTTAATAATTTCAACAATTTTTATTACAATTTTCCAAATATGAACCGAAACCACATGTAATAGCTCTAAAAGCAACCGGATCTTTATGAAACTTTGGAACCATTACCAAATATGGAAAACTAGTACTATTTTGCTTTATTTTAATTTTTTTATATGTTTTTACTCTATTACTAATAACTTGTTTATTTGATTTGACAATTTCATAGTTTATTTCATTACTATAAGCCTCCCTGAGTAATTTACCATATAATGTTTTACAAATAATTGCGTAATTTGTGTTAGCTTTATCTATATACGTAATTATAAATTTATTCTGCAATTCTGTTATAGATTCTTTCAAATCCTTATAATACTTTACCGAAACCCCCTCAGAGTTACTCTCAAAATTTCTACAGAAATCTTTTAAAATATAATACTTCCATTCCTCGAAAACGCTAGCAAGCAAATTGTATTTATAAACTAATTTTTGAATAAAAATATCTAAGTTCATATTCAAGCGTTTTTTTTTTTTTGCCTTATTTCTTGTTAATACTCTCTTAATCCTGTAACTCGTCCCGTATCTCATGATTTCACTCAAATTCTTATTATGTACAATATCCAAACTACCCGTTAATACGTGTCCGTATGTTGGATTTATATATTCGTTGAATTTCACTTCGTGACAATAGCAAACACTATTATCGATACTTTTTTTCAAATCCTTTGCATAGTCGTTATAATTATATATGAGTCTGCCCATCGGTTTAACATATTTAAAAGCCTTAAAAATCTCTATATTTTTATCTGGCAGCAGTCTATTATACTTATTTAAAACTTTATTAATGTTAACCCCTTTTAGATGTGACCCCATGTACTCCAAGACACAGTATATTTTGTTATTTTCGGCATCTTTTTTATACATGCTCTTTACATAACTATCTAAATTTTGTTTTCTTATTCTAAATCTCAATAGATCTAGAGCCATGTCAATATTGTTGTTACCCTTTTTTTTATGCAAATTCCTCAAAAGTTCTGGTATCATTTTCTTATATATATATATATATATACAGTAGAGCGCCGACTATCGGAACTCCAATTAACCGAACTTCCAATTATCCGAAAAGCCTATTTCTCTCAAAAAAAATTTTAACCGAACTTCCATTTATCTGAACAGCCTATTTCTCTCAAAAATTTTGTTTAATGATGATGAGATTGTGGATGAGATTTAAGATGAAAAATAAATTGAAGAAATGAAAACGAATGCCCTGAAAATGACCCAGGTCCATTACATAACGAAGCCTTTGAATGTTTGGAAACAGCTATGAAATGGCTCGAACAGAAGAAGAACTCTGATCCTATTCAACTAAGGTATTTAAGAAGAATTCGAGATATGGCAGCATTGGAAAGAACGTCTTCTTTTAAGCAAGCAAAAATCGGAAGCTTTTTTGCTTAAATTATAATCTCTGGTGTTCAGAAAATGATAAAAAGAGAAAAATAAAATTTTAAATGATAAAAAAGTAAACAAAAAAAAGTTTTTAAACATGCTAGCATTAACTGGTGCTGCCAGTCCTAAGCCTGGATAAAGTGTGAAGGTATATAGTCAGGTTTAGTATAGTCAGGAACATCCCTTAAAGTGTCTGTCCATTTATCCGAACTTTTGCTTACCCGAACTAGGGTCGGTCCAGACTTGTTCGGATAATCGGTGTTCTACTGTATATGAAAAATTTTTAAAACAATGATTATCAAAATATTCAAAATCCCATGCTTAAATCTCTTATATGTGGTATGATGTTCAACTAGAAAAAAAAAAAATTCAAGTCAATTTATTCATTTCCAGAAAAGTCTCAGCATTTTGAAAACATGAAAAATCTGAAAAAACACGGACTGAAATAAATAAGTTTAAAGATTTCTTTTAACCTTTTCTGGCGCGGGGTAATTCTGTTTGTAAAATGATGAAATGATGGACTGACACCAGAAATTACAAACGAATGTTTTAGAAAATACAAACTTGCTTATTTTCTCGTACTTGGTTTAAGAAAATTTTAATTAAATATTTTGGCTGCCAGTATTCTTAAAATTAGGTGTCCTTTTTTGTGGACACTGCCTGCTAAAGGGTTAAAAGGTGAATATGATATTAAATGCTTGTTAAATCCGACGCAACTGTGGTTTTATAGACAGTATCAGTCTGAAATCTTGTCAAGATGTAGTCGAAAATATTTGGTATGTGATAGGATAAAAATCTGAAAATCGAAATTTTTACGATATATCAATATTGGTTGGATGTCGAGTCACCTGAACTCCTTGACCTACGACTTAAACTTCAACAGACTGGCCCCAAAACGTAAACAAGATAGTGCATTTTTGGAACCATTCCACGGTTCGGCAAATCGGTCCTAAGTTGTACCAAACGCAGACGACTTACGGAATGTAAAGACATGTGTTAGAAAAAATTGGGTTAATTTTGTGGAATATTTGATAAGTGATGAACCTGATGTAATAATTGTGGTAGATATACCACAAAAGAATTATCATCAGTCACTAAAATATAACATAAATCAATAACTAATCGCTTGCATTTTTTTTCTTCCAGAACGTATAATATCACCACTATCATTTTCGGTAGCAAAAATATCAACACAACTCTCATTGTTCTCCTCACAAAATCTTCTTTTTGAGAACATCTTTTGGGGATACTTCTCTAATATTTGAGAAAATATATTTCAAAGTGCAAACGTGACCAAGAAAAGCATGTAACTGATTATGATACAAAGAGATAATAAAAATTGATCTCGAGCCTGGTCTGTGCTGTTTGTGGTGGGCAAATTACAAACCGCGAACGTCGCACCACGGGCCATGCCCGTAATATTTACATTTGGTTGGAAGGATGTACTACTGACCAGGTCCGTGATAATCAGTTTTGGTCCGGATAAAGACCACGTGTCTCATACGTAAATGTAGGTTAAGGGGTTAAAATTGCTATGCAGCAAATTAGCAGAAACTCTCCTATCTGAATAGCAGATCGAGCCAATTAGACGTTTCTGTGAAATGCTTTTATGGAATGACATCACCATTAAAATTGACGATTTTCAAGTCAGGTATTTGTATTGAGAATTTGCAACACATTACTGACAAGGAGAGGGCCAACCTTGTTAATCACAGATTTTGATTATTTTAATATATGTTATAGGGTAGAGGCCCCTTAGTGTCAGGTTCAACGGATTTTATCCAATGCTCCTTAGTTCTTGAGAAACCGGGGGGGGGGGTCTAATATTAGTGCACAACTTAAATACTTACTTTGCTACAACAATCATAGGTCAGTTGTAGCTCAGTTGGTATGGTGTTAACCGGCTGATTGGCGGGGCCGGGTTCGATACCTGAAATCGCTACGTTTGTTTTTCTCATTTTTTGTTTTATAAATTTACTTGTAAGTATAACTTAATAATCTCACTGTCAATTAAAATTTTTAATATTGTATATCAATTATAATTTTAACCTATTTAATTTTTTACTTTTAACTGAATAGTTGTAATAAAACATCATAAAACTGTTATTTTTTTTAAAAAAATTACTTTTAAAATGTATTTCATATATTCTTTATCGTTGCAATATTATTGAGTAATTGTGTCAATTTGTGATTTTAAAGAAACATCATTTACGCATTGCTTTAACAAAAGGAAGTCAATGAGATAATACTATTATTCTGTTTTTAAAGTAACAAGCATAATCATATTAAAAATTAGCATCAGAATTAAATTACAACCGATTTTTAGCATATTAAAGATTTTTAAATTTGTAATAAGAATGCTTGCGCTTTCAATTATTTTGCTTTCCCCTTTATCTTTTTTCTGCTTTTATTTTATTTGAATATTCCTTTTTTTTATCATAACTAGATGGCACCACAACAGAATTTGTCCCGATTTTGGAATTTTTATCATTCAATAATAGATCCAATTTCTTTTTAAACCTCTTTAATGGATGAGAAATGATAGTTTACAAATAAGAAATGATAAATTTAAGTTTGTTAACATTGTAATTAATGTTTGGTGTTAAAATTTTTAATTGAAATTATTAAATTATAAATATAACTATATTTATAAAACAAAAAATGAGAAAAACAAATGCAGCGCATTCAGGTACCGAACCCGGGCCCTCGGATCAGCCGGCAAACGCCATGCCAACTGAGCTACGACTAACCTGTCATTTTTGCTGCGAAGTAAGTATTTAAGTTGTCTACTAATATTAGACCCCCTGGTTTTTCAAGAACTAAGGGGCATTGGATAAAATCCGTTGAACCTGACACTAAGGGGTGTCTACCCTACAATATATATTAAAATAATCAAAATCTGTGATTAACAAGGTTGGCCCTCTCCTTTTGAGACTGCTTCAAAATTGTATACACTTTTAAAAAGTAATTTATGGAATTTCCAATTAAGCTTGGATTAAAATCATGAAAAGTATAATAAAATTAATATCATGATTGATTTTTAAACGTAGAATAAAAATAGGTTTTTATCCCGAGAAATAAAAACATTTCATGCAGTGTAAATGGATACATTAGGTTGCCACTTAGCTAGTGCGAACATGCTTCTTTTCAGACTCAGATGTAAAATTAACAAAATGTATTTTTTAAAACATGTCAAGTATATGCGAAATATATAAACTCTAAAGATTGTTATCCAACATTTTTTTTTTCAATTCTTTCATACTAAAAAAGTTAGATAGAATATTCTATAAATCATAGTAGCTTTACTCCAGAAAAGAAAAGAAATCGCAGCTTATTTGATAATCGATTTAAAAAGATTTCCAGCATGTTACAATATTTATTATTGATTTATCATAGAAATAAAACATAAATCTTTGATTAAATCATTTCATCTGAAAAAAAAAAAAAAAGAGAATTTTGCTGTCATAAGAAATCCTCAAGAAAACGATTTCCTTTCAAACAAATAATAAATTCAAAAGAAAACGATTATTTTTTCATCATTTTCTGCTAGATTTGCTCGAATTTGAAAAGCGAAAAATGTCTTTATATTATTGTAGTTCGATTAAGAATGCGTATGATATATTGATTGGGCGAGGGAAATTAATTTCATGTGATGTAAAAGAAAAATTTTTTAAGTCTAAAAATTTCTTTTTTTTATTAAGCTTTTTCATATAAATTTTGTTAAAAACATATACATATATTTATAATACTGCAGATATTTTGAAACAGCTTTTCCAAAAAAATAATAAATTGAAAAAACACAATAACAAAGAAGCCAAAAAAAAACCAGGGAGTCTCCATCCCATTCGAACCCTGAATTTCGTTCATAACTTCAAAAGAAATGAAGATGTTTTAAGGAAATTTCAGACTTTCATACTTACAGTGTACTATTATCCGGATGGCAGCGTCACATTTTGGCTACCAATTTCAGTGTCGATGATTTTGCTATATATGATTATATGGTATGATTAAAGAAGCTGCAGTCAGTTGACGTACTGGCGACGGGAGAAAGGGGAATTTTCCACAGCAACATCGCACAGCTTGCTACAAATGCAAAATGAATGGTAATTTTATTACTGATCTTTCCGCGTACTCGGAGACATCATCGATAATTGGGTTTATTAATCAATACACATTACAGCTTTCTGTGTGATGTTATTGCCCTCCCCCATCTATCTGACTGGCAGTTTCATCACCGCACCATCTCATTCATCATACACTGCTCAAAACAATTAAAGGATATTGCAGTTTTAGGTGGATTTTGTATCTGGTAAACTGTTTAGCTCATTGATACATGGTCGACAGACATAGTAGGTTATATGAGAATAAATTACACATGTTTGGCAGAAAAAATGCATTTTATTGCGCATTTGTGTACTAAAGGGAAAAAACACAATTTGTGCTTATGAGAAAAATGAATAAGAGAAGGTGTTTTCTTCAAAGAAAATCATTTTCAGTAGGGGGTATGGTTTCCACGGGCGGCCGGCAACGTTGAACACCTTTGAGGCATTGACTCAATGAGGCTATTAATGACGAGTTGGGGTATTCTGCCCCACTCTTCCAGAAGAGCTCTTTCCAGTTCTTGGAGAGTTTGTGGGGGTTGTTTGCGGCCAGAAACTCGTCTTCCTAGAGCGTCCCAAACGTGCTCGATTGGATTCATGTCTGCAGAATACGCTGGCCATTCCATTCGAACGATTCCTTCCTCGAAAAGGAAATCCTCCACCAGGTTTGCACGATGTGGCCTGCAGTTATCGTCCATTAAAATGAAGTTATCTCCGATTGCTGCAGCGTAAGGGACTACAATAGGTCTGAGGATCTCATCCCTATATCGGCGACCAGTCAGAGCTCCATCTCGAATGATGTAGAGGTCAGTGCGCTCGTCAATGGAGATGCCACCATACACCAACACTCCTCCACCGCCAAATCTGACACTTTCGTGCATGAACGCAGGATTATTCCTACTGCCACGGTCCCTCCAGATGAAAATACGCCTATTATCCGGATGCACAGAAAAACGGGACTCGTCAGAAAACAGAATATTGCTCCATTCATTTCTCCTCCAGTTGACATGCTCGGTTGCCCACTCCCAGCGGTCGCGACGATGCCTTGATGTTAATCTAACACATACCATCGGTCGGCGAGCATACAGACCTACAGCATGGAGCCGGTTTCGGACAGTCTGAGTTGAAATCGTGGTGCGTGTAGCCGAGCGAAGGTGTTGTTGGAGAAGAGTAGCGTTCATGGTTCGGTGTCTCCGAGCTGTTAACGCTAAATACCGATCTTCATTGGGCGTTGTTGCCCGTCTACGACCTTGCCCTGGTCTTCGGCCTGCGCATCCACTCTCCAAAAAACGGTTCCCGATCCTGGAAATGACACTTTGTGACACTCCAATGGCTTGCGCTACTTCGGCTTGAGTTTGGCCCCCTTCTAACCTACCAACAATTCTCAAAGCTTCTGAATCTGTCAAATGACTTCGCTGAGACATCGTACTCATCGAAACAAAGCAATCACTGAATGCCGATCATCCTTGTCTTCATTCTCTTTTATCCAGTTGAAAGTCAAATTTCATTCGCTGCCGCTGAAGCGACGTTTTTGACGTCGAACTCAAAATTTGCATACTCCACAGTTTGAAAACCAGAAAAATTTGCATTTGTGATTCTCTTCTTCTATTTTCGGCAAAAAAATTTCGTTTATATCTTTATTTTATATAAAACTTCAAATATCCTTTAATTGTTTTGAGCAGTGTATATAGCATGATCATCAGCTTTAAAATTCCGAAACACAAGATATGATGATGCACCCCTGACTATTAGAGTATTACAGAAAAAAACCTCACTTTCTTATTTGTAAAATGTGAAGATACTATACGAATGGGTATACTAGATGCGCTATATTCTGGAATGCAGATAACATTACGTGGTTGGTTCAATGATTATTGTCCCTAATGTATATAAAATATTTGTACTGCGATGGTTGATGTGGAATATCGAAGCCTAATCTCTTAAATGGCTGTATGCTCAAATTCAGAACCGTAGCTTCTATATTAACATAGTTTTGGAGGGAGGGGTGAAGTTTTAAAGACCTGTTTTTGGGTGAGTTTTTAAGAAGGGGAAATGCTGGTTCAGATATGAGACTACATTTTGACAGTGGATGAGACGTGGCTATATCACTATGATCACGAGTCCAAACGACAGTAGTTACGCCTCATCCACTGTCACAAATCTACCCCCATAAGCTAAAAATCAGCCTTTCACCCCCACTCCCCCCCTTTTACTCCTCCCTCCAAAAACTATGTGAATATAGCAGCTACGGTTTTGAAATTGAGCATATAGGCATCTAAGACATTATGCTTCGATATTCCACAACAACCATCACAGTACATATATTTTATATACACTAGGGACAATAATTATTGAACCACCCTCGTATATGCGTTGTTTCACTTCTAAAAATACTATATGCTTCTATCACTTTTCGCATGTCATTTCATTTCACAGAAAGCAAAGAATGTTTGTTGATATATTGTTATTTTTTACATTACATATTTTTGTTAAATTTATGAACGGTTCATCTTGGAATGGAACACCGCATTTTTGACTGAATAAATGGATTTTAATTTAATATTCTTATACAAAAAGTGTTAATGAGAACAATCACTCTTCTTATTTCGTAAAAAACTATCTACGATAACTCAACAATGTCTGTACAAAATGCTTTATAGGACGTGATTGCTAATAGAATTAAATCTTTCCTAAACATCATTATTATCATTGGAAAAATTTTCAGAAAGTGGAAACTTGTAGGTAAGCTGCCATTTTCAATTTCAAAAGCAAATGCCGAATGAAAGCGCAAATCCTTTCTCTAACTATCCTTTAAAAGCATTCTCATTAAGTTAATGCATATTCATGCAACAGAAATGAGAGTACATGTGATCACTTGCATTCCAAGTTAATAATGCTTTACGTAATCAGTGATTTACATCATCTACTGAAACTTTCCTTATGCACTATATTGAATTATCTTTCTACGCATAATTTAAAATCTTCAGAATACGTCTTTATACAATGATACAGAGAAATGATTGGAATGGTTTTGTGATATATATTATACAAGATTTCGATTGAATCGTAATGATTATGTACAGGTTTAATATCTTGGTAATATTGTCTTTAAGAATGATAAACATAGTGGATTTTTTTTTTTATAAAATCGTGTACAAATATCTTGATTTATCAGTACTAAATATAAGAAGACTTCTTTGTAACGAGTAATGCAAATTTTAATTTGATTGCAGAATGAAAGTAAAAATCATTTTTCTAAATATTCCTCAAAAGCATTCTAATATGCATTTAGCTAAAGTGAGAGTACACATGTGATTGCTTTGATTCCGCGTTAGCATTGCCCTGCGGAATAAATTATGGACGTCATGCACTAAAACTTTTCTTAAACCTCCATTACTCGCGCCTGTTTTCGTCACGTGGTCACTCGTAGGGGGTGCTGTAAACACCCCCAAAAAGGTATCGCATTTTTTAAGTTGTAAGGAATTACAAAATTTTGTAATTTACTAATAACTAAAGTATCTTATTCTAAATTATTTTAATTAAATAAAATTCTGAAATGCAATAAACAATTATAATTTTATAAAAACTACATAAAAAATATTTACATTTAGTACTACAATTATTATTAAAATAATATAATAAATATATCCACTTAGATCAAGCACTAACAATACTTTGTCTTAACCTTGAGTTGTTCCGTACTTTTGCGCAAGTTTTTGCTCACGGGGGTTTAGAACTCCACGCGAGTAATGTAGGTTAAGCTTTGTATGAAATTATCTTTCTCTGAACATTTAAAAGCATTCTGTCTACTGTCTTTAAAACAATGATATAGAAAAATGATTAACATGCTCTTGTGAACTTTAGTACTAAATTTAGAATTTCAGAGTACGGAATATATGAGGACATAAAATCTTATATTATCTTTAATACAATGATATACAGTGAGATTCATAAATATCGAAATAATAACCTATTTCCTTATGTATTTCCCCTAGACTCAGCACATACTTCCAATTGAAAAGTTTTATAAAGGAGGGGTAAATTTTGATGACATAAGTTTTGGAGAAACCTATTTGAGTAAATACAAAAACTAAAATTTTATACGGTTCATGGTGAGTAAAATTTCCAATTAGGAAAATTGTCCTTATCCATTCCTGGATTAAATACAAACAATTCTATCTTAATAGTTCCAAAACTTACAGCGATATGCCCGTTTAAATAAGTCGTCAGGTTATAAAGGATTAGACATAAAATTGAAATGGGTGTAATTCAAGAAACAATGCAAAATTTAAGGGCTCCAGGAAGCATTTAATTTTTATTTATTTATTAGTTAGTTGGAATTTTTAATTTTTTTCAGATGGTTAACTGTATAATTTGTAAACAAAATTCCATTCTTAAATTTCACATAAAGTTTTAAAAAATTTTAAATTATTTTTTTAAAGTAGGTTAATTTAAAATCGTCATAACTAAAATTATTTTTTTTTAAGTAGGGCAATTTAAAATAGTTATAACTAATATTACTTGTCGAATTTCAGAATTTCTTTCATTTAATTCAAGAGAAAATATAAGTTTCAATTTGTTTCAGCATTATTTAAAATATTAATAAAAAATAACAATATTTAAAAATAAGTTGCAAGTTATTTTTAAAGAAATCCTATTTTCAGAAGTAAATATTTTTTTCAAAATTAATGTAAAACAATCGAAAAAAAAATGCTCATGGTTTGAACCATTTATCTTTATCTATTCTTGATTTATAACAATTTAAAGATGAAAAATGATGAAAAAAACGCATTTAGAAAAACGCATTTAAAGATTATCTCATAATAGAGTGGTTAAATGCCTTTTAAAAGCTTTCAGGTTGTTCCGTTCCGGAAGTTTAACGAGCTCCCCCTAGCGAGCAATCTGTAAAAAAGGGACTTAAGTTGTTGATCGTCAAAGCATCAACACGTCTGTAAAAAGCACCCCATCCAAACTACGCGATGGATATTAATTATGATTTGCAATTTATTCAAATTTGTGAAATTTATGTTGTGTAAGTGTCTTGTGCAGTATTAAGTGTGAATAAAATCAATTAAAAAGAAAATTAAACGTCTACAGTCCATATCATATCGACCAATGTGGTCCGAGAGAGCCTGAGAGCTACTATGGACAAGCTTAACAGATTAAAAGGCACCGTAAAGGCTGCTATCACAAGATTAGAGTAGTTTTTAACTGACACTACTGATATAAAAACAACGAATGTGAGCACATTAGAAGTAAAATTAAAAAAGACAGAAGCTCTTCAAAATAAATTAGAGGAAATAAGAGAACAATATTTTGACATCCAAGAATTATCTGCGCAACAAGTTCAATATATAGAGGAGGATACTGACACTGCTAATGAAAGGCTCGAACAAGTTGAGGTAAGCTTAAAAGTTTTATTAGCATCTTTTGAAAATAAATGTAATATCGCAAGTGTAAATACTAATGATCATTCAAATGAAAACAAAACAAAGATGCGCCTCCCTGAAATTCCATTGCCTTCATTCGGAGGTAATTACTGTGATTTTGCTAATTTTAAAACGCAATTTACTAACTTGATTGTTAACAGTTCTCAATTAGATAATAATCAGAAGCTATTTTATTTAAAAGCTTCTTTAAAAAACGAAGCTAAACATTTAGAATCACCTGATGATGATTTCAATTCATTGTTTCAAGCTCTGATACACAGATACGAAAATAAAAGATTGTTAATCGATTCACATACTTCTGCAATTTTAAATTATGAAAAAATGCAATATGAATCCCTTAAAGAATTGCGTAATTTTATTGATTGTATTAACAGAAATATTCGCACACTCAAAATCATGGAATATACACAAAATAATTTATCAGAAAGTGTGTTCATAAATATAATTCTGAAAAAATTGCATAATGAAACTCAAAAGCAGTTTGAATTATCTCTTCAAAACTCAGATGTTCCGACGTCTGATCATTTAATTTCTTTTTTGGAAAAAAGATGCTTAGTTTTAGAAGCGATAAAACTTTCGAATGACGCCAACATGTCTCAAACGAAGCACTCGAAATCTAAGAACAATTACGCAGTAAATAAATCCAGATCATTTTTTATCAACGATAATAAAAATAAAAATAATGTAAAGTCATGTGTGTTATGCAATTCGCCTCACCCCCTTTTCAAATGTTCTGCTTTTTTAAACATGAATATTCGAGAAAGGAAAATGATTGTAAATAAGAATAAATTATGTTCAAATTGTTTACGATTACATCAAGATCAATGCAATTCTAAATTTACTTGCAGAACATGCAAATTGTCACATAATAGTTTACTACATGAAGTAAATGATATGTCAGAAACGGCAATAATAAATAAAAATAACGAGTTTGTTAAAAACAAACAAATAAGCAATTCAGAATCTGAGAATAAAGAAACGCCATTAATTGGTTCCAATTTGTTACTAGAAGATAAAAGAAACTCCGCAATATTAAACACAGCTATAATTTTAGTAACAGATGTGTATGGAAATAAAATTAGATTAAGAACAATCCTAGATAATGGGTCGTCGATTAACGTATTAAGTAAGAGCGCATGCAAGAAATTAAATCTAAAACCAAAACCATTCAAGGGTGTTATTTCCGGTATAAACGAGTCATCACAGGAAATAAAGCAAATTATCAATGCAAAAATATCAAATGAAAAAGGAACATTTTCTAAAACATTAGAGTTTGCAGTTCTACCAAAAATAACAAACAATATTCCGGTTGAAAGATTAGACATTTCATATTTATGCATTCCTAACTACATAGAATTAGCGGACAATAATTTTCATATACCTGGTCAGATTGATGCACTGATTGGTAGCGATGTATTTTTTGACACTTTAAAGAGTGAGCAAATTCGTTTAGCAAATGCTAATTGTATGTTACAGAATACAGTATTTGGGTATATAATCGCAGGTTCACTTCCACAAGTTGAAAATAAGTCATATTGCCTCTCAACTGAAAATAGCTTAGAAAATACTTTACAGAAATTTTTTTGAAATAGAATCTTTACCTGGGGATAATAAAGAAACTGTCAAAGGGGATGAAGAAATATTTTGTGAGGAACATTTTAGAAGCACCTATAAACGCGATCACACCGGCAGATTTACAGTACAGCTACCATTGAAAGAAAATGCAGAATCAGTGTTAGGAATTTCTAGAGAAATTTCAGCTAGCCGATTAAATGGTTTATGAGCTAAATTAGATAAAAATAAAACAATGGCTAACTTATATACAGCTTTTATGGAAGAATACGAAACTTTGGGGCATATGACACAAATTAAAAGTGAAAACGAAAATAAGCTGTCTTATTACATTCCACATCATGCTGTGTATAAACCGGAAAAAATATCCACTCCCCTGAGAGTTGTCTTCAATGCAAGTTCAAATACATCTAGTGGTTATTCACTTAATTCTATTTTATTAAATGGGGGAACGGTTCAACAAGATTTATTTTCGATTATAACTAGATTCCGTACCCACAAATATGCATTCTGTGCAGCATTAAGAAAATGTACAGGTAGATACTGATTGACCCACAACAGAGAAATTTGCAAAAAATTCTTTGGAAGTCCAGTAAGGACGCCAAGATAAAAATATATGAACTCAACACGGTTACATATGGCACTGTTAGTGCTCCCTTTCTTGCCACGCGAACGTTGAAAGCTCTTGCTGATGAAGAAAGAAAAAATTTTCCAAAAGCTGCAGAAGTGATTCATAACGACATGTATGTTGATAATTGTTTATCTGGTGCAGGTTCCTTACAAGACTCACAGGACTTGCAATCTCAACTAATTCCGATCTTAAAAAGGGGAGGGATGGAGCTACACATTTGGGTCTCTAATCATCCTGAATTATTACAAGACGCAGCCATATCAGAATATGCATTTGACGAACACTCACAGCAAATTTCTGTAAAAACTTTAGGGATGCTTTGGAAACCTGAATCAGATCATTTTACTTTTAAAATTAGTATCGAACCCAAAGATGTTTATACTAAGAGAGAAGTTTTGGCACAAATTGCTAAAATTTACGATCCCTTAGGCCTAATTGGCCCTATTCTAACCAAAGCAAAAATTTTCATGCAACATTTATGGGAATTAAAGATAAATTGGAATCAACATTTGCCTGCCAGTTCTCTTCGGGAATGGCAAAGTTTTCTGATTAAATTGACAGAAATAAATCATCTTACAATTCCGCGATATGGTTTGTCTGACAACATTGCAGGTCTAGATTTGCACGGATTTTCAGACGCTTCTGGAAAGGCCTATGGAGCAGCCATCTACATTAGATCTCTCTCCACAACTGGACAGTTCAAGTCTAATCTTCTGTGCAGCAAGTCCCGTGTGGCCCCCCTAAAGCCAATGACCATCCCGCGACTAGAGTTGTGTGCAGCTCTACTGTTGACAAAACTGGTTCAAAAAATAATTCCCATCCTACAGCTATGCTTTGAAAAGGTGTGGCTATGGACAGACTCGTCGACTGTTCTATTTTGGCTTAACACACCACCCCACAAACTTAAAACTTTCGTTGCCAATAGAGTCACCAGGATCCAGTCTATTTCTGAGAATTATCATTGGAACCATGTATCCTCAAAATTCAATCCAGCAGATATCATCTCCAGAGGGGCAACAGCCAAGGATCTGATCAATAATGATTTGTGGTGGTTTGGACCAGAATTTCTTCAAAGGGAAATTATAGTTCCCAAACAATTTCCTACCCTCAAGGACATTGACTGTGATCATGAACTAAAAAGTGATTTTAATTTGTTGACTATCCATAAGGACTCTAACGATTTTTTTAATGTTTTATATAATTCTTCTAATAATTTTCTTAAACTAATTCGAATATGTAGTTTTATTTTAAGGTTTGTGAATAACACCAGACGTAGAACTGTAATCGAGAATCAGTTTTCGGGCACAGAATTAAAATATAGTACACATTTTTTGGTTAAAAAGGCTAAGGAAGGTAAGTTCGTTCCTGAATTAGCAGCACTCAGAAAGGGACAAAGTGTTCCTTGTTCCAGTAAGTTAAAGGGATTAGATCCCTTCATTGACAACTGTGGATTACTTCGTGTAGGGGGCAGATTAATCAATTCTGACTTGCCTTTTGATGCTAAGCACCAATTAATTCTGCCCAGTGATCATAAGCTCACTAAATTAATTTTTGAGTACTTTCATAAAAAGTACTTTCACATAGGGCTCAGGGATTAGTTCATCAAGTACGGATGAAATATTGGCCTATAAAGGCTAAAAGCATTGCCCGAAAAACAGTGCACGCTTGTGTCACATGTTTCAGGCATAACCCCAAAACACTAGATCAGTTAATGGGAGACCTCCCATCGCAACGCGTAACACCTAACCACACGTTTCTCAATTCAGGTGTCGATGTTTGTGGCCCCTTCCACATTAAGTACAAAAATCAGAGAAAGGGCACTTATTCCAAAAGTTATGTGGCCATATTTATATGCATGGCTACCAAGGCTATTCATCTAGAGATAGTAAGCGAGTTATCCGCTGCTGCATTCATCTCTGCGCTTAAAAGATTTTGTGCCAGGAGAGGCAAAGTAAATACGCTAACTTCTGACAATGCCACTAATTTTAAAGGTGCGTCAACAGAATTAAATAACTTTAAGAAATTATTGGCCACTCCCAACGAGGAATTATCAAATTTCTTTGCCGAAGAATTAATAACTTGGAACTTTATCCCTCCGCGATCTCCTAATTTTGGCGGTCTATGGGAAGCTGGCGTTAAGTCCTTCAAACATCATTTGCTTAGGGCCGTAGGTAATAATAAAATTACTCTAGAGGACTTTGAAACTCTAGTAGTCCAAATTGAGGGGATCCTAAATTCCCGACATTTATTTCCGCTTTCTGATGACATAAATGAGTTTGAAGTGCTTACGCCAAGACATTTTTGAATTAGCAGACCCATTAATAGTATTCCAGAGCTTAATGATATAAATATTTCTGAAAATAGATTAACCCATTGGCAATTAATTACCAAATATGTTCAATGCATTTGAAAACGTTGGTCTATTGACTACTTAAGTCACTTGCAGCAGCGTGGTAAGTGGCAATTTACAAAAGAAAACATAAAGTTAGGGTCTCTAGTGTTATTAAAAAAAGAAAATCTCCCACCATGTAAGTGGGTTCTTGCCCGAATTCTGGAAATAATTCCAGGCAGGGACAATAGGGTTCGTGCAGTCAAAGTCAAAACTGCATGTGGTATATTTTTAAGAGGCAACTCAAAAGTGTGCCTGTTGCCCATTAAGGACTCTTAAATAATATTTATGCATCATTGTATTTCTTGAAAATATTATTTTTTAAGTAATTTTCCAGATTGTTTTGTATATTGGTATTTTGTATTTTAGTATCATTTGTAGTGTTAATTAGTTATCTATTGTATTATGTTTATTAAATGCTGAAATATTTCATATTTCATCCCCCGGCGGCATGTTCCGTTCCGGAAGTTTAACGAGCTCCCCCTAGCGAGCAATCTGTAAAAAAGGGAGTTAAGCTGTTGATCCTCAAAGCATCAACACGTCTGTAAAAAACATTCCATCCAAACTACGCGATAGATATTAATTATGATTTGCAATTTATTCAAATTTGTGAAATTTATGTTGTGTAAGTATCTTGTGCAGTTTTAAGTGTGGATAAAATCAAGTAAAATGAAAGTTAAACGTCTACAGTCCACATCATATCGACCACAGGTTATTAAGTAACTCCTGCATGTAGCTTAAACTTCTGATTCAGTTTAACCTTCTTTCTGCAATGTTTAAATTTCTCAGTTGATTTAAACAAGGCAGAGCGGACAGAAGCTGGTCTTCACTCCAAGGCCGGGTCTTACTTTTTTTCCAAAATCTTGGACCGAGACGTGCCCAGACACTGATAGACTCTTACCGGGTTGGGCTGGTCTCGGACTTTATTTTTTCTAAAGAATTGAGGTGGGTTTAACGCATTTTTTTACATAACGACTTCATTCTTCCTAAATCTGCAGTGGCCGAAATTTTCAGTCCCAAGCTCGACCTAGTCCGTATGAAAATCATTCTCTCGGGTGATTTGTTTCGTGTAAAAATCAATAAATTTCGCACTGCCTAGAAATTTTTGAAAAAAAAAAAGCATATATTTTTAAATAGCCATTATCCTGCAATTAAACATTAAAATTTATGCTTTTTAAAGAATAGTAGATTTGTATGAAAAAAAAAATAAAAAACAGTAAAACCTGTAGAAAACTACCTGCCTATGACGGAATCCTGTCTTAAACGGAAATATGTTTTGATGTAACCAAAATTAATAGAATAATTTGTAAGAAAAGAATAGAATACATTTACGCCTGTTAAGAAGGGAACTTGTCTATAACACATTTTTTTTTCTTATGCGATTCCGCCTTAGGAGATTTTGCTGTTTAGAATTTTCCAAAGACTCCAATAAATGGAATATGGATTACCGATATTAATGATAACGGTAACATTTACATACAAGTAGAGATTCATTAAGAAAATAAATATCAAATCACAGGGCGTTTCTTTAAAAATAAAGATTATTTTAAAAAAAAGGGATAAAATAAGTTTTTTTTTTTTTTTTTTTTTTTTTTTTTTTTTTGTCAGAGCGTCTCGTACGAAACAATTTCTAACCAAATCGAAGTAAAAATCCGTGTTTTGTAGAAATGCAGTTGGGCCTGATCGGGCTCGGGCGGAGAATTTAATTTATTTCCCTGTCGAGCCTGTCTCGGTACGAAATTTTAGCTTTTATACCGGACCGGGCCATTATTTTTTTGTACGGGCCAGACAGGGACAAAATTTTTTCTATCGGTCGGGCCGAGCTCAGGCCTGAGGATTTCAGCCCCTGCAGACCTCCAGCCTATTTTGTACGCACGTTTAACGTAAAATCTACAGGCTGCTATTTTATGCCCAAAAGGAGAGGCACTGTCTTAAATTAACTTTTAATAACGAATAAATTGTGGATGACCCCTATCTTTCATTCAAAATGGCTCAATATCACGTCGCCCAGAGGTATACTTAAATTGTGTAAGTCACAAATTTTGAATTTTAATATCTCTGCGAATTTTCATGGGATCAGGATGGAATTTGTTGTGTTTAATTCAGGAATAGATCAGGAAATTTTACCCTACGGGGCGGCATATAAAATTTAGTTTATTTATTTTCTCAAATTGACCGCCTCCCCGCCCCATTGAGTTGCAACTTATATCATCAAATTTTGCACCTTTTTTTTTCATAAAACTTTGCAATTGGATATATGTGTCTAGGGACAATATTTATAGAAATAGGCTGTTGTTTCTACCTTTATGAATCATACTGTATAACATAGTAGAAAAAAGATGATTTCTTTTGTGAGATTATATGCAAAAAATGTTATTTATGTGTACCAAATATGCGTAGACATTTCCGAAATTTTTAATAAAATTTCAATACTGTATTACTTCTTCTGTCTCTAGATATATTTTAAATAACAGGTAAACTTCTGAACATAGCGCTGAGGTTATAGATTTTGTTCGGTGTTTCCGCACCTCATAACATTTGATTAAAGAACACGACAAAAGCAGTTATCGCATATTCGTCAAGTATAACTCAAAATGCTTTTGATGAATTCGTGAACTTAAGCGCAAAATTTCTACTACGATTAAAACTGCTGCATCATAAACCCTGCAGAACATTTGGAAGGAAATTGAGTTTGACTCAATGTGTTAACGTGCGACGAATGATTGTGTTAATTGTTATTAAACCTTTTGTGTTAATTGTTAATAATCTTTTGATATTTTTTTAATTAATAACGTTTTGAGTTTCAAATTTAGGTATGTGTAATTTTGCTTGTTTTATTACATTAAAAAATTAAGTTGTAACTTAACAATATGTAACATCTGTTGTGTTATTATAAATAAAAGAGTTGTTCTTTACGATGTAATATATTTTCCCATCTACTTTAATAAAAGTTATGCAGTAAGGCAACTCCAACAATATTTTTTTATCACCCAGCATGTTAAAAGAATTATAGGAAAATAATAACTGACTGAGAAAGCAGAAATATTTTACTAATGTTTACAAGAACATTGCTGTTGTAGCTCTTTAGCACCTCTCGTGAATATCTAAAAATCTTCTGTGAGCTTTTGGAATAATTAAACATACTTAATTGTTTGGAAAGTAATTTCGTTTATTCCACAAGTGTCATTAGTTGTATTTCCAACTTCATTCAAAATCTTATAGTTATAGCATATTTTGGCAGACGAGATTTTGACCCTTTATCTACTGACGGTACTTATAAGTACCACTCACTTTAACCTTTCATCCCATAGTGAATATTACTAATATTCTAATGGTACTTTGCAAAAACACTCTTTTAACTCCACTTTATCCGGATACATGGCAGCAGTAGTTCTAGGTTTGTCATTTTAGCGAGGAAGGAGGCTATCTTTGACATAGACGATGTGTTTTGTGCCGTCATTTTGTACAGATTGTCACGCTCGTCATTTTATTGCTGCAATCACAGTAAAGGATATAACATAAGTGCTGGATTTTTATTATGTGTTCATTATGATCTTAGAATGCAGTTTGACTAGCTATTTTAGTTGAACAGTGTATGTATTTCATTTAACAGCTGAATTACTCGGTGGTACTTATAAGTACCGTCAGTACACTGGGTGTTGGAGAAAAACTTCTTGTTTACTTTTCGTCTGTGTATTTATCCATCGTTTTCATCTGCTTTAAAATGTAATTACTGAAATGTAGTGTAGTAATGACTTCCCTGGGATTTCTTTTCTGTTCCATTGCTATTTTTTATAGGAAATCGAAAAGTTGTGGCACCGGCTCGGTTTTGCTATGCTAGAAATGGCATATGTAAATCCATATATTGCATATGTGGAGATGCGAGAGAACATGTTGTCCCTGGAATATAGACGTCGCATAACTAAAGGACCGCTAACAAGATTGAAACCTAAAAATAAAATAGTCTTTTTAACCCTTTCAGGGGCAAAGTATTTTCAATTCTTAAGTGCTGAAATAAATGACTGGCACCGGAATTTGTCAAACGATCTGTTTGTAAATATGAAAATGCCTATATTTTACATACTATGTAAAATGTTGTCGTTTGTTTTCATCAAAAATCAAATTTATGTCCAAGTTATTCCAATTAGTTCAATCTTTAAAGTGACAATTAAAGCATGAATTGCTTTCATTCCGAGACCAGAGACAGCTCTATATGTCAATTTCAGAATAATGAAATTTTCATAATATCTTCCACTCTTAGTTTTAAAATTAAATGTTGAATGAAAGCACAAATCTTTTTCTAACTATCTTCTAAAAGGAATCTCATTAGAATAATTCACATCCATGCAGCTGAAAGGAGAGTAAATGTAATTACTTTGATTTGATATTAGTATTGCACTAATACATAATCAATAATAACCAACACGTATTAAAGATTACCGTATGCATTTTATCAAATGCTTTGCTTATACGCATTTTCAAATCTTCAAAATAAAGTTTAAAATTTGATGGTATACGGCGGCAATGAAAATGATTCTGTTAAGCATTGTACAAAGTTTTAGATCTAATAGCGTGTTAAGTATCTGAAATATCTCTTCTAATATTTCTTTCAAAAAATATTCTTTATGAACATTGCAAAAAAAGATAAATAACTGTTATGTGTTTTTTTTATTATATATGTATATTTATATATTATTTTTTTATTTTATATATGTATATGTGTTCGTGTAAATATATGTATATATATATATATATATATATATATATGTAACATTAACTCAAATCCTGTCTTGTTACTTGCAGCATTATGACTGTAGACTAATTATGACACTCTACAACTGTAGATTATTACATGTTGTAAATAAGTAGTAGAAAATTCACTCGTGTATATCAACAACCGGAATGATTAAAGTGCAGTCGTACCTTCATGGGGGTCGGTAAGCCAAAGATGTGATGATTAATTAGGTGTTTCCCTTGATAATGGAAGAAGCCGTAAGATTAAATCAAAAGATTTATCAATGACAGGTAAAGGATTCCAACATTACTAGTATTGCAGTTACTCATTTTCGAGTATAAAAACATTCCAAAAATAGCTTTAAGATGTTAAACTGATCAGAAGCGACATCACGAATAAATGACAAAACACTCTCCAAGTGAAGCAGGTTTTTTAAGCAACACAAAATCGTACAAAATCTGGTCTCGCAAGTCAATGTAACCGTATAAATACTAGAAAAACGCGGACGGCTACATGACAACGAACCAATCTAGCGAAAAGAGGGGCAGCGGAATGAAAAACCCCGCCAGTGATAGTATTAAAATCCGGGGAGGGGGCGGGGAAGCATGACGTAGACACAGGATTCTTTACATTACGGCGGAGGTTTTAAAACACAGACTAGCACAACAAATCTCTCGCAAAGACTTATGGGTAATATAATGAATTTAATAAAAATTAAAATGATATTTCTAAACCTTCGAAAAAGAAAAAAAGAATTTAATGTCTCAAAATATGAAAGAATAAAGTAATTAAATGGGTTTTTACAAAGAAGTGTAGCTATTAACAGGTAAGGATTTTTAGAATAAGAAATAAAAGAATGCGCTGGATTAAAGGCCTGAGATTAAAATATAAAGGATATTTAAGATGTTATTAAAAGACATGTAAAAAAGATAGATATATAAGAATTTAGAATAAATTAATTATGGTAAAAGGGCGAAACATTTATTATTACATATATATAATGCTTTGTTAGTGCGAAGTTGCAAATACATTGATATAGTTTGGAGTTATTGCAGTTTCCTTATCTGTAAATTTATCCACACTCTAATCGTAATATAGTTACATAATTTGTATTTATATTATTTGTAGTTGTTGCATTTGGCGTTAAGTCATTTATTCAAACATTATAAGCATATAACAGACTATGTATTTGTACATTAAATGACTGCAGGTAATTTAAAATAACATATTAATTTTAATATACTGAATAAAATAGATTTGGAGGTAATGATCAGAGCGAAATTGGAAAGAAAATTTTTAAACAAAAATGTCGTGACGTTTGTTGTAATTTATTATTTCTACTTTATAAGCACATTATTCTATTTCAAGCAAACATTTGAATTCTTTAGATGATGAATGCTACATCTCAATAAATATTTCCAAATTATCAATTACAAATATTACTGATTTTTCTTTAGAACTGTTGCAAATATTCTCAAGGGAGTCTGTTCATCGGACCGACTGTCATCGTCAGTAATACCACCAATTTTATTTATTTATTTTTAACTTTCTTGTAAATATTAAATTGTTTAATTCCATTAACCTATGTGATAAAAATAAGTTCAAATTATAGCAACGAATTAGATTTAATAATACTTCTGACGCAAAGTTTTCGGGATTTTACAATTAACTTGAATTAACTGGAAGTTCAAGTTTACCATGATCGAACTACCACGAGTCCACTGTGAATTTTACTGTATTTAACATATAACGCACGCGTGCACACTAGCGAACGTCATTGCATTCTTATTGCACTTGCATTACCAAACTACCAGCTGCTTAAAAAAAAAAAGTTGTCTTCAGAGCAAGAGTATCTAAAATCTGTTTTATTGTTTTATATTTCAACAAATCTGTATTCGGCATAATTTGTTGTGTTGCTATAAGTGAAAAACGGTGCATTAAAAATAGTACTTTAAGTCATTGAAAAAGTCAAAATAAATATTTAACCCAGAAAAATTAAGAAAAAGTATTTTATAAGTACTACAACCGATTTAAAAAAGGTATGGGCGTTTGATTTTACTCCTTGTAATGCGAGTCATTTAGCCGTCCCACGTTTGGTGGATAAAAATCTGAATAATGAAACAGAATTATCCTCTGTAAAAAAGTCGCATAGCATTGTGATCAACATATTATGCAAGCAGTTTATAGCTGAACTGAATAAATATAAAATAATAGACCTTATTTTTTTATATTTATTATAATTTATATCATAAATTAGTTTTAATATTATTTAATTGCATTAGAAGTTATTCAAAACTATATCAAGTGCATTATTCTTAGAATATATACCAACTACATAGTAGATACCTAACTAAAAACTGTTTTAGCTGTCTTCAGTTCCGTAATGACGACCAAACTTTTCTAGTTGCGAATTTCACTACATACTTTTCTTTTAATATTTAATCACAAATAAATATTTAAAAAAATGTAGAGTAATATAGATTTATTTTAAAGTATAAGTTTAGATGTTGACTTAGATTACTAAATATAAATAGTTTTTTCTTCTAAATAAATTAGAAGGTTTAATAAATTATATAAAAACTAATTAACTCATTTTTTATAGTAATGAAAAGAATAAATGTATTTTACTTGTTATTCTTGTTTCAGAATAAAAAGTTTCTTCTATAAATCTTTAAAAATATTAATGCTAAAAATAATCAAAGGTTTTTTTGGTTATTCCTGTTAAAATCTCAACTATATTCAACAAAAAATAATTTTTGTTTTTATTAAAAGGAACGAAATAATTTTTAGCATCTTTAAACGTTTAATGAACTTTGTTGCTGCTCCTATAAAAAATTCAATTACAAATTTTAAAGTTTCCTATAAGAATGAAAGACTATTTTACGTCATGAAGAAATACTAAATCAATTATGCAAAAGTATTAACTAAAAGCTTTTAAAAGACAAGAAAACTTGAGAAAAAATTTCAAAATATCACTTAAGATTTTAAAAATCCTTTTTTCATATTCGTGAAGAGTTCACTTAGCCTACATCAGTATTGTTTAAAAGAAAGTGTGTTCTTAGTTGCTGAGTAATCTCTAATAGTAATAAAAAAATGATAGTTAGTAAACATCGTAATTCATAGATATATTAAGGAAACTGTTGCTACTATTCCGGTACATATCGCGTAACAGATTATAATTACACAGCTTGTACACCTTTATAATGGTCTAAATAACAAGATAATATTCCTTTATTTACACTCATATAGACATTTTTAAAGAGTTTTGAGTACTTTTTTTCGTTCTTAAGCTTATAAAAATACGTAGTTTATTATTTCAATAAATATAGTTGGTTTATTTAAAAAAAATATATATTTTTAATAATATTTCAAAATAAATCCCCAAAAATTAAACATTTCTTAACAAATTTGAAATGCTGGCGCATTTGATTATTTAAAATTTTTGTTCCAACTTTTTATATGCTGTAAGTAAGATATATGGTAAAAATATATGTGTCGGGTTGTTGATTAATCTCATTGGAATCCGATAAAAAAAAAAAATCACGAAGGGTCATATTTAAAAACTATCATACTCTGGCCATTGCGACGTCTTCGGTTGCATAACTGTAATATATTGATTTTAACAGCCCACTTACACACCAATAACAATAAATATGAACATAGTTCATTTGTTTGATTTTAACATGCAATGGTTGCAACAATGGTTGGTTGATTTTGACAGCCGATTATCTACACTAGGGATATAGGCCCGAGGGGGGGTAGGGTGCCCTTCGTTGTGGTCTTTCTAAGGGAACCTAACCCAGCAGTAACAATGATCTGATCAGTTTTAAAGTACAGTGCAACAGTGAAACTTAGGGATGAACTCAAAGCCAAAATAATGAAAGTGGGACTTCCTTTTTTGGAGCACCAGAATATACCTCCCATCCCTGGAAAATTGGATATTTTGTGCTTGGTTAATGGTTTAAAATTGCAAATTCTCCGGGGAACTTTATTCAGTTCCCCCCCCCCTCTCCTCCTCCCAAATAAAAATGCCTGAAATCAACACTGTGGTTTATTCAAAGGCAAAGTTGGATAAACATATATACTTATTTTAGTAATTGTAAATGTATGATGTAGTACATTTTTATCATATAGAAACTAAAATACATGTATCTTAATACATGAATAAATATACTAAATACTAAAATACAAATTCTTTACAAAATGCACAGCATGGTAGCATCTGCTGTTGAGTGACTAAAACTGAATGAATATAGATTTTCACCATAAACATCTTACACTTTAAGTTTGGTACTTGATATCTTATCAGTTATAGTTATCACACACGTAAAATGCCAGAAAAATATGCCAGAGCAGTTCTCACCTTTTGTATGATTATACCTAAATCTATCTGTAGACAATTTATGCCAAGACTCCACTAAATAGGAAGTTGTATAGAAATTCAGTATTTCAATTCTTAGGTTAAAATTATCACAAAACACATATAACACACAGATTGGAGACAATCTGACAGAGATCGGTCTTTTTTTTTTTTTAAGAAAAATATATAAATTTATATAATATGTAAGAATTGATTCCAATCGGTTTGATTCTATTTAAGAAATCACTTTTCGCCAGACATATGGCATCGTATTAATTTTATTTATTTCCTAAATTCTGATTCCTTTCTAAATTCTAAACTATATTTTTTTAATCAAAGAATACGTTTTATTTTGCAATAAAAAAAAATACTTTTACACTCTGCATCTCAAAAAACAGTTTTTTTAGGAACATGTATTTAACGTGTACGGCATATATTTGAAACTACTGCTTCTTTTTAAATATCCTTTGAGATAGTTTTGGGCATTTTAATAAATGTTTAAAATATCAAGTGTTTTTTTCATGATTTATTTTGGAGACTATAAGTCGTCTGTAACGTGCTTCTCGGGATTCATCAAGTCCCAAAAGGTATTAATTTTTATTTCTATTAGTAATACATCTTATTTTAAAATACTTTACTCTTCAGCTCTAAAAAGAGTTTTTTAGGGATGTGTATTTAACGAATGTGTTAAAAAAGGCCTCTTCTATCTCATCTTGTTTGAAGAATTTCCTGGTTAATTAAGAAACAAGTCAGAAAAGTCGGTACGTTAAACGTGGTAAATGGAGGGTATTCGTACAATAACTAGTTTTATAAATATTCAGATCTTAGTGCAATAGCTGTTGCTCTCTTATGCAAAAATGCATGAATACAAAATTTATTACGATTCTATATATTGCATTCAGTAATAGTTAAATAATATGACAGCATCTTAAATAGGACATAATCACCATGGCAACATAGAATCATTACCTATCATGGGATATCATTGAATTAATTACGCATGATAGGATTTAATAGCATGAAGAAAACTTTTATTAAAATATTTTAAAGTTTCGATTCGATTTTCATAAAATTTGAAAAGACTCGACAAAATTCTGTAACGTTTACATATATTAAATTTCAAACCATTCTGTTGGGTAGTTTTTTTTTTTTTTTGCTGTTATATGTGGGCATACGGACCAGACGAGGAGTATAGGTGGTACGTAGTTATATAATTACGAACGCACATAAAAAGGGATAAAAATTACTATAAAATGAATCGTACGGTAATTTTTCCTATTTAGTTTTTATCTTCTTCCATTAATAGTTTAGAAATGACGATTGACCAATTAGAAAAATTGGCGTCGCTAAAAAACAAATAGACAATAAAATATTAGGCAGTAAAATAAAATACCAATTCAATACTAGCCTTAAACTGTACTCGAACACATATAAAGAAAATGGTCTGTATCATATACTCGTAAGAGAATGTAAGAAGAATTTTTCCAATAATTTATAAACAGAAAGTATATAAACAAACAGTGCGTGATTTATGTGATAATTTCTCTACCTATTATTTTCCTCTTCTTGTAAACAGCACCACTGTTGGACACTTGGCCATTTAGATAAATTGGGGGCTCAAGAAAATAAGTAGACAATAGAGTATTAACGTTGAATACTATAATTATAAACGCCGTGAATAGATACAAATAAATTCTACTCCATCACATTTCGTTTGAAGAATTTCTCCAATAATTATAATATAGAAAGGATATGAACGACTAGTCAGTGAATCATGTTTTTTCCTGTTCAGGAATTTTCTCCCCTTCCATATTTCTCCGCTTTCAAAAAGCATCGTGGCTTGACACCTAGCCATTTAGACAAATTGACGATCCCAAGCTAAGAAATAGGCAGAAAAAAATATTGACAGCTTCTATAAAATATAGTTAAAAACTGAACTAAACTAAATCGAATTTCCGAGAGGTGTATTTTTCATCATAGAAAGAAAATATGAATCTACTTTTTATGCCTGTATAAGACTAAGACAATTTTCATTTTGTAATAAAATAAAATAAAGGTCACAGCAACGAGAATTATGTATGAAAAACAATGTCATATGGAACACTAAAGAAAAATTGGAATCTTTTAATAGCATTAAATGAAGTATATTAAAAATTATTGTTTTTTATTTATAAAACGCTTAAAAGTATGTAATTTTGCTTGAATTTATAAAATTCTGATTACTTTCAATTAATATATCTATAAATATCTAAATGTATAAATAACAATCTATAACAACTGCACGAAATTTTGTATTAGCAATTTCAGTTTGCACCACTTGTATCATATTGTCTTCTAAATAAGATTCATAGTTAATAGCGAAAACTATATACAACGTGCTTAATCTAGTGTTTCATCGAGTTATTTTAAGGCATTAGATTAGACTGGTCTATAAAATAAAACTTTTTTTTTTTTTTACTTTTAAATAAACAATGTATTTTTATACTAATTTGGGGTTACAAAATGTGAATTAACCATTAAAATTCTAATGTTAGCTCTTGTTGTAAAAATATGGTTCGTATGAAAAATTCTGATTTTATGTTTAATGTCAAAGTACATAAGCTTTAATTTAAATATAAAAAAACAAATTATTTAGTTTTTCTTTTAATGTTTACATGAAATTAAGAACAATATTAAAACATTAACCTTATACCATCAATCAAGAAGATCGCTTCTTTTTCGCTTGTCTTTTGCGTTCAGTTTGTTGGGCATCTCTATTCGAGTTCCAACAGTACTTTACTAACATTGACGCATTCCATCGCCTCTGCGTCTTTTCTGGTACTAGTATTTCTTTATACTCACCATAGTTCTTCGCAGATCACCTTTTGCTCCAAAATTCATAATATCCCTATTGATATTGTAACATACTTTGGCATTTTCAGTATTAAGACCTAAATTTCTTCTACAAATTTTATTTTCAAATATCAAACAGGAAATCATTTGATGAAGTAGTACAGGATATATACAGATGTAACATTTGTAATGCATACTGTTAAATGTTTTTTTTTAATATTGTTCCAAAACACACTGCCTCATGGGTTATCTTTTAAGCATAACTTAAGAAATACTTGATGGTATGAGCTGTAATTTTAGCTTCAGATATTTCAAGGTTCTAGAAATCGATTTCTGTTAAAACATTTGTAGGTTACATTTAATATATTTATTAAATATTAATTTATAAAAACATAATTTTTCGAAAAACTCTTGACTTTGCGCATCTGCATTTTCAAAGCAAGAGCCACTGAAGGTTTTTCATGGTGATATTCGTGTTCAGTGAGTATATTTCATACAGAATTACACTCTTTCACATCATATGCAATTTCCTTATTGTACATCGTTATCAGATTGGGAATGTTACATTAATCATATAAATCTGAAACATTTGAAACATTAAGCTTCTTTTATCCATTTCTTAAATGTTCCGACAGTACTTCTACAAAATTTAATTGGTAATTATCAAATAAAAAAAACCCATAATTAATTATTTATACATTTTAAATGTATTTTAATTTGTACAGTAGAACCTCTTTGATCCGAAACTCTTTTAACCAAAACTCTCGGTTAACCGAAATCCATTTTTAAAGCTTTTTTTTACTATCACATTCCTTGAGTACAAAATACATTTTGAAAGCTTTTTTTGTTTTGTTTTGTTTTGTTTTAACTATCATATCCCTTCTATGCAAGCGGTCCTTCCCGAACCACAAGTACATATAAATATTTTCGATCCCCTTTCTTAGAGTTCCTTTGAATTTAACTTGAGCTCCTGGAAGCTGCGGAGTGGAACGAAGAAAACGAACAAATTAGCAATTCTGAAGCTTTTGAATATTTTGCAAAAGGATTGTCATAGCTTGAGCAGCAGAAAAACTGTGATACTGGTGAACTAATAATTTAAAAAAAAACTCCGTCATAGAGCTTCAAAGCAAAGGAAATCGAAACTGCGACAAGCAAAACATTTTTCTAAACTCTTGTGGTAAAATTAAAAGGTACTTAATTTCAAAATTAAAAGGTACTTAATTTCAAAATTAAAATTCAGGTAATTTATTCTTGTTTCTACTTTGCTATTGCTTTATTTTTATGAAGCGCTTGTAACCATAATAAGAAATATTGAATATATTTCTTCTTAATCTTAAAATTGAAGCATTCTCGATTATCCGAAAATTTCGATTTTCCGAAAGATGGTCGGTCCCAATTACTTCGGTTAATCGAGCTCTACTGTATTTCTATTTATATTCCTATTTTCCTTAATAATTTAATGTATCCAACTTAACCCTCATCGTTTATTTTTCTAATAGTATTTCATCAGGGCATCCGAATCCCAATTTGGATACAATATAAACCAATGCAGCTTTAGGTCCCAATTAATCTTACTAAATTATACATGTTTATGTTTCTCGTAAGACTCTTCGTAACAGAATTCAGATACTGATATTTGACAAGTCCTGCTATAGAAGTTTTATATTTTAACCGTGTGTTTATGCGAGTTAGAAGGACCGGAATGTTTATCAAATGATGAAAATCATGGTTTGATCTTCGGTTTGGAGTCCTGTAATTTATTTCAACAATTTCTTCTTTTTTGTTATTATTTATTTATGTTTAATTAAAATAAAATATAACTGGTAAATTATAAGAAATAAATAAGTAAATAGAAAATTAATGAAAATTAAATTTTTTAAAGTAACAAAATTTTCATTTTCTGCGACAAAATTGATCTTGCAAAACTAGTTTTGAGTCGTCATTTATTTGTTATAATGTTTCTTACCTTGTATCTCGATCAACTCTCTATTCTAAAAAATGTAACTAATGCTGTTGTCGCCGCCGGTTTTGAATTTTTTGTTACCGGAGGTCTTTCTTCGTAAATATTAAGAAAAATATTGCACACAAAAATATGAAAATCGATGGTGTTATAGAAAAATGCTAGATAAACACGCTGATACAGACAGTTTTCGAATCGAAGAATTATTTTAAGATATATTTAATGTTAAAGTTGGTCAAAATCGTTCCATTAAAAAAGTTTTATAGCAGCAAAAGGTATACATAGGAATTTAATCATTTTTAGATCATTTTATACATTAGAAGTTACCGGTGTGCAGATTGCATTTATTTATTTTTAATTTGACTCATTTTTTGAGGTTTTATTTCTATTTTAAATTCAAATTTTCAGCATTTCAAGAGACATATTTTACAACTTTTAAAAAAGGGTATTATTATAAATTTTTTCCAAATTTAAAAACAGCGCAAAGAATATTTCCGTCAAATTAAAAATTTATTTACACGTGACTATCATAAACGAAAAAAAAACTTTCAAATTAGAATTAAATGATTATGTATTAAAAGCATGAAAATATTGAAAATTCGTAATAAAAATTATATTAACATGTGAATTTTAAAAGAGAAAGAAAATTGTAAAATAATAAAGTCATTAATATACGTTAAATTCGTAAATGGAAGAAATTACGTCTTTTTTAAAATGGTCGAACAACAATATTTCCAAACAGTTTAAATTTAAAAATATATTTGCGCGAGACATTTATTTGAAATTTTGATATAATCTTTTAAACTATTGTTGTGAATTCTGAGAAAGCGCAAATAATATTTCCTTTCTAACAACAAAAGTATTTTCACGTGAATATTAAAATGAGAAAGAAAGCTTTGATGCAAATTAGGTCAGATTTGAAACAATACATTTAAAATGCCTTATTTAAAAAAAAATTTATAGCGTTGTTAAAAAATACCGGGATATAAAGACTCTATTTACTTAATTAATTTTATATTAGCTTATTTTCAAATGTTTCACTGATCTGATTCAATCAAGAACGGAAACAGCTCGTTAACAAGGAGATCCTCACTGTTTTTCTTAATTATAATTCAGTTTTCCGAATTTTTTTTAAAGCCAATCAAATTTGCGTGCTTTTAGAGTTTGCGGTGTCTGAACGAGGGTTGACGGGCGTAGGTCGTAGGGGGCAGAGCCCACTAGTTATGTCAAAAAGACTTAAATTTATAATAGTCTATTTATATCTACGTTAATTATGTAAGTTAAATTAGAAGAGATTCACAAAGAATATTTTTTTAATTATTTATTTTAAATTATTTATATTATTTTAAATTGTTGCCAATTTTTAAAACAGCGAAAATAATAATATTTCCTTCAAATTAAACATTTATTTAGACGTGACTATTACAAGCGAAAAAACTTTCAAATGAGAATTAAATGATTACGTAATAAAAGCAGAAAAATATTGATAATTACTTCATAAAAAGTACATTTACACGTGAATTTTAAAAGAGAAAGAAAATTGTAAAATAATAAATTCATTAATATGCGTTAAAAGATGTAAATATAGGATATTACGTCATAAAATGGCCAAACAATAATATTGCCAAACAGTGTAAATTAAAAAATGTACTTGTGCCAGACATTTATTTCATAGTTTGAGATGTTTTTAAACTAATCTATATCTATCTATCTATCTATCTATCTATATATATATATATATATATATATATATATATATATTGAATAGTATTTAATGCATATCCATACCTATAAGGGGGGTTATAATAGGGGGGACCCTGTTCTGTCGCCAAATGTAGCCAAGTTTGTCGCCAACAAAAATTAGACGCCAAAAGTGACGCCAACTTGGCGATATCTCTAATATTTCGCCAAATTCCCATAGACTTCCATTTAAACCAAGGGTTTACTTGCTTACAGAAAATCAACAAATTGAGATATTTTGAGACAATGAACCAGTGCAGATGTTATTGAAGTGCCTAGAATAGTCGTATTGTTCTTCTGTTGAGAATTTTAAGACAGTACAAATAATATTTCCATTCTAACAACAAAAGTATTTTTACGTGAATATTAAAAAGAGAAAGAAAACTTTGGTGGAAATTACTTCAGATTTAAAACGATACATTTAAAATGTCTTATTTTAAAAACTGTCTTATATAGCGCTGTTAAAAATACCGGAAGACAAAGACTCTGTTTGCTTAAATCACTTTAGAATAGCTTATTTTCACATGTTTCACTGATCTGATTTAATCAAAGACGAAAACAGCCCGTTAACAGGGAGATAGCCAGTGTTTTTTTAATTATAATTCATTCTGTGAAAATTTTTTAAAGCCTATCAAATTAGTGTGCTTTTAGAGTTTGCGGTGTCTGAACGATGGTTGGCGAGCCTAGCTCGTAGAAGGCCATATTACCTTAAAAAAAAAAAAAAAAAAAAAAAAAAAAATCAATTAAATAAATCAAAATCCGTAAAAAATTATCATACTTTTTGTTACAGCTTGAAATTTTTTTGTTTGTTTGTTTTCCAAGCTTAGTTTGTAGAGCATTTAACTATTTTTTATTTTAAAAAGAAGAAAAAGGAAAATCAGTTGACTTGTTCAAAAGGTAAAGTGGCAAAGTCGACGAAAAACAGGGTTTTCAAATAAGTGAGTTCAAAGTTTTGCATTCGTAGACATGGCGGCGTTCTGCGCGGTTCAATGTTTACGGCTTCTATTTTAGGAATTTTGATATCGGATCAAATGTACAACGTTCTTGTAGGTTCAAATGTAACATAATAATGATAAATATATTTTTTTTCATCATTTCAAACCTTTCTAGTGCCCTTAAGCACTGGCTGTATTCTGTGAACAGGAGGAGATTACAGGATATTTGTTTCGTATTTACAGTTACAGATTGAGCCTATTTGATCTATTTCAAAGTCGAAGATCTTTTCTAAAGATTTTTTTATTATTATTTATTTGAACATAGATAAGTGGTATAAAAGTATTTTTTGAGCCTTCGAATCTTAAAGCGAATGTTTAAGGGATCATCTTAAAATTCCGTATATATGCATTGAAATACTGATCGATCATTCCGCTCCTTTTCCAAGGAAATTTTCAAAACAAATTATACCTCCAGAAAAAGCAGAAATGATAACATTAATATTACCATGCTTTATGCACAGAAAAGCACAAATACAAATTTAAAAGCAGTACATCAAAGTTTTGAATATATGCTCCTCAATTTTTAATCTATATTCGTCTTTTTTTCAAAAATCGACATCATTACAGAAAAAGAAGCATCGATTTTTCAAGATTAATAAAAATCTATCTCTGATTCTAAGGATTTTCCTTCGGACGTTTTATAGGGTTATAAAGTACGAACTTAAAAAAAACACACAATCTATTTCCTTCTCTTTTACAATGTATTAATCTGTCTCCTTACGTAAACACTTTAAAAATTTTTCAAATACTTTATCCAAGAAAGAATTTTTTTTTTTCTGCAAAATATTGAAACATCCATAAAAGGATTTTAGAAATTTTATTTTAATACATGTTAAGTGTCGTATGTCACAATAAAAGAAAAACAAACTTGAATGATTTATTTTTAGGATCTTAGCTTCTGTAATTCTATTATGCAACTTGAGATTATTTTGTAATAAACAACTATCTAAATTACATTAAAATGTGCGTTTTTTACTTTCGTGTTTCTAAAGAATAAAATATTGTATCCGAAATATTTTTTACTTCCCGTTTTTGATGGATTTACACGTTTTTAGGGGTCAGAGATTCCAAAAACATGTTTATCCAAAATGTATGTCTGTCCATATGTCCGTATGTTCGTGTGTCAGTATGTTTGTATGTATGTATGTATGTCCGCTTTGAACTTTCTAGAAACGTATGAAGTTATGTGCAGAATTGAACCAAATTTTCTGTTTATTCTTTTGGCTATGGTATGCAGGTCCTCCTTGAATTTGGAAATATTCCGCCGCTTTTATCCCTACTACAGTTGGCGCCGTAATAGGGATTTTTCTTCCATTCTCATTATTGTACCATCAATAAGAATATGAAGTTAGGAATAGAATTGAACCAAATTTCATATCTATGTTTTCGGCTATGAAAATCAGGTACCAAGTGAATTTGGAAATTTCCTGCCATAAGGGGGCGCTGTAATAGTGATTTTTGTGTTAATTTCTCAATTTTTTGTAGTTGTGTTGTACAGCGACGAGAATTTCGTATCCTGCTAAGTCGGCTACTTGCAAGTATCTGAAGTAAACATAATAACGAAAAATATTTATTTTATTAAATATTATAATCGAGATTAAATTGTTTCACTCAGATTAGTAAAATAAAGCAGAAACTTAAGATGAAAATCAAAGTTGGTATAGGATAGACACCGAAGGATTAACATGTGCAACATTTTTTTAAAAGTATTAACTATGTATTATTATAATATTTTTAAAAATAATATGTGAAAAAGAAAGTTTTGGGATTGGCACATCCAACTAGTTCCTCACTTAAATTGAAATACCTTAGTAAATTTGTTTTAATTTAAATGCATAAACAACACAATCATAAAACTTTGCAGTAAAGGACTGTATTAAGAGATACACAAAATATTGTAGGATAAAACTGAAAGCAATTGTTTACACAGAAAACATTATAAAACTAAAAAATAAGAAAAAAGCAATAAATTAAACTGGTGTGCAAAAATTAAGGACCAATCACAAAATGCTAATTTTCAAATACGCGAACACTCAAAAGGAAATAATATAATTCGAGTAATTACTATCTATACAACATAGCTAGTCCATATAACATCTCATTCATGTCACACATGATCACAAGTGTCACAGTCACTACGGTGAAGCAAAAAAATAGGCAATTCCATACATCTCATTATGAGTCTGAAATGATCACTATATGTGACTCCACTGAGACACCAATGTGACTGCTGCTTTGTGATGAGTCACCAGGTGACTTTACAATGTAGTTAAATTGTGACTCTCATGTGACTGTCATTTTTAGACTCAATTTCAAAGTCATCATGAACGTTGCATTATGATAAGTCACCAAATAATATCGCATTATAGCCAGACTATAGTCAGTGGAGACTTTTCGCAAAATGGCACAATGGTGACTTCACAGTAGTCTTTCTCTCACCTGAAAGTCGTCATGTGACTTTAATGTGACATTATTTGATAACTTATCACAATGCAGCGTTCACGATGACTTTGAAATTGAGTCTACAGATGACAGTCACATGAGAGTCACAATGTAACTACATTGTAAAGTCACATGGTGACTCGTCACAAAGCCGCAGTCACAGTGACGTCTCAGTGGAGTCACATATAGTGATTATTAGAGACTCATAATGAGATGTATGGAATTTCCCTTTTTTTTTGCTTCACCGTAGTGACTGTGACACTTGTGACCATGTGTGACATGAATGAGATGTTACATGGACTAGCTGTGTTGTAGAGATAGTAATTACTCGAATTATATTATTTCCTTTTGAGTGTTCGCGTATTTGAAAATTAGCCTTTTGTGATTGGTCCTTAATTTTGCACACCAGTGTATGTTTAATAAGGGACAAATTATACAGATGTTATCTTATACAGTTTAACAATTTTACCTAGATACCATTTGGGAGAACACAGGAGAGGTTAACAGAAAAACAACAACATTTGCAAAATTTTAAAATATTTATTATGTGAGATTTCTTTGTAGATATATTCTGAATAATTATTGAAACAGAGAAATCTTTTGACTGTGATCCCTTATTCATTTTTACAGCTCATTGTTCGAGTTAGTTGGAATGCAAAACAATATGTCTGTACTAACATATATGCTTGTAAAGTTTTTTTTTTTTTTTTTTTAGTAAAGTTCGCAGCAATTTTTTTCACGAAGTGTGACATAGTTTTTGTGTCAAGCTGTGTCGAAGAACGGCCTTTACGACATCGTTTCCGTAATTATTCTGATAATAATAGTTGCAGAAATTAGCTGCAATTGAGTTTGAAACTTGGTATAAAGGTCTTAAACAAAACGCTGGGCTGGCACTGGCGAACATTGCTTTAATCTATTCGTACCACTGTTTATAAAAAGATTTGTGTGTGGTATACTTCAAACTGTTGTAAACGTATACCACAAAAGTTTCTCTTTTTCGAAAAGTGGTACAAATATAATAAAAAAATAATCGCTAGAAGCAACCCTGAAAATATATTACAGTGAATCTTCCCTGTGCGACCACCTCCATTAAGCGACAACCTCCCTGAACAACCATTTTTTTCATGGAACGAAATTTATTCTCATAGGCTCAATACTAATTTTACCTCCATTCAGAGACCATCCCAGTTGAACTCCCTCCATCTATGACCAATTTCTTTGAAGAAAATGAAACAAATTCCGGTCGCTTGAAGATTGTTTTATTAGAAAAATAATCCCGGAGAGCGCATTATTCATCAAACTTCTAAACTAAGTTTAGAGTTTTTATTTTATTCCGGTAACTTTTAACTGTTTAAATCCATTTGTGCCTTTTTAGGCATTGAATTTAACTCCGATGACAAATTAAGAATGACGGTCAATAAACTCCCTTGCCCTGTTCTGTCAGGAAACTCGCAAAGAAATAGATAAATTAATGAAATCGTCATTATTTATTCCTGTACAAAAAAAATTGCATTTATTTACAGAAGGACTTGGAAGTAAAAGTTCTAAAAAGATAAAACCGTAAAATCAAAGCAAACGTCAATGTATTCATTTTTTAAACTCTGCAGTAATTATCTTATGTAATTAACTTTTGTTTTGATACTGAAATTTTTATATTTTTTCTTAATGTGAAAAATAAATTTTGTAACATTAATTGTTACCTTGTTTCAACAGTTAAAATCTAGATTTAAACCTGACCCCTATTAAGAGACCACCTCTCGGAGCGACAAATTTTTATTGGAACGAAATGTGGTCGCTATAGTTGAGGTTTTACTGTTCTGTCAGATTCTTTTGGTATTATTGTCTCAGACTCCCAACTTCATCGTGATATTTCAGACAAAAGGTAACTGATATAATATAGATGATTTCACCGGTAAATAATACGCTAGAAAGACCCCGTAACAACATTTTTCGGTACTACTTAGTTAACCCGTCGACTAATTTCGCCAAATTATATAAATTACCAAACCACTTGCCAAATTATACGAATTCACATAATTTTTATTTTAAATAACGAAAGAACAAATAAATTAGTATAACGTTAATAATAATAAAAAACAAAAACAAATAAAATGTCGAAATAAAAATTACTTGATGACGTAAACAGGTGTAACCTGCTTAAAGTCAAGTGAATGTGACATTTACGATCAACCATTATTGACATTAGATCTTATACTTTGGCGATAGATTTTTGGTCGACGGGATAACCAAGTATTACCCATTTTTCACACAACATTTGAGATGTTCAAGTAATGTCTAGGAGCAGTTATGTTTCGTTACACTGTGTGGCGTCTGGATATAAGTATTTCCTTGATTTCTTAAAAAGCTATTCAGGCAGCTTATTTTAATTTCTACATCAATCCACTGGTTTGTGAGTATATTTTATTTTATTTTTTTTTTTTTTACAATGACATTGTTTGTTTCTATAATATCCATTATTTTCAGCTTTTAGTATTTTTGCTCCAGAATTAAAAAGTATACTGGATTACAAAAAAATATTTACGCCGCTTTCTAGGTTATATATGTTTTATTGTGGTAAAATAAATGAATTTTGTTTTCGTTACACAGTGAATCACAAGTTGCAAATATAATTTTTTTTTACTCACCAGATTAAATAAAAAGAGAATGAGTAACAAACAAGTAAGTGGAAGCAATGGTTCTATGAAATGGTTTAATAGTTGGGCATTTAGAGAAATTGGCGGCTCTAAAAAATAAATAAGCAAGAAAATATTAATGATGAATACTGTAAAAATTATTAAACGATGCGAACAGATACAAATAAAATGTGGGCCATTAACTTTTATTTGAAGAATTTCAGCGGTATTTAGAAAACAGAAATTATATAAAAGGTATGTGTGGGGATCATACTGTAATTTTGTCCCATTTCATTCTTATTTTCTTTTAAAAATACTATGGTTAACACTCGATCATTTAGAAAAATTAGCGGCTGTAAAAAATAAATAAGCGGTAAAATAACAACGATTGATACTATAGTATTTATAAATGCCGCTAATAGATAAAAAGTCTTCCATCACCTTTTGCTAGAAACTTTTTACAATAATTAAAAAAATAGAAAGATATAAATGGTTAGTGAGAGAATCATACTGTAATTGCTTATCCTTTTATTTTTTCTTATTTCAAAAAATACTATAGTTTAACAGTAGTCCATTCAAAGAAATTGGCAACATAAAAACACAAATAGACAATAAAACATTAACACTAAATACCATAAAATGAAATAAAATGTTTTACATGACCTTTTATTCCTTTATAATCGGGGAACAGAAAGCATATTAACGGTTAGTGAGAGAATCAGGGCTTAATTTCTAACAAAAAAATAGTCCTAATATTCTGAGGTACCGGTACTAACAACTATACCGATTCCCCTTTCCTCCCCTGTCACTCCAATCTGCATATTTATATTTCGTACATTATTTGCAAAATTTAAAGCATTTTTTTTCTTTAGCAAAATAAAATTTTAAATATATTAATCAGCAATAATTAATAATTAGTAATTAATAATTAATAATAATAATTAATCAGCATATACTTAGCTTTCAACTATTCCACTTTTAAGTTATCACTCCTTCCGTATAGTAATATTCGCCTACTTTTAGCGTTAATTAATTGCAGAATCCTGCGATGAAATATGGTGAGGATTATGATTCGGAAATAGCGTTAACAGAAAAAAGGGATAATTCACAGCTATGCATTTTTATAAAAAATGCATTAAATTTATAGAAATTAATATTTATATACCGAAGAATAGAAAACTTTTCTTCAATTTCAGATAAAATGTGCATATCTTAAACTTTAATCGATTCCTTCCGCATAACAATCTTTTGTGGTGAGTCCCTGAAAATCAGATTAAATTAAAAATTTGACACCATTATTGGAAAGATTCTATGCTTTTATAGAGAAAGGAGAAACACTGCTCGATTGCTTGCTATCAGAATAACAGTACATTGCAACTATATCTACTTAAAAATGAAGGTGACTTCGTAAATGTGCAGAGCACAGCCTTAGCATGGGCAGCGTTCATGATACAAAATAAATAGGAAAATCTCTAACATGATTTTTATACTCGTAAGCAATAGAAGACAAAAAACCTCAAACAAACAAACACGAAGCTCATGCAGTTGGCTAAAAAAAGAAAATATTCTTTTCAAGTTAGATATCTAAATAAATTTTTAAAAAACAGCGAATTAAAAATTACCCTACTGTCAAAAAAGAAAATCGAACAGAAAACAAATTCATTGTTCAGTCTCTTGAGTGGCGCCGTATCAACACGTCGCCGCCATCAATGCCAGAAATAAATTTGAAAATATCACTAGAATAGAAAAACACGATTTCTATTTTCTCTTCATTTTGATCAAAAAGCATTAAAATGATTTGAAATAGAATATAATACGTAATTTTGAAGAAAGATTTTTTTCCTCTATATATGAATAAATAAAATTTTGCATGTAAGACAGATTGAGCTTCAGTCAGTCCAAGCCCAAAACTAATATAAAAATTGAGTCCGTTTTATCTCCATCACCTACATGTGCGAATATTTACGTCATATATAAGTGTTTTGATAAAAAAGAATGCAAAAACTTGGAGATGGGAAGGAAATGAAAGAGTAATTTAGGTTTCGGTTTTTCGGAAGTGCAATTGCACTGGACTCCGGAACCATGTATTTATGAGCTCCGGGGAATTTCGGCCAATATTTAAATATTTACTAAAAACATAGAGGCACCGGAGCTGCACTCCGGCTCATATTAAGCCCTGGAGGGAATCATATAGTGATTTCTTTCCTTTTATTTTTCCCATCTTTCGAATGATACTAAGGCTTAACACTTGTCAAATGAATAGACAATAAAATATTAGTGAACAGTGAACAGCAGTGCAGTTCAATGGGATACCTAGTAGCAGTGCTACTCCACTCCCTGTAGATGAGTAAGTGTATAGCAAATCCTAGAGGAGCCATGATGAAAGAGTTTAAGCGTAGTACATAGTACTACAATAAAAAATAGAGAAGATAAAAATTTTAAAAAAAATTTAAAATATGGAGAGGCTGAAAATTTCTGAGAGGGTAATCCGAGGACTACAGTATAAGTATAAGTAAAGTTAAAATTAATGATAGATAAAGATAAAAAGAAGATGTTAACACTGTTCATAACATAGCAAGACCGCTCCAAGCAAAGCAGGAGAAATATACCAAATCCCTTAAAACCAAAAAGGCTGTTTTCAGCGCCATACATTATAATTTTAAAAATTACAGTGAGTAAAAGGCTTTACCAAGGTAAAGCAATATAGATAGGATAATTTTTTTTTTTTTTTTTTTAATTTTATAAATTATGTAAGAAAAGAAAAGAAAATAAGTATCAGCCGAAGAGCGCGACTACTCTTCGATAATAGTAGTATATCGGGGTCTCTTACGTTTAGATGGGCTGAGAGCATCATAATCCGGTAACTCGTAAATAATTTCATTAGGGACTTTATAAAGCTGGCTGTGAAATTTTTTAGAAAGAAATTTAATACGTCTGACCAGAGAGGTAGTTTTGAGATCGTTTCTGATCGTGGTGTTCCGAAGAAATCGAGAACCATTTCTGATTCGACGAAGTTGACCGTTGTGAAGCTCAGAAAGCCGGTCCATACTTGTTCTACAGAGGAAGCCCCACACCGGGCAGCCGTAAGTGATGATGGTTAAAATACAGGCATTGTAGATTAAAAACTTGTTATGGTAGGACATACTAGGGCTCCTTAAAAGAGGAGAGAGACTTTTAGCTACCCCCGAGGCTTTACCGCGGATGTTAAGCATATGTTTTTTGAAGGTAAGGCGTTTGTCAATGATAACCCCCAGGTACTTAGCATCATCAGACCAAGGGATGGTAGTGTTGTTAATGGTTAGTCTATTGGGAACAGTAAAGGTACGAGAAAAGTAGACAGCTTTGGTCTTACTTTCATTAAGTTTGACACGCCACTGATTGCACCAGTCTATGAATAAATTTAAGTGATTTTGTATGTTTTTATAAAGTAAATATGGATGGTGTGCCGCAGCATAAATGGTGGTGTCGTCCGCATAAAGGGCCAGTAAAGTTAGAAGAGTACGAGGCACGTCAAAAAAGTACAGATTGAAAAGGGTTGGGCCTAAGATTGATCCCTGTATAATACCACATAAAATAAAGTGTAGATCCGATAAAATGTTGTTTATGCGGACGGAGAATGAACGGTCGCCAAGATATGAGAAAAGAAGGTGTATAAGTCCGGATGGAAATCCAAGCCGAATTAATTTGTAAATGAGGCCTTCATGCCAGACTTTATCAAAGGCCTTGGCGATGTCCAGAAATTTGGCAGCAGTTGGCTTTTTTGCATTGAAGTTTTCACTGAGGAATTCAACAACGCGCAAAAGCTGGTGTTGTGTGGAGTGGCCAGCTCGGAATCCAAATTGTTCCGGTGGCAAAATATTGTGTTCGTTAATGAATTTGTTAATTTGCAATCTAATGACGCGTTCAATAACTTTAGAAAGGCTAGAAAGCAGACTAATAGGACGGAAATTAGTGGGATCGTGAAGGTTGCATGCAGGTTTAGGAATGGGGCAGATGATAGATTTTTTCCAAGGTTTGGGAAAGTAGCAAGATTTGAGAATAGAGTTGGTGAGTTTAGTAATATAGAGGATACAGTTTAAGGGAAGTTGTTTAAGAGCAAAATTAGAAATATTGTCGTACCCAGGGGATTTACGATTATTGAGTTTTTGGATAATGTTATGGATAACAATGGGTTCAATAGGGGGGAGAGGCTCAGGGGGGGGGGGGGTGGCAAGGAAGTTACGAACAGTATCATTGACATTATTAAGGTGATTTTGACTAGCGAGGAAGGGATTAGGTGAGAACTGCTTCTCGTATGAGTTAGCCAAGCAGTTAGCCTTATCTTTATCAGTATAAGCAGTAGAGTTATTAGAAATGAGGGGGGGAATGGGAGTATAGTTATTATTAAGTTTCTTTTTAATACGCCAGAGAGAATTATCCTCGCTAGATAAGTTTTCAAGAAAATTTTGCCAACTTTTTTGTTTTTCTTTTTGGATAAGGGTCTTAATTTTATTATTTAATCTATTAACAGCAGTTTTGAGGGTAGGGTCTCTGGAGGATTGGTAAAGCCGTCGGAGGTTATTGCGTTGGTTACAAATATTGCGGATATAATTTGGAAGAAAAAAGGTATTATTATTTTTAAATTTGGTATAGGTTGCATGATTTTGGGCATTAATGATGGTTTTTTCAAGTTTAATAACAGCATTGTCAATATCAGAATTGTTGTTAATAATTGGAAATGTGAGGTCGGCATCATTGAGATAATTTTTAAACTTGTTCCAATCAACAGCAACAGAGGGGGGGGGGAGTAATAGGATTGATGAGGTCAATTTTAAAGGCGACAGGATAGTGGTCAGAGCTGAGGTCGTTAATGACAGAGGTAGAAATAGGAAAAGTAAGGTTTTTAGAAATAGCAAAATCAATAGTGGAAGGATGGCATCTACGATTCCAGGGAATGTGGGTAGGAGTGGAGGGAGCGTGCAGACTAAGGTTGTTTCGTGAGATAAAATTATGGAGTGATTTACCCCTAGCAGTTGTGGAAAAACAGTTCCATTGCGTGTTATGTGCGTTATAGTCACCAGCTACAAAAGCAAATTGGTGTTGTGAAAAAAGCTGAGTAAGGTCATTAATAGGATATTGTGGACTATGTTTAGCATAAAGGGAAGTAATATTTAATTTAGTGTGTGGAAGGTCAAGGACAATACTAGTGTATTCAATGCCATTGACGGGTGTGGTTTGGATTGCGTAGTGTGGAAGGTGAGATTTAATGTAAATCGCAGTGCCGCCCTTTGGGGAATTGGCACGCGGTGTATGATAGAGCTTATAGCCCGAAATGTTTAAGCTGCACTTAGGAGAACCTATTTCTTGAATTAAAAGAATATCAAATTGTGGATTAAAAGAGATGAAAGATCTAAGTTCGTTAATTTTGTTTTTCATGGAATCGCAGTTCCAAGAAAGAATAAGAAGGGAGCCAAAGATAGGTGTATTATTCATGGTTAGGGAGGTTAAGTTCAGTAGCAAAAGAGTCTATTTCGTTAACAATGATTATCATTTTTTCAATAACATTGTCACATGATTTAAGTTGGTTGGCTATTTTAGTTATGCATTTTAGAAGTTTAGTGATTTGTAGAAGTTCCTTCATATCCTTAAAGGCATCAAAAACATTTTTAAAAGTCGAAACGTAGTTCTCAGTAGGAGTTTGAGTCGAATTTTTATCAGTTGAAGTATTATCCGTGGATGAAGTGGAGGCAACCGCGACGGGGGCTTCCTGCGTATTCTTGCTGGTAGAAGGGCTAACCTCGGTATTTTCAGTTTGTTTTTTAGTTTGTTTGTTCATATTTTCAACGTAGTTAAATTTTTGTAGTATTTCTACAAAGTCTTGAGCATTTTTAGAAGTTTGGTTAGTCGGTTGTTTAGTTCTCGAGGATTTTTGTTTAACATTAGTTTGATCAGTAGGAGGGGAAGTTTTGTTTTGGTTAATGGGGTTTTTTGGACAACCTCTGAACGATGAGGGGTGTGTACCCCCGCAGTTAGCACACGTGCAAGTGATTCTGCCCTTATGCGGGCACTGAGGGGTTAAATGCTCCTCGGCACATTTCATGCATTTCGGCTTAAAATTACAAATTTCGCTGGCGTGGCCAAAGCGTTGGCAGCGGTAGCATTGTTTAGGGTTATTGGTATTGCGAAAATGTTCAATCGATACGCGAATATAACATAATTCTTGAATTTTGTAGATTCGGTCGAAATCCTTAACAGGGAGAACATTTACCATATAGAGAGGCATCCCCCTACCAGTTTTCCTATTTTTGAGCATGGCTGCCCTTGTGGCAGTAGAACCATGCAGGGCTAGATCATCGATAATTAACTGGGGTTCCGTGCCAGGCGGGATACCGCGGATACAAATTTTCTTGGGCCTTTGGTCCTTGGGGTGAATAGTGGTGAATTTATAATGTTTAGAGTCCAAATAACGTTGAACTTCCCTAAATTGCTCTTCCGTTTTAGGTTGGATTTTTATAAGCTCACCCTTAAGGCAGACTAGAAGTGGGTTATCTTTGTCGAGCTCTTTAACTTCTTGCGCTATTTTGCGCCAATCTACTTCACTAAATTCAACAAATAAGGGATGTATTTCTTTCTTTTTTGTCACCGGTACGGTGCTCTCAGTATTAGAATTTGGGTTATCATTTATCATCTCAACATTGTTGTCTAAATTAACCTCATTATCTAGAACAAGGTATTTGTTAGTTAAAGCAATATTACTGTCCATTTCGGACTCAGAGTGACGTCTTTTACCAACACGGGAAGGGTTATTGTTAGGGCTGATACTCTCTAATACTTTAAAACTCTCCATATAGTCTGATTTAAGAAATTTATAAGCTCCAGAATCAATAATTAGTTTAACATTAAATGGCTCCCCCAAAATGGAAATGGCAGTAATACACATTGTTCTCACCTTTGCTTTCATTTCTTCGTTGGTGGAGTAGCCAGGAGTCCCTTGCATTTGTTGGATGTCTCCGTCAATGCCGGCGAAGATTTCCCGTAGAATTATATTCGCTGGCTCATGATGCGTCGGAAATTCGTTGAAATGTCCAGAATAATTCGCCACCAGCATTCCACTGACGACATTATCTAGGTCAGTTTTACAGTCCTTTATATCATTCAACTCTTCCTCCGATAACGCCATAATCAGAAAATACTCACACGCTCGTCGATAAAAATCTATGCTATTCTAACGAACCGCTATACATCCTTACCAACCAGAGCAGTAACACAGTAACAGAAGAATAAAAATACGTCTGCACTCCGCAAGAGACGAACACAAACTCTATGATATGATGTGTGTATAAAATATTAACTCTAAATATCATATTTATATCGGTGCGAATAGATATAAATAAACTGGTTTCTATCACCTTTTGTTGAAAAATTTTCTGAATATTAAATAATGAAAAGATACGAACTATTAATGAGGTAGTCGTACGGTAATTTCTTCACATTTTATTTTTCTCTTGTTTTAAAAACATTAAAGTTTGATTCATGGTCAGTTGGATAAATTAGCCGCTCTAAAAATAAAAAATGTAGCAAAATATTGAGGCTGAATCTCTAAAATACCTCGAATACATTCAAATTAAAATCCCTTCATCTCATTTTATCCAACATTTGTAATTTTAATATGATTTTATTCTAAACATTTATTTTCGAGGATAAAAATTCGTATAAAGCTGACTCTCCGACAGCTGGTGATATATTTTTTTTTCTATCAACATTTGTTTAAAAAAATTATGAGTAATTAAGAAATAGAATGGATACAAATAATAATTGAATGAATTATACAAAACAGTATTCTCTATTCTTTTTTAAACTTTACTTTTTTTCCTTTCAGAAAGCATCATAGTTTGACTCTTCAGCTCAAAAAATCAAATAAACAATACGTTTTTTACGTTGGCATCTACAAAAATATCTCGAATATATTGATATAATATATCCTCCACTGTCTTTGGTTTAAAGAATTTCCGGAAAAATTAAGAAACAAATGATTAAATTAATATGGTAGTTACTTTCCATTTCAATTCCCTATTTATCCAAAAACATTACTGTTTGACACTTGCTCGATTAGATAAATTGTTGGCTCTAAAAGACAAATAGGTAATAAAATATTGACGTTGAATTCTATCTCATAAATTGACTCGAACACATACAAACAGTAGGTGTTTCACCATTTTTTATCCGAAATTATTTTCCAATGAAAAAGAGATAAAAAGGGTACAAACAAATAGAGAGTTGTTCATATGGTAATCCCCCCCCCCCTTTTTTTTCTTTTCTTTCGAAAAAGATTATAGTTTGACTATTGCTATGTAGAACAATTGGCAGTTCTAAATATAAATAGTCAATAAAATATTAATGTTGGATACTATATTTATAAACGTAACTAAATGATGCAAGTAAAATGTCCTCCGTATTTTTTGTTCGAAAATTGTTTCCAACAATTAAGAAATAGAAAGGCTATAAATAAATAGTGATAGACAACAATCTTTTCCCCATTTTCTACATTTTTCTTTTCTTCCGAAAAATACTTTGGCTTGACACTTGGCTATTTTGAAAGATTCGCAACTTTAAATACATATAAGCAATAAAATACCAACATTGAATAGTCTATTTACAAACGTCAGCAATAGTAACAAGTAAAATATCCTGCATACTTTTTGTATCAGAAATTAGGCATACACGAAGTATTTGTATCGCCTAATGTTATTTTAGTAGAAAAATACTCTTAGGTCGAAATATGAAAATCTACTTCTAAATAATGATTCAGTATATTATTTGTAATTTTTTTAATAAGCTATACTAATTTGATCATCGGATAGTTCATTTAAAAATGCTTAAGAGAGTGAATGTTCATACTCCGTCATAATTTGTATGTGATTTTTTTTTTTTTATGATTAAGAGATTTAAAGACTGGTAACTGAATCATAATAATTTTTTCCTGCCATTATTTTCTTCTTACACGAAACATAATTTGTCTCGGCGTAATTTAGTCAAACTATTGAATTTCAGGTAATAACCAGATAAAAAATACTGATAAGCGACAGCACACTGACCGACGTCAAAAACAATATTTTTCTGCCGGAAGTTTTATAATACGAATAAATTTAATAAAATTAATGTTAAAAAAAATTTGCTTGTAGAAACTTTTTCCGGATTTGATTATACAGGGTGGTTACAAATTTGTTCGGCAATTTCGTAAGTTAACAACTTCCGAAATATTAAGTGAAATTAACTAGTTGAAATTCAGACTAGTAGTAATATTGCCGAAGTTTGTTCATAGATGGCGTTAGGTGTCATAATTGACGCTATCGCTTAGAGAACGGAAGTGTTATTCAATGGCCACAGCGATCACAAGGTCTTTCACTGATTGATTTTGGTGTATGGGGTTTTGTAAAGGGTCAAGTCAAGTCGCCACTTCCTGCATCTATTTCTGAACCAAAATCAAGAATTTGCACTGTAATTAATTTGATAGACGGAAACGTGCTGAAAAACCTGTGGTAAGAAATGATTTACGGATTGGACATTTGCAGAGTCATGAAAGGAAGTCACATCGAACATTTGTGATAATCGTAAACTTGAACTATTTTTCTATCTTACAACAATATGTACTTTAATTTTTTTCCTGTCAATTCCATTCAATAAATCATTCTTTTTCCCCAACTAATTTGTAGACGCCCTGTACTTAAAAAATAAACCAGTGTTATAAATAGCACTGACTACAGCTTTTAAATTACACAACATATTCTGATGCACATATTGTCAATTATTATCTCCCTTTGCTTTATTTAGTAAAGTTACAGAGAATTTTTTTTTTCATTTTTAGGGTTTCGTTCATCTGACGAAACCTTATTCGTCTCACTTCTCTGTCTATCTGTCTGTCTGTCACAGAACCCGTTTTCAGAGACTATATATGTTGGAGACTTGAAATTTTGGATTCTTATAGCTGAACCCCTCACATCAAACATCAAATCATAAAATTTTGAAAAAGTCTTAAATTTACCCCTCTGGGCTCTAACTTGTGTATTTTAAGTTTTTTTTTTCTAACTGAGCCCCTAATTAAGTTGAAGACTTGCAACTTTGGATTTTTATAGCTGAACACCTCACATCAAACGACAAATCATAAAATTTTGAAAAAGTTTTATATTTACCCCTCCGGGCTCTAACTTGTGTATTTTAAGCAATTTTTCTAACTCAGCCCCTAATTAAGTTGTACATGTGAAATTTTGCATACTTACAGCAAAACACTTGCGATCACACGACAAATCCTAAAATTTTCAAAAAGTCTTATATTATTTACAATCTTCGGGCTCTAACTTCCGTATTTTTAGCAATTTTTCTAACCTTCACCCTTTTCACCCGGGGTGCATTTTTCTAAATTTTGCCGAAATCCTTTGACCACTCTTACATATTATTCACCATACTCGTGCATATTTTAGTTCCAATTTTAACGCCAGAGGGTGTTCACCCATCTCAGATGCCATGGGCCCCATCCCCTCGACAAATATATCTACGGCTAGTTTGTGAAACAGAGTTTCGTTTGGATAGAGGTTTGTTTAGATTAGAGTGCGTCCCCTGGTTGCAAAATGTTGAGCTAACAGATTTTTCAAAAGAATAAAATGTTTTGAAAGGAATATTAAACGAAACCCTGTGTGTGATCTGTGATCACACTTATCCACTTGTTTTTAAATTTATGAACATGGTAAAAAATGAAGGGACGAAAATCCTAAAACCATATTTACTAACATGCAAAAAATAATATAATTAGAATATTTCTTATGGCTCTCTAGAAATGGTCTATTTTATAGGAAAAAAACCCCATCAATGTTTGTTTCAAAATTCTATTTAAATAATCAGAAATGAAAAGGTTAAGAAAGAGCGATTATTGATAAGTACGTATTTTACCATGCCTTTTTTATTCTTCTGGTAAATGTTATAGTCTGTTACCTATTCTTTTAGACAAATTGATGGCTTAAAAGGTATAAACACACAATAAAATATTAATATTAAGTAATACACATTCGAAAAAATTGGCTGGTGGAATCCCGAGAGGTATATTTTTCATCATAAGCACATAGCAGTATATAAATTTTTATATTATGTTCTTTTAACATCAAGGGAGTTTTCAATTTGAAATAATAAAATGGAATGGTCTAGAAATAGAACTACGAGAATGTTTAGTGTAAAAAACCGAACAAGAAAAACCTAAATTCTTTATCACAGTATTTCAATGAAAATGCGTGAATTAGTAGAAAAGATCCTATGGCCTTTTGTTACGAGATTATTTTTCAATGATCAGAAGTGAAAAGGGTATGAAAGGGTACGATGATATATTTGCCTGTCTTTTTTCTGTTATTCTGAGAAAAAAAAGGAGCAGACACCTATTCTTTTAGACAAACTGATAAATTCAAAGAAAGAAATATGAAATAAAATATTGACAGTAAGGGATATATAATAGCACTCTACAAAATTAGCAAATCTTTCATCGTAAGAAAGAAAACGTAACGCTTTAAATTATATTCTTATAACTAACTCTAAAGGAATTTTCATTTTGGAGTACTCAGATTCAATGATCTAGAAAAGAAAAATATTCAAGAGAAATTACGTTGTACAAACCTGTATTCAATGAAGAAAATAAATATAAATTTGATTTGTCACTCAAATTGCGTAGATCTATGTTATACACTGTTAAAAATTTTGCAGCATTCTGGCAGGTCATTCGACCGTTTTTTGAAAAAACGGTCTCATAACCATAATTTAACTATATTCTGACCATAAAATGGCCAACAATATGGTCAGAATAGTGTTAAAATTACGGTTGTGTAACCGTTTTCGGAAAAAACGGTCAAATGACCTGCCAGAATGCTGCAAATTTTTAACAGTGTATAAGCAAAAACATGTCACCACCACCCCCTGAATAGTAGGCCTGAGCGCTGACACAAAAATGGCTGCTGAAGTAGGCGGATTTGTTTTAACCTATGTACAGACCCCTAAATTTAGACAACAGTAATTTATAAAATATTTCTTTGATTTGTTTAATCTCAGAAAAGTAAAGCGAAAAGACTAAAAAAATTTATTTCAGGAAAGGGATCCTAGACAGGCTGAAAAAAATCCGCCCTCGGCAGCCGCCATTTTTGTGTCAGCGGTCAGACCTAGTATTCAGGTGGTGGGGCCACTATAGATGACATCATAAAGATAGCGGCTACAATATAGTTTCAACTGTACGCACTGCAAATAGAAGCGTCTTAAATTTAGACACATATGTGACTGAAAAAGAATTTTAGACACTTAAGTGTCTTAATCTGAAAATTAAGACACTATAGATGTCTTAATTTAAGATACATAAGCGTCTTACTATGACCATGGTGTAAACGAACTGAGAATAATGTCTAAAATATCCGCAAACGTCTTATTTTAAGACACTTCATTGCTTTAAACGTGTCTTAATTTAAGATGTTTTGATTCTTCCGACGCAATAACCACCAGGGGGCACTAGCACTCCCAGTTGCGCATGCGTTTTAGATGTCTTCGTTCGAAGTGGTATACGTTGTAATTCAAACAAAGTTTGTTTTTATGTACGCGTGTATTTTAATTCGTTTTTTGCGAAATGTGAAGTACTGTGATTTTAATTCGTATTAACTTGGAGTATTTATTTATTGAATACATACATCTGACGTGTGTGCTCGACATCAAATGTCTCTTAGAAGCTGTCGTCGATACAAGGGCGGGATAGACACAGAACAGAAGTAGACGGCGGTTGAAGATTACACCCGGAAATTCTACAAAGCGTGTGCAATGGGCTTAGTGTTAACTCGTATCAATTTATATCAATAATATTGTGTTATTCATCTTCGTCCTGTCGAAACTGGCAAAAAAAAGAAACTTTTGTCTGGCGGGTCCTGTTTTTAGGATGAAACATCTCATTCTTTAAATATGGCTAGTCGGATGTATTATGGGATTACCTTTTAAACTGATGAAAGTCTTTCTCCCTCACTGTGGTTGTGGTAGTTTTTAAAATTTCAAATCGAGGAATATTTCTTACCTCTTGCAGCAACTCAAGTAAGTTTCTTTATAGTAGTAAAATTAGTGTATTTTATGATTTTATTTATTGTACTAAACAAAATCCTGCATGAAATTTAATTAGTTTTGAATCTGTTCGCAAAAAACCCCACTAATTCTAGAAGTATATATTTTTAAACTTATGACGTTCTTTTTTATTACGAATTATATATTCAATGTCAGTTCTTAGTTTCAAATGGATAATTTTTATCTCGCAGTAAATGACGGCCACAAGGAAGTAAAGAAAAAAAAAAACTTTGAAAGATGACCTAATGCTTTCTTACTTCCTGGCATAAAACCGCAGATTAAAAAAAGATAAATAAAGTAAATGAGACTGGTCTATTATATGAACCTGCCTGTAAAAATATACATATGTATTTGATTTGCAATCAACTCTAATACTGATTTTTTTATTATTTTTAATAAAAAAGTAATTTGAAATTTATAATGGGAAAAAGTAAAAACCTCTAACTAGATTTCGTATTTAAAATTGTGGTAACTTTATTTATATGCACTTATACGAAAAATACAAAAATGACAGATGTTACTGTATATATTTAAGACGAAAGAAGTTTGGAAATCATAAGTTATTTTTTCCTCATGTTTTTAATATAGAATATGTACTTATTTGTTTTTATCGATAGTTGAATAGCTTTTGTGAGTACCCTCTGATCTACATAAAAACTTGTCCATGTGGAAATATAAATTTTTTAAAAACATAATTTTTAAATAAGTATTTTCATTTTTTTTTGGGGGGGGGGGGGATTTTGCATGAATTTTTGTAAAGCTGATATCTTAAATCTTGCACTGATTATAATGAAAGTTTTGAACTTTTAGAGTAGGACAAGTTTAAAAACGCAAATATATTTAACAAAATACCAAAGTCATTTTTTCCCCAATGTTATTAAAGTAGAATATTTATTTATTTATTTTCATTATTCATAGTTAAATGGCTGTTGTGATTATCAAGTGATGTATATGTAAAATTGCCTATGTGGCAATATATTTTTTTATATTTTAATTTTTTGGGGGGTGTGGGGGGTGGGATTTTTGCAATTTTCGTACATCTGATATTTTAAATCTTTTTCCACATTCAACCGAGTATAATAAATATTTTGAACTTTTAGAGCAGGACAAGATTATAAAATATATATATATATTTATCTATGTACCTTAAAAGCCCTTAATAGCGAACACTTCGGGACCGCGGAATTTGTCCGATAATTGGAGATGTCTACTTTTTTGAGGTAAAAATATACAAATATGTATGTCTGCTGATTAAAAAAGTATTCGTTAAATAGAGGTGTTCGCTATTCGAGAATCTCCATTAACCTCCACAACGGATACTCCCGAATACCGGACATCTCAATTTAGACAACTATAATGCAGGGTTGCGTTTTTTGCAAAAGTACTTCTTGATTAAAGGAAGGGCAAACTGGGAAGTGCCCCGTCCCCCTACGACTGTAGTGCCCCCAAATTTGATGTGCAATATTTGTAAAGCTTATATTTTAAATCTGTTTCGAAATTGTACTGATTATAATCAATATTTTGAACTTTTAAAGTAAAATAAGGTTAAAAACAAAATAAATTTTAAAAAATCTAATATTTAGATAAATATTTTTTGTTTTTTAATCTTGTTCTACTCCTGAAGTTCACGATATTGATTATAATCAGTACAATGTCGTAAAAGATTTAAATTATCAACGTAACGAAAATTGTATACCAAAACTGAGAGCACCAAAAAAATCAGGCTGTATTGGGGGGGGGGGGGGGCAGGACCACAGCCAAATATTTTTCCAGGATTCAACGTGGTCAAACATGGCTACGTATGATGCTTACAAAAAAATGGATGCGATTCAGACGTTTGAAGTGTCTGAAATTCAGACGCAAAAAGTGTCTGAAAAAATTCAGACATTTTAAAATGTCTGAAAATTGAACACTCCATTTCAGACATTTTAATTTAGAGTGCGATAGCTACAAGAATGGCGTTTATTATGCTGTATCTATATTCGCTTTTACACATCACATAATGTATTTTTTACACCATGTAATAGAAAAAGAATTTGAGCCAACCGAGAGTAATATGTCCAGTACTGTTAAGAAGTCCACTCGGTCGTTACAGCGATAGTTTAATCGGTTATAGAAAGAAAATCGCTTTCACTATTTTAAACAAGTTGGAAATTGCTCGTCAAACGTGGCAAATGACATACTATAAAAACTTTATAAATAATTTTTGCGCCGAATATTGTACTGAATGTATATTTTAGTGCACTTCATAAGTGAATATCAATTTCATTCTGTTCGAAAGGCTGTAACATCATTAAAATACACTTGCAATATTTTTTCCCATTGGCCGTAATGTAACGGAAAACATTTGTCTGTCCTTGTAATTAAACTATACATCCGGTTTTCATAAAATTTGAAATGAGTCGACAAAATTCTGCAGCAACTATGTATTTAAAATTTCAGGACACTCGGAAAGCTGTAACATCATTAAAATGCACTTGCAATAATTTTTCCCATTGGCCGTAATGTATGGAAAATTTTGACTGTCCCTGTAATTAAACTATACATACTATTTCCATAAAATTTGAAATGACTCGACAAAATTTTACAACAATTATATATTCAAAATATCAGACCATTCGGTTGGATAGTTTTAGCTCTGTTATATGCAGACAGAAGGACAGACGGACGGACGGACAAACAGACAAGCGGACAGAACGACGACTGTAGGTGCTACGTATTTATATAATCACGAACGCACCTAAAAAGAGAAGCTAAAAAGAAGCTACAGACGCATTTCGAGCGATATTTGTTGAATTACTTTTCCTGTGGAAGACGTTATTTATATATGCTTGGGCTTTAGGGTGATCGTTGATGTTTTGATCTGATAAGTTTACCTTCTTTCGTCGTTGCAAAACTTCCTGACAGTCGAATAATCTTCATTATCCATATCACCTTAAAAACATTTTTTGAATTTTTTTTTTCAAAATTTAAAGATAATAGAAAGGAGTAATAACTTCATGTTTTTGTTTGTTTTTTTTACTTTGCCGCATCCATAAGTATAGTTTGAAATAAGACTGGGCTTATTACACTCAGTTACCTTACTATAAGCTAAAATTAATTTTGAAAGTATTTAGAGAGTATATATGATTTTAAAAATAATTTTGAAGCTTGATTATTTAAAAAATCTTTCATCAACATCACACATTGATTTTCTACAGTAATTTAAAGTTACATTTGAACCAATGTAAATAATTATGAAAAACTAAGAAGAAAATGGTAGCAGTAATACAATTGGAAACTGATTGTCCAAGCTTTGGGGGAGTTTATTCTGTACTTTCCCCACTTAACCTAAAACGAAGTGCCTCTTCTTCCGTAAACCGGTATCATCACTAAACTCCGTTGACCTTGTATACACTATATGATAAAAAAATAACCGGGCACTTTCGAATGTATATGTTTTGTCGAATATCTAGAGGCATTCCTGAAAAATTCTTATGGAACTACAAAGATGTTAAAAACATATTTGACCATATATTTTTGAGGGAAAGTTTTTCTCACGAGGGCAATTAGAATACCAAGAAGAAATTGAACAAAAAAATATTTGGAATTATCCTGTAAAATAGATAGCTGAAAATGATCTTTAGCTGTAATAGATGACTTTGTAGGTTCTATGCAACAACATTTTCCCTATTTCCCTAAGAATTGCATGAATATTCATGGAAATGTAATTTTTTTAAAATATATACACTATGACGCAAAAGTTTAGACAATGACGTCATTCAGCTTTAAAATGTAGAATTATGACGTCAGAATTACAAAAACCTGTAAATATATTCAAAAACTGATTTAAAATGCTATGTACAAAAGACAGTCGTTTTATTTGCTATAATACTAATTTTTTTCATAAAAATTCAAATGTGCTTGTCGCAAAAGTTTAGACACTATTCTAAATTTCTTTGAATATTCGCTGGCATATGCAAATTTAGAATCGATGATGTCACAAATTTGGAGTACTTAAGTTCTGCAAACGATTGCGCTTCATAGTCGACATGCCGAGAGCTAAAGAAATTCAAGTGAATGAGGTTTCAAGGATTTGGCAGTTGAAAGGTGAAGGGAAGAGCGTTTCTGAAATTTCTGCTATTATTAATAGGTCAAAAAAATCTATTTATCGAGTTTTATCGAGTGGTTCCGAATATAAAGCAAAATGTCGGTCTGGGAGGCCACGTGTGACAAATGTACGAGAGGATCGCCTGATACAAAGACTAGCGAGTACTCAACAAATGAGCGTACGTGGAGTTCAAAGCTCATCGGGACTCTCTGTATCAAAGGATACGATTCGTAGACGAATTTTGGAAAAAGGAACAATCGTTTATAGCAAAATGCAGAAGAAACCAGCTCTGAAACCATATCATAAGTTACAAAGACTTATGTGGGCTCGAAAGCATATGTCATATGGAGAGAAATGGCAGTCAGTCATATTTAGCGATGAAAAAAAGTGGAATCTGGATGGTCCAGATGGTTGTTTATCGTATTGGCATGACTTGCGGAAGGAACCTCGACGTTTTTTTAGTCGCAGACAAGGAGGGGGCTCGGTGATGGTTTGGGCAGCCTTTTGCTATAATGGACAAGTATCTCTGACCTTCACCAGTGGTCGTCAAACTTCACAGCATTATACACAGACATTAGAAGAAAACCTACTGCCTTTTGCTGAGCTTCTAGGGGGTCCTCAGTGGGAATTTCAGCAAGACAATGCTTCAATTCACACTGCAAAACATTCAAAATCTTGGTTTAATTCCCATAATATAAGAGTTCTCGACTGGCCAGCATGTAGCCCAGATCTTAACCCTATAGAAAACCTTTGGAGCATCATGTGTCGCAAAGTTTATAGCAACGCTAGACAATACTCTTCTGAAAAGGAACTTAAGACATCTATTGAGAATGCATGGTACGATATCGATCCACAAACTATGCAAGATTTAGTTTCTTCCATGCAATCTCGGGTATATGACGTAATACATGAGCATGGATGCGCAACCAGGTTTTAAAAATTGTTTATTTCGATTTTATTTAATTTGTGTCTAAACTTTTGAGACAGCAGTTTATTTTTGTTACCATTTAATTTATTGCAATATGCACAATTCCACTTTTCTTTGTTATAAATATTGTTTATATGTACAGCACATTAATTTCAAGCAGTGATTTGAAAATTGAATAAATATTTTTCAAAGTATGTAAGAATTTCTTCATTGTCTAAACTTTTGCGTCATAGTGTATATATATATATATATTTTTTTTTTTTTTTGAAATCGCATGTCTTTTCGTTTATAACATGATGGGTTTTCAACCAAATTTAAAGCCGCTTTTAAGAAATATGACAAAATACAGTAGAAATTGATGGATTTATAACCCTCTCAGATATGAACAGTAAACTACTTTAGAAACATTAAACAAGCAATAACTTTCAAGGACATAAAAACTTTATGGGGTCATTCCATGTCAGTTCAGGCAGGCATGTAACCCACCATCACAGATTTTGATGAAACTGCGTGTGTTTGTTCCTTTTATTAAGATATGATTCCCAGTATTTTTCTTTACTCCTTGGTCAAATAGTTTCTGAGAAAAAAATTGTCAAAATTTTGAAAACTGCCATCAGTTGGCATTCTTGACTGCTCGATTTTCAAATGTAGCATGACATAAATATGATCATATTTCAATATCTATTCCGCAAATCATCTCCAAATAATTTATGCATAATATATAGGGTACGTATTTTATGGAAAAAAATACTGTTACGCTTATATAACATTTTAAGTGTGTCTAAAAAAATGTTTAATCTTTGAAGTCGTGATTTTTTTATGAAAATAATGCATTACCTAAAATAGCATTATTAACAAAAGGCGGTATTTTTATAAAATTTATTTTTTGTGGGGGATATACTTAAAGGTATCCTTTACCTGATTCTGAAATAAAAGTAGTGGGATTTTGGGTGTTTTTAGTAGTATTTCATATTTTAAAATATTTTGAGGCGTATTTCAAATCAAATCAAGCAGAGTCATTCCATGTCAGTTCGCCTAAGATATTTAATTCACTGTCACAAATTTCAATGAAACTGGGTATGTTTATAGTTCATTTTAAGACAGGATCAAGGAAATTAAAGGTGATTACAAGTAAAATATTTTTTAAGATAAAAAAAATATCTAAATTTTGAAATTTTTTTAAAAATGTTTTTAATGGCAGATCTATATTCAAAGACTGCATAAAAAAAAGTCATTTGAATATAAAATCACTAAATAAGTTTCAAATAATGTATATGTGACAAATAATGTAGGCAGATTATTATTTATTGTTGTTTGTCATGCTTAAATGCTAAGAGTGTGTTTAATCTTGTGAATTCTTAAAATCAAGAATTTTGTGAAAAATAATGTGTTAATCAAAAATTTATTATTAACCGAAGGCAGGCTGTTATTACTTTTTTTAATTGTACGTAAAAATATCTTTTCAATAGTTATAAAATAAAAATAGTGAAAATATGAGCAATTTTAACAAAATTTTCCTAAACTGTGAATGTTTAATGATAAATATTGAAGCTTTTCATGCTAAGATGTACTAAAATGACTACGATATCGTGTATTTCTACTCTTGCTTAAATATAATACATACAATAATAAAATAACATATATTATTTACAGCAATAAAAATTAAATTAAATAGTACCAGTTCCTTTACCAACACTACATTGCTCAACAGCCGACTTAAAATCAACAGCTCGCACTCTTATTGAAAAATACTTTCAACTGTTCAAATAATAAATAAACTGCATTTAAAAATTTTAATATCAACTTATTATCTTAAGACGATAATAATAACTAAACAACATGATGAATTTATAAATCAGCTTTTAATTGAAAAGTCATGAAATGGTCCCTTTAAATATTGTTGTTCATCGAGTCAATCAAAACAAATTATAAAAAAAAAATAGTGAGCCTAATATGCTGACTGCAATGACACTTCTAACAAAACTAATTAATTCATTACCATCTGAAATCAAACCCGAAAGATCAAAAGAAAAAAAAATCATCTGTAGTGTGAATGTGACATACTCAGTGGTTGTTGAGGTATGTCTTTGTGACATTTTCACCTGTACTTCAATAAAATATAAACATGTAAGCTTTTTTCATTCATTCAAATTAAGTAAAACAATTATAAAATTTTGTTCTCATTACACCAGATGTTAAATTTTTCGTTACATACTATTAGATAAGTTCTTTACTTTTAGACATTATTGACATAATATCATAAAATTTGCTATATGTATTTTCTGTAAGTGTATAAACAATATATATATGCTTTATTAAACATAAATGAATAATTTTTAAATAATTTGTTTGAGAACAGGGATATATATACACACATATATATGTTGAAAATCCATCTTTCAGCAATATTGTGATGAAATAAATCAAATTACCGTAATTTCCGGTGTATAGCCCGCAGATCATACAATCGTGTTTCGACCCAGAAATTTTTAAAAATAAAATGTAACTTTTTAGATCACAGTAAATATTGGTCTTCAAATACAGAATAAAATTTCTGGGTCCAAACTGAATTGTTTGATCTGCGGGCTATACACCCGAAATTACGGTATATATCATTAGAAACTGAATAAAGTTACAAAAGTGCAACTCATTAAGTTTTAAATATTTTTTTAGATATAGTTATTTGAAAGATATAAATATAATGGATTATGCATTTTTTGCATATATTTAAAGCACAATACGTCAAAATTTTCTTCAACAGAGTGAAATTTGGTTTTTTTTTTCAATATTAGCAGCTCAATGCTAAATTTTCGATATTAACAGCCAAATATGAGTTTAAAGATTAGGACTGTCATTTTGAAAATTTCTATTGGGCGGTGAGGAGCTAGTGATTTTTCTCTTTTTTGGAAAGGGATAATTGCTCTTCGCCCTAGAAGTTTTACTAAAAAACAATATTGTTTATTTTTTTCCTTAAGAAACGAACATAAAAGATAATTTTAAAAATAAAATAAATGTATAAATAAAAATATTTCCAGGGATGATACATTGGATAGGTTTTACATTTGAAAATATTGATAATTTTAAATATGATTTAAAAACTACTAAAACCAACCAAAATCCCACTATTTTTATTTCAGATCCAGTTATAATGTAGTATTATGTACAATTTAAAATTAAAAAATTAGTCATAGAAACGCCGCCTCTGATTGATAAAGATTTTTTAATAATTTCATTATTTTTTGTAAAATATTTTTGATTTCAAAGATTATACAATTTTTTAGACACATTTAAATATTTTTTAACATTACAGCAATATTTTTTTCATAATCTAAATACTTTATTTACCTTGCTTAAATTATTCGACGAAGATTTCTTTATTAGTTATTGAAATATGATTTTATATATAAAATGAGGCCTTTGAAAATTGAACAATCATTAATGGCAACTCGTGGCATTTTTCCAAAATTTTGATAATTTTTTCTCATATGTTCACTATTTTTATTTTATAACCATTTAAAAGATATTTTTACGTACAATTAAAAAAAAGCAATAACACCCTGCCTTCGGTTAATAATAAATTTTTGATTAACACATTATTTTTGACAAAATTCTTGATTTTAAAAATTCATAAGATAAAAGACACTCTTAGTGTTTAAACATGGTAAAAAACAAGAAATAATAATCAGCCTACATTATTTGTCACATATACATTATTTGAAACCTATTTAGTGATTTTATATTGAAATGACTTTTTTTTTTTCATGTAGTCTTTGAATATGGAACTGTCATTAAAAACATTTTTAAAAAACATTTTCAAAATTTTGATATTTTTTATCTTAAAAAATATTTTACTTAGGATCAAGAAAATTAAAGGTGATTACGTCTTAAAATAAGCTATAAACAAACCCAATTTCATTGAAATTTGTGACAGTGATTAAATGGCTTAGGGGAACTGACATGGAATGACTCTGCTTGATTTGATATGAAATGCACCTCAAAATATTTTTAAATAGGAAATACTACCAAAAACACCCAAAATCCCACTATTTTTATTTCAGAATCAGGTAAAGGACGCCTTTAAGTATATCTCCCATAAAAAATAAATTTAATAAAAATACCGCCTTTTGTTGATAATGCTTTTTTTGTTAATGCATTATTTTTCATAAAAAATTCACGACTTCAAAGTTTAAATATTTTTTTAGACACACTTAAAATGTTATAAGCGTAACAATATATTTTTTTCATAAGCTGCGTACCCTAAATATTGTGCATAAATTATTTGAAGATGATTTGTAGAGTAGATATTGAAATATGATTATATATATGACATGCTACATTTGAAAACCGAGCTATCAAGAATGCCAACTGACGGCAGTTTTTCAAAATTTTGACATTTTTTTTCTCAGAAACTATTTCACCAAGGAGCAAAAAAAATTACTGGTGATCATATCTTAATAGTAAGAACAAACACACGCAGTTTCATTAAAATCGCTGGTGGTGGGTTACATATTGATATTTTACTGCCTGATTTGACGTGGAATGCCCCTATAATACTTGAACTAATTTTGCAGCATTAATTTAGCATCAATTCGTAATCATCTCAGATATCATTAACTGATTTCAAAACAGGAAACCATTCAAGAATACAAACATTTGAACACGTATATAAATACATTAAGTAATAATAAATCATTCTGCAATAAACAAACTTTTTGATTATAGCTAAATTATCCTACTCAAGTTATACAATTACAAATAAATAATGATATTATTAAATAAAATATGTTTGTGAAATTTGTTCATATATCAACCCACGCATGCTGCAGCTGTCTAACGTCAACATTATCGTCATCAAAGAACTCTGACTGAAAAAAACTCTTTTTCTTATTTATTTAGTTAGTTGGTTGTTAGTTTCTCTAAGTAAAACATGTAAAATTAATATAAGAAAAAGCTGCAATATGAAGCAGCAACATTTGTATTTTTTAAGAAAGAATATAGTTTTAAAATGTTACTTAAAAAACACGAAGAACTCGTCAGTTTTCATTTCTTTCAGTGTTCATAAATTAATTAAAAACAAATATTTTCTCTACAGCCATAAAAGGATAAGTTTTAATGGAAATACACCCGTGCGAAGCCGAAGTATAAGGAATTGCTGAGCAAGAACATAAAGGTAAGAGATTACCTATTTTATTATTATATTTAAATGTAATTTAATGGCCAGAAACAAAATAATATTTATTTATTTATCTAAGTACTAGCGCGCATAATTTACTGCGCAGAGCAGAGGCGGCTTTTTTGCCAACAGAAATAATATGCCCTGTATCACGGGTAGCGTAGGTTGTATCCTTGCTTAGCATTAAAAGACCCTCTATCATTTTTTATTTCAAGATTTCTTTCAGTGATCAGGAGAGGAAGGATAATGAATATAAATGCTTTATTGAATAAGTACAGCATTTAGTTCCCTTTCATTCTTCTTTTCTTGTCAAAAAAATTATTGTCAGTCACCTATTTTTTTTGACAAATCGATGGCTTTAAAGAGAAGAATGGGGGAATAAAATATTTATTGTAAATGATACATAAAAAATTGGTGGATTCCAAAATGTATGTTTTTAACTTTAAGACTTTATATCATGTTTTACATTGTTAAAAGTTTCGTGCTTGTTTTGAACAAAATTTTTCTGTTGCAATCATAAACTGTTGAAAACATTTTTCATTATATCGTACTTTGCATACACTTTGAAATGAGACTCTATTGATCCAAACTTCTCTTTTTGTATGGACTATAAACATGTGCAGATTGAAGCATTAACTGGTAAAATGTTAAACCAGGAATTTGTAAAATGCTGAAATTAAACTGGTAAAATATTGAATCTTTTGCAAGCAACAAGTAATTAGACCGATATTTACACTATATGGTTAAAAGTTACCGGACATACTCGATTTTAGGCGTTTTGTCGATTACCCAGAAAAATACTTGACAAAATATGATGGAAATTCAGGAACATAATGAGCAGGTTTGACCACATATTATTCAGTGAAAGTTTGACACGAGAGCAATAAGAGGATCAACAGAAAATTTAATGAAAAAAAAATATTGAAATAAAATGTTCAAAATTATCTGTAACACATGCCTATTTGGATACTGTATAACATTTCGGTTCATTTGTGTAAGAATAAAGGTATAAAGGTCTTTTTAAAAAACTCAAGAAATTTCCGCATTTTTTTTTTTTTTTTTTTTTTTTTTGTTTCTAGCATTTAGCGTTTTTATCCAAACTTAATGCCACCTCCAGAAAATTTGATAAATACAGTAGAAACAACATGCTATAACTAGAACATAAATTTATTAAATAGTTGAGGAAATACGAGTATTTGTATGAAATAATTTTTAATTGTGCATGCGCTAACAATAACGAAAATGCTTTTGTGTAATTTAGTATTCACCTACATAAGGCAATTCATATAAAAAAAACCCAGCGGAATATCAAGAAAATTCTGGAAGATATCGGTAATATATGTAGCCAACTGAATTTCAGTTGGTTTCTAAAAGAAGCTGAAAGATGATGGATTTTCAACAAATTGTAGTTTTTCCCTTTTTTATTTTTTATTTTTTATATTTTAATTTTTTGTTGATGCCTTTAGTTCTCTTTGGAGGAATTATAAGAACGAGACCATTTTAAGAAATAAAAAGAATCATAAAATTCGAAGCATTCGATTGAAAACGACCTGTGGGCCCACTTTAAATATGAATTCCATTACTCGGAGTCAGTTAACACGTTGAGTGCCACGTGACTGACACTGAAGCAGAAAATTTTACAATGTTTTAAGTAATTTTTAAGAAAGTGTAATTCTGTAATAAATATAAGGTAAGTAAATTTTAAATAAATTTTCAGTAATTATTTAAATCAATATATACATATATTTAGTTTTATATCATATTTTAGACCGTCAGTCATCGGTGAATGATGCGTTCTAAACGGAAAGTTTATTGTCAGTCACTGGTGACTGACGTGGCTCTTGACGTGTTAATAAAACATGCAATTCGCGGAAAATCTCCTATAGTGTAGCTACTTTTAGAAAACAACTAAAAATCAAGTCATTATATCACCGACAACTTTCTGAATATTCATAATATTATTCGACTTTGCCCTTTACATGTGTTGCTCTATACAGTTGACTACTAGGATTTCCAAAAAATATATTTATCTTTCGTGCATGCACAGTTAGCATTACTTAACCCTCTAGTAGCTTAGTGCATTATTTTTAATTTTTTTCTTTAAAAAAAATATTTGATTCCTTAATGGGCGTTCATTAATGGTAAAATACAGAAAAAATTATCACTCTCATATTTTTCAGTATTTTGGATTTTTTTAAATGGTTGCCAAATGGCAACACCATGCATTAAGTTTATTCTAAGCACGTTCTACGATACTTCTCTGGTCTTTTTTCTATTAGTTGTCGGGTAGTATTTTGCAGAATGAAATTCTGTCTCTTCTTATTATTCCAAAGCACGAAATTATTTTTTATTTTAAAAGTGTCATTAGGTTCACTGATGTATAATAGTTATCAAAGTACAGTTTATGATTTACAGATTCAACAACTGAATGAGTTAATCAGCATTGAATCAAATGCTAACCACCAAGTCATGCCCACTTGGCAGACTGATTGTGTTTTTTTATTTTTTATTTTTTGCAACAAATATCAAAACTGTAAGCAAATCTAGATACTACTACGAAAAATAACAATTTAAAACCATATTTATGCGAGGCTTTTTTTTTGGGGGGGGGGGGGGGGATTTTGGGAATACAGTGCTTCATATGGGGATCATGTACAGGGGAACCTTTGAAACACTTATTTGCTCATTAACACAAAGAGATTTTTCCATGGAAATGGATAAGTATTTTTTTCCAGGGTACCGACTATTGGTCTCAACTTGAATAGCTCATCTCCCCCATTGGACAATGTATTATCGATCAGATGGAAAAATTGTTGTATACTTTCGAATGTATTCAAGGTCATGGTTCGACTACATGTGGGTACACCAGTGACAGGGTTCACAAACAATCTCAGGATTTTAAAGTTTGGAGATATGCTCGAAAAGCTCTGGGTGGAAAAATAAAAAAAATATTCATATGGCGTTTTTAATGATGAAACACTTTCAGGAAGAGAAACATCTCTAATAATTTGTATCCAAAAAGGATCTGGTTGGAAATTTTGAAGCTTTACCTTTTTTCTGTTTACGTTATCTGGCTGCTTTTGTTTGGTTGTAGATGGAAGATTTACTATTCCAACGTTTGCATCAATATTCTAGTCAATTTCGTTAGCTAATTTATTTGCTTGTGAATTACAATCAGTCTCATCATAAGTGTCTGAACCGTTTTTAAACAGAAAGTTTGTTTCAAAAGTTGGATTGTCATCGCTGTTACTGTCAGAAATGCCACATTCACTTGACAATACAATCCATATTTCTTCTGTGTCTTTGCTTTAAAATATATGTTGAACATGATGAGAATTCATAAGAACAAATTTTTTGATGAAAAAATAGATAATAAGCAAGATGAAATAATCAAGAAATTCATTGATCAGTATATGTTCATTGAACAATACACATCATTAAATATATAAATAAAAGCGAAACTTAATTCATGGTGTTGCGAAATGGCAACAAATGTATATTCGTATGCATACGGTATTTCATGCAAAAAACTTCAAAATAACTTTTAAAAGCATATTTAAAAAAAAAAATTAAATAAAATTTTGTATTTTAAATATTTTTTTATTTGTGTTAGAAATCCGTCTATAGCTAGCAAAATGGAAGGCTTCAAAAGTTGCTTTTTATTTGTAACGGACAAACAACTAAATATAGAGTCAAAATGAATACGTAAAGCATAAAGCTATCAAGAGTAATATAATATATCGGTAAATAAACGATAATGAGAGAACATTTAACATGTTGCCAATTGCAACAGTATTAGAGGGTTAATACGTGCTCATATTTAATCGAATATCTAATATAGTTTTCTGTTAATTGTAATAGGTTTTTTGAGCTCTACTTTATTAAGATTCCTGGAAGTGGTGTTAAATATGATTGAAAATCCCACATGCTATAAACGAAAACTTGCAGAAATTTTTCAATTTTTTTAAAAAACCTTTTATATCGGGTGTCCTAAAATGGACTGATTGATTTAAAAACCAATAACTTGAAAATGGTCCCAACTATTTTTTTTTTTTTTTTTTTTTTTTTTTTTTTTTTTGCGGAAGGGTTGTATAAAATGTTAGCAGTTTACTGAGATTCTCGGTTTTAGTTTCAAATAGCAGCGATAAATGGTGCTGCAATTAATAGGCCAAAAAAATGCCCGATGTTTTGACATGCCTCTTCTACCAGCATTGATCGAGGAAAGGAGGTTAAATATATGGAGAGTCCCTAAGAAAAGAAGACTGCATTGACAACGGAGATTCTCTTCATATATTTAACCTCCATCCTTCGCACCAATGCAGGGAGTCGAACAAGGCCAAAAATTCGGACCTTTTTAAATCGTCTATTGCTTGCAGCGCTATATATCGCTTCTATTTCGGGAATCTCAGTTAAAAAAACTCCTGACGTATTACATAACCCTCCCGCAAGGATTTTTTTAAATAGCTGTCACCATTTTTAAGACTTTATTTTAAAAATCAGTCAGCGCATTTTAAGACTCGGTATGCCCATGAATATACATGATATTCTTATACAAATGAACACAAATGTTGTACAAGATCCCCATATTTATGTGCTATAGCTGCAGACCATTCATTTACAGGATGATCGCAAGTATTATTTTTTCCTTCAATGTCTTGCTATTTTCCTGATTGCCTTCGTGAAACCTTTACTAAAATATGTAATATCAGACATGTTCGTTACAATTCTTCGAGCTCTAGAAGAATTTGTGAAGTATTTGATTAGATATTCGACGCGATGTGTAAAATCGAAAGTGTCCAGTGAATGTATGCCATATAGTGTATTTTTAAAAAGCAGTCCAACACACTAAGAAAACCCAAACCCTGATTCAGAATTTAATCTCTCTTAAAAATTTTCTAAGCACTGGAAGCGTTTTCAGATATACTCGTTCTTCGTTTTTTACAGGGTTAGAATCATGTAGAAGAAATTTTACTATTCCTACCGCATCTCCGATCAGTAATATGCGGAGTAATTGTTTTTCAACGTAATGAATATATTTATGCCATGGACATAATAATTTTGAAATGATTGTAGGAACAATAAAATTTCTCCTATACGCTTCAAGTCCTGTTTAATGCAACATAATGGATTGCGTAGAACTGTCTGTTGTGATTTGCTTTTTCAATAACTTTCCTTATGTTTGAAAGTTAAAAAGAGCTATGTTGTGGTTCATCTAATTTCTTTACAAATGTGTAATAAAATAGTTTATGAGAAATTATTTTACAAAACCTTAGATCAGAAAAAGCGAAATTGTTTAACATGAGAATATATTATAATAATATCCACTTACAGACTATTTTAGAAACACAGTTGAAAATCTCTTATATAGTTCTGTATGTACAGGTACAGATTGGTCATAAAAGAATTTCGCCGATATATGTATCCATAGGTTGGACCAACCGAAATAAAAAGTGAGATATAGTTATTTTTATTTGAATGTATGCCGTCTAGTCTGGGGTAAAGAAGAACAATGGATGCCTGCACGGATGAAGTTACAGTGAAAATATTTAAAATTTTTCGAAAGGCAACACCCACTATTTTTCATCGAAAAATGATCAACACATTGAAATATCATAAATGGTACTGGAACGGTACATATAGTAGAAAAAACGGAGACGCTGGACAGGATACATGCAAAGAAGGTCATAGTAAACAATCAATAGCAATAGAGTGAGTAGATGCAAGAGCACCAATCATAGTCCACCATACGTAAATCTTTATTCGTGAAAAACCTTTAAAAACCAGTGTGAAAAACTTGTAATCTGAATATAACTTTTTCTTCTTTTCTTGTCTCTGTTGCTAATAGTTGTTTACAATGCTGTTCTTTGTATTTGCCCTACGCCGGCGTTTATTATGCTGCATATACTGCTGCAATGGCACTTATGGCTTTTCCATGGGCCGATAACTTTCAGATGGAAAAAAGTGGGTGTTGCTATTTGACAACCTCGAAATTGTTTTCTCTGTAACCATATACATGCAGGTTCTATTGTTCTTGTTCAACAAAATCACGAGCGCTTACTTTCAAATATCTATGTATCACATTTCAGTTCGGTTAGTTGAACGGAAGGGCCGCTAGGGATTCGTATATCTTTATGATCACTCTGTATTTATGTTACATAACATTGTTTTACTACAAAAATACTATTACATTTTTTATGTTATTCACAGAATTTTTTTTCTGGTGTAGCAAAATTTATCTACAAACAATCATTTAATATATTATTTAGCAGATCATTTCAAAAGTTAATCGCTTCTAACTACCGAGTACAGTAGGTTGCTGATTAACTGATACACACGGGGTGAGGGCTATGTCGGGTTTATCATCGGATGAACGGATAATTGGAAGGACATTATGAGATGAATTTTCTAATTGTAGAAAAGCTTAATTAAAATTTAAATTACTATAAATGAAGTTAAAAGCTACTATCAAAAAGTAAAATAAATACCTTTTGACACAAAACAAATATCAGCAATAAGGAAACGTAACTATTTTTTTTTATTATTATTAGGTGTAAAAACAAGACAACTTCACGATAAAATCCTTGATACATATTTTTCTGTTTCAATGTACTTTGTCTGAATCTAGATTTCGAAATCTGTTATAAAATCACTTGTGTTAATCTGCTTTTTCCTTTTTTTAAGACCATTTTTGTGGTCTGTGGTCAAAGGGCGTTAAAAAATGCAAAGGTTAGTAAGAATTGCCACAGATTTCCGAAATTTTCGATTAATTTAAAAATATTATTGCAACAAAATTCACTATTATTTAACAAAATTTGCAATGAATAAAATACTAAGACAACTGCTTAATCATTCATTATCACTTGTCCGTGTTTAGAGCTATGTATAATATATTGAGTTCAAAATAATAATGAATTATATTCTAGAATTTTGAAACAGAGTTACAAGCATTTTTATCATAAAATATATCAAAAGTGCCTATTAACCAACTTTATCGTATTATTGAACATCGGATAACTGAGAATATTTTATATTTAACTTAAAATGATTAATATAACGGAAAAAATGCTGTCAAACTCATTTTGTGTCTCAATGTTCTTTTGAATAATCCAGAAATAGAAATCTGCAGCAGGCTGGTTTTTGAATAAAAAGATACTTTTTTCCCCTTTCCATTCTTTTTTCTTCCGAAAAGAAGTACGGTCTGCCACATAGTGTTTTAGACAAATTGTTGGCTTCAAAGAAAGAAATAGGCAATAAAATATTGACAGCAAGTGTAATAAATTTTATGAAATTGGTGGCTGGTGGACGGATTTCCGAGAGATATATTTTTCATCTACAAAGGATACATCGTATATGTTCTTTTATCTGGTACTTTTAAATTTGGAATTATAAAAAAATATTTTTTTTACGAAAGGACTATTTGTTTAAAAAAATGCTGTAGATTGTAAACAAAGGAAAGTAAATTTCTTTGTAGTTATAATTCTCTCCGGTAATGTTATATTATAAATCAGGGATGGCACCATTTAGGGGCACCATTTTACGTATGCGTGCCGAAAAATTCAAAAACAACATCTTTGGTTTGGTTTAGTGCCCCACCGTAGTGGAGATTGCTTTGGGGCCTATAGCAACTATGGCTTTTCGCCTCGAATGATCCTTATTATATACAGAAACAACAACAAGTCACAACATTTTTTTTTCTTGTTCCATTACATATTTATATAACTACAAAGCGACATTCACAAATACATCCATGTCTTACCCGAGGATTCGAACCCGGGCCTCCGCCATGGCAGCAGCTGTCGCTACTGACCACGCCATTGGGCGTCAGAAACAACATCTATAAACATTGAAACGTGACAACAAATAAATAAAAATATATTCCAGCATATGGCCACTGTTAAAAATATCGTGAAAAATTACCTCTGTTTTTAAAGGCTATCTATTTTCTGAAAAATGAAAACGCTGCATAGGTTTTTATGTAGCGTTCTCATTGGTCAGAAAATAGATAACCTTTAAAAACAGAGGTAATTTTTCACGATATTTTTAACAGTGTATACACTTTATGAAAAAATCCGTTAAAATACGGAAATTGCACTGGCAATCGAGACGATAGTACTTTTTCCATATTTTAACGGAAATTTTTTCCCGTAAATTCCAGAAAATTTTACGTTTTTTCACAAAATATTTCCGTTTTTTGTTTCATATTTCCGTATTTAAAATTTTCCGTTTGGAAAACAAAAAATTAATGTTTCAAGGGCAAACTTGCATCTTTATGATTTTCATTCTTCAATTTTCAAGGACACGTTAACATCAAGCTCTGAGAACCGTCCTCTTCCAGCTTGCTGCGCTTTGCAGTTACGCCAAGTTTACACAAGTTACGAGTCCGAATATCTTTACTTATTCCAGATGCATTTTATAAAGCAAAGGCAAGACGTTAAGGGACAAGGGACTTATTTTTTGTACAGATAATATTTTTCTACTGAGTATACAATTCTCAATGTTTTACACATTTTCTTTCCATAATTTCGAATATTTAGCTTTTTAATTTCATGCTTTATAAAACATAAATTTTAGTCTTTAAAATATTACAATCTTGATAAAATGTATTAATAATAATGTTTCTTTCTTTCTTGCAAGAGTTTTAAAATTTTATTGCAATATTATCCATATATATATATATATATATATTTATTTTTGAAAAGATACTAACATATTTTTTTCAAACATGTACTTAAACAAATTATTTGTGTGACGATCTACTGTAAACTCAATAAAGATAATTACTACTAGGTATTGAAATAAATATCCTTTATTGCTTATTATATTTTAGATAAGTTTCAACTTTATAATAATTTCCTTATTATATTTAATTCAGAGACGTTTTAAGTTTTATCTGCGAATCTGTTAAAGTGAATAGATTAAAAAAATATTAAAACTAAAACTAGATTTTTTCATTTTAAAACATCCTTAGAGACTTAAAAAAAAATAATAACACTAGTTTGCTATAAATAAGTCAAACTTTATTTTCAAATCATAATGAAAAATAAACTAACATTTCCTTTTCAACGGTTTCACACTTAGAGAGAATTATTAAGGTTTTATTTATTTTTTTAAATATCGTAAAAATACGTTAACTTTTTATTAAAAAAAAAGAAAAGAAAGAAAGAAAAATATTATAGCAAGTTGTTTAAAATACATACTACGGATAGCGGCATAACTTTTATCGGTTGTACTTGAAAACCCATGAAAACTAACACAATTAAGTCAATATTGAGGAATCATTGGATATATTTTCCATATTGAGCCACATTTAGCCAATAATGGGGTTAAATTAAAAATAATATCAGTGTAAGACAAGTATATACAACAATTAATTACTTCGTTTTCCAAATACAGCAATTATTTCTAAACATCATTTACGGAACTTGTACTGTTTTGATAGCAATACAGAGATATATAAAAAGTAGGGAAGGATTGTACTTTGTGCCAATATATTAAGAAAAAGAAACAACGTATAAAGGCACAAATAAAATGTGTTTAAAAGCATACAGCTGTTTCAAAACCTCTAAGGTTTCCTCATCAGTGCTTAAAATAAAAGTTAAATTAAAACTAAAACATTGTATAAAAAGGGGAGGGAGAGGTGGACAGAGAGTCAGAAAAGCCTACCTTTCAGCTCTACTGCCAACGGTGAAATACGACATACGGCTGACAAACAGCTACGGAGTTGATCTCACGCGCATATTCAGGGAGACCAATCAAAATCACCCAATTTCTCTGGAAGAGTCCAAACTTAGAAGGAGAAAAAAAAAAGGGGGGGGGGAGTGGAGAGAATTATAGAAAACTAAACCATATCTTTGAAAAATTGGGCGTACTGGATAAATCGTTAACTAAACTGTTTGAATTTTTCCATATGTGGAAGCCTCCCAGAAGTCCAGATCATAGATTGAAAGACATAGATCAATCTATGATCTGGACTTCTGGGAGACTTACCACATATGGAAAAATTCAAACAGTTTAGTTAACGATTTATCCAGTACGCCCAATTTTTCAAAGATATGGTTTAATTTTCTATAATTCTCTCCACTCCCTCTCCCCCTTTTTTCCTTCTAAGTTTGGACTCTTCCAGAGCAATTGGGTGATTTTGATTGGTCTCCCTGAATATGCGCGTGAGATCAACTCCGTAGCTGTTTGTCAGCCGTATATCGCATTTCACCGTTGGCAGTAGAGCTGAAAGGTACACTTTTCTGACTCTCTGTCCACCTCTCCCTCCCCTTTTTACACAATGTTTTAGTTTTAATTTAACTTTTATTTTAAGCACTGATGAGGAAACCTTAGAGGTTTTGAAACAGCTGTATGCTTTTAAACACATTTTACTTGTGCCTTTATACGTTGTTTCTTTTTCTTAATACAGAAATATTCCGTAAAATTTATGGAAAACTTACTGGATTTATACGGATTTATAGTCTCAAAATGTTAATTACGGAAATTGTACTGTTTTCTTAGAAAAATGAAATTATTCCGTAAAATTTTACCTTAAACTTCGTGTATATTGACGGATTTTTTTTTTTTTTTTTAAGTGTATATTTCATAGAATTAGTCTCTTTCAATAAAAAGCAACATTTAAAATGCGATTCTTTTTTATTATAATCCGGCATAAATTTAATGAAATTTTTATCCGGAAATATTCATCTAAATGGTACGTCCTGTAGTAAAACGTTGTTGATATTAACGTTGCAATAAAACGTTGCTAATACATATAAATGTTATGAATTTTGTTTTTGTATTTTTTAATATCATTAATGCAACACTAACATATGTTAATCCAAGTCCTATAAAAAATATAAAAAAATTATTATATTTTTTGGTTGTCCATTTGAAAAAGAAAGCTTTATACTTGTTTCCTAATTTTGTTGTTTGTTTTGTCTGTTGTCTGTTAATATACATAGCAAAATTGGCTCTACTTCTCATTTTATTGCAGTGCCTGTCTTATAAAATAAATTTGAGGAAAGGGTGTCTTAAATTCATAAAGAAAGGAAAAGTACTTATTTGTCGAAAACGCTGCTTAATATTATGGGGACAAAAAGTTTCTTATGACTTAATTCATTGTAAAAACAATTGCATTATTTCGTGTTAGTCTGTACATGAAAAAAAAAGTTAATTTCATTTATACGAGTATAATGATTATCAAATTGACATTTTCAGGTGCCAGAAAGATTGTCCTCCGTGTTAACTCGAGCACGTGCGCGATAGATTCGTAATCTCTGTTACAGATTGTATCAAAAACTGAAGCAAGCATAATTCGTACATTAATGTCGCATAATATTATTTAACGTCAAAATTTATGTCTGGTAGAAGTAAAAAAATTATTTCTTACGCAACAAACAAAATATTGCAGATAAACAATCAACACATTTAAAGGTATATATAAATATTTTACAGACATACAAACAATAAATACAATAAACCCAATTGGAGTGAAAAATTAACCAGATCCAGGAATCGAACCCGGGACCTCAGTATACAAGACTGCTGCTCTAACCACTGAGTTATTCCGGCCGATACCCGAGTCTGCAATTTCTCACTAATAAATCTTGTATACCGTGGTCCCGGGTTCGATTTCTGGCTCTGGCTAATTTTTCACTCCAGTTGGGTTTATTGTATTTATTGTTTGTATGTCTGTAAAATATTTATATATACCTTTAACTGTTGAATGCAGACGTTATTTATATGTGCGTTTTAATATATATTATATTATATTTAATATATTATAATAATATATATAATATAATAAGTTTTAATATATATAATATATATTATTAGTTCTTTTTGTTTTTAAACAAGAAGGGCATACAAATTCCAAGACGAAACCAACCGAGACCAATTCGGCCCAAAATCGTTATTGTGATTTATAAAAATTACTGTTACTTATAAGGCTTTATGAAGTTTATAATATCCGTCACAAAATTTAGATTGATTTTTAGTATGTATATTTAAGTAATATGCGTATCTGACAATTCCTACTGAATATTTTTTATCTTTACCACTAGAAAGGACGGAAATTTTACTCAAGTTTTATAAAAATATTTTACACCAGAATTTTTATTTAAAACTACTTAACTTATTTACATAACTTTTTCCTTCTAAGTGTCTCTTAAATTTTTTTATAAAAAAAAATTCTAGCTCAAAACGAAAAACAGACATTTGGTAGGGGTCTAAAAGAACCCTTAATTGTCATTCTACTGTTAACTATGCGTCTATGCGAGTCAGGTGTAGACAAATAATGTGCATAATTTTTTTTCTTATAAGGTTTTATATGGTTTATAAGGTTTTTAATATAAGGCACCTATAGTGGAGCATTCACCAAAGGCGGGCCAATTTAAAAACAACCCCACAAAATATTTCTGAAAAACAGCTGAATAATCTTTTTATTCTGCTGGTACATTTGTTTATTTTCTAGAGTGTCTTCAAAAACGGATTTTTTCGCAAATTCGTAGAGGTTTCATTAAGAGAAAAGTTTTATTAATAATTTTAATGAGTTTAATCAGTCCATTCTGAAAAGCATTCAAATTCCAACTCTAATACTTCAGTTGTGTTACCATTTTTTCCTAAAATCAGTCAGCAAGTTGCTTAAATCTTAAGAAGGTTTGATTTTAATGTTATTTTTTCTCCTGTTAATAAAATCCCTTTTTCGAATCTCAAACACCCCGTTGATCGCCTAGATAACTGGAGTATTTACCAAATCTGTTGCCTGTGTGGCCTTTCTTACATTGGCCAGACTAAACGTGCTCTTAGATATAGTTTAAACGAGCATGAAGGTTATGTTAAAAATCAGGAGCTTAAACGTTCTTCTATTGCTCAACATTCTTGGTCTTCTCAACTTGGGTTCGATTTTTCCTCAGCCATCATTATCCAAAAATGTTCTTCTAACCTCGATATTGATTTTTGGGAAGCTTACCACATCATTAAAAAATCCCACTCTTTAGTCAATGACTTATCTAGTACTCCTGATTTTCCAAGTATTTGGAAAGCATTAATTTAATTTCCCCCTTTATTGGTTTCTTTTTCTCTCCTTTACCGGTAGATGTCGTTACTTGTACACCCTGTCGTTTCCACTGCTTCTCTTTCATTGGTTCTTCTTGGCGCCTTCGCTACCCGCATCGGGTATATAAGGCAGCGCGTCTCTGTCTATGATTTTGCTCAGCCTTGCTTTTTCGAGCATGCTGTTCCTTTTTCCCCATCTTGTACTGAAGAAGAATCTCGCTAGTAGATTCGAAACAGCTGTTTGATGCTTTTCATGTATTTTTTGTGCATTTTTAAACGCTGGTTTTGCTGCTTTTTAATATTGTTGCACAAAGACTTTATTTGCTAATTTTATAGATAAATTGAATAAAAATATTTTTGAGATCTTAATTCTGAAAGGCGATGTTTGAAGGGTCACAGAAAATGTGAATTTGCATTGAAATATAGATCAATCATTCTGAGTTTTTTCAAGTGGATTTGTAAAACAAATTATATCTCTAGAAATCAAGAAATATAATTTCATTAAAAAATACTGCATTTTCTGAATCTAAAACGCATAAAAGCGCAAATATAAACTTAAAAGCAATACATCAAAGTTTCAAATATAAACTTATAAATTTTTGATATGCATTCTTCCTCTTATTCATGGAAACGATAGCATCACACAAAAAGAAACATCGATTTTTCAAGCTTGATATAAATCTGTTTCCACTTCTGAAGATTTTCCGACGGAAGTTTCATAGGATTATACTCTAAAAATAACTTTTAAAAATATCCGTTTCCTTCTTTTATACAATGTATTAGCCCTTCTCCTTTAAAGTAAACACTTTAAAATTTCTTCAGATGTTTTATCCCACAGAGATTTTTTTTTCGCGAAAATATCGAAAAATCCATAAAGAGGATTAAAAAAATAATTTACTACGCTTTAAATGTCATATGTCATAATTTTAAAAAAACGAAAAATTTTATTTTTAGAATAAAAAAGGAATGAAACTGTAACTCTTTGTGATATCAAGCAATTTCTAAATTATATAAAAACCAATACGCCAGTCGAAGCTTTTGCACTGCATACTTTGAAATTATTTAAATATTACTATTTATTCATTAATTTTTTATTTTTATTTAAACACGTTTAAGCAAAATGTGAGTGTACTATTTGAAAGCCTGTTCAAAATCCTCTTTTATGGCACCTGATTCATGATTGCGCGTTTTATATGAACATATAACTAGTTGGATGTGCCAATCCCAAAGCTTTCTTCCATCTCTCATATCTGAATATTATGAACAGTAGTTACATATACTAATACTTCTATATTATTAGTTCAATACTATACCAACTTTGATTTCCTTCTCAAATTTTTGCTTCAGTCTATTAATCGGAGTAAAAGCAAATTAACCTCGAACATTTATTAAAATCAATAGCTTTCCGTTATTCTATTGTACATCAGCTGTTTGATGCGAAGTTCCTATCGCTGAACGATGCACCGATGTACAATAGAACTACAATAAACCGAGAAAATTGTACAAAAATCGCTATTACAGTGCCCCCTTTCGGCGGAATATTTCCAAATTCAAGGAGGACCTGCTGGTCATAACCTAAAACATGCACAAAAATTTTAGTTCAATTCTGCGCAGAACTTCATACACTTTTCGATAGTACAATAATGAAATTGGGTACAAAAAATCGCTATTACAACGCCCCCTTCGGCAGAATTTTTCCAAATTCCGTGAGAACCTGCTGTTTGCTATAGCCAAAAACATACACAAAAAATTTGGTTCAATTATACGCATAACTTCATACACCTTTCGATGGTAAAATGGCGACACACGGAAAGACAGACATTTTGTATAAACATTTTTCGGGGATCTCTGACCCCTAAAACGTGTAAATCCGTCGAAAACCGGAAGTCGAAGAAATTTCTTTTACAGTGCTTTCTTCTATTGAAGATAGAAGAAAGTAAAAATGGCTGTTGATATAAGAAATAACATATACATGAATAACAATTTTTGCGCTCAAATGAAAAAAAAAAAAAACAAAAAAAAACAAAAAAAAAACAACTTAGTAAATATATTTTAAATAAAATTAATAAACTACATTTTAAATATTTTACAATAAACAGTTGTATATTAATTACAAATAATTACAATATAAATTTAAAAGAAGTGTTTGTATAGGGAATAGTATGTAACTAAATAATTAAGAAACAGATTATTATAAAATTCATCAAATAATTGAAGCGCTAAGTGGAAGAACATATTAACCCCTTCCTGCATGATTTTTCCTGCAGGCAAAAAAAATTTTAAGTTTGCTAAATATTAATGTAACATGATCAAAAATCACTCAAAATTCGAAATTTTCAAATCCACCTTAATTTAAGGCCGATTTAAGTTCGTGCCATATATGTCACACCATGCATTAGCGACTTCTTTTCCATAGTAGTGAAATCGGAATTGAAACTTGCATCCAACTCTTAAAACTTCAAAATATATAGAGAAAGAACATGTGAAATCTATTTGTGTATGTGTGTTTCAGTGTACAGTAATTGATAGGTATATCGTTTATTGAAAAATGAAGTTACAGAAATGGATACATGTATCGTTTATTGAAAAGCTACATTCTACAGTGCCTGATACATGCTTGGTTTAAAACTACAGGCTACATTAACTGATATATATTTTTCGCTGAGAACCACAGTCTGCAGTAACTGACACAATGTTCTTGAAAACTACAGTCCCTCAATGACTCAGGGCCGAAACTAGCCTTTTATGCACCCGGGGCAAACATGTATTTTGGCGCCGCCGCCTCCTCCCTCCTCCGCAAAGTATATTTGCAAAGAGAATTTCGCTAATTTTCTAATAGCCGACTTATTTTAGAATTTAAAATATGTAATTATAAAATATGTAATACTGAACTACGTAATTTGCTTTGTAAAATATTGATTCATTAAAATCTTGAAAACGGAATCGACAAGAATCGAAAACAAATTCCGCTTTATACAGGATCCTTATGCCATATCATCTTTAGATTTTTATGTTTTGGCATACCCCAGATAGGATGATTTTAACAAAACCGTGCTAAACACAGATGTGAGAAAAATCGATAAACAAAATCTTCATTTGGTACCCCTTCGTTCTGGCGCACGGGGCACATACCCCCTGTGCCGCTCCTTAGCGTTAGCCTTAGGCCCTTCACTCTGTGTGAAACTTGGCAAAGCAATTTCGGTCATTGTTCAGACAAAGTGATACTTCGCATTTTTAATGGTGAATAAACAAATACACATTTCAACCACTATGGAAAAATACAACCTGGCAATGCATGGTGTGACATACGTGGAACGTAACGATTTTTACGTAGTACGTACGCTAGCATTTCTACAATGTGTTGCCATCATCATATATTTTTCACAAGATATTTACAAACACAGCTGTATTCATTTCAGTCCAGTCTTCTTCTTTTTTCCACACAAAAACAACAAAAATATTCACTACCGAGCAACGCAAAGTAACAACAATAAATTCTCACCGTTCACCTCTTTTTTTTATGCCTAAATCCGCTCAAAAGGAGGCAGCACCTGTTGGTATAACATGCCTCATTCACTGACATATTAAACAAAGAAGAATGGAACTTCTGTGATTAAAAACAACTGCAGAACTACAGTAAATTCAGTATGTGCCATATATGTCACAGCATGCAGGAAGGGGTTACGTAACAAAAATTACATTTGAAGAAATTTGAAGTGAAAATTTTTGCAGCAAATTTTAAGGATTTATTTTCTGCTTGATGCTATGTGTTTGAAATATTAACAGATATGCTACTAAACTCTCTCAGAAAAACTTATTCATATTTAATTTTCAAATATTAAAAATTATTAATATTATTGACATTATTAAATATTAAAATATTAAAGACTAAATATAATCTTAGTATTTTAGTTTCACCATGTGATAGGATATCTCATAACGCTTTCATCCAAAAGATAAAAAAATTTTTTAGAAAATGTAGCATAACATGTTCATTGTTCATCCACAGCTCTTCAATTATTAACGCTTAAATGAAGAAAAAGAAACCGATATAAACATATTGCTGATCAGTGTAGTTTATCTTTTTTTTTCAATTGATAACTTTAGTTCTAATTTCGTCTGTCACATAAATTGTCAGAAAATGCAATTTAGATCTTTTTTATCACAATAGATAACATCTACCGATAGTTGCGAGATATTCCAGAATTATTTCGGATTTGATCGCTTGGACAAAAAATTAAACTCAGAGCAAAAGTTATTAATTAAATCAATTTCACACGCCATGAATGTTTTTCTGTAGCAGCCTAACTTTTATTAGTTTCTGATAACTGATACTAATACGATTTTTATATAGTTAAATAAAAGAAAGAATCAATAAAAGAAAACTTATATTGCCATTACTTTTTTTGATGCACTTACATCGCATCTTCTGATAAGACTATTTTTATTAACATGTTGTTGAACTTATAAAAATTAATACAGTTGTACAAAGAAACAAAAATCTTACCCAAAATAAGAAATATCTAATGTCATAAAATAAATGTTCTTCCCAAAATGAACCTAATCAAAATCCTGCTTAGATATTTGGAAATATGATAAATGCTACGTTCAAACCTATATGGTATTATTAGGAGAGCATTTATACTGTACACTGTCAGAGAAATTCATCTTTATTCACTAAATTAACCATCATTTTTAAACAAATAATTTTCGTACTCCTAGAAAACATGCTTTATCCGTTAATTCTTCTCGTAAGTCTGATATTTATAAAGAATATACTTAAAAACAATAATAAATACCATATGTAAACGTTTCGCCAAGCGACACACAAGGCATCATCAGTACAAAAAATATCCATTGCATTTCAAACGACAGAACAAATCAAGAACAGTTAAAGTTAGTTATTTTAAAAACAAACAATATTTACTAGGGACAGAACAAGCATCATTCAAAGCCTGCGATCGCAATTCAGTGAACCAAGCCTCAAGGAGCAATCTACCATGGTAGTTGTTGCAACCCGATTTCAAAATACTGGCGTTCGCAATGAGCGGAATGTGATTCGTTTGAAGTGAATGCTGGACAATTTTTGAATTCAAATTACCCTTTTTTAAAGCACCAGTATGTTCTTTTAGGCGACTTTCCAATGATCTACCAGTTTCACCAATATAAACACTATTGCAATCTTTACAAGGAATAATATAAACATAATCGGGTAATTTAGGCTTATCATATTGAAATTTATGCTTATTGAAAAAGGTTTATTTATTAATAGATTTAAAAGAAACCCCAATATAGAATGATTTTAGAATGCCAGAAATTTTTTCAGAAATGTTCTTATAGTAAGGGATACAGATAAAGGAGCTTGGTTTACTACGTTGAAAAGGGGGGGGGGAGTAGAATTTACAAAATTTAAAGTATTTTTAAAGATTGTTTTAACAAGACCAATAGGATAGCTATTATTAACCAAATCGCGAAAAATTTTACATTTCTCTATTTCAAAATCATTACTGGAACTGTAATATTTTATGGCTCTGAAGGCTAAAGTCTTAATAACGGTTATTTTATGGCTGAAAGAGCATATTGAATTGAAATTAGTATATTGACCAGTAGAAGTAGGTTTTCTGTAAACAGTAGTGGTGACAGATTGAGAGATATCAGTCGTGAGTCTGCGGATTAGAATGTCGAGAAATGGTAATTCAGCATTATTTTCAATTTCAACAGTAAACTTAATAAGGCTACCAATAGAGTTAGAAATCGTGAGAATATCATTTAAGTCTGCTTCTTTCACTATCAAAAAAATATCGTCGACATAACGTCTACAAACAATAATACGTGGACCAAGTTCAGAATTAATAGTATTTTCAATATTCTGCATTACAGTTACAACAGAGAGTGGAGACCCCATAGTGGTACCAGGTGTTTGACTATAAAAGCAGTTATTAAATACAAAACAGTTTGAGGTGAAACAAAACCTAACCAATTCAACAATCTCTTCGACATTAAAATCAGTAGGGTGTGTAGGAGTAGGCCAGATATCTTTAATAACTTTACAGACCAGATCAAAAGGGATTGAAGTAAACAGCGAAACAACATCGAGGGAAGCCATGATGTAACCGATAGGGAATACAAAACTCTGTAAATCATCAAGAAATTTGTAAGGTGAATTAAGACTGTTATTGGAATTTAAAGTAAGAGGTTTAAGAAGTGCGGATAAGTAACTAGAAAAATTATATAAAGGGGATTTTGAAAAATCAATAATGTGACGGAGTGGGATAGAGGTTAACTTTATCAGTGTCGGAATCTGCTTTGCTTAATAAAGGCTTGAATTATTCTCTGGGTTCTACGAAATTAGATATTCCCGATTTACTTGCTTCTGCTGAATCAGCTATTATGGGTTCTTGCCCATTGGTAAGACATGATATTAGACGTGGTATTTCTACATCGATCTTAAACTCTAATTACTTTATTCCAGCTGGTGCTGAAGATTCCTTGCGTATTATCAAGAGACTGAGATCGGACAATTCCATTATAATTACAAGAGCCGATAAAGGTATAACTACTGTTGTTATGGATAAAGATGCTTATGATTCAAAGGCTCATGAACTACTTGACGATGTAAATACATATTCTGTACTTAAGAAAGATCAAACTCCTTCCATTCAACCTAAGATGAACATTATTATTCCCAAATTTGAAAAACTTAAAAAAATCCCCCCCAATTCTGCTTTGAAACTGAAATGTTACACCAGTCTTGTCCCTCGTTTTTATGGGTTAGCAAAGATTCATAAACCTTCTATCCCGCTCCGCCCCATTATTGATTTTTCAAAGTACCCTTTATATAATCTTTCTAGTTACTTATCCGCACTTCTTAAACCTCTTACTTTAAACTCCAATTACAGTCTTAATTCACCTTACAAATTTCTTGATGATTTACAGAGTTTTGCATTCCCTATCGGTTACATCATGGCTTCTCTCGATGTTGTTTCGCTGTTTACTTAAATCCCTTTTGATCTGGTCTGTAAAGTTATTAAAGATATCTGGCCTACTCCTACACACCCTACTGATTTTAATGTCGAAGAGATTGTTGAATTGGTTAAGTTTTGTTTGACCTCAAACTGTTTTGTATTTAATAACTGCTTTTATGGTCAAATTTCTGGTACTGCTATGTGGTTCCCCCCTCTCTGTTGTAATTGCTGAACTTGTAATGCAGAATATTGAAAATACTATTAATTCTGAACTTGGTCCACGTATTCTCCTTTGGAGACGTTATGTCGACGATATTTTTTTTGATAGTGAAAGAAGCAAACTTAAATGATATTCTCACGATTTCTAACTCTATTGGTAACCCTATTAAGTTTACTGTTGAAATTGAAAATAATGCTGAATTACCATTTCTTGACATTCTAATCCGCAGACTCACGACTGATATCTCTCAATCTGTCACCACTACTGTTTACAGAAAACCTACTTCTACTGGTCAATATACTAATTTCAATTCAATATGCCCTATTCTATTATATATGCCTGTTCTGTCGCCAAATACCGCCAAGTTTGTCGCCAACTTGGCGATAAATCTCAAAATTTGGAGGCCAAAATGAGTCGCCAAAAGTGACGCCAACTTGGCGATATCTCTAATATTTCGCCAAATTCCCATAGACTTCCAGTGTAAACCTACTTGCTTACAGAAAATCAACAAATTGAGATATTTTAATGCAACAAAAACTAATATTAGCTTATAGCCCAGTGGTAGGTGAGCAAAAAAAGGCCCAATTCCGGAATAATTAGGGGAAAGCTGTAAAAATCCCTTCAGTTTATGTCTAGAATGAATATGCTACGTTTTCCCCCTCGTACTAGGTGAGCGTTAGGAATTATACATTGATTTATAGTCAAAAACACGTTTTTTTTTTAATAGTACTATAGCACTATCTCGAAATCACTAACTTTTTCAAAAACATCGTCAATACAAATGTTGTAGAGCTTAAAATTCTGAATAAAATGAGTACCTACACTTAATACTTTTGTTGAATATTATGGTCACAATTCTACTTTAAAGTTTTAGCACCGTGGTCAGAGGGTTGAATTCAGAATTAATTAGGGGAAAACTGTAAATCGGTTTGATCCCTTTAGATTAGGTCTAAAATGATAATAATAAATGATAATAATAAAAATTTGAGAAATTTTTATTAAAAATTCTCACTTTTTAGTCAATGACTTATCTAGTACTCCAGATTTTCCAAGTATTTGGAAAGCATTAATTTAATTTCCTCTTTTTTGGTTTATTTTCTCTCTTCTTCTCCGGTAGTTGTCGCTACTTGTCCACCCAGTCGTTTCCACTGCTTCTCTCTCATCGGTTGTTTCTGGCGCTTTCGCTACCCGCATAGGGTATATAAGGCAGCGCGTCTCTGTCTATCATTTTGCTCAGCCTTGCTTTTTCTTGCACGCTGTACTTTTGTCCCTATCTTGCACTGAAGAAGAATCTCGCTGTAGATTCGAAACAGCTGTTTACTGCTTTTCACGCATTATTTGTGCATTTTAAACGTTGGTTTACTGCTTTTTAATATTCGTGCACAAAGGCTTTAGTTGCTATTTTAATAAGATACAGTTATCAAAGTACAGTTTTCCTTTCTTTTTGTGAGTGTGAAAATTGAAGTGGCGCGATGATTAAAACATTTGTGATAAAAATAAATTGTTTGCTCAGGTCGATGTCACCGTCGATATGATGCCGCGTTTCTCACACATACGTTTTTACTTTATAATATAGATATAAATTTGAAATCGACTGTTGTATCTTGTAAATTACATTTTATTAAATAAATTGAGTAAACAACAATAAATTACAAATACCCGTTTTAGTTTTATATAGTAGGGAGCAAAAAAAAAAAAGGGGGGGCAAGTATTATTTTCATACGAAAATCAAAAGTTTTAAATAAATATTGCAGTTATTACTTTGATTTTAATATAGTAACATACAACGTAAACACGTTGTATGATAGTGTAAAGTAATTTTATGCTCTTAAAGACAATATTTTGTTAGAAAGGTATAATTACATTGGTTGATTTGAGAGCAGAAATTCGCACACACAAAAGTTTCTCAAAAAAAAAATATCGTAAACTTTGTTACAATATTTTTTTTTTCAAAAAAAAAAAAAAAATATTTAGTTACATGAGTGCCTTTTTTTACCTCCCAACTATGAGAAATTTAATTCGCTCACATAAAAACCATTAGACACATGCAAAATTATTACAAAAGAGCACAGTATGAGTTCTGAAAATGATTTTTTTTTTTACTATAAATAATTAATATATTATATTTCTTTTAAATTGTAAAAGAACCTTTAGTAAAACAAATTTTTACATTTAAAAACTATGATCAATATAATAGCAATACCATATTGATGTTTATTAAAGGGAGACATGAGTGAAATTTTTTGAAAGAATTGATTGTTGTTTTATTGGCTTAAAAAGTTCTTTGAACCTACCTGAATCCACTGATATGACCGGTATTTTTTTACCATTAGAAATAATCGTAAAAATTGAAGGGAATGCACCTACTCGGACCCCACGTCCATTCACATTAATTTTACGCTAACATTTTATACTTATTTCTATTTGGTACTTCTATATTTTAAAATAAATTTTATAGTATTCACATGTTCTTAAAGTACGAGTAAAAGTCTTTATTATAAAAAAAAGTGGTGCCAACCTAATAAAATTCGTGTAAGAGATGCTGCACCAGAAGTCATGTGGGAAGAGACATGGTACCAATAAGGGTTAAAACATTACCTAATTTATTATAAGAAACTAATTTTTTTCCCAAGTCATATATATGTTTATATGACAGTGTTTATATATACTTTAATTCAGGTGTTTGATAAAATAGTGCAAAAACTTCACACAAGTTAAAAGTGTCTAAGTTTTTTGTCTCTACTGACAAAATCGTACTTTTCAGGTAAAAATCTCATTATCTCATAAAGTACTCGAGCGATTTTGATAATTTTTTTGGTGGTAGAGCATAAATATAAGATCATATATGGCAGACAGTTTAAAAAAATAATAATTTGTTTCAGAAAATAAAATCTGGAAAATGGAAAATTTCTGAAAAATTGCCATTGCTCTAAATAAAAAAGTTTTAGTCGCAGAAAAAAACTGTCTGCCTTAAATCTTGAGCATAATCCAGTGAATACGTATTTCAAATTTCACTTAAATCGGTCGGGTAGTTTCTGAGGAAATTGGTCTTAAAGCTGGCATATTTTCCATACCATTGCACTCAGGCTTGTCTTCCCCTAACGTATACTACTTTTGTAGATTTCCTTTAATTTAGTTTGAGTTTTAGTGAAACTGATTTCTTTCACGGAAAATGAAGTTTTGTGTAACATTAAAGGATGTATTTTCATCAAAAATAATACTTCTACTACGTTTATTTAAAAATAAAAATTGTATTTGTTGATATAGATTTAGATTTATTTTCACAGATGTATTTGAATTATTTATTTATAACTGACGTATTCATCCTTGCCTCTGTTCGTCTTCTATTACAAGTTCATAAGTAATTATAGTTTTTTTTACATAATATGCTTTAATATTTAACAATATAAGAGAAATATTAGAATTGTGTATGCTCTTATGAAAATAGTAAAAACTGTTATATAATTCAACAAAACGAAGAAAGAATTTTGAGGCTTTCTTGAAAGTCCCCATTTATAAAATTCTTTCTTATGCTTAAAGTAATATCAATGGATAAGGCATGTGCATAATTTTATTTTTTAGAAGGAATGAAATGCTTTACACTGTTGAAAAATATGTGATGGGTTGAACGAAATTTTGGTGCTGCATTAACGGTAACTAAAAACTGGTGAAATCGCGTTCTGACATTTGGAGCTTTGGCTCGATTGGAATTTGAAATGTTGGAATGAGGTTACATCATTTCATGGTTGCAGCTACTACAGCACCAAAAGTTGGTTCATTCCACCACAAAATTTTTAGCAGTGTAGAATGAGCTTTTTATTATGAGTATTTTGAGTCGGGAAAGGAAAATTGCATAGAAAATTAGAGAAAAAAAATCATTTGATATGAGAATATGATATTTATTACACAAAATGTTTTAAAATTGAATGAACGTTTTCAAAATTTGATAACAAGTAAATGGCGATAGCTTTATTTTCGCAAGAGAGTAATATGTGAATTCGAGATTTTTTTACTTTGAGATCTTGTTTTAGTTCCAAATATCGTCGATAAATGAAATTGTAAGGACGCTCTTCTAATATATAAAGATGGATTATATCCTTAAATCTGTTAATAGCTGTACAAACGTCGAAAAATTGTTTGCGTTTTAAAACTACGAGATTTTCGTTTTTGTTTCTAGCAGTAGTAGAGTTTAAAACTGTGCAGCGGTATTTATGGATGACATTTTGGACTAAACAAGGATAAAGTATTAAAGAAATTACTCAATTTTACACATTACTCTTAAATAATAACTTCAATAGTTGCCATTGTTTATTTGTTATTGGAGTTTTAAAGTAGATTTAACCAAACAAAAATCCATACAAATAATTCTACATATGTGATAAGCGTATTCATTTTTTGGAGAAAAATAAAACGAATATTTTTGTGATTTTTAGAATGAGGCCAATGAACCAGATATTCAAATTCCAAAAACATTTTTATCATAAACTCAATTTAATGCTTCTATAATAAACTCCTGAAGCCAACAATTTTTTTCTTTTAAAAAAATTTAAAATAAAAATACGAATACGCAAAGCTTCTTACAAGCTTCGTAAATAGGAAGGAACTACATATTTTAAAGGCGTTGTTAATACATCTTTTTCAAAGCGAAGGATCGTGCACGACACGCAGCGTTCTTGATATTTAAAAATGCGTATGAGTATTTGCTATACACACTTTCATTTGCTTAATTATTTATTTATGAATGCAATTATTTGTTTTATATGAAAATATATTCTTTATCATATGTGCTAAAATGTAAATGACTGCTTTATTCTTACTTTTTAAATTCAGCGAAAACTGCCTAAAAACAATAAGTAAGATTAATGATTAAGAATATTTGAACTATTTTAAAGAATCAAGAAAAGTTAAATACCATCTTTAAATAGTTTCATGGAAGAAAAAGCCTAAAATTATTTAAAGTAATTTTTAAATTTTTATAGTTTTTATCAACCTTAATGTATATAAAAAGACCTAAAATACACATAAAAATCTATCTGTAAAAACAACAAAGTTTCATCATTGTTTTTGTAACTCATAAAGTTAGTTAGCATTATCATTCCATTATAAATTGAATAATTCTATAAAGCCAAAATACTCTTATGGTGTTTATTTTATTTCGATATACCAATCATCTCTCTCGTAATTAAATGAACTTGAGTATGGAAATAAAAAGGAATTGTAGAGACCGTTTTTGCTTGAATAAACTGACGAATATTTTTCAGAAAGCATATTTTACGATATGGTAATATTATAGGAACTTCTAACCTTCTAAACTAATTTTTGAGCTAACATATTCTTATATTCTTCAAATTTTGTCCTAAAAGTTACCAAAAAAAAAATCATCGAATAAATTCAGTAAGATTAATTAACCATTTTGACTCTAAACAACCACCGTGTCCCTAATGAGGAATGCAACGGGAAAGAATGAAAGTTCGAAACTGTAAACTGTGGTCTGTGTGTCAGTGTGTGTGATAAACACTTAAAAATTTTCGTTTCTGTAATGTTTAAACTCATTTTTTGACAAAAGAATATGACAGCGCATAATGTTATTTTCTTGTGACTGATCTATACATATAGCTTAAAGAACATTCTTAACATGTCGGTTCATATAACGTCAGCTCAATAACATAATCTCCTCTAATAGAATTAATCGATTGTCTGTTTTAAAAATTTCAGCCATCAATTAATGAAAGCTTCTCAGTTTACATGTAGTGAAAATATTCTGCAAAAATTTTGTTCTTATATTGGCGTCATTAGACATTCGTTTTCACCTACATTACACCGAATAATTATACACAGTTTTCTTTAGCCGATATCAGCAGATTCAAAATAAATTCATATGCATCACAGGCTTTTTTATCAAACTATTATAGGTGGTGAAAAGCGTTTGATGTATCTGAATTGATTTCCCATACATCAATGTCGGCTAAGTAGAATCTTGTAGGATTTATCAGTGTTATTTCGGTAAATGAAAATTAGCTCAAATTCGGACAATACAAAACAAGACTATAAGTGCCGATTTCTACTCATACTCCATGCAATTGACCACCTACCTCAGAAATGAAATGCTATAAATTATATCAAAGCCATGAAAAACAATTGAATGTAATATTTCTGTTGCATTTCAAATTCCTTTTATTAAATAACCATCACACTTCATGTTAAAAAAAGTCTTCGGTTGTACCACATATTTTTCCATGAAAGTCACCAACCACATTAATTACAGTGAAACCTCCCTGTGCAACCAACTCCATTAAACAACCTCCTCCATGAATGACCATTTTTATGGAATGAAATTTATTCCCATAGGCTCAATATTAATATTACCTCCATTCAGAGACCATCCCAGAAGAACTCTTTCCATGAGCGACAAATTTCTTTGAAGAAAATTCCGTTTTTTCCTGGTCGCTTGAAGAAGGTTTCATTAGAAAAATATTTCCGGAGAGCGCTATATTTATGAAACTTCTAAACTAAATTTAGATTTTTTTTTATCCCGGTGTTTAAACCCCTTTCTGTCTTTTTAGGCAATGAATTTCACTCTGATGACAAATTAAGAACGACTTTCAATAAACTCCCCTGCATTATTCTTAATAATATATAAGAAATAGATAAATTAATAAAATCATCATTATTTGTTCCGTCATTATTACATTTATTCACGGAACTTCGGAAGGGCTGGGAAATAAAAGTTTTAAAAGATAAAAACGTAAAATCAATGCAAACGTCAATGTATTCATTTTTTAAACTCTGCAGTAATTAACTTATGTAATTAACTTTTGCTTTGATGCTAAAAGTTTTAAATTTTTTCTTAATGTGAAAAATAAATTTTGGTAACATTAATTGTTACCTTTTCTTAACAGATAAAATCTAGATTTAAACGTGACCTCCATTAAGAGACCACCTCTCGAAGCGGCCAATTTTTATTGGAACGGAACGTGATTGCTTTAGGGAGGTTTTACTGTATACAGAAAATACCCCAATAACCTATTTCATAAAAAAATATAATGTCTCATAGATGCATTTTTATTTAAATAATGATATTAGACTTTATCTCTTTATATTCAAAAATATGGACTTGGGGATTTTTCAGATAGTTTTCTCAACATTTCTTGTAAATTTCCCCTGTTTTATATTTACCATGATTTTTTTTTTCAAAACTTATAAAACTTTCTAAAGTAAAAAATTATATTTTTGGGCGGTTTTATCTTTAATGTGAAATACGTTTTATGAAACTTTATTCAAATGGAACTTGTTTGAAAAGTTTTGATGCAACTAAATAAATTCTATTTCTGAAATAATATTTTCGCGTGCTCATAGAACATTTATAACATAGCATACGAAGAATATTTAACTAATTTTATTTGAATATTACATTCCCTTATTTAATTTTCATCACGTAAAATGCCATAATGAAAACGCATTTGACACGAAACGGTGTCAAATGTGTATTTAATGGTGCGAAAAATATATATCTAAAGATAATTGAATTTCTCTTTAACATTTTGCTGATTAATGTTTTAAAACTTATAATATATCTATTTGCTCTAACCATATTTTATGTAGACATACACGTATAAGTCATGCAAATGTTTAAAAGAAGATTTAAATCTGCATAGTATTTTGAAGTAATGAACAGCAACCTTTAACTGTCTCTTTCGCACTCGTGGCTTTTGCAAATATTCCCAATATTAAAGAATATTATATTATATATTAAGAATTTTCATATTTGCATTCTTTAAATGTATCATATCTTTTTCTCTATTTATATATATGTATATATATATAGTCAAACTTTTTGTAATTTTAAACCATTTTAACAAATGCAAAATGTACCATAAAAATGAAATCATTTATGATAAAATAAAAATTAATATATATATATGTTTTCAATGGTATTATTGTACAGAAAGTTTATATATAGATATATATATATACCGGCTGTCCCAAGATTGACTGGGGGATTTTAAAATTCAATAAATTCCAAATGGTGACAACTATAAATAAATAAATATATATATATATTGCAGGCGGGATATATAAGATGTCAGGAGATTTTTTGCAGCGATTCCTAGAGGCCCGATTTTTATACCTCGATCATCTCTCAGCATTGATGAGAATGAAGGTAATTAAATATATTGAGTGAGCCTCACTAGCCGGGCAATCTTGCTGTTAGGAGCCCCCCTCATCTATTTAACCTCCTTCCTTCAATGAATGCCACCTTTTGCTTGCAGCGTGATCTATCGCTGCTATTTGAAACTAAAATCAGCAGTCGCAGTAAAAAAACGCCTGACATCTTACATAACCCTACTGCAAGATTTTTTCAATAGCTGTCACCATTTGCAAGTTATTAAATTTTAAAATCAGTCAGTCCATTTTAGGACACCCGGTATATATAACAAGATTCATACATACACACACACACATATACGCCTATCTTTGCAAGGATTTAGAAAACGAAATGTATAAACAAAGATACGAAATTTATTTTCTAATTATGTCCATTCTGATAGTCCTTTTGTTGAACTATCATATTAATCTTTGATTTCAAAGAACAAGGAGATATTCTTAAAATATCAAGGTTGAATTTTTTCCAGTCTTCGACCACAAACTTCCAGAATCAATCAAATATTTTGGGATGCCGCTTATAAAGAGCATGTTTTAAACGTCTGAATGCACAGCAATCCATTGGAGACACTTTGCGGGATTTAAGTGGGATGCATTTAAATGGAATATAGCATAAATTCCAATTTCATGTCTCCTTTTATCTAAAAATATATCTAGATTTATAGGTATGGCTGGTAGATTTTCGAGATGGAACGAAACAAAATGAAGATTGTTTGGTTAAAGTGATGGAGGATTTTCTTTGAAAACAGGCGTTAAAAATATTTCTGATAGTAAAATGAGTTATTTTGATATTTTTCAACTTTCCTTATTTTAAGTTTTCCGTTATAAGAGAATCGAACAATAATTATACAACCTTTATGGAAACTTTCTTACTTTTCCTTAACAAACATTTTAGGTCTTTTCCTCCTCTTTTATCGGTAGCAAACTGATCCTTTTCTATTGCAAGCAGATAATTATACACAAGCTTCGTCAATTGTGACAGCATAGTGATGTTTTCACCAGCATAATAATTTTCAGACAATCTGTACATATCCTTACGCTGATAAACATGCATCCGCATTAGGCGGTGAACATGATATTTTTTTGTCTTAATTAGCTTTAAATCATTACAATTATAATTACAGTACTTATAGAGATTTTTTAAAGATTTTGAAATAGTTCTTTGGGGGGCGGGGGCAGAGAATTTCCTTTAAAATCGAAATGTGACTTTAGGTATATTAAGCAACGTACATACCTATATTGGATATGCATCATTATGATCGTATTTTACTTTTTTTTCCTAGTCAAATGTAAATTTTGACGTTTCTTTTTTTTTAAATTTATTATGTCACTTATTTTATGCGTAGAGAAATATTAAAAGGATGATTTTCGCACATTTCTTTGATAATCGAATGAAGGTATTTTTCTTCTTGTTATCTCTTCCAAAGACATTTTTAAGCAAAGAATTTTTGCAATAACACAGAAGATATCTAAACCCTATACCGAGTTGATGCCGTGTAAGTTTTATTTTTTCACATTTATATTTAAATCATTACAAAAATGAATGTGGGAAAACCAGCATCGGAAACGCTATCCTGGCGCGGTAGTGAAGACACAGAACACAAGAAAGAAAGGACACGAACATGGTCAGAAAACACGTTTATTATTCTTAGTACAGCTTAAAACTAAGAACGAAAAGAGAGACAACGATCGTCATCAAAGAATGTTTTCGAAATTACGAATACCAGCCGTGATCCGGGCTTTACATCTCTGACGCATATGGAAGATCTAATATTTCCGAAAACACCAAGCGTGGCCTGAACTTCCCCAGCAGCTGCCACAATGTGTGTAACAAGTTCCTCGGCACTGCCCAGCATTGTCCCAGCATTTATGCGGTACTAAGAATAATAAACATGTTTTCTCACCCAGTTCGTGCCCTTCTGTTTTTGTGTTTTCTACCGTCACTACAGCGCAAGGAAAGCATTTCCAACCATGCATTGCTATTTGATTTCCCATCATCTAGGTGTACTCTATCTCTCTTGAAAATTTGTAACCACTGAGCTGAAACACAATGTATAAATATATATATACATAAATATATATATAATAGAAGCACGTGTGTCAAGTACCTGCCAAAAAATACGTGAAGAAGAAGATTGTGATATTGTAAAATAAGCTAGTATTGATTAAAAATTGAAAATATGATATCCAATTATTATAAATTATACATCATTGTGTGTCAAAATTAAAAACATATATTATATGTATTAAAGTCGTAAGTTTTTCACTTATATGTTTCTTTTTTTAATATTTGTTATGTGTTGCTTGTTTATGCCGAAATCTGTTGGATACGGTTAATTGGGCAATGAGAGAAATAGGCATTAAAGCATTGCTTCCTATTTTTCTTTCAGAAACTAACCGTACTTTACTTACGATGTCGAAATATTACTCCTGAAAATGAGTTTCACATCATAAGTTTTCATCATTTTTATTCATGTATCGATCTCATTTTCGTATTTCGTCTCATTGAATTTATATATTTTCCACTATGATATAACGCATTTTGTATAATGGATTTTATGGTTCTAACAATGATTTCATTTTTTTTGTCTGTTTTCTTTTGTTAAAATGTTTCAGTTGCAATGTATGTCAAATATTTCTAATTTCAAAAATTTTTTATGCATTCAACTTCCTGTTCATACCAATATTTTCCCAAATTTAAAATTTATAATGCTTGAATCATATTTAATACTTCATTTATAAATGTTTGTATCTTGTCTTAAAACTCAATTTATAATTTATATTTTAAATAGATGATAATATTCTACATTGGTTATATATATATATATATATATATATATATATATATATATCTGTGACCTTCTGTGACCATATATATATATATCTGTGACCATTTACTTAAGCGGGATTTTCGCTGCGTTAAAAAGGGATACAAGTTTGCGATTATGATATGGTCACAGTAATTCTCTTGCTGGGTTTTTTTATTTACTTGTTCCAATTTTGTTCATGTTGTTCATTATTACGGATCTTGCATTGATTAATTATTTATTTCATTCAATTTATATGGCATGGTAATTTTATACTGTTTGGAGTATAGTCGATCTGGTACATAAAGGAATTCAATTTTTAGCTTATAGCTGGATTCTTTTACAGAAATCGACTATGTTTTTGCTTATACAGTCGGACCTCTATTTAACGAACCTTTATTTTGCGAATTTCTCTATTTTGCGAGCATTTACATGGGACAAAGAACATTTTGCAAATTTTTTCGTAAAATAACCTCCAAATAGCGAAGTGTATTCTCTATTTAACGAACTTTTCCTTGGGATAAATTTTTTTCTCCCTATTTCTTAAAATATTACTAGACATTTCAAACTTATTCTTTCTTTTAACACATTTTATTATAATCAATGACCATGAGCAGGTCTTACCAGGCACCTAACTCATCGAGAGCAGTAAAGTCGTTGTGATTCTTTGCTTTCCATCCAAAAAAAGCAAACTTTCAATCCAAAAAAAGCAAACTTTCAATATCCCTTTTTAACCGTCAATGCAGCTGCCCTGTTTTTGTAAACTAGTTTCCCGTTTTCTAGATTGGTGATCATGATCAATTGTGTTGGTAATTTCAGCTCTTGTAGCTCGAAAATGTCAAAGCAAAAGTGCATGAGCATCCAAAAAAAAAAAAAAAAAAAAAATCTTGATGAGGTGGATAAAGGCATGAAGAAAAAGAATACTGCTTTAAAATGTGGTATTCTTCCAAACAGCTTATCAACCATAATAAAAAATCGTGATTTTAATGAAAAATTATTTTTTAAACTGAAAATACAATGTGTGTTTCCAGACAATGTTTTGTTTCATTCTTATTTCTCTTGCAGATTTCTTTTTGATGGGTAAATAAAGTAAAACAAATAGATATAATTTATGAAAAAAAAAGTGTGAATAATTACTTTTTTTAATTATATTTAGTGTTTATGGACTTAAAATGTGTTTTAGGTAGTTTAAAGTATTTCTCTCTATTTAACAAATTTTCCATACAACGAACTTTTTTTCGGGATTTAGCGACTTCGTTAAATAGAGGTCCGACTGTATTTGTATTTCGTGTACCCCTGATGAAATGAAATGCTATATAAGCTTCCTGATACATCCATCCAATTGAGCTATTATTTGTTTATGATACGTCTTTTAATGGTTCAACATTATTTCGCTGGTTATTTGTATCTTTTTTCCTTAATAGGTTATTGTATTAAAATTTGGTGGTTTTTCATATGTTTTATATGGATTAATCGTCCACAATGTGTTAGTGAATTAGTGGTATTGTGCTTGATTTCGTGTTACCAGTAATAAGTTCCATTTATATTTTGTATAATGTCAGTGTTATGTATTAAAACCAAATTTATTAATTTAATTTTAGTAACTGGAAATAGATGATGAATTGTATTTATATAATTATATATATATATATATATATATATATATATAACCATTATAGAATATTACAATATATATATAAAGAAAGAAGATAATTCATGTCTGAACAAATATTATCCAATAAAAATATGTATATCCTTTATTTATATCTTATTTCTTGTATTCCTTCACTTCATTTTGCTGTTCTTTAAAATAATTAAAAGAGACTGTTTTGATTAACTTTGATAACAAATTAACATTCTTTGAATTTTCGATTAACCCTTTTAGCAGCACTTGTATTTGTCATATGATATGGAATTAATTTAAAATACTGAGGAAAATAGTCAGGGATAAAATTACTTCTTAACATAACTGGATGTGACAATGCGTATTCTAATATTTTCGAAAATAAACATTTTATTCAATTAAACTTTTTCCAAGCAAATAGAAAATTTCTTCTTTATTTTTCCTCCTTTTAAGGTATAGAAATAATTAAGCAATGAAGCTAAAGTGAATAACCCGCATTTTACAATATGCACTTAATTCATTTGTCATTGGAAGAAAATTTTTAAACGATTGAATTATAGTTACGCTAAAGCAGTTCATGTACAATCTTGTTTGCATCACAATTGATTTTGATTATTGGGAGCATCGTACACAATGAAAGGGATTTTTAAAAACGTTAATGAAGAGCTTGATAGAATCGACTGAAGATATTGTCAGGGCCAAAAACTAGGGGAGTGCAGAGGGGGACATGTGCCCCGGGCCCCAGAACAAAGGCAAAAGGGGGCGCCAAATGAAGATTTTGTTTGTCATTCCATACAAAATTGTATATATATATATGAAATAGAAGAAACTCGCAAGCTAATGTTAAACCTATGGGAGCGTTCTTTTCAAATTTGTGAAAGTGAAAGTAATTAATAAAAAAAAAATCTGCAACCAAAGTGGAAAAAGGTAAACGCTAACTCGGTTAGAATTCAAACTCAGCTGCTCTAAGCAAGAAAAAAATTATTTGAAACTATTTATATGCAAGTGAGAAATGTTTAAAAAGAACGCTCCCATAGGTTTAATATTAGCGATACAATTTCTTCGCATGACTAGCTTAGGCTGTTAACGACGCTCAAGCTAATGTTAATCCTATGGGAAGTGTTGTTTACATATTTCTTGCTAGCATTTTAATTATTAAATGATTTTTATTTTTTAAGGATTTTTTTTTCTTTTTTACATAGGGTACCTACGGTTGATAAATTTTATTGTGCGTGAGGAGAGGGGGGGTGGGGGGCGCCGAAATCCATGTTTGCCCCGGGCGCTGTTTATCGGGCGCAAAAAAGGCTAGTTTTGGCCCTGTGTATACATTGCATTTACAGACGAACTCTGTTAGCACCAGAAGCAAGGGAATTTCAAAAGTCTTTGTGTTAACCGTTACGCGTAATACGAATGAAGATAATAAAAATTTTAAAAACACACACATAATTAAACTGATTACTACCATTAATTTTTCTATTTATTACTTTCTTTTATCTTTACAAGAAGAAAGTATTCGATTCGTGAAAATTTCCGACTTCTGGTTTTCGACGGATTTACAGGTTTTTGGAGTCAAAGATTCCGAAAAACATGTTTTTACAAAATGTCTGTCTGTGAGTCTGTGACTTTGTCTGTCTATTTGTCTGTCCGTGTGTCTGGATACGACGCAAATTTTGTGGACGCTCTATCTTAATAACTAATGCACGGAATTGAATAAAAATTTATAATCAATTAGTCCCTGATATAAGTTCATACTGATTCGTTTTAGGTGTAAATTGCCCAACAGGTGGCGCTGCTATGATGCATTTTTCACGATTTCAGCAATAGCTTAATCTAAGAACTAATACACGGATGTTCATCGAACTTCAGATTCAGTTAAACGTTGACATAAGTTGTTGCTGATTAGGTTTTAGTGTAAATCGCCCAAAAGGTGGCGCTGCTATGCTGCATGTTTTAAGATTTATATCAAAAACTATATCAAAAACTTTATTTCTATATCAAAAACTAATGCATGGATGTTCATCAAACTTCAGAATCAGTTAGAAATTGACATAAGTTGTTGCTGATTAGGCTTTAGTCTAAATCGCCCTATAAGTAGCACTATTATGTTACATTTTGCAGGACTTACACGATTTTAGTGATATTCATATCTCAAGAACAAATGCAAGGAGTTTCACATCTTTAAAATCCTTATTATGGGCATAAATTGTCATTTATTTTTGTCACTGTGCTAGCGAATTTTGAAGTAATATCATGTATGAGAAAGAAGAAATTTTTGGGATTGGTATATCAGACTAGTTTTAACAACCCTTTGTATCACTTCGTTGCATATCTGCAACATTCCTAAAAGTCAATGTTATATAGACTGGTGTGCAAAAATTAAGGACCAATCACAAAATACTAATTTTCACATAAGCGAACACTCAAAAAGAAATAATATAATTCGAGTAATTACTATCTCTACAACACAGCTAGTCCATATAACATCTCATTCATGTCACACATGGTCACAAATGTCACAGTCACTACGGTGAAGCAAAAAAATAGGAAATTACATACATATCATAATGAGTCTCAAATGATCACTCTATGTGATTCCACTGAGACGTCACTGTGACTGCTGCTTTGTGACGAGTCACCAAGTGACGTTACAATGTAGTTAAATTGTGACTCTTATGTTACTGTCATTTTTAGACTCAATTTTAAAGTCATCACGAACGTTGCATTATGATAAGTCACCAAATAATATCACATTATAGTCACATGGAGACTTTTCCCAAAAGAGCACAATGGTGACTTCATTGTAGTTTCTCTGTCACCTGAAAGTCATCATGTGACTTTAATGTGACATTATTTGGTAACTTATCACATTAAGCGTTCACGATGACTTTGAAATTGAGTCTACAGATGACAGTCACATGGGAGTCACAATGTAACTACATTGTAAAGGCACATGGTGACTCGTCACAAAGCAGCAGTCACAGTGAGGTCTCACTGGAGTCATATATAGGGATCATTTGAGACTCATAATGAGATGTATGAAATTTCCTATTTTTTTTGCTTCACCGTAGTGACTGTAACACTTTGACAATGTGCGACATGAATGAGATGTTATATGGACTAGCTGTGTTGTAGAGATAGTAATTACTCGAATTATATTATTTCCTTTTGAGTGTTCGCGTATTTGAAAATTAGAATTTTGTGATTGGTCCTTAATTTTTGCACACCAGTGTATATAGCGGGCTTTGAAATACTGTTTTAACTAATGCTACTATCCACCAACACAGCAGTTAATAAAAAATGTTTATATAATTCTCTTCAGACGACGATACTGGGTTAATTTTTCATGCCAAAGTTTTATTTACCATTTGAGCAGTTTCTCATCATTAGTGCATAAATAAACTTCATAAATTTTGTAAAATTAAAAAGTATGGAGATGTCTAAAAGGATATTTTTTACAAAGGTAAGTTCGTACCCTTAAAAATTTTGTATTAGAAAAGTGGCTATATTTATGAGAAGTATATAATTTTCTGTTTATTACAGATTCAAAAAATGTACTTTTTAGTCAGTACTTTTTTATTTTTATGGTCTAAATTTTTTTTTTTTTTTTTTACATGCTTAAAATGATTTATTCTAACATACTCGTAAACATTTTTCAAATCGGAGTTGCTGAGTCACAAAGAGTTAATAACATCATAAAAATTCATAAAATATTCAGTCTTACCTTTCTCATTGTCTTTAATTCTTAAAGGGAGATGGAACTTCCATGTTAAATTAATGTACCTTTTGACAGAAACTATCAAAATACTAACTTGAATTTTTTTATATAATATAAATAATTTCTAATAATATTAAGTCAAATTTATAAACAAATATTCTTTTCTTATGTTTTTAACAACTGTGGAATAAAAACCACTTTCAAATAACAAAAAAATTGCATTTTTCCAAAAAAAACTTTTTAGTAAAAGTTTTGTATAGATGTTAGTATCAAAAGTTCACTTCAGATTAATCAGGGATATTGTTAAATAAATTCAGGCAATATTACAGGAAATAATGTGCGATAGTTTCTTTAAAAAGTTATATCGATGGTCAAAAAACAACATTTTGAGAAAGTTGAGTTTAAATTTACTTATGTAATTTTTATGTATATAATATAAACAAATTCAATTACTTACAAAAATTTAACTTCTCGTTATCACAGAAACAAAAGTAGCATTTTATTCGAAAGAGGAAAACTAAAGGATTCAAAACATGTAAAAAAACAAAAAAAGACGATTTTTTACACGAATTTGCCTCCAACTTCTCTTAAGGACTATTCTTTGAATTTTCTTGTGTGGGGGAGAGATGGAAATTCTGTCTGGCAAAACTGATAAATTACGACATTTAATATAAAAATAATATAGCTGAGAGAGAGCAGCATTCGAGAAGAAAGAGATTTTTGCCATAATTCTAAACTAATTTTCGCTTAAAATAACATTGAAATGAGAAGATGCTTCGTTCGTATTAGCCGTGCTTCTATTTTTGTAGCTCGAAAGAAGTGTGATAATTTCTAATATAGTTTAAACGATGAACCACTCTTAACGTGCAAATATCTCGTTTAAACCATGTGTTCGTTTATCCGTTCTCGTATATTAAAAGAGTTTGAATGTATAAATATGCTTGAAAGCAACTTGCATATGTAACTTACTAATATATTTCAATAAAAACAGGAAAAAAACCACTTTGAAATATTAATAGAATTCGTCTCATTGTCAATTCGTGTCAACATACAGTGTAGATTGAAGCAGTCTTAATGTTTTATGGGTTTCACACACCCTGGTACAAGACATAGTTGTGAAGGGATTTTTGAGCAATCAATTACCACATTGCAGAACGTTTTAAAAGTGTAAAATATACTCCAAATAACCTTATAATTTGAAAACAAAAACCGCTTTTTTCGTGTTTCAAGAGCTAAATAAGCTGAAGAATATAAATTGAGTTAATTTGACCCATCTATATACATTAGTTTTAACATACAGTTTGAGACAGCACAACATCAGCGGGCGGTGACATTTAGAACTGAAACAAGAAAACGTACCTAAGAAATTTTGGAATTCACACATTAATATCCTACTAGAATAAACTGAATAGGTTTCACTGTTAGATAACTGTTATCGAATTTAAAACCACCTTTATATTCTAGGACACACTGTAGCTCTCGTGAGAAAGAAATTATTGTAATACTGCTAAATCAAGCGAAATATAAAAGTAACTAAAAACAATATGAAGCTAATTTTATATTATATTAGTATATATTTTTATATTTTTCACCCACTTCGAAATTTACAACTGTTGCAAAAAAGCTAATTTTAATTAAATACAGTGGGGGCATAGTGCTCTTAATTGATTAACTTCTTTTCCACTTTTTTAGTAAATATATATGTAACTTATGGAAGAGTTATATTATAACATTTCCTCTAATAAAACTGTTACAATATTAAGGTAAAACGCACTAAAATAATGCTAACTACTTTAAAAGTACCATACACCTGATATGAAAAGGCAATATGCTTAGATTTATCGTAATCCGGCACATGTATGTAAAACTCTTTCAAGAGTAAAAGTAATATATAGACTTTTTTACTTCTCTCGTAGAATTTTGCATAATGAAGAATGATTCAATAATTCACGACGCTTTGTCTTTTCCATAAAAATATTAATGTACTTTTTAATTTCTTTTAACCAATTTTGTTCATTTTGCTTTATTATAGAGATGTTAGGCATTTAAATAACAAGAATTAATGTAAGTAAAGAACCGAAACTAAAATTAAAATAAGTTAATATCAACAATTTATCAGAGTAAGATAAAAGTTTAATTTAATTTAAAACGCATTAAGCTATAACACAAAAACCTTTAAAAGTACCATATATTACATTTTTATATTCAATATTTATCAAAAAGACTGCCAGGGTTGCTACTATATATACAGAAAAAAATACGCTCGAAAACTTTTAACATATTTATTAAAGTAAAATAAATAAATGTATATATATATATATATGTATGAGGATGTGAGTTTCAAAACTCGACTCAACCAGAATATCAAATATTGCGAAATCGCGAAAAACCTCTGACTGTGTCCATTGGTTTTCATTACAAATCAAGATTTTACAATGCCAGAAATACAGAATAAAACTAGTTATTTTATAGATTGTAGTTTTTTGGGGGTGCTGGTTCACTCTCAAAAATAATTTACGTAAAAATGAGAACTTCCATGTACTCGTATTTTTTTAAGTACAATTGTTTCAAAAAGAAGTACAGTGTTAAAAATAATCTACTTAAAAATGAGCATTTCTATGTACTCTTATTTTTTAAGTACGATTGCTTCAAAAAGGAGCATTAATCTACTTAAAAATTAAAATTTCTTTGTACTCGATTTTTTTAAGTACAATTAATTCAGAAACGAGTACATGATATTTTGAAGTTGTGTATACTTATACTCGATTTATAAATGTATTCAGAAATGAATACCTATATTTTGTATTTTAAAGTCTTAATGTTCATGTTTAAATCCTATGTGCTCAACAATAGGAGTTTTCTGATAAACCCTTTTCTTATACCGAATTGACATTAGGGATTTCCAAGCTTTTATTTAAAGATATGTCTAGCTTTGTTATAATTTTTAATTTATGATACACACTTTTCAGATTTATTTACAATTTCATTAGAAATGTTAAAGAAGAAAATTTAGTTTAAAAATTGTTTTATTAGAAATTAGAATATTTAAGAAAGGAAAAATTCGTCTCTGCTGTTAGCGATCTTCCGTCGCTTATTCATAAAAGGTGTCATTTGGAAGCAGCTGGTAACTGCTCTTATAGCCCAGTCAGTACGATATTGATCTCCCACCTAGAGGGCTCGGGTTCAAATCACGGGGCGGCTCATACATAAAATTTCAAGAATGAAAATAGTAAATTCGTTGTTCTAACTCCAAAAAATGTAGTTCTTCGCAATTCAAAATTACCGCTATTACCCGTAAGGCATGGTGACGTTACGGCGACGTCGTTGTGAAGTCACACTGTGACTTTGTGACCGTCGATGTGACGTCACGTGACGTCGATGTGAAGTCACAGTGACTAGAATGTGAGGTCGTTATGGCCGTTTTAGAGCTCATTTGTGACGTCACATTGTGACCAATTTGTGAAGTCACGGTGTGACCAATTTGTGAAATATGTGTCATTTGTGACGAAATTGTCATTAACACTGTGATGATTCTGTGACGACAGTGACAATGTTGTGAAGTCACATTTCGACAATTTTGTGAAAATTGTGTAATTTGTGACGATTTTGTCATTATTTTTGTGACGAATATGTGACTACAATGACAATGTTGTGACAGCGTTAAGATGCAATACATTTATTGAAAAATGAAATCGCTATTCGAGTTCAATCAATGAACTATGACAATGGAGGCAGGAGTGATTATGAGTAAAAGAAAATTCTGAAGTTCGCAGAAAAATTTCAGAATGTTTTTTTCACGATACTTTGTCGAAATTTACGTTTTTTTCGAAATCCTTCGGTGAAATTCACCTTATTTGTACGATTTATTGACAAAATGTCATGTTTTTTCAGTATCATTTGACGAAATTCGCTTTTTTTTCGCTATGCTTTAACAAAATTTGCTTTTTTTCACTATGCTTTGACGAAATTTACGTTTTTCTTCAATCTCTTGACGAAATTGTGATTCTTAGATGAAATTCACGTTTTTGTCCACGACCATTTGAAGAAATTTAGATTTTTTCGCGATCGTTTGACAAAATTCGCATTTTTGCGCGATTTATTTACAAAATTTCGCCTTTTATGCGGTCCATTGATGAAATTCACGTTTTTTCTACAATCTTTTGACAAAATTTGCTATTCTTTGATGAAATTCGCTTTTTTCCCACGATTTTTTGACGAAATTTGCATTTTTTTCGCAATCTTTTGACGAAATTCACGTTTTCCTTCAATCTCTTGACGAAATTGCGATACTTAGATGAAATTCACGTTTTTTTCCCCGACCTTTTGAAGATATTTAGATTTTTTTCGCGATCGTTTGACAAAATTTGCCTTATTTACGCGATTTATTTACAAAATTTCGCCTTTTATGCGGTCCATTGATTAAATTCGCGTTTTTTCTACAATCTTTTGACAAAATTGCTATTCCTAGGTGAAATTCGTTTTTTTGCACAATCTTTTGACGAAATTTGCATTTTTTCGCGATCCTTTGACGAAATTCACGTTTTATTTTCAATCTCTAGGCGAAATTGCGATTCTTAGATTAAATTCACGTTTTTTTCAACTACCTTTTGAAGAAATTAAAATTTTTTTTCGCGATCGTTTGACAAAATTCGCCTTATTTGCGCGTTTTATTTAAAAAAAATCGCCTTTCATGCGGTCCATTGACGAAATTCGCGTTTTTTCTACAAAATTTTGACAAAATTTGCTATTCTTAGATGAAATTCGCTTTTTTCCATGATCTTTTGACGAAATTTGCATTTTTTCGTGATCCTTTTACGAAATTCACCTTTAACCAATCTATTTTTTCTTTTCTATAAACATCATAGCAAGTATAAAAAACTTTTGAGAGTAAAAGAATAATTAGGTAATATTTTCTCATTCTGCTTTTTCAATAATAAATTTACAGCAAATTGGAGCTAAAGAAGAAGGAAAGAATGATATCTGCTCAACAACTACAGTATTTACTCGCGTAATAGTCGCACTTTTTTTGCCAATTTTTCATTCTGAAAGTCTAAGTGCGACTATTATGCGGGGAAATCTACTACACAATATTGTACACTCTAATGCTAAAACATTACTGGTATAAAAAAAACACATTATAATAAAGTTAGTAACTTATCAAATGTTTCCAATCTATGTGCTGTTTATTAAATACCATTTTTCTTTTTATGGTAATATTTTTATAGACGTAAAATTTACAAATAATCTTTGTTAAAATTTTGACAAAAAATTCTCATAATAAATCACTTTCACTGAAGGTATCAGTACCACTATTGTAATATGAATCGGTGTATGAAGAATCTCCGTCATTCCATAAAATGTCATCTTCACTTCTGTCCAAAGCGTCGGAGATTAATAGTATTATTCCTTTGTACAAATGCAAGATGAGCTGCAAACCATATTTGCTTGTTTTGTTATTTGTGCCACTAACTAAATTATATTTATTTGCTGTTTTTATTAATTCTGATATTACTTACTGTTCCATCTAGGCCATTTTTTAAAGTTGCAGCACCCTGCTCTTTTTAAAATGGGCGAAATACATCCTTTTTTTTAAAAATGAAATTCTCCTTTAGTTGCAATCGGAGATTTCTTGTAAAAAACTTCCCCATACCACAGTATTTCTAAATCAGTGTGCCCAAGACCTTGCAAAAATTATAGAACTTTATTTCTTTAGAAAATACAAGATATTGTTAAATCATGTCGTTATTTAATTGTATTTTTCAATTTGTAATTCATAAAATCCTTAAAAATTAATGTCACTTTATTTATCATATTAACAAATTATATACTTTTTTCTTATAACATTACTAAACACATTACTAATATTACATTTACTCATGAAGCTCTGTCATCATGCTCTGATTTTACTGAACTAGCACCTCTTTTTAATACATTTGACTAAAAACACCAAAAAGCATTTTTATATGAAAAATATCAATTATTTATTCAAATAAAGTTTTGAAATTCAATAGCGATACTTTCATATTAGCAACATTCCAAGAGTTTATAGTCGAAGAAATCGCCAAAGATTTTGCTACCTACAGCAGTTTTTTTTTTTTTTTTTTTTTTTTTTTTTTTTTTTTTTTATAAATTCTGATAGTTTTAGTAGTTTAAGCGAGCTGTTCGATTACATGTTTATTAAATTTGTTTTATTTATGTACAATTTTTGATGAAGTTTTTAATTTACTATAAATGTTTTAGAATAACGTGTGGTGAGAATTTTATATATACAGTCTGTTACAAATGCATGTAACCATATTTACTATTAACTTTTACATGACGCAGTAAAATAAAAAATAATGAAAATAATATAAAATAGTTAGCTATTTTTATGTGAATAATGTATAAAAATTCAAACCATAAGCACAAAATAAAAACACACATTGATTCATTATTACTATTATTATTTTATTTACAGGATTAGATAATTATAAATAACAAGCCCCCTTTAACCCACATTGTACCGCTGTCCTATAAATAGGACAGCTAATAAAACATTTTTTAAAATAAAATTGGTAAGGATTTTTTGGATGCATTTTGTTATGACGTCTTTAAAATACATAAAAATATAACATATAAACAACAACAAAAAAAAAAAAACAAGTAACCAATTAAAATTTAATTGAAAAAAATCTATTTAAAAAATTCTTTAAGAATTGTGATCTTATAATCTAGAATTTTACCGTTATTATTATCTTTTTATTGGAGAAATCATAGAGTATTTTTGTACAACAGAAACAGTTTTTTAAAGTAAAATAAAATATTTGCTCATAAAATTATTTTATGTATGCATTTTATATGTCCTTACTATGTGTCCTACTAATATGTCCTGTTTAAAGGACAACTAGTTACTTAAAAAATTAAAAACTTTTTTTTCAAAATTTTGCTAGTATCTACTTAATTACACAATATTAATGATGTAATTGAAGTTTTAAAATTTTTCAAAAATATTTAATCGGTGTGCTTCAATATGAGTTAATCAGTTTTCTAATAAAGTGTATAGTATAACTATTTTGAAGTTTATGCGTATAAAATCATTCAAGAAGTAAAATATTAAAAGTATCCAGAAAAAAAATAATAAAATATATTTTACATTTTAGCTTCCTTCATTCAAGTACATGGATATGATTTTAATAATTAAAATATTTCAATAAAACCTTATTTAAACCCTCACTGGGTTGCATAATTTCTATATTTATCAACAAATTGAGACACCGGTTTACGTTGAAAACTTTTCGTTCATAATGTTTAACTGAAAAGTTCTTACCAACTAAGGATATCTCTTTATAAATTTTTATAACTTTTGTCACATCTAATAATATTTATTGACACTGATTTTTCCCTCTTAATACTACATTTGCATGATATCCTTTAAATAGTACTTCTCCATTAAGTAAAAAAATTCTTATTTCTTTTAAATAGACTATCTTCTTTTCTTCTGAACATATATTAATTTTTAAATAAAAATATGCAACGCAAATTGCTTGAGACTATCAAAAAATTTTATTCCATAAAAAGGCCTTTTTATTTAGTACGTTAAATACATTTAAATATTTGGTAATTATGTTAAACTTTGATTATAATATTTTTATATGTCATTTTAAAGTTTGAGAAAATATGTGATTTTATCCTATAATATTTTAAAAGAAAACAAATCTGATTAAAATAAATTTATATAATTGATTTTAATCATCTGATTAAAATTGTTGATAGACAGTTATTTATTTCAAAAAATTAAATATTAAATCTACTAAACTTTATTAGGTTAATGAAATGTCTATAAGAATATACTAAAATCGTTATAATTTAAAGAAAAGCAAACTCTGGAATAAAATATTTTCCATACCTTTTTTTTTCCCTAACGTCGTTCTTTAAATTCCGATGTAATCCATGTTTTAGGAAGAACAAATTTTGGAAGTAGAAAATATGTGTTCAATAATACATACAACAGCAATGATTGGAATCATTTAAACCACACCAAAGCTGGTGTAAATATCTCAAACTCATACTTTTGTCTAAAGTATTATCTTGGGCTGATTATCCCTATGAATTTTTTAGGTTAAATGTTTATATCTGACAGACTGCATGTTCATAACGCTACCTATTGTCCAGCAAAAACTCCATCTGCCTGTTCTAAAGATATAACGCAGTATAGTTTTATCGTCTGCGGTTTTTAGCGCTGTTTTGTTTATGAAAGCAAGAACAGATGGCTTTTCCGTTCTTATACATTTATATGACATAAAGCATACTTCCAATTAAAATTTCTCGTTTCTAGAATTTTTTGATGCATTTAACTTTTTTTTTTTATGTGTTTCAAAATAGTTCAAGTTTTAAGTTTTGTAAAGCTACTGTCGAATATGACAATAATTAAACTAATATTGGGAGTGTAACAAATTAAAGAATGTTTAAATTTTTAGAGTATTTAAAATTCATTTTAATATGCAATAGTGCAAGGTCTTTTGAAAATAGAAAATTAAATTTTATATTATAGGTAGTAAATGCAACATAAAAAAGAAATAAAATAACTGGAGAAATAATGTTTTTAGTGTGGGAGTGGGGGGGCGGGATCAGGCAAGTGTCATTTTTTTCTATTTTAATTTCCTGTAGAATAAAACGTCTTGTAAGATAACAGTATTTTTCAAAATAAATTTCCAGAAACGAAAAAAAATATAAATAAATATGAATAATTAATTACGCCACGTGTTTTGCATATATTTTTTATATTTTATTTTATATTCGGAAAAAGTTAAATTTATTTAAAAAGTGTGACACAAGTAGCCAAATTTATTTTTTAAGAATTGCTACTAAAAATAACTAAACACTAGCAGAAAAGTTTATTACTGAAAATATGCAAGTGTTTTTATTTATATAATAAAACATTGCTTTATTGCAAAACTCCGTCCCTTCCCATGCCCACACACAAACAAATCTTTGCTTTCTCCACCTGTATATTAATTTCTGCCATTTCCGCTGATAACAATAATTTATAGATAACAAACCAATTTCCCGGATTATAGAATACAGGGTAAAAACATTTTCTTATTATTGAAATCTCTACAGTTAATACATTTTTCTATATTGACCACTAATAACCCCAAAAAAACATTTCTATAAGAAAAATATCAATTATGTATTCAAATAAAGTTTTAAAATTCAATAGCGATACTTTCATATTAGCAACATTCCAAGAGCTAATAGTCGAAAAAATCGCCAAATATTTTACTATTTACAACAGTTTTTTTAATTCAAATAGTTTTAATAGTCTAAGCGAGTAGTTAGATTACGTGTCTATTATATTTGTGTTTTATTTATGTACATTTTTTGATGAAGTTTTTAATTTTGTTGTGGAATATTAGCCGGGAACAAACACTGAATTATTTTTATTGTTTGAAGTGGGAAGTTTTAATCTTAACATATGTTTTGTCACACTGTGAGTTTACAACATGGTAGGGTTTTTTGTCACATAATGAGACGTACGTTACATGTAGTGTCATAACAATGACGTCACAATTTTTTTAAATTGACAGAAAAATATTTTTTACGGTAAATAACATGTTTTGAAGAATTTTTGTAATTTTTAAAAGTTTTCTAAGAAGTTCACATATCAGTCACAATGTGACGTCGCTTAGTGGTGGCATTTTGGTCACAGTTGTGACGTGACCACAGTGACTTACAGTGACGTCACAATGACGTCACTGTGACCATGCATGCTATGAGGGTAAAGATGGTAATTTGTCGGTTCTCAGTAGTTTCGTTTTTTTTTTCTTATAGTGCATGTGTCTTTCTATACATCCTTATCTTCGAGTCCCTGTAAGTACTAAAAAAATGAGTACATGCGTTTTTCAAATTTAAGAGTTAAGCACTCGGAGCTATTCTAAGATCGGGAAGTGCTCAACAATTAGTACAATTTACTTATTTTTAAGAATAGCGTTTTAACAGTGTTCACCAATAGAATACATTAATACAGAAAACTCGATTTTTTTAAATTTTGGATAAGGCGCGTTTTGAAACTCTTGTCCTCATGTAAACCTCTACTTTTATTAGCATGATAAAGTAAAATACGACGCATTTCATATGCATTTTATTATTTACAGATGACTTTATCAACACAAACCAACCGACTTTAGCAACACTGCAGCTGCTCCCATTGAATCAATTGTGACCTTCAACCCCTTGAAGGGTGGTGGGACGTCCTAGGATACAGCCCACATAATTTTAATCCACAAATGGCGCAGTGGCAGCAGAATTTTAGAATAAAATTTTGCTTTTATAAATTACGTTAAGAAACCCCTTTACTTAATTCCAAACAAATTTGTCTGTAAAACTTAGTAATATTCAATCATTTTAACATTTTGGCCACGGAAGTACTGCATCAATGAAAGGATTAGAGTTTTTCGGCATATCCCGCAAAAGACACTGCATATAAAAACATGAAACTAGTACTATAAACAAATGTGAGATAAACACCTTTAAGCAGACATTTTTTTTTAAATCTAAGAATTATTTTACGCGCTGTTTAATGTTGAAATCGGTCGAGATGTTTGAGTTACAAATGTTTTATAGAGATGAAAACTAGGCATAGCTACATAACCATCTTTTGCAAGCATGTACTCGACTACACTGAGGTGTGCAATGTCCAATCATTTTTCAAATTTATTTAATTTTTTCTGTTGTTTTTTTTTTCTTTTTGTTAATTCAAAACGTCCTTATATGAATACAGATTTAATTTATATTTAGGAATAGCTACTGCTGCCAGATTTTAAAACGCCTAAATAATAATGTTTCCAAACGCTGCTTTTTTAATTGAAATGTATAATTAAACGTGAATATTAAAAAAGAAAGAAAACTTTTAAATAACTTGAAAATAATAGTGCGAAACGTATTTGATGCGGAAAATGACGGCGAATTTAAAAGCGACATGCTTATTTACATGCGTTGAAATATTTTTAATGATACACAGTGCACAGATAACATTACATAAATGAGAGTTTAAATGGCTGTTGAGTTTCAATATTTGCAGAAATTTTCTCTTATTTTTAAAACAGGGCAAATTAGCATATTTTTAAAGAACTCGGGGACTGGATAGGGGTTGGCGAGCGTGGTTCATATGAAGCAGAGACCTCTAATGTTTTGAAAACTGTCATTGTACAGTTTGAGGAACGCAGTGTTACTTTATCCAATAGATTTACCTAATAATATATCCCATACAAACTTCAACAACATGACCCAAAGGTAGTTAGGCATCTCTGCGAATCCTCTTTATCATTTCTAACTATTCTTACTAGTCTGAACGTCTAATATTTAATGATGCCTAATGTCATAAATGAGTGGTCTATTGCAGGGGTAACAAAGCATCCACACCCGTATCCGATATGGTACGTCCAACAAATTCTTTGGTATACAAAAAATGAAATTGATAATCTGTAAGAAGTTAAAACTCATTGTTTATTTATTTTTTGGTATAATTAATAAAATTTTGTTGAACGCGTATTATCACGGATGATTCAGTTATTTTTGCGTCATTTAACCCATTACAATTTCCTCTTTTCTCTGGTGTTAGGCAGGGATTTTTACACGTAACTGTTTTACCCCTGTACTTGAATTTTAAAAGCTTTGTTTGTTCAAAAGAATTTTATAAGGCAGTAATTATGCTAAAATGGCTAATGAGCTCAAAGTCATTATGCACGTTATTAAAAATTAGAATATATGAGCAATACCTATCAAGCATTCATGATTGTATTCATCATTATTTATCCGTCATTGAACATGCAGTAGTAAAAATATCATTAATAAAACATTAATAAATTTTTTATGAAGCTTCACTCTGTTTAAATGCGTTCTAGGTATTCGCAGCGCCGGCGAATTTTTACTTATTAATCGTTGAATGCTATAATGATAGTTATATTAAACATTACTAAAATTTAAAAAACAAACTTATTGTGTACGTACTTTTCAAATTGTTCTTATTTCCAAATAAAAACTTCATTAAAATAATGGCTGGTTCCAATGTACAGAAAAATCGCATTTTCAGCTTTGTTACCCCACTATTTAATGCTTGAAATCAATTCATTCTGGTATTCCACATAAGCATTATTTTATATAGAAATTCAGTACTTTACAATGTGGAAAGGTATTATTTGCGAATCACTGGCTAGTGCATCTAAGACCTGCCACACCATGTCTATTACAATAATTTACATCTATAACTGCCTCTAAGGGACAGTTAGGTAGCTTGATTCGGGCTGGTATACATAAATTGCAGTACAAGATAAATATATATATATATATATGTATATATTTAATATAAAATTCTACGCTATATTTTTTCCGGTACGCGTTTTCAGTTCTTTTATAACAGTAAAAAGAAAAAACGTAATTTGATTTATTGTTCTATATTTTCCAGTTTTTGTGTGATTTATCTATAAAGTGCTCTGAATCAAATCCTTTATTCATTTGACTAATGGGGCCAAATAACCTTCTACACATCTCTGACCAGGCATAATGAATTCTTTGCTGTTTGTAAAAATCTCATTTCGTTACCCTGCAGTGCTTGTGATATCGAAAACGATTCGGGGGATGACAGGTCATTTAAGATTTTTTTTTTTTTTTAAAGAAAAAAGTTAAATTTGTTACTTTTGCATGTTGAATAATGCACGTTTAATCGTTAGTAATCATTTCTTAATTCACCTTTGTATTTAACAGATGGTTTTAACCTCAGACATAATTAAAAAAAAAATTCTTTGGATTTTTAATACTTTCAAACATAATTAAAAGTGCTTATGAATCCAGTCCGTCTGTCTGCGTGCCCAGATCTCCGTGCTCTAACTCGCGTAAATATACTTGGATTGACATGTAGTTTTTATATGTTAACCAGGTTCACTATTGAATCTTTCCTACCGAAAATGATGTATATAAATTCTATACAGTATAGTATATGGGGAAAAATTGTTTGCGGTGCATTTGGTATAATGTGCTGATTTCGATATCTCATTTTATTACATAAGGGAAAAAAATAATATTCTGTTGGCAAATGTTCATGTTGATGCATAATTTTACGTTCTTGTGTAATATATAAGCACTCGTGCATAACTTTAAATATGTATGTGTATTTTTAAAAAAGTAATTCAAATATACACTTTAAAAAAATTTTTAAGCCATTATACATTTTTATATATTTAAAAATATAGAAAAAAATTATGCTAATGTGCGCATATGCAATTCCATATAAAAAAAGTGTCTATTAATAATATTTACGATTAAACAATTGCTTTTAAATTACATTATCTTAAATGAAAATCTTCGTAGACAAGTACCAGTCTGCAATTTGATTACGCTGAGTATCATCACCAGAGGTATTCGGATAAATATATATACCACAGTCTCTTTTTATTACTGCATTAAAATTTCCTGTTATAATTCAGGTGAAACTATATACTGGGTGATTCATAAGTCCGGTGCGAAAATAAAACGCGTTAAAAAAAGATCTATGGATCGGTGAGACATGCGGTTTACAGATAAAGATTCAGCGTGGTACGGGATTTCGCATGGCACCAACAAAAATATTAGTTCAAAATATTGATGGCAGAGGGCGCTAGTACATATAATTCCATATTACTCACAGAACGCAAGGTTTGGATACAAAAAATTGTGCATGTAGCTGTGATGTTTTAGTATTTAGTATAATGTTTCAGTAGTATTTTTTTTTTTAATTATGGCCATTTTTTCCCCATTCTGATCAAAAAATCAGAGTTCTAAGTTTTTACGGCTGCTCTTTCATCTTCACCTAACACTTCATTTATAATGACTGTTTTATAATAATGGAAGCCATCAGCCCACCAGGTCCATTCGAAAGGTATAAGTTCGATTAACTCGGATAATCGGAACTCTACTGTATCTATATTTATATACATATATATTTTGTCATCTGGGGCGACACTAAATTCTGAAAAAGCAGAATTCCTGTTTTCTAGTAATTGCATATTTTTTCATAACAATATAGATTTAAAAGTCAGTAGAATCAATTTCTCGAAGTTTTTAACTTAATTGTGTCAATTAACGATATTTTGACAGTGACTACAAATTTAATATTATTTCTTTTTAAGAAATATTTTAAATAAAAAAAAAACTAAACCTGTTGCTGTACGATCCATGAAGGATCAGGGTCTACATCGCGCAACTCTGTTTACTTGACACTGGGCACCGAGGTGCTATGCAACATGTGCCGAGTTCAGGTGGTCAGCCCAACGCGCGACTCTCGGTGTTTAGTTCCCAAGAAAGCTTGGTACCCATTTTATCGACTCCGAAGAGATGAAAGGTTGAGTGAACCTTGCCCAGCCGGGAGCAGAACTCACGACCTGTAGCTTGGCAGGCAGGTGTGCTGACCACTACGCTACTGGGCTAAAATCAAAATCGAATGACCTTTTTTTAGAGACGAGTGTGCCTGTAAATTAAGTACACCTATTACGACTACGTAAGTTAATGGCTATTATATTGAATTTTAATTAAAGTTCTGTTGTAAAACGTGTAAAAAAGTTGAGTAAACACGATAAATATATTATAATAAAGTGAAAAATCATTTAATATCAACGGAGTTTTAATGATGTATTTTATCACAATGAGAATGATAACATATTTCAAAACACAGTACATTAAGTTAAAAATATCAAAAACCAACATATTTAAAACAAATTATTGCAGAAAAAAGTATCTTTTCATCAAAATGCTTACAAGTTTAATTGACATTTGATAACAAAGAAACGTCGTTTTCTTTAAATATATAATGCAGTTTTCAAATAATTTAAAAGTAGCTGGCATGCCTCTATTGTCAAAGTTGTTTATGTAAAAGTTATTTTACTTATTTGCAGAATATCACAGAAATATGTAAAAAATGCCTGTAATAACTTTGCATTATATTTTATTGCAATCAGTCATGAAATACTGCTTTCATATTCTGTTTATACAAATAAAATAAAGTTGTATGTGTGTCTGTCTGTCTTTCTGACTGTGTGCGATCTGTAGGAACATTTACTGCGCGTAGAGGTGTGAAAATTTCGATCAGGATTCGATTTTTCATTCTCTGATTATTAGTCGAGATATTCACAATTATATAAACTCACAATTAAAAAGGATGAGCCGAAAAAACATCGGGACTGGCGTTCCAGATGCCTGTTTTGAAAAGCGGAAACAGGGTAGATCCGAAATTTAGATAGCGGCCTTTTATTTTTCCCAATATTGCTAAACGTGCATCTGCGAAACCGTTCAAAATACGAAAATCGAAAAACACCAAACTACACCTACGATCTTCAGGCTGTCTAGCGGAGCTATAAGTTTAAATAACATTAATATTAACCCTTTTAAAAAATTAATTAAGAAGGGTTAAAATTAAGCCCCCCCCCAGGTTTTTGAAATCCGCACCCGCTTAAGAACCGAAATATGGAAAACCGATTAAACAAAATTAAAAATCGTACTTTACTTCAATCGTAAAAATGTATTTTACTTTATTTTAATTTTACTTCCATCATTTGCTTCAGAATTCACACTTCTCAGTCTTTGCTCATGACAAAAATATACCACTTTTTTAAAAGACTTACCTAAATTGGAAAATCAAAATTTCTTTTGTTACATTTTGCATGGATATTTTTAAATTATTTTTGAAAAAAGTCTCAAATCTCAATAAATTATGTTGTTTTGCTTCAATCAATCAATATTGTTTCTAAATTCTGCCACTTACCATACGCGAGTTTATATTCAAAATAATATTATAAATTACTCAATGAACAAGTGATCTTTCTTAAATACATACAATATATGTACAGTAGAACGCCGTTAATCCGAACTAATTGGGACAAGCGCCTGATTAAAAAAAAATTCGGATTACCCGAAATTCCAATAAAAATGGAAAAGAAAAAGATGTGTGGTAAAAAAAAAAATAAGTTATAAGTACTCAGCAGTACAGCAAACATCCTCTAATCCGGCATCCTAAGGTCCGGCATGCTGGATAATCCGTCACGACTTTCATAAAAAAATAATTATCATTCTTTAATTACTCCTGATATTTATAATAATCAAATGGAACTTCAGAATCAGGAATTACAAAACAAACCATTACAAAAGGTTCAAAATCGTGAATATATAAATAGCTCAGTCACCACATCGACGAGGGGAGAAGAAAAACACATTTCTGTAGATAATTTGATAAATCAAACTGTTGAAAGGAAAAATAAATTTTTATGATCTGTTTTAAATACTTTTTGCATTTGAGGAAAGAATTTTTTAGTGACTGGTAAACAAACTGATATTCGTGATTGTTTTAAAGTGGCTTCTACGAGTAGGCTTACAGTGCACGTTTTCATTTTATATTCGTGTACATATGTTGCACTTTTACATTATTGAGTATTTTTTTATTCTTTTCAAGCTGTTTTAAAAATAAAAAACATGCTTTACTGCCGTTTTTAGATTAATTCTAACTTCTACACGTTTTTTCCGACATTCATCTTGTAATCTCGAAAATTTCGCAATCCTGCATGCTTCGAGTCCAGAACGAAACTAAAGTTGAAATAAATAAAGTCGAAAATAAAATCGGATGGATTAACCTGAATTTCGGATTGGCGGGGTTCTACTGTACATATATGATTCATTGTGATAAAATAATAAGCATAGCTCAATTTCTCACTTCATATTTGATTTATGCAGGCGTCAGGAAGAACTGCAAAGGCCAAATTTTTGTTTGTTAATTTTGAGATGCTGATATTAAGATCAAACAAAAAATAATTAATAAGAAATTGAGCTATGCACTATTCTTTTCTTTTTAAAAAACCTACTTTAATTTACTTTAACCCTTTCCGGCACGGGCAATTTTTGTTGTAAAATGATGAAATGATTGACTGACACCGGAATTTTAAAACGACTTTTATAGGAATTAAAAACATGATACTTTAAATGTTCATTATAAAAACAAAATTTTACTAAAATATTCTTGGTGCCGTACGTAAGTTTGCAATTAAAATTAGGTATCCCGCCCCGGGCACACTGTGCCGGAAAGGGTTAAAGGTATTCATAAAAAATAAGCCATGTTCCAATATTTTTGTGATAAAAAAAAACATACTTTAATTTATATTTGAAGAGGTGAGTTTCAAAACTCGCCATATCCAAAATTTAAAAATCAGAGTTTTCTCTAACAATCTATTCTATTGTTAAGCCTGCATCGCAAAAAGTACCATAATCTGCCAAAAATCTAGTTTTATTGTGTATTTCTGGCATTGTAGAATCTTGGTTTACAATGAAAACCAATGGAAGCAGTCAGAGGTTTTTCGCGAATTCACAAAATTTAATTTTATGATAAGGCGAGTTTTGAAACGCACGTCTTCATTTAAATTTTCCTCCAATATTTGCATGAAAATTTATTCTTTGTGCGTTTTGCTCAACACAATTATACCACATTTTTTAAACAGACAACCACAAATTAAAATTTTACGTCGTTACAATTTGCATCAAAATTAGTAATTACTAAAATCTGGGTCTTCTAATCAGTAGCCGATACCCAATATCATGATTCTGCATTACCTCCATTAGTTACTTTGTTTCTAAATTACATTACTTGCGTTATATTAGATTATATTCAAACAGATTCCATGCATTCATAAATGAACGCGGTCTTTTAAAACATATATAAGCATCAATTAACTTATAGCGCTTCGGTAAAAAATATCATGTTAACATTTACATTTGTCGATGCATGTGCCGGGAACATTTTCAGAAATTCAAAAGTTATTTGTTACTATGGAGATACTGATACTAAGATAAAAGCCTTCATAAGAAATCAAAGTATGCATATTTTTTATTATAACAAACCTATTATTTTAACTTTACTTTAGTTTTGCTTTCATATCTTGAAACGCAATTTTTTACCTCTCACTCTTCCATGAAGGCTCAAGTTTATACTTTTTTTAAGTACATGGATAAATTATAAGATAAATATTTCGTTTGTTACATTTTGCATCAAATTAGTACTTACTAAAATTAGAGCTTTCTAATCTAATCAGATTATTATGATTTTGTATTATTTCAGTTAGTTTTTTTCTAATTTACTCTAATTACGGTATTAGCGTTTATGCTCAAAATTCATGCATTTGTTAGTGAACAGCTAGTCTTATTAAGCACACACACAAACATATCTGTTTGCTTGTGCAATTTAAACACATTGCACTTTAATTAAATTAACGTTATTAAGTTTAACGTTTGACATTTGATAGATGCATGTAGCAGAGATATTTTCAAAGAAATTAAGGTAATGCACTGTTATTTTAATAAAGATCCAACAAATACAAAAAAAATATATTTATATCTTATTAAATCATGTACTACAATTTGTTTTTCTTATTTCTTAATTTTTGTCATATCTTGCATGAAAATTTATACTTCTAACGCTTTGTTCAAGGGACAATTGTACTATTTTTAAAATGGTTAAACATAAATAGAAAAACAAAATTTTCACTTGTAGCAATTTGTACCAAAGTTAGTGCTTACTAAAACCCGGCCGTCTAATCAGTAATCCAATCTTATTAGCATAATTTTGCCTTATCTCAATTATTTAACTATGTATCTAAATTACCCTACTTATGTTACAAGAACAACAAGTTCTCAAACAATTTCATGCATTCGAAAATGAACAAGTGATCTTTTTAAACATATATGTATATAAATTAACTCATCACATTTTAATAGTAAATAGTATTTTAATATTTCAGTTCCTTTTAACACTTTACATTTGATCTATACATGTGAGAGGAATATTTTCAAAGATACAAAAGTTACACGTTACTACTTAGATGCTAATACTGAGATCTAATAAGTGCAAAATACATTAATAAGAAAGCAAAGTGTGCATTTGTTTATTACAAAACCCCCACTATATATGCTTTTAAATTTACTTTGATATCGTTCATCAAAATTTATATTTCTCATCCTTCAATCAAGAGAGAAGTATATAACATCTTTTTTTTTTTATATATATATACATAAGTTAAAAAATCAAAATTTCATTTGTTACATCTTGCTTTAAAACCAGTACTTATTAAATTTGGGTTATACACACACACACACACACACACACACATATATATATATATATATACCTTAGTGCGCTTAAATTAAATTAACATTATTCCTTTTAACGTCTTACATTTGATAAATGCATGTGCCAGGACGGATTTTCAAAGAAATAAAGATGATGCATTATTGCTTTAATAATTCAATCCGACTATCCAATAAGTGCAAAAATTATGCACAAAACATTAAATCTTCTACTACTGTTTTTTTTTTTTTTTTATTATGAAAAGGCCTATTTCAATTTATTTATAATTTTACTTCCATCGTATTCATCAAAATGTATACTTCTCATTTTTAACAAACGAGAAAAATATCCCACTTTTTTTAAACGGATATACATCAATAAAAAATAATCGAAATTTCGTTTGTTAGAACTTGCATAAAATTTAGTACTTATTAAAATTCAGATATTCTAATTTACTATTAGTACATTAAAACTTTGAAATTAATTACTTGGGTTTCTTAACCCCACTACTTATTATACTTTATGAGTTTCTAGTCGGACAAATTTCACGCATTTGTAAATGAGCAAGATTTTCAAAAGAAACAAAATTACTACTTTTTAAAGAAAGATCAAACGTAAAAAAGTATCTGTAATACATTACTATGCACTACTTTTTATTTTGTCCTATTACAAAAATCTACTTTATTTTTAACTTTATTTCCATTTCATGCATTAAAATGTATTATTCTCACGTTTTGATCAAGAGACAATCAAGAGACACTTTTTTTATAAATTTCCATGACTCCATCACACATCTGTGATTCCTCACAGCTGTAAATAATTAATGTTAACTGTGCGGGCAGTTTAATGAAATTTTAATTTATAATGTAATTTTTTCTATTATTTAGGAAGACGTGCAAAATCTTGAAAACTTTTTTTTTTTATAATCGAATATTGTTCTATAACTGTCATAGTGATGCTCTTTTATCTAATGTATAGCTGATTTTTATTTTTATTTATTTATTTATTTATTTTTGGGGGGAGGGGCTTTTAATTTATTTGATTGTGAATGAAAAGCATGTCCTTTGTGGAAATATAATAGTTCAGATGCACTTTCTTAGATGACTGTGAATATCTTACTTTAAGTTTTGTTGCAAAATGGTTTCGCACATTTTACATAAATTAAAAATATCAAAAATTAGTACTTACTAAAATCCGGGTCTTCTAATCACTAACCCAATCAGATTAGCATAAGAAGTGACAGACTCGGCTGCGAAAAGGAGAACGGGAAAAAAGTATCAAGCACTCTTCCAGGTGCATCAGTCTTTCCGGACTGTTACAGAAGTGTCTTAGCGAGTCGCTTTACCTTTAATGTTATTTGTTTCTGCGCAGACGCTAACTGCGATCGAAGCCAGAGTTTGGGAGCAGGGAAGTTTTCCGAGGGTTCAGGCTGTGGAAATATTCGATACGCATAGGGGGTATTGGTAGTGAGTTTTTGTTGAGACAAATTGTTCGGAAATGAATTAAAAACTATTTATTCTTGCTAACAGATATTGAGTATCAAGTGATACCTAAAACAGAAACAATGAAAAATAATCTTTGAACATAAAAATACAAATTTTATCAATTATTATTGTATTACTACAGTATATTTTACTATACAACATGGTTATAATATATTCTATTATCATATACAGGGATATAAAAAATTTTAGGATAAGTGCAAAACCCATATAGCTATATTTATCTTTTTTATGTATAAAACTTCACGAAATTGTTAGTTTCATTTTAAAATATTTCAGTTGGTCTTACAAAAAAGCGAAACGTGGAGTAGAATGTTCAAAATCATTATATATGCTATGGTGGAATCGTAGATTCTATTAAAAAGTAGGTTCTTATTTTGAAAAAAATAAAATTACTTTAACCGTAAAAATTATATAAATAGTGGAAAAAATAAATAATTATAAAACAAAGAAAGCAATGATATGTAATAAAATGAAAATCTCATAAAATATATGAATAAAAATCCGTAATTTAAAATACAACAACCATATGTCATTCTAAATTTATTAAATTTCATTGCAATTATAATTGCCATAATAGATATTAAAATGGGTACCTTTATTGAAAAGCACTTAAATTTCTAAAATATATTTATTAAAAGTTTTGTTATTTAAATGCAACGCTATAAAATAAACTCTACAATAAAATTAGAAACACATAATTAATTACTAACTATAAACTAAGGTTAAAGAAAAATTTAAAATTTCTGATTTAGATATTTGTAATGAAATGCATTGAATAATCTCTTAAAAATTGTATTAGTATTTTCTTAATATGAATATATGTCATTTAATTAAATTTTAATTTAAATATTAACTGTTCGTAAATTAAAGTAAATTACAGCTATGAGTGCAGAAATACAAATATCCATATGAGTAGCAGTAAATTCAATGGTAACATTTGATAGCCCATCTCTACAATGTATTCAAGATTTAATTAAATAGAACAATAGCTAAATGTTACTACAGTAACTTTTAACCGTTTTAGGGGCAGAAAATTTATGTTCGTAAACTGGTGAATTAATTGATTTACACCAGAATAGTCAAACGAATTGCTTAGAAAATAAAAACTGATTATTAGCAATTTCATTAGAAAAGCAAAATTTTATTAAAATATTCTTGGTACCAATTGTTAGTTTTGGAATTAGGTGGCTAGACCGTCTACCCACCGCCCTTGAAAGGGTTAAATGAACAGGCAGAAACGTTAAAAAAATCTCACTAAACATACTTATAAATGCTCATTAAGTATAAAATCATTTGGAGTGAATTGAAATAAGATGCAATATGAAGCAATAGATATGCGAATTTTTTTAATATCAATGTATATAATTTAAATGCATTTTGATTTAAACATTAACTGTTCATAAATCAAAGGATATTCTAGGTGCAGAAATACAAATATCCTTATGAGTAAGAGTAAATTCAATGATGACATTTGACTACCCACCTTTACAATGTATTCAAGATTTAATTAAATCAAACAGTAGCTAAATGTCAATACAGTAGCTTTTAAATGGACAGGCAGAAAAGTTGAAAAATCCCACTAAATATACTTATAAATGCACATTAAATCAAAATCATTTGGGATCAATTCAAATAAAGTGAAATATCAGGCAATATGCATAAGAATTTTTTTTAATATGGATATGTATAATATAATTAAATTTTGATTTAAATATTAACCGTTCGTAAATGAAAATATATTCCAAGTATTAGTGTAGAAATACAAATATCCCTATGACTAACAGTAAATTCAATGGTTATAATTAACAAACCATCCATGAAATGCATTCAAGTTTTAATTAACCATTTCAGGTCTGGTGTACTATTAATAGTATATATCTTTTCATCGAGTATTAGTCTGTCTTAAAAATTACTTTTGTTACTATCTACATATAGTAATGATAGCTTATGGCTATGCTTTTCTTATTATGACTTATTTATGTTTTGACATTTAGTAATAACAATAATAAATAAAAGTTTGCATAATTCTCTTTGCTCCGTTGGCGATTCCTTTATTTTATGCATATATTTATCTCTTTAAACTTAAAATATATATTACTTTTCTGAAGGCATCATGTGTGATAAAACGCAAAAAACATTAAAAAGTTGTAATATTTGTTAAACCCTGTTGTAATACGATATTTTCCAAACGTCTCTAAGAACTCTTTCTTAACCTATTATCATATAAATAAAAATTGAATAGTACACAAAATAAGTACATTCGTTAGATGTCAGACAATGAGATAAACTTTAAACTTCAGTAATTATATTTGGATAACTGCGATTAACATTATTAAAGTAAAAGTAATTTTGTTCTCAAAATTTAGAAAAAAATCGGACTCGAAAGGGTTAAATTTTACAGTAAACAAAATGTTAATACGGTAGCTTTTAAGTGAACGGACAGAAACGTTGAAAAAACCCACTGAACATACTGATAAATGATGCGCATTAAATCTAAAATAATTTGTAGTCAATTGAAATAAGGTGTAATAAGAAGTAATAAGCATAAAAAAACAACTTAAGTAAATCCGAAGAATGTAAAGGAAATGAAAGCTCTAATAAACACACTGTATAAAAACCCATGTTTTCTAATCTACGAAAATACAATATAAATATATAATGAACGATAGAAGAAAACCTTCCGAGATTCCCTCTATTCTGAAAAGCGTTTTTTATCTTTATAAAACTCAGAAATCAATATATTTTCGAAATATAAAGAAGCAGTTATAAAAACAAAGCTTCTTCCTCTGTCACTGATTGTTAGAAACTTTTTCAAGTAGTTGTTATAATGCGTTTGGTTTTTAAACTAAATTGTAAAATGCACTACTTAAATATGAAGATAGGCAGAGTAATAAAGTCAAATAGGAAAATATATATTTAATAGAAATACGATCTAAAATGAACAACCTACATATTACATGTTAAAATATAAACTAATAAAAAACAGAACATAATTTAAAGACGGTTGGCAAACAATAAGTAGTTCAAAGGGAGGTTGCACTTGAACATAGAGTTCAACAATCAGTTTTCCCAAACCGGATTATCGTTTTCTGCCAATTATTTTATTCAGATGCTTAAATTCTCAGTTAAACATTTTCAGCAGCATGACTCGGTTTATACTTGCAGAAGTGACAAGGTAATATTAATTTTAATGCTACGGTTAATGCTGTTAATTTATCATGTTTGTCTATAAAACATATTTGTTGAACATAAAAATTTACTTAAGAATTGATAGGATATGATGCAAAAATAACAAACTATCATCGTTTCATTCCAAAAACCTGTATTCCAGATTGAAAAAATGGATTAATACACTACAGGAAACGACAACCATGGCAGCAAAAAAAACATTCATTGTATCAAAGATTTTTTAAATCTCCAAAATTATTTGAGAGAAAGATCGCTCTGAGGAATTGGCGTAACTTGGAAGAGATTATTGTTTGGGCTCACAACCATTGTAGATCAAGTGCATTTTGAAAAAAAACTGATATAGTCCATTTTGAAGGAGCATAAAATCTGTTTTTTTATTCACTACACTGTAAAAAAAAAAATACTATCAGTTTTCCTGTAGGAATCGGAAAAATAGTTGCCTTTATCGTACCGGAAAAATTTTCCGACCAAGCTCGGAATAAAATCCGTAAAATACCGTTTTATTGACTATTTCCTTTTTTTACGGATTTTATTCCGAGCTGGGTCTGAAAATTTTCCGGTACGATAAGGGCAACTATTTTTCTGATTCCTACAGGAAAACTGGTCGTATTTTTTTACAGTGTACCATAGTGAACCAAGTCTGTAAACAGATGCCATATTTGAGAAAGTATGTGAAAACAGGTTTGGTTCACTGTGGGAATAGATAAAACAGATTTGATGCACCTTCTAAATGGACTTTGTCTACACTCTAAAAAAAATCCGACCAGTTTTCCTGTCGGAAGAAATCGGAAAAATAGTTGCCCTTACCGTACCGGAAAATTTTCCGACCCAGCTCGGAATAAAATCCGTTAAAAAAAAGGAAATAGTGAATAAAACAGTATTTTACGGATTTTATTCCGAGTTAGGTCGGAAATTTTCCCGGTACGATATGGGCAACTATTTTTACGATTCCTACAGGAAAACTGGTCGGATTTTTTTACAGTGTACTATGGTTGTGAGCCGCTCATATAAGACAGAATTTTTAGTTTTGTTATATTAAGTGGGTGCTTTTCATGCTAATTAAATGGACGTTCTCTGATCATATCATCATATCATATCTGATCTCAATGGAAATTTTCTGATAATGAAAAATATTCATATAAGAGCTACAATAGATGATATATAAATTATTCTCAGCACACACACTCAAAAACACAACACAAATAATTAGTATATTTCAGCATAAATATATTGATACTTAACTTTTAAAATTTCATTTTTATACTAGATTCATAACGACCCTCTGAATATGGTGATATAGTTTCTTGTTCCAAAAGTGTGCGTTATACGCCTGAATATATGGTATATACTACTAAAATATTATTTCATTTGAAAAAAATGTATCGTTATTAAAACGCTCTTTAAAAAATTGCATTAACATATTAACATAGTCGAATAGAACTTATATGTTTTTTAAAAACAGTTACAAACGTTGTCATTAGTAATAATATTAGTTGTCGTTAGTAATCATATTGATGATTGAAACAACTTGAATAATAAATTTCGCAATTTTTCAGATTTATTAAATTTTAAACATCGCACAATTTTGCATTTTCAGACTGTCGAATAGATAAAAAAAAATGTTCTTTCAATTGCAATTTATCTGAAAACTGTATCTGAGCTTATTGATGTTTTATTGCTTATGCAATAAATTTCATGCATGATTTTCTTTAACGATACATTGCCGCCCGCTTTCGGAAGACTGAGAAGCACGCAATTGACACAATATGAATAGTTGTATATTTGTTTTAGGCTAGTATTCCATAACGAAATTAAAATTTCGTCAATAAATAAAAGAATAATATAAATAAAAAGCAAATTTAACAGTAATGTAATCGAACTGAGTGCGTATACTAAACATTGAAATTATCAGAATAAAAGCGATTTCTTTAAATTGGCGATTGATCTTTAGTGATTTATTTGTCTATTAACCGTACTGTAAATAAATATATATATATATATATATATACATATTTAACGTTACTCCATAAAATTGTGGCAACGTGCTGCCTCTAATTTTATGAGTAATTTAACTTATATAATGATGTAATTTAAGATGACATAACTGATGTAATTTTACACGTTAGTGTAACGTAATACCAGTTATATTATAGGTTAAATTACTCAATAAAATGGAGGCAGCAAGCCTTCACCCAATTTTATGGAGTAACGTTAGTTAATTTTTTTTACAGTGGGCTGGCATGCGGCTGATATGAAAGCACCGTATATAATAAATTTTAAAACTTTATATGAATACCATATTTTTATTTTTCATATAACAAAAGCATTTGGTGTTGTTGATGGGCAGTGAAAAGCATTATATTAAATGTAAAAAAAATATTAGAGTTCTTAATTACAGAATTTTCAACTATGTTTTGTACACCGAGTACACTGTAAAAAAAAAAAAAAAAATCTGTAGTTCTACAGATGTAAAGTTACATGCTTACTAAACTTTCACCTGTAACTGTACGAAAAAAGCTGCAAATCTACAAAACTAGTTTTTGTAAAGCTACAAAAATCTGTAACTTTACAAATGAATCTGCTAAAATTTCAGTAATCTTACTAAACTTTTATTTGTAACCCTGGCTGCAGTTACATGAAAAGTTCTCGGAATCCCAGTTTCCAAAAAAATTCTTAGTAACCTTACAGATTTTTTGATTTTCGGCGCAAAAGTGTGTCTGTTACATGAAATTTAGTTGTTGCCGTTACATGAAAAGTTCTAGGAATCCCAGTTTCCTAGAAAAACCTTAGTAACTTCACAGATTTTTTTTTACAGTGTAGTATATTCTGAAACCCGAGAAGTCCGAGTTGCATCCCCTGGTATTTCTTTAAAAAAAGACTCAATTTTATAAGTCTATATACAGTAAAATCTCCCTAAAGCGACCAAGTTCCGTTCCCATAAAAATTGGTCGCTCTGAGAGGTGGTTTCTGAACGGAGGTCATATTTAAATCTAGTTTTTGAGTGTTGAAAATAAGGTAACAAATAGTGTTACAAAAATTTATATTTGAAATTAGGAAAAAAATATATAAATTTAAGAACCAAAACAAAATATTAATTTAATTACACAAGTTAATTACTACAACGTTTTGAAAAATGCAAATATTGACGTTTGCTTTGATTTTACAAGTTTATCTTTTATAATTATTTTTCCAAACCCTTTCGAAATTAATAAATAGATGCAAAAATTTTATCGTCTTGAACAGGTAATGACATTTCCATTAAACTGTCTACTTGTTTGGGAGTTTCCTCATAGGATAGGGCAGGGGATCTATTGTCCGGAACTCCTGATTTGCCATCAGAATTAGATTCATTGCCTGAAAAGGCGCAAAGAGGTTTTACAGTTAAAAGTTACCAGAATAAAAAAAAATTCTAAAAAGTTAAAATTAAATTCTTAGAAACCTGGCTCAAACTTTCGATGAATAATGCGCTCTTCCAAATTTTCACACAAATCGTCGTAATATTTAAGTGTTTTTTCATATTAAAAGACATTGGGATCGTATTCTATTCCATCTACTTTAGACAGTTCGATGGATTCTTCTTTTACAGGATCAATGCTTGCCAAAGCAAGAATGTTTTCTATTGACTCATTTGACAATCCATAAGCTTTAAAATTTCTTATGATAGTTTGAATTTGTCCATTATTCTCAGACGACGTCATCCAAGAAACTGCATCACTTCATTTTCTACAAACAAACTGGTCGCTCATGGAGAGAGTTCCACTGGGAATGGTCTCTGAACAGAGGTAAAATTATTATTGAGCCTATGGGAATAAATTTCGTTCCATGAAAAAAGGGTCGTTAATGGTCGTTAAGGTCGCTTAATGGAGGTGGTCGCACTGGGCGGTTTCACTGTATATATATAAATTTTTGAACATTTTTCATAGAAAATTTCGGACAGTTTTTTAACAATTTAAATTGCGGAAATTTACTTAAAACTCGTACAACCAACAGAATGAAATCGATGCCGGATTCACTTTCGTTTCATGTTTTCCCCAGAGCATGAAACTATGAATAAATAGGAATTGACATAGCCTCAAAATTGTGAAGATTCAACTGTAACTGGTTTCCCAGTGGCTCATTACCGCTGGGGAAAAGTACCATCAGTAAATTTGACTAAAATATTTTTCCTTATTTAAACGCATTATTGTTTCGGAATTGCAGCCATAATTATGGCCAAAAACAGATATGCATTTTTACCGGTGGAAGCTTACTTCGGCGGTAGCCATTCCCTGCGTTTCCGCCATATTGTGACAATCGAAATAATCTCCTGTCAATGTCAGTGAAAGATATAATAATTCCAGGGCTAACTTTCACCAGTAAAAATGAATAGAAATCTTTACCATATTTGTGAGAGATATTTTGCATGAACAAGCCGCTAAAATAAGAAAAAAAAAAATAATCAAAAGTTACTGGTGAAAGTTTGCTTTTTCAGTAATCAGAAATTGTTGATCCGGTGTAAATAAAAATCAGCCGCCATCTTGTGGCAACTTCCTCAGTTACTCCATTTGCAACTGATGGGCTCTACACTATATGTCTTCTCCTCTTTATTCATAACTCCATTCTACAGAGTTGGTGGCGCATGAAAAATATTCCATCGTGTGATGTGGTTGTAGTATGAGCATAGAAATAGAGAAGGACTTCACACGAAGTAGTGTTAATATCGTATCGCGACTTTGAATTTAAATAAGGCGATGGCAACGGCGTAGAATAGAGCCGCGTACATACCAGAGCCTCTAGCGGACAACGTTCATTGGCTGGATCTCAATGATCAAAGAGATTATTTGTAGAGCATGTTGAAACAGACGAACTAAGTAGAACCGTGCTATATAGTGCCACCTATTTCACACATTTTTCAAGGAACGATTTTCTTCTTCTAAGACCTATTTCGAGAGAAGTCCTTCTCTATACTATGTTCACTCTATTCTATGTTCCAACAGAGTGAGAAATGCTGGGTTTTAGTATCTTTCAGGCAGTGGCGTGGCGTGAAAATTTTCGGTGGTCATCGCAATTATTTATGTTTGTGGTGAAAAATTATTAACTCTAAAATTCAATGGTTGAATGTTCAAAAAAGAAGCTTTAAATCTTACCTTCACTTATACATGAACTCCAAATGTTCTGCTAAAACTGGATCGTAGAGTTTTAAAAGCTTATTAAGAGTTTTAAAATATTGCTTGGTCATCGCCGCATCCAGCGATGACCGGACGCCACGCCACTGCTTTCAGGGTACTTAGCGGCTTGTTCATGCAAAATTCTTTCATAAATATGGTAAAATTTTCTATTCATTTTTTACTGGTGGCAGTCAGCCCTCGAATTATAATATCTTTCAATGACACTGACAGGAGATTGTTTAGGTTGTCACAATATGGCGGAAACGCATTAGTGCGTAATGTCAGTGACCCTGGTTCCATCCCAGGCCTGGATACTTTTTCACTGTACGACTGTACGACTTTTTTAAGCAAGTTTTAGCCGTTTAATTTATATTACAAATATTAAATATATGTTTTAGAAGTATTTTGACAAGCGAAAAACATCAAGTTCCTTTCAAAAGGCTTTACAAAAAAATACGATTTTTTTTTTTTTTTTTTTTTTTTTTTTTTTTTTTTTTTTTTTTTTTTTTAACTATCTGAAAGGATCACGAAAGCGTCCCAAGCTCATAGGAGCAATATTTAGAATAGGGATTTTCAGACTGATTGAAAACGAATGTTATGCATACAGGCTTAAAATAATCTCATTTTTATACTTCACAGTATGGTTTATCTTATCTTTGTTTATAGTAGCAAAACTTTACCAATTATACAAATAGCATCATGATCAAAATGCAACTTTTTTTCGTCATTAGCACCATGTGGCGTAGAATATGTGTCATATAAAAATCCCTGTAACACCGATATTCCGCACATTGTGAGGAGTTTCAAATTGCAACTCCTCACAAAGTCCGGAATCTCTCACTTCAACTTGCAAATGACTGAAAATTAGTCAGAGAGATTTAACTGTAGTATCAGTAAATGACCATTGTATGAGAATTAAAAATGTCACGACTAAAAGAAGTCCCACGTTTTCGTCACCATTATGTCTGCGACACTTTTTCTATTTAAGAAAAATAGGGTTTAAGTGTAGAAACTTTTTAAGTTTGACCCAGCGATTCTGGTAAACCGACTATAGCTCAAACCGTCAAAGTCACAGAACTTTTCAATTCCGTCTGCTATTCACGTGGAAAAAGCAAAGAAATTTTGACAATCGAATAGTTTGAAAATGTTTTGTATGTGTTCCGCATCCTTCCACGCTTCTTATACTTTAATTACTTAAGAAAAACTCTTTCATGTCTTCTTCTTTCCATGCTACTTTGTATTTATCCGCTGTACAGCCGCAGGCATGTTCACAATACCTACTCGTTTCAGATCCTTGAACTTTCTGATTGGCTCCCCAGATTCAGATATCTAGACCATACAGACTTTGAAAGTATTGGAAGTGGTGGTCAGAGAATTAAAAAATTGTTCTAAGCTATTTCAGAGTGAGTTCGTGGTATGCCGTGTGCTTCCCGTACTGTAGAATACAAACTGTACCAAACCAAACAAACGTAACTGCTCGAATACAAACAGAGGAAAGTTTAAAAAAATATATTTCTTTATTTTTAAATATTTAATAAAGTTATTAAAAATAAATTAAATAAAAAAATGGAATTTTTTTATTTTTAAATATTTAATTAAATTATAAAAAATCATTTTAAACAATATTAGCAATTTATATAATGAATGTTTTTTATTAAATATTAGTTATAGTGATTGCGGTTTTAATGAATTCCATGTATTTTGCAGATAACTATTTTGAGAGTTAGATGCATACATTGATTTTTTTCAAACATTAAAAAAGCGAAAAAAGCGCTCACGCATAAACAACAACAAAAATTAATTTAATTAAGATAAAATAAATAAACAAACATCAATTTACAGTATTTAAAAGCTTTCGCACAAATAAATACTAACATTCATAAAAATAACATTCACATTCATCTAATATCACTTCTGCATTAATTTTCAGCAAGCGTGTAAGCGTTTTTCTTCAACGAAACCAATTTACTTCAAAATGCAGTAAGGGGACAGATACTAACTTCCAAAAACCTCACTGATTTGTTTGTAATGTCTGCTTTTAAAACACTGGGTCTGATTTTGTCCATTGATAAACTTGACCGAGATTTTCTACCCCTTGATTTTATGTATCAGTTTGGAAGAGTTTTGTGCAGAATTATGGATCAAAAATATAATTTGTGTCCATAAAGAAGTGATACATATAGATAGATAGCTAGATAGATAGATAGATAAATGTTTGAACTGAGGGTGGTTTTGGGTTCTAGGGGTTCATGATCGGACTAGATCTGCAAATATTTTTCAGAAATTCCGACATAGGGATATTGCAATAGGTAGTATTTCTTTCGAAATCTATCTAAAAAGGTAAAACATCTTAATAGTTATTTTGAAACGCAATAAATATATCTAATACATTAAACTAGAGATAAAATAAATGAATTCATTTATGTAGTTTTCGTCAGTATTTTTCACACTCACTATGTTAAGAAAAGTTTTTTAAAATATTACGTCATTTTCGCAACAAGAATATAAGGTAAATTTAGATTAATGAAATGGGGATCAGTGTAATTAACAGCGTTGTTGCTCATACATCCTTTCTTAAGTCTGATTTAAAATTAAATTTAAAATTAGTTTAGCAGAACAAAAGGGGAAAAAGTAATCATTAACATTTTATTCTGTTTTAATTTCTTCATATGCGCCAAGTCCGTAAGCCAGATATTACTGAAATCGATAATATTCTGACGTCGCCACTGCTCCAAATGTGCAATTATTTAGTTCAATTTGTTGAAATATCATTTTATTTAAGGAAACACTTTTCCCGTTAAACTTTCCTTTGAGTTTTTCATAAACCTTGTTGACATTTTATTAAATGTTTTTATGATGAGAAATGATTTAATTAAGCAAACACGACTTTTTCGTAGCATAATTTAAAAAATTTAATTAAAGAAAAAAAATTAAAGCACACTTTTTATTTCAATTTTAAACGTTTTTAAATATTTTTTGTTGAATTCATTTTTTAAAAATGTGTTAGATAACTTTAAGAATGAGATTACATAAAAGTTAATTGGTTTAAAAAAAATTTAATTAAACGTCAATACATTTGTAAAAAAATACAATGAAACTAACTTCTCACTTAACCTATAATTTTTTACAAATAAATTATTTATATTACTGAAAGTCTGATTCGTAGTTTCAGTAAATGTGCCATAACCCATTCTAGGCCCCTTTTTAAATTACTTTTATGTCACATATTCTTATGAGAACAGTCAAGGTTTTTGTGAATTATAGCGAATATTAATTAAAATCTGATATGGGTCGTATACAACTCGATCCACTATATCTTAAGAGATAGGCTTTAAAACATTCTGGATGATGCAGATACTCCCGACATGTCTCACACAAATATCACTTGACGTGATATGCTTTACAGCGATTTCGTTTCTCAGAAACGTGCCATACAATTAGATAGCCAATGTTGTCAAATCTTGTCGAAGAAGACACTGTGGTTGTAAGATATTGTTACTCCCTGTACATTGAGTGCTCTAATAAACTTTATGAAGACACTTTTCTCGATTTTTTTCAATGTGCCTTTAAAATAGCTACGTTCTGGTGGTACTTTTAAATACCGTTAAAAATGTAATATAATATTTATGTAATAAATCTAATAAAAGTAGACTTTGCGTTTCACTCAAAATACTTTGCTTGATCACATTTAGAAAGCACAGCCAAACAATCGAAATAAGTGTTTTTCAAAGTGGTTATTTTTCAACCATTTTCGTAGTTTTAATTTTTCTCTTATTAAAAAAAGTTATATGTAATATTTACAACTACGAAACCTTTCCCTCTATAGATAGGATCATAATTAGAGATCGACCGAAAATTAGGTTTCGTTTTCGTTTTCGGTCCAAAATTTGAGTTTCGCCGAAAACGAATTATCGGCGAACACGCGGTTGAAATTTCGGTCGGACCTTAACTTAATCGAAACTATCAGTATTCCAAAAATCTCGTTTCTTCCTTCGGGATCTTCAACATTAATCATAGATTTGAGCTTTATCGGTTCAAATGAAACTATATATTGCTACGAACTCCGTTGTTTATAATTATCAGTCATGATTGACTCAAGACGTGAATGCAAATTATAAAGCAACAATGCATATATAACTAAACTTTTTCACGTGCTCATTAAAATCTGCAGACATAACAGTAATAGAAAATTTCAAGTTTGAAACCGCAAAAGTGTTTCGAATGCTCTTTGAGAAAGTTCTAGTATAACAGATGATCATTTACAGAAATCATTATAAAAGATAAATCGAGGTGTGTATACATAAAACTAAAATATTTGTTAATTAAATGAAATTCGTGTAATTGGAACATCTTTCTGTGTCGTTGAGGAATTAATTACGTTTTATTTTATATGAAAATAAAAAGTTTTCGGTCTAAGGCACAGAGAGCCAATTCGGGCCACACGTATAATTAGTTAATAATTATGTATGTTTAATAAATACGATAATTAATTAATAATTATGCATATTTAATAAATACGTACAATTAATTAATAATTATGTATATTTATGTATGTATTAATTACTTTAATACATACAATTTAATTACTCTAAAAACATTTTGGACATTTTCGTTTTCGTTTTTGGCCGAAAATAGGAAGATCACCGAAATTCGGTTTCAGTTTCGGCCTTAAAAACCTGTTTTGGTAGATCCTTAATCATAATACATTTATTTACATTGTTGTATAGGATTTGCAAGAAATTTATAGCTGTATGATTTTTCTCGTTTAACCTAATTATATTTCCAAATATTTTACAAAAAATAATTACCTAATTATTAGATCCGTTTTAATGAAACAAATTATCAAAATTTTGTCAATCAAAGTTTTGTCACTTCGAAATTAATACACCGGGAAGCAGTTGTACATACCATCACTTCATCGAGTTGACGGCTGAAATTCCAAAATTAGTTAAAACTCGATTCGCATATTACGATACTTCGTGATTACGATACTACACCTTTACGATACTTCGTGAAAATGTATTGTGGACGTCTAAATTTATTTTTAGCAAAACCGCGGAAAATTTATATTTTCATCAGTTAAAAAAAAAAAAAAAAAAAAAAAAAAAAAAAAAAAAAAAGATGATGCCCAGGCGGCTGAAATTCTAGGATTAGGCAGAACACGATTATCATATTAAAATTCAACTGGTCTTCCAAGTCGTATCTTGGTGGAAAATACCTGTAAACCTGATTTTAGGGATTTACTGGTAGGTTAGCATTGTGTTTTCCTGCTCCTAGTCCTCCATGTTTTCATACCTTTGGTGCAGGAAAAATCAATGATAAACCTTCCGATAAACTACCAAAATCAGGTCGACAGGAGGTTTCCACCAAGATATGACTTGGCAGACCAGTTGAATTTTAATATGCTAATCGTGTTCTGCCTAATCCTAGAATTTCAGCCGCCAACTTGATGAGGTGATGGTCTCTGCAGTCACCTCCCGGTCTATAATGATATACTGAAAAAACACAAACTATAAAGAAAAAAAATATTAATTTAACTTATTCTGGTCCCAACCAGGAATCATTTAAACGTAAATGGATGTCGTAAAAAAGGGCCTTTTTCTCTTAGTTTTTATTAACGGATCTTTACGATACTTCGTGAAAATGTATTGTGGACGTCTAAATTTATTTTTAGCAAAACCGCGGAAAATTTATATTTTCATCAGTTAAAAAAAAAAAAAAAAAAAAAAAAAAAAAAAAAAAAAAAGATGAATATCGAGAGTCCCGTTAAATAAAAGTATTTCTAGATTTGAGAAACTATACAGGTTATCCCAAAAAGTCTGAAACGGGATTTAAATTTTTACCTTTCAGAGATTAGATATAAAATTAAATTTCAAATTGTTTAAAAGAAAAAGTTAGGAAATTTGATTGTATTTACGAAAAAGGTATGTCATTAATTTTTAGAAAGTTACACTTTTAAAATTCTTACACAAAATAGCTCAAATAGAAAAATTTCCTTTTTGCTGCAATACGATTATTACACAAGAGGTTCTTATCTGTATTTTAAAAATTGAATTCTTAAATATATATTGATAATCGGAAATGGAAATCATATCAAATTATTAATGCAAATGTGTAAGGTAGAAAAAACACGGATAATAGTACATATGCTAATGATTAAGAAAAGAAAAAAAAAAGATAATTGATGTTTTCAACAATATTAGAGAATAAGAATTACAAAATATTTATAGGAGCATTAATAGAAGTTCTCAGTTATGTTAACGAAGACTTAAAAAAATAGGGAAGTCTGGATTTAACCTAATTATTACTAATGCTGGTATTGTGTGTTTGAAATACAATGGCGACTCGACATGTATTTTCTAGAAAGTTTACTGTGCATTCTGACTGTTTACAGCGGGTATTTCAAACACTTTGACCTCCGACAAATTATCCGCGGCCCCCAAGCCTTCGATATTTTTCCTATGTTTGATTCAATTTATGTTTGATGCAGAAAATACATTGAAAAAATACATTTGCACTAATCATGAATTCGGTATTGCCATGTGGACGAAGTTTTTTATTCAAAATGTCTACTACTGTTTCAGAATGCTAATCTTAGTTTTATTTAATATCAGACATTCCGTGATTAAATGAAGAGAACATTACTAGAAACAAAAAATGGTAGCTAAACATAAACCTGTCGTTCGAGATGGCGAATATCAGAAAGTATAATTTATGTATACAGGGTGGTTAAAAAAATGGTTATAAAATGACATGGCAAATGAGGCATACAACAAGGATAAAAAATCACATAAGAACATAGGGTCGCAAACCACTTATTTAGTCGCAAATACAGGGCGTTTCATCCTAACTGATCCCGGGTTGTGGGTAATAATTTCGAGAAAAATAAAAACATTGTAATGGAACATTAAATACGTGAATTATCACATTGCTAACAAGGCGTAAACCAACATAGTGAAAAATGTCCAAGCCGGGAATCGAACCCGGGCCCCTGGAATAGATCTCCAGTGCTCTACCACTAAACCACAAGGACGATGCCCAGCTTGACATCTCTCACTTATATAAGTCGGTAAGGCTGCAACCACATCACTAGATGGAAAAGTCTTCATGAGCACACAATCTATCGTCCTTTGTGGGGCATCCTATGTGTTACCAATGTGTTAATTCACGTATTTAATGTTCAATAATTTCAAGCGTAATTTCACTGCTGAAAAGTAGTTGAAAAATTAATTAAAAATTGTATATTCACCGATGCTGTGTTTATTTGCGTCTCATGTTACGCCGCTAGATTGTGTGCTCAGGAATACTTTTCCATCTAGTGCTGTGGTTGCAGCCTTGCCGACCTATATAAGTGAGAGATGCCAAGCTGGGCATCGTCCTTGTGGTTTAGTGGTAGAGCACTGGAGATCTATTCCAGGGGCCCGGGTTCGATTCCCGGCTTGGACATTTTACACTAAGTTGGGTTACGCCTTGTTAGCAATGTCATAATTCACGTATTTAATGTTCAATAATGTCAAGCGTAATTTCACTGCTGAAAAGTAGTTGAAAAATTAATTAAAAATTGTATATTCACCGATGCTGGGTTCATTTGCGTCTCATGTTACGCCGCTAGATTGTGTGCTCATGAAGACTTTTCCATCTAGTGCTGTGATTGCAGCCTTACCGACTTATATAAGTGAGAAATGCCAAGCGGGGCATCGTCCTTGTAGTTTAGTGGTAGAGCACTGGAGATCTATTCCAGGGGCCCGGGTTCGATTCCCGGCTTGGACATTGTTCACTATGTTGGTTTACGCCTTGTTAGCAATGTGTTAATTCACGTATTTAATGTTCAAAAATTTCAAGCGTAATTTCACTGCTGAAAAGTAGTTGAAAAATTAATTAAACATTGTAATAGAAATACAACGATATGTACCTTGTTTTGTGTGAAATGTGATAACATCACGAAAAGATCTGGAAAAACACATTGCTCAAGCAATCGATGATATCGTATGAATTGATAATTGATCACAGTCCAAAATGTGGTACGTCAAGTGCATACTGCAAACTTCTACCACTTTTGTTTGGTGTTATCACATATACAACAATGGTGAGAATGTCTGTTAAATGTTTAATATAATATACTTCAATTTTCTGAAAGTTATTACCGTAAAGCGAAATTGAGTTTGAATGAAACACCCTGTATTTATGACTAAATAAGTGGTTTGCAACCCTATGTTCCTATGTGATTTTTTATCCTTGAAGTATACCTAATTTATCATGTCATTTTGTAAACGTTTTTTTTTTTTTTTAATTACCATGTATAACCAAATGTAAATAACTCATTTTAAAGTTTCAGCTCCCAAGAGATTGAGGGTGCAAAAATAACCATTTGGAAAGGTACAAATATACAAACCAGTGTTGCCAGATAGTCGAAAGTCAATTTTCCCAAAATTTCTGAAATTTTCCCCAAATCAGTGCTTTTTTAAAAAGTCCCCAAAGCAATTTCTACTCAAAAAAGTAAATTTTCAATTTTCATTTTTCCACTATGGAAAATGTTTACCTAATTTAAACTAATTTTTTTTCCCCAAATCAAGCCTTTAAAGAAAAAATTCCCCATTTATAAAAAAATAAATTTTTAAACTCCGCAGAATTTTGCATGCATATTCGCAGCTAAAGGAAGGGAGTGAGAGATACATTTTACAACAAGTTTGTTTACACTTGTTTTTTTAAATTGTCGCCAGTTAGAGCTTCATCTACACTTATACCAATAACATTTTCAAGGTTTAGACTATCTCTTAACAGTTGGGGTTTGAATGAATCTGAGATGGTGTTGGCATCATCTGCTTCTATCTGACTTAAGCTATAAAACATTGTTTTCGAATTTTTGTCATCGCTGCTGAAGCACCTAATCGTAATACAAAGCATCTTCGTTGTATCAATCAATGTGCTTTCGTCAATAATTAAAAAAAAAATAATCTGCTTTCGACATCTTTAATTAAATCTTTTAAAAAGCGCGGCAAATGAACTTTTCGGATACATCCTGGAGATTTAGTAATGTGAAGGTTTATGCCGTTTAAGACCACAGAATTTTCATTCAAGTTTCTTGTAAGGAGAACTATGGGGGCTACTGCTTTTATTGAACAATGCTCAATTATAATTATAAACGTAACAATGTGACTGTAGTGTGCAATTGCATGTCTTGCAAAAAGCTCTACTGCTAATTAAAAAAAAAAGTTAAAATTATTTTTATTTCTGTTGTATAAATCTATACTAATAAAATAAATGTGTACATGTGTTCGTGTGTCTGTCCACGGTGGCTAAGAAAATCTGCGGTACTTATTGATCTGAAAATTCAAGTGGGGATATTCCAAAGCAGGTCGCGCTGCACCTGCAATACGCATAAACTGTAATGTTGTAAACGATGAGCACGACCACGAGAATATTGATTGATATCTCTGATTTCTGTATTTCGTTTTCGTTTTCCATTTCAAAATTAAATTCGAGACAGATCCAGTGTTGGCAGATGACTAAAAGTGAATTTTACGTGAAAAAAAAATCCCCAAGTTTTCCCCGAAAAATGTTTTTAGCCCCCAAACATTTCCCCAAGAACTACTTGTCCCCAAAAAAATACCCTGAAGCTTCAAAATCCCCCAAAATGGGGTCAAAATCCCCAATCTGGCAACACTGATGCAAGCGGCAAATCTTGAATCTGAAACTTTATTAACATTATTTTTAAAATTTTTATAGTGTTTATTATAAATTGTTGTTTGTTTTATATTCGAATGAATAATTTATTTTACTGCTATCTTTGATTTAAATTCACATTGTAAATAGATGTGCAGTATTTATTAGGTACTAAAAATGTGCCTAAAAACTATTTGAATATGTCTGCAATTAAAGGTAATTTTAATTTTAAGGAAAAAAATAGCTTTTAAATAAGTACCTTTGAAAAAGACACGAATTTTCTTATTTTCGTGAAAAGAAAGAAAGAAAAATTTTTTTGGTCTTCCCCTGGCGTTTATGTATTCGAATTCCAGGTCATTTTCATCATTTAGGCTAGTAAACGTGTCACTGATAAAGAACCCTACGGGAACTTCATTTTTCTTCATTTTTATAAACGTATTAGTACTCACATACGTTTTACCAATTTTTATTTCTTTTTTTTTTATTATTATTACGTTAAAGTTCTTTACGAGTGCAAAGCTGACACTTTTGAAGCGACTATTTTTTAAAAGCGACTATTTTTTAAGCGACTATTTTTTTAATTCTATCTCGCACCACTTTCTTATAACAAAAATCTTTCTGAGATATTTTAACAGCATATGTAAAAGAAAACGTTAAAAAAATTATTTTTTTTAAATAGTGGTGCGAATAGAATACAAAAATAATCGCCAAAAATAATCGTCACAATTGTCAGTGTGAAAAAACACAATTAATTGAAAATAGAACATTATGAATTGACAAAATCCAATTTACAATCATTATATATTCAAACATAGGTAAACATTTTGTTAGAATTTGCAAATAATGCACTCATGAATACCATGAAAATTTTGGGAAAATATTTCCAAAAATTTTCGCGATATTCATGAGTGCATTATATGCAAATTGTAACAAAATTTCTACATATGTTTGAATATAAAAAGATTCTAAATTAATTTTTGTCAATTCTGTTAAATTTGAAATTGGTACATCGTTTAAAAAAAGGGGGGGGGGGGGGTTCAAAAAGCCTATTAAAAGTGACACGACTGCTTAAAACTATTACATTCAATTGCACTCAAGTCGAAATCATGCACTGTTAACTAGAAGAAATGATGTCAAGTGCAGTGAAAGAAATTTTAAGATAATATAAATTAAAATATAATAAAGTGCCATTGCTAGAAAGATTCGTTATATATTCAATTCATTAATTTCAATAATCAAATGAAAAGTATAATTTCAATATTTATTGCTAGTTACATTGTAATTCGTAAATATTATGTACAAAATTCCACTCAGTTGGCGGTTTTTATTCGTAGACATAATATGAACTTAAGACCGTTCCCAAATCCAAAGGGTCAACATTCTGACATAAGTTTAATTCATTTTTGTTCGGAAACGCATGAAACTAGGTGTTGTTGTTATTCAGAAACTATGTCATCGAACTGTTTCCTCCTTGTAAACACAATAGATCTTTCAGAAAATACTGTCAAAGTTGGCGTTTTGAACCGAACTTCCGAACGAAAGAAGAAAATCCTGTCTGTAAGGGGAGAAAAATGCCGTGTCACGAGATTAAAATCACTTATTACTAAATAGGTAATTGATTGATCAAAAAATGGAAAAAACAGCTCCATTCCAAATCGCTTCCATGGTCAGGCTTTCCAATTTTATATCTTTCCGTTAAAAAATGAATTTGTAAATGTGTCAGAACGTTTTGCGCTTGTTGAGCAGAACAGTTAAGAATAGTCTTAAAAATAAATGAGGGTCTAAAGAATGTCATTATTAATTTCTAAATGGCTTCTTTATTTGCTAATGTCATGTCCTTTTCAATGGTATAAAAACGTGGTATAAGACAGCATTTTATATTCATTATAATTCAGTTTTGTTCAAGTGGGTGATACATTTTTCTCTATGCTACTTCTTGAAAATTAATAGGATGGCTATTAATTTAACATAATTTTACTTCCTAGCATACAGTATAACCTCGATTATCCGAAGCAATTGGGACCGACCTTCTTTCGAAAAATCGAAATTTTCGGATAATAGAGAATGCTTCAATTTTAAGATTAAGGAGAAATATATGCAATATTTCTTATTATTGTAACAAGTGCTTAATAAAAATAAAGCAATATCAAAATAGAAACAAGAATAAATTACCCGAAATATCTTTTAATTTTGAAATTAAGTATCTTTTGCATGTATCACACGGGTTTGAAAAAAGGTTTTGTTTGTCGCACTTTCGATTGCCTTTGATTTGAAGCTCTATCATGGAGTTTTTTAATATTATTAGTTCACCAGTATCACAGTCTTTCTGCTGCTCCAGCCATCCCAAACCTTTTGCAAAACATTCAAAAGCTTCAGAATTGTTAATTTATTTGTTTTTTTTTTTGTTGTTGTTCCACTCCGCAGCTTATGGGAGCTCAAGTTAAATTCCAAGGAACTCCAAGAAAGGGGATCGAAAATATTTATATGTACTCGTAGTTCGAAAAGGACCGCTTGCACGCAAGGAATGTGATAGTAAAAAAAAAAAAAAAAAAAAGCTTTCAAAATAGATTTCGGTTAACCGAGAGTTTCGGATAAAAGAGGTTCTACTGAAATTTGAAAATTTTTTCCAATTGTCATTGCCTACATACATTGAACTGGTACTAAATTAAAGATCGATTCAATTTGCTTTAAGGGGGTCCGGGGCTTAAAATTCTATTTTATTTTATAGAGATTTTGTTAAGATTTTTTTTTCTGAGATATATTTTAATATAATAAGAATAGTAAATGTAAAAAAAAAATCTGAAAATTTTTAAATATTTTTTTAATTAAATTTTAAAATTTTAAACATATTTAATTTTTGATATAACTCTGGAAATACTTACTAGATTTACAAAATACCTTTGTGTACAGAAAATGTGTCATTTTAATTTATTTGTCTTCAGGATTTCTTAAAATATTGATTATGATTTAAAAAAAAAAAATAAGTAAGAAAATGAAGTTTTTTATGAATGAGTTTTGCATTAATTAGCATATTTTCACAATTATCATTCAAAATTAAAAATCCGGAAGACAATTTGTTGGAAATATAGCAATATCCTCTTTTTAAAAATTCATATATATATCTTGCAAGGAAGTTTAGCTATATCCTTTTAACGTTGACAAATCGTGAAAAAATTCTTTCTGAGACAAATGAAGTTAAAGTCGGGGACGAGGGACCAAAAAAAAAATTTTTTTTTCTAAATTTCACTTTAAATATTGTTCAAGGGTACATTATATTCATTATGGCATGCATTTATCACAAAAAAAAAAAAATATTTTTGAGGGAAAAAAAAGGAATTTTACGCGTTGTGTTATCTTAGAAATTTTCAAAATGCCCCCTGCGCTTTCCATATCAATGTAAATCCCCAATATTTTTTTTTTTTATAAAAGTGTGATTTATATGTATAAATAAAACTGTGCATCGAATTTTATATACTTGGATATAAAGGTTAAAAAAAAAATGTATTCAAACATTTTTTAAATTTTTTCGAAAAAATTTCTAACTTTTTCAATTTTTTATTTATATATTTATTTTTTTAACCTTTATATTCAAATATATAAAATTCTATGCACAGTTTCATTTATATATATAAACCAAACTTTTATATATAAAAAAAAATATTGGGGATTTTCATTGATCTGGTAAGTGCAGGGAGCATTTTGAAAATTTCTAAGATAACGCGTAAAATTCCTTTTCTTTCTCAGTTTTTTTGTGATAAATACATGCCATAATGCATATGGTGTACCCTTGAGTAATTAAAAAAAAATCCATTTTTTGGAGAATTTATATATATATATATGTATATATAATACCTTGGAAAATCAAAAAACACTAACAAGCTCTCTTAGTAAAACCTGACAAACATCTCTAGTGTTAAGATAGCACATGTTTGTTGTATATGTCGTAGGTAGCAAATTTGCTAAGAATAGATTATCACCGCCGATATAATGCATTGGAATAATAAATTAGAAAAAATAAGATAACCAGAGAAATATAGAAAATGTGTACTCGCATACCAGAAAATCATTTCGAGGGAAACTAAATGCGTAAGACTTTAAGCTTCTCGGTTCCAGGGAATCGATCTAAATATTGAAAACGAAGTTCGCCGTAACCGCCCTCCCCCCCCCCCCTTTTTAAAAAGAAAAGAAAACAAACAACAGTTAACCAAATTGAAATTAAGATACATATTTAGTATTATATATATGTATGTAAATCTGATCATATATATTTATATATATAAATCTATACATGTGAAAAAAAGAAAGAGCTGTGTTCTAAATTAATTATATAAAATATTTTTGTTATCTATTAAAATATAAATTTTAAATTATAACTTTAAAATATATTTATTATTCTTATTAACTGTTACTGATATTTTTTCATACTTGATGTATCTACAACAAGATGTAAATTAAGTTTTATAATTTTCCCAAATGTAGCTCTTTAAAAATAAAAACACTCAGGAGAAAAGAAATTAGGAAATAGCACACCCTCTCTGAACTTTATATTTCTATCTACTTGCACCTAAAGGTTTATCTGAAACTTTATGATCATTAAATTTTGAAATTTACAGTCAGCAGTTTTCTCGGATTTCAAAAAAGTTATTGGGCAAAATTTTTCTTAGGTTGTAAAGTAGTTTTATGATTGCTAGAGAAGTCGCTTTCAACTTTGATTCTGAACTTCGCAAGCTTTTGCTAAGAACTTTATTAGACCCGAGAGAGAATAAAAGGATTTTGGACAAGAATATTTTTACTTACAACATTTTTCTTTTGATAAAGCTTTAATAATATTTTTATTTAATTCTGTAATCATCATAAATTATTTTTAATTTGCTTAATTTCTTTTTTAATTTAAGGGAGGAGATCACCTATTGCAGCTCGATATTGCTTGATTTTAACACAATATTAAAGCAAATTTTGGAGCTCGAAGTATTTCTTTTAATTATACAGTTTTTTTAGAATAAATTGTACAATTCTTTGATTACGTATTCCTTTAAATAATTTTAATTATGCATAATTAGAATTTAATTTTATTAAGACATACTAATTAAGGATTTTTAATGACATACATCTGTTGCGCGCAGGATTATAAAAAATAATTTTCATATATCCACTTAATATTACATATATATGATATATATACCGGGTGAGCTAAAAGTTCGTTAAAACTTTAAAAACTCGTAAAAAAGGAAGAAATTGTGATAAAAGAGTTCGGTTTGCAAGAAAGGGCCCACAAGGTAGCCGGATTATTTTTAGTAGAAAAAAAAAAAAAAAAAAAAAAAAGTTAAAAAATCCCATCCAGAGGGCGCTGACGATCCGAAATACAGTGAACAGAGCAACAATAGTGTCGTAGAATGTTCTGGAGATCATGTTGAACATTTGTTATTGGAAGAACAAATGAATGGAGCGTATTGTTGTCCTGTTCATTGTGGTCATCAGCGTCCTCTACATGTGATTTTTTAACTAATTATTTCTTTTGCTGCTAAAAAAAATCCGACTACTTTGTGAGCCTTTCCTTGCAAACCGCACTCCTTTATCATAATTTCTTCCTTTTAATGAGTTTTTAAAGTTTTAACGAACTTTTGGCTCATCCGGTATACATATTCTTACAATATCGTAATTTAATTTTAACCTAAAGTAATAATCAAGTTTACAGATGAAAATATTTTTTTTTCAGGCAATTAAACCATAAAACTCAAAATCTACGATAACATTTCAATAAAAATTAAAAATTAAATAAATAAATATATTACAGGTAGTTACTTAAATATAGGTAGAGTTTATAAAAATATATAAAATACACAATTTTAAAGTTCTAAGTTACTTAGTTTTGGAAATAGGATGATCGCAATGTCAAAAATATCTGTTTTGATAAAATGATTTTAAAGTTTAAATTTACCTTGATTTAGATAGGTATCGCTCCACGCATTTTACCATAAAACTGGTTTTATTTGAAGTATCGTCATATATTTTTTTAAGTACGGCAACATGTTATTCTTTCATAATAGACAACACCAAAAATTTTGTCTTTTTAAAAAGTTTAAGACGATCTGTACACTGGGTGTTGTGGTCAGTGGTATCTCGAATTCCCTTCGCTAATGACGAAGTTGTGAGCCTGGAATGCATTTGTATATTTAACATATCTCAAAAGAAAATTAATAGTTTTAACTTCTTTTCTCTGTGTATTCTTATTAAAGAATTTATCTTTCTTAATATAATCTTTTATATTTCTAAAATCTTTAATTTAATATGCTATGTGTTAAGGGGGCACAGGACCTTTAAACTTTGAAAAAATCATTTTTCGGATTTTGTTTTAATGTGAATATTTAAAAATTTCTCAACAATATTCAAAAAACACCACTCGAAAATCTGCATTATTTCTTGAGTTAAAATCACTTATAGATGGTAAGTAAAATTGAAAGTCCATTGATATTGGAACTTTAAAACCGTTTTCTCAGATTAGTAAATTCGGAGTTTGCGCGCACTGTTAATTTCAAACTATATAAGCTACAGCTTTAAACAATTAACCAAATATGCGTTCCTTTATAGTCTTCATGCTAAAATAAAAAAATTCACATATTTCGATTATTTATTTTTCTGCACTTGAAATACTTTAAAATTTTTATGGAATTTTTTGTATTTTTTTTTATTATGTGCTAAAAGTATAATTTAAACAAACCTTTCTGTATATATTTTGGTTCTAATTTAGAAGTAGGTGTGTTGTGATTCTATTTTGTTCAAAAACTGTTTTCTTTATGCATAATTTAGTTTTATCATGCGCGTAGCCCTTCATGATTTTAATTCACGCATCAGTGAGAGGAATTTTTAAATCTTAAGATCTAAAAGATCTTATTTGCATATTATTTGTATTTTGGTACTTTGAAAAAGGTTATGTTTGATCGTTTCGAGAAACTCAAAGTGCCCCCTTAAAAGTTGATGATCTGTGAGTAAGATTTTAACACTTCAAATAAAATAACACTTCAAATTAACCCCCTCACTGACAAGACCGTGTTAATACGTTCACTAAGCTGCAGGATTCACTGCAATACAAGCAACATTTAAAGTAATATAATTCTATTGATTTAATGTATTTTTAATACATTGAACAATGATTAATACTTCCAAGGATTGCATTCATATTCATTATAAAGTTTTTTTTATAAAATGTTCAAAGAATCATTTTTTTAAGCATTAAAAAATGCAGAAAAAACAACATTACAATTTTGCCCTTTTCCAAAACAGTCGGAGGGTTTTAAAAGAAGAGTATACAGAATAGACAATTTTAAAACATAATTTTCCTAATGAGATATTTAAAAAATAAGCATGCATTATAAGCCCTTAAGCGAGGGGAAATTGAGATCTGTCTGACCAACATCTTTATCCTCCTCGCGAAGAGCGTCTTCTACAGAATTTGTAATCTTTATTCGCCGGATTTTCAAAAGAGAAATTTTTGCCTTATTTAATCGAGAAAATGCCCGGATTAAATAAAGCAAAACTTACAATGAAAAAAAAAAAAAAGATAACTAGTGCAATAATCAAGGATTTTAAGCACCTTATGCGGCACGTATACATGACGCTCGTCTCCAAAGTTTACAATTTGGCAAACAATTATATGAATAAAAAGAATGAAAAGGATCTCACGGTTGTCGCAATCATTGCGAAAACGGGGTGGCTGCCCAGTGTCCCACGCAAATTAGAGACTTGTTAGAGTCTGAGTCTCTATAAAATTCGACATAATGTTACCCTGTAAAAAATAATGATACTATTTCTAAAAATGGAAGGCAAATGCCTTTAAATGTTTTTTCGCGAAAAGAAAGTTAGTATTAACGTTATTTATTACAGCCAAAGTTGATGTAATTGTCGGAGAATGTATAGACATGAGAACCCTGAAAGTAAACGCAAAAAATAAATATTTATTTTTTTCTGAACTAAAGGATAGAATTAATAAATTGACTTAATAAAATAGTCCAATCTTGAACGCCAGATTCACCTTTGTTTATTATATAAAAACATGGAAACATTTAAAATGCTTCATTTAAAACACATTACTACATAGGTGTGATAAAAAATATACAAATGTTTTCTAAAATTAAAAACACTAGATGTTAAAATGATAAAAAGCTACTCCGAGCGCTTTCGGCTAACCTTAAGCCTTTGTCAAGGAGCAGAGAATTGACTTGAAATCAATTCTCTTCTCCTTGCTTAAGGTTAGCCGAAAGCGCTCGGAGTAGCTTTTTATCATTTTAACATCTAGTGTTTTTAATTTTAGAAAACATTTGCATATTTTTTATCACACTTATGTAGTAATGTGTTTTAAATGAAGCATTTTAAATGTTTCCATGTTTTTATATAAAGGATAGAATAGTTTTAGAAAAAATAATTAAAGATATTACAGGTGAAAGAATTTGCATGTTATTTTTTATACATTTGTGCTCTATAAATTAGTATATTAGTTATCCTTAAATTAGTCTATAATAAACGCAATTTTTAAAATTCATTTTTATTAGACGAATATTGCAGTCAGAGATGTTGTGACCCGCTAAGTGATGTGCTAGGGCCTTGAAACTATGGCACGCGTGCCATAGGTGGCACGCTGGAAATTATTTTTGGCACGGTATAGACTCATGTTCTAAATTAAAATATTAAAGGGCTCGCGTGTAAAATAAGGTAATTAACAAAATGCAATATTTGATACACTCATATTTCTAGTTTAAAAAAGAAAAATACAAACAAAAGTATTATGATTGCTTCCTGAAAAACAGGTGATTTGTTAAGATTGGAACTCTGTTAACTTATGTTCAACATTTTTGGCCTAATAAATTTTATTTTATTGGACTTTTGTGCAAATGGTTTTGATTTTGTAAATTCAGATGTAAAAATTGTTGAGAAATATAATGTATATTGAGTAAAATCTTTGTACTTTTAAAAAGGTGTCGCGATGCAGTTAAACAATTTCGCAAAAATATCAATCAGAAAAAAAATTAAAAAATACCTAATGACATGCTTTACATCCCCAGCCTTTCATATAGTGGAAATGCATAAATTGCAATATTTTGAATTTAGACTTCCTGAGTTTCTCTAAATTGAGTTGGTTGCCGCTGTCATACAGATTGAATAAACTGAAAGGCAATTTTATAAATCCCAATCTAGCTCAATATTGACTCAAAAAATTTTGTGATTAAGAGACAATTGGAAGATAATCGGAAAATAACAATCATAAGCAAAAATGTCGATGGTGAAATTATAGTAACTTGGAGTTTCGAATTAAATTCCACACAAGAAGAACTTTTTTTTAAAGAAGCCATTTTGATATTTTTTTCTGATAGTTATTTTTCTTCGGAAATGCAAATTATGAAAAACTCAAGTAGAAACCTGTTTTCAGGTGGCTGCAATTCAGCTCTTAAAGAAAAAATGAAGTGCGTAGCTGACCTGAATTATTTGGCATTTAAGACGCAAAAAGAGGAATGGGATTTTTTAAATACTTAAGTATATTACAAAATGTTACCCGTATATTTTAAATCCTAAAGTCAGTATTTTAATTAATTTTTCTACTTTGATCCACTAAATTTGTTGGCCATGCATGACCATGTAAAATGTTTTTTGGGAAAAATTTGCACGCAGATGTGAAAAGGTTCGCCGACCCTGAGGGCCCCGCGAGACATTGCGGAAATCCTAGTGGTAAGAAATTAAATTTCAGTAAAAATTTACAATTTGAGTGACTTTATTACTAATTCAAGGACGTCTCACAGCACACTAATTTGCCACGGCACATCAATGTAAAATTACTAGCCTAAACTATTCGAGTTCTTCAGTTCAGTTTTTGGTGCGAAACTTGACGGCTCAAATCACACAGTTTTAGCTCCAAGATTCTTCGAGGATACAGCCAAACTTTTCTAATTACTACGAAACCATTAAAACTGCATTTCTACTAATAAAAATGCGATTGGGAAGAAATAACTATTGAAAATAGCGCTCATAGCGAAGAAATAACTATTGAAATTGGTGACCATAACGAAGAAATATCTATTGAAATAAACGACCATAAAGAAGAAGTAACTATTGAAATTGGCGATAATAGCGAAGAAATAAGTAATGAAATTGGCAACCATAACGAAAAAATAACTGTTGAAATTGGCGACCAAAGCGAAGAAATATAGGTATTGAAATTGGTGATAATATTTCTTGCAAATATAGTTCAAGCAAAACAAATCATAGATATAAAACCTATTTTATTACAGTCATCTCTAACTTTCGGTTTATATTCATTTTTACTTTAGATGAAACTTTTTTTCTCAATTTTACTAAAAATTATTAAAAGAGTTAATGTAAGCAATAAATGCGATAATTTATTAAAAAACCCTCAAGGCATCGAACAATTGTTTCTCCTAAAACACTTATTAAGACTTATAAAAATATATTGCTATGATTTTGGAATTTCTGTATCTTTTATTTAAAGTATACTACAATATTCTTATTTACGATAAAAAAATTTCGCCACAGTCTTCAGCGGTCATCGTATTAAATTAATATAGTGACAGATAGATAAGTAAATAGCAGAATAAACATATTGATACTACACGCACGGACTCATACACACACACATATATCTATATGTATAAGCTTATAGTGTATCAATAAATACATATAAAATTTAATTGGAAATAAACCTAAATTTCTTTAATTTTAAATATTTGTTTCATTCCACATTGTGCAATGAAAACTGGTGGTAAATTTGAGACATACACTACATAGCATGTAACAATAATGCCGTTAATTGTTAAACCCCCAACAATGGGCTTACTGAGGATTGGATATGGATAATCCTCTACCTTAAAGTGTATTGCCAGTATTGTGTAGGGATTCTCCCTCAACGAGCTCTCCTGTCACAGAGAGATCATACATCACCGAAAATTTTAATCAAGTTCTATAAAAATATACTACACCAGCATTTTTATTTGAAACTGTTTAACTTGCTGTTTTGATTTATTTTTGGTTGTTTTATATATTTAGTTGTTTGTAAAGAAATTTCTAGCTTGAATAAATATTTTGAATGTACGGTAGGTAGGGGTGGGGGGGGGAGGGGGCGTAAGCGAAGACTCCCATGCATCCGCTGGGACGGCTACCGCATCCCTGCATTCTCATGATTCACTTTACTGTGAGTGAAGGCCTCACATGAAGTTTGCCTTTTGACCCACATAAAATTTACTGTCATAAAAACAACAGTTTATTGCGCTATATTTCTTCAAATTGCGACTGTCTGTCGCAACACACACATTAAAAAGGCATTTAGCAAATGTACAGCTCCAAGTCAAAAAATTAGAATAATTCATTTCATTTGTATTTGGAATTGTATTTAGCTTTATGTCAGTGTAGTGCAATTGAGAATGAACAACGGTTGATGATTTAATAAATTTTCATGTTATTAAACAAAATTAAGTCTGTAAAACATTAAATTTTAAGTGAATATTGTATTTTTGTAAAATTATTTTCATTATTAAATATATTAGAATACTGAAATAGGTGGTTCAAAAAATTTGAATACTTATGAATTTTCCTGATTAGTTCAGCATAAATTAAGCATAAAATTAGCTTCTGTGGGATTTTTTCTTAAGTTATAAAAACGCTTTGCTTCATTATTGTTTTAATTTTGTGGGTCGTTCGTCAGACATAACGGAGTTTACAAAGTATCGTATTATTGATTTGCATAAAGAAGGTCGTAATCAGCAATATATTACCAGTTACTTAAAATATTCCGAACTCTCAGTGTTAGTAGAGCAATAAAGCAGTATTTTAACGGCGGACATTTTGAAAACAAGCATCTGAATAGCGATCGAAAGACAAAAACTACTCAGACAGGTGATAGAAAGCTAAAGAGTATTGTTAAAAGACGTTTCAGAAGTGTAAGATATTTGCATCGAAAGTGGAAAGAACACGGTATTGATGTGAGTAAATCTACAATACTAAGCTGTCTCCATAAACTTGGATTTCAATCTTTTGTACCAATGTTAAAGCCCCTCATGACTATTAAACAGAAAAGGGAGAGAGAGAATGAAGCAAGAAGCATATGGCAAGGACTGCATGAAACGATCAGTGAAATTTGCAGCCAGTGTAATGTTATGGGCTTGCATGATTGCAGATGGCCCTCGAAGGCTATGTATCGTTAAGGAAAGGAATAATTCTGAGATATATTAATAAATTATATAATTCTGAGAAATCCGTGAGTATCTAATGATACCATTGTCGGAAGTTCTGTGTGGTGACGATTTTATTTTCCAAAATGATTTAGCACCTTCAAATAGCTCAGTTTCCACCAAGAACTGGCTTAGCCTACACCAAAGTTATTTACAATGCATTAATCTAATATTCGTACCAGGTAAATGATTATTCTAATATTTCGATTTTTTCCAAGTATCAATAATTATTTTAATTTTTGTATTATTTCCATTAATTTTTATGCTAAAAGATTCTACAGACCATGTAGATTCTTACAATATTAAGTTATATTCTGTATTACTTTTTATGCAAGCGATAAATAAAAAATGTTTTTTTCACTATTCCCTTTTTTCTATTATTCTAATTTTTTGAATTGGAGCTGTATATATAGTATATACGTACAACAATAAAAGTGAATAATAATAATAATATTAATTAATGTTACTGATAACATATAAATATAATCACTGTAAATATAAAACATGTAACATTAATTAATTCAAAAAAGTTCACAATGCGAGGAATTAAAATAAAATGTTGGAATCCCGCCACTAAAAACAATACAAAAATAATGAAAAAATTCTAACAAAATACAGCTGAAGTTCTAAGTAATGAAATGAATACTACTATATTTGATTTAGAAAAAAAAATCCTTTTAAATTTTTATATTTCCTTTAACATACACTTTTGAAATACCCCCCTCCCCACACACACACACCCTTTTGCCAGTCGCAAAACAATTTTAAAAAACGACAAATTAAAAAATATATATATCTTTGAATGAAAGAAAAAATTAAAAATTAAAATTTTATCTAAAACTCTAACCACGGATTCTCAGTACGCATTTCTTTTTTTAATTTTTAAAACTTTTTTTGGCTGCAAATTTTTTAAATTAAATTATTCTTACGCACTACATTTGCATACTAAAAATCTATAATTTCATGCAAAAGAGCTATTTTAACCAAAATTCGGATAAAACTTTTCAGTAAACAAGCTATTCGTATATGTCACTACCAGCAAACATTCTTCAGCAAATAATAGAAAAAAAACCTTTTATATTTTCCTAACAAATTAAAAATTATTTAGGAAAGTTTAAAGCAAACATATATAAAATATCCATGAATACGTGTATCCTGTTTCAGCTTTCATTGTTTGAAAAGCATCCTTTATTGATTTACAATTTTTCTTTTATCAAATGTCAAAGTTGAGTAAATGTAAAATACCCTGCAGTTGCATTCTTCATAAAGATAAAAGATGTAGGTGAAGTGGGTCACAATTGAAAATTTTATGGATGCGACAGGAAAGTTTTTGTTGACTAACTATCAGAATAAGATTTAACCGCTGTATTTTTTTTTCATTATAAAAATTAAGAAAGGTAGTTTGAATATTAGACAGAAATGTTAGAAGTAAATATTCAAAATAAAAATAGCGAAGAGGATGTACATATATAACGTTATAAACTTTTTGGTAATTTTCTACCCCCCCCCCCCCCTCCTGTCCGTACCATATGATACGTTATCATCCCACGTAACCTCACCAACCCCGTAATAATATCGCTATCCATATCTATTTTTTTCTGTGCAATTATTTTCTTTTGTTTTCAGTGATATACAGATATCGGTATTATACTTATCATTAGCACACTTTATTAATTAAAATGAAGAGAAATCAATACAATATCACTATTATACATGAAATAACTTTGTATAAAATACTATTTAAAAGCAATAGCTACTAATTAAAAGTAATTAATAATAGTTTTTTGTTACATAATGCATTCAACAGTAAAAATGTCTTCTTAACCTTGCACTCGCACAGGGTGGACGAGGGGTGGGGGCCGGAACTTCTTATCGACAAAACAGGCGAAGAACATTCTTTCCCTTTTCTTCACGTAGTAATTAGAACAAGTATAATTTAAAACAGACTTCGGACGCGGTTTTTCGAACAGCGGATTATATATGCACACACATATGACAGAAGAACAGGAATGTGAAACGTTAGGCTATTCCACATTTTGGAATTAATTAATTTTATAATAATTTAATGATTTTAATTCTAACCTTGTATTTTCATAAAAAGAGATAAAAGACTAAATAAGTTAACAGACTATTTTGAGATAAAGAACAAGTTTATAAATAAAAAGAGAAAACTTTGGTACCCTCAAAAATGATAACGATATCAAAAGACTAACAACCCCTTCCCCCTTAGAGTTATCGCACTATGTCATGTGCCAGGCACCCCTCCCCCTAACGTAATAACCTTATAGATGCACAACCCAACAGGAATTTTATGTCTTTTTTCATTTACGTTTTTATTTTGTTTATTTGTTTATTTATTTTAGATAATTCTAAACTTGAAGCAAATTTTCACGCAAGCTCTCACTGGTCCGTTTTTGGATACCAGTAATTCCGTAAAAAAAATTACTTGGTAAGTTATGATGACATTTGTAATAAATATAGCTTTCGGTGCAGGTCCCTACAAAATTTGAAAGAGAAATCTAAAAGAATATTTTTCTTTTTAAAAAGTGGCAATGAAAAAACGGACTGAGTTTGAGTATGGCCTATAACTTTGGCGTATAGAAAACGCTAAAAAAGGCAGAAAAGGTGAGTGTCGTGGGTCGTGGGGCTTATGCCTTTACCATTCAATTTGATCAGAGTCAGAGACACACCGAATACAGCTGCCCAAATATGAAGTTTGTAGCTTCTATGCTTTAACGGAATTTGTTAAAAAAGGAAAATATTCCACTATACACACATATATATATATATATATACAAGGTGGCCATAATTAAACTGACAGTACTCAGAGTGTTTTGTAGCGCGATCTAATTGCGAGAATGGCGCCAAATTTTGTAGGAAGATTAAACAAGACGAGGGACGAAGGATTCTGTGAAAAGAAAATTTAGTTCCCAAAATCACAGCCAGGGGAATATGTGGCGCTGTGCATTCGAAAAAAAGAGTTAAAAAAATGAGGAATCAATACTGAAATAAAATTACCGTTTATTTAATGAATTTAGCAATTTAATTCAAGCTCGAAATGGTAAAAGTTTATAAAAAGTTAAAATTTTACATAAACACTGCTAAAGTTTCTTTATCTGCAATTTCATTTAAATAGCCCCAAAGAAAGCAACAGCAGAGGAAGAAGTTCTTTATTCAAATTTCACGTTACATCTTTTGGCCCAGTGCCAGCTTGTTCGGCTTTAAAAGGTAATGTGCTACTGTTAGAAGCAATTTCATTGAAAGTTATCTTTCATAATGTCCCCTTCTTTAGTCGAGCAAGCTCTACTAGTCAAATTCTTTTACCTCAACCAGTGCAATGCGCCAGCCGCTCTTCGTGCGTTTAGAAACCACAAACAAATGCATAAAGGTAACGGTCCTTTGCTAGTTAATGGTTTAAAAGCAATGGTTAAGAAATTTGAGAAAACAGGTCATCTAAATGTTCAGCAGGCAGAGAACGAAAACCCGTATCACAGGATACAATCGAAGAAGTAGCAACAGTGATTGTCGACAGAGCACCAGACAATATTGCTACCACTTCCAGCGCTCGTGGGATAGCTCGGAATCTGGATATGCCTTATTGTACGGTATGGAAAATCCTACGACAGATTATCCACTTCTATCCGTACAAGATCAGCCGTGTACAAGAGTTACGTCACACCGACCATGATAAGCGATTGACTTTTTCTCTCACCTTTCTTGCCAGAATGGAGTAGGATGATGCTTGGCCATGGAAAATCTTATGGGAAGACGAGGCCCACTTTTACCTGAATGGAACTGTAAATACCCAGAACTGCCGATTTGGGATAACAAGTCACCAAGAGCATTCAAAGAAATTCCTTTGCATTCACCAAAGATAACTGTTTGGTTTGATTTCACACAGATATAATCATAGGTCCATTCTTCTATGAACATTACTCCGACAGGGCCTGTAACTTGTTCTGTTACCGGAGACAAATCGCCAAAGTCTAAAGAACTTCGTTATTCCGGCACTTCACCAAAGACAGTGCCTGGAGAAAATCATTTTCATGCAAGATGGAGGCCCTCCTATATTGCTTTGCAGGTACAGCAGCTGCTACGATAGAAATTCACAACAGAAAGAGTCATTAGCCGCTGTTTTCCAACTGCATAGCCACCTAGGTCCCCTGATCTTACACCCTGCGACTTTTGGCTATGGGGTTACCTAAAGTCCAAGGTCTATCACGGAGGTGTCCAGGACCTGGCTACGTTGAAGGATAACATATCTCGAACTGTACGGGAGATTCCTGCAGACATGTTATTCTCTGCTGTTGTAAATGCTGTGCACAGAATGCAATATGTGGTCCACAAAAACGGCGGCCACATCAAACCTGAGTTGGATGTGCTAAATAAACGGTAATTTTATTTCAGTATTAATTCTTCTTTTTTGAAACTCTCTTTTTCGAATACACAGCGCCACGTATTCCCCTGCCGGTGATTTTTGGAACTAAATTTTTTTGTCGCGAAATCCTTCGTCTCCCGTCTTGTTTAATCTTCCTACAAAATTTGGCGCCATTCTCGCAATTAGATCGCGCTACAGTACCGTCAGTTTAATTATAGCCACCTTGTATTTATGCATGTAATAATAAAAATTTTCGCCCTTTTATCTTAATTAAACTATTCCAAATTATTATAACATCTACCTTTTTTACTTAGCTTTAATACTATCTTAAATATCTCTTATCTTTTATCCATGCTTTAAATGCGTATTCTTTTATTATTCCAAAAACCTTAAATCCATTCGTCTAATCTTATAAAACCCATTAAATTACTTTTTTTTCATTTTACTCTGAAACTAAATTCTTTTTGTTTCGAATGTATTTAATATAATTTATTCTATTTCCCATAATTCCTTGCCAAGCCCGCCAACAGCCGTTCACGTTATAAAGCTGACGCTGAGATTAAAGGGTTCATCAACGACGTCACGCGTACTTCCCCCCTTCCCCCGGAGCTAAGTCCTATCGTAGCCTGCCTCTCGTCGCGTCTTCCCGGCTAATTTTACTGGATTGGTTCTTTCACTTGTAATGTATTCGTACGCGTGTCTTTTTCGCAAGTATTTAACCTGTTGTATTGGCTGGGAGACAGGGAAGATTACGATTATTGATTTGCTTATATAACCCATGTCACCTGGAGAGCTTTGTTTACTGTATCTTCATCATGCTGGTCTAATATTTAACATCTAGTGGTTTACATTTTACGATTTAGCAACGGCCCGAATATGGGTAGCATCTAGTGGAGTTGGTACATTTTATGATCATCTAATAAATATTTGATGAATCTAAAGGCTTCAGTTATTATTTCCGGGAAACTACCAGTGGACGTCGGCCTGATCTTCCACTCTTAACCATGATTTTAGGACTGCAAAACTTTGATTTCTCGATTGAGTTAGATAACGAGTGTATGGCTGCTGCTTAAGACCAATATGTTTATATCACACTATTGAAAATGTATCATATATATATAATATATATATACAGGTTAGCATAAATGAATGACCGGATTTAAAAATTTATATTTTCAAAACTATTATACATATTGCAATAAGTGATATATGAAAATAAAGAAGAACTATTTAACAGAACTTTATTAAGAAGTTTTTTTTAATTATAAATGCTCGATGTGCAAATCTTTCGTAACACGACAAACACCTAATCCGTAACTAAGTTCGTTCCACACATTTGACAAATTTGCACATTCAACGATACTTAATGCAGCACTGACGCATTAAAACACTAAATAATGCCTTTACTTATGAACCGTGTACATTTTACGGTGCATCAGTGCGGATTTACTTAGTATTTTAATGCATGAGTGTTGTATTAAGAATCATTGACTGTGCAAAACTACCAAATGTGTAGAACGAGCTTGATTGCAGATTAGGGGTGTTTGTCGTGTTACGAAAGATTCGCACATCAAAAATTTTTAACTGAAAGGAGACTTCGAATGTTCTTCTTTATTTTCATACTAGCAAACCCCGCGGCTTTGCTCGCGCAATATTTGAGATATGCCAAGTGATATTTATATGTCTAATTTTTATTAAAAGGTACTAACTAAATTTTTATTTTATTAAAAGGTAATATTTTAGTTTATTAAAAGGTACTTATTACTTTTAGGAATTATTAAAATAATTACTATTTAAAACACAATTTGATTAAGCATCATTTTTACACTGCATAAAGCAAAAATGAGACTTAAATTAATAAAACGAAATAAAACTAAAAAAAAAATGATAATTTCGAAAATATTTTGAAACTTTTATGCTCAATTAATACGGTCATTTCAGTATTCATTTGAAGTTTTGAATTTTTTAGAAACCATCTTCTTACATCTTAAAATTAACTATCATGTCAAATTAAAGTCCTACCACCTCTCTCAACATAAAGGGCTATGTTGAAATAGGAACTGTCACCATTAATTTGCCAACATTAATTTTGAAATTGGTTTGTTATTTCCTAATATTACACAGAAACGTAATTTAGAAAGCTTTTAAAGGCCTTTTTCAGAGCGTTTGTTGTTTCTGTGTATCCCAGGTGGTAGAATCATCGGCATAAAATATAGCCTGTGTAGGATCAGAGACTGTTACCGTTGATTCGCAACTATTACTTTTATATTTGGTTTATATTCCCTGAAATCGCGTAGAAATCGTAATTTAGGACTTTTTTAGAATGCTTTTCGCGCCTCCACTTCACTTCACCCCTTTTTAATTCGAATTTATTTTCGACAGTTCTTCGAGGGCATTTATATTTTATAAGTAACTACCATGCCATATTTAAAGTTTCTAGCCTTTACAGTATCACAGAATCGCAATTTAGAAAGTTTTTAGCTACTGCAACCCTCTGGTGGTAGTGGCACAGACATAAAATATAGCTTATGTTTGAGCAGGTTCTAACACCAACAATTTCTTATCATTATTTTTTTAATCGGTTTGGTATTTGATAAGATTACATAAAAATTGTAATTTATAACGCTTTTCGCTCACTTCATCTTTTTAAATTTGAAATTTTCTTTCAACAGTTCTGAGAAAGCAGTTGCATCTTGTAAGTAAATACCATGCCATACTTCAAAGTGTTATACCCTTCAGTTATGCAAAAAACGAAAATTAGAACATGTTTTGCTTTTGCAACTCTGAGATGGTAGTGACAGCAACATAAAATATAACCTATCTTATAGCAGGGACTGTCACCATTGATTTGCAACCATTACTTTTGAAATAGCTTTGGAATTTCCTGAGATTGAGTAGAAATCGCAATTTAGAACGTTTTTAGAACGCTTTTCGCGCATTTTCACCCTATTTTAAATTTCCAATGCTTTCGAAACTGTTCTTAAAGATAATTTATATGTAATAAATATGTACCTTGCCTAATTTTAAGTTGCTAGCCCCTACCGATCACACAATTCGAAATTTGGAACGCTTTTTTGCTCCTGCAACGTCTAGGTGATAGTGATACCGACTTAAAATAGCGTCTATGTTAGAGGAGAGGCTGTCAGCATCAATTTCTTACCATTACTTTTGAAATCAGTTTGATTCTTCCTGAGATATTGGTGACAAATCGGCATTTAGAACGCTTTTCGCTCATTTTGCTCCTGCATCTCCTCTGGGGTAGTGAAACAGATATAAAATATAGCCTATCATGGAGCAAGATCTTTCCCCATCATTTTTACACCAAAATATTTGAAATCGGTTCAGTATTTCCTGAGATTGCTAGAAATCGCAATTTAGAACGTTTTTTACAACGCTTTTTGCGCATTTTGACCCACCCTTTTAAATTTCGACTTTTTTAGGAAATGTCCATAGAGATCATTGATATATTATAACTAACTACCATTCTAAATTTCACGATTCAAGGCCCTTCCGTCACGCAAAAACTGCAATTTAGAACGTTTTTCTCCTGCACCCCCTTTGGGGTTGTGTCACCGACATAAAACATAGCCTATGTTGGAGCAAGGGTTTTCACCATCATTTTGACGCCATTATTTTTTTAATCGGTTTGGTATTTCCTGAGATTGTGTAGAAATCACCATTTAGAACATTTTTTAGAACGCTTTTCGCGCATTTTCACCCTTTTTAAATTTCGAATTGTTTAAGAACTGTTCTTAGAAATCATTTATATCTAATAAGTAGCTGATACTTCAAATTTCATATTTCTAGGCCCTTCAGTAACACATAAATCGCATTTTTAAAACGTTTTTTGCTCCTACACCCCCTTTGGGGTAGTGGTACCGACATAAAATATAGCCTATGTTCTAAGTTGGACTAACACCATCATTTTGACACCAATATTTTTTAAATCGGTTTGGTATTTCCTGAGATCATGTAGAAACTACCATTTAGAACGTTTTTTAGAAAGCTTTTTGTGCATTTTCACCCCTTTTAAATTTCGAATTGTTTAAGAACTGTTCTTAGACACCATTTATATCTTATAAGTAACTACTATTCCAAATTTCATATTTCTAGGCCCTTCAGTAACGCAAAAATCGCATTTTTAGAACGTTTTTTGCTCCTGCACCCCCTTTGGTGTAGTGGCACCGACATAAGATATAGCCTATGTTCTAAGTTGGGCGAACACCATCATTTTGATACCATTACTTTTGGAATCGGTTCGGTAGTTCCTGAGCTTATCTCCGACAAATAAACAATTTTTACCTCTTTATAATAGGAGTATGATATCACTTCCTATGATATGTGTATTCAAAATATAAATTTTTAAAATCCGGTAATTAATTTAGGCCAAACCTGTATATTTATAAATTTTTTCAATCGATATACAGACATACAATCCCACCAAAATTGTGTAATGAACATGCAGACATTTAAATCATCAAACTTTTAGAGAATATTTAAGGGGTCAGGTACCTTTCAAATGGTCAAAATTTCGATTTTTTTTATTACTTTATATGCAAGTATAATCCTTTAGATGCATATTAAAACAAACCCCATAAAAAAATTCACATTACAAACGAAGTTATGGGGAAAATAGTAAGACCCCTTTTCATGAAATATCATCATTTAAAGGGCCAGACGGGTTGTTTACATTTTTCACTCAGTTGGCGCCGGCTGTAGTTGATAAGATTTAAGGATTTCTACTCTGATTTTTCTTTACTCTGTGGACTTTATTTTTCATTTCCGCTTAGGAAAGCAAGCAGAAATTAGTAACTTCTACTTCAACTCCAGTTTTCTAGCTATTTATGTTTTGAATAGATCCAAACACGTTGTTTTACTCTTCGGATTTTTGATTTTTGATAGTGATGTATTTTTCCATCAAAGTTATTACCCGACTGAAAAGAAAGGTAATGTGTTTCACGCGTGTCTGTGTATGTGGATTTCTTTATACCCACGAAACATCCCAACGGCTGGATGGATTTTAATGAATGAGGTCTCTACCGATTCGTCTTAACGTCCCGATGGTTATAGGCTAGGTTTTGTTTTTATAAATTCAAAATGTCGGCCGTAAAATACAAAATGGTGGTAGAGACGAAAAAATCTACGCACCCTATTGAGTGGCCTATCATTGGATAGGTCTTTCAAAATGAAGATGATGTTCCATTGACTATTTTACAGTCAGAAGTTCCGTTAAAATATTATACAACCTGGAAGTTGTGTATGTAGGATCTCTAGCTTTACTGCAACTCTAACCATCATAGACATCTATAGACCTCATCAAAACAATGTTTATATAGATAGGAACTAACAATTAAACACAAGTTAAAAGTCATCAATACAAATAAATAATAAAAAAAAAATAGGTAAGTAATATAAACAAGTAATATAAAAAAAAATATATTTTAAGTGAATTCCTACTTAGGTCAATAAGAGAATTTTTTTTCTCTTTCTTCTTTCCTGTTGAGTGGCGATTAAAATGCCTTGATCAAGAAGAGAGCTCTTTCGGTCTTAAAATACCTTGATCAAGAATAGAGCTCTCTCTATTATTGAAAATTAATTAATTTAATTTAATTAATGAATTAATATTTGAAAAAACTGGATTAACATCAAGTGTCATCCACTACAAGTTTAAAAAAAATTATTTGAGCTTGATTGGATGAATAATAAGTATATTACTAACGATTGAAAATTTGAACACGATATGTATAGCGAGAGTGTGAACTAATAGAATAATAGCAGGAATTAAAAAAAAAATAGTTACACATTGATGAGAAATAATTAATTAGTTCGCTTTTTACGCAGTCGGGTTTTTTGATTTTACAAATGTAATTGTTTTTTTTTTTTGTAGCTTGTAATTTAATTATTTTTTTCGTTTATCATCTTCAAGTATAATGAGTGAAACTGAAAGCGAAACAACGCCTAAACGAGCGTCTGGAACACGGCCGAAAAAAAAAAGAAAATTACTGGTAATTTACAATACCTACCAGAAATCAGACTAAAAGTGAAAATGATGCATTGAATAACAGTGAAAATGATTCATTGAATAACAGTGCTTCACAGAGAAAACTTTCTGTGAATAAAGATTTTGAATAGAATTCTGACTTTCAAGGATATAGAATATTTTATGTCAGTCACATGTTTCTATTCTGGAAAAGTTTTTATCCAGTAAAGCTTGCGGTGGTGAAATAAAAATAAAAGAAGAAACTGGATGCGGCTTATCGTCGAAAATTTCAGTTTTACGTGAAAATTGTGCCAAAGTGATTAGATTTAAAAATTCTAAGCTGATCGGAATAAATAAAAGATATCTGAAATAAAATATACATGTATTTATGCCATTAGATCAATTAGGTTGGGGTATGCAGCTATGAAGCTATTTTGTGGGATTATGGATCTGCCTCAACCAGTTTCCAAGAAGGCTTCTAATGCAGCAATAAAGCAGCTACATAAATGTTCTGCAGCAGTCGCAGAAAAGTTGCCCTGGCTGGATCTTCATGTATCAATATAAGTGGTGACGGCACATAGAAAACGAGGGGTCACACATCACGTATAGGTGTAAGAAAAATGGAAAGAAAATCATGAAACAGAATGCCTCAGCAGTCACCATGCATCTGCCGGAAAAGTGGAACTAACTGGCATGGTTCGAATATTTGAACGCTCGCAATCTCCCAGAAGTACAAAATACACTGGATATATAGGCGATGGTGATGCGAAAACTTTTCAAGCCATAACAGAGGCCAATCCATATGGCTCAGATGTAAAAGTGACATGGATATGGATAAGAATGGGAACACGTTTACGAAAACTTAAACAAAACAAGATAAAATGTAGAGAGGGTAAACCAATTGGGGGAAAAGGTAGACTTACCGACAAAGTCATTCGTAATCTAACAGATTATTATGGAAATGCCATTCGACAGCATAAAAACAACCTACTTGAAATGCGCAAAGCTGTGTGGGATGTGTATTTTCATAACCGCTCAACAAATGCCGACCGGAAGCGAGTCTTGGTGTAAATATAACAAAGCAATTACTTGTGGTGCTGAGAAAAAGTTGATACACATGAACACAGTACCCACAAGTGTTATGGATGTTGTGGAACTATTTTTTAAAGATTTGTCACAACCAAAACTTCTCTCTAGATGCCTGGGAGGTAAAACCCAAAACAACAATGAGTCAATAAACTCTTTAATATGGAAATTATGTCCAAAAACACAAGGAGCTGGTCGGAGGATTGTGGAAATTGCAACAAATGAAGCAGTGGCTTTGTTTAACGACGGAAAACAAGGAAACATTAATGTAATGCAAGAATTCGGCTTGACAGTTGGTGCACATGCACGAGGATGTTTGAACGAGTTGTACCACCAAAGAATTTCTACTTGTAACTTACGCTTTCTCCAAAATACAATAGAAACAATAAATGCAAAAGAATGAAACAAAATATTCAAAATGAAAAATTTCTCTTGGAGGAAGGCGAAATTTACAGTGCAGGTGCATTTTAAATGTGTACGGTTTTTAAAATCCTCTAAATATTATGCAATATTTTTAGCTATCTGTTACCTTATACGATTATAGTTTTACAAAGTATGATAATTTTTGTTTTAGCAGTCTTCTAATTTATTGACTATATGATGGAAAAAGGTGAGACTAAATGCCCATACAATTAAAAAAATATATCTGTTAGTTTTTTATTAATTATTATGTGTAAATCAATTTCCACAATCTACAATTAGTTTTTATCAACTTGATTATGAAAGTAAACAGATGCTGCAATACTATCTGTTGTAACGGTAAATTTTATTTTTATTTCTACATATATTTTTCATGTTTTAGTGCACAATATTTATTATTTTTTCTAATATTTATTAAATTCATATGTATAAATAATTAGATAAGTAAATAATTATATAAATGCTTGCAATATTTAAAAATATTTTCCACAATAAGTTTTAAAAGTTAATTTTATCTTTCAATTGAATTTTCACAAAAATAATTTTTTTTCCAATTGTGCATGCGATTTCTCCAAAACAGTTGGTTAAAATTTTATAAAAAATTAATATACCTTACATAACATGTAAATCCTGAAATTGACGAAGTATTATCACTTTTATGTAAGGATTTTCTAAGTTATGAGTAATTATAATTGATATGACAAAAACTGAGTTTTCGTTTCTACGTTTACGGTTCTATTTCGCGCATGATTTCTCCGAAATGGATGGCTAAAATTTTATAAAAAAATTAACATATCTTACATAACATGTAAATCTTGAAATTGATGAAGTATTATAACATTTATGTAAGGATTTTTTTTTAATTATGAGTAATTATTTAGAAAAATGATGTAACGAAAAACTGAATTTTCGTTTCTACGTTTCCGATTCTATTTCGCGCATGATTTCACCGAAATGGATGGCTAAAATTTTATAAAAAATTAACATGTCTTACATAATATGTAAATGTTGAAATTGACGAAGTATTATCACTTTTATGTAATGATTTTTTAAATTATGTGTAATTATTTACAAAAATTGATATGACAAAAACTGTATTTTCGTTTCTATGTTTACGATTCTATTACGCGAAGGATTTCTCCGAAATGGTTGGTTAAAATTTTATAAAAAAGTTAACAGCTCTTACATAACATGCAAATGTTGAAATTGGCGAACTATTATAACTTTTATGTAAATGTTTTTTTTTTTTTTAATTGGAATAATTATATACAAAAATGTTGTATCAATAAATTTTATTTATATATCAAAGTTCATTTTACGCATTTTATGTTTTAGAGTACACTGTTACTATTTTTTTATAATATAACTTATTAAATTTATGTTTTATATAATTAGGTAAGTAAATAAATATGTAAATCCTTAAATAATTAAAGATATTTTGTATAGTATGTTTTAAAAAGAAATTTTATCTTTAAATTGGATTTTCTCGAAATGCTATTTTTTCAACTTGCGCGCATGATTGCTCCATCAATTATAAAGTCTATACAAAAGAATGTTATTCATGTCTCTTTTTGCGAAATGAACTGAATCTCATATCAGAAATATTAAAATAATTTCTTTGCATAGTGCTGCCATCTATTGGAGCGAAACAAAAATATTTATCTATTGGGGAATATACATAGCTTTTATTTCCGTTATTTGAAACAATATAGGAGCATCCGGATATATCGTAAAAAAATAAGGAATGTCATGATTCCATTTGGACTCACTGGGAGTGAAAGAGTTAATTTTAACAGAATGTTAACTGTAGTTATCTTACAATTGCTTTCGATTTCAGATTTTTCAATATTCAATTGAGAAAATAATGTTTTGTACGAATAGATAGACGAAAAGATTGTTAAAATGGCAAACGCCAACTTCTTTAAACATCGCTGAAATTAAATACTAAATATAAACAAATTTGGACTATTACACCATAGATAATCAAACTTTAAATAAATAAGATGTGAATAAACCACATATCCTTTGCTATATGGCTATATAACATTTAATATGGGTTAAAAACATTAAAATCTTCGATAGTTTTGGCTCACACTTGTGGCCATCGTCAGGAATGTAAAAGAACAGTTGGATCATCAACGTTAAAATCTCGCCTGATAGAAAATCGCACAAATGGGGGAAAAACAACCAATGAGCCCGGAAAAAGACTCTGTATCCATCTACATGTGAGAATAGAAGTGAATTACATATTTCAAAATTAAATGTTTAGGGTATTTAACCAAAGTTTCGGAATACTGTATGACATATTATCAGTACATACTTCATCTTTTCTTAGTAAAATTTTTATTGGTTTTCTAATTAAATTCCTATGCGTGACATTATCTGGAAAAATAATCTTAGCACTGTCAAATTGAACACTGCAATCGCAGAATTATTAATATAAAATCTTGACAGAGCTGTAGATGTTTTTTATGTTTTATCTCGTTACAAAGGTCTTTTAACATTTGAGCAAACTTCCTATTAGTCATACCTATATAATAATTCCTGATATTGTCCTCAATTGAAATAGGTATTTTATACATGCCGGCCCGAAATCTGAGTGGAGTGGGTCCAAATGTTTGACAAGTAAATCCGTTAAACTAGGAGAGGGGGGAGGGAGAGCTATGAGAATTTTAAAATTGTTCAAAAATGTATGCTTTAACACTTTGCACTCGAGAGGTGACACTCACTCACCACTAGTGTTGCCAGATGTCCCGCATAAATCGGGGCGCCAAATGCTCTGGACACCCGTAGTCCAGGGGAAATGTACATTTTACCTTGCAAAAGGTCGGGTAAAAGATTTTTTCTTTCTAAATTGTTTATAATGATGACAACATGGAAAAACCAAGTTTTCTAACAAAATTTCTTAAAGCTAAATTTTCTGTGGCCGAAAAACAACATAATTTTGGGACTTTTTTTGATTTTTTGGAAATATCTCGAGACTCGTTGCCGTAGCATATTATTTGTCAATTACAATATTAAAAAAGATAAAATTCTCTACAACTTTCATACTTACAATTTTTGTATACACTCAATAGCAAGTGCAGTACGCTATTTCAAAAAAGGGACAATTTTTTCAATTTTCTTAAAAACAGTGAAAAACGTAGTTTGGCGGTGATTATTAAAATGTTCCCGCATATTTAGTTGCGTATGTCGACTTCTTTGCACACTCACGTCTTTATTTTCATCTCAACAGACATTTTATATGCAATAAATTTATATTATTTTAAAAGCAGGGCAGAGTGTAGATGAATGAGACAATTTTCATATTTAGGCAGTAACTTTAAGTGTACACAATGTTAACTTCAAAGCACTGTTTAAAAGAATTTTTCAATCTATAGTAACTTATTGGCACGATAGTTTCAATTAAAAAAGATTTCTTGCTTATTTTTAATAAATTTTACAATTTTAATAATTTTTATGATGCATACATTTTTTTCAGGTATCAGTGGAATAGGTGGGTCATTTTCAAAATCTGTCCATGTTTTGGAATAATAAAATCAAATTTTTAGAAATAATCAGAAAGTTTTAATTGTTATTAAATAATTACCTTACCTCATAAATATTAATATACAAGCATCAGCAGAGACAACATTACTAATTTAACATTTTAAAACTAATTTTTAAATTTTAATGCACTTGGAATAATGACATAAGTGAGCACGGTAATGACAAATTAAGCAAAATATTTTTATTCCCCCCCCCCCCCCAGGCATAAATGGCAGTCATTATATCTTCTGACCCATACAATGATTTCCTAATTCTCATATAATGAAATCAGATTAAGAAATAAAAGTTCATTTAATTATCAATTAGAATTGGGTACGGTAATGACTTACAAAAGAATACTCACCAAAACATTCAAAGTCTTTGCTAATTTTATTGAAACTATAAAACTATTTACTCTATTCACCTAAACCTGATAACAAGTTGACTTTTAAGGAGTACTTTTGCCTTGATAAAAAGGCATGTGCTGTCCTCTAAAAAAATCCGGAGAAACTTTTTGTCAGAAGCATGGCAATGACACTCTTTCTTGGGACACGGTTTAAAAAAAATTATTAAGAATTATAGATCAGTTTAATTAATGAAAATAAATAATTTTTTAATTAGTAGCATCTTAATAAATAAAAATGTACAAAAAAATTATAACGATCTGTTTTATATAGAACTTTGTCAAATCTTTACCTAATAAATTGCGTGTTGGGATAACCTACGGTAATGATATTTTGACTGCAAAAGAATATATTTCTTATTTTTAATTTTTTTTATAAATAATAATATGTCTGTAAATTATCATTAAAAAACATGACAGTTAAAATACAATAATTAAAATTATGGTATTTAACTATTTTTCTGTGCAAATGTGAAAGGACAGTAAAACATGAGACTTTTTTTTTTAAATCACCCAGGTATGAAAATTTGCGAAAAACATATTTTATTCCCACCACAATGGTATATTTTATTTATAAATTACAGATAACATATGTTTTAATGTTTTACTGTTTTAAAGATAGCAAACATTGAATTGAAGTTCCATATAAAAGGCAGAGACTCAAAAGATAAATATCTTTTATGAAAGAAATATACTTTTACATTATAAAATAGCTACAATAAAAATGACACCAGATTATTTCACTAACTAATGTTATGCATTTATATCTTGTAAAGTTTATAAATTCTGTTAATAAAATATTTGAGATCACTAGTTTTATAAAAAAAAATATATATATATTTAAAATATTAGTTTTAAAATATATTGTCAATTTTTTTCCACTTATATCAATAAATATAACAAGAGATTATATAATTTTAGCATGCAAAAATATGTAAAACTTTAAGATTATCTATTAATTGTTTTAAAGCTCAAACAGAATACTTTAAATTTCAGAACGGGTTCCAAACAGTTTCCAAAAATGAAAGTGTCCGAATACATATAAAAAAAAAGCAACCAAACCCGAAAAAGTAAAAAAGCACAACATTATATATTGATCTCAGGTTTCCCATGAAAAAAAAAAATATTTAAAAGTAACAAAATGCGAGCGATATATTTGTCAAGAACACTCCCATAGGTATAATGTTACTTTGCGAATGTCTTCGTGTGACTAATTTAGTCCTCTAATTCATATAACTGTGACTTTAAACGCCTCAAAACGACAACTACCGTAAAATCTTTGAAAATGAAAGCTGTATATACGGAATTCGGTCTTTAAAGAAAAGTATATATTTTTTTCAAGAGAAAGAATATGAACAATTATACCTGCTAAGATGGAAACCTGTTTAAAGCGGGATATATTTCGGTTCCTTTCGGTACGGTTTTCAAGGTTTTAATGAATCAATGTTTGGCAAAGCTGATTACGTAGTTCAGCATTACGTATTTAATGCTTACACACTTAAAATTTTCGAAATCCGCCTATTAGAGATTTATTAAAATTCCCGTGGTAAATTTTTTTTTAAGAGGGGGGGGGGGGTGGAGGGTGCGCCAAAATGCATGTTTGGTACGGGTGCAAAAAAGGCTAGTTTTAGCTCTGAAATACATAATTTACTGCTACTAATATATAGAAGTTGATATATACACGATTAAATCCGTGGGAAGCATTTGAATAATCGGGGCAGAACTGCGTTTTTCACAATTTTTAAGAAAATCGAAAAAATTGTCCTATTTTTGAAATGGCGTACTGCGCTTGCGTATTGAGTGTATAAAAAAGTTGTAAGTATGAAAGTTGTATAGAATTTTATCTTCTTTAACATTGTAATTGACAAATAATATGCTATGGCAACGGGTTTCGAGATACTTAAAAAACGCCAAAAAAGGTCCCAAAATTTTCTTGTTTTTTGGCCACAGAAAATTTAGCCTTAAGAAATTTTGTTAGTAAACTTGGTTTTTCTATGTTGGCATCATTATAAACAATTCAGAAAAAAAAATCTTTTACCCGACCTTTTGCAAGGTAGGCAAGCCTAATTTTTTGGTACATTTCCCCTGGACTACAGCATTTTAAAATAATTTTCTTCGCTTTATCAAATTACTGAAATATCTGCGATTAAGTATGGTACAATAAATTGTGAGAATTTAGTGATGTCAGAGCATTTCTTTTGTTCTAATTACACGGGATATTTGGCAACACTAATGGTGAGTGAGAGTCACCTCTCAAGTGCAAAGGGTTAAAATTAATTAAAAATTGTCTGAGCTTTTCAAACATAATAGGTACAGTCGTGGGAAAAAAAAATAAATACCCCCTACTAACTCTGCAAAAAATTATCGTAGGAGATAGTTACAGGTACTACACGATTAGTAATAAAGTCTACTTTTAAATTAGGTATATAAAATTGGCTTAGGGGGCCATCTGCATATTAAAACGTACCATAACTTTGTTTTTTTTCAATAGCAGTACACAATTCTGACAGTATAAATTAACTCTACACCTTTCAATTAGCCTAAAAATAAATTTTTATGCAATTCCTACGATAAGCTTCCGAGAAATTAATTATTTTAAAACGAGCATATTTTAGGGTCTGTATCCAAATTGAAGTTCGGTACTCGATTGTTGACCGAGAGAGTCCTCTTCTTGATCAAGGCTTCTTTAGCACCACTCAAGCAGCCATTGAAGACTGCTAGATTACAGGATAGCATAAGAAATTTCAAAATATCTAGTCACTTCTATCACAGACGGCCCCTTAAACCATCATTTTGCCGTTTTTTAAGCCTAATTTGAAAACTACTTGGACGAAAAATGTGAAATTTTGGATTTCCATAAAGCAGGATATAATAAATCTAAAGCCTTCAAAAAAATTGTAGTTTGAAATTCATAATTTTTTCGAATAATAATTTCATAATTCATAATTCATATCATAAAATTATAAAAATTGCAAATTCAATGTATTTATGTTTGGGTATTTCAGTATTATTGCTATACAAAAAAATAGCACATTATGAGTATAATTTCAGGAGATATAGATGAAAATGTGAAAATGTACTAGATTAATATTAACACAATTATTCCAATTGGTAAACAAATCATATTAGATGTAAATTTCCAACTGTATTTCGTATCCTGGTCCGGACATTTTTCGCCCAGTTGGAAATTTACATCTAATATGAAAATGTAATTTAACATTAGAAGAACTAAATTTTGAATGTTTATAATTCAAAAAAATATTATTCAAATGACTTGAAATTTGGTGTCTAGGCATAGTTTGAACCGAATATTTGAAATATCTTGTTAAAATTGGGTATTGCTATTGACAAAAATGATGTTTGGGTTCGTTTTAATATGTAGATGGCCCCTTAAGGAAATTTCATATACATCATTTAAAAGTAGACTTTATTGTCAATCGTTCGGTTCCGGTAAACTGTCTATCACACAGACCGTCGAAGTCACAAAACATTTCAATTGTCTTTGTTATGCAGGTAGTGAAAACGAAAATAACACTTTGGCAACGTTCAGTATCTGTTCAGTATTCTTGGAAATCTTTCATACTTTCTTTAAGAAGAGCCCCTTCGAGTCTCCGCTCCAAACTATTATGTATCGACCCGCAATACGCAGTTTTTTGGAAGAGGTTTCCTTGTAAAAAGCTCAGTCACGTGGAGACATTTGCAGTCTAATGCCAAACCAATGGAAGTGTTTTTTTTATATATAAATTTGAAGTTTTTGCATAAGATTTCTATGGTTGATGTTAAACCATCATTTCACCGATTCCAAGAATTAAAGTATGGTGCGATTGAATTTACAACCAAAATCGAAAAAGTTCAAAACTACAACGTTAGATGTCGATCCCATATGTCGGCAAAAAGGTACTATTGAAATGTAAACAAGCAAAAAAAGATAGTAAATAACGCTAATATAGGTTTAACAATGGCCTTCGATTATAGTCACGGGATTGAAGCACCCTTTTAAGTTTAAAACCTTTTCTGCATTACATCAATTTTAAATATAGTGTAATCTGTGAAGTTGGTTTTTAGCTTATGCGATTCGATTTACATTTAAAATGATCATACACGAGCAAAAATTCAGTATATATATTATACTGAAAGGCTTTACATAATAAAGTATATTTGAAAAACGTTTAGGTATGGAAACTGTCTGGGTTATAATTCGTGGATCTTCCTGAATACGGATTAACATAGTTTATGTCTGGGCGATCTTGAACTAACTCAAGAAATCCGGAAGTATCTGCTCCCACTCAAATAACTAGCAAGATTTAAAAACAAAGGATTATACAAAAGAACTAAATCACCTTGCTTCATAAGCCATCGTGAAATTTACAGTTGCCGAGAAGTGGCGTAGGAGCTTTGTACAACTAGGGGGAGCCGGGGCATATTGTGGAAAGCTAGTGGTGGGGATCATTTCATTCATAATTTCATTCATTTCGGAGGATTCCTTCATAGTGTTGCACATTTCACAAACAGGAGTATAAAATAGAAGCATACCAAAAGATCACCAACTTTTTAATCCAATTAAAATAATTTTTATTAGATATACTTGATACATAGAAACTTAATTTATGGAAGATCCCGAATACAATATTCAAATTTAAGGTTTTTCCCACTCCCGTTTACCAAAAGTTAAAGTTCTTTCCGTTGTTTTGCTTACAAATTCATTATAAATCTCTTCCAAATCAATTTTTAAGGTCTCCTCTTTATAAAATATAAATATGCAGTAGCATCAAGTGGTTGAGTCTCTGTTGACCCATTATTATTCGGAGGTGTGTTTGAAGACGGCGAAGAGCGCTGAAAGATATCTCAGCTGTTGCTACTGATGTCGGAATCGCCAAAATAAATTTTGCTAAAAGGTAAACTTCAGAAAATAATTTCTTCACTAATTCCTCCGATGACATAATTTTAATTGCGATTGACAACGCATTTCTGCCAGTTCCATCCGGGATTAGTGTTAGTAAGAACGTCAACTGAGCAGAAAGATTTATAAAGTCAAAATCATCATCATGTATTCCAAGCTTTTGTTTCAGATCTTCTCAAGTGGTTCAAACTGTGTCCGTGAATATGGATTCGATCTTTATGAGAGAGTCAAAAGTTTTTTCATCAAATCATTTTTTTAATTCATTGGTAATAAGGTCCACTGTTTCTCTGAAATTTACTCGCAATTTTTCTTCTTGTCCAAGTTGTGCTGGAGCGGAGGGATGGCTTGTATGCTCATATCTTATTGGAACTATCTTTTGTCTGGAGACGCTCGTCATTTACTTTTCCAAATTTAATGTGGGCGCTTTTCTCTCCCATTTCTTGTAGAGAGTTTCGAAATGGCTATCCTCTCTCATACGTTGTATGGTTTCTTGTAACGTTGAAACGGCATTCGTGATGCTTGCCGCAGAAAATCCAGTTGTTTGCAGAACTTTCGCCAAGATTTCGCAAGGGCCAAAAAGTTCCTTGGCCATGTTCATGCCAACAAATGTCTTGAATTATTTCAAACTTCTTATGAAACCTTTAACTTCAGCCTTTTTTTCACGACGTTATGCTGTTGGATCTCTCAATAATGCATCAAGAGTCTCTAACACTCTCGGATAATTTTCCACGAATCTCGATATTGCAGCAAATCGAACTGCCCATCTGGTCGGGCAAAGAGGAAGTAACTGCTTTGGTTTTAAGTTTATGTTACTTTCATCTTCATTGTTCGCTGGGCAAAGAACGATGTTCTTGTAGACATTTCTCCGTTTGGACAATTTTCAAATCAGATTCGATATCGTCTTGATCAAACTTACGGAATCTGCAGTTAATCTGTTGGAACGCGCCACCTGTTGTAGTCCAAGGAATGATTTGCACAGTGTACGAAAAAAGACTTAGGTTGCAACTCCTTGAACCTTGTTTGGACACCTTGCATGATGCCACTCATATTACTGGCTCCGTCAAAACAATGTCCACGAAATCTATCGAGATCGATGTTGCAACGTTGAAGTACAGTCGTTGGAAAAAAAGTAAACACCCCCTACTAACTCCTCAACAAATTATCATAGAAAAAATGTTACTGCTACCGAACGATTGGAAATAAAGTCTACTTTTAAATTACGTATATAAAATTTGCTTTGGAGGCCATCTAAATATTAAACCGAACCCAAAGTTCATTTTTTTCAATAGCAATACCCAATTTTAACAAGATATTTCAAATCTTTGGTTAAAACTATGCTTAGATACCAAATTTCAAGTCATTTGAATGATAAGTTTTGAATTATAAACATTCAAAATTTAGTGCTTCTAATGTTAAATTACATTTTCTTATTTTCATTAATATCTCCTGAAATTATACTCCTAACATGCTAATTTTTTGTGTAGCAATAATACTAAAGTACCCAAACATAAATACGTTGAATTTGCAATTTTTATAATTTTATGATATGAATTATAGAATTAATATTCGAAAAGATTATGAATTGCAACCTACAATTTTTTTGATGGATTTAAATTTATTAATGTCTGCCTTATGGAAATTAAAAATTTCACATTTTTCTTCCATGTAGTTCTCAAATTATGCTTAAAAAACGGCAAAATGATGGTTTAAGGGGCGGTCTATGATAGAAGTGATTAGATATTTTGAAATTTCTTATGCTGTCCTGTAATCTAGCAGTCTCCAATGACTGCTTGAGAAGCCTTGATCAAGAAGGGGGCTTCGCGGTCAACAATCGAGTACCGAACTTCAATTTGGTTGCAGCACCTAAAATACGTTAGTTTTAAAATAATTAATTTCTCGGAAACTTATTGTACGAATTGCATAAAAAATTGTTTTTAGGCTAATTGAAGGGTGTAGAGTTCATTTAATGCTGTCAGAATTGTGTACTGCTATTTGAAAAAAAACAAAGTTAAGGTCCGTTTTAATATGTAGATGGCCCCCTAAGCAAATTTTAAATACATCATTTAAAAGTAGACTTCATTACCAATCATGTTGTACCAGTAACTTTCTTCTACGATAATTTTTTGCAGAGTTAGTAAGGGGTGTTTACTTCTTTTTTTTTCCACGACTGTACATCCTTTATGAGTTTAGTTAGTGTTTCCCCTGTAGTATCTTGAGCATTGAAAAGTCCTAAAAACATGTACTCCGTTTTCTCTAAATGTTTCGTCAAGTATCGTACATATATTGAGAACTACTATTTCCCAGCGGCATCAGTTGCTCCGTCAGCAATGATGCCAAAAAAAAAAAAAAAAAAAAAACCTTGCATCTTCCATTTTTTCTAGCAGTGCACGCTGCATTGAGTTGAGTGTGCCAACATTTACAAAATTTCATTTTGAATGTCCGGGCTGGTCCATGTATCGCGCTTGGACAACCATGATTCAATTTCAGAACAAATTGTTCCTAATTCTTGCAGATAGACGTGCATACTTTTATATCGAGCCGGCAGGCCCGCTTAAATTTTTTTTATCGGCCTGGCCGGCCTGACAGGACCGTTCAATTTTTTTGCCGGCCGGCACGTTTGTTTTGTTTATCGTCCCGTCCTGTTGAAAAAATTGTCCTAACTCTGCCGCCCAGCCCCGGTCCGCGGGCCTGGTCAAGTACGGGTCCGTGCAGACCTCTACCACCCCCTTTTTCTCTTCTCTTTATTTATTGTTTGAATTTCCTAGAAAAAATAGACTTTATTTTTTAATGTAAAAATTTATCATAATGCGAGTGATGAGAGAATTTCTCCCGCGGGAGCTGACCCCATCTGAAATATTCCAGGGGGAGCCAGAGCTCCCCCAGCTCCCCCGGCTCCTACGCCTATGTTGCCGAGGTTTTCCTAACCGAGGACACGGAAAAAATAGTTTAAAGCAATGCATCACATAGCAACGTTGGCGATACGCATGTTTTCTTCTGATTTTATTTTTTTTTTAAATATCTAATGCTTTAGTCTCCGGAAAAAATAATTCGTTAAAATAAATATTATTAATTCAAAACTTTTATAGGTATTGTTTCTTCAATAAAGACTGTTTCTTCGTGATGCCTAACTAGCACTTGCTGATAGTTAGTGGTAACAGTATAAATAAGAGTTATTTTCACTTTAAGAACGATAGACCCACGCTCAGATTTTGTATAACACAGAAACTTTTAAATCTATATATAAAAATCTAGTGCAGTGATTCCCATCATTTTAACTCGCAGAGATCTTTTTAGAATAAATTCCTATGACAAATCCCCTTTAGCATATCATACTCTATGTTACAAGTTAATGGATTATAGGTGTATTAATAAAGTACCGAAGAAGAAGTACATAGTATCATAAACAATTGTGCATTGTCTCTGAAATGAAATTACATTTGGAATAATTTTTAAATAATTTAATTAGTTTCATTGACCACGAGAACAACTGATGGTGTGAAAACTTTGGTCGAATATAAAAATGCTTCGAAATTCAGTAAATCAAAACATTTGACTTAAAGCAGATTTCACATGATTTCACGATTACCACGCATAAACGTTTAATGTGAAATTTCTGGTTGGATTGTTTTGCACAGTTTTCTGAATTCCACCACAATTGCTAATAATTGCAGGCATATATCCGGTTCTACACTTAAAATCCTTTTGTATTTCGCTTTGGTCTCTGGTGTAAGTAGAAAATCATGCTTCACAGAGCTGTGTCATTGAGAAAAGCAGCAAACCTAACTTTTCTTTTCCAGGCAAGGTTTTAATTCCTCTGTCAATTAACATCAAAACTCTGATGCATTTTGGTTTTGAAATGTTATCTTTAATTCGATGTGAGATGTCAAATCAATGAGAATGTCATGTATCGCTGAGCCTAATGTGGGTGGTTTTCTGTTAACGAGGTCATTCAGTAGATATTTAAAGTTGTCCTACACCTTCTATTAAGCTATTGGAAAAGATTGTTTAAACGAATCTTTCAAAGCTTCGAGATGACCTGAATATTTGTTTGTATTTTCTGTTAAATCTGGGTGTTTATTAGGTGGATCGAAAATTCGAAATGTGGATAACTGAATCGGCGAGGGGGACAAAAGTTGTATTTTATGTGTATTAGTTTACATTTGTATTGTTACATTATGTTGCTCAATGTATTGTGATTAATTTGAAATTTGTTTATATATTTTTGTATAACATTTGATGGAATTTTATACATGTCTTCGAATAATAAAGAAGGTTTGTTTTATCGCTTTACTTATTTGACATAATACGTATTTCATTTTTTTTATCAGTTTCTTAGTAATTGTATTTCATAGCCTTTAAAAAAATCGTTTAAATAATCCCGATTAAGGAAGTTTAATGAGAGCGCCTGGCTGGGGGAAATAAAAATTTAGTCATAATCTTCCGTAATCTCGTGTGCAACAAAGGTTTTGTAAAAAATAAACGATGTTAGTAACATTACAGTTTAAATCGAATGTGGATACTATTAAAAGGCTATCACAAAAAATGCTTTATAACACATTTGCTAATTAGTCAATTGGTTTTGGACACGATTATTAATGATTACCCCAAAAGTATAAAAGTTTCCAAATATCCCTACTTTTGCTTGATTTTAGTATGCTATTTGCTACGGTGTAGATTAGGGTTTCTTTAGATAATATTTTACATCTAACTATTAAAGAATGACCGTCAAAAAATTTTTCCCGAAACAAAAATTAAATTAAACTAAAAATAATAGATTTCTAAATTAGATATAAATGCAACATAGTAGGTTCAGTTTACATTTTCATAAGTTACATTTCCATAAGTTTCCGTAAGTTCCTCAAGTCCATGATAGTTTATTCAATTTATTCATCAGCTGCATGTGTTAAATCACAGTGTAAAACGAAATCCAAGATACACTTATATCATGCACACAATCAATATGAATTATCGAATGTAAATTTCTTGAAAAAAAGTTTCAGGGGGGTCAGAGTTTTCCTAAAGAAATGTACAGTTTTAACTAAAAAATTACTAACATAAGCAGTTCTTCAGGATTTCACAATATCCATGCATAACACCTTGTTACACGACTGAAAAGAAGGGTTATGTGTTTCACGCGTATCTGTGTATGTCGATTTCTTTATACCCTCGAAGCATCCCAACGGCTGGATGGATTTTAATGAATGAGGTCTCTATCGATTCATCTTAACCGTCCGATGGTTAAAGGCTACGTTTTGTTTTTATAAATTCAAAATGTCGGCCGTAAAATACAAAATGGCGGTAGAGACGAAAAAAAATTACGCACCCTATTGAGTGGCCTATCATTGGATAGGTCTTTCAAAATGAAGACGATGTTTCATTGACTATTTTACAGTCAGAAGCTCCGTTTAAATATTACACATCCTGGAATTTGTGTAGGTAGGATCTCTAGCTTGATTGCAACTCTAACCATCATAGACATGTATAGACCTCATCAAAACAGTGTTTATACATAGGAACTAACCATTAAACACAACTTAAAAGTCATCAATACAAGTAAATAAAAAAAAAATAGGTAAGTAATGTAAACAAGTAATATAAAAAAATATTTTAAGTCAATTCCTACTTAGTTCAATAAGAGAATTTTTTTTCTCCCATTCTTCTTTCCTCTTGAGTGGCGCTTAAAATGCTTTGATCAAGAACTGGGCTCTCTCGGTCTTAAAATACCTTGATCAAGAAGAAGGCTCTCTCGATTATTGAAAATTAATTAATTTAATTTAATTAATGAATTAATATAGGAAAAAACTGGATTAACATCAAGTGTCATCCGCTACAAGTTAAAAAAAATCATTTGAGCTTGATTGGATGAATAATAAGTATTTTATTAACGATTGAAAATTTGAACAAGACATATTTATAGCGAGAGTGTGAGCTAATAATAAGAATTGAAAAAAAAAAGTTTCACATTGATGAGAAATAATTAATTAGTTCGCTTTTTACGCAGTCAGGTTTTTTTGATTTTTTCAATTTAATTGTTTAATTAGTTTAACGATTCTAATTTCCGGAACATTCCAATAATTTTACTTGCTTATAAATATTTATATTCGTAAAAAAAAAAAGAAAAAATAATTAAAAAAAATAATTAAATAAAAAATAAATAATAAATAAATAAATAAAAATTGCGAATTGTAGGATGTTGGATATTATGCAAAGTGATATGAAATAACAATGATTTGCAGAGCTGACAATGAGGCTCCTAATCTGCGGATTTACTAGCTATTTTATTGGCAACATTCAACATTGTCTTAACTTAAGCAGACATTTTCACGAGGATAATGCGTGTCTACAAAGAGCGCAATAACTACTGGTACGATTATTTGTCTTAATTTTAGCAATGGCTACCGCATTGTTTTCCTATCATCAGTTCATACATCAACACAGTTTTCTGAACTCGCAGCAAAGCCCCGGATTTACACAAATTGTCACCACCTAAGGAGATGAAATATAAATGTACACTTAATTCATTAATTTTTATGGTACTAATAACATTTCTTTGATGTACATTACCGTTACTTAAAAAAAAAAAAAAAAAAAAAAAAAAAAAACGGGAAATGAAATTGTTTATTTGAAAAAAGTACTTAATAGTTTGTTATTTGTTGAATGTCAATTTTGGTGCAGTTTTTTTCTTTTTTTTTTCTTTTTTGCTGTAGTATTACGCTACTGCATAGCTAACAATTTCTAATATTTTTTCTTACCTCTAAATTTTGCCTAATTTAATCACCGAAATCTAACAATTGAAGAGCTGAGTAGAAGAACATGTTATGCTACATTTTCTTAAAAATGATTTTATCTTTTGGACGAAGGTGTTATGAGGTATTCTATCACATGGTAAAGCTAAAATACCAAAGTTCTATTTAGCCTTGAAGATTTAAGACAGTATTAATTAATATTTAATATTTTAATATTTAATAATCCTAATAGTATTAATATTTTTTAATATTTAAAAATTAAATAGGAATAACTTTTTTGGATAGAGTTTAGTACCACACTTGTTAATATTTTAAACACATGGTATCGAACAGAAAATAAATCATTAAAATTGACAACAAAAACTTTCACATCAAATTTCTTCAAATGTTATTTTTGTTACTTAACATGTTCTTCCACTTAGTTCTTCAATTGTCAACAATTAATAGCAAAAATTTGTATTAAATTTTAGAGGTAACAAAACCGTACAAATTGGCAGGTATGTGATTCTATTAGTGTCATGAAAATTGCAATTAGCCTCTTCTTTCTGCTCAAAGTATTAAATAGTTTTTTTAATCAAACTTATACCTTTGGAATGGTTCATTTTCTTCTGATGGACGGAAGGCTTCCATTATTATGAAACAGCTATTATAAATGATGTATTAGGTGAAGATGAAAGAGCAGCCGTAAAAAGTTAGAACTCTGATTTTCTGGAAAGAATGACAATTATTTTTTTTAACCATTTGGAAAAATGGTTATTGTTCTCGTCAGGGTAGGAAATCAAAAGCATATCTGAAGTTTTTCATTGGTTTAATCCGCATTTTATTCGTTTTCTGATTGGTCTATACAGTAATCTGTATTTCCCTTTACTTTCAACTGAGATGGATATCTTCTGTTGCAACTATGACAAAAAAAGTAATAAAAACTACAAAAAAATTAATAACTCAGAAACAAATTGAGATACAGCTTTCAAACAAATTGCATTTAAAAGTACATTTTTTTTTCTCTATACGACGGTGTAAAAAGTAATATTGTGGGATGTTTAGAAGTTTAAGAATGAAATTTCATTTAAAATTGGACATCAGATTTCCAAGAAATCTGACGATGGAAAAGCCTTTTCCCGAACAGCCAATGAAATGCTTGGATAATACATAAGCTTTAGGTGGTTAAAGGTGTTATTACACGATGAGTCAAAGTCGCTTGAAATTCTAGGTGTCTCCATGTTATTCCTGTGGCTCCAGGACTCTCTTCGAAAGCAAGCAACTTTTTTCTGTCGGAGCGTCTGTGACGCCTGAAACGAAGCGAGTCGCCAGTAACAGCCAATGAAATACTTCGAAATCTGACGATGGAAAAGCCTTTTCTCGAACAGCCAATGAAATATTAGATGTTAATTTCCAACTGGGCGAAAAATGTCCGGACCAGGATTCAAACCCGGGACCTCCTGGCTGAAGCCGCCAGTGCTCTGCCATCTGAGCTATCCCGGACGATTCTGATCGAACTTTTTCACCCAGCTAACCTTGAAGATTACAGCATCTGGTCTGTAATCTCTGGAATAAATCTCAGGTAATGGAACTCCAGAAATCGCTGGATACGAAATTAGGTTTCAGACCAGATGCTGTAATCTTCAAGGTTAGCTGGGTGAAAAAGTTCGACCAGAATCGTCCGGGATAGCTCAGATGGCAGAGCACTGGCGGCTTCAGCCAGGAGGTCCCGGGTTTGAATCCTGGTCCGGACATTTTTCGCCCAGTTGGAAATTAACATCTAATATGATTTGTTTACCAATTAGAATAATTGTGTTATAATTAATCTAGCCAATGAAATGTTTGGAAAACGAAAAAAATGGCTTTCAAAAGCGGAAAATTAAAGGAGTCGCAGGCGATTTTTGTCGCTTGACATTTTTACGTGTAATAACACTATTATACGTACGAGTCGCAGCACTATTAATGTTTAATTCATGGCGTACGTAATGTAGGATCAACTCCGTGCGATTTTTTATGTCTTAAATTTTAAGTCTTTGAAAAAATCATTTTCCAAATGGTCGTTGTAATTTGTTAAATTGCTTTTTTTTTTTTTTTTTTTTTGAAAACAAATTATGGCCATTATCGCGGATGATAACCCTTAGAGTATTTTATAGAAAATTATATGTTCTTTCAGAAAAACGTGATATGACAAACCTTTTTCGGCTGATAAAATTTTTTTATATCTATTTTAAGAAAACGGCCAGTGATAAATTTCAACTTTATTTTGCTTTGAATTTTTGTTGGTGTAAGTTTTATTTCGCGTCTGGATGATGATCAAATGCCAGCAAAGTGCGTATGGGGACGTTTGACGGACGCCTGCTTCACGAATTCCGGCGATGTTCTAATAAAGTTTGTTATATCAAATTTTTCTGAAAGTGCACAAAATTTCCTATAAAATACTCTTTGAAAGATCAATATTGGTAGAACATTATACCGGTGATAACGGTAAAACTTTATAATAATAAAATTTTATTATTAATTTTTTTAATATAATGCCTTTTAATATTAATTAATTTAATTAAACATATTTTAGTCTTGCCAAGCCTAGTCATACTGATCTTATTTTGTTCGTATACCTTTTTACAATAGATTTACATAAAACAATTTCAATTCTGCGATCACATCTTTCGATATCACCGGCTTTCAGACTATTAATAAATTCAACTATCGTATAACAACTAAGGAAATAAGTTATTTAAAAAATTTCGGTTCCTTTAAATATAACTTTTTTTTCAATTAATTTCTCGCTGTTGGTAGTAAGTTGTGTATTCAACTTATCTTTTTTAGAATGATTCGCACTCCTTTCGTTCTCAAAATGTCAAAGGTTCCAAATATACGTAAATGAGAGTCTAAATATATGTCCTTGGAATTCAGTGAAAGTACGAAATATCGGAATACCTATGGCTTTTGCAATTAATTTTCAATAGATTTTGAGCCAATCAATCGCTTTTGAAGTATCGCATATTCCAAGAGAAAAATATTTTCCTAGGAAATAAAATGATAGAATGAGATGAAATTACATCGTTATTTATTACGATAAAGCTGCTGAAAATAACTTTAGGTCGTTGCTGCAATTGCAAATGTACGGCTAATATTTCGGATGCCCATTTTTAAATGTACTCTGGGTCAAGTACAAAAAAAAAAAAAAAAAACAAGCTGGAAATTGCACGTCAAACGTGGCAAATGAGGTACTTTCGTACTATAACTAGTTTTATAAATATTTTTTGCACCGCGTATTGTACGGAATGTATATTTTAGTGCATTTTATTAGTGTATATTAATCTCATTCTCTTCGAAAGACTGTAACACCATTAAAATGCACTTGAAATATTTTTTTCTGATTGGCCGTAATGTAACGGAAAACTTTTGAATGTCCCTGTAATTAAATTATACATCCGACTTTCACAAAATTTGAAATGGCTCGACAAAATTTTGCAGTTATATATTTAAAATTTCAGACCATTCGGTTGTGTAGTTTTTGCTCTGTTAAATGCGAACGGACGGACAGACAGACAGACAGACAGACGGACCGAAAGACGACTATAGGTGCTACGTATTTATATAATTTGACCAATGAATAATAATAGTCATACAATAAGGTATTATGTATTCTTTAAATTTATGATTAAAAAATAAGCTTAGGAGGCCGTCTTCAAATTAAAATTGTAACAAACTTCGAAATTTTCAATATGAACACATACATTTGACAACAGAATACAGTTCGGAAGCCACAAATTAGCTTAGATATACTCTGGAACGAAGTTTCTATGTTTCGTTCCGATGACATTTATACTTAAAATTAAAGTGATTTGGGGGAGAGGGGACGTTCTCACAGCTATGAATTTGGAAAACTTTACTCTAAAATTCCGAAAAAATATAAAATTTTTATAATATACCGCAAAGGAAAATTAGAATGATGTTCTATAAACACTAAATAAATTATTTAGAAAATCTAAAAAGTAATTTAGATTATGTTACATTGAATAAAAGTGTTAATGAATTTTTTTTTCAATAAATATAATGTTCCCCAAACGGTTGTGATGATACACTTTTAATCACAACTCAAAAACTACTGTTCGGGTCGAATTGTAATTTTTCATACGCATAAAAGAAGTCTCTAGAAGTCAATTTCTGTTTGAAAAAAAATTATAGTTTACAATACATATTTTCTTTCCAATATTAATTTCATAATTCATATTTCATATTTATATTATTTTATATAAGAAAATCACGTAATTATAAAAAGAAACCACATACAACAAAAAATCCCTGTCGGCTCGACCTACAGGCGGATGTAGATTTCGAAGTTTAGTACTAATTTCACAAAAAAAAAAAAAATCAAGATTCATTCAGACACAAAAATAATAATCATTGATAAACCCTGTTTAACAATTTTATCTGACTGCTTTTGACGAATTTTTAACTTCATTTTTCTGTAAGAGCTCGTTTTTTCAGCATCATATTAAGGAGGTATTAAAAAAAAAAAAAAAAAAAAAAATACTTTTCCACGCTCAACAACTCGAAATTTTCGGACACATTTTCAGATTCATTTTTAAAAGTAAAAACATAAAACTTGCTGACGTGATTTTTTTTAAGAGATTTATAAGCGATGTGTGTTTTATGTTTCGTTCAATTAATTAGAACTTGATTTAGAATTATTTTCTCAGTACGACCATTTTTTTCGTTTCCTGCACTATCGCTTCGGGAAATTCGGTTCAAAATGCCCATTTTCACAGCATTTTTTAAAATATATTCTGCCTTTATCAAAAAATCGACCAATACAGCAAATTACATAGTTTCCGAATAAGAGAACCTGCCAATTGGATGCGTTTGAGAGCGAAAATGTATTTAAAAATGAGTCACAAAATAAGCCGTTTGGATTTGAGTGCACCCTTAATATGATAATTTTTTCGTCAACCCCTATTTTTGCTTAATTTGTTTTCGCTGTAAGAATTGATCCTATCAAAAACTTGTCAATGTGAAAGTTGTAGGTAATATTGAGAAGATGTATAATAAATTTAAGCGGATTGAATATCTTGTTAATTGACGAAGTTATGAATGTTTTTCTTCTTGCACCCTCCCCCCCCCCCTCCATTTTTTCGTCTTTTATTTTTTTTTTTTGCAGTAAGAGTTGGGTCTATCAAACTCTTGTCAATATAAAAGTTGTAGATAATATCAAAAAGATTTATAATAAGTTATAATAAGGGAATTTGATATCTTAAGAATTGACGAAGTTATGAATTTTTTTCTCCTTAAAACCATATTTTTACGCTCCTTGAGCCCATTTTTAATTTTATCAAAATTCTGTGATACATAAATTTTTGGCCCTTTTCCTAGACGTAATAATAACTTTAAACTGATTTGATATGCATAAAAATTAATCAGTTATGTGTTTTTTTTTTAGTTATCACAAAACCCCTCCCGATTTTCGCACAATTTGTCCGATTTTGACCATTAATGAACTTGACCGAGATATTCTATCCCTTCATTTTATGTATCAGTTTGGAAGAGATTTGTGCAGAATTACGGAAGTTATCATGTCCATTAAAAAGTGATATATATATACATATATATAGAGAGAGATAGATAGATAGATAAAGTTTTTTACTGAGAGTGATTTTGGGTTCTAGGGGTCATAATCGGTGTAGATCTGCAAAAAGTTTGAGAAATTCCAACATAGGGGAGATTGCAATAGGTAGTATTTCTTACGAAATTTACCTAAAAATTAGTGTATAAAAACAGAGAAGTACGAATAAAAATATTAGAAATGATTTATCATTAGCAGATTAAAATTCATATATATATAATTCTTTAACTTCTCGGCCAAAAGACTTCCCGATTGGAATCCAAAATTAAAATTTCCTCTGGCACCGAAATACGAAATTTCAGGGTTAGCATTTAAAATTCTAAAGATGGGTCTATTTTAAAAACGAGACAGACACTTCATTTTTTCCCCTTTTCATAGATTTAAGGAACGCACAGTAGCCAAACGAATAGTTATTTTCTGTTTCTCTGTGTTTATTTACCCATATTAAATTATGTTTGTGGTGGTGGGGGGGGGGTATTATTGTTTGTTAATCAGCTGTACTTCATGGAATTTTATCATTAATGTATTTAAACAGTTAATCATTTCAAAATATAAGTAACCAATTTGAAATACTTTTAATTCATACACGGCTTTAATTTGTAAGACTTTGGTAACGTCAGAGTAGTTTAATAAGAATTATGCTATTTTGTTAAAGTGATTACAATTTCAAGTACTAAGCATATGATTTTAACAATAATTGACTATTAGATATGTATGTACAGCAATTTTAACGCAGTTATTTACTATGTTGTCTAGCACTGTTTCTAAACATAATCTGGAATATACCCGGAAGAATAGCAGAAATAACACGAAGATTTTTGGGTACTTAGAGAGCAGGATAGAAGAAATGTCCTTGGATAGAGCAAAAAATTTTGAATACATATTTTCTGGAAACCAGTTAACAATTTTGTACACACCAGCAATTGTTTCAATATTTATACATTTATTTAATATAAAGAAGCCATTTATTTATTTTTTATATAGAAACAGAACTAAATTGCATCTAAAAAACAATAATATATATATATATATATACACATATATATATGTAATAAATACATATGTAATAACAAAAAATTTCGCCATGTTACCTTAATTAATTTATTCCAAATTCTAATAATATCTACCTTTTTTACCTGTCTTTTAATGATATCTTAAATAACAATTATATTTTTAGTCCCATGCTTTTCATCAACCTATTCTTTTATTCTAAAAACCTTAATCTGTTAAAAGCAAAACTCTTCGTAAAAACCCACTAATTTATTTTATTCTTTCACACTTTGAGATATTAAATTTTTATTTCTTTCGAATGTTTATTAATACCATTTATATCTTTAATTAAAATTATTATTCGATATCCCTGCATTCCTTGCAAGTATTTGCCGCGTCTAAACGATTCGCATTATTCTTTGCGCGCTATGAATAAAGAGTTCTGACATTAGGTCATGAATTTCCCGCCTTGTGCATCGTTTTCATCCAATAGCTAAGTGCACCACTCCCAGACCTCTCACTATCTTGAATTTCGTTGGAGCTTCGAAAATCAGCGTCATCATATCTTGGGGCGAATTGCTAGTATAAAACGAGAATGCACTGCCTTGGAACTCCGAAATTGTACGATTTTTAGACTGCTAAATGAAACCTTGTCATCTGGTGGAGATATTTTTAAAATGCTGTAGTTCTAATACTTTTTAACATCTTCGTTCTTTGCTATGACGTGGTGCAGCCAGATACGAGTTTCAAACTGAATAACTAGTGGAGGTGTTGCTGATATGTTTATTTCAATAAATTCGTTTATGATTATGCAGCCTCTGTTTAATTGTACGAGAAAATCTTCTCAATGATTTCATCCATGTCTTTCATGGTTAGCCACTTACGACTGCACTGCAGAATAAATATTCTACGAATTAATTACTGTTTGGAAATGATATGTCATGTGTTCATCATCACAATTTACATTGATATCGAGGAAGAAACCTGATGAACTTTTAAATTAACTTATTTGTTTATATATATATATATATATATATATAACCGGCAACTTTCAATTTTAGACATTTTGTCGAATATTTAGAAATATACTTGACAGATTCTTCTGGAATTTCAGGATTGAAAAGAACAGGTATGACCTCATATTTAGCAATGTCGATTTGATAAGGGGGGCAATTAGGGGGCCAATAAAAAATTAAAGAAAAAAATAATTCTTGGGATCACCCTGTAAAATAAAATGCACGAAATGATCTATCGCTACCAAATATAAATAAACAGACATTGCGCGATACGTGTATTCTTTTGTGTAAGAAAAGCATGTATACTAATAGAGATATAGCGATTTATTTAAAAAAATTTAAAAAATCTTCCATGTTTTTTGCTTATAAGATGCAGGGTTTACAACCAAATTTAACTCCGGTTTCAGAAAAATTGACAAAATATAGTAGAAACAATATAGTTGAATTGAAATATAAATACATTAAATATTTTAAGAAATATGAGCAGTTGTATGAAATAATTTTTATCTGCGCATGCGCGAACGATAACAAGGATCATTTTACATAATTTAATAGTCAACTCTATGGAGCAACTTATTAAAAAAAACTAGTCAAATATCGTAAAAATTCAGAAAGATATCGGCGTTAGAGTGAGCAAATTTTTAGTTGTTCTCTAAAAGCAGCCGAATGATAAGGAATTTTCCGCAAATTGTCATATTTAATTTTAATTTTTTTTTTTTTTCAATTTTTATTGATGCTTTAGTTCTTCTTGGATAACCACCAGAACGAGCCTGTACCATGATCAAAAGAAGTATCAAAATCGAAGCATTTTTTCCAAATCTACTCGTTAATACTCACTAAATACTAACTTTTTTCTGGAAGTCAGTTAATAAAAAATGACAATTTGTGTAAAATCCCTTATCATTCAGCTGCTTTAATGAACAACTAAAAATTGGCTCACTTTAACGCCGATATCTTTCAGCATTTTTACGATATTTGACATTTATTACGATATTATGACGATATTATACATTTTTTTTAATAAGTTGTTCCATAGAGCTGACTATTAAATTATGTAAAATGATCCTTGTTATTGTTCGCGCATGCGCAGATAAAAATTATTTCATACAACTGCTCATATTTCCTGAAATATTTAATATATTTATATTCCAATTGCACTATATTGTTTCTACTATATTTTGACAATTTTTCTAAAACCGGCGTTAAATTTGGTTGAAAACCCTGCATGTTATAAGCAAAAAACATGCAAGAATTTTTTAATTTTTTTAAATAAATCGCTATATCTCAATTAATATACGTGCTATTCTTACACAAAATAATACACATATTGCATAATGTCTGTTTATTTATATTCGGTATCGGTAGATCATTTCGTGCATTTTATTTTAGAGGGTGATCCCAAGTATTATTTTTTTTCTTTGATTTTTTGTTGGCCCCCTAATTGGCCCCCTTAACAAATCGACATTGCTAAATATGAGGTCATACCTGTTCTTTTAATCCTGAAATTCCAGAAGAATCTGTCTGTAATGTATTTAATAGGTTTGCACCTGATGGCAGCACATACTATGTACTAGTACTACTACTTTAACTTGGTGGTCTCGTGGTGTTCTAATAAAATTGCTAACTAAGATATATCATGGTGTCAGAAGTATAGTGACCCATGTATTTTTGTTAAATATTACAAAAGAAATTGAAGCAATATGGCAGGAAGTTTACCTAATATTGCAGCATTTGAACCGGGATCAAATCCATCCGAGTCATGGCGGTATTGGAGGCAAGATTTTGAAGATTTCATAGAAGCTTTGAAATATGCAGGTGAATCCGAAAAAACAAAAACAGCGCTCTCCCGGCATGTTGGCGGTGATGAGTTAAAAAAGCAATTTCGTGCATTTGATCTGAAGCCAGAAGGAGGAGCCAGTGAAATAACATTGAAGCAAATTTTCGACGAATTTGATAAATATTTTCAGGACTATGTGAATGAGATATATGCTTCATTTAAATTTTTAGAAATCAAGCAGGAAAGTGAAGAAAAATTTGCGGACTATTATTCACGTTTACGTAGAGCTGTTATTGAATGCAATTACGGCAACCTTGCGGATCGGATGCTTCGTGATAAAATCATTCAAGGGTTGGCTGATAAATCGCTACAAGAGCGATTAATTCGCGAAACTAGTAGAAAGAAGAAGACGTTGCAAGAAATTGTTGCTGAATGTAAAACGGCCGAGTATAGTAAAGTGCAGGCCGCGGAAATGTGCGATAAAATCAGCCGATTGAATGTCGATGCAATGAAGTGGAAGGATGGCCGGGCACGATATCATAAAAGAGAAATATTTTGTAAATACTGTGGCAGATCTCACGAACCAAAGAAATGTCTAGCCTTCGGTACAAAATGCAGAAACTGTGAAGGAAAAACCATTGGTCGAAAGTATGTCGGAATAAAGTAAACAACAGTCAACAGGTGCGTCGACTAAATGCAGTGGAACGGAATAATGACAGTGATACAGAGTTTGTTTATTTGGGTGAACTGAAATATATAAATCAACTTGAAAGTAAAAAATCAAATTCTGTATGGCTACAAAAATTAAAAGTAAATGGAAATGATGTTATATTTAAGCTAGATACAGGTTCTCAAGTCAATGTTATTCCAAAGAGTCAAATATTAAAATGGAGTGAAAAGCCAATGGTGAGAAAATGCAAACAACCTATACTGGATTACTGTGACAACGTTGTACCAATTCTAGGTGAGTGTTTTCTTAATTGCAAAACTTTAAAGAAAGATATGACATGTAAATTTTTAGTAACCTCTTTAAATGCTAGTCCAATATTAGGGCTCGAAGCCTGTGAGAAATTAGAACTTATCCAAAGACTTAATAATGTTATAAAGCCCATGTATAATTTTTTCCATCAAACACCAGAAGATATTGTCCAGCAGTTTTCTGATGTATTTACAGGAATTGGTCGCTTGAACCGTGTTGTAAAAATAAAATTAAAAGACCACTATATTCCTCACATAGCGGCCCCACGTAAGATACCACTAGCTCTACATGACAAAGTAAAGAATGAGTTGCAGAATATGGTAGAATCTGGAATAATTGCAAAAGTGGATGAACCAACAGAATGGGTAAATAATATGGTTGTCATTAACTCTCCAAAAAAATTGCGCATCTGTTTAGATCCAAGGCCTCTAAATGAAGTAATTCGTCGACCTCACTACCCTATACCAACAGCTGATAGTCTTATTGCACGACTTCAAGGATGTAAAATATTTACTATCCTAGATGCAAAAAATGGTTTTTGGCAATTGCCATTAGATAGAGAATCTTCATATTTAACTACATTTACAACACCTTGGGGGCGGTTCAGATATTTAGTTCTGCCTTTTGGGCTTAATAATGCTGCAGAAGAGTTTCAGATGGCTATGGAGAACACGTTTGAAGATATGCCTGAAGTAAACCCTTACTTTGATGATCTAGCCCTTGGAACATCCTCTATTGAAAATCACTGCCAGTTACTACATAAGGTTTTTCACGTGCTAGAGAAGCAAATCTTAAATTTAACCTTGTCAAGACGCAGTTGTCAAAATCTTCTGTGAATTACTTAGGCCACATATTATCTGACATAGGAATAGAACCAGATCCTAAAAAGATAATGGCTATAACTGAATTTCCTGCGCCAAAGAATCGAGAGGACTTGCAAAGGTTTCTTGGCATGATAACATATTTAGCTAAGTTTACGCCTCATCTCTCAAATCTAACCCATTCATTGAGACAGCTTTTGAAACAGGATACACAGTGGTTGTGGGATGAAAATGTTCAACGAGACTTTGAACTAATAAAAGGAACTTTAGTACAAGCTCCATGTTTACAGTATTTTGATAAAGACAAAGCTGTAACCGTTTCAGTGGATGCCAGCCGTTATGGCTTGGGAGCTGTTTTACTGCAAGATAATAAACCAGTTGCATATGGTTCTGCATCATTAACTGAAACACAGCAACGGTATGCTCAAATCGAAAAAGAGTTACTCGCTGTAATTTTTGGCCTTGAACATTTCAATTATTATACATATGGAAGACCAGTTGAAGTGCAGACAGACCACAAGCCATTGTTGGGATTAAGCAAAAAGCAGTATGATGCCATATCACCGAGACTTCAACGTATGCTTCTCAGGCTTAATAGGTATGATTACAAGCTTGAATATGTCCCCGGAAAACGTCTTCTGATAGCCGATACACTTTCTCGTGCTCAGTTAGTCAAAGAATATTTTGCCGATGAGGAAGAATCAGACACAAGTGTTAAGATAAATCTACTATCTCATGCATCAGTAAACAAGTGGAAAGAATATGCAACATTTACGACCAATGACAATGAATTGCAAGATGTTTTATACCACATACAAAATGGTTGGCCTGAAAGAAAAAATACACGAAATTTCGCTAAGCCCTATTGGCATTGCAAAGAAGAATTGTACTGTACAGATGAAGGTATAATTTGTCGCGGTAAAAGACTTGTTGTGCCAAAGGTCGCAAGAGCAGAAATATTACAAAAGTTGCATTTAACACATAGGGGTATAATGGCTTGTAAAACGAAAGCAAGAGAATATTTTTATTGGCCATCAATGAACTGTGACATTGAAACTTTTATTGAGAAATGTAAAACTTGCCAGCAGCATCAGCGTAACAATCAAAAGGAAGTTTTGCTTGATCAAGATGTTCCAGAGAAGCCCTGGCAAAAGGTTGGTTGTGATTTTTTTTATCTAAAAGTCCAGCAATATCTGTTATTAATTGATTATTTCTCAAAATATGCTGAAGTCCAAATAGTTAAGAATAATAATGCACCAAGTGTCATAATTGCCTTCAAATCTATTTTTGCAAGACATGGAATTCCAGAGGAGTTGGTCAGCGATGGGGGACCACCATTCAATTCAGAGGAAGTGAAAAATTTTTTTAAAGAATGGAATGTGGAACATAACCTCACATCACCATACTTTCCTAGAGCTAACAGTCAAGCTGAAAGAGCCGTGCAAACAATAAAAAAATCCCTAATTAAGGCATTACAGGATGGAAAAGATCTATATATGGTCTTATTAGACTATCGTATTCAACCATCTCAAGATCTCCCCTCTCCAGCTGAACTATTAATGGGCAGACGACTGAGGTCTCTTTTGCCATGCCATCCAGAAAAACTTAGGACAAATTTTCCGTTAGCTGAAGCAAAGCAGTCTTTAGAGAAGCGACAGATGATTCAAAATAAATATGCTAACAAGCATAGTGCACAACTCTCAAATTTGAAAGATAAGGCAAGAGTTTGGTTTCGCCAAAAAATGAACGAACCATGGAAGCAAGGAACTGTCATTCAGGTTGGTCCTCAACCTCGATCCTACATTATTAAAGGGATAGATGGTATTATTTACAGAAGAAACAGATTTTACATCCGCCCTGATAAATCCGAATTAAGTCAATCTGTGAGATCAGTAGAGGATTTTTATCCAGCAACTACAGATTCAGATACAATAGATACAATAGATAATAAAACAGCTAAGTTACAAACGGTGTTGCCTCAAGTGCCTCTACGGAAATCTTCAAGAACAATAGTAAAACCTCAACGCTATAGAGACAACTAAACTATGTTAAATTTAGAACTTTAAGTGATTTATAATTTTTAATACTTTTTAAATATCCATTGCCTTCATAACTCTCTTGTTTATTTAAAAAAAAAGGGCATGTAATGTATTTAATAGGTTTGCACCTGATGGCAGCACATACTATGTACTAGTACTATTACTTTAACTTGGTGGTCTCGTGGTGTTCTAATAAAATTGCTAACTAAGATATATCACTGTCAAGTATATTTCTAAATATTCGACAAAATGTCTAAAATTGAAAGTTGCCGGTCATTAATTGCAATAGTGTATATAATACCTTCGATATCATACAACCTACTATAACAATATTAATCAAAACACTTAATGAAGTTGGCATGTAATAATAATGATACAAATTAAAATTCAAAGATAATAAAAGAACTTGAAATTAGATGTCACAGTAGAAACATTATAAATTTACAAAGGAATCTGAAATGATGCTCTGATACAGAAAACAATAATAGTATTGTATAAAATATAATTAAATAGATACATAATAAAATGCGCATAAGCAGCTACATTTATCCTGTATTTTCAACCAAACAAAATAATTTTATAAAGCCAAAATGACTTATAAATTAATGTATGCAATACAAAATGCAATGAAAAAAATTATGTGATTCCCGAACCTTTTTGTTCCCGTCTAGCTTAAGAATCTTTAAATTATGATCTCCACTCCAACGTGTAAGATATAATTCTTAGAAATTTAACAAAGTGAATTCATATTCAGATGGTGGAAGTCTAAATGAGCATTAACAATCATAAGATATTTTAAATACTTTAGAATATTAAACACAAAACTTTTGCTGCAAATATGTTTTTGACATAGCACTATGAATGCAATGAGGCCTTACATCTTCGTTTTTGCATTTAAAAAACTTTGTCATTATTTGGCAGCTTACCCCCATCTTGAATCAAAAATGTCATATAGCCTGCATTAATATATTTTAAAAATTTGTTAAAGAGACTTTAACATTTTGTATAACTTTTTATAATTGGTTTTCGTTATTCGTTAATCACAAAGGAAATTTTTTTTGACATCGAGATTTTACAATTGCGATAAAACAGCCCTAGGCACAAAAAGCATTACGGGGACGTTCAAGTATTACGTAAACAGTGAGTGTTGAGGGGGTGGGGTCTAGTGTCTTCTTATCTTTGCTGACAAGGGAGAGAGGGGGTCACGAAAATTCTTACGTAAACATTAGACAACGAAGCAACTACAGTTTAACAACAAAAAGCAAAAGAGCATGACTTAGATGAGCGTTCTGTGGATGTTGAACGACTTGAGAAAAATGACATGGAGTAAACAAGGACTGGAAACGAGGATCATTCCAGCCCACGGATCATTCCATCCCACCACTACATTGAAAACTTAATAATAGAAAATGCAGAAACATGGATTCAAAGATCTTGGACACCAGACTAGAAATGTGAACGCCAAACACTTACTATTCCTATGATTCTTGTTAAAAATTTTTAGTTATGTGCCTAAATAAGTTAGGGCCGGTTGTATTTCTTAAAGTTTTTTTTTTTTTTTTTTTGTTTTTGGTCAGCGCGATAAATAATAATATATAAAAACTATTTTGTATTCTATGAATTGTTTAATGCCGTAAGTAACAATATATTAAACCGATTTTTTTCCTTCAATACCATAACCCCTATGTGTCTGTTTATATAAATTTGCTAGATTAATGATGCAATTTATCTCTAAATGTAATTTTTTTATGGCAAATAATGTTGATGTTAGAATGTCATAAAATCTTACGTAAGCAAAGGTGGGGGGGGGGGGTCTAGTATTTGCTTATTTTTCCTTACAAGGGGGAGGGAGTGCTACAAAATGACTAAATATATGCTTACGTAATACTTGAACGGCCTCTACTGGATTCTCGTCAGCATACGGCATTCACAATCTGATATTAGACCAATGAAAGAGCTCTACAAATTTCTCTTTAAAATGTAATACTTTAAATAACATTTTTGCACATTATATACTATGAAGTCGAAAGCTAATTTGAGAGTTTTCTAATTTACGAATTTTTGCTCCAGTTTAATGCTGAGGACCTATCGTGCAAATCTTCAACCTCAAAAAAGTTTCTGATACACTAGCCTACATTCGTCAGCATAACTCATTCTCAAGCTAATGTTAAACTAGTGGAATGTTCGCTACAGATTTCTAGTTTTTATTTTAATATTTTTACAGTTTATTTTTCCATAGGACATCTGAGATTGAAATATAACCGTACTTGTTTTATTCTGTTTGCACTTGCAATCTAAGAACACTTTTAATTTCACAAGAATTTGGTTGTTGGTATAAAAGTTGAAAGTATCCCGAAAACGAAACTGCATCCAGAATCTAAACAGTTCTAAGTTACGACAATAGATTGACTTCAGATGTCCTATGCATAAAGTATCATTTACAAATATTGTAATTCAAACATTGTTTTTCTCCTGAGATACTCTCAGTCAGGGTTCTCGCTGGCTTTTGACCAACATTAGCGATTTGGAGAATAAGAAATGAAAAACAGCAGCGAAATGGTACAAAATATTAGCAAAACAGATTCGGCGTGAAACACTGAAAAATCTATCTTCAACCCCTTATTGCATCCCTTTTTTTCAATATGTTCTAAAATAACCTATTTTTTTGTAATTGCTTATAAAACAGAAACTCGACTATCCGCTACAGAAACTATTAAAAATAAGTAAATTCTAAATATCTGCTAAATGTGTAAATGTTTTAGACATTCTTTTATCAGTCTAAATAAAAATTCAAAACAGCTATCTTTTATTTACCGTTGTGAAAATATTCACTAAAAATTGCTATGAAATTTCGACTCTAACTGATAGAAAAATTGACCAGCCAATGATAATTTGCATACAACTACTAAATAGTATGGTAAATGTCTAATTTCAACGCCGCATACTAGGAAAACTTTTCTCTATTTGGCGCTTAATGCGAGTAATTTTGTTTGTGTTTTTGTTTATGCCACATACACAGTGATTAACTGACAATAGGGGGTCTCTGTGGTCGAGTGGTCAAAGCACCACGCTGCTAATCGCTTGCGAGCGTAGGAGATTGGGGGTTCGATTCCCGCTGGTTCCATGGCACACACTCTTTGTGTGGAACTCCTAGGATGTATTTCTCTTGTGTTGTAATATTTCCTTGTGCTGTCTTGTCTCTGACTTATAAGCGGGCTCTCATGTCAAACACAAGTCATATGTTTGTTGTTCAATAAATAGATAAATAAATAAACTGACAATAGAAAAAAAAACATATCACATCATCCTTTCTGTGTCTTTGGCTGGAACTAAGCTGAATTGGTGATGTGTCAGTATCTCTATTAATAGATTAATGTAAATGGCACGGTGCGATTGAACATGAAAAGCGACATCAATCGTTTAGTAACGTGGAAAAGAATCTCGACTGTATTGGCACACACACACACACACAGAAAGACAGAAATGGAGCACTCGCAATATGGCTGGCCTGATTGTTCGTTTACTCATCAAATGAAGCATTTTATCACGATTTTCGCAATGGCGAGCGGCAGCGAGAACACTGCCCTCAATTCCTTAACATTAGTTTTAAAATACTGTATGCTGGTCAGCCTGCTCTTCAATCAGGCTTCTGCTGTCACTTTGGTGGTATTGGATTTGATTCCCGAAGTCTACATTGTGGATTTTTTCGACGTTGTTAATATCCTTGTTCCTTCATTCTGCGCATTTTTTCCTGCTTTTCTTCCCACAAATCCAGCGTGAAAAACAGATTTGTGCAATTTATGGGCATAGAATAATAGTGTATAGAGGTCAAGCTAGTATAATCTATAAAAAATTAGCCTCGATACCAGTTTATAGAACATAAATGAGAAACCAATCTGAAAATTTGTCTAACAAAACTTTGCGTATTATTCCAATGTGTTTTTATATGCAGCATTGTTCTCACAAAATAGACATATGCGTTTTGAGGTACGACTACGAAATTCTATGCTGAACTGCGTGAGTGAACATAACGAATGCCTTCCTTACATTCACACAGGGTGTCCTGTAATGGGCACATGGTTTCTGGCAAGTAAACAGTTTGGTGTATTAAAGTTATTCTTTCAGGAGTATAGTGGAAAAATTCTGAAATTTCGACAGTACGCTTCCTTGTTTTAGTTTTTAAAATCAACAATAGATGCAGTAGCTCAAACTGTTAAACGATCAAACTAACGTACAAAGGGAAAAAAGACAGATGCTTCTTAATATGCGAAAATATAATTTAACTACGAACGAAAAAAAAAAATGCATATAACTTTTTTCCGAATTACTCATGATTCTGAAAAGAGTTTTTTTTTTTTTTTTTTTTGAAAATACAGAAATTAAAATATTTTTGACATTTAAAGAAGCATTCATAAAAACAAATGTTCTTTTGCTGCCCTTACTTTTCATAAGCGTTTACGAGTAGTTTTTGCAGTGGAATACAGTAATACATTGATTTACGTCAGCGATTCGTTCCAAGGCTAGCAATGTAAGTCGAGGTATATTTAGAAAAAAAGAGAAAGAATCAGAAGAAAGAATCAAAAAAGAATCAAAAAAGAATCAGAAATAAAAATTCACCAAAATCTAATGAACATATTCTATTGTATTTAGGGATTATGTTACATATATTTAACATCAGCAAAAAAAAAATTCTTTTATAGTACAAGAAATTGGAATAAATCAATAAGATGTTAACTTACAATTTATTGTTCTTCTAGCTGCCCCATTCGAGCCTTTTGAGCGTGTGAAAAAATCTTGCTACGAAGTTTGAACAGATATTTTTTTTTTCTCTTAAAAGCTCTTTGTAACAGCAGAATGAATTTTCTAAGCTTTTTCTAGTCATTTTTACAATTTGATCGTCTGAATCAATATTTTCAAGAACCGTCATTCCAGCTTCTATAAGGTTTAGTCCTTCGGTTATGTTTGCAACGTTCATAATCTTTACCTTTCCTCCCTATGTTCAAAATCTGCATCTATTTCTTCGACAGTACTTCGTTTCTTTAATTCGATATGTTCGTCGATGATTATTCCAGATCAGGGGGTTTTATGAGTTTCTTCAGAATTCATCTCTAAGTTGAGTTCTCTTCCATTTTCGAGGATTTCATCAATTAAGAGAAATACATAATCACAATTTTCACATGTTTTCTAAGTCTTTGAGAAGGAAAAGGGCACAGTCTTTTTTCCCAGCATCTTTCTTTGTTTTTTGCTGAACTCATAAATCTTGTATGACTGTGATTGCATCTGAGATGTTAAATTCCTTCCAAAAGTCTTTAAAAAAGTTCAAAGTGCGTCTTAATTAAGGAATTTTTTTTTAGACCGCATGACGTAAATGCGGTGAGACGTAAGTCGAGGGGGCGTAAGTGGTAATACTACTGTAATCAGTTTTCTCAAACCGGAATGTCAGTTTTTCGCATGCTATCAATTCTCAAATAAACATTTTCAGCTGCCCAAGAGACTTCATCTACTAATAAACGGTCAAGTGCGAGTATTACTCGCGCACAGTAGGTTCGGTACAGTAAATATATGAATTAGTAATTGTATTATTAAAAAAACCGTTGCTAAAAGAATACTAATGCTTTGTAAAAAGCTATACAATGTAGAGTTGGGTATAACAGTATATACTAGAAAAATGTAAATGGATATACCATGAAAGTTTAAAGAGATATGGAACCTAAATATTATCAAAAAAAGCTATTCTGAATAACTCATTTTTACTTTCTTCTATCTTTACAAGAAGAAAGTATTGGATTCAGGAAAATTTTCGAATTCCGGTTTTCGACGTATTTATACGTTTTAGGGGACAGAGATCATGAAGAAAGTTTTTACAAAATGTCTGTCTGTGAGTCTGTCTCTCTGTGTGTTATACAAATTTTGTGGGCTCTCTATCTTAAGAGCCATTGAACGCCCTTAAGAGCCATCTCTATCTTAAGACCTATTGAACGGAATTTAATAAAACTTTAGATTCAGTTAGTCCTTGATATAAATTGGTGCTGATTACTTTTTGGTCTAAATCGCTCAGCAGCTGGCGCTGCTATGCTGCATTATTCTTGATTTCCACAATAGCTATATTTCAAGAACTAAAGCACGGATTTTCATAAAACTTCAATATTCAGTTAGTCCTTGATATAATTCGGTGCTGATAACCTTTTGGTGTAAATCGCCCAATAGGTGGCGTTGTTATGCTGCATTATTCATGATTATCCCAATAGCTCTATCTCAAGAACTAATGCACGGATTTTCATCAACCTTCAGATTCAGTTAGTCCTGATATAAATTAGTGATGTTTAGTTTTTGGTGTAAATCTTCCAACAGGTGGTGGTACTATGCTGCAATTTTTACGATTTCCGCAATAGCTGTAACTGAAGAACTAATGCATGAATTTTCATCAAACTTTAGATTCAGCTAGTCCCTGATATAAATTGATCCTGATAAGTTTTTGGAGTAAATTGTCCAAGAGGTGCCACTGCTTTTTCAGAACTTTTCACGATTTCTGAAATAGCTCTATCTCAAAAACTAATGCACGGATTTTCATCAAACTTCAAATTCAAATAGAAGTTCACATAAGTTGTCCTGATTAGATTTTGGTATAAATCACGTAACCGGTGGCGCTGCTGTGCTGCATTTATCAGGAAGTATTAACATGTATGAGATGGAAGAAAGTTTTGGGATTGACACATCCGACTAGTTTAAAATTATCTTAATCTGTTTATAATGAACTTAATTCGGTGCTGACAAAAAATCAGTGCATATTTAAACTTCATTTCGCATTTTATAAAACTAAATTTAGCATAGTAATAACCTTTCTTTCTACAGTGTAGCTAAAACAAAACATTCCTTCAAAGTATACATTTGGCACTGTGCTAAACGCGCTTCGAAAGGAAGTCACAAATTTGCAACGCCGCCATGGTTCGTGCAGCGTTTTCCCAGATAGATTTTTAATTAACTTTTAAAATTACTCGAGGCGATTGAAAGATCCATTCAATGCAAAATAGTCGCGAATCCCATAGTATTTACGTAATTCGTTGTAATTAAGGGATCTCAGGACTTTTAAAATTGGAAAAAATGAAAAAAAGAGACCAGATTCAACATTTAATATCTTAAAATGTATGAGATTTTAAAACACAATTTTTATTGATATGAAAGATATAAGTACATTGTTTAATTTTATGAATTAAAAAAATTGCAAGATGCAGAATTAGCATTTACAGAGGGCTCCAAACAGTCAGACATTTGACGAGCATAAAATTGGTATAACAGATTACGCGTACGATTGGAAAATAAATATAGCAACTAGAAAAAAAAAATGGTACCTACGTATACATCAGATTATAATAATTACTCTGAGCCTAAATAAATTTGTATTTAAAGCATTTTTATATTTTTAATACAAAGTTGTATTTAGCTAATACAAAATTTTGAAAATTTCAGCAACGTAATCACTTAAAAAAATATTTTTTTGAGCAATAAAAGGAAATTTTTGGTTCAGTTTATACAAATTAACATGAAACGTATGTTTTGAAAATTTCATGAAAAAATATTCAAAAGTTTTTGAGATATCGTGCGCGTCATGCCCAAAAAAGGCATTTGGAGAAATAATGACTTAAAAGTTTCGAAAATGTCGCTTCAGCTATTGAGCAGGTATAATTCTAAAAGCCATAACTTCTGTTCTAATGAGAATTTGAAGGAAACAATTATATTAAAATATTCAGAAAAGATAGAAGATTAACATCTAAAAAAATTTAAATAAAAATTTTTTTGAAGCTTTAAGAGTCCTGAGACCCCTTGAATTAGTCTGTTTTTAACAATTTGACGTTTATAGCTTTTATACTGTTACTGGCCCTTGCATTACACATATATATCCTTAAAAGTTGTTAACTAGGTTTTAAAAGCCGATGGTACATAGAGTATGCCACCCCTGTCATTATGTATGTCCAAACCGTGCATACTTTTAAGGGTTAATATCTCGACTAATTACTGACGATTTTTTTCAAAAATTATGATCAACAATGCATTTATACATCTGCTACGATATGTGCCTACAGCGCTGCTCAACACCTTTGCTGAATGCCCGTAAATCGAAATTTGTGTGTAACGGAAAAATGCGATTTTCTCAAAACCTATGTGACATAGGGTAATAGCTATAATTTTCCTGCAAGGTTTAAATTAATGTCTACTAACTCTAATTTTTTCATAATTTTAGTTTCAGTAGATTCGGAATTAGATGGGGGGGGGGGGGGACATATTTTACCGCTACATTTTCGACGATATTTTTGAAAACGTAATACCTAAAATTAAAAGAAACGTATTTTTGAATTCAGCGTTACGAAAGCTTTCGCACGATACCACAGTTGAGTATTTGACCCGAAATCCTGGTCAAAAATATTTTTCGATGTAAATATAGTCCGATTGGTTTGAAATTCTTAGATGTTATTGGGTATCAGTATGACATGTTTGGTATTGTAAATGAAATCCATAGCCTTTACGGTTCATTTACAGAGACACCCAAAAGAATTCCCTTACATTATGGTCTATGGGGAAAAATCGTTTGCTCTGTATTTTAATAATATCACACTTTTAAACGTGCTGAAATTTATATATATATCACTAACGTGTACTAAGGCACTTATTGTAAAATATGGTGTGCATGGAATATATCGTTCATTTACAGGGACACACAAAAGAATATGGCAGAAGAATAAATTTAACTATTGACGTCTATGACCAATAATTGCTGGAAGTGCGTTTGTAGTTGTGATAGGTGTTTTAAAATAGAACAATTTTTTTAAATATTACATGGTGTGGATGCATTCTATAGATCATATACAGGGCTGCACAAAAGTTCTCAAGTACATTTCCGTTTATTCACGGAAATGGCTGAATGGGCATTTTTAACTGTGCTATGTGTTTCACTGAACTAACTTTTAGCATACTATGAAGTATACATACAAATCCATAGCTTAGTTTAATATTTTATATCTTAAAAGCTGACGAAGTGTAAGTAAGATTTTAACACTTCACATAATAATAAATATACATTTTATAAATATTTTGACAATCAAGAAAAAAGAGAGTCATCATTTAAGAAGAGCACAAAGAAAAAAGAAATTAAAATATTAATTTACTAAGTAGATATTTAAAAAATACGAATAAATCACATGTCCATTGTCTTAACATTATCGAAGGGAGTTTGGAAGTTGAGCGACTTGTAACCTTAACTATTTACTGTTTTTAAGAGGAAAGTAATTGTTTATAGTTTTGTCTTATTCACTATTAATGTTTAATTAAATGTATTTAATTTTACTATATATAAAACTTATTATTTACATTTAATATTGCTTATTACATTTAAATTACATTTAATTATTGCATTTAATTTATGTTTAATAGTGTTATATTTAATAGTAGGTTCAGTAAATTGGAGACTATACAGTAATGATTGCTAGTTTTTGAATGTATTTAATATATTACCAGTTTCAAAATTATTTTTCAGAACTCTTCATCTTCTTCATCACTCTCTTCTTAGCTTTTATCGGGACTACCATCAGACCTTGCTGGGAGAAGAAGTTGCAGGGTCTCGCTACTGTATGGCTTGCTCTTTTTAGTTGATAAACGGAGTTATTAGAAAATATGAAGTTGCTTATTTTCACGTACACACTGTAAAAAAAAATAATACCAGTTTTCCGGTAGGAATCGGAAAAATAGTTGCCCTTATCGTACCGAAATAATTTCCAACCCCGCCCAACGTTTTACTGTCTATTTCCTTATTTTTACGGATTTTATTCCGAGCTGGGTCGGAAATTATTTCGGTAGGATAAGGGCAACTATTTTTCCGATTCCTACCGGAAAACTGGCATTTTTTTTACAGTGCACTGTAAAGAAATCCGAACAGTATTCCTGCAGGAATCGGAAAAATAGTTGCCCGTATCTTACCGGAATATTTTCCGACCCAGCTCGGAATAAAATCCGGAAAAAAAGGAAACAATCATTAAAACGGTACTTTATGGATTTTATTCCAATTTTACGGATTTTATTCCGATTTTACTGATTTTATTCCGAGCTGGGTCGGAAATTTGTCCGGTACGATAAGGGCAACTATTTTTTCGATTCCTACAGAAAATCTGGTCTTTTTTTTTTTTTTTTTTTTTTTTTTTTTTTTCAGTGTACATTATAAAAGGAAATTTTTAATTAAATTTTCTTGGGGCGGCTTTTCAGTTTTAGAATTAAAATTATGTGTCCCTTTTTAAGGACACCGCCCTCGAAAGGGTTAATTCCCTCCTTTCTTTCCTTATGTTACACACATGAGCCCCAAGAACTAATTATGAAACCATTTTTCAATAAATAAGTATATACAATTTGAAGGCGATCGGATATTTCTATCAAAAGATATCAAGTTGCGTGCATATGTACGTACGTACAGACATAAAGACAGAATATGTAGCTGCAAAAGCTGTCCGGTAATATCCTGTGACCTAAAAACCTGCAATACGACAGTAAATATATAGTTCTTATCTCTTCAATTCGGTTGGCCACAAAACAGAACATTTAAATAGTCATCCCGAAAAAAAATTTTATAAAAAAATGGCAACAATATGCGGAAGATTTTTTTGCAGAAATTGACACTCAAGACTATAACTAATACGATTATAATTCAAACATGGCTGGACAAAGCGCGGCACATATTTAAAAAGCTTTCGATATGTATAAATCAGAGCCAAAAATGCTTTAAAAATAACCCTTTTACACATTTAATGTTTTTTTATTACATTATAAACGAAACTATTTAACACATAGTTTAACACTAAGCTCTGACCTTTGTTAAACACGTAACTCCTGTTTAGTTTCAATTCATCAATTCATTGAGCCACAAAAAAATTATATTTAAACATAACAACAATGCCAAAAAACAACAAAAAACCACGTCTTCTCAGAAAGAAACTTCCGCTTCAGCTGAGGCCAGGAACCACCGCATATAACTCAGGCTCCTAAAATAGACATAGATCGATGCACCAATTGGTTAGCTATTAAAAAAAATATGATTTTTACAACTGTTGGAGAAATTTTAATTCTTGCATTTTTGGCCAGGTTTTTGGGTCAAATACTCCACTGTGGATACGCTATACATACGATATACAAAGAAAAGATTTTTTTTTTCAAGTCGCTTAATTTGTCCCTCTACGCTTTTATTAAATATATTTATAAATGTTTAATAATCTAAAAATATGTGTGGTCAATAATCTTTATTACTTCCCCCAATTTGAACTTTCCACCTTCTATAGTTTACGAGTAAAATGGCTGTGGCAGAGAGACAGACAGACAAACACAGGAGTGATCTTATAATGGTTCCGTTTTTACTTTTTAAGTACGGAACCCTAAAAAAGTAACAAAATGTTTTAATGTTAATGTTATGCTGTTAATTCAGCATGTTTGTCTGGTCAACATTTTTGTCGAATATAAAAATGTTTATTTCAGAAAAGATAGCACCCGAAAAACCTGTATTTGGATTGAGAGACCAGATTAATGCACTGTATAAAATGTTCGAAAACGTTTCTGAAAACCACGAAATGAAAAATAAACTTTTTTTTAATAAATTCTACTTTAAATGTTGGAAATCTAATGGTTTATGGTGGTTTCTAAAGATAATGGAACGCTTTTTGGAATCATGGGTAAGTTGAAATAAGTATATTATATTTTTACTCGTGGTTGTGTTATGTTTTTGTAGATTAAGAAACTTTTCTTTTTTTACAGTGTACTTGGATGAATGTTCACTTAGATTTTATATTTCATTCTATTTATCTACCAGCAACACACAAAACAGGGAGTTGTATTTTGAAATGGCGAGATTATTTTAAGCATTAATGTAGATTAAAAACGAGCAGCACTCTCTATCGGCGATATTTTAAACTAAAACAAAGTACCGTTCTAAAGAAACTTCTGACTTCACTTCTTCGGCTAAGATTAGTATTAACTGCTGTCATGATTTACAAGTTATTGAATTTTAAAAACCATCAGTTCCTTTTAGGTATACCGTAAGTTGTGTGGTAACATATGGTGCCAATTAGGTAGATTTCGTACGAAATACTACCTATTGGGATCGTTCCTATGTTGGAATTTCTGAAAAATTTTTGCAGATGTATACCGATCATGACCCCTAGAATCCAAAACCACCCTCAGTAAAAAACTTTATCTATCTATCTATCTATCTATCTATCTATCTATCTATCTATATATATATATATATATATATATATATATATATATATATATATATATATATATATATATATATATATATATATATATATATATATATCACTTTCTTCTGGACACGATAACTTTTGTAATTCTGCACCAATCTCTTCCAAACTGATACATAAAATCAATGGGCATTAAATCTCGGTCAAGTTCGTTAATGGGCAAAATCGGGCCAAGGGGATGGAAATAGGGAGGGGTTTTGTGAAAACAGAAAACCCCCATAACTTCTTAATTTTTGTACATATCAAATCAGTTTAAAGTTTTTATTACTTCTAAAAATGGGGCCAAAAATTTATGTATCACAGATTTTTGATCAACTTAAAAATGAGCTCAAGGGGCGCAAAAAATAGGGTTTTTGAGAGAAAAAAATTCACAACTTCATCAATTCTCAAGATATCAAATGTAATTAATTTTATTATAAATATACTCAACATTATCTACAACTTTTATATTCACAAGTTTTTGATAGGACCAATTCGTACCGCAAAAGAAAAATAAAAAAAACGAAAAGAAAAAGGTATTTGAAGAAGAAAGAAATCCATAACTCCGTCAATTCAAAAGATATAAAATCCCCATGAATTTATCATATATCTTCTTAATATTGTCTACAACAACTATACAGACAAGTTTTGGATAGGACCAATTCTTACAGCAAAAACAAATTAAAAATACATAGCGGTTGAAGAAAAAAATCATCTTAGTAAGGGTGTATTCAAATCCAAACTGCTTATTTTCTGACTCATTTTACAATTATTTTTGCTCTCAAAGGCTTCCAATTGGTATGTTTTCTTATTCAGAAACTATATAATGTACCGTAATGGTCGATTTTTTGATAGAGGCAGAATATATTTTTTTAAAATGCTGTTAAAAACGGCATTTTGAACCGAATTTACCGAAGCGGATTGTGTTGGAAAAATCATTGTATTAAGGATGCACTCAAATCCAAACTGCTTATTTTCTGACTCATTTTTAAATTCATTTTTGCTCTCAAACGCATTTAATTGGTAGATTCGCTTATTCAGAAACTATATAATGTACCGTAATGATCGATTTTTTGATAGAAGCAGAATATATTTCAAAAAACGATGTCAAAGTGGGAATTTTGAACGGAATTTCCCGAAGCGATTGTGTTAGAAACGAAAAATATTGTCCTTCTGAGAAAATAATTGTTTATATATCAAGTTTTAATTAATTGAACAAAAAATAAAAACACAGGTCGTTTATAAATCTCTTCAAAAATCACGTCAGCAAGTTTCATATATTTTAATTAAAAATGGATCTGGAATTATGCCAGAAAATTTCGAGTTGTTGAGCATGGAAAAGTATTTTTTTGAATACCGCCCTAACATGATTCTCATAAAGCCAGCTATTATATAAAAATGAAATAAAAACTCGTCAAAAGCGGAAAGATAAAATTGTTAAAGTGGATTTATCTCTAATCAGGTTTAGTTTTTGTTTGTGAAATTAGTATATTTGACTTCGAAATCTACCTCTGCCTGTAGACCGGGCCGGCAGGGACTTTTTTTCTGATTGATTTACTCAGGGGTATGTCTGGATGTTCTAAAATCCAAAGGAGATACTTCCTGACACAATTCTGAATACATTTTTCCTCGAAAACGTATGAAATTGGTACGTGTCTCTATTTAAAAGTTATGTAATCGAATAGCGTTTCCGTATTTTTGGTAAAAACAGAATATCTTTCAGAAAATACAGTCAATAATGGAGTTTTGTACCGAATTTACGGACGCGAGGCCGCGGGAAAGAAGAAAAACTGGTCGTCGACAATCGCTTCTAAATCGATAAGTAATTTATGTATTAAAAAACGCTATTATATCCCAAATCACTTCATAAGTCATGCCTGCCAATTTTATTCCTTTACATTTAAAAATGAATCAGAAAATGTGTCATAAAATTTACGTTCTTGAGCAGGTGTTTGAAAACCGCTTTAAGGGACTCCAAAGGCATTTGCATCACCTCTTATTATCTACAATGGTGCATACTAATGCACCTTTAAATTAAAATGATAAAAAAAACTAAAGATGAATATCATAACTGAAAAAAAGGTTTAATGAGAATTATTAAAAAAATTGTATTATTGAATCGAATTAATCTGTACAATATATTTTTAAATGTGTGTCTACCAGTACTTACACTATGTTTAAAAAATTGTAAAGGAAATCTAATTTTTCTAAATAGGGTAATTTTCTAAAGCAGTTTCGGCCATAATGTGATTGAAATAAAATCTATTCAAACGTAAATGGAAGCGATTACGTTGATTAGAAGTTAAAGCTAATTAACTTACAAGTAATTGTGTTTACACTTTCTCTAAGAATCCGGCTTTCTACTCTAACTTTTATGGCCCCATAGCATACTTAAGTTGTTTTTAAGCTTTGTTTAATTAAAAGAGTTCTATTTATGTGTAAAGTTGCTATTTGTATTTATCTCCTATGTCTTTAAGGTTTTTATCTTTTTTTTTGAAGTTAATAATAGATGTACAGTCGTGGAAAAAAAAAAGTAAACACCCCCTACTAACTTCTCAACAAATTGTCGTAGAAGAAAGTTACTGGTACCGAACGATTGGAAATAAAGCATACTTTTAAATTATGTAAATAAAATTTGCTTAGGGGAAAATCTACATATTAAAACTAACCATAATTTTGTTTTTCTTAATAGCAGCACACAATTCTGACGGCATAAATGAACTCTGCACCCTTCAATTAGTCTAAAAACAAATTTTTATGCAATTCGTACCATAAGTTTCCGAGATATTAATTATTTTAAAACGAGCGTATTTTAAGGTCTGTATCCAAATTGAAGTTCGGTATTCGATTGTTAACCGAGTGAGCCCCTTCTTGATCAAGGTACCTTAAGCACCACTCAAGCAGTCAATGAAGCCTGCTAGATTACAGGATAGCATAAGAAATTTCAAAATATCTAGTCACTTCTATCATAGACGGCCCCTTAAACCATCATTTTGCCGTTTTTTAAGCATAATTTGAAAACTACTTGGAAGAAAAATGTGAAATTCGGGATTTTCATAAAGCAGGACTTAATAAATCTGAATCCATAAAACAATTGTAGGTTGCAATTCATAATTTTTTCTAATATTAATTTCATAATTCATAATTCATATCATAAAGTTATAAAAATGGAAAACTCAACGTATTTATGTTTGGGTATATTAGTTTTATTGCTACACAAAAAATTAGCATATTAGGAGGATAATTTCAGGAGTTATAAATGAAAATATGAAAATGTAATTTAACATTAGAAGCACTAAATTTTGAATGTTTATAATTCAAAAACTTATCATTCAAATGACTTGAAATTTTGTCTCATGGCATAGTTTGAACCAAAGATTTGAAATATCTCGTTAAAATTGGGTATTGCCATTGAAAAAAATGAAGTTTGGATTCGTTTTAATATGTAGATGTGACCAGCCCCTTAACCACCATTGGATCAGGTCCCCACCGTTTTGCAATACTCACAATGTTTTTTTCCGCTCGTTTTAACGACTCTAAAATAATTCAAATCTTGATTTAGCGACCTTTCCCAGAATACTAAAACTAAAGATTTCCATCATCTAATAATGCAAAAATTACGAAAACGTTGATGTTTTGCCGAAAAATCTAACGTTTGAGGATTTTGTTGCAGTTGACGATAACTTAGAAATTGAGATGAGATTTTCGGAAGATGATTTAATCAGGACATTCTGAATATTTCTTCCGACGAGGAGCTTGACGATGTTCCAGAAACACCTCCGAAGCGAAGGATGCCATTAGTGCTCTACGGAAAATTTTTGGGAGGGAAGAAAATTCTAACGATTTCTTTCAGATGATCGCTGCATTCTGGGAGATTCCAGCCGCCTTTTGAACCAAAAAGGAATAACATCATTTTTCGGAAAATGTTAACTAACGATGTAGTAGCAGAAGTCAATTTTTAATTTTGTAAACTGTTCAAATTAATTCTTATAAAATTTTTCGATATCTTTTATGATTTTTCCAATTCTAAAGATTAAGACTTATAACAAATATTTTACTTTGTTTATATAAATTAATAGTTTTTATTCCATTAAAATGTTAGGTATTATTGAATTGGATGAAAAAGAAATTACCAACTTTTGATTTAACGACCATTCGGTTTAACGTCCGATTTGCCGAAGTCCCGTGAAGGTCGTTAAATCGCGAGTCTACTGTATTAGATTTAATAAAAATTTCCCCCCAAAAAATCGCGATAGAACGCTTACAAGCATTGCAGTTAATGTTAAAAGTTAAATGTTTTTTATGATCAGTCAAACGTTCTCCTTTACCCCTATAAAAAATGGATTTTTGATCGTATTTTGTTTAGACCCATTAGCAAATATTCCTTGAGAAATTCGTTTCGCATTCATTAGAAACTAGTCGGATGTGCTAATCTCAAAACTTTCTTCTTTCTCATACATGTTAATATTTGAAGAAAAAAAATACGCATGTAAATCGTTCAGTGTTATTATTTTAATGTTACAACAACTTTCATTTACATCTTAAATTTTTGCTTCATTTTACTAAACGAAGTAAAAACGAGTAAACCTCATTCGTAAGATTCAATAAAATCAATATTTTTCGTTATTCTGTTGTACATCAGATGCGTTAGAACCACCGTGTTAGCTGGATTCGAATTGCTCGTCGCTGCATGAACATCCAATGTACAACAGAACTATGGAAAATCGAGACAACTCATTACTACAGCGCCCTATTCCGGCGGAATATTTCTAAATTCAGGTAGGACCTGCTTGCTATAACCAAAAAATATGTATGAAATTTGGTTCAATTCTATGCATAACTTCATGCATTTTCCGAGGGTACAATAATGAAAATCGCACAAAAAGCACCTTCCGACGGAATATATCCAAGTTCAAGGAGTACTTGCTGCTGGGTTGCCAGCTTGGCCTCTACTTTTAATTAAAAATCTTCGAATTCACATCAGAAATTCTGAAAGAAGAATTTTTAACTTACGTAATCATCAAATGTCTGTCATTAATCAAAGAAAACAATACTATACGGAGTTTCTGGTGTGAATGCAAAATTTCAGAATTTAAAAAAAGGCCAAATCCGGCAACCCTGACCTGCTGGCCGTAGCCAAAAACATACACAATAAAATTGGTTTAATTCTAGGCATAACTTCATACACTTTTCAATGATACACAGGGTACATACGGACACTCGGACAAACAAACATTTTGTATAAACATGTTTTTCAGGATCCCTTACCTCGAAAAAATGTAAATTCGTCGGAATCCGGGAGTCGAAAGAAATCTTTCTTCTTTAGAAAGAGGAAAATAAAAATGTCAAAAGTGCATTTCCGAACGGGATATTCAAAAAGAAAATTAATGAAAACACGTTTTACACTTAAATTAGATTCAAAATATATCATTTAGAAGAAATAATTTTGTATTTTAATAATTAAAAAATAACTTGATAGAAAATTTACCAGCATTACATTTATTGCTAGAAGTTAAATGTTTTTTTTTTTTTTTTTTTGTGATCATTCAATCGACTCTTTAGATGTATGAAAAAAAAAAAAATACATTTTTGATCGCGTGTTGTTTAGACCCATTAACAGATATTACTCGAGACAATTTTCTCGCCTGCATAACGAAAGAAAATGTGTCAAAAGGGAATTTTGAAAGGGGATATTTGAAAAGGAAATGCTGTGTTATCTATTGTTGATTTTCACGAGCATTATCGAATTATTTTTAGCTGTAGTATGGGGTAAGCATTATATTATAAATCTGTAACGATTTTTTCTTTTCTAATTGAAGGACTTCGTCAATGTTACAATATTTCCTTGCTATTTGAGCTAAGGTTCTAAAAACAGAGATTTTATGGGAGATACGATTTTAAGAATAAAAATTTAATGACTGACTAGAAAACATCGCCTTACGGTATACTGATGTCGAAAATTATTGATCGGTAACTAGGAGTGAGATCGAGGCCGCCGTAGTCACCCGATATTTTAGTCGACTTGACCCTGGCGAACAAGGCTAAAAAACAACAGTGCTAAACAATGTGAGCAGCAATAAAAAGGCTTCCCAGTTGGAGACAACTTCACGCCCGATCTATAGATGATGAATCTTTCCAGTGTATGTAGCCGTTGGAGAAAAAAGTAGAATCGTAATTAGATAACTACTGTAGGAAGAAAAAGTCAGTTAATAAACTATTAAATTTAAAAAATCAAAAAACCCGACTGCGTAAAAAGAGAACTAATTAATTATTTCTCATCAATGTGAAACTTTTTTTTTCAATTCATACTATTAGCTCACACTCTCGCTATATATATATTGTTCAAATTTTCAATCGTTAATAAAATACTTATTATTCATATAATCAAGCTCAAATAATTTTTTTAAACTTGTAGTTGATGACACTTGATGTTAATTTAGCTTTTTTTTTCAAATATTAATTCATTAAATTAAATTAATTAATTTTCAATAATCGAGAGAGCCCTCTTCTTGATCAAGGTATTTTAAGACCGAGAGAGCCCTTTTCTTGATCAAGTCATTTTAAGCGCCACTCAAGAGGAAAGAAGAATGGGAGAAAAAAATTCTCTTATTGACCTAAGTAGAAATTGACTTAATTTTTTTTTTGTTATATTACTTGTTTATATTACTTACCTTTTTTTTATTATTTACTTGTATTGATGGCTTTTAAGTTGTGTTTAATTGTTAGTTCCTATCTATAAACACTGTTTTGATGAGTTTTATATATGTCTATGATGGTTAGAGTTGCATTAAAGCTAGAGTTCCTACATACACAACTTCCAGTTTGTATAATATTTTAACGGAGATTCTGACTGTAAAATTGTCAATGAAACACCGTCTTCATTTTGAAAGACCTATCCAATGATATGCCACTCAATAGGGTGCTTAAATTTTTTTTCGTCTCTACTGCCATTTTGTATTTTACGGCCGCCATTTTGAATTTATAAAAACAAAACCTAGCCTATAACCATCGGGCCGTTAAGACGAATTGATAGAGACCTCATTGATTAAAATCCATCCAGCTGTTGGGATGTTTTGAGGGTATAAAAAATTCCACATACACAGATACGCGTGAAACACATAACCCTTCTTTTCAGTCGGGTAAAAAAGAGCAGGCAATTTCCAATTGGTGAATCCAGTAGGCTCCTTCCACTTGGAATACTACAGAATAATAAAATAATCTTTTGATAAGACGATAAATAAAAAAAAGTAGAATACAAAAATTTAAATTTAGTCTAAATAAGATTGAAAAATTATGCTTCAAGCATAGATTATGAAACACTTTCGAACACATGTATAAAACTCTAAAGAAACTTCGCGTTTAAATTAGGTGAAAAAAAAAAAAAAAAAAGTCACTAAACAGTTTAGAAAGCATATAACATATTTAAAAATTTAGTTCTTGCAGTTACCTTCCATATTCAAAAAAGTCTAATTATTTGTGCAGCCCTGTTTACGTTCTATAGATTTGAAAATACACTATCGTGTTAAAATTTAGTTCACTAGGGGGCTCTGCCCCCTACGAGCTACGTTCCAACCCCCGTCCAGACACCGCAGACTCTAAATGCACGCTAATTTGATCGGCTTTAAAAAGATTTCGAAAGATTGAATTATAATTTAAAAAACAGTGGCGATCTCCCTATAAACGAATTTCTATTCATTTCTCTTTGATTGGGGAATTTTAACATCAAATCCGCTGCAGTACTACTTGATTATCCCGTCGACCAATTTCGCCAAATTATATAAATCGCCAAACCACTCGCCAAATTATACAAATTGACATAATTTTTTATTTTAAATAACGAAAGAACAAATAAATTAGTACAACATTAATAAAAATACAAATAAAAAGTCGAAATAAAAATAACTTGATGACGTAGACACGTGTAACAACATTTCAAAATAAGCTAATATAAAAGGAATTAAGTAAACAGAGTCTTTGTCTCCTGGTATTTTTTAACAAAGCGAAAAGAAAGTTCTTTTAAATGAGACATTTTAAATTAATCGTTTTTAATCTGAGATAATTTTTACCAAGCTATTCTTTCTCTTTTAAATATTCACGTGAAAATACTTTTGTTAGAAATGAAATAGTATTTGCGCTTTCCTAATACAAATAGTTGAAAAGATACTCTCAAAATATCAAATAAATGTCTAGCGCAATTTCTAAATTTAAACCGTTTTGCAATATTATTTTGTGTTCATTTTATGTAATAACTATAATGTGACGTAAATATGACGTAATTTCTCCTATTTAAGACTTCTAACGCATGTTAATGAATTTATTATTTTACAATATCCTTTCTCTTTTAAAAATCACGTGTATACTTTTTATAACGTAATTTTTAAGAAGTTCTTGCTTTTTGTACATAATTATTTAATTCTAATTCCAAATGATTTTTTCTGTTTAGAACAGTCACGTGTAAATAAATTTTTAATTTGAAGCAAACATTATTGTTTACGCTGTTTATACATTTGGCAACAGTATAAATTAATACCATTTTCTAAAATAATGTAAAAAATATCTCTAGAAATGCTGAAAATTTCAATGTAGAATAGAAATAAAACCTCAAAAAATGAGTCAAAATAAAAAAGTTAGTGCAATCTGCACTCCGGCAAATTCTAACGCATAAAATGATCTAAAAATGATTACACTGCCATGCATAGTTTTTGCTGCTATAAAACTTTTTTAGTGGAACGATTTTGTATAACTTTAGCATTAAATATCTCTTAAAATATTTATTCGATTTTAAAACTGTCTGCATCAGCGTGTTTATCAAACATTTCTGTATAAAACCACCGATTTTCATATTTTTAACCGACTTCAAAAAGAAGGAGGTTATCAATTCGACCTGTATGTATGTTTTGCCCATGTTCACGCATAACTTTCTTAAATATGAACCGATTTTGATAATTTTTTTTTGTTTGAAAGTGTAAGTCACCAATTTGGTCCCATTTCAATTTCATAAAAATCTGATGATTAGAACATTTAAAAAAAATAAAAACTTGAAAATTCCAATCCTTTTTGAAGCAGTCGCCGAATTATAAGCGTTCATCTTTCATACTGTTACTCTTACAGAGATATGAGAACTTTCAAAGTGCGAAAACTTAGCTGGACATGGGTCGAGATCCAGATAGATTTTTCGTTGGTAGTGAAACGAGATTGACCAATCAGAAGCTTGCAGTTTTGCGAACTTTTCGGTGTTTGCAAAAATGCAGCATTCTGATTGGTCGATCTCGTTTCGCTAAGAGCGAAAAATCTATCTGAATCCCGGCCATTCTGTCAACCACCAAACCGGAAGACCAACAAGGACATAAACCCATATCGAAAGTCGGTGTCGAAAAGTTGAAAATCAACCTTTAATGTTTCTCATATATCAGAGCACGAGCACAGCGCCTAGAAGATACAGTGTGGAAAACGGCTATTCCTATAATGCTTTAAAAAGTGCTAAAAACTTGTATCCCATAAATCTCCAACAATGCTCAGCGGCAATATGCTGATACGAGCGCCATCTCGTAACTCATTTCAATATAAACCCTGTGTTTTCAAAAATTATAGAATATTAAATATCTGAAACTATAAATATAAGATATTTTAGTCTGTTAAAAGCTAATTTAGTTAAGGAATGACGTGAAATTGGTTAAAGAATCTCTTTTAGAATGACTATCTTTTTTAAATCACTACGATTGCGCTACGATCGACATCTTTTTATTCAGCATCGTTGTACATTTATGGGATTCAATTTTTTAGCACTATTTTGTAGCCGTTTTCCACACTGTATCTTCTAGGCGCTGTAGCACAAGTACAACGCCTAGAATAAATAGTGTGAAAATCTGCTATCCAAACAGCACTAAACAAATGTATCCCTTAAATGTGCAATGATGCTGTAATCTAATGAGCCGATCGCAGCGACATGTGCGTTATATTTTCAAATTTCAGTGTAAACATTGTATTGTAACAGTGCACTGTTAAAAATATCAGGAAAAATTACCTCTGTTTTTAAAGGCTATCTATTTTCTGACCAATGAGAACGATCCATATGCGTTTATGTAGCGTTCTCATTGGTCAGAAAATAGATAGCCTTTATAAACACAGGTAATTTTTCACGATATTTTTAACAGTGTGTCTAGACCAAATGGTCTTGGAGTTTTAGAAAATATCCTCAGATGTCGCTCTGATCGACTCTTTTGATTTCAGCATCGTTTTACATTTAAGGGATACAATATTTTAGTACTTTCTTAGTACTACTGCCACAGAGTCTAGAACATACAGTGCGGAAATCGTCTATCCCAGTAATACTTAAAAAAGTGCTAAAATATTAGATCCCTTAAATGTCAAACGATGCTGAAATCCAATGAGTCGATCACAGCGACATTTTCAGGGTATTTTCCATAACTCCAAGACGATTTGGTCTAGACATTGCAATAATACGATGATGTTTACTTTGAAATTTGAAAATATATTGCAGATGTCGCTGCGATCGGCTCCCTGGATTTTAGCATCGTTGCACATTTAAGGGAAACAACTTTTAGCGCTATTTTAATAGCAGATTTCCATATTATGTATTCTAGACGATGTACTACTGCGATAGTCAGTCAATATGTTCTGGATATCTGAATCTGGGGAACCAATGAGAACGGTTCAGGATCTGAACCCAGTAGGTATTGTGAACATGCTTGCAGCATCTAAAGTTGAACCAAATTACAGCGTCTGGAATACATAGCGTGGAAATCTGCTATCCAAATAGCGCTAAAAAGATTCAATGACGCTGAAAACAAGGGTGCCGATCGCAGCGACATCTGCGATATATTTTCAGATTTCAAAGCAAACATCGTATTATTACAGTGGCTAGACCAAATCGTCTTGGAGTTTTAGAAAATATCCTGCAAATGTCGTTGTCATTGACTCATTGGATTTCAGCATCGTTTGACATCTAAGGGATCCAATATTTCAGCACTTTTTTAAGTATTAAGCAGGAAACCCACATGCGGAAAAATATAGATGGAAATCTGCAGCGGCAAATTTTCCGCTACGCCAAATTTCCGATTTGGAAATGAGAATCGCACTTGCGTTTTTCGCTGGCGCTTCCGCGTTAACTACTGCGCATGTCTGTGACAAACCTACATAGTTTGATTTCTACAGATGCCGTCGCGGAAAACGGAAAAATTTAAAACATGTTTAACTACAATTCCGCTGCGTTTTTGCATTTGTACGCTGCAAATATGGGGTCAATTTGCCGTTCCGCTGTCCAATGGAGGATATTCCATCTTCGTTTTGATCACGTGGTCAAGGTAAAAACTTCTAGCGTAAAGAAGGGAAGGCCCCGTAGACGTGTAATATAAATCCCCGCTAGCCAATGAAAAAGTTCATGAGGCAAAGCAGTAGTATATTCCCTTCTTATCTGTTATAAGTTCTTTGGGTAAATTACCGGTATCACGTGACTTTTTTCAGCCTCGAACCCAGATTTGGAATATCCTCCATTCCGTTGTATTTTTCCGCATGTGGGTTCCCGGCTTTACGGGGATAGCCGATTTCCACACTATATATTCTAGACGCTGTAACCAAATCTTCTTGGAGTTTTAAAAAATATCCTGCAGATGTCGCTGTGATCGACGCATTGGATTTCAGCATCGTGTGACATTTAATGGATCCAATATTTTAGCACTTTTTTAAGTATTACTGGGATAGCCGATTTCCACACTATATATTCTAGAAGCTGTAGTTATGTAATAGAAAATGCCTAGGTTTTGCTATAGTTTGGACATAAGTTTCTCTTAAAGCACTTTGCCGCGCTCTGATGTGTAAAATTTATTGATGGATTGTCAGCTTTTCCACACGTAATTTCGATGTCCGTAGCTATCGATGTGGACCTTATACTTTACTGGATGCGGTAACTTTCCGAAGTGCGAGATCTTGTCTAGAAAAGTTTCCGCATTCAGAAAAACCCAAATGTCTAAAACGATGCTAAACAACATCGGAAGTGGGTATCAAAAAGCTTACAATGGACTTTATTACAAATCTGGGTTCGAGGCTAAAAAAAGTCACGTGATACCGGTAATTTACACAAATAACTTCTAACTGATAAGAAGGGCGGCTACCAATGCTTTCCGCATGAACTGTTTCACTGGCTGGCGAGTGTTTTTCATTACGTCTACGGAGACTTCCCTTCTTTACGCTAGAAGTTTTTACCTTGACCAAGTGATCAAAACGTAGATGGAATATCCTCCATTCAATAGTAAAGTGGCCTTATACATCACAGTTCAGCAAAGTGTCTCCATTAGTCAGTGCACTGCAAAGTGCATCCATATACAGTACACATAAAAGTGCCTTCTTATGTGTAGCAGCACTGTCTTCGGTTATCAGATTCAGACTAAACACCTAATCATTAACTCTCATTTCTGATGTCTTTACTGCCTAAGGATGGGGAGTATTGGTATGAGAATGGTGACATACAAAAAAAAATTATTGATTGACAGATTCTGAACAAAAGCTATCGCCATGCATCTTGAAGAGCTTGCTATTATTGCCAATTTAATGCTTGTTAAATGGAGGATATTTCATCTACGTTTTGATCACGGGGTGAAGGTAAAAACTTCTAGCATAAAGAAGGGAAGGCTCCGTAGACGCAATGCAAAACCCTCGCCAGCCAGTGAAACAGTTTATGCGGAAAGCAATAGTAGCCTCTCTTTTTATCAGTTAGAACTTCTTTGGGTAAATTACCGGTATCACGTGACTTTTTTCAGCCTCGAACCCAGATTTGGAATAAAGTCCATTGTCCGCCACTCGTATAATCAATCTTGTCCAAGCGAGTATCGCCAAGTTCTGGAATAGAAAATGTCTAGTTTTGCAGTAGTGTAGGTATAGCGCCTAGAATATATGATGTGGACATGGACTTTAATCCAAATCTGGGCTCGAGGCTGAAAAAAGTCACGTGATACCGGTAATTTACCCAAAGAACTTCTAACTGATAAGAAAGGAGGCTACAACTGCTTTCCGCATGAATTGTTTCACTGGCTAGCGGGGGTTTTTCATTACATCTACGGAGCCTTCCTTCTTTACGCTAGAAGTTTTTACCGTGACCACGTGATCAAAACGTAGATGGAATATGGAGTATATTCCATCTGCGTTTTGATCACGTGATCAAGGTAAAATCGTCGAGCGTAAAGAAAGGAAAGCTCCGTAGACGTGTAATGTAAATCCCCGCTAGCCAATGACACAGTTCATCAGGCAAAGCAGTAGCCTCTTCCCTTCTTATCAGTTAGAATTTCCTTGGGTAAATTAACGGCATCACGTGACTTTTTTCAGCCTCGAACCCATATTTGGAATATCCTCCATCCTCCATTGGCTATCCCTGTAATACTTAAAAAAGCGCTAAAATATTGTATCCCTTAAATGTGCAATGATACTGCTGAAATATACAGATCGCAGTGACATCTGCAGGATATTTTCTACAAATGCAAGATATTGCTAGTCTATAAAATGTAATACGAAAATCCCGCAGATGTCGCTGTGATCAACACTTGGGATTTTAGCAGTATCGTCGCACATTTAAGGGATACAAATTTTTAGCGTTGTTTAGATAGCATATTTCCGCACTAGGTATTCTAGACTCTATAGTGTAGGCAAACAAGTATGCATAAACAGAGTCTGAGCATTGTATGTCACCACTATCAACTAGAGGCACCTTACATGAGGAAACAATGGAGGATATTCCATCTACATTTTGATAACGTGATCAAGGTAAAAACTTCTTTCGTAAAGAAGGGAAGGCTGAGGTGTAATGTAAATCCCCGCTAGCCAATGAAACGGTTCATGAGGCAAAGTAGTAGTATCTTCCCTTCTTATCAGTTAGAAGTTCCTTGCGTAAATTACCGGTATCACATGACTTTTTTCAGCCCCGAATCCATATTTGGAATATCCTCCATTGATGGAGATTATAGGAAAAGAATAATGTAGAATTATGGGCACATGATTGGTTTAATGAAAACATATATCTGACCTGTGTGCTTGGCGTCAAGCTCCCGCTTATAAGTCATCGTCAATATACAGGAAAGAGATAGCACAAGAAAATTAACAGCAGCACAGAATTACATCCGGGAGCTCCAAAAAGAGTGTGCAACGAAGCCAGCGAGATTCGAACCCGCAGCCACCTACGCTCTTAAGCGATTAGCAGTGTGATGCCTTGATCACTCAGGCACGGTGGGACCTGGACCACATTTTCAAACCTAACAAGTCTACAGCTTTTTTAATGCCAGTATTTTAGTACAGAAAATTTTGTTTTATTTGAAGAATTTTTGAAATTTAAAAGGACACACTCTATAAAAATTACAAGTTCGCAAAAAGGCAGGCTTCTGATTGGTCAATCTCATTTCCCTAACAGCGAAAAATATATCTGGGTCCTGGTCAATATACTTGAAGAGTCAATACAAATATTGCTACATAGTCTGCATTTTGCTTCTTGACAAAGGAGTCCTACACTGTTAAAAATCTGAGCAATTTGCTGCATCGTCACTCCACCGCTTTTATAGAATATCTCTATTCTGACCAATGAGAATGCTCCATGATACAGTGAAGTAACCGTTTTCTATAAAAGCGGTGGAGTGACGATGCAGCAAATTGCTCAGATTTTTAAAAGTGCATAAAAAATAATTCTTGAATGTAGACCGTGGCTGAATGGTTAAGGCACCACACCGCTAATCGCTTGAGAGCGTAGCTGGGCTGCGGGTTCAACTCTCGGTGGCTCCGTCGCACACTCTATGTGGAGCTCCCAGATTTAATTCTCTGGTGTTGTAAATTTCCTTGTGCTATCTAGAACCCCCCCCCCACCCCCCTTAAAAGCTCAAAATCCTTGTGCTATTTCGTCCTGTCAAGCACACAAGTCAGGTGTATGTGATCAATAAATAAATGAATGTAGACTGTTGTGAATACAATGTACTTGTTTCAAAAAATATCATAAGTATTAAATGCTAATAAAATCAATACATCTAATGAAATTATAAAGAAGAATTTATTAAAACTATTTGTTTAACAAATAATTTTTGTAAATTATAATTTATTTGACAAATAATTTACTTATTCAGCAGATGTTGAAATCCGGATAATTATGTGTTACGGTATTAATAACTAAAAAGTAAGAAATAAAATAATCTTTTCAAAAAAAAAAAAAAATATTAACCGACTTCAAAAAAAGCACTAAAAAGAATTAAATACATAATTCTTTAAACTTCTCTAATGACGAAACGTTATCTATTAACTGCACATCGGACATCATGTATCGGCATAAAAACGTTAAATTTAATATGTAGAATTTAATATCTGCCAAACATGGATTTTCTAGAGAATATTTTTTACAAAAGATTAATTTACATATTTATGATTTAATTTACGAATATATACATATAAAAAGTAATCAATTACTTTTTGAAGTTGGTGCCAACCTATCTTAAGTATGGTAAAATTGTGAATATATTGTAGCTGTAACCATGAATAAAGTGATAATGGAAAATATTATACAAAATTTTAAAAAATGCTCTATTTCTTCAGCAAATTATTTGTTTAATCATTATCGATTGTGAATGCTTGGCACCAACTTCAAAAAGTAATTTATTACTTTTTATATGTATATATTCGTAAATTAAATCATAAATATGTAAATTAATCTTTTGTAAAATATATTCTCTAGAAAATCCATGTTTGGCAGATATTAAATTCTATATATTAAATTTAACGTTTTTATGCCGATATATGATGTCCGATGTGCAGTTAATAGATAACGTTTCGTCATTAGAGAAGTTTAAAGAATTATTTAATTCTTTTTAGTGCTTTTTTGAAGTCGGTTAATATTTTTTTTAAAAAGATTATTTTATTGTATGCATTATTGTTCTTAATATTAACGAAGAAAGACCTGCGGTCACAAAAAATTCAAAACCGGCGGCGGCGGTGACAGCGGTAGTTACTTTTTTTTAGAATAGAGAGATTTTGAAAATTAACTTTTAAAAGTTTTTGCAGTAGATAGAAATGCACTCAAATTATTTTGTACAGAACTGCATATTATCTAAAGACTTTTGTACACACCGCATATTAAGCTAAAATTTAATTCACGTAAAAAATGTATAACACAACTTAAATCGTAATCTCAGGAAGTAAGAATCATAAACGGTAATGTAACTTGCTCGAATCCTAGCGCTGTATATGAATTTATTTATATTCCACAAACTTCAATAAATATACAAATATATTTCAGCAGGAAAATGCATAATACAATTAAAAACTACCCCCTAAGCAATGCACTTCCAGAGAAAGTAATAATTACTAATTCCTTTGTGTAGCCCTGTATATGAACAACAGAAAACCATACTTTTCAGTGGGAAACTTTTTGTACACCCCAGTAATGCATATGAATTCTATTATGTTTGAAATACTGTAACAGTATTAAAATATACTTCACACGATTTTTTCCCGTAGCAAATTATGTAACAGATTAGTTTTGTGTGATCCTGTAAATGCATCATAGATGCTTTGCATTCCATATACTACAGAAAACATGTTTTAGTGCACTTCATAAATGCATATCAATTTCCTTATGTGTAAAAGGGTGTAACGCTATCAAATTGCACTTGAAAGGATTTTATTCCATGGACCGTAATGTAACGGAATAATTCTGCCAGACCCTGTAAATCAGCCATACTCAATTTGCGACCAGCCGGCCGCATGGGGCTGAGTGACCTTTTATGTGCGACCAGAGACAATAATCATTATCTATAAAATAATGGAGATATGTATAAAAAGCATTTGAAGACCTTCACTGTTCTTTTATATATTTTCATGGGAAGTAATATCTGTCCTGTTATTTATAATTAATAATTTAAAAATCTGTTGAATAACATGTGCCGTTTCCTTAGTCAAACGTTTTTTTGCGTACAGTTCTATTTGTGCTATAGTAGTGTATACATTTCTTAACCTTCAACACTTATCAAACATTAATCCAAATTAATTTAATTAACACCATAAATTTCTATATTTAAAAAAAAAGTTTTTCATTCAAAAAAAAAAAAAAAAAAAAAAAAAAAAATTAAAATCTTTTTCTTTTCTTTAGAACTTGGAAATACTTCATTGTTATAGTATTATTTTTTACACTTAACATATATTTGATAATATTTAATAAGTAAAATGTTTGTCGCTGAAAAAAATGGCGACAAAAAGTTTTACACCACTATTTTTAAAGAAAAAGCTTCGTGGCATACTTCTACATACATCATTTGAAGTAGAAATCTACCACGAAATATTTGTTTAGAAACGGTGGTGTTAAAATTGTTTGCGACAAACTTTCAATCCTACTGCTTATATTAACTTTCATATGGCGCTTTGTTATACTGCTTTTGTTATCATACAATTTTAATTGCCCATTTTCATATTACTAGCCGCCCTTGGCGACAAGTTTGGTCTCCCTTAAAATTTATATTTGGGAAAGCATGCTAAGTATTGCATTATGCTACTTTTATTCATAATTTAATTTACTTGGACTCCCTTAAATATAATTAATGTAATCCTTTAAGCTAATATTAGTTTTTTTTTTTTTTTTTTTTTTTTTTTTTTTGCATTAAAATATCTCAATTTCTCTATTTTCTGTAAAGAAGTAAACCCTATTGGTTTACAATGGAAGTCTATTTGAATTTTGCGAAATATTAGAGATATCGCCAAGTTGGCGTCACTTTTAGCGACTAATTTTGGTCGCCAAATTTGCGATATATCGCCAAGTAGGCAAATGTGGCAGTATTTGGCGACAGAATAGGGTCCCCTCCTATGGTAATCCCTCTTACAGGTATGAAGATGCATTAAATGCTGTTCAATAACCAATGGGATGCGTTCATTCAGACGTTGCCATAAAACAATTAACAAATTATCGCGATTTATGTGCCACGTATGATAGCGTAATATATATATAGATTATTATATAAGTGTGTTACGGCCCACCGAACATCGCAAATATGTGTCTGCGGCCCGCGAACAAAAAAAGTTTGAGTATGGATGCTGTAAAGAAGCTATACATGCTACACGCTTCATTTTTAATAGCGATCATGCTATTGTAAACGTCAATAAGATTTTAAAATTTCAGGGCTATCCGATTATATTTACATGAGATACAACTTGGACAGACGGGCAGACAAAAGGAACTCGTACACACTTTTCAACTATATTGGAAAGAGTTAAAAAAGAAAAAGGAAAAGTAAAGATAAGCACTAGTTTACCTATTTTTGTGTTAGTATGTCTCTAGCAAAAGTGTGGCGCAAAAAGCCACAGAAATATAAAACAAGAACGAAAATTCATGAATCAAGCATAGATTATGAAACACTTTCCAAAACTTCCAAAATACTTAAACGAAATTTCGCTGTATAATAAGGTAGAAAATAGCTAAGAAATATTTCAGTAAAGGTATAATATATTTGAATACCAGATTTCAGTAATTACCGTCAAAAGCCGGGAAAATAGTCCACAGCAATGTGTACTGCGAAAAGGTTTCCAAAGGTATCCGAAAGCGCATCCACGGGTGAAAAACCTAGGATATCCACATAGACACAATGAAGATTAATTTGTCTAAAGTTTCAAGAAATAACTTCAGCGACTGCACTCACGCTGGTAAAAATGCAGAGCTTCAGAAGGTGAGTACTTTAAAAGCAAGTATGTGTAACATATGTTATGAATAGATCATATCCATTATCAAAGCCAGTCCCCGAACTTTTCGATCCTATAGTAATAACATTTTTTTTTTTTTTTTTTTTTTTTTTTTTTTTTTTTTAAAGTACGAATTAAAAATTCATTCACATCAAAAAAAGACTATCACCTCAGGACTATTGTGTGATGAATTTAAAAAGTCAAATATTCTGGTTGTGACTGTGACGATATGATCATTTGTGGCGCGAGAGTATTGTCATCACTCTGTTTGTCTAGGCTGTCAGTGAACATCATTAATTAAATGAAATGCAGTTAAAAAAAAAGTTGAAACTAACCGATTTTTTTGTACTACATCTTAAAGAACTAGCAAACAGCTACTAAAAATATTTATTCTGATATTTAAATATTAATATAAGTTTAAGAAACTTAGATTTTTCTCTATCATTTTAATTAATGTTTTCCTTTTTTGATTAATTTATGTCTAGATTAGATTCACTGATTTTGGAGAAATGGAACCCAACAAAAGCTTTTTTCCATAAATTCTACATTTTTTCCAAAAGTGACCAATTAGGGTGAAATCATGGAGAAAAAAGATAAATGGAAATGCAGTATGCCGATAAAATGGTTTGCAATATGATGCGCGTTATCGCTCAAATTTAAATGTCCTCATTCGGTCCAAACAAAATATGCACATGGAACAGGGAGTGAATTCTTTGACATTTTTTTCTCTAAATGAAAATGATCTGCTTATATTTAAGCATTCTAACATTAAAATAACTTGTTATAAAATTCATTTCATACATCGATTATTTGTAATACAGTTTATAATCAGTCATAGATACATTACTTTATCTTGTTCCAAAAGCATTATTGATTTCACAAAAGAAAAATATTTTTAAAAGGATGATTTCTTTTGCCTTTGCATCATTTCATCTTTCTTGGCATTGGGAGGGGGGATTTTTCAATTCGGAATTTTTTCTATATTTCTATCGTAAAAACATTATATTTGTACATTACCTTATTCTACAAAATACTAAGAAAAACATTTAAAATAAATGATTTGAGTGTTTATAAATATTATACAAAATCCCTATAAATTCAAATTTAATTAATCCTTCCAAATCCTTCAATTCTTCTAAAATCCTTCTAAATTTTATTAAATGATTATGTAAATCTTCTAATGCAGTTTAAACAATTCACGAAAAATGCTTTAGAATATAAATTTTTCATGAATTCATAATTCAGTACATTAAGGGTTCATGGGACAAGATCTTTTGAGAACACAGAAAGTGCCATTTTAAAGTAACCATCTAATTTCTAAAATTAAAGTAATGTTTTTTAAGTATATTTGTAATACAACCATCCTAAACCTTATCTTAAAGTTTACTTAGGAAAAATAGTGAAAAAATGCATATGATACATTAGGGAAATTATTATACTTATTTAATTTAGCGTAATGAGCGAGGGGCCAGTTATTGGTTTCAGTAATTTCATTTAACCAGTCTCCGACAGAGGTGTCAGTTATTTTTTTTTTTTTTTATATTAAAGAAAGTTGAAGTCTATTACTTGATCTGTTTAGTGGGGTGTGTTAGCTCAAAATTATACCAAAATATTTCACATCTGGCAACCAATGCGCCACTTTGGACTCGGATAGTACATGGACAGACGAGTCTAAAAAGCCCGAGACACAAATTTTCTTGGCCTTCTAGAGGCGCTGATGACGTAATCAATATGGCCGCTAAAAATTTGCGACGCGCTTCTAGATTTCTGTATATAACTCGAATTAATATTTTGATATTAACCTATATTGTTAGTGATTATTAATCCGCAGAAAAAGCCCTTTCCAACGGTATATTTTACATCATTGTTTAGGTTCATAATACAACAAATATTTATAACTTAATAAAAAAAAATAAAAAAAACAAGAATTTTGTTTTTTCAGAACTTCGTGTTGACCCCGATGACAATATATATATATATATATATATATATATGCATATAAATATAAATATAGATACAGTAGAGCCCCGATTATCCGAGTTAATCGAACTTATACCTTTGGAATGGATCCTTTTCTTTAAAAAAAAAAAAAATTATGGCCATTTTTTTCCCCATTCTGACCAGAAAATTAGAGTTCTAACTTTTTACGACTGCTCTTTCATCTTCACCTAACACTTCATTTATAATGACTGTTTCAAAATAATGGAAGCCATCAGTCCACCAGAAGAAAATAACTCGGTGAAGGCAGGAAACTCTGATAATTGGGACTCTACTGTAGTTCAGTTTAAGACTTATATCACGCGATTTTTTTTTACATAAAGTGATGTCATTCACATCCGTTGCAGAATTCATCATTTGCGATCCAGTGTTAAATAACATTTACAGTAAAGTACGCTTAGGACGTCACTATCGCTAAAAAATACACAAATCCAAAAAAAAAAAAAAAAAAAAAAAGAGATTTCGTCTTTCAAAAAAATTGGCTATCTAAAGATTCACATTCCTTCATTTTTTGGTATTATTAATATAGATATTTAAAATTAAATTTAGTTTCTAATAGCTCCATGTTTTATCAGAAATCCTTCATTTATATTTTTCAATTTTTTAATTTTGATTTTTTTTTTTCAGTTTTTATGGAAAAATGGCAACAAAAAGATATAACGGTACTTTTCGGTTAGCCGAAATCATTGAGTTGTGGATTTTATCGAAAACATCTGAATGTCCTCAGTTTCAATATTGGAACACAGTCATCAAACTGGGGTCCCTTCTAGTACAACTTGTATTGTGTATTCGTACATCTAACTTTACAATGTACGTCGATACTTTGGCTCAGTTATGTCCGTGGACATTTGCGTTGGACGCACTCCGCTATTCTCGTTGGTTACCAGTAATTGTGCGGACTCTACAGGACCTTCCAGAAAAACATTCAGATATACATGCTGAATTTTTTCGTGGCAACTTTACGAACAGCAAAACTGCTACACCGTTTTCTGCAATATCTGACGATCAACATCATGAACACAATAACAAACTCATAAAGGGTGAAGGTGGTGCTATTGGCATCCTTGATAGTGAAAATGCTCTGCTTAAGTGGATGGTAGCAGGCCCTAGGATCAGTTTTTAATTGAGGAATTTGAAGATAAATCAAATTTAAAAGATGACAAAACCGTGGGCGCAAAGCATCATGAAGATAACAATGCTCATGAGAAAAGGTTCCTGGTCCATGTCAAAGAAATGATTAACGTCTTATCCGAACAAGGAAATCCATTTGAAGAAACTGATTTAATGTCAATAGGGGCTCCAAAATAATTCCAAGTTTCGAAGCTGTCAAGTGTGTTACGGAAGCATTTACTGTAGGACTAAAACAGTATGATGATTATGTCGTGTTCCGTCTCGTTCAAGTTCAAAATTCAATTCATGAAGTTATTCCTCGAACCAATATTCACATCTTCAAGACTATAACAAGAAAAAAAGATAAGGCAAAGTCCAAGATTTCTTACTTACATAAAGACTCAAAACTTATTCTGTAGATTGTATGTTGCATCTGAAGCACGGGATTGCAACATAGATGATTTCTTTTCGCATGAAAACCAAAAGTACCCACCTTCTATTTCAGATGATGGAAAACTCCGAAAACCAACCAACAAGTCTGATATTATTGACTGCATTCAAACAAAATATGGCATTAGCTTTAATCACGGCCAACCGAATGTAACAGCTGAAATATTCGATGGAACAGCCGTAATACTCATGCTTAATCCTGGTATTGCGACAATATTTTCCGGATACTATGAACATGTTTTCAAACCATATTTCATTAATCAATTGAAGAACGGTTCACGACTAAATATTGTATTCGACAGATATATTAGTAACAGTTTGAAGAAGGCACATACCCGATAAACAAGAGGAAGTGGCATTAAGTATTAAAGTCTCAGACTCAACAGCAATTCCAAAAAAATTTCAGAAATTCCTATGTGTCAACGAAAACAAGACCCAATTGTTCCAGTTACTAGCTAAGAAAATGGTGGGGGACGAGTATCCAGGAAAACATGTTGTCTGTACTTATAATGACCGAGTCCTCGCATCAACACTATGGATGCATCAAGCATTTCTCCCGTCTCACACGAAGAAGCAGATGGCCGTCTACTTCTCCATGTTAAGCATGCAGTAGAAAGTGGACATATTCGCATCTTAATACGAACTGTGGACTCAGATGTAGTGGTTATTTCAATATCACTGTCCCCACAAATACAAGATATTAATGAACTATGGATTGAGTATGGTTGTGGAAAATACAGGAAATTCATTCCAATTGATAAGATCTGTGCTAAACTTTCACCGGAAATTTGCAGAAATTTGTTGGCTTTTCATTCTGTAACTGGTTGCGACACAGTTTCCCCATTTTGTGACATTAGCAAGAAGACAGCTTGGAAGGTCTGGATGTCATTTTGTGAAATTGATTGCGTATTGCATCAGCTCTGTACAGGCACATCTGATATTGACGATGAATGTCATGATCTGTTACAGCGATTTGTTATACTACTTTTTGATCAATGATCAGATCTTCAAAGCGACAAGTGTTATTTACAAGAAAGAATCGAGCCATCGAAAACATACATCCTACAGCAGATGCTTTTACACAACACATCAAACGAGCTACTCCCCAAGCAAGGATTTGGTACAACAGTCTCACTGAACATTACACAATACCTTCACCAATTAAGTGGGGATGGACAATACATTCAGGAGGATCATACCAACCTTTGTGGACAACTATTCCAGAAATGTCAAAACACTGTGAAGAACTTACCTCCTGTACTTGCCGCAAGCGATGCACATCTTGTAAATGTGTTAAAATGGGAATAAAATGTACGAAACTTTGTGTATGTGAAGGGCAGTGTTTAGACAGTGATAAGTAATCACAAGTAAATTTACATGAATCATTTGGATATTATTGCATATGACAGCAATATATTATATTATTTAGATATTATGGCTGCAATTAGTGTATTTGACAATCTATTGGATATGAAATTTGGATATGAAATTGAAATAATATTGTATTGTACATTCTTTGTTTCTCATTCTTGTACCTATAAATGTTTGAAACTTATCTTACAGTTATGCAAATTAAGTGTACCTCATTTCATTGATTTTAAAACGGAAATGAAAGTTTCAGAGCCCTAAAAATATTTGAATTTATTTACATATACATAAAAAATTACAGTAGTTATATTTGTTACTTAAACAGTTATAAAGCAACTGTATTAATTTTCGGAACCCATATAAATTATATTGTTGTCCTAACGACTCTCTATGCAACGCTACATTGTTTTGGTAAATTTTCAGAAAATATTTGTGATAAAATATTTTCTGATAGAAAAAGTCATATATACCGTCCGAAGGTAATTTTCTGACGAACAAAAGATATGCGACACGTTTCCAGCTACATGCAACAAATTCCAAGTTATTTAGCAAAATGTTTTGAATTTTTTTTTTAGCAAGTTATAAATATTTGTGGTAATATGAACCTAAAAAATGATGTCAAATATACCGTTGGAAAGCGCGTTTTCTCCGGATTAATAATCACTAAAAGTATAGGTTAATATCAAAATATTAACCCGAGTTCTATAGAGAAATGTAGAAGCGCTTCACAAAACTTTGGCGGCCATATTGATTACGTCATCATCGCCGCTAGAGGGCCAGGAAAATTTGTGTCCCGGGCTTTTTAGACTCATCTATCCATATACTATCTGAATCCGAAGTGGCGCATTGGTTGCCAGATGTGAAGTTTTTTTTAGCTATTTCACCCCACTAGTTTAAAAACGCCAATTAATAGATTAAATTTATTTTATGGCAAATACCATTAAAATTTAAGTTGTTCTACGAGTGTCTGACACCATATGTCAATTGTTAATTCATAAATGTCAGTTATTGGATCTCTGCATTACTAATAATTTAAAATAGAAAAAAAGGACACATGCATCTGTAGTATGATATCAAATATAAATAATAAATTGGAAAAACTAAATACTATTAAAGTAAAGAAGAAAAAGAAAATTGAATAAGACTTTATGTAAGCAATCATTAAAACCCATTTTAGAAATTAACATTCTTTGATTTATAGTTTTATTTTCAGAATATGTTTTAATCAATTTTTGTTTTCTAAAGTAAAATAATGGCGTCTTATTTGAAATCCCTACTGAATTTTGGAAGCATCCAGAATTTCAGTTTTCTATTGAAATTATGGATAACAACATACGTGATGTGCAAGTAGAAGGAATGAGTGACATACAAGTAAGCAACTTGGAGTTTTTCGAAGTACACTAATAACAAAGAATGGCTCAGAGTGGTAAGCCACTCTTGAAAAAGAGAGAAAAGAGACTAAATCGTAATAAAGGAAATCAAGAAGAGACTAAAATATAAAAAAATTAGGATTATATGGGTGAATATCACAAAATGTGAGATTTTGAAAACAAAAAATTTTGAAAATTTAAATCGTTTCAAAGCTTCTGATTTTTTTAAATGTTAGTTGAACTGCTGAATAAAGGAACTTATATGTAAAATTGTTAATGTTTGAAGAGCTTAAGTTCATTTTTATGTAATTATAATTATGTGTAATTTTCTTGGCATATGTATGCCAGGATAATGACAATTTCATTGTAAAACATTCTTCACTTTCTTGTGTTTTTTGCTTTTGGTCTAATATTTTAATTTTGTTTAAAGGATCATATTTCTTCTATAGTACCTCAAATGCAGTGTAATTTACAGAAGCCAGGAAAGTGACATAATAAAAGTCTACTCAGTTCTTACAAAGCCTTTAAACACATTAATTTCAAAGAAATATCTAAAAGATCTTACTGGTAGCAATGGTTTTACCCTTTCTGACTTGAACTAAGTCAAGAACAAGAAGAATTACTCTGCAGCGGGATCTTTATACCTCATAAAGAACTAAAATGAGCAGGCCAGGACAATGACAATTATTTTCAGTGATAATCATATTTTAATTATGGAAAATTATTTGTAAAATACAGAACTTGTTACCTTCCACATATATGTGTTATATAAGGTATGATTATTAATTAGAAATTTAAGAAAACTAGAAAAAGATATTTGAACATGACAGCAGAAAGGCTTTTACATTGCACACAACACAGTGTGACATGCCAGGAAAATGACAATCTGAAATTTTAAGTATTTTAATTGCTTTATTTTTGTGTTATTATGAATCTAATATCTCTTGGAAATACTTCTAAGAATATTTTTTATTAGAATGTACAAAAGAAAATTGCATTATATAACATTAAATAGAAATTTTATTGTGCGGACTGCAATTTTCGTATTTTGTGATATTGACCCATATATAAAAAATACAATTACATTACAACATCATTGAATAATTTCTTTTCTTTTTCCTAAAGAAATGGGTTTTAAAGAATGGGGCTTTTTTCTGTTTTTTTTTCCGTACACAATTTTATAAATATAGTGGTATGAGAAATTTTTATACAATAAATCTCTATATGTGCATTTCACTACTTTTAAAAAAGATCGGATGCATTTTGCTGATTTTAGAAAGGGAGGAATGTTGTGCCCTTTAAAAAGATCTTTGAGGGAACACTAGTATATGAGGATTCTTCGGACCTTCATTCAAATCATGATCTGGATGAAGACACGGAAAAATTGTACACTAAAATAAATTGTTACAATTTGCTGAAGATAGAACGTTATTATCAGAGATCGATCGAAAATTCGGTTTCCTTTTCGTTTTCCGCACAAAATCGGAGTTTCACCGAAAATTCGACCAAAACTATCTGTATTCCAAAAACTCTCGTTTCTTCTTCCGGAATTTTTCAACAGTACTCATTAATTTGAGCTGTATTGGCTCGAATGAGACACAGTTTATTTATTGCTATAAACTTCACTCTTTATAATTATCAGTCATGACTAACTCAATACGTGAGGGAAAATTATAAACCAAGTATACTGCATATATGGCTCAACTTTGAAGACGCTTTTCAGGTGCTCATTAAAAGCTGTAGCCTTAACAGTAATAGAATTTTTTAAATTTGAGACCATAGAAATGTTTCGAATACTTTTTAAGAAAGTTTTAGTATAACAGATGATCAATTACAAAAATCATTAGTATAGATAAATAGAGGTATGTATAACTAAAACATTTTTTAAATTAAATGAAATTCGTATAATTTGAAAATCATTTTGTGTTCATATTTTATTTTATATGAAAATAAAAAGCTTGGTCAGAGGCACAGACAGCCAACTTCGGGCACACGTATAATTCAGTAATAATTATGTATATTTAACACTAGAACCGCCAAAAGGAATCCCTTTGACTCATGGCAAATTGATAATAGTCGATTCGAACCAGAAATTTTTTTATAAGATATGTTAAATGTCTGCAGCACAAAGATAGGTAAATTAAATAGGTTAAATAGTTTTAAATAAAATTCTGGTGCGAAATACGTTTTTATAAAACTTGAGTAAAATTGCCGGCTGTTTTAGTGTTAATAAACACGTGTAATTAATTAATACTTATGTATATTTAAGTATGTATTATTTCTTTAACAATATTTTTGGACGTTTTCGTTTTCGGTCAATAATAGGAAGATTACCGAAATTCGGTTTCGGTTTCGGTCGATCCATATTAAGGTGTTTCATTTTTCCAAAGGTGTGATTTTCATATGACTTTGCTTACGCCCCGAGTCTCAGTGCTGTAAAAGATATATATGCCAAATTTCAAGAAGATTGGATAATATTTAGAGGTTGCACATATTGATCACTTTTTTTTCAAACTAGTGAAATTTCTAATATTGAAGTGTTTCGTACTAATGGGTTTCAAATGTATTTATTTCATCTTTTGAAGGTAATTGAGCTTTTCATGGGGAACCAAAAGAGGAGTTTGGCTGCTAGAAAAGGTACTTAGTGGTGAGGTTTTAGGAACTCGGCTCACTAAAAAGGAACAAGTACTTTTAGTTTTTATTTACTATCACAAGGAAATGAAAGAAACACATTCGGATGCTGCTTGAACTACCAGTACTAAACTACAAGAAGTGTGGTGGAAAGCAAATATCTCAGTTAAGACGGAGGAGAATATCCATGCTGGTATACAGAAGCTGTACAAAGAATACAAAATATGGGTAAAGAGAACCTAGTGACAAAGAGGCCGAGTTTTTGCCTCTAGAAGCGAAAATATTAAGCTCAAGTCCTAGATTAAAACATTAGGAACTCACGTCTACTTGGGATCGAAAACAGCTCTCTATTCGACGAGTACTTCATTTATAGCAACTGCAAATAGCCTTGTCCACAATGCTTCAAAAATCTCCGTATCTCCAGCTACCGTTTACCGAGCTCGGCCGATCATTAGAAGTGAAATGGCAAAAAAAATCCACCTCATTTGGTCTTGCATTGGGATAGTAAACTGTTGCCTCAGTTGCCCATGGGAGTGTCAAAATTTTGCAAGATAGAGTTGCAGTTCTACTGGCTGTTAAAGATTTTGAGCATTTGTTTGGCGTATCTGTTGCCCTGGAAGGCACTGGTTAGCAGATGTCTGAAGTAGTTATTCGAGAAGTGGAATGATTTGGGCTACGTGACAATATCATATGTATGACTTTTTATACAACAGCATCTAATACAAGACTGATTCAAGGGCATGTACCAGAATTGAAAGGTAATTCGGACGAACATTGTTGTTGTTGGCTTGCTGTAAACACACACATTAACTAATATTGAAAGGAGTGTTTGAGAAGTATTGTGACATATCACCAAGTGGTCCTGGCATCCAGATTTTTTTGAAGTTCCGAAATGGGATTTATTTGATAAGACGTCATATACGACAATGCTGGCTGAAGAAAGTCCCGTTCAAGGCTTTCTAGAGGAACAATGAGTGAAAATGGTTAACTACCTCCAACATGTCCTAAAAGACGGAAGTCATCTCAGAGAAGACTACAAAGAATTATTACAGATATTAGAGTTAGTAACTCCCACTCCTGTACCTAGGAGGTTGAATACGACTTCACTTTCAGAATCCTAGGGGCTCTGAATCAAGCAAGGTAGAGGACAAAGGCAATATATGCACTTAAAATTGTCCCCTCTACTAAAAGTGTTGAACATTCGTCAACGAGAATTGAAAGAACGAAACGGGTTGCACATCTTGTCAGCCTCATATATGTTCGCTTTTATGTACGAGGCAATTGTAAGTCGATAGGCTCCAAAGAATTATTTGTATATGCTACAACTTCCGAGCACTTACCCAGATGTAGGCCTCAAAAAAGTGCTCTCATAGTTACTAAGAGACACTTTTGGCATCAGTAAGAAGCGAGCGTAGGATTGGCTTTTTTGGACTAACGTATTACTCACGCTGATAAGGAAAATATGACAAAATATGGAAACAAAACCTGCAAAGGAAAAGGAATCGAAAAGATCAGAGGATGAAAACCTAGTTTTTGAAGGACAAGACCTGAGCCATTTCGTTAATAATAAAACAAAGACGTTCTTTGAATTATTTGGGATCCATGACATGACAGAATACTGCAATGATTCCTTAAGAAACCTTGTGCATACGCTTAAGGTGGTCAATGATACCGAATAAAGACGAATTGCTCTAATAAAACACTTTAACTAATAGGTTAGGAACGATCAACAAAAAAAATTCTTGTTAAGGGTAGTCGAGCATCACAGAAAAGTAATCACCAAGCGAACAAAAGCAGGGATTGCTTCGTTCAAAGTCGATTAATATAACAACATGTTTTGCCTATCATACTACCTATTAACCTTAGTGTCTAGTTTTAGTATTATTTTAAGTTTGTGATTTCTAGTTTTCCCAATAAAAGTAATTAACTTTGAAAAATCATATTTTTGCCTATTTTTACAAAACTGCTCAAAGTGTGCAACCTCTAAACATTATACAATCTTCTTGAAATTTGGCATATATACATTTTACATCGCTGACTCGGGGCGTAAGCAAAGTCTGCAAAAAAAATTACATTTCATTTTTTGCCTTACAAAATGAAACACCCTAATCCATATCCATTGGGCATTTATCCGTTTTACATTGGGCGTATCTTTAAAATTAATAAAAATTGTACAGCAGTAAAATTTTTATAAAAAATAATGAAAATTCGTATTCATGGCTATCGAAATCAGACAATGGTGTGGTTCAAACTATTACCTTTTTTATGAGCCTTTGACTTACATATTTTAATGTTCATGTTATTGTAAGGACATTCCGTAATGCTCCTTTTTCTGTTGATATAGCTATAATTATAAAGACAGATAATCGTCAAATTAAAAAAAATAATAATTTATATATTTCCTTAAATAACATTTCAATATATGCATTACTCTTTATTAAAATAAAAAAAGTTAATTTTGTAAGGTTACAGTTTTTAAAATAAAACTACATTAAATGATGTCAAATGTTAATTCATTTTTAACACTTTCCAACAAAGTTGAAAAGTGTTTATGATTTCGGTTTATCTGTCCGTCAGGCCGTCTGCCCACGCTCTAACTTCCGTAAATATACTCCGATTGCCCTGAAATTTTTCGATGTGATTGACATTTACATAGCACGTTCCATATTTCAAATGAAGTTTGTAGCATGTTTAGTTCATTCACAAAGACAGTCAAAAGTATTCCGTTACATTACGGCCAATGGGAAAGAATCGTTTCAAATGATTTTTAATGATGTTGGACGCTTTCAAACACAATAAAACTGATATGCATTTATGAAGTGCACTAAAATGTGCATTATGTAGAATATGCGGTGCATAGAATGGTTGTTATTCATTTACAGGGCTACACAAAAGAATTCCGTTACATAATGATATAGAGGTGGAGGGAATTGTTTGCGGCGTATTTTAATCATGTTAAACTATTTCATATATAATGAAATTGCTATACAGATACTATACTGTATCCGAAATACTGTACATTAGCGGTGATTGCTGAAAATGCATTTTTAATTTTTATATGCGTTTGTATGTTTCACTATACGAGTATTTATTTATGCATACTGTATAGTGTGTATAAATGCTATAATTCATATAAAGGGCTACACAAAACAATTCGTAAGGGTTACTGGGTGTGAGCGCAAATTGATTAAAGGTGGTTTTTAATTGAGTTATGCATTTTTACGCAGATTGCATTTAGCTTACTAAGAAATGTTTGTAGAATATAGATAAAATGATGTACAGGATTACGCAAAGAGTTGGATACATGGCCATCTATAAATGGTAATTTCTGGAAATGTGATTCCATTAGTTTTAAGAGTGTTTTAGTTTGAATTAAATTTTAGCTAAATAGCGGCGTGTAATAAGGGTTATACAAAAGTATTCAAGTATATTTCGATCTATTAGTATAAATTTCTGAAAGAGAAATTTCAACCTGTTATGCGTTTTCTTCCTAAACTAAGTTTTCCCATTATACAGTATATATATATATATATCAACCTACAGATCAAATACAGGGTTGTTCAAAAGAATTGACATATTTGGCTAAGGACGGTAACTGCTGAAATCAGTTTTTCAAAAGTTTTACGCGTTTTCTAAAATGTTTACTTAGTTATCTCATTTAACTTATTTCCATAAATAACGAAGTTTTGTTAAAGCATTCAGGACGTGTTGGGAAGTGTTTTATAATCTATGCTTAACACATGATTTTTCTTTCTTGTTTTTCTTTAAATTGAAAGCTAAGCACTTAAAAAATATAAGTGTTTTTCTCTTTAAATTTTAATCAATTATTTGTTTTTCAAAGTAGAGTTGGTATCAGTTACTGGAGTTATTGACCATATTTGTGAAAAAGAATAATTTTCAATAATAAAATGTATAATTAAAAAAAGAAAAAATTCGCAACAATCATTTTTACTTTGTTCTATCTTTACAAGAAGAAAGTATTGGTTTCATAAAAATTTTCGAATTCCAGTTTTCGACGGATTTACGCGTTTTATGGGTCAGAGATTCCAAAAAACATGTTTTTACAAAATGTCTGTCTGTGAGTCTGTCTGTCTGTCTATCTGTATGTGACACACATTTTGTGGGCGCTCTATCTCAAGAACTATTGCACGGAATTTAATAAAAATTTATATTCAGGTAGTCCCTTGTATAGACTGGTGCTGATTAGTTTTTGGTGTAAATCGGCTGCTATGTAGCATTTTGCAGGATTTCCGCAAAAGCTCTATCTCAAGAACTAATGCACGGATTTTTATAAAATTTCAGATTCCGTTACTCCTTGACATGAATGGATGCTCTTTTTGTTTTGGTGTAAATCGCCCGACAGGTGGCGCTGCTATGCTGCATTTTGCAGAATTTACACTATTTTTGCAGTAGCTCTATCTCAAGAACTAATGCACTCATTTTCATCAAACTTCGGATTTAGTTAGTCCTTCATATGAAATGATGCTGACTGCGTGTTGGTGTAAATCGCCCAATAGGTGGCGCTGATGTGCTGCATTTTGAACTATTTCCTCAATAGCTCTATCTCAAGAACTAATGCACGAATTTTCATCAAACTTCAGATTTAAGTATAACTTTATTAATATTGCTGCTGATTATGTGTTGTTGCAAATCGCTCAACAGGTGGCGCTTCTATGCTGCATTTGTGATGATTTGCGCAATACCTCTATCTCAAGAACTAATGCAGGAATTTTCCTCAAATTTCATATTCAGTTAGACATAAGTTGGTGATAATTAGGTTCAGATGTAAATAACCCAATAGGTGGCGCTGCTATGCTGCATTTTGCTGGATTTACACGATTTCAGTGACAGTCATAGCTCGAGAACTAATGCACGGAATTTCATATTTTTAGAATTCTCATGATGAACACAGATTGCCATTTAATTTGGCACTGAAATAGTGAATTTTGAAGCATTGACATGTATGAGATAGAAGAAAGTTTTGTGATGGCCACAACATACTAGTTTTATGTATCTCTATTATCCTTTCAAAATCAAAAATAACTGAAAAATGGATTTAAAATTTCGTAATAGTGATTTAAACAAGAAATAATTCTTAAGGTGTCAGTTACTGATAATTTCACATTATGTATTGTTTCAAATGGAAGAAAAAACGACAATAATGATTGCAAATTTCAATAACCATTAATGTTTATTTGAACTTTTTATTAAAAATTATTATTACTTAAAGATATAAATACTTTCCAATAAATACTTTTTTCTCTCTTTTAATTTTTACCCGACTGAAAAGAAGGGTCATGTGTTTCACGGGTTTGATTATCATTTTGGTTATCCTAGCGTTTTTTACACTGGATTTTCGAGACAAAAAAGGGCATTTTTTACCCAACTGCCAAGAAGGGTTATGTGTTTGACGCGTATCTGTGTATGTGGATTTCTTTATACCCTCGAAACATCCCAACGGCTGGACGGATTTTAATGAATGAGGTCTCTATCGATTCGTCTTAACGGCCCGATGGTTATAGGCTAGGTTTTATTTTTATAAATTCAAAATGGCGGCCGTAAAATACAAAATGGCGGTACAGACGAAAACAAAATTACGCACCCTATTGTGTGGCATGTCATTGGATAGGTCTTTCAAAATGAAGACGATGTTTCTCTGACTATTTTACAGTCAAAAGCTCCGTTAAAATACTATACAACCTGGAAGTTGTGTATGTATTGTGGATCTCTACCTTTACTGCAACTCTAACCATCATAGGCATCTAAACTTAAAAGTCATCAATACAAGTAAATAAAAAAAAATAGGTAAGTAATATAAACAAGTATTATAAAAAAAGTATTTTAAGTCAATTCCTACAGTCAATAAGATAATTTTTTTCTCCCATTCTTCTTTCCTTTTGAGTGGCGCTTAAAATGCCCTGATCAAGAAGAGGGCTCTCTCGGTCTTAAAATAGCTTGATCAAGAAGGGGGCTCTCTCGATTATTGTAAATTAATTAATTAAATTTAATTAATGAATTAATATTTGAAAAAAACTGGATTAACATCAAGTGTCATCCACTACAAGTTAAAAAAAAATTATTTGAGCTTGATTGGATGAATAATAAGTATTTTATTAACGATTGAAAATTCAAACAAGATATAGTATATAGCGAGAGTGTGAGCTAATAGTAGGAATTGAAAAAAAAAATTGTTTCACATTGATGAGAAATAATTAATTAGTTCGCTTTTTACGCAGTCGGGTTATTTGATTTTTTAAATTTAATTGTTTATTATAATACATTTTCTATGTGAACTAAAGTTTCATTATTCTTTGCTTAAAAGAAAAATATGTTATTCACATTTTTGCGAAACAGTGTGCATTTTTATTTGCAACTGATTGTCACAACTGAAAATTTTGTTGTTTTTTAATGGTCACAAAGCGTACATACAAACATTATACTGATCGCTATATTATCTGATGGAATGTATATAACATATTCTATGATTGATAATATTTCTTTTTATTCACCGATATCTCGTTCTAGTACTAGAATTGCATCCTCAACATGAATCGTAGAAAACACGCTGTCATAAATTTTACGTGATGAAAATTTTGTAACTAGGACTTCCCTCAGAGGGATTAGTCTGATCGATATTACTGAGAACATAGATTTAATAATAACATGTGGGAGCAAAGGAAATGAGATGTTATCTTTAATTGTCCATATACTGCGATAAACTGAAATGATGAAAATAAACGAATTGTAGAATTACAAAATCTTATATATAAATTCGTGTACACTGTTTAAAAAAATGGGAAATCAAACCATTCGAGACAGCCATGCATGGATATAAAATTGAAAGTACGCAATATATTAAAAGTAAAATAGAAAATGAAACACTAAATTACTTAAATCGGAATTTTAACTGTATTAAATGATGTCAAGAGCATTATCAGACGCTCCGCACCAATTTGAGTAACTTTAAATGACAAATATATGATGTTTAAAAAGAATGGACTATACTTTACATGGTATGTGCTCCCCCGGAATAGTTAATATTGTACAATATCTGTTTTCCACGGATGCAATGAGGTTGTCGATAACATTTAAGGCATTCTCTCCTCAAAATCTAATATAGTATCAAAGTACCGAATACATCAACAGTGGCATGCAATGCTTCGTTAGAGTGTGTTTTAGATATGCTCGATCGGATTTAAATGATGAGTGTATGCTGGCCACTACATACGCTGTATTGTTTTGTTTTCAAACATATTCTGCACAATTTGAGCTGTATTTAGCATGTATTAAATAAAAGAAATCGGCAATAATTACAACATAAAGTATGACACAAGATCTGAATATATCGTCTGCATAACTTTTGAGCTGTCAAAGTGTCATTTGAAGTGATTTAAAAATTCATACATACTTATTCAGGAAATCATGCAAGCTAACATACGCCAATATGAACCCGATTATAAAATTTCACCAGAACAAGTTAATATATAAAAAAGCTACTAATGATAATTGAGAATATGACCTTATGATAAAATGTCTAGAAAAATGAATCGGATAAAAAATTCATATCACATTTAAAACGACACTTCCCTCTGTTAGTGGCCTTGTCGAGAGAGAGAAAAGCCAAAGAAGGAACACTTTAACAAGTACTTTCGGGCAATCTACTCACTGTTTCATACAGGTCTTTATTCAATATTTACACAATTTATTTAATGCTAGGTGGGTATCTATCAGTTTTGTTGCATTTAAATCGCATGTTTTGCGGAGGAAATGCAGCATTATGAAATATTTAAAGTTGCTGTACCTAATAATTCCAAATTAATGGTAATTGAGATTGCTTTCCGTTAATTTCATCTTTTTAAATTTTAAATTTTTTAGAAACCATTCATAGAGACAATTGTATATTTTAAAACTAACCCGAAGCAAAATTTCAAGATTTTGGGCTCAGCAGTAACACAGAAATAGAAAATTTTTGAAAGTTTTTTGTTTATGCACTGTTTTATATAGCGACATTTTTAGAAATTGTTCTATTGCGAGAATTTACGTCATGATAAATACAGCCATATCAATTTTCATGTTTATATTCCTAAAAATTCCATGTACTTCGTTACTTAGATCATCTTTAGATCTTTTTCCGCTTTGCTTAGTCTTTCTATTCTTTAGAATTCGTTCTACAACGAGCATTTACATCTTATTAATTACTACCATGCCAAAGTTCTAGTTTCTAACACCAACAGTATCCCAAAAATTTCAGTATTCCAAATAAATCATAGTTTAGAACCTTTCTAGAAATTTTTACGTTTATCCGTCAAATTGAACCGTTTAGAGAGCGTTCATTACGTGTATTTACATCTTAAAAGTAACTACCGCACCAAATTTAAAGTTTCTTTCGTTTGATGTGAGATGTTCAGATATAAGTATGCAAAATTTCATGTCTCCAACTTAATTAAATTAGGGACTGAGTTAGAAAAATTGCTTAAAATACACAAGTTAGAGCCCAGAGGGTTAAATATTAGACTTTTTCAAAATTTTATTATTTGCCGTTTGATGTGTGGTCTTCAGCTATAAGTATGCAAATTTTCAAGTCTCCGACATGTATAGCTTTTAAGAACGGGCTCTGTGATAGACGGACAGACAGACAGACAAAGGAGTGAGGCAGGTAGGGTTTCGTTAGATGAACGAAACTCTAAAAACATGCTGCGGATGACTGTAACAACATCCTAAAATTACATTACCATCAGCGATCTACCAATCCCGAATTTAGTTTATATTCGTTTCATATATTCTTATTCTTTTGTGTGGCCCTGTAAAATAACCATCAATATTATATACAGTAAAACCTCTGAATAGCGGACACCCCGAGAATGCAGAATTTGTCCTCTATTTAGAGGTGACCGCTACTGAGAGTAAAACATGTACAGTTATTTAAGAGTTGGTAATCGAAAAAATGTCCGCTAAATAGAGATATCCGCTAATCCGGTTTGTCCGCTATGGAGGTTTTATCAGTAAAACCTCTGAATAGCGAACACATCGGGAGGGCAGAATTTGTCCTCTATTTGGAGGTGTCCGCTACTGAGAGTAAAAAATGTACAGTTATTTAAGGCTTGGTAATCGAAAAAATGCCCACTAAATAGAGGTGTCCACTAATCGGGTGTTTCCGTTATGGAGGTTTTACTGCATAATAATATCATCCTTTACAAGAAAATTGCATGTTGTATGATAGACAGACAGACATCCAGAGAAAGATAACCTTCCGGAGCAATAAACACTCATGTTTTTTGTTTTAATCATCCACAATTGTATGTCATACAGCAGGCCAGATTTTATACAACAGGCTAAAAACGGTCACCGTGGTACGGAGTACTGTATCATGTTAATTTGTTTGCCCACAAAAACTGGTTACCAAGGGTTGTTGCAAGGTTTGTGATCACGTGGTTGAAATTGTCTATTCAATATTAATGCGTGCGTATTTTTTTTTTATTTGCTCCATGTGTTCAAACCAGTTGTCTACGAAAACATCAACCGGTGAAAGTGACGCACACCAAATTTCTGTGACGTATGCAGATAATTTGTGCTTTTTTATCAGTTTTTTCTATATAATTTTTAAACGGTTTGGAACTTATTTTTCATAGTAGGTGCATTCAGTAGGCGACCCTCATAGGTACCTTCTGGTGCAATCAGAAACGAAATCCGACAAATATTTTTTGAGTTATGCTTGACGAAAGGTTTTTATTAGGCTTTTTTTTTTAGTAGGACATGGCGTTAATATCCATCGTAGTAGTAATGTGTCCGGACAGTAATATTTCGCTGAGTATTAGCCTTCGCTTCGCTCAGACAACTATGAAACAGTGTGCATTTCTATTTGCAACTAATTATCGTAACTGCGACTTGTGTTGATTTTATGGTCACGAAGTGTCCATACAAGCATTATACTGATCGCTGTATTACCTAATGGTATGTATAAGGGAGAGTAGCCGAATTTGGACCACTTCACATATTTTTAGGTGTAACTCACTTCATTTTTGAAATATCTGCAAAATATCATCAATCTATTCATCTTCTAAAGAAACAAATTTTTAGGACAATTTCTTTTTGAAAATTGCAATCTTTATTTTAATTTGAATAATTTATGAAAAGTGGTCCAAATTCAGCTACTGGTCGCATAAGTTGGATCTCCCCAGTCTTCTAAATTGAACCAAATAATATTAAGCTGTTTAAATGAGTAGGGTATGTAACTAATTTTATTAAAAACAAAGTTTGAAATTAATGAAATAATCAAACAAAACATCAGCAATTAATTATAATGAAATCAAATGTCTGAAAGTAAGACTTATTTCTTTAAATCAAAATGTATTCAAAATATAAATCAAAGTTATAAGTAATTAGGAATAGAATTTATGGAAATTGCCAGTTACTCGTATATCACGTTAGAAGGCACATTAATTTCTATTGTTCATTTTTTATTCCAGCGCAAACAACATGGGACTATATCGGGCAATCTGAACACTGAATCATTTCCGCTATTTGATTTTCTTACAAATTAGGCAAAAAATAATCATCACTATCTTGATTTTCTTTAGAATCTGAATCATTTGACATTTTTTGCAACAGGTGTTTTTTTAAATTTATGTCTGTAGTGCTTCCCTTCATCGTTCTCTTTCCAACTGAATTACGCCTATTTTTTAAAACTTGATGTTCGAATTTTTTTGTGCATTAAGTGCTACCTTTTTGCCCTTTTTTTTCCATTCCATGGTTTACTTTATATGCCGAAGATGTTAACACAGCTGTTTTTTGGCTCCCTCTGTACTTTGACTTAACCGATTTTGGCAAGGAAGATAAAATTTCAAATGATTCTTTGGCTTTTTGGAGAGGTTTGTAGCTGCAGCCTTCTTGTGGGTCAATCTCTTTAAAAGTTACTCTTTTTTTCGTTTCCTACATCTTTAACAACTTTTGTGTCACTGATGTTTTTGTTTCAGACCGTTTGTCTCTGTCGTTTTCGAAATTCATTACTTTCTTTTCAAATTTATGATCGTATATTCGGTCCAATTTAAGCAACTCAAATTGGTCCAATTCAGGCAATTGCGCCATTTTTTAAACAGATAATCTCAAGACTAAGAACAAAAACGATGCAAACAAATTCGCGTGAAAAATATGCGCAATTAACGCATGAATTTAAATGTGTATATGAAAACATAACAAATTAAGTTAGTTTTGAAGTATTCCGTTACGTTTAGTAGGAAATAATTAGATCAAAACAGCTAATTTTATGTTTTTTAAAATTATCTGAAAACAGCACGTGGAAGGCGCGTGCTTCTTCTAATCATCAATGACGTCATTCTGATGAGTAGGATTTCAGCGGTAGATGACGTCTCTTTATGTAATTAATGGCAAAATTTCAGCGGTCCATCTAAAGCGGCGGGCGGACCAAATATGGCTACTGTCCCCTATACCATATTCTATGATTGATAGTATTTCTTTTCGTTCAACGATTTCTCTTTCTAGTATAAGAATTGTTTTCGCATCATGAATTGCAGAAAATACACCGTCATAAGTTTTCCGTGTTGGAAATACTGTAACATTGAAAACAATCCACAGTTACTCAATGTATAATCGATCCTTCCCTCTCTCTACTTTTATTTTTTTCCCTGTGTCTTGAAGCTAAGGTTTTAATCCTTATCGGCCCTATGTCACATACCACGTGACATCGGGACCAGCATTTCTTAGACGAATTTCGTTCAGTTGACATCACTGTTTTTTAAGAAAAACTTTAATTTTGACAGCATGTGCAATAAAATTCTACTATTAAATTTACTTTTAACGTACAGCGGTTCGAATAGAATATAAAAACTAGTCGGATGTACCAATCTCAAAACTTTCTTCTATCTCATACATGTTAATACTTGAAAATTCGCTATCACACTGCCAAAATTAAACGACAATCTATGCCCATCATGAGGATTCTAAAGATATGAACTTCCGTGCATTAGTTCTTGAGATATGGCTATCTCTGAAATCGTGTAAATCCAGCAAAATTCAACCTAGCAACGCCACCTAATAGGTGCTTTACACCAAAACCTATGTTACACCAAAATCACCAAGCAACCACTTATGTCAATGTCTAACTGAATCTGAAGTTTGGGGAAAATCCTTGCATTAGTTTTTGAGATAGAGTTATTGCGAAAATAATGAAAATTCAAGCATAGCAGCGCCACCTATTGGACGATTAACACCAAAACGTAATCAGCAACAACTTGTGTTAACATCTAACTAAATCTGAAGTTAGATGAAAAGTCGTGCATTAGTTTTTGAGATAGAGCTATTGCGGGAATCGTGAAAAATGCAGCACATCAGCGCCACCTGTTGAGTGATTTACACAACACGTAATCAGCGTCAAGTCATATCAAGGACTAACTGAATATGAAGTTTGACGAAAATCCAAACATTAGTTCTTGAGATAGAGCCATTGAGAAAATCGTAAAAAATGCAGCATAGCAGCGCTACCTGTTGAGCGATTTGCACCAACACGTAATCAGCACCACGTCATATGAAGGACTAACTGAATCTGAAGTTTCATGAAAATCTGTGCATTAGTTCTTGAGATAGAGTCATTGCGGAAATCGTAAAAAATGCAGCATAGCAGCGCCACCTATTGAGCGATTTACACCAACACGTAATCATCAATTCCTCTCAAGGACTAGCTGAATCTGAAGTTACATGAACATCCATGCATTGGTTCTTCAGATAGAGCCATTGGGGAAATCCGAAAAAATGCAGAATAGCAGCGCCACCTCGTGAGAAATTTACACCAACACGTTATCAGCATCAAGTCATACCAAGGACTAACTGAATCTGAAGTTTCATGAAAATCCGTACATTAGTTCTTGAGATAGAGCCATTGCGGAAATCGTAAAAAATGCAGCATAGCAGCGCCACCTATTGAGCGATTTGCACCAAAAACTAATCAGCATCAATTTATATCAGGGACTAATTGAATATAATATTTTATAGAATTCCGTGCGTTAGTTCTTGAGATAGAGCGCCCACAAAATTTGTGTCACATACAGACACACAGACAGACAGACTCACAGACAGACATTTTGTAAAAACATGTTTTTTGCTTTCTCTGACCGCTAAAACGTGTAAATCCGTCGAAAGCCGGAATTCGAAAATTTTCATGAATCCAATACTTTCTTCTTGCAAAGATAGAGAAGAAAGTAATAAAATCATGTATAGAAAGCTAGCGTCCCGATAAGGGTTAACATTATGAACCACCCTATCTCTATCAGTTGGTCCTTTTTTAAATTCTAGATACATCTGTTCAGTAATTACATGAATGTGTACTTTTTATACTTATTACCCTATGCAGGATAAGTATAGTTCTACCCTAATTTTTAAATAAAGTTTTTAAGCTTATTTAATCGTAGAAAGTTATTACAAGTTCTGCTATTAAAGAAAGCTATTCAAAATTCTGCGATTCAAATATTATATAGAAAATTTTTAATCTGACATAGTGGTTCTTTAACGCTCAGAAAATCAAATGAGTGTACCACTTGTATATCCGAAAACATATCTGCAATTTTTGGCAATATACAGGATTACTACAGTTCAGGAAAAGTTCCACAGCATGTACTAGTATTTTCTTATAGATAAACTCGCCTTATGTCAAGTTTTTCTATAAGAAAATATTAGTATCTTCGCTGAAGAGCTCCATGACCCGTAGCAAACCAGAATATAGACAAAGCAAGTCATAGAATCTTTTCAAATGCATTAAAAAAAATTAAAGTGCAAAGAAATAATTATTATATGAAATATTGACGCAGACAGTTTTAGAAAAGTCATTCAAAACTTTTAGTTAATATATTTTTATTATTTTTATGAATTTGACTTCTGACATTACTTGGAAAGACGAAATACCCTCTATTTTGGCCGATCTCCAAACAATTTTGGTGAACTATCTCATCAAAGGTCCAAGATACATAATTTATGACGATAGAAAAAAAAGTGATAACAGATTACTTCCGAAGTGTGAAGAAATGGGTCAGAAATTTCTCACGAGAAATTAAACTTGAAAGTCAGTTTATCGGAAAATAATGCTGTTATTTTCTTATTTATATGTATCGTACGTTAACTATTTTTAATGTCACTTATTGAGTTTTACAAAAATTAAACGGAACAGGATTTCATTATTAATTATACTAAATTTCGTGTCCGCAGACTTTCAGTCTATTTTCTGAGTTTAAAGTTGTTTACATTTCTTTAAAAAATCGTGTCATATTTTCTTTGAATCTTTGTAACTTCTTTAAATGCTCAATTACGTAATTCACTCAAGTAATTACTTTATTTATATAAACTTAAGTCTGATCTTAATTTTATTCGGATAAATTATTCAGAAATTAATTCTTTTATTAGTGTGGTGTTATCAAATCTATTGCCGTAATAGGAGACGGTAATATTTTGATGAAAAGTAAATTTTTCTGGTGTTTGTATGACACATTTTTGAACTCTAAAAAACAAATTCTTTTTAACTTGAATTCAAAAATGGGTCTTTACGACTAACCTTTTTCTGGGCATGTAACTTTCTGCGATACCTAAAATTAATTTAAGTGGTTTCATCTACAGATGGTCTTCGTAAGTTTTTTAGACAATTTTCATGGTACACATAGAACTATTTTACTAATATAAAATATCTTTTAAAAATTAAATTATTAAATATCTTTTAAAATACTTGTGTTTTAAATGTTAAATTTGTCCCTTATTCTGAACTACCTTTTTACACTGTAATTTCCATGACAATAACGCCTTTTGTAGCTTTTGAAGAGAATTTGGCTCATTCTTCATGAACATCTTTCCAAAGTCCAAGAAGGGTTTTAGATCAACGTTTGGATAACGCTTAAAAAAGTCCAAAAGCGTAAAAATCCATGGGTGATAGGTAACTCCGGGAGAGTCGCCGCATACGGGATAGATGCCGCACCCCTTGTATTTCTTGTAATTATTGATAGATGGTCGTCAAACGCACAGCATTGGTGCGCAATGAGATTATTTTAACCAGTGTATAGCGTGAATCCTATTTCGATGTCTACTTGTAGAAGTACAGTCCTTAATTTGACGTAAGTGCATGATTTCACTGTCCAAACTTTTAAACACGTTATCTTTAATTACTTTTCATACACTAATTACTAAATGCATGCATGATTTCGAAAACAAAACTAAGTTTAGCGTTTGTATAGAGTACTGTGTGTATGGTTATGCCATTCCCCTTAGCGATGGCAGGTAACTGTGATGGCCGATGTCTGCACCATGCAAATGGGATACATGCTGCATTGCTAATCCGGTATACATGCCGCAGTTTCTTTTGTACGGGATGATTAAGTGTTATTAATTTTTCCTTTTCTTTTTGCACAGACAAATCATGTTAGGCATGTTATCAAGTTTACTAAAACCAAAGGAGAAAAAGGGGAAAATAAAAAGTAAGAAGAGCAAGAAAGATGTAAGTCAAGATGATAATAATGAAAAATTGGATTACGCGTAACGTAGACGTTCTTTGCAAACTACTTGAAAAAAGAGGAAGTGTAATTGGCTTCGTTGCATCATGTGTTTAAATGTAGTTACATAAAGACTACTTTTTCCACACTTTTTCTGTAGATTGCATTCGAAAAAACAGGTCTCTTGGCTCATTTGGGACCATAGGTGCATATAATCACCTTCATAAAGAGCTTACCAAATTTGTTTCTGGAACCAGTAAAAAAGAAAAGTAATATTTGCTTTGTTTAATTAGAGCATTTTCATGATTATATAAGTAAAGGTAACTTCTTTTTAAAAAGTGGTACCAACTGAATAAAATTTCTGTAAAAGCCCCCGGTCCCGAAAGGGTTAACAAATTAATTATGTAAACACAGTTTTACTTTTTTTTCTTTTCCCTTTCTAATACACTGATGTTACGTTGTTGCTGAAATAACAATTAAAATTTAATGTAAAAAAAAATAAGTCGATAATTTTAATAGTGAATGTAGGCAACAATTATTAATTTGAATCTACTAATACGTTTCATTATACTCATTTAGTTTCATATTGTTATTACATCGTTAATTATAGTCCAGATATGAATATTTTTAAAAATATTTTTATTTATAGTTTCATTCTGTTCTTATTACAAGCGCGGCATAACTACCGCACAAGTGCGGCGTCTCAGCCTGAATGTACGGATGACGTGCCGCAGTGTAATGTTTTAGAAAAAATTTGTTAAAATATATTAATAATTTGTTTTAATTTTTTTTTGTCGCTGTACACGCGTTGCATATTTAACATTAAATAGCACAGCATGATTTTTTAAATTTTATGTCCACCATGGTACTTTATACACAAATTAAAAAAAAAGTGCGGCATAAATCCCGGAATTACCCTACATCTGGAGATTTATCAGGTATATCAGTGAAGGATGTAGCCCTGATACCCGTTTTTCGTTCCATTTTGTTTTCGGGAAATTAACAGTGGATTGTGATGTGTGGCTACTTACTTTATCTTAATGTAGTTCAATAGATGAATGGCACTGGGGGTAAAGAGGTGGTATTTCAAGTTGGAAGTTTGTTAGTAAAATATGTTTATAATACTATGTGGAGTTGATTTTAACATTTTTTTCCTCCACTCTCTTTATATTTAATTTGCTGTTATATGGAAAGCCAGTAACAATCAAAATTCCTTTACTAAAATTTTCTTTAGATACATTGAATCATGTTTTAACATTTTTTCTTCTCTTTAATGACAAAAAATGGATATCTTTTTATTACAGTCATTTAAATAGACCCAAGCTGCATATATTGAAAGGGAAAATTGCCTTTATTCTCCGGATAAATGCTTCTCATAAAGAATTTTGAAATCGTGTTCTACGTTCGGCGATGTGCCTGGGAGACAGACGATGAACATTGTAACTTTTGGGCCTTTTTAAATTTCAAATACTGTTACTGATTTTTTAACAGTTGACACAGATCATTTTAATGATTTAGCCACAGACTTTTAACTTGGAGGTTTTACTTTTCCATTAGAAATCTTACCTTTGTAATATTCGAAGAATTACCTTTCGTTCTATTTGTAACAATTTTTCCACTTGCAGACAGACATTCACGTTTTCCCCTGTCTTACTGTCAATATTAACTACTGTGACTTTGTATATAGGAAAACCATGCTTCTCACAATAATTTTGGGTTGCGTTCGTAATGATTACATACGTAGCACCTATAGTTATCGTTCGACTCATCTGTCCGTCTGTCTGTCAATCCGTCCGCATATAACAGAGCAAAAACTACCCAACCGAATGGTCTGAAATTTTAAATATGTAATTGTTGCTAAATTTTGTCGAGTCATTTCAAATTTTGTGAAAGTCAGATGTATAGTTTAATTACAGGGACATTCAAAAGTTTTCTGTTACATTACGGCCAATCGGAAAAAATTATTTCAAGTGCATTTTAATGATGTTACAGCATTTAGGACAGAACGAAATTGATATACACTTATGAAGTGCACTAAAGTATACATTCAGTACAATATGCGGTTCAAAAATATTTATAAAACTAGTTATAGTACGAACATTCGCCACGTTTGACGTGCAATTTCCAACTTGTTTAATAACCGAATACGAATAATTCTATTCGGATAGATACATAAAAGTGTACTTCTCTAAGTTCAGAAATATAGCCTTTCATCCATCGGTTCTTTAAAAGCGTATTTTGCATGTAAAAACAAAATTCAATTCACGGATGATAATTTATACTTTCAAAAATATATTAGCTGTGAAAAATAATTTTTCTACTCAGGCGAATTTTTTCTTACACCCAAACAAACTCGTGTAAAACATTGTGAGAACAGCGTCAGTAAAATGAATGAAACGAACAGCATGTTAAACTATACACAACTGTCTGATTCTTTATTACTATATTATACATAACTGTCCGATTGTGGCGGGCAGTTCGAGTCCGTCAACTAGTAAGAAAATAAACATGACACAGTAATTAAAAAGAAGCAAAAATTATTTTATGCAATAATGAGAAGGGACGTCAGAGGAGTAACTAACTTTGAAACACTTTAAAAGTAACGATATTTGAAAATAACCTCGAGACACTAAAAAATCGAGAGAGGGAATGCTAACCACGAGAATATGGCTATTCTGATCGTTCACAGGCACAGGGCCTAAAGAAAGATCACTTCAGCTTACGATAAAACTGCCGCTAGGAGTACTCTTGTTAAACCTAAAAAACTTCACTTAAAACTATATCATTGTTACGCTACAATATTGCAACGGCACTAACAAGTCAATCCCGTGAATTCCAGCTTTTTATTCAATTCCTACTATTACTTCACACTCTCCCTATGTATATCTTGTTCAAATTTTCAATCGTTAATAAAATACTTATTATTCATCCTATCAAGTTCAAATAATTTTTTTTAAACTTATAGTGGATGACACTTGATGTTAATACAGTTTTTTTCAAATATTAATTCATTAATTAAATTTTAATTAATTAAATTTAGTTTTATATAGGAGAAAAAATGGCGGCCATTGGTTACTGAACAGCATTTAATGCATCACCATACCTATAAGGGGGGTTACCATAGGGGACCCTGTTCTGTCGCCAAATACCACCAAGTTTATCGCCAACTTGACGATATATCGACAAATTTGGCGAGCAAAGTGTTTCGTCAGAAGTGACGCCAATTTGGCGATATTTTTAATATTTCGCCAAATTCCCGGTACAGATGTCATATTCGCCCCATATTGGCGCGATTTTTCTTCTTGGGCAATTTGGCGAAAAAATGGTAACCCGTTTATTTTGTTTCTTATAGCAAACCTAGTTTTTGAGACCTCGCGTCGTGCGTTTTGCGTTTTATTCGCAGTTATCTCGCAAAATTAATAGCTGAATCAGTTGTGTTTTTGATTTAATATTATTTTTTAGTACGAGATTGGGTAATAATACTTTTTTACATTTCTTTTTCCAGAGAATTCTTTGTTCGATTTGTAGTATGACTGGATTTAATGTCAATACTTCTTTTGTTTTATTTTGAAATTCATAATTATAATGGCTCTATTAGGAAGTAATAATATTTTGTTAGTAAAGGATGTTGTTCAAAAATATCAACCTACTATTTTAGGCGATATTAGATGCCGTTTTTCAGCAGATAGGCCTATTGATGGAATTGTAAATTCTGCTTTTGTAAATGCATTTTTGCATAAAGATCGACAAATATTTATACAGTTTTTATTGGATTGCGGTATACTTAAATCCGGATTCATCTGTAGTACTTGTTCTTCTGAAATGAAATTAAGGAAAAAAGTAATGTTTCTGATCATTTAGTATGGGCTTGCAGAAAATATTTAGATGGCAAATATTGCATGACTCAACGTACTTTGCGCACGACTCTTGGTTTTCATGTAGCAAGTTAACTTTAGAAGAAGTGTTTATTATAACATTTGAAATCTTGAATAAATCGAAAACATCTCACATTAAAAAAGATTAGAATTTTGGAAGTCATGTATTAGCAGACTGGCGTCAATTCATAAACGAAACTATTTTAGAATATGTATTAAATGCAACCGAAAAAATAGGTGGCAAAGATAAAATAGTTGAAATTGACGAATCTAAATTCGGTAAAAGAAAATACCACCGCGGTCACCATGTTGAAGGTCAGTGGGTATTCGGAGGTGTGGAAAGAGATTCTGGAAGATTGTTTTTAGTTGCGATACCTGACAGAACAAAGGAAACGTTAATGGAAGCCATTAAAACATGGATTGAACCGGGAACAACTATTTATTCAGACGGGTGGTCTTCATATAAAGACATAGGGAATTCAGGATGGGATCATTTATATGTCAATCATAGTATTGAGTTCGTTAATCCTGAAAATGGGTGTCATACAAATACAATTGAAAGCACTTGGAGACATGTTAAAAGTACTTTGCCTACCCATAATCGTCAAGTGTCTGATTTCAATTTCTATTTAGCATTGTATATGTTTCATCATCAATGCGTTGAAAAAAGAGAAGATCCATTTAATTTGTTTATCTCAATCATTAGAGATATAAATTGGGAGAAATACAAAATTTCAGTGAAATGTCGCGATTAATTATTAATCCCTTATACTTCCAATATTGTTATAATTGTTAATATTTAAAATGTTTATTGTGCTATTAATATTTGTTATTATGTTTATTATTTAAAACTGTTTATGTATTGCTTTAACTGTTTTTTTTATTATTATTATTAAATTGTTTATTTACTTTTATTTTTTCATTTTCATTACTATAACATTATTTATTTTTATTATATATATAAATATTTATTTATATCGAACTATCATTCATTTATCACGTTATTTTAATATTGCGATAAAAAAAACATCACGTGCTGTAATTGCATGATATTCGCAACTAATATTTAAAAAAAAAAAAAAATCGCCAATTTGGCATCGGAAAAAAATCGCTCCAATATGGGGCGAATATGACATCTGTTCCAAATTCCCATAGACTTCCACTGTAAACCAATAGGGTTTACTTGCTTATAGAAAATCAACAAATTGAGATATTTTAATGCAACAAAAACTAATATTAGCTTAAGGGATTATATTAAATCTTTCTTTGATGACCTAAGTAGGAATTGACTTATTTTTTCTTTATATTACTTGTTTATAAAATAAGTTTCAACTCGTTACTATGCTTTTAAAGCTCCCAGTTCTCTATAAAGCCACTCGAAATTGATTCAGGATTTTCGATATTCAGTACATGTTAAATTCTAATTTCTGTTCGTAGCCGATTTCTTCTTAAAAATCCGGAAACAATGAAATTCCACTCTGATTCTCCACAAAGAGCGATATGCGAAAAAAACCCATGGATTTAATTTATACCACTATGTTTATACCACATAGTCGGCCACAGAAACCTAACTATGAATTTATTTAAGTAACCATGAAATCCGTTTCCCGAAAATTCACACACAATTTACAATAGTTAAACTGATGACAGAATAGGTGCCTCGTCCACGCACAAATGTTAGAATCAGGACAACATGATCACATCCGAACTCCAAAATGCATTTGACTATAGGCTATCTTCATAAGTGAGTAGCTAGGCGCTTATGCTACACGATTTTTTGAAATTTTGTTATTTAACAAAATGACGGACTATCAAACTTAATGTATCCGTTTTAAATAAAGAAATCTAATTATTCTTTGATTGTAAAATTCGAACGAATAGCTATTTTTACAAAATCATAGACCAAGGACAAGAGAAATACATAAGTTTACATTAAAAAAAAAAAAAAGGAAAAAAAAGAAATCATTTTGTCCGTTGATGAGATATTTTGGTACTGGTTTTTAAAAAATCTTATGAGAAATTAAATTTATAACATTCTTTAAATGATTGTTTTATTGAGATAAAATAAGACATATTTTAAGTCAAAGCGAAATTATAGGAATTTCTTTGTGCGATTTGATAATTCTCAGAACGCATTGCTTCTCCATTTATATATATTTTTTTTTTCGAGAAACCGATTTTTCAAAGATTAAAAGTCCTTCGCCTTCTTAATGCAATATATATATATATTTTTTAATTTGGAGCTTGTGTATTATTTATTGGCGTCAAGAACATTCAAACGATACCTTTCTCGTCAAAATCCAGAACTCACAGTTCGGGATGTTCCCTATTTGGTGTAGCACTTGCACTCTTAGAGCAACGTATGTGGCTCTTAGTAGATTTGGTCCTTTGTGGGATATTCTCATCAAGGTTCATTTCGAAAAAGGATAAGATTTATGAAATTACAAGAATAGATACACTTGGTGATAGATTAGCAATTAAGCATTGCCTGAAGAATATGATGACTGAATAAACATTTGAGAATGAAGATTCAACAATTGTTATTGCAAACATATTGTTAGTTTTATATTGCTAAACAGTAAATATAAATAAAACTAGTTGGATGTGCCAATCCCAAAACTTTCTTCTATCTTATAGTACATCTTAATATTTCAAAAACTAGTTACAAATGTTAACACTTCAATATTATTAGTTCAATACTATACCAACTTTGATTTTCCTCTTAAATTTCTGCTTCAGTCAATTAAGGGGACGAGGGGCCTTAAAAATAATTTTTTTATTTTTTGTAAATTTCACCTTAAATATTACTCAAAGGTACATTATATGCATTATGGCATGCATTTATTACAAAAAAAAATTTTTTTTAAAGTCATTTTTGAGAAAAAAGTGGAATTTTACGCGTTGTTTTAGAAATCTCCGAAATGCCCCATGCACGTTCCATATCAATGAAAATCCCCAATATTTTTTATAAAAGTTTAGTTTATATATATAAAAAAATCTGTGCATCGAATTTTATATATTTGAATATAAAGGTTAAAAAAAATTTTTTTTGAAAATTTTTTAAATTTTTCGAAAAAATTTCAAAATTTCAGAATTTTTCTTTTTTTTCATTTTTTTTGCAAATTTAACTTTAAATATTACTAAAGGGTACATTATATGCATTACGGCATGCATTTATCACAAAAACAAATTAAAAAAAATTTATTTTTGAGAAAAAAATGGTATTTTACGTGTCATCGTAGAAATCTTCGAAATGCCCCCTGCGCATTCCATATCAATAAAAGCACCAATATTTTTTATAAACGTTTGGTTTATATATATAATTAAAACTGTGCATCGAATTTTATATATTTGAATATAAAGGTTTAAAAAAAAAATTGAAAATTTTCGAAAAAATTTCAAAATTTCAAAATTTTTTAATTTTTTTCTTTTTTTTTGTAAATTTTAATTTAAATATTACTCAAGGGTACATTATATGCATTGTGGCATGTATTTATCAAAAAAAAAATTAAAAAAAAATTTATTTTTGAGAAAAAAATGGCATTTTACGCGTCGTCGTAGAAATCTTCGAAATGCCCCCTGCGCATTCCATACCAATGAAAATCCCCAATATTTTTTATAAAAGTTTGGATTATATATATAAATAATTCTGTGCATCGAATTTTATATATTTGAATATGAAGGTGTAAAAAAAAAAAAAAAAAATCAAAATTTTTGAAATTTTTTCGAAAAGATTTTGAAATTTTTAATTTTTTTTTTTTAACCTTTATATTCAAATATATAAAATTCGATGCACAGTTTTATTTATATATATAAACCAAACTTTTATAAAAAATATTGGGGATTTTCATTGATTTGGAATGCGCATGGGGCATTTCGAAGATTTCTAAGACGACGCGTAAAACTCCATTTTTTTCTCAAAAATAATTTTTTTTTTTTTTTTTTTTTTTTTTTTTTTTTTTTTTTTTTTTTTTTTTTATAAATGCTTGTCATAATGCATATAATATACCCCTGAATAATATTTAAAGTCAAGATTTCAAAAAATAAAGAATTGATTTTTAAGGTTTTTTAAGGTCCCTCGTCCCCTTAAACGAACTAAAAACGAGTTAATCTATATCATGATATTTGTTAAAATTAATAGTTTTTCCTTATTCTGTTGTTGTCAGATGTTTGCTAATAGCTGGCTTAGCAGGAAGCGAGTTCCCGCCTTTGCACGAGCCGCCGATGGACAATAGAACTGCGAAAACTCAAGAAAAGTATACAAAAATCGCTATCACAGAGCCGCTTTACCGCGCGATATTGCCAAATTCAAGGAGGACCTGTTGGCCAAAGCCAAAAACATGCACAAAAAATTTGGTTCAATTGTATGCATAATTTTATACACTTTTCGATGGTACAATAATGAAAATGACACAGAGATCCAATTATAAGCGCCCCCTTCTGGCGGAATTTTTTCAAGTTCAGGGAAGACTTGCTTGCCATAACCAGAAACATACACAAAAAATGGTTCAATTATATACATAACTTCTTACACTTTTCGATTGTACAATAACGAAAATGGTACAGACAACACAATTATAGCGCCCCCTTCCGGCGAAATTTTTCCAAATTCAGGGAAAACCTTCGTGCCATGACCAAAAACAAACACAAAGAATTTGGCTCAATTCTATGCATAACTTCATACACTTTTTGATGGTACAATATTCAAAACGGTACAAAAATCGCTATTTCAGCGCCCCCTACCGGCGATTTTTTCCCAAATTCAGAGAAGACCTGCTTGCCATAACCAAAAACTTAAAATAAAAATTTGGTTCAATTCTATGCATAACTTCATACACTTTTGGATGGTACAATATTCAAAATCGCACAAAAATCACTATTACAGCGCCCTCTACCGGCGAATGTTTTTCAAATTCAGGGAGGATCTGCTTTCCATAGCCAAAAACTTAAAATAAAAATTTGGTTCAATTCTATGCATAACTTCATACACTTTTGGAATGTACAATATTCAAAATCACACAAAAATCGCTATTACAACGCCCCCCTAGCGGCGATTTTTTTTCCAAATTCAGGGAGGATCTACTTGTCATATCCAAAAACTTAAAATAAAAATTTGGTTCAATACTATGCATAACTTTACACACTTTTGGATGATACAACACTCAAAATCGCACAAAAATCACTATTACAGCGCCCCCTACCAGCGAATGTTTTCCAAATTCAGGGAGGATCTGCTTGCTATGGCCAAAAACTTAAAATAAAAATTTGGTTCACTTCTATGCATAACTTCATACAACTTTGGATGGTACAATATTCAAAATCGCACAAAAATCGCTGTTACAGCACCCCCTACTGGCGAATTTTTTTTCAATTTCAGGGAAGACCTACTTGCTATATTCAAAAACTTAAGATAAAAATTTGGTTCAATTCTATGCATAACTTCATACACTTTTGGATGGTACAATATTCAAAATCGCACAAAAATCGCTATTACAGCGCCCCCTACCGGCGAATTTTTTCCAAATTCAGGAAGGATCTGCTTGCCATGGCCAAAAACTTAAAATAAAAATTTGGTTCAATTCTATGCATAATTTCATACACTTTATGATGGTAAAATGGCGACAAACAGACGGACACAGACAGGCATTTTCTATAAACATGTTTTTGGGGATCTCTGACCCCTAAAACGTGCAAATCCGTCAAAAACCGGAAGTCGATAAAAATATCCATTACAATACTTTTTTCTATTGAAGATAGAAGAAGGCAAAAATTGGATAAATAGATATGCAAGTTATACAAATAAAAATCTGCATAGAGATTCTTTTCAGGACTATTGCTTTATGAAGACCTATTAATTATACATATATGCAAAAACATAACGCTCAAAGAACTAGAATGGTATTCCCTTTATGCACTAACAGGGTTGATAAACGTTGATTACAGACCTAAGCGATTGTAAGGCAGTTGATTCGGATTAACGTTTTGTGAATTCTACTCTAATATTTGCATATTTCTTTATAAAGCAAGTTTAAAAAAAGGTATTCTAATTTTAGTTTTTGAAATACAACAAATAAGTAATTTTCTCACAAGGAAGATAATTGATTAAACATTATTGGCTCATAGTTAAAAAATGATTATTCTTTATCTGACTAGAGAAAGAAATATCTTTTTCTCTTGAAGATTTACGCCAACAAAAATAAAACATTTAATGAAATTACGAGATTAAACTCTGCCATTTATATTTATAAACGTTAATTACACGGTAGAAAGTATTCACATTCCTGGAAGATAAAATATCTGAATTGTTGGAAATCCTATCATATTTTACTATTTTGGTGTTGCAGTAGAAAGAAAGGAAGGCGTGTTTTATGTGCTACATGTAAAAAAAAAAAAAAAAAAAAAAAACCGGACGTTAATTTATGACATTGGAAATTCAGATTTGGAAATTGGAATTCAGACGTTAATTTGCTACATTTAATGAACAATGAAATGAATAAACATTTAATGAAATTACGAGATTAAACTCTGCCATTCATATTTTACTATTTTGGTGTTGCAGTAGAAAGAAAGGAAGGCGTGTTTTATGTGCTACATGTAAAAAAAAAAAAAAGAAAAAAGAAAAAAAAAACGGACGTTAATTTATGACATTGGAAATTCAGATTTGGAAATTGGAATTCAGACGTTAATTTGCTACATTTAATGAACAATTTAATGAATAAACATTTAATGAAATTACGAGATTAAACTCTGCCATTTATATTTATAAACGTTAATTACACGGTAGAAAGTATTCACATTCCTGGAAGATAAAATATCTGAATTGTTGGAAATCCTATCATATTTTACTATTTTGGTGTTGCAGTAGAAAGAAAGGAAGGCGTGTTTTATGTGCTACATATAAAAAAAAAACGGACGTTAATTTATGACATTGGAAATTCAGATTTGGAAATTGGAATTCAGACGTTAATTTATGTGCTTTAATACAAAAAAAAGATTATAAAGTGAAACTCCAAAATACTTTCTTCTGACGAGGATTTACTTATTTTAGCATACATCGTAAGTTTCTTGCACAGTTAACTCGAAATTAACATTGCATATAAGATTAAAAATGAAGTTCTGATTTTCGTAAATTTTTATGTTAGTTTTTCTGTATACGATAAATATTGCAATAACGATGTTTGATGACTTTATTTTCGTATTTTTATGTCAACGTTCTTTTTCATTGCCAGTATAGGATATCTAAAATAAATTTTAGCTTTCATTTGTCAATTTTAATATGCATGAATGTTTATGCTGGAAAACTGTCGCAAATTAATTTAAAGACAAATCAGAATGCCTCTTTTAATGCGCGTTTATTTAGATTGGGGTTTTCTGTCATTTTCACATTATACAGATATTATTTTTGTATAGATACGAATAATGTTTTCATACGAAATTTAATTCTGTTTCGATTTAACAGGAATTTTGTTCTTTAAAAAATTCTCTTTTTAGACGATTTTCTAAGAAAAAGAAGAAATCTGTTACGCTTCTATAAGCTAAACTCGAACTTTCTATAATTAAAATTTTTTATTAAAATAGAACATTCAATGTACGTACAGATTATACGCTTATAATCAATTTTACATCTACACCTCTTCAAAATGATATAAACACATACAGCGGTCAAAATAAGTATTCGACATGCATGAAGTTTCCAATATTTTGTCTTATATTTAAAAATAAACGGTCAAGTGCGAGTATTACTCGCGTAGAGAGGGTTCCGTACAATAAATTATGAATTAGTGTATTATTAAAAAAATACCATTGCTGAAAGAATGCTAAGACTTTGTAAAAACTATACAACGTAGGGTTGGGCATAGCTGTATAGTATAAAGAGTGCAAAGGAAAGTCCCTTTAACCTGAAAATACCTGCGAACGGAGAGGGCTACAGCTATACAAGTGAGGTAAAGATACAGTAAAGCGACTACGCTCGACCTAATGCAAACTACAGCAGCATCCCTAGTGGCGAAATCGATGATTCTACTTTGCATATTCACATTCCGTAAATGTAGCAGTGCACAATTTCAGATTGTGACGTTGTACTGTGCTGTAATGTCTGTAAAGATTTAATTTCCAATGCATTTAACCCCTTAACTGTTTTTTTTTATCTTGACACACTGAATTAAAAATAAGGCCTCGGCACCATTTTTTGTTTGCTAAAACATTTGGCTTTGTACAATCGAAAAAGTTATGCCATTTAACAAATCAAAGATAACAGTTAAAATTAAGTGGTATCCAAAAGCTTTTTGTATCGAAGATAGCAAACTCTTTTTGCCCGAACGGCGTTCGGGTAAAACAGTTAAGGGGTTAAAATTTTAGAATAACCCTTTCAGGGCCGGAAGAATTATGTTCGTAAACTGATGCAATAATTGACTGACACCAGAATATTCAAATGAATTTCTCAGAAAACAAAAACCAGCTAATTTGCACTTTCATTACAAAAGTAAAATTTTATTAAAATATTCTTGGTGCTACTTGTCAGTTTTGGAATTAAAATTATGTGGCTAGACCGTCTAGCCACTACCCTTGAAAGGGTCAAATCTATGTCGTCGTATTGAAGAGGCTTACAATAGACGTTTCATGCTGAGAAATGCGCATGCAGAATTACTCTCACGAATACAAACGTGTAAATATTAGCAAATATAGTTATTCTGCATATTTGTTATTCCACATAGGTTTTTAGTTAAAGGTTTTTAGTTAACGTTTAAAGATATAGTAGGTGTATTGAGAGAGCCACTCAATGGAAACTAGTCTCGAATCCCATAGTATTTATGTGATTAAATCTCATTAAATTAATGTGTTTTTAACAATTCGACATTTATTGCTTTTATACTGCTAGTGGGCATTGTATTACATAAATATATCCTGAAAATTTGTTATCTAGGCTTTAAAAGCAGGTGGAGCATATAGTACGCCGTCCCGGTCATTATGTATGTCAAAACCGCTCGTGTCTTTAAGGGTTAATATCTCGGCTAATTATCGACGATTTTTTCCGAAATTCATGACCAACAATGCTTTTATGCTTCAGCTACGATAGGTACCTCCAGCTCTGCTCAGCACTTTGGCTGAAGCCCATAAATTGAAATTTGAGAGTAACGGAAAAATGCGATTTTCTCAAAAACTGTGTCACCTAGGGTAATCGCAATAATTTTCCTACAAGGTTTAAATTAACGTCTAGTATCTCTAATTTTTTCATAATTTTAGTTTCAATGGATTCGAAATTAGATGGGGGGGGGGACATATTTTTTCACTACATTTTCCACCATAACTTTGAAAATATAATACGTAAAATTAAATAAAATATATTTTTGATTTCAGCGTTACGAAAGCTTTCACAAGATATACCACACGATATACAAAGAAAAAAAAATTTTTTCAAGTCACTTAATACGGCCCTCAACATTTTTCTTAAATATATTTATGAATATTTATTAATCTGTAAATATGTGGGTCAAAAATTTTTATTACTTCCCCCAATTTGAACTTTCCACGTTGCATAGTTTACGAGTAAAAGGGTTGTGACAGACAGACAGACAATTGTGGCAGAAAATATTGCAATTCACCATTTTATTCAAAGAAAAACAGAAAATGCTATTGGTGAAATTGTGCAAAAGCCGAAAACAACTATTAGTCCAGGCAATAGGGAATTTTACCTAGCAAAATTAATGGTAGTTCTGGAAATCGGCTTACTTTATGTTTTTTGGGTCGCTGATTCCGAATTTGTAACTTCCCACCAAAATTTCCCCCGGCAATCACCCCAAATTTTGGTAAAAAGCCCCCCAAAAAGGTTTTTATTAAAAAATAATTTTTTTTAATTATTTTAGGGGAAAAGTATCTAGAAATTCAGAAAGTAGACAAAATTTGCAACAAATTAGATACATGACATTATGACTTAGGATGAAGGGGAAGGGGGGATCTGCCTCGCAACATGCGCTTGGTGCTGCGCGGACTAAGTTGCGCAATTCCACTTAACCACTCACACGTTTACATTCGTCCTACCATCTCCCCTCCCAACTTTCCTTATAAGGTTTACTTTAAGTTTTTGGGTCGCTGAATCCGAATTTTTAACTTACCCCCAAAAATTTTCCCCCCGAAAACCCCCAAAATAGTTGTTATTAACTTAAATTTCTTATTGTTTTAGGGGAAAAGCATTACGAAATTCAGAAACTAGACAAAATTTGCAACAAATAGGATACATGACATTATGACATAGGATAAACGGGGAGAGAAGGGCCTGCCTCGGAACATTCCCCGCGCGCTTTTCTCAAAAACCAAATTTTTTCAAAAAATCAATTTTTTGGGGGGTTGCCGGATGAAATTTCGGTGGGAAATTACAAATTCGGATTCAGCGACCCAAAAAACATAAAGTGAGTCGAAATCCAGAACTAGTATTAATTTTTCCAGGTAAAATCCCCTATTGCCTGGACTTCATAACTTAGTGCACGTAGCGCCGCAATGCATTTTCAGAGGCAGCTCTCCCCCTCCCCGTTCATATTACGTCATAATGTCATATATCCTATTTGTTGTAAATTTTGTCTAGTTTCTGAATTTCGTAATGCCTTTTCCCTAAAACAATAAGAAATTTAAGTTAAAGATAACTATTTGAGGGGGTTTTCGGGGGGGGGGGGGGATTTTGGGAGTAAGTTAAAAATTCGGATTCAGCGACCCAAAAAACTTAAAGCAAACCTTATAGAGAAATTTCGGAGGGGAGATGGGAGGGCGAATGTAAACGTGTGAGTGGTTAAGTGGAATTGCGCAACTTAGCTCACGCAGCACCGCGCGCATGTTCTGAGGCAGATCCCCCCTTCTCCTTCATCCTAAGTCATAATGTCATATATCTAATTTGTTGCAAATTTTGTTTACTTTCTGAATTTGTAGATACTTTTCCCCTAAAACAATAAAAAAATTTATTTTTTTTTAATAAAAACCATTTTTGGGGGGCATTTTACCACTGTTTGGGGGGGGGGGGGGTGCCGGGGGAAATTTTGGTGGGAAGTTAAAAATTCGGATTCAGCGACCCAAAAAACATATAGTAAGACTTTTTCCAGAACTACCATTAATTTTGCTAGGTAGAGCCCCTATACGGTATCTATTGCCTGGACTATATCAACTATGCAATTAAAAAGTATAAATGAGATAGAACGGTTGAAAATAAGAAACTGTCTGAGGTTCGTGAAAGATAGATTGTGCGAGCAGTTTAAAGAGATCCTCCAGATCTTCCCGGAAGAAGCCACATATCTCCAAGAAAAACAGACTGTCTAGACTAGAGTTAATAGAGTTGCTAGAGTTAATAAGCCTGTAAATTTCTGGATGGATGTTATATTTGCAGACGGATCGAAGTTCAATTATTTTGGGTGTAATAGCAAAATTTTAGTGTATAGGAAGACAAATACTGAGCACTAGGAAAAGAATGCGGTGCCCAAGGTAATGCATGGTGGTGGGGAAGTGCTGCTCTGGGAATATATGAGGGTTTCGGATGTCGGAAATTTAGTTGTAATAGAAGGTACCATGAAACAATACTCATACACTGATATCCTCAAAGAAAATTTGCAACAAAGTGCAGATAAATTGGGTCTTATGCAAACGTATAGGTTTCACCAGGTTAATGATACAAAACCTACTGCCCTGAATACACGACTTTGTTGTTAACAACTGTCGAAATGTCATTAAAACTCCCGCTCATGCTTCCTGATTTAAATCCCATAGAACATCTGCGGGGTGATTTGGAAAATAAATTACGCGAGCGTCCTTTTTATTCTAAAACGGAATGGAACGAAATGCAGATAGAATAATAAAATTGACAAAAATGTTACCTTGCAGTTTGTCAAATCGATGGCAAATCGTTTAAAAGATGTTATTCGCCGCCGAGGGAAATCTACAAATGTATTAGCATATCATCTCTCTATTCTAAAAAAAAGTAACTACCGCTGTCACCGCCGCCGCCGCCGGTTTTGAATTTTTTGTGACCGGAGGTCTTTCTTCGTTAATATTAAGAAAAATAATGCATACAAAAATATGAAAATCGGTGGTTTTATACAGAAATGTTTGATAAACACGCTGATGCAGACAGTTTGCAAATCGAAGAATTATTTTAAGAGATATTTAATGCTAAATTTGGACAAAATCGTTTCACTAAAAAAGTTTTATAGCAGCAAAAACTATACATGGCAGTGCAATCATTTTTAGATCATTTTATGCGTTAGAATTTGCTGGAGTGCAGATTGCATTATTTTTTTTTATTTTGACTCATTTTTTGAGGTTTTATTTCTATTTTAAATTCAAATTTTCAGCATTCCTTGAGATATTTTTTACAGATTTTAGAAAGTGATATTAATTTAAACTGTTGCCAACTGTATAAATAGCAGAAACAATAATGTTTGCTTCAAAAAAAAATATATATATATATTTATACTTGTAAATAAATTAAAAATTTATTTACACGTGACAATTATAAACAGAAAAAAACATTGGAATTAGAATTAAATAATTATGTACAAAAAGCAGGAACTTATTAAAAATTACGTCATAAAACTACAATTACACGTGAATTTTAAGAGAGAAAGGAATTTGTAAAATAATAAATTTATTAACATGTATTAGAAGTCTTAAATAGGAGAAATTACGTCATATTTACGTCACATTACAGTTATTACATAAAACGAACACAAAATAATATTGCAAAACGGTTTAAATTTAGAAATTGCGCTAGACATTTATTTGATATTTTGAGCGGATACTTTTCAACTATTTTTCTTAGGAAAGCGCAAATAATATTTCATTTCTAACACGAGCATTTTCACGTGAATATTAAAAAGAGAAAGAATAATTTGGTCAAAATTACGTCAGATTAAAAACGATTAATTTAAAATGTCTCATTTGAAAGAACTTTCTTTTTGCTTTGTTAAAAAATACCGGGAGACTAAGATTCTGTTTACTTAATTCCTTTTATACTAGCTTATTTTGAAATGTTGTTACACGTGTCTACGTCATCAAGTTATTTTTATTTCGACGTTTTATTTGTATTTTTATTAATGTTGTACTAATTTATTTGTTCTCTCGTTATTTAAAATAAAAATTATGTCAATTTGTATAATTTGGCGAGTGGTTTGGCGATTTATATAATTTGGCGAAATTGGTCGACGGGATAATCAAGTAGTACCGCAGCGGATTTGGCGTTAAAATTTCCCCAATCAAAGAGAAATGAATAGAAATCTGCTTATAGAAAGATCGCCACTGTTTTTTAAATTATAATTCAATCTTTCGAAATCTTTTTAAAGCCGATCACATTAGCGTGCATTTAGAGTCTGCGGTGTCTGGACGGGGGTTGGCGAGCGTAGCTCGTAGGGGGCCGAGCCCCCTAGTTCAATACAAATAAATAATTTTAAAGTTACTTGTCGAATACTTTTTTTGGTTTATCATTACGTATCTCTCTATTCTAAAAAAAAAGTAACTACCGCTGTCACCGCCGCCGCCGCCGCCGGTTTTGAATTTTTTGTGACCGGAGGTCTTTCTTCGTTAATATTGAGAAACATAATGCATACAAAAATATCAAAATCGGTGGTTTTATACAGAAATGTTTGATAAACACGCTGATGCAGACAGTTTTCAAATCGAAGAATTATTTTAAGAGATATTTAAGGCTAAAGTTGGACAAAATCGTTCCACTAAAAAAGTTTTATAGCAGCAAAAACTATACTTGTCAGTGTAATCATTTTTAAATCATTTTATGCGTTAGAATTTGCCGGAGTGCAGATTGCATTAATTTTTTTTATTTTGACTCATTTTTTCAGGTTTTATTTCTATTTTAAATTCAAATTTTCAGCATTTCTAGAGATATTTTTTACAGATTTCAGAAAATTGTACTAATTTAAACTGTTGCCAACTGTATAAAAAGCGCAAGCAATAATGTTTGCTTCAAATTAAAAACTTATTTACACGTGACTATTATAAACAGGAAAAAAACTTTCAAATAAGAATTAAATAATTATGTATAAAAAGCAGGAACTTATTAAAAATTACGTATTGTAAAATAATAAATTCATTAACATGCGTTAGAAGTCTTAGGAGAAATTACGTCACATTATGGTTATTACATAAAATGAACACAAAATAATATTGCAAAAAAGTTTAAATTTAGAAATTGCACTAGACATTTATTTAATATTTTGAGAGGATATTTTCAACTATTTTTGTTAGGAAAGCGCAAATAATATTTCATTGCTAACAAAAGTACTTTCACGTGATTATTTAAAAGAGAAAGAATAGCTTGGTAAAAATTACGTCAGATTAAAAACGATTAATTTAAAATGTCTCATTTAAAAGAACTTTCTTTTCGCTTTGTTAAAAAATACCAGGAGACAAAAGACTCTGTTTACTTAATTCCTTTTATATTAGCTTATTTTGAAATGTTGTTACACGTGTCTACGTCATCAAGTTATTTTTATTTCGACGTTTTATTTGTATTTTTATTAATGTTGTACTAATTTATTTGTTCTTTCGTTATTTAAAATACAAATTATGTCAATTTGTATAATTTGGCGAGTGGTTTGGCGATTTATATAATTTGGCGAAATTGGTCGACGGGATAATCAAGTAGTACCGCAGCGGATTTGGCGTTAAAATTCCCCAATCAAAGAGAAATGAATAGAAATTCGTTTATAGGGAGATCGCCACTGTTTTTTAAATTATAATTCAATCTTTCGAAATCTTTTTAAAGCCGATCAAATTAGCGTGCATTTAGAGCCTGCGGTGTCTGGACGGGGGTTGGCGAGCGTAGCTCGTAGGGGGCCGAGCCCCCTAGTGTTAATAAATTAAGTTTATTTTTTTTTTTATTGTTAAAAGTTTTTAACACGCCACTGATTCCAATAAAAAGTAGATGTCATAATCTCAAATTTGACTGCAATTTGTATATTTCTTTGTTCATTTTAATAAATATATAAGACAAAAAATTGAAAACTACATCGATGTCGAACACTTCTTTTGATGACTGCATGTCCAAAGGTGGCCGGCCGCTTGCGATTTTAGACGCTTTGTTAAATATCAGGAAAAATAAATGAGGAATTATCCTGAACAACATTGTACGCAATACTCTGCAATCAGAATTAAAAAATAATGAAAATTGTATGAAAAATGAGCACGTTTACTAAATAATGGTTCACTGCGCATGCCCGAATATAATCAAAATATAATTTGCATAATGTGTTAGCTAAATGTATAGAGCAACGTTTGTGTAAGTCTCAAAAACATAGTTAGAAAAATCTGAAAATTATCGTTGATATAATAAGCTCAAACTTCGTTATACGCAAAAGGAAGCAAAGAGATGAGGGTTTGTATCCAATTACACTAGTGCGTGCAATATTGTATATGCTATATTGGCATTAATCAATGGATATATGGATAAAGCCCCTCATATTTTTGCTTCATTTTGGGAACGACGGATTTTGAGATTCTTCTATCAATGGTAATTTTCAGAATTTTCAAGCTATGTTTTTGAGACTTTTATAAAAGTTGCTCTATACATTTATCTAACACATTATGCACATTATATTTTGATTGCGTTCGGGCATGCGTAGTGAAACATTATTTAGTAAACCTGCCCATTTTTCATACAATCTTTATTATATTTTAATTCTGATTGCACGGTACTATGTACTATGTTGTTTGTCATATTTCTTGACAAGAACTTTTTTTATATTAAGAACTCTGCAAACTATAAGCAAAATACTTGTCAAAATTTGAGACTGTTTTTATGAAAACCGGAATTTCTCTTCGAGTATACATTGCTACATTAGTTTTGACCGTGTTATCCAAAAGATATTCGTTATTTTTAATTTGTAGGCGGTCCCCTCTGTGGTTTCGGGAAAAAATCTTCATGGAAATATATGACCTATACTATACTATTTACACACCTGGAATTTCAGGTTAATTCCTCATATATTTTTCTACATATTTAACAAAAAGTCTAAAATCGCAAGTGGCCGGTCACCTTAGGGGCGGTCCATAAATGACGTCACACTTTTTTCGATATTTTGCCCCCCCTCCCCCCTTGTCACATGTCACGCTATATTACACAAACATATACTTGCAGTTCAGATACAAAGCATTACGTTATAGATCATATTTTAAACTTTATTTTTACACTTTAACTATGTATTTTAACGACATTTGTGAGCATAACAATAAAAATCATTCATGTACTTATTTTGTATGAAATAAGATTAAGGTTTATAACAAAAACATAATATACAATAGTAATAAAATATTAATACGAAAGAGCATCGAAAACAGTCGTATTTTGGAATTTGAAATGGAATTTAATATATTTGGCTTTAAATCTACTTTGTAAACACAAAATACTTTAATTTCAAAATAACTTCAAAATTTAATCTGCTGATTTTTAATGGTTTTATTTTAACCAAAATGTGTAATGTCACATTTCTACTTATCCCCTCCCACCCACTTGTCACAAAGTGTCACAATTTCATGCACCCCCCTCCCCCCCTCCAAGAGTAATATCCTTTGTGGAAGCCCCCTTAGCCATATAGTGTACAACTGAAACTATCATGACGATAACAAGTTGGAAATTGCTCGTCAAACGTGGCAAATGTGGTGCGTTCGTACTATAGCTAGTTTTATAATTATTTTTTGCACCCCATATTGTACTGAATGTATAGTTTTTTGCACTTCGTAAGTGCATAGTCTGTAACATCATTAAAATGCACTGTAATAATTTTTTTCCCATTCCCTGTAATGAAACGGAAAAATTTTGAATATCCCTGTAATTAAGCTATGCATCCGATTTTCATAAAATTTGAAATGGCTCGACAAAATTTTGCAACAATCATATATTTAAAATTTCAGACCTCTCGGAAGACTGTAACATCATTAAAATGCACTTGCAATAATTTTTCCTACTGCCCGTAATGTAAAGAAAAATTTTGATTGTCCCTGTAATTAAACTATACATCCGATTTTCATAAAATTTTAAATAGCTCGACAAAATTCTGCAACAATGATATATTTAAAATTTCAGACCATTCGGAAGGCTGTAACATCATTAAAATGAACTTGCAATAATTTTCCCCATAGGCCGTAATGTAAAGAAAAACTTTTGACTATCCCTGTAATTAAACTATACATCCGATTTTCATAAAATTTGAAATGGCTCGACAAAATTTTGCAACAATCATATATTTAAAATTTCAGATCATTCGGTTGGGTAGTTTTTGCTCTGTTATATGCGGACGGACAGACGGACAGACGGACAGATGGACAGACGGACTGAACGACGACTATAGGTGCTACGTATTTATATAATTACGAACGCACCTAATAAGAGGTGATCGTTAGGAATAAGAAATATAAAGTAACGAAAGAAAAAAAAAGGTGCGTGTTGCAGGACGCTCCACTGTAGTAAAATAATCAAACAGTATTTTCTCGAATTTTGAAAGGATTCGTAAAAGGATGTGTAAGATCTGAAGCCACCTTATTCACTTTAATATCTTAAAATAGCTAGCGTAATCTGTACTCCTATTATAAAGAGGAATAAATTGTTTATTTGTAGGAGGTAAGCTCAGGAACTACCGAACTGATTCCAAAAGTAATGGTATCAAAATGATGGTGTTAGTCCAACTTAAAACATAGGCTATATCTTATGTCGGTGCCACTACCCCAAAGGGGGTGCAGGCGCAAAAAACGTTCTAAAAATGCGATTTTTGCGTTACTGAAGGGCCTAGAAATATAAAATTTGGAATATTAGTTACTTATAAGATATAAAAGATGTCTAAGAACAGTTCTCAAACAATTCGAAATTTAAAAGGGTTGAAAATGCGCAAAAAGCGTTCTAAAAAACGTTCTAAATGGTAGTTTCTACATAATCTCAGGAAATACCAAACCGATTTAAAAAATATTTGTCTCAAAATGATAGCGACAACGTTTGCTCCAAGATAGGCTATGTTTTATGTCGGTGCCACTACCCCAAAGGGGCTGTAGGAGCAAAAAACGTTCTAAAAATGCGATTTATGTGTTACTGAAGGGCCTAAAAATATGAAATTTGAAGTATCAGCTACTTATTAGATATAAAGGATTTCAAAGAACAGTTCTTAAACAATTCGGAATTTAAAAAGGGTGGAAATGCGCAAAAAGCGTTCTAAAAAACGTTCTAAATGGTGATTTCTACACAATTTCAGGAAATACCAAACCGATTAAAAAAAATAATGGCATCAAAATGATGGTGAAAACCCTTGCTCCAACATAGGCTATGTTTTATGTCGGTGCCACTACCCCAAAGGGGGTGCAGGAGAAAAACGTTCTAAACTGCGGTTTTTGCGTGACGGAAGGGGCTTGAATCGTGAAATTTAGAATGGTAGTTAGTTATAAGATATCAATGATTTCCTAAAAAAGTCGAAATTTAAAAGGGGTGTCAAAGGCGCAAAAAGCCTTGTAAAATATGTTCTAAATTGCGATTTCTAGCAATCTCAGGAAATACTGATCCGATTTCAAATATAATGCTGTAAAAATGATGGGGACAAATCTTGCTCCAAGATAGGCTATATTTTATATCTGTTTCCACTACCCATGAGGAGATGCAGGAGCAAAATGAGCGAAAAGCGTTCTAAAAACGCTCTAAATGCCGATTTGTCACTAATATCTCAGGAAGAATCAAACTGGTTTCAAAAGTATTGGTAAGAAATTGATGCTGACAGCCTCTGCTCTAACACAGACGCTATTTTAAGTCGGTATCAGTATCACGTAAGACGTTGCAGGAGCAAAAAAGCGTTCCAAATTTCGATTTTTGTGATTGGTAGGGGCTAGCAACTTAAAATTAGGCAAGGTGCATATTTATTACATATAAATGATATTTAAGTACTGTTTCGAAAAGATTGAAAATTTAAAAAGTGGTGAAAATGCGCGAAAAGCGTTCTAAAAACGTACTAAATTGCGATTTCTACTCAATCTCAGGAAATTCCAAAGCTATTTCAAAAGTAATGGTTGCAAATCAATGGTGACAGTCCCTGCTATAACATAGGTTATATTTTATGTTGCTGTCACTACCATCTGAGGGTTGCAAAAGCAAAACATGTTCTATTTTGCGTTTTTTGCATAACTGAAGGGTCTAACACTTTGAAGTATGGCATGGTATTTACTTACAAGATGCAACTGCTTTCTAAGAACTGTCGAAAGAAAATTTCAAATGTAAAAAGATGAAGTGAGCGAAAAGCGTTATAAATTACAATTTTTATGTAATCTTATCAAATACCAATACCGATTAAAAAAATAATGATGAAAAATTGTTGGTGATAGAACCTGCTCAAACATAAGCTATATTTTATGTCTGTGCCACTACCACCAGAGGGTTGCAGTAGCTAAAAACTTTCTAAATTGCGATTTCTGTGATACTGAAAAGGCTAGAAACTTTAAATATGGCATGGTAGTTACTTATAAAATATAAATGCCCTCGAAGGACTGTCGAAAATAAATTCGAATTAAAAAAGTGTGAAGTGAAGGGGAGGTGCGAAAAGCATTCTAAAAAAGTCCTAAATTACGATTTCTACGCAATTTTAGGGAATATAAACCAAATATAAAAGTAATAGTTGCGAATCAATGGTAACAGTCTCTGATCCTACACAGGCTATATTTTATGCCGATTATTCTACCACCTGGGGTTCACAGGAACAATAAACGCTCTAAAAATGCCTTTAAAAGCTTTCTAAATAACGTTTCGGTGGAATATTAGGAAACAACAAACCGATTTCAAAATTAATGGTGGCAAATTAATGGTGACAGTTCCTATTTCAACATAGCCCTTTATGTTGAGAGAGGTGGTAGGACTTGGAATTTGACATGATGGTTAATTTTAAGATGTAAGAAGATGGTTTCTAAAAAATTCAAAACTTCAAATGAATACTGAAATGAGCGTATTAATTGAGCATAAAAGTTTCAAAATATTGTCTAAATTATTATTTATTTAGTTTTATTTCGTTTTATTAATTTAAGTCTCATTTCTGCCTTATGAGGTGTAACAATGATGCTTAATCATACTGTGTTTAAAATAGTAATTTTTTTAATTATTCCTAAATAAGTACATTTTAATAAAACAAAATATTACCTTTTAATAAAATAAAAATTTAGTTAGTATTTTTAATAAAAATTAGACATATAAATATCACTTGGCATATTTCAAAAAACGCGAGCAAAGCCGCGGGGTTTGCTAGTAGTTATGAGTAAAATTGTAATAAAAAAGGCGTCACTTAGGTCCGACATTTATGAAATCCACTCGTGATTTCAAATCAAATGTTATATATTATATTAGATAATATTAGAGATTAACTGAAAGCAGCTAAATGAGGTAAAGGTGGGTAATCTGACAATAAAAATATGTAACTAAGAAAAATTGATTAATCGGACAGAGAAAATATTATTGATACTTTATTAACATGCGTACGTTAGATCAATTGATGACGTGTTTAAAAAATATTAGTAGACGGTAACTCACACTAAAACGTAACTCCGCAAATAAGCCATGTTAAATTAAATATTTTAAGGAATTTTATTTCAATAAATGCTTGTAAATGATTATAACATAAAAAATAAGCATCTAGAAAAGTTTCTTAATCGGGTTCGTTGCCTTTTGCACTCTTTCCCTAAATTTAATTTCGCTGTCGTAACGTGTTTTTTTTTTTTTTTTTTTTTTTTTTTTTGAAGGGGGTGGGATGAGTCAATGTATGTTTGCGTGAAAAACGTGTGTTTCCTGTATACACTTCAGATCTCCAAACGCGCCCTTTTCTGTATTTAATTTACCGAAATTTAGTTTTTAAAGATTTTTGGCAGGATCTTCTGTGATAGAGCTACCAACGTCCCAACAATTTAGAAGGAACTGGAATTCCGTAATCGGATTTGCTACCAAATGTATTTTACAGAGTTTATCATTTCGCAAACACAATTTCATTGTTGTAAATCTTTTCTGTTTGTATGTCTGTGTATGGGGCAAAAACTTGCATGTAAATTTAAACATTTGTTCCATGCTGTCTGTATAATTAATTATCTAAAACATGTTTATATAAATTGCATATAAACATAAACATATGTCTTCTTGTTTATATAACTTCTCTGATACATTTGAAACTACATTTTTCTCAACATTGCTTGTATTTGCAGCCAACCTTCAATGCTAAGCTGATTACAGAACTTTATCCATATCATCAGTTTGAAAATCCATTGAAAAGTTAATTATACTTATATAAGGTACACATCATAGAATATATGATTATATTAATTTCTGCTAATCAAAGAATTGTACGCTAAATTATTTCTTTTTCATATTTTTTGATTTCTTTACTAAGCATACATACGAAATATCTTTTAATAAATGGTACAGGTTTTGCCTGTTTATATGAAGAAACATAGCTCAGTAACATGGCGTCTTATTTACACAATCATAGTAAAATATTTCGATTTGCTGCATGAAAATCCTTCTTTCTTTTGAGGATGACGTTATTTTAACCATCGGCATCACTATTCACTTCTTAGATTAGGTTATCATTTACGCAATCGTTTAAAGTCGTATGAATTTTATGAATGTTATACAATTTTTCTTTTGAATATGACGTCGTTTTTATTGGTGGAAGAATGCGTCATTTCCGTTTGAAGCTTTCATTATTTCTATTTGAACATTGATTTTATGTCTCAAGTACCGCAAATGTAAGTTTCTCTCTACCCTATCTATTCTAAGAAAAGTTACTAACACTGCCGCTGCCTTTGTGAAATGTATTGTGTTCCGTTCCCTTTCTTGGATTATACTGCAAAAACTATTACGTATAAAACATGCAAACTGATGGTTTTACAGAGTGGTTGCATGATAAAATCACTGAAGCAAGCAATTTTTTAATAAATTTTTTATAAAGCGCTATATAATGTTGAAATCGGTCAGAATAGTTCGGTTATGTAAGTTTAATAGGATTAAAAACTATGCGTAGCAATTTTACAATTTTTTGCAGGTATATGCTTGACCATATTGCGGAGAACAATATAAAATAATTTTTCAAATTTGTCTAATTATTTTTTTCACTTTTTTTATCCAAAATTCCATTAGCTGGCTAGAGATTTAAATAAAATTTTACAATAGCTGGTTTTTATTTATTGTTCCAAAATTTTACAAAGCCCGGATATTAATATTTCCAAACACTGTATTTTCAAATAAAATATATATTTACTCATATATATGGGGAAAAAGAACACTTTAAAATAATCAAACTATTGCGTGCGAAATTAAGTTATATTTAAAACGATATGTGCAGTTTTATGTGTTGAAGTACATTTTAATGATACATGGGGCACGAATAACAGTATAAAAAGAAATGTTTAAATAGCTATTGAGTTACTACATTTCAAGGCATTTATTCTCTTATTTCTAAAAAGTCCTTCCGGCCAGTGCCGAGAGGAAGAGGTAGCTTTCATATTCCTTATTTTAAAAAAGCCAACTTATATTATTCAAACACACGAAGCTTAATTTAGTGGAAACCGAATATAGGAGATTCAGTACTCATTTGTATCAATACTAAATCATTATGAATGAGAATTTCGCGAAATTAGTCAGCTTTATCCAAGCTGCTTTTATTTAAAGTAACTTATAATTGGCTACCAAATTCTGCGATTTCTTAAAATGCCTGCCATTTTAAGACAACATGGGGGATGCATGGTGATGGCTAACCAGTGAACTTGGTCGAGACCTTAGTAATTGCTGTGCACATGCTCACTCACATAGGAATCGGTTGATATATACAAGTGCTGTCGCAGGCAAAAAATCAGATTTTTCAAAATGTCACCACATTAGAAATTGAAACTACTATATATATCTGAGCCATTTTTTAAGATAAAGACAAACAAAAAATGCGCCTGAATCCTTATATCAAGGTCAAATACTTAAAAAATAAACCTTTTTCAATTTCTAATTTTTTTGCACCTCACTTTAAATATAATTTTTTTTTAATTTATTGGCCGCCATTTTGAAGCATGATGGCTGATGAAGCTGGCCAGCGAACTTGGTCGAGATATTGATGTATACTATCAACATGCCTTCTTACATCGAAATAGGCGAATACGTGTGTTATCGCGTGACAAATACAAGATTGTTTCAAAATGTTAGTCATACTAGAAATTCAAAGTGCTATGATTCAACCATTTTTTAAGAGATAAACAAAAGAACAAATTTTCAGAAGCAAAAACTGCTCCGGAATCTTTGTATCAAGGCCAAACACATAAAAAAATCTTTTTCATTTTCCAGTTTTTTAATACCTCATTTTAAATTTAAAATTTAATTTTTTTTTAATGATAACCCTTTTAAAACAAGATGGCAAATGAAGCTGGCCAACGAACTCGGTCGAGACATTGGTATGTACTATGTACAGAAGAAGTTACATCCAAATCGGTTCATAAATACGCCCGTTATCACGTGACAAAAATCAGGACGTTTCAAAATGTCAGCCACGCTAGAAATTCAAAATGCTATAACTCAGTCATTTTTTAAGATATAGACGAAACAAAAACTGCTCCGGAATCTTTGTATAAAGGTCAAATACATAAGAAAAAAATATTTTTTTCAATTTTCAATTTTTTGGTACCACATTTCAAATTTAAATTTTTCTTAAAAATTTAAATGGCCGCCATTTTTAAAGAAGATGGTGGATGAAGCTGGCCAACGAACTCGGTCGAGACATTGGTATGTGCTGTGTATAAATGAAGTTACATCCAAATCTGTTCATAAATACGCCTTTTATCACGTGACAAAATTCAGGACGTTTCAAAATGTCAGCCACGCTAGAAATTCAAAATGCTATAACTCAGCCATTTTTTAAGATATAGACGAAACAAAATCTGCTCCGGAATCTTTGTATAAAGGTCAAATACATAAGAAAAAAATATTTTTCCATTTTCAATTTTTTGGAACCACTTTTCAAATTTTAAATTTTTTTAAAAATTTTAAATGCCCGCCATTTTGAAACAAAATGGCGGATGAAGCTGGTCAACGAACTCGGTCGAGACATTGGTATGTACTATGTACAGACCGAATTACATCCAAATCGGTTCATAAATACGAGAGTTACAGTGTGACAAAGGTCAGATATATATGTCAATTTTGAACGGAGGGTGGTTTCGGGGTCTGGGGGTCATGATCGATGAAAATATACCAAAATTTTTTGAAATCGCTTTACTCCGAACAGCTGCAATAGGTAGCTTTTTGTAATGAAAGCTACCTAAAAGAACATATTAACACGCTTTTAGAGAGAGCGGGTTCTGTACGGGGTTTTAAGAGAGTGGCTCGTAGGTAGGCAAAACTCCACTAGAAAAACCTTTGTTATGAGAAACATTATTATTTTGCATAATATTTGTGATCACGAATTAATTACATCATTTCCCTAATACATTTTCTATTTATTAGCCCCCGATATGCTATTTCTTTTGGTCAGCAATTAAAATGTAGTTTCCGAAAAATAACGTTCCGTTGTATAAGCCAGCCGTAAAACAAAACCGATGTATCTGTACGGTTAAATACTATAGTGCAATTTTTTTAACTTCTAAGCATCGCACACTTTCAATTTTTATACCGTCGTATTGGGAAAAAAATACTTTTAAATGCAATTTGTTTGAAAACTGCATCTCAATTTATTTTTTTTGAGATATTACATTTTTTGTAGCTTTTAGCTCCATTTGTTTAATGTTGGAAACTTAAGTACTCCATTTCTGTAGAAAGTAAAAAAAAACAGACACTTGGAAAATAGTCATTATATCTTTTTGTTGCTATTTTCAACTGAAGAAAATGTAATTAAAATACGTGCTATTTTGAAAAAAAAAATATAAATGAATGATTTCTGATTTTAAAAAAATGAAGCTATTTTAAACTATACTAGATTAATTTTAATACAATTATTCTAATTGGTAAATAAATTATATCAGATGTAACTTTTCAACTGGGCGAAAAATGTGCGGACCAGGATTCGAACCAGGGATCTCTTGGCTAAATACTCTACCATTTGAGCTATCCCGGACGAATCTGGTTGTACTTTTTTACCCAGCAACCTTAATGATTATAGCATCTAGTCTGAAATATGGCTCAGCTCAGCAGAATAGATCACAGGTTATGGAACTCCGGAAATCGATGGATACGAAATTACCCTAGATTAATTTTAACACAATTATTCTAATTGGTTTAAAATTAATCTAGTGTAATTACGTATCCAGCGATTTCTGGAGTTCCATTACCTACGATTTATTATGTTGAGCTGAACCAGATTTCAGACCAGATGCTATAATCATTAAGGTTTGTGGGTGAAAAAGTTCAACCATATTCGTCCGGGATAGCTCAGATGGTAGAGTATTGGCGGCTTCAGCCAAGAGATTCCTGGTTCTAATCCTGATCCGGACATATTTTGCCCAGTTGAAAATTTACGTCTGATATTATAAACTATATTTAACTTTAAGTATCTATATTAATGTTATAAACAAATGAAGGCATATGATTCATTAGATATTCAATTTTTTTGTCGAGTTTCTTGAATAACGACATCACTTTTTTTGGATTTGTGCATTATTCAGTGACAGTGGCGTACTAAGCATACTTTATTGTAGATGTTGTTTAAGACTAGATCGTAAATGCGGAATTCTTCAGAGGATGCGAATGACGACATTTTATATAAAATAAAAGCGTGTGTTTTAAGTCTTAAAACAGAAATATGTTTTGTACTATATATATATACATACATACATACATATATATATATATATATATATACACTGGTGTGCAAAAATTAAGGACCAATCACAAAATGCTAATTTTCAAATACGCGAACACTCAAAAGGAACTAATATAATTCCCGTAATTACTATATCTACAACACAGCTAGTCCATATAACATCTCATTCATGTCACACATGGTCACAAGTGTCACAGTCACTACGGTGAAGCAAAAAAATAGGAAATCCCATACATCTCATTTTGAGTCTCAAATGGTCACTATATGTGACTCCACTGAGACGTCACTCTAACTGCTGCTTTGTGACGAGTCACCAGGTGACTTTACAATGTAGTCACATTGTGACTCTCACGTGACTGTCATCTATAGACTCAATTTCAAAGTCATGGTGAACGCTGCATTGTGATAAGTTATCAAATAATGTCACATTAAAGTCACATGTTAACTTTCAGGTGACAGAGAGACTACTGTGAAGTCACCATTGTGCTCTTTTGGGAAAAGTCTCCATGTGACTATAATGTGATATTATTTGGTGACTTATCATAATACAACGTTCATGATGACTTTGAAATTGAGTCTGAAACTGACAGTCACATGAGAGTCACAATTTAACTACATTGTAAAGTCACCTGGTGACTCGTCACAAAGCAGCAGTCACATTGAAGTCTCAGTGGAGTCACATATAGTGATCATTTGAGACTCATAATGAGATGCATGGAATTTTCTATTTTTTTGCTTCACCATAGCGACTGTGACACTTGTGACCATGTGTGACATGAATGAGATGTTATATGAACTAGCTGTGTTGTAGTGATAGTACTTACTCGAATTACATTATTTCCTTTTGAGTGTTCGCGTATTTGAAAATTAGCATTTTGTGATTGGTCCTTAATTTTTGCACACCAGTGTATATTCATCGGGGGCGAAACTAAATTCTGAAAAAGCAGCATTCCTGTTTGCTAGTTTATTCATTTGTTGCACATTTTTGTTAAAATTAATTTACCTTCATCTATCAGGAGTAAGTGAAATCTCTCTTTTCTTGAAATTTGTCACTTAAATTAAGAAAATATTTAATGGAAATGCGAGATTGATCTCTGCCATTTACGTTAATAATCGTTGATTACAGCGTCGAAGGTATTCACCACATTCTTAGGAGATAAAATATCGGCATTGTTTAAATTCCTGTCATATTTTACTATTTTGCCATTGCATACAAAAACGAAAATGCGCATTTAATCAGATATAAAAAAGGATTATCTATCTATATTATAAAGGACAAACATATCTGTGCTTAACGCATACGTCATTTTGCGAATGGCAACACTTTGAAATTTGAAATAAAATTTTGGTTTTGTAATTTTCTCTACTGCAAATTTTTATACTTCTAAACATCGCACATTTTAAATTTTTACACCGCCGTATAACGAAAAAAATGCTCTTTTAAATGCAATTTGTTTGAAAGCTGTATCGCAATTTAATTTTAAGATATTAATTTTTTTGAAGTTTTTATTACTTTTTTGTAATTGTGGCAGCTCCATTTCTGTTGAAAGTAAAGGGGGAAAATGAAAATAGTAGATTGCTGTATCTTTTTGTTGCAATTTTCTCATAAAAACCGAAAAAAATTGAAATTAAAATACGTGCTATGTGAAGAATATCGTCTGTTATAAAACCCAGTGAGTTTTGGCTTTATTTCGTTTTTATTTATCTATTAAATGATTTTGCCGTGCCGGCTCCATTGCGAAATATTAATAAACCATTTGCACATAAAAAAAGTTCAGAATTTCACTCCCGCTAATTTTCTACAACGAAATTAAAGCTTCATCAATAAATGAATAAAAGAATAATATATTAAAACTAGTATGTTGTGGCCATCACAAAACTTTCTTCTATATAAATCACATCAATTAAATCATTTAAATAGTACAAGAAATTACATCAATTTAGAACCAATTCGTATCAAAATATACCTGAATTCGAAGTTTGATGAAAATTCGTCCATTAGTTATTGAGATAGAGCTGTAGGGGAAATTCTGAGAAATTGAGCATAGTAGCGCCACCTGTTGAGCGATTAGCACCAAAACACAAACAGCTCTAATTCATATTAAGGTATACCGGAATCTGAATTTTGATGAAAATCGGTGCATTAGTTCTGGAGCTAGAGCTATTGTGGAAATCACAAAAAATGAAGCACAGCAGCGCCACCTGTTGAGCGATTTACACGAAAAGGTACAAAACATCATTTCATGTCAAGGACTAACTGAATCTGAAGTTTGATGAAAATCCGTGCATTAGTTCTGGACATTGAGCTATTGTGGAAATCGTGAAAAATGCTGCATAGCAGCGCCACCTGTTGAGCGATTTACACCAAAACATAAACAGCACTAATTCATATCCAGGTATACCTGATTCTGAAATTTGTTGAAAACCGAAGTATTAGTTCTTGAGATAGAGCTATTGCGGAAATCTCAAAAAATGCAGCATAGCAGCGCCACCTGTTGAGCGATTTACATCACAAGAGGCAAAACGTCAATTCATGTCAAGCACTAACTTAATCTGAAGTTTTATCAAAATCCGTGCATTATTTCTTGAGACTGAGCTATTACGAAAATCGTGTAAATTCTACAAAATGCAGCATAGCAGCGCCATCTTTTGCGCGGTTTGCACCAAAACGTTACCAGCACCAATTCATATCAAGTATTAACGGAATCTGAAATTTTATAAAAATCCGTGCATTAGTTCTTGAGATAGAGCTTTTGCGGAAATCCTGAAAAATGCTACATAGCAGCGCCACCTGCAGGACGATTTACACCAAAAACTAATCAGCACTAATCTATATCAGGGACTACCGGAATATAAATTTTTATTAAATTCCGTGCATTAGTTCTTGAGATAGAGCGACCACAAAATTTGTGTCACATACAGACAGACAGACGGACGGACAGACAGACAGACAGACAGACAGACTCACAGACAGACATACAGACAGACTCACAGACAGACATTTTGTAAAAACATGTTTTTTGGAATCTCTGACCCATAAAACGTATAAATCCGTCGAAAACTGGAATTCGAAAATTTTCATGAAACCAATACTTTCTTCTTGTCAAGATAGAAGAAAGTAAAAAGCACGAATTTAACATATATGTAATCGAATAATTTAAATTTTTAGAGCCGAATTGGGAAAAATATGTGCTTTTAAATGTAATTTGTATGAAATAGAGTTGCTAGGCAGCTGTTAAAGTAAAAGAGAAAAAATAATCTATATATTGAAAACACAAGATAGCTCTTTTAGACATCTTCCTTGAACTTTCTACTGTACCAATTTTGCTAATAATTCTTTTTTTAAATAAAAACTGTTCATTTGTAGATGTCCTCGCACTAGCTATTTTTCTAAATATTTTCACTTTTATATTTTTAATTTAATTTGAAAAGATTTTTTGAAATTTCATCAAAATGGTAGCAATCGTATTATTTCCACTGTTGCAGAAAAAAAAGAAATATTGGGGTTTATTTATCCTTATTGATACCATTTACTCATTACAATTAAAAATAAATAAAAAAAAGCAATTTATCAAATTACAACGACCATTTGGAAAACGATTTTTTTGAAGACTAAAATTTAAGACATAAAAAATCGCACGGAGTTGATCATACATTACGTACGCCATGAATTAAACATTAATAGTGTTATTACACGTAAAAATTGCAAGCCAAAAATATCGCCTGCGACCCGTCAGATTTCATGAAACTTAAGTATTATCCACCTGAAACTTACGTAAATATCCAAGCATTTCATTGGCTGTTCGGGAAAAGGCTTTTCCATCGTCAGATTTCCAAGAAATCTGACGGCCAATTTTAAATGAAATTTCATTCTTAAACTTCTAAACATCCGATAATATTACTTTTTACACCGTCGGATAGAGAAAAAAATCTATTTTAAATGCAATTTGTTTGAAAGCTGTATCTCAATTTTTTTTCTGAGTTATTATTTTTTTTGTAGTTTTTATTACTTTTTTGTCAAAGTGGCAACAGAAAGTATCCATCGTTGTTGAATTTAAAGGGAAATACAGATTACTGTATAGACCAATCAGAAAACGAATAAATTGCAGATTAAACCAATGAAAACCGTCAGATATCCTTTTGATTTCCCATGCTGACGATAACCATTTTTCCAAATGGTTAATAACTTTATTGTAAGTCTGAACAGAAAATGACGTCACTATTTAAAAAACATTTCCGCTCATAAAGCTAATGTTACTATATATTTTCATTCGGCTGATACCGAATTTGAGACACTTGGCGTAATGCTTCAGTAAGTGCCATATTTAAAAGAAAACAATCCTTTTCTTTGATAAAACTATATATTTTTACACGAATACATCTAAAAGACATCAGTTTCTGGAATTTGTACTTCCGCGGTACTGAAATTAGACCCTCAAGCCAAAAGAATACATTTTCACATGCAAAGTTTTAGCTGACAAACGGAACTTCACGTTTGAAAATCTATCTATATTATAAAGGAAAAATATGTCCGTGCGTACGGCTGACGTCATTTTGAGAATGGCAACGCTTGACGATTAAATGTCGGATTTGCAATCTTTGCTACAGCAATTTTTATAATTTCTAAACATCGCGCATCTTCAATTTTTACAACCGTTATATAGGGAAAAAATCTACTTTCAAATGCAATTTTCTTTAAAACTTTATCTTATTTGATTTATTTATTATGTCTTTTTAAATAATTTTCAAGAATAATGTTTTTTTAATATATATCCATTGCGTACAGGCTCCATTACGGGATACGCCATTTGCACTTAAAATAATATAATTAATTCAGCATTTGTCTCTGACTAATTTTTTATAGCGAAATTAAAACTTCATCAATCTATTATATTAAAAAGTGACTGTCCATTTGCATTTCACAGCTGCTCCTCCTAGAATATGGAATGTTGGGTGATCACATTAACGCCAGTTATCCGCATTGGTCCGAGGATGTTAAACGTGGTCGTAGAATTTTAAAATTTGTTTAGTTTTCGAGATATAAATTTTTACGTTATTTTTGATGACATTTCTGTAATGATGAAAACTAAAATTGCTCCATTTATGTGGATAAAAGAGAGAAAAGGGAAAATGACAAGGATTATTAGGTATCATTGTTTGAAATCATTTTTAAATTGAAATTAACGTATATTTGAATAATTAGTGAGACAATGATTGTAGTTTTCAAGAAAATTTCACGAAATACGAACTCTCACATATTCAAGCTTTAGGAATCCGTTTATTTTAGAAACACAAATTCGACTCTCGACTGGAACATTGAGATAAATTCTGTTGACGTCAAAAGAAAAAAAAAGAACATCGTACGTTATTTTCATTTAATTTAAAGTCGTAAAGTAGATTTTCAACCATTGCCTTAAGATGGCTAATAAAACATTTCAGAAGCGGACATTAAAAATGCGAAAAAGCGAGAAAAAAAAAAAAGAAAAAAGTTTTAGCGAGAAAAAAAAATAATTCTTTAAATATTTATTTTAATTCATAAATATAAAATGCTTCTGAATAAATTCGTCCAAACAAATTCATTTTTGTATAAGTTGACCCAAATGACATCATATCTACGAACTCCGAAATTCAAAACAAAATCTTGGAAGAGCGAAAAGCTCTAGGCAAATAAAGTTATAGAATATGTGCATTTTTATTGGGAAAGTTTTGACTTAAATTGTAAATATAACCTATTATTTGAAATATTGTATTTAATAAAATTAATATTGCAATGGATTTCTAAAATTACAATAAAGTTAAGATTTCATTTTTCGAAAAAAGATTGAATGTCTCATGCAATTCAAAATCAACACAATGGGTTGCTACGCAACTAGTTTAAATAAAACTCAAAAATAGTTTCTTCCCAGTTTGATCATTTTAGCATACAGCAAAGTTTTGTTTCAAGGAAAATTGCAATTAATATAAAATCAAAAACTAGTTGGATGTTCCAATCCCGAAACTTTCTTTTATCTCATACATCTTAATATTTCAAAATGTATTTACAAATGTTTATATTTCAGTATTATTAGTTCAATGCTATAAACAATTTTGGACTTCTACACCATAGGTAATTCAAATATAAATAAGTGAAATGTAAATAAGTTACAAATCATTTGTTAAAATGGTGTATAATCTCTGTATCTCTGATTCCTGAAGAAGGCCACGTAGGTGTGCTGAAACCGTAGAATAGAGATTTTAGTGATTTTAATGTTTTAATCTGTATTAAATGTTTATACACCATTTTAGCAAATGATTTGTAGCTTATTTACATTTCACTTATTTATATTTGGTAGTTCAATGCTATTTGAACTTTGATTTTTATCTTAAATGTCTGTTTCCATAATTTAATCGCAGTAAAAACGTGTTAAATCGTATCGATCATGATATTTATTAAAGTCAATAGTTTTTTTAGCCCCCGGTACGGTATGCTGTTTCTATCTCTCAGCTTATTTTGTGTCGTCTAAAAACAACTAACGTTACCTGACAGAAGCTAGCCGTAAAACAAAGCAGTATGATTAAATACTTAATAGCAATTTTTTTAACTTCTAAGCATAGTACATTTTCAATATTTATACCATCGTACTGGGAAAAAAGTAGTTTTGAGTGCAATTTGTTTGAAAACTGCACCTCCATTTATTTTTGAAATATTAATTTTTTTGTAGTTTTTGGAGCCATTTGCTTAATATTGGCAACGAAAGTACTCCATTTCTGTTGAAAGTAAAAGAAAAATAGTTGTAAAATAGTAATTATATATTTTTGTTGCCATTTTTTCATAACAACCGAAAAAAATGTAATTAAAATACGTGCTATTTTGAAAATATATAAACGAATGATTACTGTTAAAACAGGGATCTATTATAAAGTATATTTAATTTTAAGTGTGTATATTAATGTTACAAACAAATGAAAGCCTATGAATCACAAGACAGCCTTTTTTTTGTCGAGTTTTCTTAATGACGGCATTTTTTTTTTTTTTGCAGCATTTGTGTATTATTTCGCGATAGTGTCGTCCTATGCATACTTTACTGTAGATGCTTAAGAGAGGATCATAAATGTGGAATTCTTAAGTGGATGCGAATGACGTCATTTTACATAAAATAAAAGCGTGTACTGTAAGTCTTAAAATTGAAATATGTTTTGCACTATTTATATATACATATGTTTTTTTTTTCATCGGGGACGTTACTAAATTCTGAAAAAGCAGAATTCATGCTTTCTAGTGTTTATCATTATTCTGTTGCACATCAGCTACTTGCGAATAGCCGGCTTAGCAGAATCCGAAGTTCCCGCCGCTTCACCAACCACCGATGTACCGCTGAACTACGAAAAATCGAGAAAATTATACAGAAGTCGCTATTACAGCTTCCCCTTCCATATGAATATTTCCAAATTCAAGAGGAAATTCCATAGGAATATTTCCAAATCTTGCCATAGCCAAAACATATATATATAATTTGGTTCAATTCTATGCATAACTTCATACACTTTTTGAAGGCACAATAAAGAAAATGGCAGAAAAATTGCTATTACAGCGCCCCCTTCCGGCAGAATATTTCCAAATTAAAGGAGGACCTGCAGGCCATAGCCAAAAGCTTGCACAAAAAAATTTGGCTCAGTGGAATACATAACCTCATGTACTTTTCTATGGTATGATGGCGAGACACGGACAGGCAGACATTTTGAATAAACGTGTATTTTGGGATCTCAGACGCCTTAAACATGTAAATCTGTCGAAAACCGGGAATCGAAAAAAATTTCGATTACAATTCTTTATTCTATTGAAAATAGAAGAAAGTAAAAAGAAGTATTAATCTTTGGTATTTTTGTCTTCCCATTTCTTCGTCAACTATATATTGACTGCCAGAGGAAAAATGTGCAAGTATTTTTGGCCTTCACTTGTCAGTTATAATAAGCATAAAAATTTGTGCTGAAAGATTGCTTCAAATTAAGTTAGATATGTGACGTCAGCATGTCTCTTTTTTAACTCTTTTACTTAGATTGATTTTTCTATTTTATTCGTATATCGCAAGCAATATTTAACATGGTTATCTTGAACTATTTTATTTAAAAGCGTCTATACGTAACACTATTACTGGTGATAAGGAAATACATTGTAGGATTTTGGTTAAAAGTGTTTCTAATTTCCATTTATTTGTCTTATATTTGCTTCTCATCCAATTCTATAATTTTTAAGAGAACAGCAAGAATTGAAATATCATCCAATTTAATATACGATGGAAAGGTAATTTAGAAAATAAAAGGATTAAAATAGCATAAAACACTAAACTGAGAGTTTCCGCCAAGGTATAACTCATACACTAGATTTTATTATCATACATAAAAAAAAAAATTATTTCGGAAATTAGGCGTTCGATATCTTTTCTTATAAGATTCACGAAGACTTAGAACATGCAAACCTGTTTATTTAATCCTGTAAATAAATATAAATTTAACTTTTCACGAATTCTTAAAAAAGAAGGAAATACAATTGAATTCGGAACACACAGAAATAATAGACCTAATTAAAAATTTTTATTCATTAAATTATCTAGATACTAAAATTGACATAATATCAGTAAGTTAAACTCAAGTATTCACTGATTTACTAATTTTAATTACTAAAAGGTGTAAATTAACACTTTAACTGTTTACATGTTTCATCTCTACCTGAGTGATTTTCAAAACAAATAAATAAAAATATTCTAACGGACGGAAGTTATTAAAGGAAAATTGAATGATGGCGTTTCATAGACAGTGCAATTTTAAAATATTTTTATTTATTAGTTTTGAAAAAGACTTGGATAGAGTTGAGACATGTAAACAGACGAATAAACCTATATTTACTATTCTTAAAGTTTTAATTTACACATTTTAGAAATTAAAATTTGCATATTATTACAAGGTGTTAATTTGCTAGATACTTAAATATTCAGTCTTTTCTTCGTGTTTGTTATTTTCATTAGATAAATTCACGGTACTGAAGTCAAAGCCTCTAAAAAAGTATTAATTTCAAAGGACATGAACGACGTGCAGCAATGTAACTGATCACTCACTTTTTTTTCACTGTAAAGCTTGGCGAATATTTCATTAGTAAACTAAATTTTCAAGCAATTGATTTCACATGTCCTTTTCATTTTCACAGGGAAATAAACAGGGCTGTCACTGACGACTATATTTTAATTCAATCTCGCACTACTTCCTCAAAACAAAAATATTTTTAATATATATTGACAACATATACAAGAGAAATATAAAAGAAAATTTATTTTGTAAAAATAGTAGTGCGAATATAATATAAAAATAGTCGTTAGTGGTAGCTCTGAATAAGCGACGTGGAAAGGCTGGTTAATATGGCCTAGTGTCTGAATTTACAGATAGAAAAGGCTCGATACTTTCTATGACTCAGTGTACTTATAAATCTTACAAACGGCCAATATTTGAAACGTCCTTGTCTTCCCTTCTTTCCCCCATTCTTTCAAGACCTCAAGACATTCTTTCCGTTTTCTTGGTTGGAGGATTGAAATTCTGTCTGGTAAAACTGCCAAATTACTACATTTTGACAAACGGTTGTGATATAAAAAATACTACCGCAGATAGAAATCTGTGTTCGATAAGAAAGGGATTTCTTTAATATTTTTTCCTGTTTTTCGCCAAAAATCACATTGAAAAGATTGTATTTCGCTAGTATTAGCCATGAGCCTGATTTTGCAGTTCACAAAAAACGTGAAAATCTTTATGTAGTTTAAGTGATGAACCTTTCTTAACGTTAAAATAGTTCGTTTTAACCATGTCCTCGTTTTAGCAGTGCTCGTATTAAACGAGTGCGACGGTATTTCATAGAAAGGAATATATATATTTTTTAAATACTAAATTAGAATTCTAACGTATATATGTATATATATATATATCAAAATTCTAATAAATTTTAATCGCTAATTCCGTTAAAAAATTGTTTTTGAAAACTCAGATTAGAAATTTTTAAAATGACGTTAAAGGAAAGATTATTTTTCATAAAACATATGATGATTTTATATAAATAAAAAAAGAAATTACGGAATATCGGAAAGCACAACGATAATCTTTAGATTCAATGAGAAAAGACATTAAAAAATTGACCTGGCTGCTAATCAATAAGCATATGTTTTAAATTATAGTTATTGAATAAGAAACTATGAAATAATTTTAAACTATCTGAACTCAATTACATGGTAAATGAAATAATTCAATTATATTTTGAATAATATGTTACATATGTATTATATAGTATATATCAGATAGCTTGACATACAATACTTCATATACTGCTGGACAATATTAAAATTGCGGTACCATGAAGAAGATACGTAAGAAATGGAACTTTTGCAGGAAAGTTGTAGCATGCTGAGGTTTACAAATGTTCAATATTTCAAACCATTTTCACAAAGCTGGTTCGAGGATCGCCTCTTATAATCTGTGTAAAAGAAAAGATCGTCAAGCGCAATATGCAAATCGCATTAGCACTTTGGCTGCTTCTGTAAAGATTTTGTTATTTCTCGTGTAAAACGGAGGAACGCGATCAAATATGTCACAGGTCATTTTTTTTCTTTTTTATTGCTTATTAAGTTGTCTCTTGATTATAGCTGAAGAAACAAAAAATATTGACATAAATATTGATTTATATAAATAAATTAAGAAAATTATTAGAACAAATTAAAAATACAAATTAACGGTCACGTGCGAGTATTGCTCGCGCTCAGATGGTTCCGTACAAAAAATATTTTAAATATTAACTGTATCTCTCTATTCTAAAAAAAGGCAACTACTGCTGTCACCGCCGCCGGTTTTGAATTTTTTGTGACCGGAGGTCTTTCTTCGTTAATATTAAGAAAAATAATGCATACAAAAATATGAAAATCGGTAGTATTATACAGAAATGTTTGATAAACACGCTGATGCAGACAGTTCTCAAATCGAAGAATTATTTTAAGATATATTTAATGCTAAAGTTGGACAAAATCGTTCCACTAAAAAAGTTTTATAGGAGGAAAAACTATTAATGGGAATTTAATCATTTTTAGATCATTTTATACGTTTGAAGTTCCCGGTGTGCAGACTGTATTTCTTTTTTTTTAATTTGACTTATTTTTTGAGGTTTTATTTCTATTTTAAATTCAAATTTTCAGCATTTCTAGAGATATTTTGTACATTACTTTAGAAAATGGTATTAATTTAAACTGTTGCCAAATGTATAAAAAGCGCAAACAATAATGTTTGCTTCAAATTAAAAATTTATATTTACGTGACTATTATAAACAGAAAAAGCCATTTGGAATTAGAATTAAATAATTATGTGTAAAAAGCAGGAACTTATTAAAAATTACGTCATAAAAACTACACACGTGAATTTTAAAAGAGAAAGGATATTGTAAAATAACAAATTCCTTAACATGCGTTAAAAGTCTTAAATAGGAGAAATTACGTCATATTTGCGTCACATTACAGTTATTACATAAATTGAACACCAAATAATATTGCAAAACAGTTTAAATTCAGAAATTGCGCTAGACATTTATTTGATATTTTGAGATGATCTTTTCAACTATTTTTGCTAGGAAAGCGCAAATAATATTTCATTTCTAACAAAAGTATTTTCATGTGAATATTTAAAAGAGAAAAAAATAGCTTGATCAAAATTACGTCAGATTAAAAACGATTAATTTAAAATGTCTCATTTAAAAGAACCTTCTTTTCGCTTTGTTAAAAAATACCAGGAGACAAAGATTCTGTTTACTTAATTCCTTTTATATTAGCTTATTTTAAAATGTTTAACTTATTTTACTTAATCCAAGACGAAAACAGCGATTGTATCTTTGGTACTACTTAGTTATCCTGTCGACCAAAAATCTATCATTCGCCAAACTATAAAATTAAATGCCAATAATGGTTGATCGTAAATGTCACATTAACTTGACTTTAAGCAAGTTACACGTGTCTACGTCATCAAGTTATTTTTATTTCGACGTTTTATTTGTGTTTTTATTAATGTTGTACTAATTTATTTGTTCTTTCGTTATTTAAAGTAAAAATTATGTCAATTTGTATAATTTGGCGAGTGGTTTGGCGATTTATATAATTTGGCGAAATTGGTCGACGGGATAATCAAGTAGTATCGCAGCGGATTTTGCGTTAAAATTCCCCAATCAAAGAGAAATGAATAGAAATCCGTTTATAGGGAGATCGCCACTGTTTTTTAAATTATAATTTAATCTTTCGAAATATTTTTAAAGCCGATCAAATTAGCGTGCATTTAGTATCTACGGTGTCTGGACGGGGGTTGACGAGCGTAGCTCGTAGGGGGCAGAGCCCCCTATTTATTAAAAATAAAACGGCACAAAAAGAATAAGACTTTGTAAAAAACTACACAACATTTGGTGAGAGTACAGCTGTATATACTAGGAAAGTATGGATGGCTATACCATAAAAATTCAAAGAGATATGAAGCCTATATAATATCAAATATTGCTATTTTGTATAAATAATATCTAAATATTATGCCACTCTGTTTATGATGAACTTATTTCGGCACTGACAATAAAAGTAATGCATATTGAAACTTCATTTGGCATTTCATAAAACTAAATTCAGCGTTGTAAAAATCTTTTCGTTTTACAGTGTAGCTATAACCATGTTCAAAGTTTAAACTTGACATGTGCTAAACGCGTGACGAAAGGAGTTCGCAACGCCGCCGCCGCCTTGGGCCGTGCCGCGGTTTTCCATATAGGTTTTTAATTAACTTTTAAAGTCGCGGAGGTGTATTGAGAGATTGACTCAATGCAAACTAATCGCGAATCCCATAGTATTTATGTGATTAATTCTAATTAAATTAGACTGTTTTTAGGTAGATTTCGCAAGAAATACTACCTATTGTAATCTCCCCTATGTTGGAATTTATGAAAAATTATTGCAGATCTGCTCTAATCATGACCCCTGGAACCCAAAACTATAAATATATGTATATATATATATATATATATACACACAAATATATACATATCACTTTTTTATGGACGCGGTAAATTCCGTAATTCTGCACAAATCTCTACCAAACTGATACACATCAAATCAGTTTAAAGTTATTATTACTTTTAAGAAAAGGGCCAAAAATTATGTACCACAGATTTTTGATAAAATTAAAAATGGGCTCAAGGAGCAAACAAATAAGGTTTTAGGGATAAAAAAAATGGCATAACTTTGTCAATTCTTAAGATACCAAATTCACTTAAGCTTATTCTAAATCTTCATAATATTATCTACAACTTTTATATTGACAATATTTTGATAAATCCAACTTTTACGAAAAAAAAAATAAATATATAAGAGGGGGGAGGGGGTTGAAAAAGTAAAAAATAATAATTCCTTCAATTCACAAGATATCCAATCCGCTTAGATTTATTGTACATCTTCTCAATACTATCTACAATTTTCATATTGATAAGTTTTGATAGGATAAACTCTTACACCAAAAACAAAATAAACAGAAATAGGTGTTGACGAAAAAAAAATTATCGTATTAAGGGTGTACTCAAATCCAAACGGCTTATTTTCTGACTCATTTTTAAATTCAATTTTGCTCTTAAACGCATCCAGTTGGCAGGTTCTGTTATTCAGAAACTGTATAATGTCCGGTATTGGCCGACTTTTTGATAAAGGCGGACTATATTTTTTAAATTGTGGTCAAAGTGAGCATTTTTAACTGAATTTCCCGAAGCGATGATGCTGGAAACGAAAAAAAAAAAGGGTCGTACTGAGAAAATAATTGTTTGTAAATCAAGTTCTAATTAATTGAATGAAAAATATAAAGACAGGTAGCTTATAAATGTCTTTAAAAATCACGTCAGCACGTTTCATGTTTTTATTTTAAAAATCAGCTTGAAAATGAGTCAGAAAGTTTGGAGTTGTTGAACGTGGAAAAATACTTTTTTGAAAACCGTCTTAATATGATTCTGATAAAACCAGCTCTTATAGAAAAATGAAATTAAAAATTCGTCAAAAGCGGCCAGATAAAAATTGCTAAACTGGGTTTAACTCTAATCTTGATTTAATTTTTGCTGGTGAAATTAGTACTTAACTTCGAAATCTACCTCTGCCTGTAAGCCGAGCCAACAGGAATTTTTAACAGTTTGAATTTTATTGATTTCATACAGCTACTGGACATTGCATTACACAAATATATCATGTAAGTTGTTATCTGAGCTTTAAAATCTGATGGTACTCGTACATAGAGTAAGCCGCCCCTGTCATTATGCATGTCCAAAACGTCCGTGTCTTTAAGGGTTAATATCTCGGTTAATTATCGACGATTGTTTTTCGAAAATCATTATCAACAATGTTTCTATACTTCTGCTACGATAGGTACCTCCAGCGCTCCTCAACACCTTTGCTGAATGCCTGCAAATCGAAATTTGTGTGTAACGGAAAAATGCGCTTTTTTCAAAAACTATGTGAACTAGGGTAATCGTTATAGTTTTCCTGCAAGTTTTGAGTTAACGTCTACTATCTTTAATCTTTTGATAATTTTAGTTTCAAAAGATTCGGAAATAGAAGAGGGAACACATTTTTGCACTACATTTTCAATGATATATCTGAAAGTATAATACCTAAAATTAAAAGACATATATTTATCAGTTCAGCGTTACGAAAGTTTTCACACGATATACAAAGAAAAGACTATTTTTAAACTACACTATAAAGAGTATTTTTTTTTTCAAGTAACTTAATTAGCCCCTCTACATTTTTCCTAAATATATTTGTGAATGTTTAATAATCTCTAAATATGTGGGTCAATAGTCTTTATTACTTCCCCCAATTTGAACTTTCCACGTTCCATAGTTTACGAGTAAAATGGCTGTGACAGACTGACAGACAGACACGGGAGTGATCTTATAAGGGTTCCGTTTTCACTTTTTAAGCACGGAACCCTAAAAAATGATCCTATTTTTTGTTATAATTCGGGAAAAAATTGTGTGTGTTTATCAGGATTAGCTTGTAGAAAATTTCCTATTTTTCGAATTAAAAAGAAAAATAATCCGATCTAAATCCCTTAAGGTGGCCTGACTACCTTTAAAATGTAATTTTCGGTCAAAAATCAGATTTTCTATATTTGGATTAATATTAAAACATGGCATTTTAGCTTTCTAAATCAGTTTGAATTTTGTTTAGCTATCTTGTATTCTAATCTTGTTTCTACCTTTAAAACCTTAAAAATCAATTTTTTATTTTTTGCAAATTTCACTTTAAATATTATTCAAGAGTACATTATATGCATTATGGCAAGCATTTATCACAAAAAAATGAAAAAAAAAATTATTTTTGAGAAAAAAATGGAATTTTACGCGTCATCTTAGAAATCTTCGAAATGCGCCTTGCGCGTTCCATATCAATGAAAATCCCCAATATTTTTTATAAAAGTTTGGTCTATATATATAAATAAAGCTGTGCATTCAATTTTTTTTTAAATTTTTATATTCAAATATATAAAATTCGATGCACAGTTTTATTTATATATATAAACCAAACTTTTATATAAAAAAAAACATTGGGGATTTTCATTGATATGGAATGCGCAAGCCGCATTTCGAAGATTTCTAAGACGAAGCGTAAAATTCCATTTTTTTCTCAAAAACAAATTTTGATAAATGCTTGCCATAATGCATATAATGTACCCTTGAATAATATGTAAAGCGAAATTTATAAAAAATAAAAAATTGATTTTTAAGGTTTTAAAGGTCCCTTGTCCCCTTGCTTAAAACTTGAGTTACAGGCATTTTAATGTTAGTCAATTTTTTAAACTAAAATTAGCCCTCTGCTACCGAAGTAACCGTAAATATTTGCACATAAACAAAGAATGTAAACAAACTAATGTAAATAACATAGATGGTGAACTTTATAAATCAGGAGCTTTTTTAAATTAGGTTTTTCATGTAATAGGTAAAATTTGGTTCTAATTACATTTTCTGCTTTTTCTCAAAATGAGATTTTTAACATTTTGCTTTATTGCAAAACATCATAACTCGAAAAATAATAATTGTGACGTTATGAAACTTACTCAAAAATACTTATACAAAAATACTCTAAAGGAGTTTAGTTAGGTAATGTGCCTCTACTATAATTACAGTTAGTTATTTTTTCATATTTTAGTTAATACAAGTTATGAATTGTCATATATTTTCTTGATTTTTCTGTATGCAAAAACATTAACTGCTGTATTTTTATTAATAACTCAGTACCTCAAGAAAGTTTCATTAATCATAATAAATTTTACAGAATAAAAATGTCTTCATCTAACCCATTAACGACGAAATTTCTTTACATTATTTTAGTTCTTCGACAACAGTTTTTTAAACACTGTAATTTTGAATCATTTAATCGCTCAAAATTTGAGATTAATTGAAAAATTTCCAAACTAAAATACTGGTATTCAAATTTTAAAGTTTTGTTCACCTTACAAGGCAAGTTTTCTTGACAATCAGCTTTAACCCTTAAATGCCTGGTGTTGCTTTTTGGCAACATACCCAATTTAGGCTCTAAAATACTATTAGAATAATATTGAAGCTATAATGCCTAATGTTGCCAATAAAATACATTCTGAAAATATTATTAAATCGATTTTCAACATCTAGATGGTGACACCTGTGCTGTTTAAGAATAAAGATAAATTTATTTTTTCAAATGTTACTACTTGTTCTTTTTGTTTTGTTTGGAAGCTTGCGAAATACCCTATTTTGACCTGCAGTGAGCAAGTAAAATTTATTTCTTATTATAGTTCCTAAAATTCCTGTGTGTTTAATATTATAGAATTTTATCAAGGGAAATTATTTTTTCAATTAAACACCAGTGTTGCCGATTAGTAACAAACTGTTTTTTAACCGTAAACTATACTTAAAACAAAATACGATTTTTTTAAGTATTTTTCCCATGATTTATTTAAAAAATGAAAGCCGAAAAACATTATTACAATGATTTTTGAAAAATCAGGCATTTAAGGGTTAATGTGTTAAATTTGAGTTTTGATGTTTTGCAAAACATTTTATAGAAATTTTTACGTATGTTTTGAGTTTTAAAATCAAAATATTTTAAAAATATACATATTTTTACATGTCATTCACAATTATAACATAATGCACATCAGTAGGATATTTTTCAAATATTAAAAAAAAATCCATTTCGAAGGTAGGCAAGCACCTGAAATTTTTTTTAATTTACCGTGCTAGCAAAACCACTGAAAAGTAGCGTTTCAAGATAATTGAGTATACATTTTTGTCTTAGTAGGTATCGTATGTCCGCACAGTTGAACGTTTTCTGAATTTCCCATCGGAGAATCTGTATGACAATCTTAAAAGTTCAAACATGGAAAAAAGTAATAATAAATACATTTTTCGTCAATTCAAATATTTCTAACCCAGTTAAACAGCAAAGAACTATTTTGCGTTTTTAAGATGCGTTTGTAATTATATAAATATGTAACACCTATAGCCGTTGTCTGGTCCATCCGTCTGTCTGTCTTTCTTTCTGTCCTCATATAACAGCGCAAAAACTACCAAGCCAAATAGTTTGAAATTTAATATATATAATTGTTGTAGAATTTTGTCGAGTCGTTTCAAATTTTATGAAAATCGAATCAAAACTTAAAATGATATTATTAAAAGTTTCCTTCATTCTATTAAACCCTATCATACGTAATTAATTCAGTGATATCCCATAATAGGTAATGATTCTAGGTTGTCATGGTGATTACGTTCCATTTAAGATGGACACATATTACTTCCGTATTACTGAATTTAATATATAGAATAGTAATAAATTTCGTATTCATGCATTTTTGTATAAGAGTGCAACAGCTATTGCCCCACGATCTGAATATTTATAAAACAAGTTATAGTTCGAACGCACCTAATTTGCCACGTTTGACGTACAATTTCAGACTTGTTAAAATATTCATTTTATCATGTATACACTTATTTGCAGGAATAAGTCAAAAATTTTATATATGACCGCCTAGCATGTTTAAAATGAGCAATATTGGTACTTAAAGCTGGTGTAACAATGAAAGGATGACACAAAACACTCTTTTGAAAAAAAAAAAAAAAAAAACAAAAAAAAAACACTTACAGTAAAATATGCCTAGTGGCGTGCAATGTCAATATTAGTAAAAACAATTGTAAGAAACAAAACAATCCCTTGAAGTCTTTGTTTCATAAAATATACCAATTGATAAAAGAAAAATATATATTGACATTATTATATATTCAGATTCAAAGCATATTTCAGCATAATATATAATTAATGTGTATGATACACTAACATAATGCTTAAAAATAGTTTCTGTTTCAGGGTACGCAATTTCAGATTTACTTATAAAAAAAGCATTCGAAAATGCTACTTCTATTTTAAGACGTGATACTAAACACAGATACGTTTGATAAAATTATATATATTTTTAATAATACTTACAGTTATTATGCAGAAATTCTTTTCTTTTCATTAAATATAAATGCCTCTATTCATTTCGCGAGTTATAAAAAGAAATTAAGCTACATCTAGATAATAATTTTGGTATTATCATTTAAAACTGATAATCTTTTTTGAAATGCATACAGGAAAAGTAATATATTTTATCTCTTCTAAACATTTCTAAAATCATTTATTATTATTAATATTGTAGATAGCATCGCAGTCGTTTAAATTATTAATAACATTTAACCATTTTTTCAATATTTTTTTCTATTCCTTCTTTTAGGCTATTTCTTCCCCAAGCAGGATGAAGAATTTTAACCTAATTAGAGATATTGTTTTAAAACAATATACCTTAAAGATAAAAATGACTTTTTTAAATAAAAATATTTCAAACAAAAAAATATTAGTTTAATGGAAAATTTAGTTATAAGTAATGAATGTTTTATTATCATTCTGTAGCTACAGGAAGAAAATGACATCAGCTATTACATTTTCATTTTCCTTCTTTATTATCTGCAATTGCAAAAAATGGATTTTTTACTCACATGAATATTTAGGTGTGTTTAATTCATGTTATGCGTATGTAAATTCATCAGCCAAAATATGTAACGACATTTCTTTTAAAGTATTTGATTTTTACACTGAAGTATAAACTGTTAAAAATATCCCTGTAAAATTACGGGCAGAGGAAGGCAGAAGAGATTCCAGTCATACCACGTAACAAGATAAAGTAAAAAAACTAAAACCCAACTACGACAAAAAACTACGCTGAAAGTAAATTTGGTGACAAACTTTATAGCTCACAACCAACAGAATATCAAGATCAAGACCCTTCTAATGGCACTGCAGTGGTCTTATTCTGATTACTAAGTACCAAAGAAATTAAGAACGAAAAGATGTGAATTATATGCAATTAGCCCATAAATGCAAGTAAAGTCACAAGCAAATGCTAGTAATATATATATATTCGAAATGTACAAGTGAAGCGCTTTAAAATGATACCAAACACGGCATATCTAGCTTAACTTTATTTTTTTACTCTGTATATTTTGTCCGCTAGAAGGCGCCACATTGAATTTGGTGAAAATCTATATAGCCTATAACCAGCGGACAATTAAGACGCTTCTAATGATATGTCATTTGTCGAATTCTGATTAGTGGTTTAGAAGTTACGAGGGAACAGATGAACATACATACATACATACATACATACATACATACATACATACATACATAGCCTGTCAAAATCATAACCCTCCTTTGGCTTTGCCGTAGTCGGGTAAAAAAAATCCATGCCCATCATTTTGTGCAACCCGTAATTTTACGGAGCAAAGATATAATGCACTTTAAAACACAATAACACTTTACTTACTGTTCTGTAGCACGTAGCACGTTAGATAATCATCATAGAATCGCTTTTTTGGCGGGTTAAAAAATGTGTTACGGTCGCGGTTAAGTGACATTATTTTTCGAAATACGACTAAAATGTAGGTTTACACCCTAGCGGAGGAAAATGTATGGGGTCGTACAATATTTTTTTAGTGGATCAGACCGTTTTTCATCAAATAAGGCTGTTGCCCGTGAAAATTGAAGAGCAAACGCTCATAAATTTACAGTTTTTTCTGAGAGTGTACGAACGGCCATAAAACTTAAATATGATGTTGTGGTGAGTTACAACAGCATGTGTTTTTATGGATATTATTATATACAACATTCACAGCTCTATTATGTAACTGCAAAAAACTGGTTACATTACGACCTTATGTGAGCAATCAAACAACATTAAATAAGTAACTTAACTAACATTACAATAAGTTTAATTATTTATCTAACTTAAGTCTAATGATTTATCACAAAGATACAGAAAGACTAATTATTACTCATAACAGAAACAATTAGACAAAACACAGAAGATAAATCCACTCCTTCTTTAGCTTTAGCAAAATTATAATAGCTCTCTTTATGTAGATTGGCCTACCGTTATTCAAGCATCGGTTTCTTAATTTTTACTTTCGTTTTTAAGTTCTTTTCTTTTTCTCAGTTTATTCCCCGTAGGATATTCGGTCGTACCCTAAAACAAAATATATTGAAAAACAAGCAATAAAAATTTACCTATAAATGTTGGCAACATGTTATCTGTGAGAAATCAATCTTTTTTAATATCTACTCTCTCTATATAAAATCCTAATGAAACGGATTTATGAAGTGACATTATGAAACGATTTTATGAAACGACTATATGAAATAACTTGATGAAACGATTTTATGAAACGGCTGATTAAACAACTGATTATGTTTCACGGCGATTTCTCCCAAAATATGGAATATTATGCGATAAAATTAACGCTAAAAATCCGCATTGATTCGCAGATCTCAAAACTGGTATCAGAATTTTAAAATTCGAAATAGTTTTCGAGATATTAATTTTTTTTTCTAAATTAAAAAACTTTTCTCTAATGATGGGAACTCAAATTTTCATCATAACAGATATATTTGTTTTTCATATTTTAGAAAAGGTTATTATTTTAAACTAATTTGTCGACCAGTTTGGCCTCCCTTAAATGTATGCTAAGAAATGTCTCATGTTACTTTTATTCATAATTCAATTTACTTGAATAATCTTTCGCCAAATCGAAAGATTCTGATAGAGAAATCAAGAACACGGTATTTTTATCTTAGCGCGACTCAGGTGATAAATCGCCAACAATTACTCCCGTCGGATTTTTTTTCATCATCATTTTATTTAATACAAAACTTTCATTTAAAACTGAAACATTTAAAATTAATGGCTTTCACTTCTTTCTTTATTTTTAAACGAAATGAAAAGAAAAATATTAGGCACAGATGTCATACGCACTGGGGTATTGGTGCCAAAATGGCGTTATTTTGCCTGACATGGTAACCCGGCTATTGTTGCATATTTATTAATAAATGTTTATTTACATTTATTTTCTTTTTATTTAAAAGAAAATGTTATAAATTGTTTTGTTCTATAGTTATTAATTAAGCCTTTTTTTATTTATTGTTGTCTTATTTTAAAAATAATATAAAATAATTTAAAATGCATATGTAACTGGTATTCGAAAACGAGCTTTTCGCCAAATTGTCGTAAAAAATTCACGCCGAACCCGGTGCGTATACGACATATGTGCCAAATATTAAATAATACAAACATCATGACTTTTAATTTCAACTTCAAAGCAATGTTTTTATGGTACTACTTAGTTATCCCGTCGAGCAATTTCGCCAAAATTATATAAATCGCCAAACCAATCACCAAGTTATACAAATTGACATAATATTTATTTTAAATAACGAAAGAACAAATATATTAGTATAACATTAATAAAAATACAAATGAAACATCCAAATAAAAATCACTTGATGTTGTAAACACGTGTAACTTCCTTAAAGTCAAGTGAATGTGACATTTACTATCAACCATTATTGGCATTTAATCTTATAGTTTGGCGATAGATTTTTGGTGAATGGGATAACCAAGTAGTACTGTTTTATTTTACCACTCGAAAAATAAAAAAATGCTAACTGGAGAGTTAAAAAACCTATTAGCGAGATTTGCATCAGGCTAACATAAAAGTACCAAGAATTCTTTGATATCATGGCAACTTTTATGTAGTTTTATTCGAAAAAATATATTTGATTCTTTAATCAAAATGGAAACCTTTCTTATGAAAAATGAAGGGATCCGCACGTAATTGTTTATGGCAGTTACATGACTTGGAGTATTATAATATAAGTGAAATGATGGCGATAGAATAATATTTGGCAACTTATCACCTATGGCTGGCTAACATTAAAGTACCAAAAGGGCCGCCTGGAATATAAAAAATGAAGGGATCCGCCCGGAATATTGATGATAGTCACATGACTTAGGCTATTATTATAGAGATTGTTTTCTATTCTAAAAACAGCGCAAAGAATAATATTTACTAGCGATTAAAAAATTATTCACACGTGACTATTTAAAACAGAAAAGAACTTTAAAATTACTATTAAATGAGTATGTGTTAAAAGCAGGAAAATATGGAAAATTTTGTCTTAAAATTGTATTTGCACGTGAATATTAAAAGAGAAAGGAAACTTTAAAATAATAAATGCATTAATACGTGTTTAACCCTTTTAGGAGCAAGGTACTTCTTTTCGTAAAATGTTGAATTCAGTGAATGGCACCAGAATTTACAAACAAATTTCGAAATACGAAAATGCTTTTGTTCACTTACATAATAAAAGGAAAATTTTCATTCTAATATTCAGGAGCAAATGTGGCATTTAAGAATTAAAATTAAGTGGTCCAAAATTGAACCACCGCCTTGTATTGTCAATCGTTTTATAACGCTGCTAAAAATACCGGGAGGCAAAGACTCTACTTAATTCATTTTATTTTAGCTTCTTTTCAAATGTTTAACTGATCTTCTTTAATCAAACACGGAAACAGCCATTGGAAGTCTTAGCAGCAAATGATTCGGCCTTTTTTCGCAATCAAAGGGAAATGAATGGAAACCCGCTACAGGTTTTTTCATTATAATTCAATCTTATCTTTTCTTTTTAAAACCGATCAGATTAGCCTGCTTTTATACTCTGCGGTGTCTGAACGGGGGTTGGCGAGCGTAGCTTGCAGGGGACAAAGCCCCCTAGCACTCTGTATAATAATATACGCAGTTTTGTCAACTTGAAGTACGTTTATATATAAGTATTCTGAAAACTAGTTATGCACCGGTCATAGATTACTTCTTAATACTAATAGCACATTCTAAGAAATGTCATCTTTTCATCTAATAAAATGAGATATCTTAACAATTTAAAAACACATCACGCTGGAAAAATCCATTACCAGAAGTTGAAGGGTTCGCTGCAAAAAGAAGTTTGCTCCATTTTTGACATTTTTTAGATGTCCATTTTCTTGTTTAAACTCTTACCTCTGACACTCCGAATAATACCCTGAACACTCTGGCCTCACAAATATTTTTAAATTGCATGATAATCTAAATATATTTTCAAGGGTTAGAGCATGGACAGACAGACGACAGAGAAACCTAAATTCTAAACACTTTCAACTCTATTGGAAAATGTTAAAAAATCATAAAATAATCTTTCTAAGGTCATTGTGCATAAATGTGATCATTTCTAAATGCGAGAAAGCTCTTGTACTTAAAATCTTAACGCAAGAATAGTTTATAAATGGGTTAATCCATTTCAAGTGGTCCAACACTGGTTGCTCGACCATTTAAAAATTTTTTTTTCGAAATAAGAATAAAATTTTCGAAAGAAGGGCAGAGAGATGTGGTTCGGATTTCGCTGAGGGTGCTAGAATAAAAATTTTTTTGTACAACCACCCTAACATGATGGAAGTTCAAAATGACTATCTATATTATAAAGGACAAATATATCTGTGCGTAACGCATACGTCATTTTGCGAATGGCAACACTTTGAAATTTGAAATAAAATTTCGTCTATATTATGAAGGACAAACATATTTGTGTGTAACGCATACGTCATTTTGCGAATGGCAACACTTTGAAATGTGAAATAAAATTTCGGGTTTGCAATTTTCTCTACTGCAAATTTTTAAAGTTCGAAACATCGCACATTTTAAATTTTTACACCGTCGTATGAGGAAAAAATGCTCTTTTAAATGCAATTTGTTTGAAAGCTGTATCTCAATTTATTTTTGAGATATTAATTTTTTTGTAGTTTTTAATACCCTTTTTCTACATGGCAACAAAAACATCCCATTTCTATTGAAAGTAAAAGTAAAGGGAAAATAGTCAAAAATAGGAGATTACTGTATCTTTTTGTTGCCATTTTCTCATTAAACCTGAAAAAAAAGTTGATATTAAAATACGGCCTATGTCAAGAATATTGTCTGTTATTCCGCGGTAATGACGTCATATGCATACTTTCCTATAGACGAAGTTTAAGGCTGGATTGTAAAAGTGGATTGCTTTAGCGGATGCAAATGACGCCATTTTATAAAAAAGCGTGCTTTTTAACTCTTAAAACTGAATTATGGTTTGTAGGAGTGCGTTATTTTCATTGCCCAGTTGCTTTGAAATTCTACTCTTTTGAAAATAATGTAATCGAAATCACACACTGATAAAACGCAGTGTTTTACAAAAATTTAGAGTGTCTTTATAAAAGAGAAGTGACATGCAAATAATAGCGATTTATATTACAGAAATTGATGATTCTCGCCTGGATGGATTTGCTTCGCCGAGTTAGACAAGCAAACAAGTAATTCGAGGTTTAAAATAATATCACGTTCCCCAAGTTTTTGTTCAAAATTCTGACTACTGATAAAATTTATTTCTATCCTTTAAAGTTGTTAATGTAATTTTGTCAAAATAACATGATTTGCTTAATTTAATTTTTCATAATTTTATATAATTAATATATTTAAAACACAAGTGTGTTTTTTAGTCATCTGCTCTGATCTTTCTGCTGAACCAATTTTACTAATATATATATATATTTTAACTGAAAGCAGTTCATTTGTAGATGTGATCGCACTATCTATTTTTTTTTAATATTTCCACTTTTCTATTTTAATTTTAAAAGCATTTTGTGAAATTTCTTCAAAATGGTGAAAATTAGATAGCTTTCATTATTGTAGGCAAGAGAGAAATAATGAAGTTTATTTATCTTAATTCATGCCATTTTTTGATAAAAGTTCAAAATTGTTGATAAAAATTGTTTTATAGGGCTTAGTTTATAGGGGAATTTTTCCTCATAAATTTTCTATATTGTTTTTCCTTCTGCATGTGTACTGATACTAAGTTTCAGACACTAGGCGAAATGGTTATTTAAGTGAAAAAGAAGTCATATTTAAAAGAAAACGATCATTTTCTTAGGTAAAACATTGATTAGCATTTGTTTCTGACTATTTTTGCATAACAAAATTAATACTTCCGTTAAAAACAAATAAAAGAATAATATTGAAAAAAGACCAATATGACATATTTGTGAAAGTCAAATTAATGAAATTAATACTTCTTTTATAAACAAATAAAAGAATAATATTAAAAAAACAAAAATCTAACATATTTGTAATCGTGCAATTTAAATTTTGAAATCACCAAATAGGATTTTTTTTTCTTTAAAATGAAATTTGTTTGCAAAGTTCATCTCAGTTTACTGATTGTCGATGGTTTAAAGAACAATTTTAAAGGATGAGATATTTTTAAATTTACCTATATCTCGCGGAGCTCGATTACGAAAGATTAATCCGTTTGCCCTTAAAACAAAATAAAGAGTTCTTCATTTTCTTACGGATAATATCCATTAAAAAAAAACTTTCACTTTGAATAAATAAATAAAATATTATAAATAAAACAAAAATTTAACAGACATGTATAAGCTCTGAAATTATCAGAATATAAAAGGATGCCGTAAGTAGCAAAATTTTGGTCAAATAACTCTTAACATGCGGCTAATAAGAAAGTATAGCTTTTGATAAATTTCAAAAATTTATTTGATTGTATAACGCGTATTTTTCAAATGAAAAATGCTTTTTTAATGTAAGTGGGCAGTCGAAAAAACTTATTGCAGATAAAAAATTATTAGTTTTCAATTTTAAAAAAATGTTTTCACCTATATTCTGTAACCCGGGAAGCCCGGGTGCGATCATCTAGTTATTTTAATTTTATTAAATTTTGTTTGTGCATGGCGGCCATCTTTGTTTCATCGTCTGCAGCAATTTTCTCACATGAAGGGTTTACGGAATTGTAAATAATTCATCGTTTTTTTTCTCAAATTCAAGTGCGGATTAAAGCAATTTGTACAGAATACATTGGGCTACAAATTTTGTAATAGAGTAGTTTCCGAAACTAACTGCTTATTGGTGAAATTTACGTATAAATTTTCAGTTTTTTTCCGAAATTTGTCCGTTTACAAGAGGAAATATTTCTAGCTAGGGAAAATGTCAACATGACATAATTTTTTCGACAAATAGGCCGAAGGTACTTGTACTCACACGCCAAGTTCCAGATCTGGGACTTGCTTTCTCCTCGCTAAAAAAATTCCAAATTTTTCAAAAATGTCAAAAATCGCACTTTTGAGGTTTTGATATCTCTGGTGAGGCACGAGATAAAAATCTGAAGTTTTGGTTTCTGAGAGTATTGTATTGTAATGTTATGCACAAGAAATTTCAGGATGAAGATTTGACTACAAGCACAGATATGGCAAGCGCAAAATGTCAAAACAATACTGCCAAACTATTGTTTTGTTGTAGTCACAGGTAAATATTTATCTCAGAGTGTCATTTAAATTTATGTTTTTGATTATCTTTAAAAAATAATAATAGAAAATAAAGCCTTTTCCAAAGATCAGCAATTAATTAAAAAAATAATTGTGCCTAAGGTCTACATTTTGTATGGTTTCAATAATTTTTGTTGTAATTTTAGTAACTGAAAGTAACCTCAGCCCTTTTACATAAAGGAAAAAAATATATTTATTCAAGTCTTGGGACAAAAACGGAATAGGGAAAGTGAAAAGCTGTTAATGTTGGCATACTTGTTGAGACATGATCAAACGTGTCAAAACACATTTCTACTTGTTTTCATAAAAACCACAATTTTAATGCTGCTTGCCAGTCCCTGAAACTTGTTCATACCATAAGTATGTTCCTGTAAATGAAACATTATACAATGTTACCATGCATCAACTTCAAGTTATTTTCAGAAACTAAAGATATCCAAAGCCCTTTCAAAATTTATACTGCAGAAAAATGACATTTTTGCATAAGAAGTAAGCTAGGAATTATTAATGAAGTGAGACTTCACATAGTGATTTCAAAGTTTATTTCTATGAACCAGCAGGGCCAAGATTTTCAACCAAGTTATCAAGAGATGGCAAGACTTGGTTCCTACAAATAAAATTTTGAGAAAGACCAAAATTGTGGTTTTCAAACCAACAAGCAAGAATGTGTTTTGACATGTTTGATCATGTCTTAACAAATATGACAACTTTAACATCTTTTCTCTTTCCCTATTCTGTTTTTGTCTCAGGTCTTGTATAAAAATATATATTATATATATATATATATATAAAAGTTCTGAGTCTTCTTTTAGTTACTAAAATTACAACAAAAATTACTGAAACCATGCAAAATGTAGGCCTTAGGCATAATTATTTTTTTGCAAAGGGCTTTATTTTCTGTTACTATTATTTAAAGATAATGAAAAAGAGAAATTTAAGTGACACTCTGAGATAAATACTTGGCAGTGACTACAACAAAACAATAGTTTGGCGGTATTGTTTTGACATGTTGCCCTTGCCATATCTCAGCTTGTAGATGGGGTTTTTTTTGGCGAAGAGAAAGCAAGTCCCAGATCTGGAACTCGGCGTATGAGTAAAAGTACTATCGGCTTATTTGAAAAAAAAATGTCATGTTCACAATTTTCCTTGCTAGAAAAATTACCTTTTACAAACGGACAAATTTTTGAAAAAAAAAAAACTGAAACTTCATGCTTAAATTTCACCAATAAGGATTTATTTTCGGAAACTACTCTATTACCAAATTTTTAAACCAATGTATTCTGTACAAATTGCTTTAATCCGCACTTGACTTGGAGAAATAAACGATGAATTATTTACAATTCCGTAAATCCTTCTTGTGAGAAAATTACTGCAGACGATGAAACAAAGATGGCCGCCATGCACAAAAAAATTATTAAAATTAAAATAATAGTCATTTTGAGCTTCCATCATGTTAGGGTTGTTGCACAAAAAATTTGAGATTTTTTAAAAAAGGTCAAGCAACGAATAAATGATTTTCTGGACAACTTGAAATGGATTGACCCAAATACTGTATAACGAAACATCCGAATTTCAACAACAAAACGCAAAACATTTCGAAGAATTTAAAATCATTTATTAAAAAGAATTTCTGTTACAAAGTTCCTTATCAAGCGCCCCGTATATCACCCTAAATGTGACCAATAATACCAAATTAGATCGCAATATCGCTTGTTTAATTTTGAAGATCAAAACTTTATCAAAGTCAAGGCGAAGACCGTTGGTTTCATTCCTCTGAAATGGAAGCTTGTTAAAATGTGACAAGTTTTCAAATTAGGGCTCTAAAATTAGGGCTCTATGCATATTGATGACTGATTTTTTTCAGAGATCTGTTAGCAATTCAATCCCGCAAATTCTCAGAGACTTTTAAGAGATTTACTGGCTTAGGTTTATGAGGCATTTTCACATGAGGGGTAGTTTAATAGGAACAGAACGCCCGCCTTAAAACACATTCCTCGCCAAAGTTTGGCAACGTTGTTGTAAGATATATATACTTCCATCTCGAATGTTGGTAGAAATGAATAATGACAGCTCACTGATACTCACAGTTTTTTTTTTTTCTTTGTAGGTGAGCGTATTGAAAAGTGTGTCCGTCCAGCATTAGACATGGAAGCAAGGAAAGAAGGGCAGAGAGATGTGGTTCGGATTTCGCTGAGGGTGCTAGAATACGCGAAATGGATCGTCGCATGTCTGCTGTCTATGCCGAGAACTGCATGTTACTGACATGTCCCCACTGATTTGATCCCTTGAAAAAAGGCATTCGTGATGTCGATTTCATTCGGACGAGGAAGCGCAAGATTGGGTGGGGTTGTGCATCCGTCAGCAACTTAAGTCTTTCTACAAGACTGGAATTGATCGTCTTGTCTCGCAGTAGGATAAATGTCTTAAAAGTTCTGGCAATTTATTTTTGAATAAAAATTTTCCATACTCACTTTTTAGTGCGTGACTGCCTCTTACATAATGGTATTAAATGGTGTATGAAGCAAAAACTGGGTTTAATTAAACATTATTAACTTAATAAATTAGGAATTTCCACCTAATCATGAAGCAGTGTTTTTCTTAGACCGGGTAACTTAAATACGTATTTCAAACAGTGAAAATAGAAACGCTATAAAACCCACACACTACAATATATAATAAAACATATATAAATAACGCCTGCATTCAACTGTTAACGGTACGTATAAATATTAAACAGACATACATACAATAAATACAATAAACCTAACTGGAGTGAAAAATTGGCCAGAGCCAGAAATCGAAGCCGGTATAGAGCGACAGCCTGGAATGCTGTGGTCCCGGATCCGATTCCGGGCTCTGGCTAATTTTTCACTCCAGTTAGGTTTATTGTATTTATTGTATGTATGTCTGTTTAATATTTATATATACCGTTAAAATAGAAACACATTTAATTTTTTTATGAAATATATGACGTATTAATAGGATGTTTGACATATATTTCAGAAAAGTATAAAAATATATGATTATTGGATTATTCAATACTCATATATGACTGATATTCTGAAAAAAAATCGTGTATAGATTGAAAACACTTAAATTTAAATTTGATTTAAAAAATCTGGCATTTTCCAATTCAATCGATATGCTGTTCCAAAAATAATCTTTCGTTCCAAATGCCTTTCAGCGCTATAAAAAATTACAAATCTAGAAAGATGAATTCAATAACTATTTCTGTGCGAAAATACTCACCAATGACTTTGCTGATGACAGTTTAGATATTACCGATGATTTGTGTTTCGACATATTTACGACCAATAAATCGATTTCTGGCCAATGTTTTTCATGTTAATGAGTCAACTATCACACATTTAGCCACAGGTCGTGAGCTATATGTCCCAGTGGACCATTTTTGTATTCAATTCGTACAACGTTTTGAAAAATAATCTCCTCAAAACTTATATAAGTTTACATTCAAAAGAAATATGCTTCAAACTTTTTTTTATGTAAATGGTGGTAGATTTTAATAAAAAATAGTCGACAGTCCAATTTCGCATTTTAGAAATAACATGTACTATAAATAATAGAGAACGAAAATCCCGCTAACAGAGATGTGATTATGGTCGAAAGAGTATTGGTTAATTAGAATTGATAAAGATGATAATCCAAAAAAGGTTCTTGTATATTATTCACAGAGTTCAAAGAATTTTCACCATTTCTTAATCAAGTACTATAATCAATTATAAAAGGTATAAAATGTGAGAGACTCCTTATTAATAATAAGAACTATGTGGTATATAGGGGTGTATCATAATTTTAGAGCTGCTTAAATGTTTAAACAAGGCTAGAAAACAGGAATTCTGCCTTTTCAGAATTTAGTGTCGCCCCATATGAAAAGAAAAATATATATAAATATAGATAGTTTAGTTTTAAGACTCCATACACGTGCTTCTATTTTACATAAAATGACGTCATCCGCATCCGCTTAAGAATTCCTCATTTACGATCCAGTCTTAAACAATAAAACTCTACAGCAAAATATGCATTGGAATTATGCATATTGGATTTGGATATTATGTCGCTGAATAATACACAAATCCAAAAAAAGAGATTTCGTCATTCAAGAAACTGGACAAAAAAAGAAATACGCTATATCATGATTCATAGGCCTTCATTTGTTTGTAATATTAATATATATATACTTAAAATTAAATTTAGTTTATAATAGCTCCATGTTTTATCAGAAATCATAAATTTATATATTTTTTCAAAATAGCACGTATTTTACTTACATTTTTTTTTTCAGTTTTTATGAGAAAATGGCAACAAAAAGATATAATTGCTATTTTTCAACTATTTTCCCTTTACTTTCTACAGAAATGGAGTTCTTGAGTAGCCAAAATTAAACAAATGGTGCTAAAAACTACAAAAAAAAAATTAATACCTCAAAAATAAATGGAGATGCAGTTTTCAAACAAATTTCATTTAAAACTAATTTTTTCCAACACGATGGTATAAAAATTGAAAATGTGCGATGCTTAGAAGTTTAAAAAATTGCAGTAGAGATTATTCCGTACAATGATTCATGTGCTTTATTTTACGGCTGGCTTATACAACGTAACGTTATTTTTTGGAGACGACATATTCATAGGTGGGAGAAAGAAATAGCATACCGGGGGTTAAAAAGTTCGGGAACCACTAATCTAAATCTACAGATTCCACAAACCAAACAGAAAATATTGAGGTTAACAGAGAAGACAAAAAACAAAAATGAATTGAAGGCAAGCTGGAAATAAAAAAAATAAATCTACTTAAAATATACAGTAATGGTATTGGCTACTCATGATTAGCTTCTTGTTTATAAATAGTTAAATTAAAAAAAAAGTTTGAAGTATAAATATTGAATCTTTTATTATTTAATTATATATTATAATATATTCAATATTATGTATCTCAAAGTTTTTTGCTATATTTTAAATTAAGCTATGTATAAATTGAGTGTTTCAATAATAATTCTTTTAATGTTCAATTTTATGTATTTCAAATCTTTATTAGCTATTTCAGAAAATAATATAAATTAAATTAATATCTTAAGATGAACTGTTATGCATGGAATTTAGGTACTTTAGATGTCTGATATATGTTTTAAGTACTGTAAATGCTAGAAGAATGACTTAAATGCAACAATCGTATATTGTATCCTTATATTACAGATAACTACTCATTTTCTCCAAAACATGTTAGTTTTGAACTAAAGAAACGGTATTTAATCATTTTCTGCTTAATAAAAAGTATATCTATGGAATAAAATGCCGAATACACACTATATGCGACACAACTACGGGGAATCGTGTCTCATTTAGCCAAAATGACCTTAAGCTATACAAATGACGATATCAAGATAAGGTAAAAGCCGCTTCTTTTTTTCTTCCTTTTTGGCCTAAGAGCTAAGTATTTCAGCCATTATTTTCTAGAGCGCTGATGAAATCACTGAGCTCAATCGAGTTATCCGGTTTCATCCGGATATCCCAATCTTACCTAACTTTGCACAACCATAATTTTATTGCAATATTTGCGTTTAATTTTTTAGTCTATGGAATATTAATTACTATAAATTCTTGTGATGTTTTATTAAAATTAACTATGGATTTATCGTATACCTCTCCTCATTAAGCAGCATGCCGGTAAATTTGAAAGAGACATATCTTGATTTTCGAAAATGCAAACTTCCATCACTATTTCTGAATAGTATTTGCGACGCCTTATTGAAACGGGGAATTTCTATCACAATAGGGCAAAAATAACTATTCCTAAAAAATAGTTGAAGTTCGCCTTTGCGGTAATCAGTTTTAGTATAATTCGAATTTACCTGCATGCTGGCTTGTGAGATGCGGGTGGGGGAGGAACGGTATTATGTTTTGATTTACATTAAACTTACATTCATTTCTTCTTGCGTTTTATTTTTTAGAAATATTCTTGTAAACTAGTTATGATAGCGTATATTATATATATTGAGCGGAAATGTAAAAATCACTAAGGAACTTTACACCTAAATATGATGACCCACAAAAGCGAGAATGCTCTTGTACCTAAGCTATTAATGCAGGAATAGTATATAAATGCTATATAATGAAACATCCGAGCTACGTGAGCAAAATACGATTTATTTCAATGATTTATTTAAAACTTTTTATTTAAAAACATTTCCGAATACGATCATTCGGTCATTATCAAGCGACCAATACTTAAATGCGGCGAATAATCTTGAAACAGGAATGACTATTTGGCTATTTTAAGTTTTATGATCAAATAACACTGTAGGCGTGAAAGTCTCGCATATTTATTTCATCTTACCTGAAGTGTCAGCGACAAGTATACAAATTAGAATTATTTTAGAATATTCTACGCATTTTGATGACTAATATATACATATATTATATCTATTAGCGACTGATTGGATTCCTAAAGTGCAGAGAAGCAAGCTTTTGGGGTATTTACTAAGGGAATGAGTTTATGTGGCATTCTCATATATTGCATTAAAATGATGATTAAGAAGAAATTGCGATTAAAATTAAGCTTTGTCGAATTAACAAACTAGGAATTTCGCATGATCAGGAACTAGTGATTTTCTTTGTCTGGGAACTTAAATTTGTCTTAAAAATTATTAAAATAGAAAAATGTGTGTCTTTAAAATATTTAATTAAAAATATGACTTAATAATAGTGGCGTATATTTAAGCAAAAAAAAAAAAAAATAAATAAATAAATAAAGTACACATGATCTCTGGATAATTTAATACTCTTACATAATTGAAGTTCAGAAAATTCTTGTGTGGATTGAAAACATTTAAATTTTAAAGGGATTTTAACCCTTAAATGCATTATTTTTTATTTTGTTTTGAAAAAATTATATATGATTCTCAGAAAGGTTTCTGACACAGGAAAAATAATGAAAAAAAATCAGAGATACATTTTTCGTCAACCTTTTCTTATGTTACACAACTGCAATACAAGTAAAAATTATTGTCATAACTAAAATATTGCAAATTAGTAAATAGAATCTAAATACCTTATTTTATATAATTTTTTATTTTGTAAAACTTAATCCTTAAATGCACAAAATTTTCTTTAAGAAATGTAGATACATTTTTCGTCAACCTTTTCTTATGTTACACAACTCCAATACAAGTAAAAATTATTGTCATAACTAAAATATTGCAAATTAGTAAATAGAATCTATATACCTTATTTTATATAATTTTTTATTTTGTAAAACTTAATCCTTAAATGCATGAATATTTCTTTTAGAATTGTGTTTTTTATTTATATATTAAAGATTTGACACCAGAAATTTTAAGATAGATTTTTAAATGTATTTAGCAGTACAATGTTGTGATTTTTACACCATTAAAATTTCTATATAAATATAGTGGATGCTAACAGTTAAATAAAAAGTGATGTAGATATGCATCACTATGAATTTAAGGATTAAAAATATTAAATTTATTTATTCAGTCGGTGAGTTGTTCCACAATTGCCTTTCGATACCAACCAGAAATATGAGTTGAATGAAATAATACTTCTAGACGATACATACCCTCCAATTACTGGGATGATGAGAATTTTAATATTAGCGATTATTTGTGCATTGACATGCTTCCTGCCAATAAATCTATTTTTATCGTTATTTTCATGTTAATGAATCAACTATTATCGATTAACTTCCTGCTAGGGAGGAGACTATTTCGCCTGATTTTGATCTTACCGATGATTTAATAAATATAGCTAATAATGACTTAATAATTAGTTATGACCGTGCTGCCAGTACAAGTTTTCAAATTGGGCACCATGAAAATTATAATACAATAACTCCAATAAAGTGTGATGCGTCTGTCCAAACAAATTTAACAGAGAGTAATGTGTAATATAAGTGACAAAGATTTAGAATTTTTGCAAACTATGAATGCATATTTTAAAATATTTATAAGCAAAATCTGATCCGATTCTGTTCAAGAACAGTCTGGATTCGAAACAGAATAATCAGAAATATCACCTGCTGAAGCTAGTCCACTCATACTATTGGAAGCTGTTTGTTAAAAACAGTTTCACCAACATATCAAATTCCAGCCAAAAAGTGAAAAGCAGTGGGATCAAACTTTTCCAAAGGAAGACACTTTTCAAAGACAACTGAAGCATGTATGGAAATAAGTAAAAATTAAATTAAAAAAAAAACCCTACCGCGTAAAAAGCGAACTAATTATTTATTTCTATCAATGTTAAACTATTTTTTATATTACTTACCTATTTTTTTATTTACTTGTATTGATACTCATAGATGTCTATGAAGGTTAGAGTTGCAGTAAAGCTAGAGATCTTGCCTACACAACTTCCAGGTTGTGTAATATTTAAATGGAGCTTCTGACTGTAAAATAGTCAGTGAAACATCGTCTTCATTTTGAAAGACTTATCCAATGATATACCACTCGATATGGTGCATAAATTGTGTTCGTGTCTACCGCCATTTTGAATTTATATAAACAAAATCTAGCCTATAACCATCGGACGGTTAAGACGAATCGATAGAGACCTCATTCATTAAAATCCATCCAGCCGTTGGAATGTTTCGAGGGTATAAAAAATCCACATACCCAGATACGCGTCAAACATGTAACCCTTCTTGGCAGTCGGGTAAAAATAAAAGAGGACAACGAAGGTAGAGCAAAGACAGAGACAAAAATTAGAAAAACAAGAAAAAAAAATAGCGTTACAAAACAGAACTCAGCAGAAACTCGAAGTCAGTCTCTAAATAATCAGGAAGTAAAAGTACAGTAGGAACAAAATATATGAAGATACCGAAACCTCAAAGTTTTTCTAGATCTATACTTTTCAGAAACCAAAAAGAAAGTATTGAAACCTACACGAAAGATGAAAAGCAGAAATGAGTTTGAGGCAAACTGAAAATCAAAACATTTGCTTAATAAATGCTACAATAATGAACATGGATTTGGTAAAATTTTTGTTCTATTAGTCATTCCTTTGGTATTTCTTGGTTTTTTCGTGGTCAAAGGTGAAAGTTTTTCAAACATGAATGTTGTATGAATGTATTCAACTTTTAATTATATTATATTTAATATAAAGTATATGAGAAGTTAATATTTTCTTACTTAAGGCATTATTACATTAAGTTATAATTATTTTAAGTTTTTCAATAATGTTTCTACTTTAAATTTTATGTATTTTAAATCTGTATTAAGCAGTAATTAAATGAATATTTTAAGATGAACGCAATGCATAAAATGAGTCGTCACATTTAGTTGCTTTTGACGTCTCATTTAGGTATTACCTACTGTAAATGTCATAGTCACACATTGTTTGCTTAAATTACACATAATGGTTCAAATTCTACAAAATAAGTCAGTTTAAATTAAAAGCACAATATTCAATTGTTGTTTGCTTAATTATACATATATATTTATTTATTAAAATGTCAAATATACCCAAAATGTGACAGAACTGTATGGAATAGCGTCTCATTTAAGCACAATGACTTTACATACTAAAACTTTTATTAGAGCATAAAAACCTGTTTTCTTAGATCTTTTCTTTCATTTCCAAAAACATATGTTTATTAAATGTATATATAATAAATTAATACGTTTAATTTTTCTTAAACATTTCTATAAACTACAAACTTTATCCAGTCGTTTAAAAAATAATCTTCAAGTATTTTTAAGGGATTATATTTTTTTAGTTTCTTTCTTTCAGATCTTCTTTTTCAGTCAATTAAACTGAAATGTGCCTTTTAAACCATTTTGTGCCCGATTTCTTTTCGCTCTCAGTACTTTCTTTGATTAAAAAACTGCTACTTACGTATATAGGGTCTCCCAAAAACATTGAAATGCACTTTGAATTTTTACCTGTTTGATATATGTAGGCACTGTAAATTGTAAAAGTGTTTAAGATTAAGATTATATTAATGAAATAATCCAGCAATTAAGTTTTAAAAATCCGCAATCCTTAAATTTTTATACTCTCTTGGATCTTATATATTGTATTTAGAAAATAGAGTAATTATCTGTTAAGTAAAACAGCAAAAATTCCTTTCTTCTACGACTCAAACCTATCGAAATATGATACTTTAAATTTTAGAAAATTTTGGAGCTTTTATACATTAAAACGAACAGACGGGTTTTTAATGTCGGAAAGTTCCGAAATTTCATGAAATTGATAGTATGATACCTCATTAAATTTTGGTCTTATGAAATTTTAACATTTAGTGTTTTACTTGTCACAGCATGTTTTTTTCTTCTTTTTTTAAAAAATATAACTTATAGTATCCAAAGACCGTACCAAAATTTTAAAAGTGTAACTTTAAAAGAAAAAGAAGCATGGTTGGATATTTCATCAACATAATCTTAAATAAGAACTTATTTTGAACGCTTCTGTAATTTACATTGCCAATGTAAGTCCAACATGTAATAAATCAAAGCACGTTTCTATCTTTTGAGTACACCTTGTGCAATACAATTATGATTACTTTATACCAATCTCAATATTCTGTTTTTAAATTGTGTGAAACAATCATAAAAAAATAGAAAAATAAATCTATATAAAAAAAATATTACGTTTGTGGTGAAAAATCAATTGCCCCAATTTAGAAACGCCACACATAAAAGGGCTACATGAAGTTCTTTTTACCATCATCTACAAAAACTTTAAACGTGAGGTAATTGTACAAGTAGTGGACTCTGTAAAGATATTGTTTGCCTAATTTTAGTGCGCAATGCTACTTAAAACATTTTCTTACTTGGAGCACTTAAAATGCACCATTAGCGGATGCATACTCAAAAAAGTCCTTCCGGCACTGGCCGGAAGGAAGAGGTAGCTTTCATATTCCTTATTTTAAAAAAGCCAACTTATATTATTCAAACACACGAAGCTCAATTTAGTGGAAACCGAATATAGGAGATTCAATACTAATTTTTATCAATACTAAATCATTATGAATGAGAATTTCGCGAAATTAGTCAGCTTTATCCAAGCTGCTTTTATTTAAAGTAACTTATATTTGGCTGCCAAATTCGGCGATTTCTTAAAGTGCCTGCCATTTTAAGACAACATGGTAGATGAGGCTAACCAGTGAACTTCGTCGAGACCTCAGTGATTGCTGTGCACATGCTCACTCACATCGGAATCGATTGATATATACGAGGGCTGTCGCAGGCAAAAAATCAGATTTTTCAAAATGTCACCCACATTAGATATTGAAATTGCTATATCTGAGCCATTTTTTAAGATAAAGACAAACAAAAAAGTCCTTCCGGCCAGTGCCGGGAGGAAGAGGTAGCTTTCATATTCCTTATTTTAAAAAAGCCAACTTATATTATTCAAACACACGAAACTCAATTAAGTGGAAACCGAATGTAGGAGATTCAATACTAATTTTTATCAATACTAAATCATTAAGAATGAGAATTTCGCAAAATTAGTCAGCTTTATACAAGCTGCTTTTAATTAAAGTAACTTATATTTGGCTGTCAAATTCGGCGATTTCTTAAAGTGCCTGCCATTTTAAGACAACATGGTGGATGAGGCTAACCAGTGAACTTGGTCCAGACTTTAGTAATTGCTGTGCACATGCTCACTCACATCGGAATCGGTTGATATATACGAGTGCTGTCGCAGGTAAAAAATCAGATTTTTCAAAATGTCACCCACGTTAGGAATTGTAACTACTATATCTGAGCCATTTTTTAAGATAAAGGCAAACAAAAAATGCTCCTGAATCCTTATATCAAGGTCAAATACTTAAGAATGAAACCTTTTTCAATTTCTAATTTTTTTGCACCTCACTTTAAATATAATTCTTTTAATTTAATGGCCGCCATTTTGAAACAAGATGGTTGATGAAGCTGGCCAGCGAACTTGGACGAGATATTGATGTATACTATCCACGTGCCTTCTTCCATCGAAATAGGAGAATACGTGTGGTATCGCGTGACAAATACAAGATCGTTTCAAAGTGTTAGCCATGATAAAAATTCAAAGTGCTATAATTCAACCACTTTTTAAGATATAAACAAAAGAACAAATTTTCAGAAACAAAAACTGCTCCGAATCTTTGTATCAAGGCCAAACACATTAAAAAAAATCTTTTAATACCTCATTTTAAAATACATTTAAAAAAAAATCGCAACCGTTTTGAAACAAGATGGCGAATGAAGCTGGCCAACGAACTCTGTCAAGACATTCGTATGCACTATGTACAGACCAAGTAATATCCAAATCGGTTCATAAATACGCCTGTTATCGAAAGACAAAAATCAGGTCGTTTTAAAATGTCAGCCACAATAGAAATTCAAAATGTTATAACTCAGCCATTTTTTTAGATATAGACGAAACAAAACCTGTTCCGGAATCTTTGTATTAAGGTCAAACACATACGAAAAAAATTTTCATTTTCAAAAATTTTGGTATCACATTTTAAATTTAAATTTTTTAAAATTTTTTTAAATGGCCGCCATTTTGAAACAAGATGGCGGATGAAGCTGGCCAACGAACTCGGTTGAGTTATCTGTATGTACTATGTACACACCAAGGTACATCCAAATCGGTTCATAAATACGTCTGTTATCACGTGGCGAAAGTCAGGGCGTTTCAAAATGTCAGCCAAGCTAGAAAATCAAAATGCTATAACTCAGCCATTTTTTAAAGATATAAACGAAACAAAAACTGTTCCCGAATCTTTTTATCAAGGTCAAACACATAAGAAAAAAATATTTTTTCAATTTTCAATTTTTTGGTACCACATTTCAAATTTAAATTTCTCTTAAAATTTTAAATGGCCGCCATTTTCAAACAAAATGGCGGATGAAGCTGACCATCGAACTCGGTCGAGACATTGGTCTGTACTATGTATAAATGAAGTTACAGCCCAATCGGTTCATAAATACGCCTTTTATCGCGTGACAAAATTCTGGACGCTTCAAAATGTCAGCTTCGCTAGAAATTCAAAATGCTATAACTCAGCCATTTTTTAAGATTTGGACGAAACATAAACTGCTACGGAGTCTTTGTATAAAGGTCAAATTCATAAGAAAAAAATATTTTTCCATTTTCAATTTTTTGGAACCACATTTCAAATTTTAATTTTTTTAAAACATTTTATATGGCCGCCATTTTGAAACAAAATGGCGGATGAAGCTGGCCAACGAACTCGGTCGAGACATTGGTATGTACTATGTACACACCGAATTACATCCAAATCGGTTCATAAATACGAGAGTTACAGTATGACATAGGTCAGATATATATATATTGATATATATATATATATATATCAATTTTGAACGGAGGGTGGTTTCGGGGTCTGGGGGTCATGATCGATGAAAATATACCAAAATTTTTTGAAATCGCTTTCCTCCGAACGGCTGCAATAGGTAGCTTTTTGTAAAGAAAGCTACCTAAAATGCTCCTGAATCCTTATATCAAGCTCAAATACTTAAGAAAGAAACCTTTTTCAATTTCTAATTTTTTTGCACCTCACTTTAAATATAATTTTTTTTTTAATTTAATGGCCGCCATTTTGAAACAAGATTGCTGATGAAGCTGGCCAGCGAACTTGGTCGAGATATTGATGCATACTATCCACATGTCTTCTGAGTTCGAAATAGGTGAATACGTGTGGTATCGCGTGACAAATACAAGATTGTTTCAAAATGTTAGCCATGTTAGAAATTCAAAGTGCTATAATTCAACCATTTTTTTAAGATGTAAACAAAAGAACAAATTTTCAGAAACAAAAACTGCTCCGGAATCTTTGTATCAAGGCCAAACACATAAAAAAAATCTTTTTCATTTTCCAATTTTTTAATACCTCATTTTAAATTTAACTTTTTTTTTTTTTTTTTTTTTTTTTTTAATGGTAAGTCTTTTGAAACAAGATGGCGATTGAAGCTGGCCAACGAACTCGGTCGAGACATTGGTATGTACTATGTACAGACCAAGTTACATCCAAATCGGTTCATAAATACGCCTGTTATCGCGTGACAAAAATTAGGTCGTTTTAAAATGTCAGCCACAATAGAAATTCAAAATGTTATAACTCAGCCATTTTTTCAGCTATAGACGAAACAAAAACTGTCCCGGAATCTTTGTATTAAGGTCAAACATATACAAAAAAAAATCTTTTTCATTTTCCAATTTTTTGGTATCTCATTTTAAATTTGATTTTTTTTTTAATTTTTTAAATGGCCGCCATTTTGAAACAAGATGGCGGATGAAGCTGTACAACAAACTCGGTCGAGACATTGGTATGTACTATGTATAAACGAAGTTACATTCAAATCGGTTCATAAATACGCCTTTTATCGCGTGACAAAATTCAGGACGTTTCAAAATGTCAGCCACGCTAGAAATTCAAAATGCTATAACTCAGCCATTTTTTAAGATATAGACGTAACAAAAACTGCTCCAGAATCTTTGCATAAAGATGAAATACATAAGAAAAAAGTATTTTTCCATTTTCAATTTTTCGGTACCACATTTCAAATTTTAAATTTTTTAAAAATTTTTAAATGGCCGCCATTTTGAAACAAAATGGCGGATGAAGCTGGCCAACGAACTCGGTCGAGACATTAGTAGGTACTATGTACGCACCGAATTACATCCAAATCGGTTCATAAATACGAGAGTTACAGTGTGACAAATGTCATATATATATGTCAATTTTGAACGGAGGGTGGTTTCGGGGTCTGGGGGTCATGATCGATGAAAATATACCAAAATTTTTTTTTAATCGCTTTCCTCCGAATGGCTGCAATAGGTAGCTTTTTGTAATGGAAGCTACCTAATTCAGTAGTGGACACTTGTGTACTCTAGTAGTGATTACATTGGAATTCTTGGAGAAAAAGTTGGAGAAAAGACGAAATGGATTACATTAGGGCCTTTATTACATTGATTGTCGTATTAACAATAAGGCAGTCCAGCACAAACATTATGGGTTCCTTTGGGACTCCCGTTATACGGATCGCTGAATTAAGGATTTATAAAAGCAAATGCATACTAAACCTATATCTACGCTTTTGAAGGCAGAATGTTGCAACCGAAAATTAGAGCGTGGACAGACAGGAAGACAGACAGGAAGACAGACAAAATACGGCCAGACAGGCAGGTGAACCAGTGTCATGAAAACTTTTCAAATTTGTTGAAATGCTTTTAAAAACGGACCGTTAGAGGAAAAACATATGAGCAAGTATATGAAATGGCTGTCCCCTACTGGTTAATGTATCATGTCGAGGTACTAGGAGTGGACCTTAAAAATGTATCTGGTTGAAGAAAAGATTAATAATAAACACAACAAATGTTTTCTGTATACTTTGGTTACATGAAACAGAAAAATAGAAGAAAATTGCTTAAAAATAAGAAAAAGACTGCTTTTCCTTATTCGAAATTAAAGCATTTACGATAAGATAACACCATCACATTGTTTGAACTGAACAGACTTCTCTCAGGAGCCGATGACTTGAAGTCTGTGTCGTTCGAGGCCTTAACCCGTTCGGGACCATGGATGCATATATACACCCTCAAAAAGAGCATACAGAATTTGTTTTAATATTCAGTTTCATTAATTAGAGAATTCTCGTGATGGTTTAGGTAAAGGTAACTTCTTTTAAATAAGTGTTGCCAATGGAATAAAATTTGTGTAAATACTGCCGGTCCCTAAGATTTTTATTCCTGTAGTGCTATAGCAGCAGTTCCATGTGCATTGCGAACCTCTGAAGGATTTTCAAAACCTAATATTATATTTATTGGTACAGTCTCCAACATTAGTATAGTTGTCTTAAACGTTGAGCTGTAAAGTTGCTAGTTTTGATAAATAGTAAATTCGTACGTAATGTAAATTTTCGAGTCAAAATCATTTTTTTTTTAAAGTAACGCAATTTTACTTTTTAATATGACTTTAAGCGTTACATATTCTCTTTTAAATGCTTTTCACAGGTACAATTACAACAATTCAATTATGTACAATTGCATTTAATTCTTTTATTTAATTACAACATAAGAAACTTGATCAAAATATCGCAATATAATAAAAGAGCATAAAAAATCGGATTATTATAAATTAAATTTGATCCTAATCAAAAGCCATGTAATGTATTTTCTATACCTTTAGACTTGAAAAATTCAAATTTGGTAATCAAAAATGGGATAAAAAAGTAACGACAAAAAGTATGACATTTAAATAAATTTTATTGCGTTAAAAAAAATAATGGATCTGATGTATAAAAATTTGTTCTGTTTGACGTTTTAAAAAACGACTGTAAACGCTTTGATTTTTCCTTTGGAGATCGGTTTAATTTTATTTGCGTTACGTGATCTCTGGGGAGTTTCAAAGATTGATGACATCAAGTTATCTCCCTTCTCTTCAGAAGACTTACGAGTCTCTCTTTATCAAGCGAATACATTCATGTATCTAAGTTATCGAATCTATCCCCCCTCCCTCTTCCACTCATCCTGCAGAGCATAAATCGTATCAGAAGAAAGGGGAGTGTCTAGATTCAATCATAGTTTCTAATTCTTTGAATTAATCAGGTGCAGAAAATCTTTCATAATCTGAAATATTAAAAAAAGGCATTGTTGAAGGAAAAAGTTTAAATCAAAGCTAAGTGATAGAAATGTTTATTATATAGATGTGTATCTTCCTTAACCACTTAAGTGATTCTTTTTTTTATACAATAAATTGAAAATGTGGGATAAACACCACTTTTTTAAAACTAAAATATTCGTAATATTTAGTCTAAAAATTTCTGTCATTAAATAGTATGAAATTATAATTAAAAAATGAGTGGTATCAAAATGCTTTAAGTGATGGATCAAGCAAACTCATCTTGCCCGTACGGCATACGGGTAAATCAGTCAAGTGGTTAAGTTCAGATAATAAATAATACTAGAGTATAAATTCAAAAAAATTAAAGTATCATTACACATTAACCCTTTATGTACTGAATTATGCATTCATGAAAATTTTATCTTCTAAAGCATTTTTCGTGAATTGTTTAAACTACATTAGAAGATTTACATTATCTTTTAATAAATTTTAGAAGGTTTTAGAAGGATTAATTAAATTTGAATTTATAGGGATTTTGTGCAAAATTTATAACCCCACTCAATTTTTTTATTTTAAATATTTTTCTTGGTATTTTGTAGAATTAAGAAACGTACAAATACAATGTTCTTACAATAGAAATATCGAAATATTTCCGAATTGAAAAATCCCCCCCCCCCCCCCTCCAAAACGCGAAGAAAGCTGAAAAGATGCAAAGGTGAAATAACTCATCCTTTTAAAAATATTTTTGTTTTGTGTAACCAATAATGCTTTTGGAACAAGATAAAATAACGTACCTATAACTCATTCTAAACTGTATCACAACTAATCGATGTATTTAATAAATTTTATAACAAGTTATTTTAATGGTACTTATAAGTACCGTCAGTAGATAAAAGATTGTGTTTTGGTTTTATAAGAATGCAATTTATACTTTTTTATTTCTTAGAGAATGGGAAACGTTCTTTTCTAAATATTTAATCTAGAAAACAGATAAATTATAACAATTTTATTTAAGTAAAATTTCGAAAATAACTGCTTTGACGTAAATGGTTTTTGATTTAAAATTTTTCTAAGTGGAAACAAACATCTAAAACTAATTTTGGAATGCGAAGATTATTTTTGCCTTATTTGATGATTATTTGGTAACAGTTAATCTGTTCTTGTTACATAATCGAATTCTGCAACATTGATATTTCAGATATCACCCGCATAAATTTACGACGTTTATTTGCAAAACAGAGGTAATAAATATGCCCGCGTATTTTCCGCATAGTTATGATATACCTTTTATCGTCTAATTCATGATCTACTGAAGATGCATTGAGGAATGAGGGTGGATCGAAAATAATAAACAAATATTATTATTACATATAGCGGACACATTAACACAAACTCTAACAAACCGCGAATTTTTTTTTTTGAAATATTGAAAATTCCAAGTAATAAAAATATGCATTTTAAGGAAAATAAATTACATACGAGTATAATATTATTAACGATATAAATATGCAAAATAGTTTCCTCTTATAAAAAGAGACACGTGAAATTTGAAGAGGTTTTACTTATCTTTAACGTTCTTAATAACATTCCTATATCTAAAAGTAAATAATTAGGTTTGACATTTTATTTGTGCACGAATAAAAAATATAGGAAGATTGGATTAAATTCTACCTGTTATTTGAGTACGTTTAAATATGAAGTAAATGATTCATATTTTCATAGATTACGTTTTCGTGGTTCTTGCCTTAAATATTATTAACGATATAAATATGCAAAATAGTTTCCTCTTATAAAAAGAGACACGTGAAATTTGAAGAGGTTTTACTTATCTTTAACGTTCTTAATAACATTCCTATATCTAAAAGTAAATAATTAGGTTTGACATTTTATTTGTGCACGAATAGAAAATATAGGAAGATTGGATTAAATTCTACCTCTTATTTGAGTACGTTTAAATATGAAGTAAATGATTCATATTTTCATAGATTACGTTTTCGTGGTTCTTGCCTTAAATATTATTAACGATATAAATATGCAAAATAGTTTCCTCTTGTAAAAAGAGACACGTGAAATTTGAAGAGGTTTTACTTATCTTTAACGTTCTTAATAACATTCCTATATCTAAAAGTAAATAATTAGGTTTGACATTTTATTTGTGCACGAATAGAAAATATAGGAAGATTGGATTAAATTCTACCTCTTATTTGAGTACGTTTAAATATGAAGTAAATGATTCATATTTTCATAGATTACGTTTTCGTGGTTCTTGCCTTAAACATTATTAACGATATAAATATGCAAAATAGTTTCCTCTTATAAAAAGAGACACGTGAAATTTGAAGAGGTTTTACTTATCTTTAACGTTCTTAATAACATTCCTATATCTAAAAGTAAATAATTAGGTTTGACATTTTATTTGTGCACGAATAGAAAATATAGGAAGATTGGATTAAATTCTACCTCTTATTTGAGTACGTTTAAATATGAAGTAAATGATTCATATTTTCATAGATTACGTTTTCGTGGTTCTTGCCTTAAATATTATTAACGATATAAATATGCAAAATAGTTTCCTCTTATAAAAAGAGACACGTGAAATTTGAAGAGGTTTTACTTATCTTTAACGTTCTTAATAACATTCCTATATCTAAAAGTAAATAATTAGGTTTGACATTTTATTTGTGCACGAATAGAAAATATATGAAGATTGGATTAAATTCTACCTGTTATTTGAGTACGTTTAAACATGAAGTAAATGATTCATATTTTCGTAGATTACGTTTTCGTGGTTCTTGCCTTAAAACCTCCTTAGAGTGTGTAAAAGTTTCAAAATTTTCCTACTATAGTAGAAATATTTTAGAGATTGCAGTATAATCTCGTTTTCTCGAGATTTTGGGAAACTTTATCTTATCCCCAAATTTTTTACATACCAGTAAACTCACAAAAAGTAAGTTTCCGAAGTTTACGGGGAAAAAAGACGTCCTTTTATTTCAGAAAATTTCTGTAAACATAACGTAAAAAATTTTACAAGAGTTTGCTCTTTTTCTTCCAAAATAATATCTCTTTCAACCTTTAGCTTTTAAGTCTCTAGATTAGGATTCTGGTATGTTTTGAATAACTACAGTAGAACCTCCTTAAAGCGATCACTTTCCGTTCAAAAAAAAATTGGTCGCTATAAGAGGTGGTCTCTTAATGGAGGTCATGTTTAAATCTAGATTTTAATTGTTGAAAAAAGGTAACAATTAATGTTATTAAAATTTATTTTTCGCATTAGAAAAAATATAAAAATGTAAGTATCAAAATAATAGTGAATTACATAAGTTAATTACTGCAGAGTTTAAAAAATGAATATAATGACGTGTGCTTTGATTTTAGGATTTTATTTTTCATAAATTATTTCTAAGTCCTTTCGAAGTTCCGTAAATAAATGCATTTTTTTAGACGGGAACAAATAATGACGATTGCATGAATTTATCTATTTATTTGAGAATTTCCTAACAGAATAGGGCAGGAGGGTTAATTGAGCGTCATTCTTAATTCGTCATCAGACTTAAATTCATTGCCTAAAAAGGCACAAAGGGGTTTAAATACTTAAAACTTACCGGAAAAAAATAATTTAGAAGTCTGATGAATAATGCGTTCTCCGGAATTATATTTCTTATAAAACCTTCTTTAAGCGACCAGGAAAAAACGAAATTTGTTTCATTTTCTTCAAAGAAATTGGTCGCTCATGGAGAGAGTTCAACTGGTATGGTGTCTGAATGGAGGTAAAATTAGTATTGAGCCTATGGGAATAAATTTCGTTCAATAAAAAAATGACTGTTCAAGGATGTGGTCGCATAGGGAGGTTTCACTGTAATTTGTCAAATCATACAAGAATGAAATTCTTTAGTTCATTGGAGCTAAAAGAAGTAAAACACGGTAAATTTGTACAGTTAAAAATAATTTTAATATAATTAAAAGTAAAAAGAAAATTAAAAGAAAAAAAGAATGTAAATAGAAAAATAACAGAAGAAAACACTGATTTTAAAACTCAGTATCAATATCTTATCCTGAAAATTATGCACATGCTTTGGACGACAAGAAATGCACTTTTTTAACTTCTTCGGTTCCTGGGTCCCCAAACGTGGACCTCTGTTCTTTTCCTTATAAAAACTAAAATGTCCGATTTTTTTTTTACATTTTCACACCACTTCTTAATAGCTGAATGTTTTCTGCGTTCAAAACAAACGAATAAATGGCAGAATCTAAGCTGATTCCCACATAAAATAAATGCTACTTTCATCTGAGTTTGCAAAATTCCTAAAAATGCCCAAAAGACAGTCTGTCCAAGAAAGTGAGAAATTTTCATATGTATTTTACTTAAAACTTTTTCAATAAAAAATTTGAGGATTTGTAGATTATTTACTTGTTGAAAGCTCTTAAATTTGCGATTGCGTTAATTTAGGTTAATGGTTACTCAATTGATGTTTTAAAGGGGTTTGTAGTTTTAGATCCGTATTTTTGAACCTAAATTACTAAGCGCCTAAAGGATCAATTTCAGAAAAGATATTTTCTCTGTCATTTACGATGTCATTTTGTTTGAAAAAAAAACCCAATGAATAAGCATTTTCATTAGCCCCCGGTATGCTGTTTCTATCTCCCAGCTTATTTTGTCTCCAATAAATAATGTTAGCTTGTATACGCCAGCCGTAAAACAAAAGCCGATGTTTCATTGTGCGATTAAATACTCTACACCATTTTTTAAAACTTCTAAGCATCCCACATTTTCAATGTTTATAACGTCGTATTGGGAAAAGAAAGTACTTTTTAATGCAATTTGTTTGAAAACTGCATCTCCATTTGTTTTTGAAATATTATTATTATTATTATTATTATTATTATTATTATTATTTTTTTTTTTTTTTTTCAGTTTTTAGCGACATTTGTTTCATTTTGGCAACTCAAGTACTCCATTTCTGCAGAAAGTAAAGAAAAAATTGTTGAAAAATAGCAATTATCTTTTTGTTGCTATTTTTTCAAAAATGGAATTTTTTCTTAAATTAAAATACGTGCTATTTTGAGAAAAATATAAATGAATGATTTATGATATAACATGGGGCTATTATAAACTATATTTAATTTTAAGTACCTATATTAATGCAAATGACGTCATTTTACATAAAATAATAGCGTGTGCTTTAAGTCTTAAAATTGAAATATGTTTTGCAGTACAGTCCCGATTATCCGAGTACCGTTTAACCGAGTTATTTTCTTCTGAGGGACTGGTGGCTTCTATTATTACGAAACAGCGATTATAAATGAAGCGTTAGGTGAAGATGAAAGAGCAGCGGTAAAAAGTTAGAACTCTAATTTTCTGGTCAGAATGGGGGGAAAAAATGGCGATATTTTTTTTTCCATTCTGACCAGAAAATCAGAGTTCTAACTTTTTACGGCTGCTCTTTCATCTTCACCTAACGCTTCATTTATAATGGCTGTTTCATAATAACCCCCAGTCCACCAGAAGAAAATGAAGTAATGGAAATGCCGGGGGCGACACTAAATTGTGAAAAAGCAGAATTCCTGTTGATATTATTTTATCTTCGGAACTGAAGATGTTAAACGTTGAATCTCCTCCACCCTTTCCCGCTGCAGTTATTTCGAGCCCTTTTACCGCTAAATATCAGCTTTTTTTTTTTCTTTTAACGATTTTCCACTCAGTCAGCGGATACGCATTTTATAAAACATATCTAAATCTTTAAGTATTTGGACAAATATAGGTTGTGAAATTTCTTATATTTTTGTGTAAAATAACATTTTGTAGTGAAAGGTATAAACCTGTTACTTGCATGATAAAGTCTCCTTAGGAACGCTTTTATCACTAAATATTAACATTTTTTTTTTTTTTTTTTTTTTTTAAGATTTTATTCATTCAAAAATATAAATTCAGACAGAGTGGGGTTAAAGATATAAAATCATACAAATTTAATTTTCATTTAAGGTTATTATCATGAGCTCAGGTAACGCCAGGCGGCTAAGCTGGTATTGTAATAAAGTTTACATTATTGTGGTCAAGGAACTCTGTCTTTCTTTTAAGTTATTTCATTTTTAACTAATGATTTATTTTTTAACCTTTTCATTATTTCAGAAAATATATATTTGTAACCTCTTGGCAGATCAAGGAAATAACATTCAAAATCGCATGGTACATATTGAACCCTAAATCCATAGCATTGTGTTTCCATATAACAATAATAATTCAATACCAATTTTAAAAGAGTTTCTGTTATCGATTATCCATTATTTTTCAATTGTACTAAATTCTGAGAAATCTGAGAACTATTGAATGAATTGAATTCCATGATCTTAAGACAGTTTTGTGTTTGAATTTCTTTGTGGGCCTTTTTCGGTAACCGGCATCTTTAATAATTCTACCAATAATTCATCGTGAAACAAAAGTGTTACCTTTAATTTGAAATCTTTGTAATGCTTTTCAGGATATATTTTAAATAATAGACTGAAAATTGCGCAAAACGCCGTCCTTGATTGTATTGCAAAATTATCTTCTTCCGTGAAGATCTTCCTTTGATACAATTCCTTTATCTATTCAACATTTCCGTAATTCGATATCATTTTCTAAGGCTTAACCAAGTTCTAAGCCTAGCCTAATTTCTACTTTAATACTGTATTCTCCGATAACTTCCAGTTCCTTCCGGCTTTCATTTTCCACAGTATTTTTAATATAAAAGACAAAACCTATCTTTACAAAAATAAAATTCATAAAAGTAATCAGTAATTTTGCTTTATAAAGTATGATTCAATATTAAAAGGAGTGTGTTAACTGCAATATTTATTTTAAAAAGTAATTTTGCCATATTATTTTTTCACTCTGTACTATGGCAATCTAAAAGAATTTCATTTTGTTTTAAAAGTATTTTTGTAATTACAATAAAAATTTATCACTGTAATTTAATTTTAATTAAAATAATCTCTCAGTTAACTCTCCGTTACTTGAAGAAACGATAACTTTAACACATCATATTCTAGTTTTAAGACACATTCAAAAATTTGATCTGTGACATCATATTTTTATTCGGGTAATACAGTAGAGCGCCAATTATCCGAACAAGTTCGGACCGACCCTAGTTCGGATAAGCAAAAGTTCGGATAAATGAACAGACAATTTGACGGATGTTCCTGACTATACTGAAATCTACACACTTTATCCACGCTTTAGACTGACAGCACTAGTTAATGCTGGCATGTTTAAAAATTGATTTTTGTCTTTTTAATTTTTTTGTTTACTTTTTATTATCATTTTCTGAACTCCAGAGATTATAATTTAAGCAAAAGAACTTTCGATTATTGCTTACCTCAAAGAAGACATTCTTTTCAATGCTGCCATATCTCGAACTCTTCTTAAATACGTTAGTTGAATAGTAACAGCATTCTTCTGCCGTTCGAGCCATTTCATAGCTGTTTCCAAACATTCAAAGGTTTCGTTATGTGATGGACCTTGATCATTTTCAGAGCATTCGTTTTCAATTTCTTTTTCGTCTTGAATATCATCCACAATCTCATCATCATTTAAAATCTGATATCCAGGTCTAATAGGGTGTTTGGATAATTGGTAGTTCATTAAAAAAAAAAAATTTTTTTGAGAGAAATAAGCTGTTTGGATAATTTGAAGTTCGGTTAAAAAGTATTTTTTGAGAGGAATTGGCTGTTCGGATAATTGGAAGTTCGGTTAATTGGAGTTCGAATAATCGGCGCTCTACTGTATCGGTGTAATATCGGTGAACGGCCATTAGCAATTTTGTAACCTTTCATATTTTTTAAAATAATTTTTCTTTTTATTCATTATTGTTTATATTTATCTTTTTATTCACTGGCGTTTTCTTGATTCAATTTCATTTTCTTCTTCTCTCAATAACTAAAGTTTTATCAAAGGTGCCTTTGAAAAAAATACAAAAAACAATTTAAATTTTGCTTGGTCAGTTTGTAAAAAAAAAATGTTCCCTATTATCCGCTGAATAATACGCTTTAAGAGATGCCTTTAATATTAATTACAAATAGTCAACTTCGAAATAATCCTCTTTAACATGAGAAATATCTTAGGAAGAGACGTATTAACACGTGTCGACTGATTCCATGCGTAAATACGAGTTAGGTTCCCTTAGAAAGACCCCCACGAAGGGCACTCCCTCCTCGGGCCTATATCCCTAGTGTAGATAATCGGCCGTCAAAATCAACCAACCAACCAACCGTGTCGACTGTATTTGAAAGCAGGCATAATCTACGTACATAATATTATTACTTTTTTGTGTAATTGATGATGTTTTTGCTAAACGAATGCATTAAATTAGGAGACTTCTACTGGCGGCTGCCAAAAGAATTTTAGTGTCCCGTGTCATTTTGAACTTTTAGAAGCAAATGTTTTGCACAAAACTCCACAAAGCTTTTTGAAGCTTAGTCTGGCAAATCCACTCGAATGGTGGCACAAAAATGTCCAAGAGAGCATGGAAAAAATTATTCGGTACGCATAAATGCCTTCCATATAAACTTAAACGCTGATGAAGTGAATTTGCTCATTTCGTTCAGTAAAAAAAAAAAAAACTGGAACTTTGATACACAGATAATACTGGTTTATGCTTATACTTCCTGATGATACATGTATGTATACACAATGTTGTTAGTATCTTTAGTTCTCTTGAGATCTTCCTGGTGGATTATTATAATTATTTTTATTATTATTATACCTATACCTGTTACTACAACTAACGTCACCACAGTTAAATCAAGTAATTGTATAGAATTGCTGAAGACAAAATTAAATAGTAAGTACAAATATTTTTTTCATGTATCAAAAAAGAAAATGGGAACTCTGTATTTCAGCAAACAGTGCATGTGTTCTTTTTATGTGCTGTAACCCAGGCGTGTGCAGATTTCTTGCAAACGTTGTATAATTGACTTATAAAAGGCATGTGGAACTTCATTATCGCTATTGCCTTCATGAGAAAAAGAAAGAAAAAGTTCAAACGTTCAGCGCGACGACTTAGGTATATTAAATTCGGTAAAACTAATGAAAATCTTCTGTAAAAATATGACTGATTGCAAGAACAATTTACCAATTATTAACATCCTAAAGATATCGGTATGTGCGTCTAATGAATGCTTTTATTTTGTTTAGTGTTTTGTAGCCAATGCATTTTCTCAATATTAAGAAAAATCAAAACCTGTAGCATTTATCAAATAACCTAAATAGTTTTAAAGTCTAAAAGTCATGAAATGTACTAAATTTGCCTGTTCCACAGACATTATTTTCAAAAAATTTTTCAAAAATTCGAAAAATACTGATATTTTCGTTATTAAAAGAATTGCAAGAACAATTAATTCTTTAAAATCAGACACGTCGTTTAAAAACTACTGTGGACCATACAAAAATATCTACAGACATACACAGTGTTTATAACAAAAAACATACAATGTATATGACTTTGTAATCATTCGTTTTGTCTTCGCTACAGTACAAAAAATAGAAATGAATTTTGAACATTTGTCTTGTTATAGTTCTCTTATAAATTTAACTCTTAAGTTTACTTTATGTTTTAAATCAACTCCAGTTTTGTAAAATCGCTGATCTTTCGCAGAATATTGTTGTAAGTTATAAAAGATGCAAAACTATTTTCACCTGGATATAAACATCAAAGAAATCCTTTAATTCTAACGTATTCAAAAAGATCCAGTACATAATATATTCATTGAATGTAAAATAAAAATGAATTTTGATACGGAAATGCGTTCTAATGTTACAGATACCTTACATCTTATCAATGCGATTGAAGATAACTTTAATAACTCATCCGAGTTTCAAACAAATTCCAAATAATATTAAATGCATCTGAAAGGGAACTTATTATTCTGTTTTACATCAAAGTATATTTTTCCCAGAAAAAGATAAAAATCTACCTTTCGTTTAGCTATCTATCTGTAAATAGAGAAACAACAAAAGAGCATTTTAAAAATTTGAATATTTGGATACTTTATTTTTCTAAAACGCGATTTTTTCTATCTTTATTTAAAACTTAAAAAGGCCTGTGGACACTGTTTCTAGTCACAGTCAATTTGACGGCTGACTGGTGATTTGTTCTCAGAATGTTTCGAAATTTCACCGTGAATAGATTTACGCCAGAACAACGTTTGCAAAACTGCTCAAAACAGCATCAGTTTATTGCGGGAGACAGTATTCATGCCAGGCTGGGTAGCCTACCTTACGGCTTAAGCTCCACTAGCCCCGCCCAATTGCGGTAGACAGTCGAGGAGGGAATAATTTCGTGTAAAGGACTTGTGAACTGGTCCCCACAGTCATGTAATCTCACACCAATGGTATGATGACGCAATCATCATATATTGTCCTTTTTATTCTTTTTAAATTAATGTTTTCTTTTTCTTTCCATGTATTCAGTCAGTCATAAATGGATTTGTTAAAAAAAGTAATTTCAGGCTTATTTCTCGTCTCTTCATGCGGAAGTAAAACATTAAATAATAAACATGTCTTTTTAACGAAATGATTCATTATCATTTTGATTTCGCTATTTTATATCTGCAAGTCAACAAACTATATGGGAGATTTACGATAATTGCACTCTTGACAGTTCGATATTAATTTAATACTAATCTATTTTTGTTACAATATTTAAGTGGGTAATTTTCCTTTGCGTTGTTTATAAAAGAAAGCAATCATTTTTATTAACAAGGGGGATGTTATCCATTTCTCGCATTTTAGCTCAGGCAATAAATTTAATCATAAAATTATATTTGACATCTATAAGATAAATAAATTTTACGTATTGTTAATGTTTTGGTAGGGTTGCTTGAAGTTATTTTCACAATTTCGTCTGTTTTTAATATGCAACGGATAATTTGGCGTTTGCGTAACTCTCTTATTGGCTTGGCATTCCAGTGGATGGGGCGCGCATTCGATATGTAAATTCATTTCATTCGGCCTGATACTCTGACTGTGTAACCCACGTTTTTTTTTTAAAGCGGCCCACCCCATCAGTATGTTATGTCAACATTTCTTCAATAAAATTTTCATCTTTACTTTGCTGAATCTGTTTGCAGTCATGGGGATTAGAGCTCACAAATATGGGTTTTTGTGAGACATCCCAATGTACTACACTTGTACATCTGGCCATATCTCTAATTTTAAGTTTGGGGGGGTTTTCCCCTTCACACAAGTTGGTGCCGAATATTTTTTGACTGCAAACGTATTTTTAAAAACTTTTAATGCGATGGGGTGATGCCAAAGTTTCTAGGCTTCTAGCGTCCTCTTCTCCAGTTTTTGTGATGGTCCCGATGCTGTTGTCCTGCGATCCTGATTGTTCCGAAACTTTCAAGATAATTTACGGAAACTTCCCGTTACGGAGTACTCATGCCGTTCTCAAGTGGTGTGGCTTTCCTGATCCCGAATTTCTCCTGCTGCTGTGCTGATGGTCATAGAGTTTGCCGGCTGCTCGTGACACGGTTCTGCAACTGCTAACAATCTTGGAGAGCAAGTAATCTAGAGTGTGTGATGCTTCTGAATTGGTGCGCGTGTGTCTACATTTAGTGGCAATTTTACAAAAAAAAAAAAAAACAGAAATTACAGAAGAAATTAGTGGTGCTTGTTGTTTTTCTTTGAATCCGTGTTGGTGGGTGATTTTTTTATTTTCACCAACGCGTGCATAAAAAAGTTACAGAATTTTTCCAGCTTTTATAGTTTCTGACGAGTGATTTTTTTTATTGTCGTCAGTGTCATCGTGGTTGATTTTTTTAAATGGTAAAAACAAATAGAAATGTTACAAAAAAAAAAAAAGAAGAAAAGAAATTTTTTTTTAAAGTATGGTAATACATAAACATGAGATTATTCAGGGATATCGTAAGTAACAGATAAAATTTCTTTAATACTAATTTTGATTTTGCATATTTTTGATCGTAAATAATTATGCTAGTATTATTTTGGCATTTTTGTGTGCATATAGGTTTGATTGAATACCTGTTAATCACTGAATAATCTCTACAATTTTTATTTAGAGTGTGTATTTATTATGTGTTTATTGAAAAGATAACTGAATTTTTAAGTGTGCATTTTTCCTATGGAGTACTTTTTAAGTAAATGAAAGAATATATAATTTCACTAGATAATAGTTAATAAAAAAAAGTACTCGTAAATATATTAATGTTTTTTTGTGCCTACATTGATACGGAGCTGTTTTGTTCTTCCAAAGTAAGTGAAAATGTTTATTTTGATCATGCACACATATTCATTAAATTCATTTCATGCTTTGAAATTTAAATATGACAATTTTGTTGCTTATATTTCTTTATTTTGGTAAGATAAAGTGTAGTAATTTTTTTAAGTTCTAGTTGGTATATATTATAGAGTTCATATTTAAAATGGCAGTCTCGTAATTTTAATTTTTCTGTGGATGATTTTGAGGGGGATCCTACCCTCATTAATTTTTTCTTTGATCAGGTATCAGCGTATGGCAAAATCAAAAAGTTAGATGAAGAGGAACTAGTTATCTTTTTAAAGTCTAAATTTAAAGGGCCCGCGAAAAAATACTTAATTGAAAATGATATCCTTTCTAAGGCAACTAGTTTCGACTTCATTGAGAAGGCATTTAAGAAATTCTTTGCTGTGAGCTTTACCGCCTCATCTCTAAACGATCTTAATCATTTAACCCTCTTGCCCCATGAAAATATTCGGAACTTTGCGCAGCGTTTAAATGTGTTAGTAACAAAAGTATATCCAGATATTTCTGAGAAAACTGCTTTGGATAATATTAAATTTGTCAAATTATTATCATGTTTGCCCTCTGCAATCAAAATAAAAATTCAGGAAGAAAATATTAAGGATTGCGAAAAAGCGATTGAGAGAGCTCAGACATCAACCCCATCCCTATAATTTGCGTCCTAGGAAATAAATATGTCACTAGCCGTGCTAGTTCATGTCTCTTTTGTATGTTGTATCTTTGCATTGTTTTACTTCTATGTCTGTGCACACATTTTTTTCTCTTTCTCTTTTTGTTGTCATGTGGCTGGTTCCATGTGTCATGTGTTTTTTTATATGCACAGATGCTCCATGCAGAAGGTTTGACATTAAGTGCTTAAAAAAAAAAAAAAAATTGCAGCTTAAATTTTATTTTATTAGTATTTTAAATTGTAACTTTGATACTTGTTAATTTAAGTTTCGTTTTGGCCAGCAGTAGTTTACAATTTATAAACATGAAGGATAATTAACAGATAAAAAAAGTTACATCCTTATGGAATTGATTGTTTTAAAACAAGTATGGATTAAGTAAAAAAAAAAAAAAAAAAAGAATATAGCTATTCTCGATTATGACATTTTTCGCTCTCAATACTCTAGATTTATGTCTTTTACACATTATTACATTTTTTTTTAGAAAAAACTTTGATTTATTTTTTATTTTGTTTTATTTTTTCATTCGCCCTTGTTGAAATGTGACCCGTTCAAAATTAAATGCCCACATGGGGTCTGCATTTCATTGTATTGAGAACACATACACATTTTGGAACTTGGTTCGCCAACTTCCTTATGACAATTTTTGTTTTGAAGTCCAGGTGGCTCCAAACTTGTCAGAGGATTCTCTGATTTTGTGCGGAGCGGGGGATTGGCAGATATTAAATATTAATGTCTGTGGGTCCTCCTCCCTTTCACGCCCTGTCCCGTTTAGGACCAAAGCCATAAGCTGCGGTCATATTCGTTGTAATTATTTCTTACAAGTTTAAGGGGAGATATATTTTTTCTTCGATGCCACATGTGCATATTTTTTCTATCTCTCCTGTGCGGATTGCACGAATATTACATTTATTTTTTTTCTCTCACATTTTGTATATAATTTTGCGTTTAATAATTCATTGTATGCATACATATATTATATTTCTGTGAATGTCAAATATTAGAATACATATTAAAAAAATGTTTGTTTATGCTAGCAACAATTATAACAAACAAACAAAGATTTGTTTATGTCCTATTCACGATTTCACATACAAGGACACATACTTGTTAAGGACAAATGACTTTTTATTATTAGATCTGATTATTGAATATCAGAAAGAATTTAATGCAAATTCATATTGAAAATAGTCGACTATTTAAAAAGAACAATAAGAAACTTTTGAAGGTTTTGATTGAAGAACAATCAATTTTATCACGCGATATGGACATTATTATTAACATTCAGATCTGTGCATTTATTTTTTCCAAGAAGCTTCTAATTACTTATTTTCAAAAAAAAAAAATAATGAAGAAAATGTTTGTAATTTTAGTACCTTATATATTGATTTAGTACAGTGTTTTTGAATATATTTTTGATGTTATTTTTGGAATCAAGCCATGCCGAGAGTCAGCATTTTTGCGTGCTGGTGGTGATAATATATGATGACGCAATCATCATATATTGTCCTTTTTATTCTTTTTAAATTAATGTTTTTTTTTTCTTACCATGTATTCAGTCAGTCATAAATGGATTTGTTAAAAAAAGTAATTTCAGGCTTATTTCTCGTCTCTTCATGCGGAAGTAAAACATTAAATTACATTAAGTTAGCACCTGAAAACTAAATTTTATAATTATTATACAGATAACATTTAATTTCTATTATAATCAATAAAATTTTGTTTCATACTGACAAACTATTACAAGTAATGAAATTATTTTTGCATGAATTAACACATATCAAAAGACATTTCTTTTCTTGTGATGTTATGCAATTTTCAAAATACTTTTTTTAAACAGACTCTGCAGTAAGATGAAAAATGGATCTAATTTATATGCATATTTATAAAACTATCGAAATATGAATCAGGTATAAAGCATTCTCCATCGAACATACAACATCAAAAATCTTATCCATAATTTATTGTCACATTCTTTAATGTAACTTGATAATTATAACTAGATGTTGCATTAATAATAAGGTCAAAATTTTCTAAAATAAAATTTCGCGTTTTTAATCACTGTGAAAATTATTAAAAAAATTAATAATATTTACGAATTAAAATTTCATTAATTTAATGGCTTATTCCAATATACAGAGAAATAGCATTTAGATTTTTAAATTTTTTTAGAATTATTATTAATGCATGAGAGCAACTGATTTTTTAACTAGTGTTTTGTATAAACATCGTACTTAGCAAAATTATTTTATGTCAAGGTATGGCACGTTACACTATTGATAGATATTGTTGGTAATTTTTTGGCACGTGCACGTGAAAATGTTCGTTGATCCTGCTCTATATCATTTTTAAGTACTAATTGCATAAAATAATTTATTTAATAAAATTAGTATCATGGCTAATAACATTATTTTTATGTGTTTCATTTCGTTTTGAATTTGTATACCTCTAAAAAACACTCTTTACTTATTGAAAACATTGTTTAAACGTACAGTCGGTAAAAAGAAATAAAAAGAAAACATCATGCAATCAAATTGCTTCAAAACAATACGGAAATGGGCATTTGACTGAAAATTGTGTATTCTTCCAATTTATGATTAAAAAATGAGTTTAGAGAGTCTTTTTCATACTGAAATTGTACCAAAGTCAGAAATTTTCAATGCGGGCACCTAATTTTAACGTTATATTTCGCTTTTACGACAAATTTTACTTTAGCGAACTGAACGGAATTCGGTCAAGTAGTTTGGGAATTATGAAGGTTTAATTTTGAAACGTCTAATGTTAAATTAATTTGTATTCATTTCAGAACAGATTGTAATGCGGGCAGTCTTTATGCAAAACTCAAAAACTACTTGACAGAATGCCCTATAAATGTGCATTCGCATATTTCAAGATTTTAGAAGTGTAGATCTGTTTAAAATTTAAACTTTTAAATAATTTTTTTTTAATATGTAATTAATTCAGATTTTTAACGGGTATTTTTAATTTTAAATAAAATTCATCTTTTTTCGATGATATCATAACTTTTAAATTAATTTTCGAAAAAAATATGAATTGTAACCTATAAAGTTTTTAGCAGAAATCGGTCTCTAAAAGCTTCAAACTTGCGAATAAGAAATTACTGCTCATTTTGCGTTGCCTTTTCTGAAATATCATTTTCTATTGAAATCAATTCTCTTTTCTTCCCATTTTCAGTGTTCCTTGATTCAACTGACATATGTGTTTCAACAATTTTAGATTCTAATGGTCTTCTACTGATGCTGCTTGCTGACAACTCAGTGTATACGGTAAATTTTGAAAATCGATAGAACCGTTACTTTAAATCCTGCTTTAGCAATGGTAGCAGATTTTCCAAAAGCAGGTGCGAGTTCTTGCACACTTTGGCATTGCGCACTCTTGCATTATCGTCACTCACAAGGAAGGTCTTCATACGGGCATACTCCAAAAAATATGAACAAATTACAGAATGTTCTTCTCACTAGAATATATATGTTTCTAAAAAAATTTCGGCGGAGCTTCGATAGAGCATTATCGGTTGGTAGCTTTTTTTTCGGTTGGTGATGGAATACAACTTAAAAAAATATTTTTTTTATGTCAAATGCACTTTAAGAGAAAAAAGTTTCATGTTGAACTTGTTTAAATAAATTTAATTTAAATAACTTTAGTTTTGACAGTTTTAGTTTGTTTTAACTATAATTTTGTCATATCGATATTTATATGTATTTATATTGAAGTTTAACTATCAAATATTACGATTTAAAACGAAATTCAAAATTTAAATTAATCAAAATTGTTTCAAGCTCAACATTAAGTCAGATCGAGCATTGTCGATTCAATTTTGTTGCTATGGGAAGAACTATATATTGAAATGTATAACTGCAGCATTCTTCATCTGGCTTTTATTTTTGAATACGCTTAAATGCATGAAAATATTTTTTTCAGTTTGAATTTTTTTATATATGAATTTTTTTTTCAGTGATAAATTAAATAACTGCAGGAACAAGCAATATATATATGTAAATACGTATTAACTCTCTCATTGCTTAAATTTAAATTTATTAAATACCATTTACACGCATTCTAAAAATCTATTAACAAAAAATTTTCAGTTACATTAAAATCGTTTGCTTTTCGCTAAAAAGTACTGCGCGCCAAATCCCGTGACGCTTTCGTCTTTTCACGCCAAATATTCGAAAGTATTTTATTTTTCTTTATAGACTTTCTACCTTTCTACTGTAACTCCGCCGCTAAATTTCACTAATCCTTTATTACATACATAAGTAGTTTAATTAATAATTTTTCAAAATATTCTGAGTATGCCCAGTAAGGAGACCTTTCTTGTCAGTATTTTTGAATCATCAGTAATGCTATTTGTTGATAAGAAAATCCAAATCACTAAGGTGACAGGTAGTCCTAATATCATGGCCAATAACCTAATGCCCAAATAACCCAATCCATATAAACCAAAAAAGTAAATTTGTATTGTAATCTTTCATATGATGCTGTTTTCAAAAACCATAAATATTATAACAAGAAGGCCAAAATCACTTTTCCTCTTCTAAATCATTAAAAATTTCCCCAAAATGCGCAGTTTTTTTAGTAGAAACGTATCATGTCATTACATCGTTTACAACTGTAGCTAAATGCAAAACTCTGCTTTAAGATTGAATAATCGCTCTGCGTACTCTTGTATACCATGCACTCTTGCACCACCTTACCCTAAGTACTGCGCGCATAATAAAACTGGAAGTTATGCATATAGAAAACTATTTTTGTCAAAAATAGAATAATAACACACTTATCTCTAACTTAAAACCAAAATATACCCAAAAAGTATTGTTTGAAATTTATTTTTTATACCTAATTTATAGAATTTTAAAGACTTTTAAAAACAAAATCGCATTTTTCAAGAGCGAAATAATAAAAAAAACAAATGTTGTCAATTATTTAGGTTATAGCAGGTAAACTATGAAGAAATGCATAAGTAGTTAAATTTTAAAAGCTGTAACTTATATAGTTTGAAAATGACAGAGCGATCAAACTCAAAATTTACTAATCTGAAGAAACGCATCTTAAATTTTCAATATCCAAATAACTTCCATTATACTAGCGTTCTTATAAATGATAATAACTTAAGAAATTACGCAGATTTTTGAATGTGGTTTTTTGCATATTGTTCAGAAACGTTTAAAGATTCAAAACAAATTTTAAAAAAATCGTTTTTTGAAAGTTATAGGTCCTGTACACCCTAATCGTGATTTTAGAACGTTTTTCACCCAATTTACCCTTTTAACTTTTGAATTAAAAAAAACTGTTCTTATTGTGCATCTACGTCCACTTTAAGTTTCAGTATCTTCATACAAACAGATTAAAGAAATCGTTGTTTTAGAACATTTTTCGTTCTTGAGTCTGTTTTGCTGCAGGGTGCCAATATTAAAAAAAAAAGCTTCTTTTCAGGTAAAAATAGTCATCAGAATAATCCTGAAAAAATGTTTGAAATTCGTTCGGTAATTTCTGAGAAATCGTGACTTTTTATCACGAACGTTTTATTCTCATTTCATTCTTTTTAAGTCCGAATTATTTAAAAAAAGTGCAAAAATGTATACAATAAAAGCAATTACCATGCTAAATTGCAAGTTTCTTATCCTAACATTTTTTTAGAAATCATATTTTTGAATCGTTTATCTCTATTGCATCTCCTAGGAGGTACTAATCTCATAATAAAAAAGTAACTCATTTTTTAAGCAAACATTACCACCATTATGAAATTGAAATATTTTATATATATACATACAGTGTGTCCATAGTTAAACGACCCTACTTTAAAGTTGTCTAAATACAAAAATATTGGTCAGAAAGTTGTGAAATTTTGTATCGTACATAAAAAAGGAATGGGAGTTTGTTTAAGCAAAAAAAAAAAAAAAAAAAAAAAAAAAAAAAAAAAAAAAAAAAAAAGTTCAAAATTTCTCCACCAGGCTAAATGTGTAATTTTTAATAAATTACACATTTAGACACCGCCCACCGAATGCTAGATTTGAGCTCTGAGAAAAAAATGGTGGCTGTTGTAAGCGGAATTTTTTTTTTTCAGAATTTGTACGGTACGTTCAATTCGAACCCCAATATTTTTTTTAAAGTTTTTACGCTTTATTTTTTTTAGGGGCGGTCTGTATATTTGTCTTATTTAATCTGAGAAAAATAAAGCGTAAAAACTTTAAAAAATGTGTAATTCACTAAAAAAAAAAAACCCTGGTGGCGAAATTTTGAACTAAATTTTTTTTCGCTCAAACAAATTCCTATTCCTTTATTATGTCAGTCACAAAATTTCACAATTTTCTGACTAATAGTTTCGTCTGTAGAAAACTTTAAAGTAGGGTCGTTTAATTATGGACACCCTGTATGTATATATATCGGTTCGGTACGTTTGGAGAAATTGCGGATTTAGAACGGTTTTTGCTCATTTCAATCTTTTAGATTTCCAATATTTTGCAATCCATTCTTAGTGAGCATTTACCTCTCTAAACTATAACCATCATGTAAACTTTCAATTTTTACTCTTAATAATTTCAAAGAAGTCATTATTTTTTAAGATTTTTTGCTCGCCTTGTATAAAACCTTCCAGCATAAAATGTAGCCTGTGTTGGAGTAGAGTCTGTCTCTATCAATTTGCCGACATTGATTTTTAAATCAATTCAGAAGTTCTAGAAATTATCTCCAACAAACAAAAACCAAAATTGATTTATAATATAAGTGAAGATTATAACCATAAAAATGAAATTTATATCTTGGTTAATGTATGAGATGTTCCGGTAGTATTTTAAAATGAAATGTTAATTGTTGTGACAGTAAATGAAAGTTCATTATATAAAGTGGAAATTATATATTTCTATTATGAAATCTTCGATAACCTACACTGTAAAACATATCAGAGATGCTATAGTCCATAGCGGAAACGTTTTCGTAAATTTAGTGTAAACTTTGATTTCTCTTCAGTTACTGATTAAGTCGGAACGCTCATTTCCGTGTAAAGTATTTCAAGCGCACATTCGGATATTCTGCACATGACCAATACGTTCTACAAACGTCATGATCACGTGATTTTTATTGTTCTGGGATTGAAAGTAACGAAGAGTCAAGAATATAATAAGCTTTTTGAATTATTGGGTCATTCGGAAAGACGTGTCCGTTTGGGAAAATCAATTCGGACTGGAAAATTCTGCCCGGTAATTAATAAATATTAGATATCGGAATCAATGCCGCATAATTAAATGATAGAATTTTCCGGTGCGAATTGATTTTCCCAAACGGACACGACTTTCCGAACGACCCAATAATTATCCAATTGAAATTTATTGCAAAATAATATTAGAATTACTGTTAATCGTTTGTTGCAGATACAAAATTAAGTAACTCATTCAAAATATATACTCTTGTACATGAATCTGTGATAGACATAAGATATTAGATTGTTGATTTATGAATAATAATGCCGTACTAGTATTAGTGGAGTACAGGTAGCATTGTTTATACGTTTTTATCATTTTTTCATTTCGAACTTATGCTCCGATTCACAACTTTTGTAGTGATGGAATGTGTCGTTTATATGATAGAAGAAATTGATGATTTCACTTATGCTATGCGTTTTATCCTCGGTGTTTTTTATCACATATTTGTAAAAATATCTTATTGAAAATTTGATTTGTAGATCTACTAGTAAAACCCGCGGCTTTGCTCGAGTAATAGATGAATAATGTCAAGTGCTTTTTCCACAATGTCTCAAATCAATAAGTTTTGTAATTTACGATTAAAAAAGTACAGGTTTTTGGAACACTTACATTTCCTACTTGACTGTAGGCGTAAGAAGGTTATTCCTAATTTTATTTCTTTGCGTTGTAATATATTTTCTTCGAATAGAATTGACAAGGTCTTATTTCGTTCTAAATTAGCTCTTTTAAGAGCCTTGATTCAAGAGACTCGCCATAAAATTGCCCATATAGAGCGCGAGTTATATTCTTTACATATCAGCCTCGCTAATTTTACTCCTGATTTTGAGTCTATAGACAGAAGGTCATGGAGTAGAGTTCTCACAGCTTCTTCTGTTCATTGTTCGGTTTTAAAGAAGAAATTTAATGCACTTTGTAAAAGCTCTGTCGTTAATAACTTCAGCAATTTGCCTGTTGTTAACCAAAATGTTGTTGTCAATCTTTCTAGTGTTTCTTTAAGTGACAATCAGCTCGATGCTCTAAAATTGAATAACTATTTCTCTGTCTCTGCTATTCCTTCTTTACCTAATCTAATTGCTCCTATTGAAAGGGCCTTTAAGCATAGCGCTCTATCTTCTTCTCAAAAAGAGTTCATCAGGCATCTCATTGCCAATACTGTTGATTTCAATTCTAATGTTTATAAGCCCAATCTTAAAAATCCAGTTAAACAATGTCTGAAAAATTTGCGTTCTGATCCAAACTTAATCATTACCAAGGCTGACAAAGGTGGTCAGATTGTTCTTCTAGACAAATCTTCGTATTTGGAAAAAATCCCATAAATTAATTAAAGATGGTCCTTATGTGGACATCCGCAAAGGCCCTTCCACTAGTAAAATTAACTCTATTAAGTCTGCCATCAAGTCTTCTACCATTATTTCTGCTAACTTAAAGAAGTCTCTTATTCCTTCGATTGCGCATTGTGCCAGGTTTTATGCTTTACCTAAGGTCCATAAACCCGACATTCCTTTCAGACCTATTGTCTCTAGTATTGGTACAGCTTCTTATAAGCTTGCCAAATATTTAGTTTCTATTTTTTCTCCACTTTTGAGCGGTAACTGTTTCACTGTTAAGAATTCTTTTGATTTTGTTAAAAAACTTCATAATTTTAAGCCGCAGGGTCACATGATGGTTTCTTTTGATGTTAAATCATTATTTACAAATGTTCTGGTTGAGTGGGCTTTAGATTGCTTCAAGAAATGGCTTTGTGAATTCCATATTTCTTATTTTGAAATCGAGGAGCTTATCCTTCTCACTCGTGCTTGCTTGTCGCAAAATACACTGACGGAAAAAAAATCCCAACACCAAGAAAGACTTGTGTTAGATAAACGAAATTTGGTAGACGTGTTTATACATCTGAAAGATGACATCGATTGAAATTTCGCGCTTCGCGCATAAGTGTGGCGCTAGTAGCGCCACTCAGAACTTGCAGATCAGGTTTACTTTAAATGCGTGCTGTAAAGTTCGTAGGCATTATTTAGCTTCGAAATGTGACGTATTGAGTTGATGTTAGCCAAGAATGCCTTTAACAAGACGAAGAAGCCACTGTCAACAGCTCACCGAGTTGGAACGAGGTCGCATATTCGGGCTACGAGAAGATGGATTTTCTTTCCGCGATATTGCAGAAAGACTTGGATGGAATTTATCCACTGTGCAGGATTGTTGGAAGCAGTGGTCAAGGGATGGTACTACCTCAAGAAGACCAGGTTCCAGGCGGCCACGTGGCACTGCTGAGAGGGAAGATCGCAGTATTCGGCATACGACTGTGGCGCATCGTACTGCGTCTGCGGCAGAAATTCGAGCTGCAGTTGATACCACAGTGACACAACGAACTGTTAGAAATCGATTACTTCAAGGACAGCTCCGAGCCAGGCGCCCTCTAGCTTGCCTTCTACTGACTCCAAGCCATTGCCTTTTGCGACGCCATTCGTGTCAAGCCAGAGCTCATTGGTGGGCGGAATGGAGATGTGTTGTGTTTCTTTTTCATCAGAAGACACAACAGATCTCCACTCCGTCCTCCAATGAACTCTGGCCTGACACCAATGTCGTCGCAAACGGCAATGGCTTGAAGTCAGTAGAATGCACGCTACAGGGCGCCTGGCTCGGAGCTGTCCTTGAAGTAACCGATTTCTAACAGTTCGTTGTGTCACTGTGGTACCAACTGCAGCTCGAATTTCTGCCGCAGACGCAGTACGATGCGCCACAGTCGTACGCCTAATACGGCGATCTTCCCTCTCAGGTGGCCGACGTGAGTGGCCGACTGGAGCCTGGTCTTCTTGAGGCAGCACCATCCCTTGACCACTGCTTCCAACAATCATGCACAGCGGATACATTCCAGCCAACTCTTTCTGGAATATCACGGAAAGAAAATCCATCTTCTCGTAGCCCAAATATGCGACCTCGTTCCAACTCGGTGAGCTGTTGACAGTGGCTTCTCTGTCTTGTTAAAGACATTCTTGGCTAACATCAACTCAATGCGTCACATTTCGAAGCTAAATAACGCCCACGAACTTTACAGTACGCATTTAAAGTAAACCTGATCCCCAAGTTCTGAGTGGCGCTACTAGCGCCACACTTATGCGCGAAGCACGAAATTTCAATCAATGCCATCTTTCGGATGTATAAATACGCCTACCAAATTTCGTTTATCTAACACAAGTCTTTCTTGGTGTTGGGATTTTTTTTTCCGTCAGTGTACTTTTGTTTTCAATGATAATTTCTTCCGTATGATTGACGGTTTGGCTATGGGTAATCCTCTTAGTCCAATTTTATGCGATATTTATATGCACTATTTTGAGGTTAACCTTTTTGAAATTTTAAAATTTTTGTTCTATGTTCGTTATGTTGATGGTGTTTATGTCCTGGTTGAAATGAATTCAGATATTAATCATATTCTCTCTATTATGAATTCCATTGAACCCTGCATTCAATTTACCTCTGAAATTGAGACCAATAACTGTCTTTCTTTCCTGGATGTCCTTGTTATACGTTGTGAAAATGGCTTTCAGACTACCGTCTTTCGTAAACCTTTTGCTGTCAGTCTCCCACCTCACAGGCATTTTTCTCATTCCCCTAACCAGAAATTCGCTGCTTTCAATACTTTTGTTTTTCGGGCTACCAATATTTGTTCCATTCCTCAGTTACTTAGTGCTGAACTTAATTACATTAAAGCTATTGCTGTTGATCGTGGTTATTCCTCTAATATTATTGATTCTATTTATAAAAAAAAAAAAAAAAAAAAAAAAAAAAATGACGAAATCCGTCTATTCTGAAAAGCATTCTAATTCCAACTCTAACACTTCAATTGTGTTACCATTTTTTCCTAAAATCAGTCAGCAAGTTGCTAAAATCTTAAGAAGGTTTGATTTTAATGTTATTTTTTCTCTTGTTAATAGAATCACTTTTTCAAATCTCAAACACTCTGTTAATCGCCTAGATAACTGGGGTATTTACCAAATCTCTTGCCAGTGTGGCCTTTCTTATATCGGCCAGACTAAACGAGCTCTTAGATTTCGTTTAAAAGATCATGAAGGTTATATTAAAAATCAGGAGCTCAAACGTTCTTCTATTGCTCAACATTCTTGGTCTTTTCAACATAGGTTCGATTTTTCCTCAGCCACCATTATCCAAAAATGTTTTTCTAACCTTGATCTTGATTTTTGGGAAGCTTACCACATCATTAAAAATTCTCACTCTTTAGTCAATGACTTATCTAGTACTCCTGATTTTCCAAGTATCTGGAAAGCATTAATTTAATTTCCCCCTTTTTGGTTTCTTTTTCTCTCCTTCTCCGGTAGATGTCGCTACTTGTCCAACCAGTCATTTCTACTGCTTCTCTCTCATTGGTGGCTTTTGGCGCCTTCGCCACCCGCACAGGGTATATAAGCCAGCGCGTCTCTGTCTATCATTTTGCTCAGCCTTGCTTTTTCAAGCACGCTGTTCCTTTTTCCCTATCTTGCACTGAAGAAGAATCTCGCTAGTAGATTCGAAACAGCTGTTTGCTACTTTTCACGCATTATTTGTGCATTTTAAACGTTGGTTTACTGCTTTTTAATGTCAAGTGATATTTATGTGCCTATTTTTAATTAGAAAAAATTACACTGTTAGGTATAGTTTAAAAATTACTAATTAACCCCTTGAGGGGAGGTGGGATAAAATATATCCCACCTAATTTAAACAAGATTTTCACCAGAAAATTGTAACTAAATTTTATATTTTTAACTTTGGAGGAAAACCGTTTAATAATTGCTTTTCCTTATTTAAAATAAAATTTTTCGATTATTCCGGTGAGAAATCAATATTTAGAGACATTCTTGCTTGCCCCTCAAGGGGTTAAGGGACTGTTTAACTAAACTCCACTTTTATACTGCTTTAGGCGAAAATGACTCTTAAACTAATGAGAAGAACTCAAATTCTAATTAAATGATAATTTAGAATGTATTTTAAAGCTTTTACGCTCATTTCAGTTTTCATTTGAGGTTTTGATTTTTTTTTAGAAACCGTTTTTCTCACGTATTTACGTCTTAAAAGTAACCATCATGCCATATTCTTAGATTTTAGTCTAACAGTCTACCACCCCTCTAGTGGTAGTGGCACCAGCATAAAATATGGCCTATTTTGGAACAGAGACTGTCATCATGAGTTTGCCAGCATAAATTTCTAAATTGGTTTGGTAATTCCTGCTATTCCATAAAAAATCGTAATTCAGAAAGTTTATAAAAAACTTTTCGCCCATTTTAACTTGATAACTGTCACTGTAATAGCGAGATCCATTGTAAGCCAGATGATTCTAGCTATTGCCTTCGCTATTTATTGTTATTGCACAACCACAGTTGCAGAACAGGATGCCGCTGTACAGACCAACACCTTATCGAGTTGGCGGCTGAAATTCCAGGATTAGACCGAACCAGGATTAGCATATTAAAATGCAACTGGTCTGACAAGTCGTATCTTGATGGAAACTACCGGCAGACCCGGTTTTAGTGGTTGATCGGTCGGTTTATGATTGTATTTTCCTGCACCTAAAGGTTTCAAAACGTGGAGGACTGGAAGCGGGTAAACCTACCAATCAATCATTAAAATGGGGTTTCCAGATGTTTTCTACAAAGATATGACTTGGAAGACCAGTTCCATTTTAATATGAGGATCGAGTCTTAACTAATCCTGGAATTTCAGCCCTCAACTCAATGAACGGATGGTTTGTGAAGCCATCTCCCGGTCTATTACCTAACTAACATATCATTGGAAAATAACAGTGACAACCAAATCTCGGAGATCTATACGCAGATTCCGAAACATAATGAAAAACACACTCATACATTAGAGTACCCTTATAAAAGAACAGTCAAGTCAAGGCACAAACCAAGCGAGATTTTATACATCTGGTTCTAAATGCAATATCTATTTACAGAATTCTAATACACATTTATATATACACTTACTTTTAAAAATAAAACAAAAAATATATTTTATTCAGAAGTCTTAGATCTTATGGTTGTTTTTGAAGACAACTTTAATAACCATATTCCTTTCAAACGTATTTTGAATCGTATTAAATGTATTGAAAGCGAAATTTTCATTCAATTTAAACTTTAAAGCATACTTTTACAGAAACACATAAAAATCCATCTCTTTTATTTTTTCTTTTCGTCTTAGAATTGAAAAATAATAAAAGCATTTTAAAGAATTTAGTAACTTAATTTACCGAAAATTTGAATATTTTGGGCTCTCTTGACATCAAATTGGAATTATATATCTTATCTAAAGATTCAGTTGCTCTAAGAGTATATGTGAAATGAAATGGTATTTGTTAAGAAACTAAATTACTGTAAAATGACATTAACGAACTGAAAAGAATTCTTTTTATTATTAAAATCTTTGACTTTATATTAGTTTTTTCATTTAATACTGGACCATTAAACAATCAGTAAATATTGAGAAGAAGACTGAGGATTACAAATATAATCTTTTTGCGTTCCTTAATGACTAATGCTAGGACTTTACAAGAAAGCAAAATCGAACAATAAAACTTCTTTAATGATTTATAAAAAATAAATAAATCTAAGTTATATTAATCTTTTATGTTCCATATTATGAATTAATAAAAGATCCAAATTAGACTTTCAACAGATGCGTTGCCGCAAATTTAACAACAAACGTGATTTTTCCTACACTTTGCTCTTACGACATTTGATATTAATATTCTATTTTTAATACTGATATCAGGTCTCCCAAATGGTCAGTTTGTTAAATACCAGTAATGTCTAAGAAGCATCCTGGCAATTGAACATTTGAAATACACTGGTGTCCAAAATTAAGGACCAGTCACAAAAGGCTAATTTTTAAGTAAGCGAATACTCAAAAGGAAATAATATAATTCAAATAATTACTATCCCTATAGCACAGCTAGTCCATATAACATGTCATTCATGTCATACATGGTCACAAGTGTCACAGTCACTATGGTGAAACAAAAAATAGGAAATTCCACAAGTCTCATTATAGGTCTCAAATGATCCCTATATGTGACTCCACTGAGACGTCAATGTGATTGCTGGTTTGTAACGAGCCCCCAGGTGACTTTACAATGTCGTTAAATTGTGACTCTCATGTGACTGTCATTTTTAGACGCAATTTCAAAGTCATCATGAACGTTGCATTAGGATATCACCAAATAATATCACATTATAGTCACATGGTGACTTTTAACAAAAGAGCACAGTGGTGACTTCACAGTAGTCTCTCTGTCACCTGAAAGTCATCATGTGACTTTAATGTGACATTATTTGGTAACTTATCACAATGCAGCGTTCACGATGACTTTGAAATTGAGTCTAAAGATGAGTCACATGATAGTCACAATGTAACTACATTGTAAAGTCACATGGTGACTCGTCACAAAGCAGCAGTCCCAGTGACGTCTCAGTGGAGTCACATATAGTGATCATTTGAGACTCATAATGAGACTCATGTAATTTCCTATATTTTTGCTTCACCGTAGTGACTGTGACACTTGTGACCATGTGTGACATGAATGAAATGTTATATGGAATAGCTGTTCTTTAGAGATAGTAATTATTCAAATTATATTATTTCCTTTTGAGTATTCGTGTACTTGAAAATTAGCATTTTGTGATGATCATTAATTTCGGACACCAGCGTAGAAAAAATCTTCGAGATTGGTTTTTACGAAATTTACAACAAACGCCATTTCCCCCTCAAAAAAAGAAAAAAAAACTGTGTGAAGAAACCAGTACAGTACATCCCAACTTACAACCCCTCGACTTACGTCACCTCGCATTTACGTCGTCTGGCCTGGAAAAAAATTGCTTAATGAAGACGGACTTCGAACTTTTCGAAGACTTTTGGTTCTATGAAGAGAAATTTTCCCGCGATAGTCACGTGATAGTAACGATCAAAGAAGGAAAGCCGCTTGAAAAAGCTTAAAAAACTAACTCTGCTGTTACAAAAAGCTTCTAAAACAAACAAAAAAAAAATAAGAAAAATTTGTCGGTTCAAACTTCATTGCAAGTTTTTTTTTTACATCCTCAAAGACTCGAAGAACGCTAGAAGAACAATAAATTGTAAGTTAACAGCTTATTGATTTATTCCAAATTCTTGTATTGCAAACGCATTTCTTTGCTAATGTTAAATGTTTGTAACATAATCCTCAAATGCAATAGAATATTTTCAATATATTTTGGAGAATTTTTATTACTTATCCTGTTTTTCTTATTTAAATGATCCTCGATTTACGTCGTTTTCGACTTACGTCGTTAGTCTTGGAATGAATTGTTGATGTAAACGCGGTATTACTGTATTCAGAAAATTGACCATTTGGGAACACTGTAATATGCATATAATTGCTCTTTTAACATGTCTCTTTTTAGGTGCGTTCGTAATTATATAAATGCGTAGCACATATACCTGGTGTCTTAAAATTGACTGATGGATTTTAAAATTCCATAACTTGCAAACGGTGACCGATATAAGTTCTTGCAGGAGTGTTATGTAAGATGTCAGGAGTTTTTATACTGCGATTCTGAGTTTTAATTACAAAAAGCATCGATAGATGACGCTGCAAGCAATAACCGCTAAATCCAGGCTTGATTTTTCGACCTCTCTCTTCTTCCACGCGAAAAAAGGAGATTAAAATGTATTGAATGGATCCCGCAGTACCAAATATCGGTTCTGGACTGAGCGCCTATTGCTCTCAGCGCCATCTACTGTTTGAAATTCGAACTAAAATCAAGAATCACAGTACAAATCTCCTGACATCATACATAACCCTCCTGCAAGAATTTTTAAATGTCTGTCACCGTTTGGAAGTTATTGAATTTTGAAATCCATCAGTCATTTTTGAGGCACCCGGTAGTTGTCGTCTGATCAGCCCGTCTGTCTTTCCGTCTGTTTGTTATATAACAGCGCAAAAACAGTCCAACCGAATGGATTTGAAATTTAACATATATAATTGTTGCAGAAATTTGTCGAGTCATTTAAAATTTTATGAAAATCCAATCAAAGTTTTAAAAAATATTAATAAAAGTTCTCTTCATTTTCTTAAATCTTACATTACTTAATTAATTTAACGGTATCCCACGATAGGTAATGATTCTAGGTTGCCATGATGATTACGTTCTATTTAAGATGAAGTCCTATTATTTCCGTATTACTGAATTTAATATATATAATCGTAATAAATTTTGTATTTGTGTATTTTTTTCATAAGAGTGCAACAGCTATTGCACCAAAATCTGAATATTTATAAAACTAGTTATAGTACAAACGCTCATTTGCCACGTTTGACGCATAATTTCCGACTTATTGATATTTAAAAAAAAAATCCTGTATTCGTAATACCTTAATTATTCTCCGTAATAGAATACATAAAGGTTTCGCTCATGCACAAAATTAGGCGCGCTCGCTGAGAGATTAATAATTTATTTCGTAAGAGCCTACGCTAGTAACGCGAAGATTCTCACAAGCTAACATTTAACTAATGCGAGCGTTCTTTTCAAATTTCTCGTTCGCATTTCAATGTCTTTAAATTACTTTTATTTTTTCTTTGCATAGAACACCGGAGGCCGATGTTTTGCAGGGTACTTTCGTATTTTTTCGATTTTGGTAGAAGTTTTTTTTTTTTTTTTCGAAACACATAACTTCTGAATGAGCGTTCCGTTTTGATATTTCACTAATTTATTTGATTAATTAATTTTAATTTTAATTTTATTTTATTATACTTTTAAGGACTCGTTTTGGTCACAGTCCTATTATGAATCTGTCAACACAAACAGCGGTATGTACCGGGTGTCCCAAAAAGGACTGACTGATTTTAAAATTCAATAACTTGCAAACGGTGACAGATACTTAAAAAATTCTTGCAGGAGGGTTATGCATAAGGTCAAAAGTTTTATTACAGTGATTTTCGATTTTAGTTCGAATTACAAACAATAGATGGCGCTGTAAGCAATAGTCGCTAAATACAGGCTCGATTTCTGGTCCTTTCTTTTGTTCCATGCTGAAAAAGGAGATGGAAATGTATTATCCGGGCCCCGAAGTACCAAAAATCGAGCCTGAATTCAGCGTCTATTGATCGCAGCGCCATCTATTGTTTGTAATTCGAACTAAAATTGAAAATCACTATAATAAAACTTTTGACCTTATGCATAACCCTCCTGCAAGAATTTTTTAAATATCTGTCACCGTTTGCAAGTTATTGAATTTTAAAATCAGTCAGTCCTTTTTGGGACACCCGGTATATATGCTTTGTTTTTTTCTTGTAAGGCTTGTTTTGGTACTTGTACCATTTTGAATTTATCAGTACAGAAGAGGTATGTTTGCAAGTTTTTTTTTCTTTCTGGGCTGCTACTTTCGTACAATTTGAACGTGTTATCTCTCTAAAACATGCTAGCTGACATGCAATAATTGACCCATTTGTGCCTGAATTTTCGTTTTCACAAATTTGTTGATAAAATCACTTTAAAATATTAAAAACTACAAAATAGTAATACAAAAAAAAAAAAAAAAAAAAAAAAAAAAAAAAAAAAAAAAACATTTTTTTTTTTTTTTTTTTTTTTGTATTTATTTGATAATATGTAAATATACTAATAATGGGAATATGCATAATATTTGTAATAGTATAATGTGCATAATTATATTTTATGTCTAAATTTATATAAAACAAGCTTTTAAATTGCATATTATATACTATAATTAGCCTTTTTATGAAAATATATATACAGAATGTATATATATTTTCATAATGTATATAAATGTACAAAATGTATATATATATTTCTTTACATAGACTAATAACATTATAAGTATTTTTAATAATAAACTAAGATTAATCGTAATTGGAGCTTAAAAACAATTTATTTCATAATCATCTTGGAAAGGACTTTACACAATTAACTGTAAATGGCTAATAAAAATATATAAACATTAGCGTCTGGCACACTATAATTTGTACTGTACAAAAATGCATAAAAATTAGGCCTGAACATATAATTTCACAATTAAAAAAAATACACATTTCAAAGAATTCTACAAGCGAAGATTACGACTTATTTATTTTAGATCCTTAATTGAAAAAACACAAATACACTTGCTTTTTTCATTTCGCCATCTTGAAAAATGAAAAATCTATGAACTCCGAAAAAAGCCTGTATTTAAGAAAAAAATATCCATCTTATGATGTCATCTCTCGGTAACAGATAAAGACATTTATATATAATTATTTCATTCAATTTTCATGTTATAAAGAAGAAGAAAATTACACAAATTTGGTGAAATTCGAAGAATCCCGAAAATGGGATAAATGGGTTAATAATAGTGGACAGCATTTTTTCTTCTACTGAACTGAAATTAGTTGTTTCTCATTCAGTTTTTTTGTGCTGACTCCTAATGTTGTTTTAGATTTTCTCCAGCGCGTCTAGTTTTTGAGACATTTGCATATTTCGATTTATGTAAATTTAAGCTTTTTTTGAGCCATTTTATGCAAAGTTTACGTACAATAAAGTTCATGCTGATTTCAAATCTGCAATCCGTTTTCTTCTATCACGTCTAGTTTTTTGAGAAAAGGAATTTCTTCTTTTGTATGGTATTGGCAAAAATTTGATATAAAATGCTAATTAGGGGTATATACCTCATTGTCAAAAACTAGACGTAATAGTGGAAAACGAACACCAGATTTGAAATCAACACAGAAAGATTGGTGTAGAAACATATTAGCGTACTCATGTGGCAGAGATATTTGCATGTCAAGAAACGTCATTAGGAAAAAATGAAAAATATGCAAATTAGGCAAAATATTTCACTGTTGCATGCCAGTATAATCTCGCATACAACATTTTTATAAAGTAAACTAAACAGCAATCATAACATAAAACAAAAAAGCCAGTCTGATATTGTTTTTAGCCTTAAATTTGCATGTAACTGTACAAAAATTGGAAAATTTGCAAAACTCGAAATTTGCAAATATCTCAAAAACTAAACGCGATGGAGAAAATCTAAAATTGCGAGGGAAAGTCAGTATATAGGTAACAAACTTATATGAGAGATAGGAAATTAGTAGTAAATTGTTTACAAATATGCCAATAGGTGGCAGCGCTGTCCAACTGTAAGATGTCAATTTCGAATTTAAGAGACAACAGTTGTACAAGATGAGCAGGGGCGTTCAAATGTTGTTGACGAAGAACGAAGTGGTCGTCATGTTGAGATTGCAATAGAAGAAACAGTGCGGAAGGTTGGGGAAATGGTTAGAGCTGACAGGCGAACAACAATACAGCATTAGCAACTGCAACAGGGTGTCCACATGGTTTAGCCTCTACAGCCGACTGATGCAGGAGTTGAATGTGAGGTACACAGATGGCTGAGAGTGCAGTCCAAAGACTTTTATGCAGCAGGTATTAGAAAACTCATAAAGTGATGGGACAAATCAATGTATCAATGTAAATGACGATTATGCATAGAAATAAACATGCCTTTTAAGTATATATCTTGGTTTCCCTTTTTTATTGGCTTTTGTGATCTACTTACTGACTTGCCCTCGTAGATTCGGAATCATCGTACTTCATTTCAGTTCAGTAGTAGACAAAAGTTTAAATTTGTTGTCCAGTAATTTAGCAATCACGATAAATATTCCTTTGGAATCGGTTTAATTATATTCTTAAAGGTTACCAATTCAGTGCGACAAACAATTAAAAAATACTTTAAATCGTTAATCGTTGGGTATTCCATTTTTTGGGAATGCGAATACATTCGCGCCTCTGAGTAAGATTATTATGCTAAAAATTTTAAATAATTGTAACGCGGGCATTTTTGTTGCTATTTTTTAATTTTTGAACAAATCAAAAATATAATAAATATTTTAAATCCACATACTACATCTTTTATAACTATAAATAGAAGAAGTGAATTTATTTCCACTCGGTTTTAAACATGGAAATAATAATATTGATTCCATCATAGTCATGCCGAACATAAAACAGAAAATTAAACGTGAATGCAAATCATATAACTTATTATTGCACATGGATACAATAACCATTTTATGTTTAAATAAATTCCAAATACCATTAAACGTATACAAAAAAAAGAGATTTTTATTATTTTTAAAATAAAAATATAAATTTTAAAGAATATATAAAAACCAAATTTTTCTTCACTTGTTATCTAAGTTGTGGAGCAAACATTCAAACCGTGTTTTCTCACAAAAAAATAAAAAAATGAGTTATTGTTATTTTTATGAACTCTGTGTTAAATTGCACAGAAATAAATGGTATTTTTTACTAAAAAATTTTTTTCTCCGATTATAAATCAATTTTAAAACTTGACGTTTCAATTAAAGAGTGTTTCCTCCAAAGCCTGCATTCAATCAAGCAGTGATTTCTCCAGTCCGCCAATCACAGTTGTCACTTAATGTGTACTTTCGAAACCTACCATACATATCACAATTGAAACGGATTGTTTTAGAAAAAAAATAAGAGAACTGTTAAAGTTAAAGGTTTCCAGAATTATAGATTTCAAGATCTAAATGAAGAATATGATGTAAATCTTCTTAAAAAGGGAGTTACTGTTGCCATGTTCAAAGGGTTGTTTTAGAATATCTTCCTCTTAGCCACGCCATACCAGTTGAAAAGAAAAAAATATGTTAAAAAACTTTTGAAGGTAATGTATAGTGAACAGTGGCAAAATCAACCTGATGATATATTCAAATGATACAACCATATTATCCATGATTGATAAGCCTGCAATAAAGAAGAGGGGGATGTGTATAACTGTCTAGATGAAGATATTGGTTTTAAAATTTGAAGTGGATTTCTGGCAAACGAGTATTTATTTTGTAAATATTTAATGAATACTACTTGGTACCATAATCTGTCATTTTATTTTAACAATAATGAACTGAAATTCGGTATTTATTCAAATAAAATAATGCTATTGTATTATTTGTGAGTTAGAACTTATTTCATTCAAAAAGCGTTTTATCCACTTGTCAAACAATCAAAACATGTTTCCTCCCCTGAATTCGGTCAAAACGTGATTTCTCCAAATATTAAATGCATTTTATTAATTTGTTTTATGTTTAATATCTTAGGTATGCTTGCAATTCTTTCTAATAAACAGTAATAAAAATACACAATAAAAATGAGAATTCAATACAAGTTATTTTCTTATTTATCAGTTTTTTGTGTTTTTTGAAAATTTGTATCTAAAGGAGAAAGCATGGTTTGCATGTTTGCTCCACAGTTAGATCTAATTTCCAAAATTCTATCATTCCAGATATCAAATACGTGAGTATTTTAGTCCTTCCATACAGGATTCTGTTACATTTATGTAATATGTTGTTTGTCATGAATATGTTGTTACAAAGGTAAATAATGACTAAATAAAATGGAAAGACGTATTTTTTGAAGACGTACTTTAAAATTTATATTAAAATCATCCCATTTATTAACGCTAGAACGTCCAAAGGGGTCATTTGGACCGGATCCAAACAAATTTTGGTTTCGACTGGGACCAGAATTTTATTCTGGAAAAATTGTGGTTTAAACTATTTTTATGTGACTTGTGTAAAGTTAAAAGATTATAAATCCCAAGGTAAATAAACGTGAAAAATGTAGGAGAAATTCACTTATCTTACAATGGAGTCAATTAGACACTGTTGGGCGTACAAGGGTTATTGCATCGTAATAATTCACAAAATCAGCGAATTATTTATAAATTTTTGAATAAATATAAATTAAGAAAATAATAAAAGTCGTGAAAAGAACATGACTAAAATAGACTAACATGACTAATAATCTTTTTACTAGAAATTTACGTTAATATAATAATTTTATATCTCTAAATGGTGCAAAATACTTTCACAGGAAGAAATTCCTCAACTTTTAGAATCTAACAACAAATCAACGAAATTTAACCAAAAACTATACGTCAAAAAAACATGAAAACATTTAAAATGCTTTATTAAAACACATTACTTAATAGGTGTGATAAAATATATAGAGTATATATAAATATATAGAGTGATAAAATATATAGAGTCAGTTCTCTGAGATTGACAGTCAATTCTCTTCTCTTTGGCAAAGACTTAAGGTTAGCCGAAAGCGCTTGGAGTAGCTTTTTTATCATTTTGACATCTAGTGTTTTTTTAATTTTGAAACACATTTGTATATATTTTATCACATCTATGTAGTAATGTGTTTTAATGAAGCATTTTAAATGTTTTCACTTTTTTATATAATAAACAAATGTGAATCTGGCATTCAAAATGGACTATTTTATTAAGTCAATTTATTAATACTATACAACTAATTTGGGATATCTCACCAACATTTATATCTAATCGGAAATATTACTTTGCTTATACTTTTTGAGATAAAAAAAGATAGAAGTAATATTTTATTTTTATTCTGTATCTGCAATCTCAGAAGCATAATAAGAGCAGTTAAAGAATTTCAAGAAACCTTTAATTTAATTCTCCGAGAATGGGAATACTTTTGTCTCTCTTTTCCTTATTATTGCCGAAGAAAAGGGGAATATTATACTATTAATAATCTCAAATACAAAGAGCTCTGTGAATATTTGTCAAACACTATTTGAAATTGCTTATAGAGGAGAACTGTGGCTAAATTATATTAAATAAACTGGAAAGAAAAATTTCGCAATTATGTAAATGTACAATTTGTATTAAAAGTTTTCCATTTAGCACTAAATCAAGAGAAAAATGTCTCGCTGTTTCTTTATGAAGTCAATTTATTATATGAAATAAATTTTGCTATATCGTTACATTTAAAGAAAAATATATCAAAAGTTTATTAAATTTATCACACCCAAAATGAAATATTCCATCATTAGAATTTCCAAGAAAGCAAAATGAGGCGCCCAATATATTCTTAATAAAATGTTAAATCTTAATTTACAAATAAAATATTCATTTACAAATATAAATCAAAGATAAATTGTGTTGAATTTTTTGAAAGTTTTTCTCATTCCGCCTGATAAGATTTCGCAATACTTAAAATCAGTTTAAAATACAGTAGAGCGCCGATTATTGGAACTCCAATTAACCGAATTCCAATTATCCGAACAGCCTATTTCTCTCAAAAAATTTTTAACCGATTTTACAATTATCCGAACAGCCTACTTCTCTCAAAAAAAATTTTAACCGAGAAGATGGGAAGAATCCTAATCTATGAAGAAAATAAAATTAACGAGTGGTTAATCCTTTATCTACTGACGGTACTTATAAGTACCATTAAAATAACTTGTTACAGAATGAATTTAATACATCGATTAGTAGAAATACGGTTTAGAATGAGTTATAGATGCATTACTTTATCTTGTTCCAAAAGCATTATTGGTTACACAAAACAAAAATATTTTTAAAAGGAGAATTTCTTTTGCCTTTGCATCTTTTCACCTTTCATGGCGTTGGGGGGGGGGGGGGATTTTTCAATTCGGAAATACTTCTATATTTCTATTGTAAGAACATTATATTTGTAAATTTCCTAATTCTACCAAATACTAAGAAAAATATTTAAAATAAAAGATTTGAGTGGGGTTATAAATATTGCAAAAAATCCCTATAAATTCAAACTTAATTAATTCTTTTAAATCCTTCAATCCTCCTAAAATCTATTAAATGATTTTGTAAATCTTCAAATCTTCTAATGTAGTTTAAAAATTCACGAAAAATGCTTTAGAAGATAAAATTTTCATGAATTCATAATTCAGTACATAAAGGGTTAAATAGTGACGTACAGTCGTGGAAAAAAAAAGTAAACACCCCCTACTAACTCCTCAACTAATCATCATAGAAGAAAGTTACTGGTACCGAACGATTGGAAATAAAGTCTACTTTTAAATGATGCATATAAAATTTTCTTAGAGGGTCATCTACAGATTAAAACGAATCCTAACTTCATTTTTTTTCAATAGCAATACCCAATTTTAACGAGATATTTCAAATCTTCGGTTCAAACTATGCCTAGACACCAAATTTCAAGTCATTTGAATGATAAGTTTTTGAATTATAAACATTCAAAATTTAGTGCTTCTAATGTTAAATTATATCTTCATATTTTTATTTATATCTCCCGAAATTATGCTCCTAATGTGCTAATTTTTTTGTGGTAATAATACTTATATACCCAAACATAAATAAGCTGAATTTGCAATTTTTATAATTTTATGATATGAATTATGAATTATGAAATTAATATTCGAAAAAATTATGAATTGCAACCTACAATTTTTTTTGATGGATTTATATTTATTAAGTCCTGCTTTATGGAAATCCAAAATTTCACTTTTTTCTTCCAAGTAGTTTTCAAATTATGCTTAAAAAACGGCAAAATGATGGTTTAAGGGGCCGTCTATGATGGAAGTGAGTAGACATTTTGAAATTTATTCTGCCGCACTGTAATCTAACACGCTTCATTGACTCGAGTGGCGCTTAAGGTGCCTTGATCAAGGAAGCGGCTCTCTCAGTTAACAATCCAGTACGGAACTTCAATTTGGATACAGCCCTTAAAATACGCTCGTTTTAAAATAATTAATTTCTCGGAAACTTATGGTACGAATTGCATAAAAATTCGTTTTTAGGCTAATTGAAGAGTGTAGAGTTCATTTATGCTGTCAGAATTGGGTACTGCTATTCAAAAAAACAAAGTTATGGTTTGTTTTAATATGTAGTCCATGTAGTTTAATATTGTCCCCTTAAACAAATTTTATATACATCATTTAAAAGTAGACTTTATTTCCAATCGTTCGGTACCAGTAACTTTCTTCTACGATAATTTGTTGAGGAGTTAGTAGGGGGTGTTTACTTTTTTTTTTCCACGACTGTACATGACCCTGAATATCAGATTTTAAATGATGATGAGATTGTGAATGAGATTCAAAATGAAAAAGAAATTGAAAAAAAAATGAAAATGAATGCACTGAAAATGATCCAGGTCCATCACATAACGAAACCTGTGAATATTTGGAAGCAGCTATGAAAGGGCTCGAACGGCAGAAGAACTCTGATCCTATTCAACTAACGTATTTAAGAAGAATTCGAGATATGGCAGCATTGAAAAGAACGTCTTCTTTGAAGCAAGCAACAATCGAAAGCATTTTTGCTTAAATTATAACCTCTGGAGTTCAGAAATTGATAAAAAGAGGAAAAGAAAATTTTAAATAATAGAAAAGTAAACAAACAAACAAACAAAAGACAAAAAACAATTTTTAAACATGCGAGCACTAACTGGTTCTATCAGTCTTAAAAGTGGATAAAGTGTGAAGATTTTAGTATAGTCAGGAATATCCGTTAAATTGTCTGTCCATTTATCCGCAGTTTTGCTTATCCGAAATAGGGTCGGTCCCGACTTGTTCGGATAATCGGCGCTCTACTGTATTTAAAAGAAATCATAGTAGCAGAACAATATTGAGTCAATACTGGCCATATCTTGCCTTGTACTGACAATATCAGCTTGAAATATTACCCCAAAAATGGGACTATTTCCATATATTACATTAGTTTTGGCAAGAAATCTATGTTAAATTATTGATAATATTTCCGATGTAATGTCAATGTTACTGTAATTTTAGTTTTGATTGATAATATTTCTAATGCAAAGATTATATATCTATAATAAAGGCATTACTTTGTAAATACTTAAAATGTAAAATTCATACTTAACATTTATTGATATTTCATTTGAATCATTGATAATGGATGAAATATTGTATTCATAATGTATTCATAATGTATTCATATCTAACAAATATAGGTTTACTACTAGAGGAATTTTGCAAGCCTGTGGAAGAACATAGTTACAAGTTTAAAATGTTCATGTTTGTGTTAAACCCACAGTCATTATTAAGCTCGTAATTTACCTAGGTCAACAATGTTATAAATCTGCAAGCAATACTATCTCCTTTCCGCCAGTTTAGTAAAATCTAATAAAAATTCTGCTTTTTGAGTTGTTTGATTATTCTCCCATGTGTTGGACAAGTATTGTTTTTACAATGGTAAATTAAGACTAAACTATATTAAATAAACCGGAAAGAATAATTTTATGATTATGATTATGATACTGTATTTCTTATTTAACATTGAGTCGACCACGAACACATCTGAGTGGTCCCGAATCAATTTGGTTCGGCGCAGGAGGATAGCAGAAAGTTCAGCTGAGGACTCCGTAGTTGCACCAACCATTTTCGATGGGTCACTTAAGGAGGACCCTGAAGAGAGTAAGTGTCGATGGATCTCCACGTACGTTCTCTATACTAGGTTTTCGTGATCACGTGTGTCCGGGGGAATCCCGTCTCTCAGTGGGATAATCCTGTGGATTCAACTACCTAATCATGGGCGATGGCGGAGATATCACGTCCTACCGAGAATCACGTCACAGAATCCCAAGATATCACGTCCTCCCTCACGAGAATCAAGTGTCTGGGCTGGATGCAGATGAGCGACGGAGAACCGATGACACCATTTGTTCAGGCTGGACCAATATTTCAGCAGTCATTCCCTACTCCGAAGGCCTGAAGCCTCCAGCCTAGTATGTAGTCTCCCGGGGATGTGACTAATTTCCCTTTTTCCTATTCTATTTTTCATTCATTTTTACTAATATTTAATGTTTTGTGTAGTTTTGCCGCTTTCTTGGATCACAGGGGTAGCCTGTTATAGGGGGTCTCATTCCCAGCTGGCGCAACGTAATTCCTCGGGGATCCTCACGAGACTCAAGTTCGTATTCACTATCTACCTCAACCTAGAAATACATCGGTTGAACGCTCAAGTGATATTCCCAATTATCCTGATTGGACCTGATAGCGGCATAAGTCCAATCAGATTAATGATGAATACAATTTTAGCGTTCGACCCGGGTTTTCTAGGTTGAGGTAAATGGTGAATACGAGCATCAATGGTATGGTTAGGTGCTATTGGGTGTCACACGCTTCTTGGGGAGTCGATGTTGCGACAGCCTAGCTAAGGCACCCGAATTACTCTGCTCCTCTCAGTTATTGAGTTAATCTCTATCGCAGCTTTCGGAATTGGTTAACAATCCTCGCAATATCCAGTTTGGACACGCGCAGTAACCAAACAATCAGAACACTGAGTCAAAGAAATATCAAGTTTTTATCTGATCTAATTTATGATGGCTTTTCAAATGAGATTTATTATTATACCTTTGTTAGTTAAGGTGATTAGTTAAGGTCAGTTTTTTTTAAATAATTGCGAAGCCTATTGACAAAATTGTAAGCACTCTATTTTTATTACATAATTTGACATAGATTTTTTTTTTTCAAGAAAATATATATATCTACTTTTATGTGTTTAAAAAAAGCTATAAGCATTCTTTAGCTGATTTGAAAATGAAAATAAAAGGAAAAATATTTTACAAAACGCGCCTTTAATTTATATCGGGTTTATAATAAACTTAGACAACTTCAAGATTTAAAAAATCTTTCGCAATAAATGTTTATGTCCGCGATCCCCACTTTTAGGTTGAAAGGGGATAAAGGCTTACTTCCTAACTTTCCCCTGTCTAGGATACTTTTAAAAAAGGATGTTTTTCAGTACTTTTAAGTCGTTTTCCTCGGTTATTGAAATTCAAATCTTTGCTATTGTCTGACAAGGAGAGGGCCAAGCTTGGTAATCACAGATTTTGATTATTTTTATATATGTTGTAGGGTAGAGGCCCTTAGTCTCAGGTTCAACGGATTTTATACAACGCACATTAGTTGACAAGAAACAGGGGGAGGGGGTGTCTAATATTATAACACAACTCAAATACTTACTTTGTAACAAGATGACTACGTTGGTCGTATCTCAGTTGGTACGGCGTTTGTTCATTGTTCCACGGCTTCGATACCGGAACGCGCTACATTTCTTTTTCTCCTTTTTTGTTTTATAAATATACTTTTAATTAAAATTTAATAATCTCAATTCAAAATTTTAATATCGTACATTAATTATAATGTTAACATATTTAAATTTTAATTTAGTATTTTTGATTTTTATACCATTATTAAACATTTCTTATCATTAAAAGGTATTTTTTTTAAAATGGACCTATTATTGACTAATAAAAATTCCAAAGTCGTTACAAAATATGTTGTGGTGCCCTCTTGTTATGATAAAATGAAACATATTCTAATAAAATAAAAATAAATGCAAAAAGAAGATAAATGGGAAAGCAAAATAATTCAAAGCGGAAGCATACGGTATTACAAATTTAAAAATCTTTCATATGCAAAAAATAGGTTGTAATTTAATTTTTACATTAATTTTCAGTAAAACTATGCTTCTTACTTTAAAAACAGAGGAATATTATTATCGTATTGACTTTCCTTGTTAAGGCAATACACAAACGATGTTTCTTTAAAATCACGAATTGATACAATTGTCCAATATCATTGCATCGATAAAGAATATATGAAATACATTTTAAAAGTGATTTTAATAAAATAACATTTTTATGACGTTTTATACAACTTATTAGTTACAAATAAATCAATAAATAGGTTAAAAGTATAATTGATACATAATATTATAATTTTTAATTGACAGTGAGATTAATGAATTCTAATTACAAGTGTATTTATAACACAAAAAATAAGAAAAACAAATGCATTGCGTTCCGGTATCGAACACGAGCCTGCCGATCAACGAGCAAACTTCGTATCAACTGAGATACGACAAACGTAGTCAACTCGTTACAAAGTAAGTATTTAACTTGTATTATAATACTAGATCCCCCCCTCCCCTGTTTCTAGAGAACTAAGGAGCGTTGTGTAAAATCCGTTGAATTTGAGACTAAGGGTCCTCTACCCTAGAACATATATAAAAATAATCAAAATCTGCTTGGCCCTCTTTTTGTGAGATTTGGTTTCTTACTTGATCTAGCCATATCATATTAATAGTGTAGCTATAAATAATTAGGACACAGTAATACCCCGACTTACGTCCCCTCGCATTTACATTGTGTAAACTGGGAAAACAATACCTTGATTAAGATGCACTTAGAACTTTTTTGAAGGTTTTTTGGAGGAAATTTAACATCTCAGATGCAGTCACAGTCATGGGGAATTCATGGGGCGAAGTTCAGCAGAAAACAATGAGAGATGCGTGAAAAGACTTTGCAAATTTCCCTTCGCAAAGACAAACATCTGAAAATTGTGATTCTGTATCTCTCCTAATTGATTAAGTCGTCGAAAATGGAAAAAAACTTAACTTAGACATTGGATGTTGAAGATGTTGTTGAACTCATAAATTCTTCTGATCCAGAATTAACAATCTACAAATTTATCAAATTAAAGAAACAAAGTACTGTAGAGAAATAGATAAATATTTTGAGCCTAGGGGGAAAGAGGAAGATTATGACGGTTGCAAAATTAACCAAAGGATTAAACCTCATTGAAGCTGGAATAACGGTTCTTGAAAATGTTGATTAAGATGAGAAAAGTGTAGCAACGACTAGAAAAAATCTTAGAGAACTCACTCTGCTGTTAGAAAGAGCTTCTAACAGAAAAAAGAAGAAAAATGTTGATTCAAACTTCATTGCAAGATTTTTTCACATACTCAAAGACTCAAACGGGGCAGCTCAGGAACAATAAATTGTAAGTTAACAACTTATTGTATTATTCCAAATTCTTGTACTGCAAACGCAGTTTTTTTGCTAATGTTAAATGTATGTAACATAATCTCATACACTAATATCCCATAAATACAATAAAATATGTTCACTTAGATTTTGGGGGAAATTCATTACCTATCCTTTTTTGCTCACCTCGACTTACGTCGCTAGTCTTTAAACATATTGCTGACGTAAGTCGAGGCGTTACTGTACCACTTTCTACACAAAGACAGATAACAAATGAGATTAGAGTGCCTGAATAGTGTTATTCAATGACTAATAGTTTGATCTTGAGTGAAAAAGTCAATTTTTCGAAAGTTTCGGATGTTTGTAAAACATTTCATTACACAGACCAAGCATCAGATGATAAAAAAAGTAGGCTATAAGTAATTATATAACAAGGTTTCATATTTATAAATTGCAATGGCTTGATTTCTATTATTTTTTTTAATCTAGCGAGGTATTTGCCCTGTACGGGCTCGCTCGTCAATCCTCGTCCGGACACCTTGATAACAAAATGCTTATAAAGCCTGTTTTGAAAAAAAAGTCTAGAAATGTAGAAACTCAATAGTCATTTCAACTTTTTGCTATGGAGTGCTATTCATACTCCACGTATCATTTCATAATGCTTCAATGCGTGGAAATTGACATATCGTTATAAATATGACATAAATTTCACCGTCAAATACTTTTGACACGTAATTATTTAAAAGTGGGCTTTCTTTTTCAATATTTCCGTGTAAATATATATTTCACCTGAAAATAAAGTGTTTGGAAATAAAATTATAGTCGGGAAACTGTCAATAAAATACTTTTAAAATATGAATTAAATATCTATTCAGATAATAAAATTTTGAATTAGAAATTTGAAAATTACTCAAAAATCAGACAAATTCCAAAAATGATTGGACACTTCACATCACAATCTAATCGAGTAAATGACTGCAAAAGATGCTTATATTGCTATACAGTAATACCTCGACTTACGTCTGTAATTCGTTCCAAGACTGACGATGTAAGTCGAGGTACATTTAGATAAGCAAAAATGGATAAGTGATAAAAATTCTCCAAAATCTATTGAACATATTCTATTGTACTTAAAAATTATGTTACATACATTTAACATCAGAAAAAGAAATTGCAATACAAAAATGTGAAATAAATCAATAAGTTGTTAACTTACAATTTATTGTTCTTCTTCTCGTTCCCCGTTCGAGTTTTCGTGGTAAAAAGATCTTGCAATGAAGATTGAACGGATTTTTTTTCTCTTAGAAGCACTTTGTAACAACAGAGTGGATGATCTAAGCTGTTTCTAGTGACTTTTTTATTTGTTTGTCACTATCGTGTGACTCTCGCAAGAAAATTTCCCTTCATAGAACCAAAAGTCCTCAAAAAATTTCAAACAGCATCTTAATTGCGGAAAACAAAATTCCAGGCCAGACGATGTAAATGCGGAGTAAAGTAACTGGAGGGGACGTAAGTCGGGGTACTAATGTTCATAGTTTTTAATCCAAGCTCAAGTTGAGTAACTGAAACCTAATGCACGTATATACTTGATTGCTTAAAGAAATAAAGATGAAAACAAAAAAAAATGTTGAAAATAAAGTTTTCGGTACGGTATACACTAATTTTGTTTCATTTTAAACAAAAAAGCGGTTTAAAAAAATTGAGTGAGGTATAAAAACATACCCCATATTCCTTAGCGCTATTTTATTATGTACTTAAATTTTATGCCAATCGTAAAACACTTTATTATTCTAGTTCTAAAAATGAAAAGGAAAAATCAAACTCCGTGTAAAATCTAAATATTGGCTATTTCACTTCAACAAATTAAAAAACGTGGCCCGGAAAAAACGGAACCTAATATATCTGACTTTAAAAAAATTGGTTTTATTCTTAATATTCTCATTGATTTTTGAGTGGTCTGATTAAACTAATATTTTTATACATTTGATTAGTCATTTCTTTTAAATACATTGCGATAAAAGTTTTTCACCATAAATAAATTGTGATCACGCGAAAATGAAATCTAATCTGTTCAATGCACCTGAAATAAAATTTTGTTAAAGTTTGAACAATATCGCGAAAGTTAAAAAACAAGAGGAAGAAAAGGAAAACAAGCGATAAACTTAAATATGTATCGAAAAAAATAATAATAAAAATACAGGGTGTGCTGAAAACAATGAAACGCGCTTTACTTTTTCACCTGTTGGAAATACGTAGCAAATTAAAATTACAAAAGTATTCGAAATTAGGTAGAATTTAAAATTATGTTGGCGAAATATTCTTATCATTACTTTTTAAAGTGTTACACTTGGTATGTTCCCAATACAAAAGGTAAAAGGCTACCTATTACAGCTGTCCGGAGGAAATCAATTCCGAAAATTGTTGATAGTATGTTCACCAATCATCACCCTTGATCCCAAAGCCACTCTCCTTTGAAATGTTGATTTATATATATAAGTTCATTGAGCCTACATGTGACGACGCTTAAATGAGGTAAATGTCTTATATTCTTAACGCAATAATCATATACAATTGAAATATATTCAGACATCCGTACTTCAAAAACAAAAGACCAAGCATTTCTCTGCACTTTAAACTTTTTTCTTTAAAAAAATTACAACTACAATGCACATTGTTCATTATAGACCGCCCTCATTTTCCCTAACTGTGGCGAAAAATTCCGAAAATGGTTCGTGATTTTCCTTTTTAAACTTTGCAGATCAAACAACCTTATGAACGTAAGGTAAGGTAAGGATGAACGTAAAAGACTACAACGTCTGTTTCATTTACTCGAAGTTTAAACTCGAGAAAAAACGACAAGTTTTCTGAATAGAGTTTTAAATTACTCTACGCATTTTAGTGACTGATTTTCTTCAGAGACTAATTAGCGACGAACTGAATGTCCTAAATGCGGGTAGACTTTTAAGAGATCAACTGAGATACGTTCATATGATATTTTCTTATATTGTACTTAAATGATGTTTAAAGTAGTTAGTGTTAAATTAAGCTGCGTTAAATTAATAAATTAGAAATTTCAACACGATTCTCCAATAGTGTTTTTCCTTTACCAGATATATAATATGTGTTTCAAATGATCAAAATTGAAAAATACATGTGTTTATTTTTTTTTAATAAAACTGTTTTTTTTCCCATTAAACCCATGTGATTTTTCATAATCATCTTTCGATATCAATGTCATTCAGAGCTATAAAAACTTATAAAATCAGAAATATGAATTAAATGAATTAAATACATTCCATGTGTCTTTTTTAAACAAATTTAATATTGCATAGAAATATAAGGGATGAGGATTTTGAATTTTACAAACAATGAAAGCATAGTTTAAAAAACTAACGTACAAAACCAGGTCAGATTCTATTCAAGTACAGTCTGGAATTCAACCAGAAACAAATTCATAAATATTTCTTTCTGAAGCTAATCCATCTCATGCTTTTAAAGCTGTTTGTTAAAAAAAGTTTTACCTTACAAATCAATATCCAGCCAGAAAGGAAAACTTGAAGGATCAAACTTAAACTAAATTCTAATTCTTAACAACTAAAGCATATATGACAAAATAAATACGTAAAATAATGAAGTGTAAAGGAAAAACAAGTATAAAAATTGGAAAAGAGAGAACAGTTTAAAGCTTAAAAGGTCAAGAACAGCATTTCAAAAATAAATAAATAAATAATAAAAAGAAAACTGCCCAGTTAAACTGATGGCATTGAGCTCATAAGCTATTCAGACTAATTGTATATTATACTCTTATTTCAAAAAATAATGCCCCTCAAATAATAAATGCAAGGGGATTAGCCCCATTTCCCCCCTTTATACTTAACCAATGAATCTCTAAATCTAATCAGGGAAGCTCCTTAACGTAATAAACCGGTATACCAAATTTGAAGCGAGTCAGATAATTCTCTTGAAAAAACCATTTCGCTGGGTCTAACCCCCTTCCCCCCTTTATACTTAACTAATGAACCTTCAAATCTAACCAGGAAAGCTCCTTATCAGAATGAACATAGAAAAAAAATAAAGCAAATTGGATAATTCTGCATGAAAATCCATTTATCTAAATTAGGAGGAAGGGACTTGTCCTCCTTTCCCACTTTTATACTTAACCAAATGAACCTCCAAATCTAATGAAGGAATCGCCATATCGGAATAAACTGGTATATCAAATTTGAAGCAAACAGAATATTTCTGCACAAAAACCGCATTTATCTGAATTAGGGGGGTACTAGCCCCCGCCCCCATTTATACTTAACGAATAAACCTCCAAATTTAATCAAGGCAGCTCCTTAAAATAATAAACCGGTATGCCAAATTTGGAGCAAATCGAATAATTCTGCTTGAAAAACACATTTATCTAAATTAAGGGGGGTCTAGCCCCCCTTCCCCCCTTTATACTTAACTAATGCACCACCTCCAAATCAAATCAAGGCAGCTTTTTAACATAATAAACGGTATACCAAATTTGGAGCAAATCGAATAATTCTTCATGAAAAACCCATTTATCTAAATTAAAGGGGAGAGCAGTCCCCTTTCCCTCCTTTATACTTAACTAATGTACCTCCAAAACTAATCAGGAAAGCTCACTGAAATAATAAACCGGCATACCAAATTTGGAGCAAATCGAATAATTCTGCATGAAAAACACATTTATCTAAATTTAGGTGGGAAGCTATCCCCCTTTATACTTAACCAATAAACCCTCAAAACTAATCAGGAAAGCGCCTTATCAGAATGAACCTAGAAAAAAAATTGAAGCAAATCGGATGTTTCTATCAAGAGTTATCGCGTTACGTACATACATACATACATACATACATACATACATACATAGTACATACAGAACCGGCGGGCACATTAGCTCTCAGGCTTTGATAGCCTGTGAGCTAAAAAAGCAAAAACTCGAAGTGAAGTCAGTTGGTAAAACAATCCGGTAGTAAAGATGCAGCAGTAACAGACGCCTAAACCTGAAACTTATCTAGGGTAGTCCGACCAGTAAGTTAACATGCCCCAGTGAATGAACAATTTTTATATATTTTAATAGAATAAGGTTTGAAAACCTCCCCACTGGATGGAGTTACAACATTGCCTTAATTTATTCAGTAGGAAGCTCTAGCCTTCATGATTGGTAGCTGAAGTCACATTACTTTACTTTTAGAACATGTTTTATTTTTCATGTCTGAGAAACACAATGTTTCTGTGCTGAAATAATAAGGTAAGTGATATGTCATTTCATATGTTTCATAAGAATTTACTGTTTTTATTTGCATTATGCACTAATTTTATTGAACATACATGAAATATATACATTATATCGATATTTCTAATTGTTCTAACCGTTTTAGAATATTTACAATTTGAGAATAGGGATGTTTAATAACTGGTTAGGAAAATGTTAAAAATCCAATGAATGAACAGCTGTTCATTCACTGGAAGGAATACATTAGACTACTTTACCTAGTGAATGAACTGTTTTGGGCTTTATGTTCTTGTGGCTTCTTTTGTACCTATAGTTTGAATTAAGTGATTTTTCAAGAATGACAACAAATGAAAAGCTAACAGATATAAAAACGTAACAAAAGAACATATACACACACATTTTTAAAGGCAATAATTACTGATGACTTTCAAATCATACTTTTTGTATGTTTTTAGATGATTGATAGAAATATTTTCACTGGTGACCATGAAGATTCCTCAAAAAGGAAACATGGGAGGTTCGAGTACCCTACAGAGGATCTTGAAAATACTGTACAAGCTATGAGGCTCAGCTCAGTTCAGTATAAAGAAGGCATCTGTTCATTTAATATTCCAAAAGCAACGTTGTGTATTAAACTGCTAAAGAAAGCAATTGAAAGTAAGGGTATGGGACATTGCCTGTGTTGTCCTTTGAAGAAGAAAAACTCCTTGAACATTAGATAGTTGGAAATAGAAAATTGGATTTACAATGCATAAGGATTAAGTAAAAGGTGATGTTTACAATGACATGAAACAAACAAGAAGGAAAAATCCATTTATAGACAAACATCCAGTGGAGAAATGGATGGCTCTTTTTTAAAAATAGCATCCAAGGTTGGAAATATGAAGTAAGCTACTAAACTAAACTAAACTCTGTGGCTATACAATCCATGAAGGATCTGGGCCGACAGTGCCCATCTCTGTTTTCTTGATCCTGGGCCCCGAGGTGCTATGCAGCATGCGTCCCGGCCAGGTGGTCCATCTAACGCGAGACCCTCGGTGTTTAGTTCCCAAGCAAGCTTGGTACTCATTTTATCGACCCCAAAGGGATGAAGGGCTGAGTGAACCTTGCCCAGTCGGGAGTCGAACTCTCGACCTGCGGTGTGGCTGCCAGATGCCCTGACCACTACACCACTGGGCTATATGAAATAAGCACCGTTGCAACATGTGGAACACAGGTCCAGATGCGGTGGAATTGGTAGTGGCCTGCAATACAGTATATGATCTGCTATTTTAAGGATCACATGCTCCCGTTCGTCTGGAGTTATTACTGAAATAGAGAAGTTCAGGGCCATTGATCTCAGGAAATATAATTAGTATTTTTTTTTTAATCTTTAATTTATGATTAATTTCAAAACTAAAAAGCGTCAATTTTTCAAGCTAATTAATTATCGTTTTGGGTTTAAAAAGAACCGTAACATGTTATAATATATTATGTAAAAACATGTTATAATTTATTTGTAAAAGTTGTAAATGAATTATGATTATGAAATTTAAGTTGTTTGAAATTGCTGCCTGTTCATTCACTGGAAAACTTTGCGTTCATTCATTGGTAACAACTGTTCATTTACTTGGTTTTTGTATCGATTTCTATTAAGACTCCCCTAGCATCCCAAACAAGTAAAATATAAAATCCCTTTTGCTATTTTTTAATCATTTGTAAACCAATAAATGTATTTGCAATGTCAAACTCCAATAGGTACTGTTTATTAAAATATAATGAATCATATTACTTTTAAATGTGCTTAAGTGTTCATTTACTGATCGGATTACCCTATATAAATCCATATCATTCAGAAAACAATAAAAAGAAAAGTGCCCAATTAAACTGATGATATTGAGCTCACAGTCTATTCACACTAATTGTATATTACACTCTTATTTCAAAGAATAACGACCCTCGAAAAATAAATTAAGGGGGCAATCCCCCCCCCCATTTCCAACTTTATACTTAACCAATGAACTTCTAAATCTAATCAGGGAAACACCATATCAGAATAAACCTGCATACGATATTTGAAGCAAATAGGACAGTTCTGAATGGAAAACTCGTCTAACTATGTTAAGGAGGTATTAGTTACCTTATTTTCCACCTTTATACTTAACCAATGAACCTGCAAATCTAAACAGGGAAGCGCCTTATCAGAAAAAAAGGTATACCAAATTGACAGAAATCGGATAATTTTGCATAAAAACCCATTTATCTAAATTAAGGGGGATTAGTCCCCCCCCCTTTATACTTAACCAGTGGACCTCCAAAACTAATCAAGCAAGTGACTTATCAGAATAAATTGTTATACCAAATTGAAGCAAATCAGATAATTCTGCATGAAAAAAACATTTATCTACATTAAGGGAGGGGATTAGCCCCCATTCCCCCCTTCACACTTAACCAATGAACCACCAAAACTAATCAGGGAAGCTCCTTATCAGTATGAAAAGATCAGATAGAATTTTTTTTTGGAAGCAAATTGGATATTTCTATTAAGATTTATAGCGTTACGTACATACATACAGAACCTGCGGGCACATTAACTCCCAGGCTTTGATAGCTTGTTAGCTGAAAAGAAAAAACTAAGTTCAACACCGAAGATGAAAAGGAAAAAGTGAGTTACAAGCAAATCGAAAAGTAATAGATTTTTTAAAACTTGTTGTAACATTATTATTTTACTATTCATTATTTCTTGGGGTTTTTTTATGGTCAAAGTTAAAAGTGTGTAAAATTTGGATGCCGAAGTATGCATTATTTAATTAGAATACTCGTATGTTCAAGATTACGTATCTTGAAGTTATTTATTTATTATTTGATATTATTAAATAAAGTTATCAGTCTATTAAATAGTTCAAAATTAAGCTGTTCAACTTTCAATTTTATGCATTTCAACCTTTTTTCAGTAATTCAAACATTTATTGCAATTAAATTAATATTTTAAGATGAATTACACACAGGAACGCATTGTCACATTTAAGTCATTGGATGTCTGATTTAGATATAACTATCATAAATGCGACAGAAATGACCTAATTCCGACAATCGTTTATTGTTGGCTTATATTACAAATAATGACTTAATTTCTACAAATCAAGTAAGTTTTGAACTAATGCCGCTTCTGAACTAAACGGCGAGGTATATCAGTTTAAAATAAAAAATGATATCGCCATAGATGAAACCAGCTTGGACATAGCTTACTTATTTGACGGCATTCTTATTCAACATCAGCTTTGGCGAAAACTAGGATCGAATCTTCTGTAATCGGGTTCCACGCTTTTTAGTTTTGTGTGTTTGAATAAACTTAGCGTATTTTTCAAGAACAAGGAAATGGAAGTTTCCTTGTTCTTGAAAATACAGTTCTTGAAAAATAGAAGTTTATATGTTATATTTAGAAATATTTTCTCCGTGCTATAACAAATACAAGTGTAAAAATTTTATTCTTCTACAATCAAAACTTATCGAGTTATGATACTTTAAATTTTAGCAAATATCGGAGCTTTCCTTCACTAAAAACACATTTTTCTTTTTTTAGTGCCGCAAACTTCTGAGATTTCTTAAAAGTATCATAACTCGATGAATTTGGGTTGTACAAAAACTGATCGTTTGTTGTTGTACTTACCAGTGCACGGAGAAAATACTTTTAAATTCAATATTAAGACCCAGAAATATTATACAAATTAAAAAGTGTAGCTTTTTGAAAAATAACATCAAGACAAATTCATCCACGCATCCTTAATTCGTGCCTTATTTTGAACACTTTGGGAATTTACATTGCTTCGTATCTCCAACAAGTAAACTAGTCGGATGTACCAACCTCAAAACTTTCTTCTCACCCATACATGTTAATACTTGAAAATTCGCTATCACACTGCCAAAGATAAACGGCAATCTATGACCACCATGAGGATTCTAAAGATATGAAATTCCGTGCATTAGTTCTTTTCTGAAAAGAACTTTTTTTATATTAAGAACGCTGGAAATTATAAGCAAAAAACTTGGCGAAATTTGGGACCGTTTTTATAAAAACCTTAATTTATCTACGAGTATACATGCTATCCTCATAAAAATGAACATAGTATTACAATAAGCCACTTATTAATAATCTCGAGTTTGAACGCATTTCCCACATTAGTTTTTACAGGGTTATCCAAAAGATATTCGTTCTTTTTCAATTCATTGACGGTCCCCTATGTGGTTTCGAGAAAAATTCTTCGCTGAAATATATGACCTATACTATACTGTTTACGGACCTGCAGTTTCAGGTTAATTCCTCATGTATTTTTCTAAATATTTAACAAAACGTCTAAAATTGAAAGTGACCGGTCACCTTTGGCCATATAGTGCAGAACCGATAGAAAGAAAATTTAGAAGTCTGGCGCTCTGCCAGTTGTACCATCCGGTCGCTCCGGGAAGCATGTGTAATATATCAGATTATGTACAAAAATTTCAAAATCGCACGACTCTGGGACTTGTTTTTTAAACCCCCTTGCACATTGCTCTTTATCCTTGTGATGTGTTTATCTACTAAATGTACTCTATCATTTGAGAAAGGGTAGCCTGATTCTAAGTCTCCGACCTCGGGTCCTCTCCTCATTATCTAACCGTCATCCTGTCAACAAAGTGGCGATGACGATCTGTAACTTTCGTTAAATTTTTGGTATTGTAAATGCTCATTCGCATATTGCTGCATATTCATATATAATATGATTTTCATTTATTCAAATAATTCTAGTTGATTATAATGTTTTACAACATTTTTCAAAATTTCAGTAAACAAATCGATATAACAGTGTGCAAGAATGACATATATGAATACATAACAATGAAAATATGAATGAAAACTAACTTTAAACCATTTATATTTTTATTAACTAAGTAAAGATTTAAATTCTGGATAACAATATCTCAACAGATCCTATTGCATATATATTTAAATCTAAAAATACACGGTGAAATAAATGTCTTTTAAATATATTTATAAGTAAAAGTTAAGTAAGTCGTAAAAGTTATTATTGTAATAAATCAACTAAAATAGTTTTCGGGCAAGTATTTGGTGGATTGCCAAGAATTTAAACAAATTTTAAATAAAGTAGTGCAGTAAAATGCAGCAGTATGAAAAATTATTGAGCTGTAATTTAATATTTTAATACTGAAAAGGACATGCCAAAGAATATCTATTTCAGATTAATTCTCGATTAGTTTGAGCAAGATTTCCTTTAATTTACTTCTGAGGCATAATTTATTAATTTAAATATGCGTTACTCTTTAAAACTACGCTTAATTTTTAATAAAGTGTTTAATAATTCAAAGGAATGTAATTTTTTTTTTATATATAAAATCCCCGGGACCAAAATAAATAATTCATTAACTATCACAGAGACAGCATTCCTTTTTGCAGAGTATCTTTAACTTTTTATTTAAGGAAAAATCACTTTCTTTTTGTTAAAAAAAAATGGATGTTAATGAAATAAATAAGCGGAAGTGTTAGAGAAAAAATTCAAAGAACATTTATTAGTTTTAAATACTTTATTTCAAATTTTCAAAATATTGAAAGTCTGCTGTAAAAACATTTAGGATAGAAAAACAAGAAATAAGTTGAAATATATTTTCCTATTAAAAAATGTAACTCTTACAATAACTTTTTCAGATACATTTTCGATAAAAGTGCAAAAGATAAAAACATAGAGTAAGAACGAGAGACGAAATTTTATATAAAAAAATAATTAAATATCTTAAAAAAACCCAAATGTTGCTGTAAATCTTTTGTTAATGTTTTCTATACATTTATAATTACACAACTCATAATGCTGTAGCTTTACATAAAGGATAGAATTTTATAATTTGTAAATATTGACCCCTCCGTTATACGTGATGTACCTCAATTATTTTCAGTACCACTTTTTCTGATACCTCTGTTATTAAATAAAGCGAAAATTTCTTTTCAGAAGTAGCGATTCACGAAAGATAAATAATTAAACAAATAAACAATATAAGTGTGAGGTACCAGTATATTTTCAAATTTTTGCATAATCATAGTAAAGAAGGCCACAGAAGAGTCTATAAATTTGCATAAGAATTAGAACCCTTCAAAATACAAATAGCAATTAATTTTAAATCTTAAAAAATTAGACTTTTGTCAATAGTGTCTCAAAAGAGAGAAATATATAAATATTTAACTGTAAAGTTTCACAAACAATAAATGCGTTTTTACAAAATAAAAGTAATTGTTAGAAGCTTGGACGATACTTCTTCAATAAATAAAATATATAAATACTTTGACGTAATTTATGTATGACTTATTAAAATATAACTTACATTAAACTTACGAATCGAAACCAAAGTCAGTTTATCCAACTAGTCTTGGCGCATTATGTTTCTTAAGTAAATTCTTACCTTTTCGCCCATATTTGATCAAGAATTGAAAAAAAAATTGTTCGAAATATATGGTTTAGCTTAATAAAGACAGAAAGATAGACATAAAATGGAACAACATACCATAACGTTATCATCTTGAAGTTTACAGGCCTATGATCAAATCAACTGCTATGACGTTATTTTTCTTTTTTTTTTTTTTTTTTTCGTACTCAAACTTCGTTAAAATGAAAGGGTATGAAACGGTTCAAACAAAATCCAACATCACATTTTTTTTTTAAGATAGTTGTTGGCTTTTTTTGTACAATTATGTAGTTGACAACGCCATTGTCTTCGGTTCCCTTAAAATAGGTATATTCTGAAAATTTATTACGTATAAATAATTTTTTTATATCTAAACATAAAAGATTAAGCCAGTGTAATGAATCATTCTTTCACAGTAATGTAATACTGAAGCAAACGCAATAGCACAGATTTTTTATGAAGATGAGCTATAAATGTATACTGTCCTATATATAGTACGGTGGTCAAATATGGGTTAAAGCCAGAAAAATTCTTCTCACAAGGCGAGTTTGTAAAGTGGAATACTTCGGCGTTTTTGAAATACCTAACTAGCTACACTATAAAAAATTTATGAACGTTACTCCATAAAATGGATGGCAACATGCTGCCTCCAGTAATTTAACTTATATAATGATGTAATTTAAATTGATATGGTGTAATATTACACATTAGTGAACGTAACTCCAGTTATATCGGTTAATTTACTCAATAAAATGTAGGCAGTAAGGCTGCCACCAATTTTATGGAGTAACAATACATAATTTTTTTTATAGTGTGTAATAAAATCTCGTGTAAAAGTTTAGCTTATTATGCATAAACAAAAAAGTTGATAGGATCTTTCAAAGTATCAAGACTTTAAAAAATACGCTTTACCCTTTTTCGCTGAAATCATCGTCTCGATTTTGATTTAATGTTTCCTATATCTTTCTATTGATGTCCCTCCATTGAACCTCCTCTTTCATAAAAACTCTTGTTCATTGAAGGCATCTCTAAACTCTTTTAAAATACATATAAGAACCTATCAAAAAATAATTGAATAAAAAATCTTTACGGCATCAACTAACTTATCAAAAGTTTAAAATGATTGCAGTTGTGATAGTTTATTTTGCAATTGTAAAAAAGCGAAATTTGCAGGATCCGTAAAAGCATCTGACTTTAACGATTAAAATAGAATAAATGGAATTCCGGTCTTAATGAAAATGATCACGGGAGAGATTTAAAAAAAAATCTGTAAATCAATACAAGTATCACATGTGGGTGTTTAACTGCTTTGATCAGAGTTAATTACTCGATAACTAACACGTACAGATAATGCAGTAGTAAAGTTGACTTTTCAATCGTTATTACTATCGTTAAATGTGGTGGATGTCGTTAAATCTTGTAACTTTCTTTATCTATTTTTAAATGTGTAATGAATTTATAGCATAAAGAATTTAGAGGTGCTATTGGTTAGAGACAGTATTAAAAATAGAAGACCAACATAAAGTCATGTGAGACCTTATAACAAAAGTGTGTGTGTGTGTGTGGGGGGGGGGGGGGTGGATTTCCGTGAAAAATGGCACGGCACGTTTATAAAAGCTGTGATATGCTGAGAAATTGAATCAAACCTTTTTTGTCTATAAAAATGAATCTAAACTTCATACAGAACTTTATTTACCTATGTAGGGGCTGCAAGTCATTAAATTTCGAAAAATATAGTCTTATATCACTTTAATAACTCTCCTTGTCATCTGAATGCGTTGTAACGGCAACAATATTTAGAATTACAAGTAAAATAGTTAAAAATAGGAAATAAATTTGTATCTCATGATGCTATAAAAATCATCAATTATAAATTATATCGTAAATTAATTTGATTGATATATATCTGTCTCAACACATTTGTTCTTTTATCTCTACACAAAACATATTCAGCTTCTATTAATATCCATGATAATTAAATCTGAGGTAACTGTCTGTGTTAGTTGCAGCTGAGGTCTGTCTGTTAGATCCGTGTGTAATACTTGATATAATTATTAATCATATCATGATAAACTCGACTTAGTAGTACAATCTATAGCAGAATCTTATATATAATAAAAATATATAAGCATGCATCAGTTAATGTCAGTGTAACTAACTATGACATTTCATAGAAGTTTTTAAGCGATAGTGCCCCACAAAATTTCTATAACACATAGACAAAATGCCCGAAAGAAATCTGTCCAAAATAGTCAAATGGTATTCAAGATATCGTAAAATATATAAATCCTTCAAAAATAGTCAGTCGAAAAGTTTCCAAAATCTAACACTTTTTTCTTATGCATAAATAAGAAACTAAACAATCTTTAATATCTACACAAATATCATTCAATAATTTACCGCAGAAGTTGTACACAAATCGCAAATACATGAGTGGTATTCATAACTTTTGAATTTGTAGTGGCATTTTGCAGCAAATAAATTGGGGGGAGGGGTGGCATGTCTGTCCCGTGTACGTAAAAGTTAAACACTATTACACAGCCATACTGGATAGCTGCAAGGTTGAGCAACCAAAAATGGTTAGATTTCATTATTATTATTATTATTATTATTATTATTATTATATGAAAACAAGGAAATATAGTGATACCTCGACTATTTAAGGTAATTCGTTCCAAACTTTTCGTTATCTGAAATCATCAGATGACCCAAACGTGATATCCGGTAGTTTTCCACAGGAAATCGCTGAATTAGTTCTCCAGGGTTGCCCACAATATCAAGATACGTTTTACATTTAGTAAAATGCTCACTATAAAAGGACAAAATATTTAAGATGAACAGATTTTGAATTGGAGGAAGAAGATCAGAAAGTAAATTGAAAAATTGACAATTTTTATTTTAAGCTTATACAACGTTTATGCAATTCGTCTTCCACGTTTTAAAATTCATACAGGGTAAGTGTCGTATTTTTCATCTGGTCTGCGCAACTTTGCTAGAGGCAATATCAAGAAACTGCCAATAGTTTATGAATGTTTTAATAGTTATTGACTAAATTTAAAGTCGTTGGATAATAGTCCAGTCGGAACAGGTTAAACCACGATTCAAAAGACTGGATAAAAGTCACATCTTAAGCTTGATCGTGTATTAAACGTGATTTATGTAATGTTGGAGGAACCGAACTTATTTATACAACTAAATGAACTTTAGTGCTTTCGTTTATATGTTTACAATCATTTACGCATATTAAGATTAAAATTTTACTGTATTCAAGTTTAATTCAATGTTTGTTTCTATCTGAAAGACGGGTATAATCACTGAAAACAAATATGACTTTATTTTCGATTAATACTTTTCAACCAAAAATAAAAAACAAAAATATTTTTCCTACTAACCGATTTTTTTAACACAAACCAAAAACGTTAAAACCTTTCAGAATAAACCAGTTATTAAAATCACATTTACTCCTTTTAATAATGAGTAACCTTATAACCTGTCCTTAATTGTTTATATATTAAGAAAAGACCATCTTTGTTAATATCTGTTTAAAAAAAATTCTGTTAACATAAAAAAATAAAAATAAACATAAAAATAAAACAAACTAATTTTACAACCGCAGTAGTATTTGTTCAGTCCCCACGATTTTCCGTCTTTTATTGCTCCGATATTTGTACACCTGACTTTCGTAAAATGCCATCTATCGTGATCAACATGAATCCGATTGCCATAACATGTATTATAAAACATAGTAATGGTATAAATTACACTAAAAGCTTCACTAACATGAATATAATCATCTATAACTGTAAAGAATAAAATAAACAATCATCAAGCCTCCCTTTTAATTCTACGACTAATATCCATATTAATAGAAAATTTTCTAAAGCTCGAAAGATACAATCAAAAATAGCTTGTGTTGTGCAAATAATCCACCAGCCATGGTTCAACGAGGAGCAGGTCGGTATCAGAAAAGAGAAAAGGGCAAATAGAATTGAAAACGAAAGGCAGTTTCATTTTCTTCTCAAATGCATTTAAAAGCATACGCTAGGGACGCTTTATTTTCTACAGCGTACAAGAGGAAAAAACAAGAGTCGACAACATACACCACGCTTTAGCGTGTTCATCAACGAATTCTTCTACATCTTCTCCATTAAATGTAATGCTTTACTACAGGAGCCTACCTTATCTGTTCTGTCAGTATTTTAAGTAGACACATAGTAAGAAGCATCTTCTACATCTTGAACATTGAAAACAACATCAATGCAGCAGTTTAGTTACAACTTTTTCTAGGTGGCATTAAGTGCACTAACATGCACTTTGACTCGTGATGTGTTAATGACTTGAATTACATAAAGGCTATAATAATGATCCTCACTCAATTTATTCAGATTTAGACTAGTAAAGGAAGTTGCATTAAAATATCCTTCCATATGGCAAAATTTAAATTACTATGTTTATTAATTAAAATATTATGCTAAAAGTTATGACCAAAAATGAGCGCACATCCAATAAATCATTCGTTAATTGAAACTATAGCCGTTAGTGGAAACATAAGAAAAGGAAAAAATGTCCGTTAGCCTAAAAACTTGTCAACTGAGGTATCATTATAATAGAAAACAAAAATGTTAAATTCGCTTCGTGTTGTTTATTTTTAGCAAATTTTTGGGGGGTAACAGAAAGCTATCAACACAAAATAAAAAGTTATATTGTGTGAAAATATCATATGTTGTCTAAGACTATTCCCCTTCACATTTTATTAAAATACTTTTGATTAGTTTGAAAATTGAAACACATCTTACTTTTCCAGTGAAAGTTAAGCAGGTATCCATTAAAAAAATACATTTAAAAATATAGGATGAGTAATTTACTATGTAAAGATAGATATAATCCATATCACTACAAAAAATTATTTTCGTGTTCTTTGATGGACGTAACATTCGCCAAATTGATAGCATTAAAATATTAATCTCTAAAAACTATGGTGGGTTTTACTTTCATTATAACTTTTATAGTATCTAGAAATACTTGTGTTTTATTTTAACGCTACTTGACCCGCTCGCCGATTCCTTGCGACGGCGGCCCGTGATAATAAACTTAAATATGTCTAAAATCAGTGTTGAATGATTTTAGATTTTAAAACGGAAATTTTTCCAAACGAAATTCACGTTGCGAGCCCTACTGTCCTCAGCAGCGTACATCCTTGAATTTGTATGATTATATTTTTAAATGAAAATCTATCCAACTGAACATGGATAGAATGAATGCACCGCGAATAAACCTGATTACAACAAACGTGCTACGCACGCTGCATTTCCATTTTGATTTTATATTTTTAAACGAAATATTTCCAAACGTATCTATTGTTAGGTGCGTCGCAGCCGACATTATCCCACTCAATCCCTGATAAACCCGTTACGGCGAGGTGGAGGGGGGGGGGGGCTTAACTCACAAACCTAGTCGGAACATAATAACGCAAAAAAAGCTAAAATAACAAATCAAACAAGCACCTCAATTTAATCATATGAACACACAAATCTCATTATTTCTAAACAAAATTTCATTCGAACCACAGCTAAAGCATTAGTGTATTGTATTAAAATTTATAAAGCATTAGCCTGAAAATAAGTTTTTATTTTCAATAAAACTTTGGTTTGAGCAAGCTTGGTAGAAACATCTTTACTGCAAAGGCAGGTGCGTGCTCGAAAGAAATGTTTCTTCATGAACTTCCGTTTTGATTTTTAATTAATACCTCAGCTAATTATCAAAAACGGAAAATATGAGCCTCATGTGCACCAGAACCTGTCCGGGAGTATTCTCATCCAAATTTATAGACTTCAATGGCGGTAGATTTCGCGAGCCACTGCCGACAAACAGACATGCATACATACAAACGTTTTTATTTTATTAGTGTTTTTAATTTATTAGGGCTACGCCCGTCCGACGTAGTCCAGGTTCGTGATAACAAATTTATACGTACTTAAAATTAGTGTTGATTGATTTTATATTTTCAACTAAAATCTTTCCAAACAAATCTAATTTTGGGAATCTCACAGCCTTTAGCAGCTTACACTCTCGAATTTGTATGCTTTATATGTATTATATTTTTAAATAAAAATCTATCCAACTAAAGGAAAAATCTTTTTATTTCTGCGTGTGCAATCTTAACAGTATGTGAATTTTTTTTATTTTCAAATTGATAATTTTTCTCCTATATCTAATGCATTCTGAACGAACTTTATACTCTATTATTAGCTAAAGGGTTAGTATTTTATATGAACATTTCAGAGCGATTGTATAAAATTTTCTTTTGAAATCAAAATGCGCCGAATGTTAACTCTAGGCCAACAAAGAAAAGTCGTTAACGAATTGTCAAATGACTTCAAGAAAGGAATATTTTTAAAAGTGTTAATATTAATATATTTTTAAACGATTTGCACCGTTCGAAAAGAAAATGACAGATAAATAAGGGGGTATATTTTGTTTGGATTTTTTCTATCAGAAGCGCGGAATTTTAAACATTTCAGAAAAAATCGAAAATTGCCCAAAATGACTTACAGAAAATAATTTTTTAAGCAGATTAATATAATTATTGATTTAAAAAGATACCACCGTTCTAAAGAAAAATTAATGTAAACATGATCTTTTATTTATTTTTTTTTTCCATTTTCTGAGCTGAAGGCTCAATATTCATATATTTTTTAACGAATTGCACCTTCATAAAAAAGGAGGTAACCAGGTTAAGTGTTTTTTTTTTTTCGTTTTGGAATACTTGAGCCGATGAGAACTCGAAAAATAAGGGGAATATTCACCAAAAACGACGTTTCAAAAAGATTTTCTTAGAGTGTTAATATTAATATTTTTTAAACTAATTTCACCGTTAGAAGGCTAACAGTACGTTAATAATGCGACGTGTATTTTGTTTCGTATTTGTACGTGTCGAGCCGATGCGCACGAAAGATGGGGGGAGACGATATTCAATCAGTGTATCTTTTTTGCTTAGAATTCTTTGGAACGGTGTTCAGGGTACATCGATAAGCCATTTTGCAATGTTCATTATGATTTTTAGTCTCGGTTAATTAACAAAACATGAAAAGTCTAAGCCTCAGACGCGTTGGGACCTGCCTTGGACTATCCTCATCAAATTTTCAGATCTCTATGTGTGGTAGATTTCCCTAGCCATCGAACACACACAAACATCCTTCTGTTATTAGTACAGATTATTTTAATGATCTCATGCCAAAGTTATTTCTATCCATCTTCTTTCAAAAATTTCGAATAAAAAATATAGGTTTTAAAACACAATAAGAAGATGCAATGAGAAACATTTCATTTTTGTACCAGTAAATTATATAACGAAAAAATACTTTCAAAACTTAAAAAATTAAAAATAGTTTCGCTTACCGATATTTCTTCATAAATTCTATGATACAATTCTAATGATACGAGAACATATTTCAGACAATAAAATTTGTACACCCAAAAATTTAAAAAAAAATAAATAAAAAAATTCGCATGATTGTTTGTTATTGTTATTAAATATTATTGTTATTATTATGGAAAACAAGAATGCGTATTGACTGATATTTTCAGAAATGTTAAGCTTGTACAGTGATTAACAGTAAAATGCTAAAATCATAACAAATGTTAAACGAGAACCTAGTCTCTTGTTAGCATACAGTGTTCTTTACAATCGTATAGAAGATGAATTTTTACCTTGTGTTTCAGCTCACATAAAAATTTTAAGATGTAATGCAGTGAGTAACAAGCAAATAAACCAATCCATTCGTAAAAAACTATTGTAAAAAAAATCTTTCAAACTTAGTAAGACATCAGATGCAACTGGTAAAGCAGAAATTATTCGCATATTTACACGAAATTATGAAAAAAATGTACATATATTGTGTTAAGAGATTAAATTGTTATCTCTTAACGTTAAATTACAGTTTAAGAAATACATCCCCTAGGGTGAAATACTTTTTTTCCGCTAAATATGTAATAAAATAAATAGCCCCATTAAAGCACTAAATATTCTCCAATATTTTCTTAAAGGAGAAAGAAGAAAGCCTTTTTTTCACTTTTTTACGAGGCAATTTTAGTCTTTTCTTCAGATTTTCTTTGTCCTGAAAATGTCAAAGTTCAGCAAATTTTGATTGCTTAAAAAACAAATGCAAAAATAGATCAATAAAATTTATGCTATAGATAATCAAATCAGCTTAAATATTATTAACTAATCAGTATATTTTTCTGAATTTTCTGTTCTTTAATCTAAATTTAAGATTTAGTTAAGAGTCAATGATACTTTAAAAAAATAAAGTTTATTTATATGACAAAAATATAAATACAGGGTATTCGCAAACTCCTTCTACAAAATAAGAGAAGCGACAATACCCGTAAAGGTGATCAATTTATACAATGTATTTTTTCTTATTGTTGACTAATGACTAATTCCTAAATTTGCTAATTTTGAAGTTATAATTTAATTTTTACAGTTTTATTTGTCAGATCATGGACTAAGTGTTTCTAAATATAACTTATAGGTCGCAGGGAATGTATTAAAATGTAAATTTCATAATTTTTTTTAAAGTAACTATTTTAACATGAATTTTCATATGACGAATAAAAAACATTTGAAACATTTTTTAAATTGAAAATGTACCACTAAATCTAACTTTCCAAATCACCTTATTGTTGACCAGTGGTAATTCTTAAATTCTTAATTTTATATATATATTTTCAGTTTTACTGTTATATCATGGACAAAGCGCTTCTAAATACAGAACACAGGGACTGTATTAAAATTTATATTTTATAATTTTTTTAAACAACTATATTGACAGGATTTTCATATGGTGAATAAAAAACATTTGAAACATTTTTGAAATTGAAAATATACCACTAAAATTAAAGGCTTGAGAATTAGCTTATTGTTGACCAATGGCTAATTGCTAAATTGTTAGTTTTAGAAGCATAGTTTAATTTTTACAGATTTACTTGTCAGTTCATGGACAAAGTGTTTCTAAATGTAACTTATGGGGCCCAGGGACTGTACTAAAATTTATATTTCATAATTTTTTAAATAACTCTTTTCACATGCATCTTCATATAATGAATAATAATCACTTGAAACATTTCTGAAATTGAAAACATACCACTAATCTAACGGTTTCCCAATTGCTTATTGTTGACCAATGACTAATTCCTAAACTGTTAATTTTAGGGGTATAGTTTAATTTTTAGTTTTACTTGTTAGACCATAGACAAAGTTTAAAAAAAAAAATACAGAACCTAGGAAATGTATTAAAATTTAAATTTTGTAACATTTATTTTAAATAATTGCTGGTAAGCGACTGGTAAATTAAAAATGATTCGCTTATTTACCCGAAATTATGAAAACAAAATGTACCTATATTGTGATAAGAGATTAAATTGTTTTCCCTTAACATAAACTTACAACTTAAGAAATAGATCCCCTAGGATGAATTTTTGTCCCCTAAATCTGTAATAAAATAAATAGCCCCATTAAACCACTAAATATTCTCCATTCTTTCCTTAAAGGAGAAAGAAGAAAGCCTTTTCTTTCACTTTTTTACGAGGCAATTTTAGTCTTTTCTTCAGATTTTCTTTGTCCTGAAAATGTCACAGTTCAGCAAATTTTGATTGCTTTAAATCAAATACAACAATAGAGCAATAAAGTTAAATAAAATGCATGCGATAGGCAATCAAATTTGCTTAAAAAGGATTAACTAATCAGTATATTATTTTCTAATTTTCTGTTCTGTAATTTAGGTTTCAACTTTAGTTAAAAGTCAAGGACGCTTTAAAAAAAATAATGTTAATTTATATGATAAAAATATAAATACATATAAATACAGGGTAAATAAATAAATAAAATGCTAAATTCATCTTTAAAAAGTGAAACTTAAAAATACACTATGTGAAAATTACTTAAAAGATGACAAAATATTTTAAAAAAGGTGTTAAATTACTTTAATACTTCTTAGTACTTTCAAATATATACATAGCCTTCGTCAGAAAATGCAAAAATAAAATAAAAAATACTGTTATTAGCGTCTTATTTTCAAATGTCAGGTAATTGGTGTCGAAAGAAGCGAAAGTGAAAGTCAATTTTTAGATCCGGAATAAATTGACTTTCACTTTCACTCCTTTCGAGACCAACTACGTGAAATTTGAAAATAAGACTCTAATAACGGTATTTTTTATTTTTGTATTCTCTGACGAAGGCTATGCATATAATTGAAAGTACTAAGAAGTATTAAAATAATTTAATACCTTTTTAACTGTTTTGTTATATTTTAAGTAATTTGCACATAGTGTAATTTTAAGTTTAAATACAGGGTATTAGTAAACTGTTTTTAGAAAGTAAGAATTACCTCTCTTAATTATTACAACTTTTATTTGAAGAAATAAATCGTTGTAACTTCGTCTACTACGCTTTTTTATAACGATTGAGAGTAGAAGAATGTCACTAGCACCGTCACATGCCATACATAGCTGAAATACCGTGACTAGGGCAACTAACCCAATGGGGCATCTAACCAGGATTGACCCTATACAGTGTGATTCATAAATATTGAAACAATAGGCTATCTCCTTAAATATTGCCCTAGGCGCATACTTCCAATTGCAAAATTTCATAAAAAAGGGTACAAAATCTGATGAGATAAGTTACAACTCCATGGGGGGTCTATTTGAGAAAATACAAAAATTAAATCTTTATGCGGCCCCCGTAGAGTAAAATTTCCAATTAGGAATTTTTTCTTTATCCTTTAGTGAATTAAACACAAAAATATCCATTTCGATATCTTCAAAATTCGCAGAGATATTGGAAACCAAAATTCGTGACTTACACCACTCATCGCCTCTGAGCGATGAGATATTGGCTTATTTTGAATGCAAGACAGGGATAATCTACAAATTCTACGTTATTAAACGTCGATTTAAGACAGCGTCTCTCCTTTAGACATAAAGTAGCAGCGTACAGATTTTACTTTAAACTTGCTTTCAAAATATGCTGGTGGCCTGCATTGGAGGTCTCCACTCCACGAGTCAAAATATCCAGGCCTGGGCCCGGCCAACCCATAATAAAAAGTTCGGCCCGGCCTGGAAAAAAGTTAAAATCTTAGCCCGAGCTTGGACCGGCCTGACTGAATTTCTGCAAAACGTATTTTTCTGCGTCGATATGGTTAAAAATTACTTCGTATGAGGAGTTCCGACCAAAAATACGTATAGCTTTCATTTTTCGTTTTTATAATGTTCATTTGTAAAGAAGCGTCGTAGGCTGTGATATATTTTTTTAATGAATCCCTATTTGTATGTAAATATTTCACTTATCATTAATATCGTTAATCCATATTCCATGTATTGGAGACTTTGAAAAACGCTATACAGTAAAATCTTCTAAGACGGAATCACATAGGAAAGAAATAAAAATGCGTTATAGACAAGTTCCCTTCTTAAAAGGTGTAAATGTAGTCTATTCTTTTTTCAGGTATTATTATATTAATTTTGTATGGATCAACATACTTTTTTGCTTCAGACAGGATTCCGTCATAGACAGGTTTTTTCCCTTGGTTTTACTGTATTTAATTTTTTTTTTTTTTTTTTTTTTTTTTTTTTTTTGCTTAGAAATCTACGTTCTTTGAAAAAATGAATTATTAAGTTTCATTGCAAAATAATGGCAATTTAAAAATATATACATTTTTTGTAAAACTTTTTAGGCTGCGCCAAATTTTACTGATTTTTTGCAGGGATGAGGTCAGTCAGAGGTAATGATTTTAATATGGGTTGGTTTGAGAGTGAAAATTTCTCCCAGTGCCGACATAGGAAAAAGGAATCCAGTCCCGGTTCGGTATGAAAAAGAAGCCTTGGGCACCGCCCCCACCCCCTCCCCCGCCGAGCCTTCAGAAAAAAGTAAGGTCCGGGCCTGGCTCGACCCCAGAATACAGACTTTTCTTATCAACCTCGCCGGGACGTTTTAAAATCTGAAATTGTGAGAGCTAAAATTATGAAAAAACTCTTAATCGGCATCTTAGAAAAAAAACTTGTTTTAAATCAACTGACGGGCATTTAAATAGTACAGACAGAAGGCGGAAAGGGCAAAAGTTAAACTGAACCAGAAGTTTAAGCTACAAGAAGCAGCTACCTTACACACCTGCGATTTTAAAAAGGTATTTAAACATTTTTTTAGACACAGTCTTTGTTTTAAAATTTTAATGCGTTTTTCTGCATGATGTTTTTTTCTTTCACCATTTCTCGGCTTTAAATTAGTATAAGTAAGGAATTGTTAAAGAAAAAAGCTGCAAACTTTGAACATGTCTTATTTTGATTATTTTAAATTAATTTTGTTTCGGCAAATTTGAAAAACATCTTTATTTCTGAAAATATCATTATTTTAAAAATAAGTTGCATTATTTTTAAAATTAATATTTAAATAAATCCTGAAACAAAATTTAAATTATATTTTCCTCTTTTACAGGTCTGTATGGGCCTGGGCATGGCCCGAGGCCCATACTGATTTAATTAATTTAATTAACTGGTTGATTTAATTATTTTTTCACGGGCCGGGTCTGTGCTGTTTTTAGTGATTTTGGTACGGGTCGGCTCGGGCCGGCCGTGAATACAAACGGGCCGTGCCGTGTTCGGGCCGAACTTTTAATTTTTACACCGGGCCGTGAGAACACAGCCGGGCTGGGACCGAACGTTTAAAATCCGGCCCATGCAGACCTCTACTCTTTAATTAAATGAAAAAAATTCAAATTCCGCAAACAATGTTTCCAGCTTTAACGATTTTAAATTACCCCACCTAAAAAAAGAATAATCATTTTATTTTTTTTTTACTTTATGAGAAATTTCAGGATGTGACTTTGTTTGCAAATCATATGGTTAACCACCACACACACATACACAAAAAAAAATCAAAATTCTAACTCAATACATATATTTTTTACATGCTTGTTGGATGTCTTAAAGTAACATTGTTTCTTGGATAATACGCATTTCCATTTGTGTCTAACCCAGTGGTTCCCAACGTGGGGCATACGCCCCGCCGGGGGGTAATTTGATCTTCTAGGGGGGCGATTCCAAATTTCTTACTAACTGATTCGCTATTAGTTCCTTTTGTCTTTTTGGGGGAAAAGTAATGTTGTAGACTAAAAATAAATGAAATACAAGCAAAATTTAAGAAAGCAGTTTTTTTATTGAATATTTAAAATGTTCTGTATCGAAATTTTAAAATAGATTAGACACCAGAATAATTATTCGAATAATCTTTCAAAATAATGAACAATGGGATAATGTGAGCAGCTGAATGGATTGCGTAGTTGCATTGCAACTTTACATCCAGTGGATAGGTGATTGTATTCCAAAGGCATTAGGGAGCCTTAAAAAAAAATAATGTTTAGACGTGGCTGGTAGCCACAAAATTAAAATTACTTTTAAGAAAAAGAAAAGACTAACAAAAAATGACAAAGTACATAAGTACTAGTATAACATATGTTGAAAAGTAAAAAAACAAAGAAAAGAAAAAAATAACTAAAAAAGAAAGAAAAATTCCATTAGTTCCAAAAAAAATAAGCAGGAAAAGACGAAAAAGCTACCGGGGAGTGCCCCATAAAAAAAAAGACTCTTTTCAGAGACCCTACATTAGTTTAAATATAAAATGCTAAAAAACTAGCAGGAAAACAATTTTTTTTTTAATATTATATACAGGACAGAACAAACAGAAAGGTTAAGTATAGCAGAAGGTGAGAGAAACTCAGTCTTCATCGTTAAGCAAAAGCGAGTATTTAGGGCGTTTTCTGTTAGTGGGGTCGGATACCTCGTAGTCGGGAAGTTCCGCTATAATTTGGTTAGGGAGGGTGTATACAGATTTATAAAAATTTTTAGCATGTTTATTAATGCGCTGTTTTAAGGAAGTGGTTTTCAAATCCCTGCGGATAGTGGTATTACGAAGAAAATGGTGACCATTACGGATATAGCGTAAGTTTTTGTTATGAGCACCGTAAAGATACTCCATACTGGTTTTGCAAGCGAATCCCCAGATCGGACAAGCATAGGTTATGATTGATCTAATACATGCATTATACAGGATTAGTTTATTGTGAGTAGAAAGAGTATTGCTTTTGACAAGAGGAGAGAGGGCCTGGGAGATACCAGCAACTTTGCCGCGGATATTAATAAAATGTTTTTTCCAGGTAAGTCTTCTATCAAGGGTAACCCCCAGATACTTGGTGTCATTAGTCCAAGGTATAGTAGTGTTATTGATAGTAACGCGATTAGGAAATGTTAATTTTTTAGAGAAATAGACAGCAGCTGTTTTCTGCTCGTTGAGCTTAACACGCCACAGGGTACACCAGTTAAGGAATTTATCTATGTGTTTCTGGAGAATTTTGTATAATGTGAATGGGTGTTGTGCAGAGGCGTACATTGCCGTGTCTTCCGCGTACAGGGCAAGATAAGTCCTCAGTGTTCTTGGGATATCGTTGAAGAAAATGCTAAATAATGTAGGGCCGAGGACCGACCCTTGTAAAATACCAGAGAGAATAAGGTATAAAGTGGAAAGTATATTGTTAAGGCGGACGCGAAAGGTGCGGTCGCTAAGGTAAGAATGTATGAGAAAGATAAGTCTAGCATGAATTCCAAGCTTAATTAGTTTGTATATAACGCCAATATGCCAAACCTTACCAAAAGCCTTAGCGACATCGAGAAAAACAGCCGCAGCTGGTGTGTTCGTATTTAGTTTCTCACTCAAGAACTCTACAACACGAAGGAGTTGATGCAATGTGGAATGTTTAGCTCTGAAGCCAAATTGCTCAGGAATGAGTATGTTTTGTGCGTCTAAAATGTCATGTAACTGGGACCTGATGACTCGCTCAACAACTTTGCTGATAGAGGGTAATAGAGAGATGGGACGGTAGTTAGTCGGATCTTGCAGATTACACTGAGGTTTAGGAATAGGTGCAATAATAGAAGTCTTCCATGCTTTAGGGAAGTAGTAGAACTGAAGAATAGCATTAGTTAGTTTAGTTAGATAAACAATACAGTTGCAAGGAAGATTTTTAAGAGCATAATTAGTTATGTTATCGTATCCAGGGGCTTTTCTGTTTTTAAGATTTTTGATAATATTAGAAATATCAATTGGTTGAATTTCCGGAAGTGGGTCCGTGAGAGGGGTAGCTAAAAATTTTTGAAAAGTTTCATTTACTTCAAAATAATGATTAGGGCTGGCAAGATATGGGTTAGGGGAAAACTGCTCGGCATAGGACCTGGCGAGGATTTCCGCCTTGTCTTTGTCCGTATATGCCGTGGTATTAAAGGCAGTTAAGGGGGGATTGTAGAGTAATTATTATTAAGTTTTTTCTTTATTTTCCAAAGAGAATTATCTTGAGGAGAGAGGGAGTTAAGAAAATTGCTCCAGCTTTTCTGTTTATCCTTAGAAATGAGGTTTTTAATTTTATTATTAAGCCGATTAATCATAGGCTTTAAAGTAGGATCTCTAGTATTTTGAAACAGCCGTCGGATGTCATTACGTTTGCTTACAAACATTATGAATGTAGTTAGGCATAGTAAAAGAGTTATTATTTTTAGTATATTGATAAGTAGCTTGTATTTGAGCATTAATAATAATATTTTGAAAGTTATCAACAGCTTTGTCAATATCATCAGTGTTAGTAATATTAGGGAAAGTTAGGTCAGAGTTTGAAATAATAGTTTTAAATTTACCACAGTCCACAGCCACAGAGGGGGGGGGGGAGAGGGAGGATCAAAACAGTCAATTTTGAAAAGTTTCATTTACTTCAAAATAATGATTAGGGCTGGCAAGATAAGGGTTAGGGGAAAACTGCTCGGCATAGGACCTGGCGAGGATTTCCGCCTTGTCTTTGTCCGTATATGCCGTGGTATTAAAGGCAGTTAAGGGGGGGATTGTAGAGTAATTATTATTATGTTTTTTCTTTATTTTCCAAAGAGAATTATCTTGAGGAGAGAGGGAGTTAAGAAAATTGCTCCAGCTTTTTTGTTTATCCTTAGAAATGAGGTTTTTAATTTTATTATTAAGCCGATTAATCATACGCTTTAAAGTAGGATCTCTAGTATTTTGAAACAGCCGTCGGATGTCATTACGTTTGCTTACAAACATTATGAATGTAGTTAGGCATAGTAAAAGAGTTATTATTTTTAGTATATTGATAAGTAGCTTGTATTTGAGCATTAATAATAATATTTTGAAAGTTATCAACAGCTTTGTCAATATCATCAGTGTTAGTAATATTAGGGAAAGTTAGGTCAGAGTTTGAAAGAATAGTTTTAAATTTACCCCAGTCCACAGCCACAGAGGGGGGGGGAGAGGGAGGATCAACACAGTCGATTTTGAAAACAACAGGAAGATGGTCTGAACTTAAGTCATTAATAACTGTAGAACTAATAGAAAAAACCAAATTTTTTGAAATTGCAAAGTCAATAATGGAGGGCGACCTCTACCAAGCCCAATACGTGTAGGGGTGCTGGGTGCATGTAAACTAAGTCCTAGGTGAGTTATTAGGTTGTGTAGTGCACTGCCACGACGGGTGGTTGAATGACAGTTCCATCGCCGGTTGTGCGCATTATAATCACCTGCGGTGAAATAGTGCGTATTTTGTGAAAAAAGCTGTGTTAGATCATTGACTGGGAATAAAGGTGAGTGTCTAGCATATAAAGAAACAAAATTAATATTAACTCGTGGCAATTGTACTACAATTCCCGTGCAGTCAAGACCTGTGTATGTAGAGTGTTGAGTAGGATAGTGTGGTATGTGGTGTTTGATGTATATGGCAGTTCCACCGTGAACGGATCCAGGACGGGGGGTATGGTAGAGCTTATAACCAGAAATTTTGATACTTTTATTAGGTTTATGCACTTCTTGAAGAAGAATTATATCAATATTAGGGTGGTTAGAGACAAAAATACGAAGCTCGTCAATTCTGTTATTTAAAGTAGAACAGTTCCAGGATAACAGAATAAGAGATTTAAGATGAAGACTAGACTTGGTTGGGGGAGGAGAAATCATTAGCTAATTTGTCGAACTCTTGGATAAAAACAATAATTTTTTCCATGGGATTGTTATATTTTTTTGCTTGAGTAGAAATATTTTTTATACATTTAATGAATTTGGATATTTGCAAAATCTCTTTTATGTCTTGGAAAGTACTAAATATTTCCTGTATATCATTACTGTAGCTGGAAGGAATTTTGGTTGACTGGGATGGAGTATTATTAGTTTTTTCAGAATTAGCAGAGTTAGTATTTTCAGGAGATTGTGAAGAGGAAGCAACCTCAACTGGGGATTCAACATTATTTGAAGCAGAGTTATTTGAGTCCGAATTAGTTTTTTCCTGCGATTTAGTTTTAGTATAATTGAAATCTTTGAAGATTTCTGCCAGTTGTTATCTTTAAAATTATTAAAACTCACTATAATTTTTTCTGGTGGTAATTTTTAAAATTTTTCGTAATGTTTTCCATTATTTATTGAATGAGTTTTCTACTTCTATTCGCGAAGACAATTAACACGTTTAATGCCAAGTCTATTTTGTCTGTTTTCACGTTTGGGCCACGAAAGAAAATTCCTGTTTCACAATCTATAAGTGTCAGTCACCGATGACTGACGTGACCTAAACGGAAAGTTCAGTGTCAGTCACTGGTGACTGATATGACACTCAACGTGTCAACGATATTGGGAAAGGGAATATAGAGAGAATGTGTTATGCGGAATAATGGCTACTTAAATTTGATAAAGATGATAATTTTGAAATACGTACTTCTTGTGTATTGTGTTATCAATAGAAAGAAAAATCAATGTCCAAATATTTTACACCAACTCTTAATAAGTTACAAGAATGCATTATAAAATGTATGAATTTATCATTTTTAACGTTAAATGTAAGTGTATTTTCAGATATTTTATGAAGATAAAAATGCAGACCGTATAACACTTTTCTTTAACATTAAGTTAAGTTGGAAAAGTACAAAAATCTCGTTTTGGCATATCAGATAGATATATAAACTCTTTGCATTTTTAAAATTATGTAAAAATACATTTGTGGTAAAAGATTCACCTCTTTGACAAGTTAAAAAAATGTGAAATGAATAGCTATTGTAAGTGTAACTGCACTATTACACTCCCACCGTGTGAATAGTTTCTGTGATAGTTTCTTTTTAAATAATAAGAGACATAATTTACAGATTACGGGGGGGGGGGGCATAATGACTTTACAGATGCTTTGGTGGGGCGTGACCTGAAAAAGGTTGGGAACCACTGGCTCTAACCCCTTAAAACCTGGCGAATTATTTAAACGGGCATAACTCAGTGAGTTTTATAGACATGAAGATGGAATTTTTTGTGTTTAATTCGGGAATGGATAAGGAAAATTTACCTAATTAAAAATTTTACTCCATGGGGGCCGTATAAAAATTTATTTTTTGTATTTTCTCAAATAGACCACACCCCATGGAGTTGCAACTTATGTCATAAAATTGTACACCTTTTTTTATGAAACTTTGCAATCGGAAGTATGTACCTATGTGCAATATCTAAGGACAAAGCCTATTGCTTCGATATTTTTGAATCACACTGTATAAGTTAGATTATTTGCTCGCCGCTATCAAAATCAAAACTCACATTATTCTTATTAATTTTAAGGTAGGATTTACATTACAAGAAATGACATTTTCTTGAGATTTAAATTAAGTTGCAATGTATCGAAAAGAGTCTGTCATGCTGCATAATGTGTGAAAGGTTTTATAAAATCTTTAAATTTGATTTTTAAATGTTTTTTTTTATATCAAATATAAATTACATTAAAGCAGTAGTTTTAGCTTTCTTCACAAATTCTTAATGCGCTTATATAAGATAAATAGAAAAGAGCTATTTATAATTTCATGTACTAGCATTAAATGTAGATGAATTTATATTTGCTGTTACTTATTCTTGTTCTACTGAAACACTCACTATCTTTATCATTTTAATGAAATGTTCATCTTTTTATTAAATAATTTAATCAAACGCTCTTTGGTCCCAATATTTTTTGAGAAACAAATTTAATTACTAAGTATCCAACAAAGAATTCACAGTGTATACTATTCGATGGATCAATAGCAAGAATAATCCGTTTTTCGAAGTAGTAATTAAAATTCAGAATTACTAATAACTTAAACCGATAGTTTTCAAACAGTTTAGATTTTGGTTAGAAATTTTAAATGTGTTCATGTAAGATAAATCGAAAAGAAGAATAGCTATACGGATATATTAGAGTTGCATCCAGATCAGAGATTCGCAATGCGGAGTTTAATCCGAAAAGGGGCCAATTTAGATATTTGTTTTTCAGGTTTATTATTAACACATTTATTGTCATTTACTTGTTTAACCCTTTCAGGGGCAAAGCATTTTCAATGCTAAAGTGTTGAAGTAAATAACTGGCACCGGAATCGACCAACAAATGTATTTATAAATCTGAAATATGCTATATTTCACATGCGTATTAAACGGAAAATATTTTATCAAAATTCTGGTGCCATTGTGGCGTTTAGGAATTAAAATTAAGTGGTTTCATAAACATACCACCGCCCCTGAAAGGGTTCAGAAAAGAAATGTTGTTGATTAACTCCTTAACAGTGTGGCCCGAACTGGATTCGGGCAAGAACACTTTGCTTGCTTCGTTATTAAAAGCATTTTGATACCACTAATTTATAACTGTAAATTTATCTTTATTGATTGTCAGATATTTTTCGATAAAGTAAGGTAAATATTTTAGTATGGAAAAAGTGGTGTCCAGCCCCATTTTTAATTTTTTAGTAAGAAAACAAATGTCACTGTTAATGGGTTAAAGACAAAAAATATTTATAGAAATTGTTAATAAGTTTGCTAATTTTCAAATAGGTGACTTTTAAATCTTTAAAACTTGAATAATTGTACTAAAAAGATTTGAAGATATATGGACATTTTTCTGGTATTAAATTGTACTTAATAATATTTATGGTTCCCGCTGTATTTAAGAATTTTATGCATACCAATTATTCACTGAAACGAGACTTGTATTTCTATTCAAGGAGCAATTTGTTATATAAGGAAAGTTTTCCACGTAAAACTAGTTAAGAGCTTATTTAAAATTCACAGTCTTGGTTACATTTGAACTTATAAAAATGTTTGAAATATGTAAACTATGCGATTTTCTACTAACCTTTTAAAATTAACATGACCCCATTTATGCCTGAATTTTTGTTTCCAAATTTGTTGGTAAAGTCATTTTAAAATGTTGCAAAATAAACTGGAAAAATACTAAAAAAAAAAAAATATGCTAAAATATTTTTGTATTTATTTGATAAAATGTAAACGTACTAAATATGAGAATATCCATATGTGGAAAAATGTATAATTATATGTTTTGTCTAAATTTATGTAAATTAAGATTTTAAATTGTGTATTATATATACAATAATTAGTATTTTTATGAACTATTAAAAAATATATTTACAGTAGAACCTTCATAAGTTGACCACCCAAGGGAGTGTAAGTGGTCAGCATACGGAGGTGGTCAACTTAGGGAATTTTTAGAAAATATTTAGTACAATATTAGAAAAAATTTAGTAAACTTTTTTAGTATTTTTTAAGGAAAATTTTAGAAAACAAAATTAGCACATACTAACTTTTATTTTTACTGAAGATACAGCAAATTTTTACAATTTTTGCAAGAATAATTCAATTTTCGTTTGGGTCCTCTTTTTTGTTCGTTAGGTAACTGCAAAAAGCACTTTCATAGTTACAAGTCCATTAAGCATGCTTGGGCATTTTTCTGCCGCGAAATCTTTAAGTTGCTCCATCATGCGCTTTACATCGTCTTCCTTCAGAGTTGGGTACTTTTCAGTTTCGTTGTCACTTGGATCATCATCCTCTTCGCCGTCCATTTCTTGTACCTTAGAGCCCTCTTTGTGCTTAATTGCAAAGAGTATCTCACTGAAGATTGCCTCTGGGCCTGGTTCAACAGATGTTACTAACTTATCGTCCATGGTAACATAATCTTCAAAATCAACTCCATGAAAAGCTGGCAAGGGATATAGAGGAAGCCCATCCTCTTTCACCGATGTTGTAGCTGTAACAAATCCAGCTTTCTTGAAGCACTTTTTAATCATGGTTTGCGTAACTTTATTCCAAGCAGAATTAATCCAAAGAACAAACATTCAAAAGCATTTACTGACGCAGCTGTGACGATGTCAATGTCCTGAGGATTGTGCTTTCATGATCAGCCATTCCAGAAGTTGAGCTCTGTAGTGCACTTTGAAGGAGTGAATAATGCCTTGATCTAAAGCTTGTGTCGTCGAAGCTGTGTTTGAAGGCAAAAATTTTAGTTTCACATTTGTGTGATTATTCAATCTCGGGTGGCAGCGGCAGTTGTTCCCGATAAGTAGAATAGACCGCTTCTTTTCGCCATTTCTGCGTCGATTCCTCTAACCCACTCTTCGAACAAAGCACTGGTCAACCAAGCGGATCTATTCGCTCTCCAAAAAACAGGAATGTCTTCAGGTTTTATATTTTTAAATGCACGAGGTTTTGCGGATTTGCCGATCACCGTAGGCTTCAATTTTTCCCTAGTCATACTAGTACATAGAAGAACATTAAAACGCTGTTTTGAAAGTTTTCCTCTTTTTCAAGTGTTAGCCTTCGTTACTAGACTTCTTTTAGGCATTGCTTTAAAGAAGAGACCGCACTCGTTAGCATTAAAGATGTCCTCATATTTAAAACCTTTAGCAAACTCTGGGAATTTTTCGATAAACTTCTCCACCCCTTCAGCTGAAACCTCATTCGATTCCCCACACAAAACGTTTTGAGAAATCTCGTATCGTAGTTTGAATTTTTCAAGCCAACCTGCTGACGGTTGGAATTCCTCTATTTCGAATTTTTTTGCAATTTTTTTTGCTACTTCCTGAAGCATATTACCGATATTCTTGTATTGATTGATTTCGACTCTTTAAACCAACGAAACGTGGCTTCGTTCACATCGTCGAGACACGTTTTTCTGCGTTTTCTTTGGAGTCTCCCGTTTTCGGAAGAAAATCTTTCCAGATATTCCAGGAAGAATATCTTTCCAGATATTCCACTTCCTTGTGTCCACTTTCTCCTTTAATTTAAGTTCTTTTAGAGCTTTTCTTTGCGCCATTTTTAATGAAAATTCGCAAATAAAAGACCGGTCCCATCACGATGCGACATCCAGAAAAAAAGAACGGATGTATTTCACTTGTGAGCTATGCACGTTGTTTTCAATTCTGCGTATAGCTACACCGCTACGCACATCCCCCACTCCCATGACATTTTTCGACAGCTTCCAGGAATTCTGGCAATTCCTTCAAATTGTATCATACTGGAAGTGAACAATGAATGAAGCACCACAAGGGAGACGAGTGTTCCTGAGATAAACCGAATGACTGATAAAGAAATTACTGGAAACCGGTTAGAGAACAAATGGAGGAAAAGCAAATTCTAGAAAACCTCAGTGGTCAAGTTACAGAGAGTAAAACGTACTAAAAAGTGGTCAACATACAACTTACGGAGGTGGTCAACATAGAGAAAAAATCTCCATTGAAAATGTGTTATGACCATTCAAACTAATAAATTTCGGTCAACATAGTGAGGTGGTCAACTTTGGAGGTTTTACAGTATTTATTTACAGAGACTAGTAACATTATAAGTATTATTAATAATAAATTAAGAATAATCGTAATTGAGGCTAAAAAACAATTTATTTCAAAATCATCCTAAAAAAGACTTCACATAAATAACTGCCCCTAAATGTCTATAGAAATATGTACCCATTTGCGCATTGCGCCCTATATTTTGTACGTTACAAACATGCATAAAAAATAAGCTTGAACATATAACTTCACAATTTAAAAACATACGTATTTCAAATAAGTCTACAAGCTGAGAGACTATGACTTATTTATTTGAAACCTTGATATAAAAAAAACAAATAAACTTACTTTTTACATTTTGCTATCTTGAAAATGAAAAATCTATAAACACCGAAAAAAGGCCTTCATTTATCCAAATAAATATCAATCTTATACTGTCATCTCTCGGTAATAGATAAAGCAATTTATAGACAATTACATTTATACAATTTTCACGTTGTAAACAAGAAGAAAATGTTAAAAATTTATTAAAATTTGAAACGTCCAAAAAATGGGACGCTAGGCATAATTGGGTTAACAAATCCCTAAATGGCCATTGCAGTGGAAATTAGTCAATAATAAATTTCTTACGGCGTTGATCCTGTTCTTATACGTAATGTATAAACGTTATTAAGAGATCTATATTTTAAATATAATATCAGCGTGGGCCACAAAGTGGTCAGTACGATACAAGATAGTCAGCAGGTGATAATGGAAAGAAAAATCTGCTAACAGAGAAGTGTATTAAAAGGCAATGGAAAAGGGTTACTCAACATTGATAAATAGGAGAATCAATAATAGCTTCTTGGGTATTGTGTTATTTGCCGAAACGTCAGTGAAGGATTACTGTGGAGACACGAAAAGTTTTGTTTTCTGTCTGTTAGTCTGTTTGTCTGTCTGTTTCGCAATGACTGCCGCAAAAAGCATCCGATTAGCTTGCAATTAAGTGGGCATATTCGTGAGGACCCGGACGTAGCTGTATAGTTTTTGGTTAAATTTGGTTCATTCGTTCGGAAAATATGGAACACTTTATTTTGCTCCATAATGCTTTTCTATGGTAAGTCAGTTTTCAAATTTCCATTTGTTGAAAGAAAATGTCACGTTTGATTAATGGATTTAAATGTTAAATTACGGATGTTAAAATTTCCAAATAAGGGTTTTAAATTATTTCTATTATTTTGAATTTTTCTCAATATTTTTCTCAGATTTTTTAAACTACGCGTATAATTTTTTATGGAATTTTATACATGTGTTCGAATAATATAAAACATTTTTTTTTATAAATATACTTATTTTAAATGCACATATTTCTTTTTTTCTCTTAACCGTTACCTAGCAATTCCAACTCATCTAAAAGTATCATAAATGTGAAAATATGTAGGGTTTTTGAAGTCAAAATCAAAGTCAAAAGGAATGAATTGATAAATGCCTTTGTAAATATGTTTGCATATAGGTGGATTTTAATCTATAAATGAAAATAATATTTTGTATAGAATAATATTTTTATTTATTTATTCACCTATTTTGCTTATAAATAAAAAAGTTCGTTATTTTCATACAGAATAAACTGGCATTATTCTATTAAATTTTATAAACCTTATTGTTGCCAAAAAGAACCGGAATATTAATTTTTACCAAAGAGTTAATTTTAATTTGTAAGATTTTTACGTGAAAAAGAAAAATGGAATAAACAAATTAAAAATTTAAAGAAGATAAATATAACAGGAATGAATACATATAAATATTTCACACCAAATACCACCTAAAATAATACCAGCATTACGAAGAAAGATTCCTCGATTTACAAGATTTTACTTGGCCTTCTTTTTTTCATTGTTTGCGATTTCATGTTCGCAATTGTGTATATTAATTGGCACAAAGTTTCACGCTTTTATGACTGAGGTATATGTAAAGTCATACAAATAAGAAATTCCGTATTGTCTCCTATAAAATGTGATAAAATGTTTATTAATTGTATAGGTTTTTATTAAGGGGAGAAGAGCTGCCAAGCCTTCGGCGCTGTGGATACCAGTATTTTAATACAGAAAATGTTACTTTATTTAAGTGGAACATTTACGAGATTCAAAAGAACAGTATTTTCTCTAAGATAATAGTGAAATCCAAAAAGACTACACTTCGCATGTTTGGTGGGGAATGGAATGTTTTACTTAAGGGGGTAGGATACCTTTCAACACGTCGAAAAAGGAAAAAATACCACTGTGTTCCAAGCTTCAAAACTTGTGTAATAAGTCAAAAATAAAAATCAAACTTCATTTAAATATAAAGCTTATATTTATATTTATAGTTAGAAATATATACAGGGTGATCTTTTTTAAAGTGACAGTGTTTGGAGCGCCCTGTAGCGCGATCTAATAGCCGAAATGGCACCAGACTTGGTATTTAGACTAATCAAGACATAGGAAAAAGGATTCCGTGGGAAAAAAATTAGTTCCAAAAATCGCCGCTAGGGTCTTTTGTGGCGCTGCTGTAGCTTACAATAACGAGATTAGCATAAAACACGGGTATCAAAGAAAAATGCAAATGTTGTGCGATGACAGCGCCAGTAATAGGGGCTATAATAGCAAGTAGTAGACAGCTCCGACAAATAATCTCAGCTGAAATAAACGAGCTCCAGTGGACATGCCTCTCACGTTACCGGAACGTGCGTTACTGGTGAAGCTGTATTATATGAATCAATGTAATGCATCCGCAGCTCTTCGGGAATTTCGAACCAGAAAAAAATTACGAAAGGGGCCTTTATCGCCGAATGGTCTTAAGAAAATGATTAAGAAGTTCGAGGAAACGGGGTCACTGACCATTCGCGCTGGGGTTGGGTTGGGTTGATTTTTGACGGCCAATTATCTACACGAGGGATATAGGCCCGGGGGGAGTGCCCTCCTTGGGGGTCTTTCTAAGGGAACCTAATCCGTATTAACGCATGGAAGATCCACGGCTCGAAGAAAACCACGAAAACTCCGAACGATTAGGCCGACGGGCGCGATTGGGATCGAACCCAGCACCTCCCGTCTACCAGCTTCGAGAGCAGAATCTCTCGGCCACTGGTGGGGCCCATTCGCGCTGGGAGAGGACGTAAACAAGTATCAGAAGATGTAATAACTGATGTGGCAACTGAAATTGTTGAAGGATCGCAGGGAACCATTGCTGGTACTAGCAGCGCCCGAGGTGTAGCTCGACAATTGGACATGAATTATTCTACGGTATGGAGAGTTTTGCTGCGCGTTATTGGATTTTACCCCTACAAAATCAGCCGCTTGCACGAACTGAAACCAAGTGATTACGATAAGCGAATGACATTCGCTCTATCGTTTCTTGTCAGGGTAGAAATTGATGATGCTTTCCCATGGCACATTCTGTGGGGAGATGAGTGCCATTTTTATCTCAATGGGTCCGTAAACACACAAAATATCCGAATTTGGGCTTTTGAGCAGCCCACACCGTGCATGAAATCCCATTAAATTCCCCAAAAGTCACTGTTTGGTATAGTTTCACAGCCGAATTCGTAATTGGGCCATTCTTTTTTGAGACCATCACTCCGACAGGACCCGAAACGTGCACCATAAATGCAGAAAAGTACCACGAAATGCTGCAAACGTTTGTTATTCCACAACTTCAGCAAAGAAACAGTCTCCAACAGACAATCTTTAAGCAGGATGGTGCTCCGCCACACATTAGTAAAAAGGTAAAGCAGCTGTTGCACCAAAACTTCACTGATGATAGAATCATAAGTCGGAGTTTTCCAGTTGCATGGCCGCCTCGTTTCCCTGACCTCACGCCATGCGATTTTTGGCTCTGGGGTTATTTGAAATCTCAAGTTTATGTTGGTGGAGTATCAAATTTGTCTATTCTTAAGGACAACATAACAAAGACAGTGCGAAATTTTCCGTAAGTATATATGTTACGTACGGCTGTGGAGAACGTTGTGCACAGAATGCACGGTGTTATTTCTGAGAACGGTGCGCACATTGAAGGTAGTCTAATTCCTCACCGGGAAGTTAATGTAGTAAATAAACATTAATAATTTAACTATACGATTGTATGTGTTAGTATTTTTCTTTTCTCACATTTTATACATTGCAAGCGCCACAAAATGCCCTAGCGGCGATTTTTGGAACTATTTTTTTTTCACGGAATCCTTTTTCCCATGTCTTGATTAGTCTAAATACCAAGTTTGGTGCCGTTTCGGCTATTACATCGCGCTATAGGGCGCTCCAAACACTGTCACTTCAAAAAAGATCATCCTGTATATACTTGTAAATTCATAAATAAATATTGAAATGATAAGTTTAAAAATATATGATAATGAGAGAAAGAAATCTTGTGCGCATGACAAAATCTGAAAATATGCATATAAAGAGGAAATTTTGGTGAAAATAAATACATAATGCTGTTAACTTTATACTAAAACCAGAATATTTTAAAAAATATTGACTAAATTAAAAAATTAATAAAAAATTGAAATTTTTCACTTTTTTAAAAATATTTTCAAAGTAAAAAACAAAAAACAAAATAGATTTTTATGGTTTTAAGTTGTAGATAATACAGTAATGAATGTGTGTTGAAAAGTTTTTTTGATTGCCATGCATAGTTTTTTAGTAACACTGCGCGCAGTATCAAAATTCATCATTTTGAATAAACGCAATGCAAAGTTTAATTATCCTATGTAGTCTTAATATTTAGTCTTAATAAAACAGCCATAATTAGTAAACTAATGGGAATTTTTTAATGCGGTTTTTTCGATATTGATCAGAAATGATTACGGAATCAGAATATGCATTAAAAAATTTTCGAAAATTTTGCAGGTTAGGTTTAAAGGTATCCTACCCCCTTAATTATTGTATTTTTCTTTATTTTAATGCTACGCGGACGACGTCACGTGTAAGAGCTTGTAGAGTATAAAATAAATTAGTAAAATAATCCCTATTATGAAAAATTAAGCGGAAAGTCCAGCTAAGGGAAATAAAAGCTAAAGTAGCCTTTCGTAATTTGATCTGAAACATAGGTTTGCGACAAATATGCGCGGTATTCGTAACATCACGATTTTAAAATAAATGTGGATACTATTAAATTACTATCACAAAAAATACTTTACTGCGCCAAATCACGTTTATCTATTTAGTCAATTGGAAGTGGACACAATGTTGAATTATTAACCGCTAGGTTTAGAAGTCCGCCTATTTTGGGGGGATTTCAGTAAGTTAATACTATCGAGTACATGTTTAGATATTTACATTAGATCTTAGATATAAATATTGCAGAACAACAATCAAAAACTGTTTTTTGGAAACAAAAATTATAAGGACGTTAGATTTCTAAATTAGATGTCTCAGTTTACATTTCCAAAAGTTCCTTGTCCATTAGGTACAGGTTTTTGTGGTTGGCAGGGAAGTAAATACTGCTGTTTGGATATTGGAATAACGTAAAATGCTTGTCAAAACTGTTGCTTATTTTTATAATTCGCAGTGTAAGAGAAATCTAAGATATACGATAATTTTAACACTATCGATAGAAAATTACAAATGTAAATTAAATTACACTACAGGGGGGTTTCAGGGGGGCAGACCCCCCCTGAAGAAATCTACTTTATTATCTAAAAGTTACCAGAATAAATAGCTCGTGAGAATTTCAGAATATCATTACATAACAACGTGTTTAACTCTTCAAATGTCTGAAACCTTCGAAATATTTTTTACTTTTATAAATGTTTATGTAATTTAAAAACTTGAAATTGCGTTTTTGTAGAAAGATCAATATTAAGCAAAGTGTACTAAAAACAATGAGTTGCAGCGATGGCGTTGTTGCTCCTGATCTGCAGATTTACTAGTCGTAGAGAAATGTTAGCGTCCGTAAATTTTTCACCTGTTCACTTCACGGATGGCAGTTACTCGACTTAAAAAAGAACATTTTATGACTTTCGATTACTTCGAGAAATTAGTTAGAATTGCGTAGGTTTTTATATAAAAAACAAATATTTTAAACAAATTTTATAAAATGCGCCTTTTAAAATCGATTTTTCTAGATAGTGCACGGAGAGTAGCATTCCGCTACCCTCAGATACAGGTATATCAAAATGTTCCATCAAAAATAAATGAAAGAAAAAGAGCGTTAAAATATGTATAAATGATTAGTCAATGATGAAAGATATTTTAAATTTTGTATTATTAACAAAATGGCGGACTTTTTGGCGGAAATTTAATGTATTAGTTTTCAGCACAAAAAATCCATTTTTGTTTTGTTTGAAAAAAAAAAAGTTCAAATAATAAAAAAATTAGAAAAAGCCTCAGTAGGGGCGCTATATAAGTTATAAGCTTCATTGGGAAAAAAAAACTATGTCTCACTGTAAAAAAAAAAAGATTCCGTTAAAATACAAAAATTGTAATGGCAATAGAGACGCCAATACTATTTCCGTATTTTAGTGGAAAAAATTTACCGTAAATTCCAGAAAACTTTCCGTTTTTATTTCAAAATGTTTCCTTTTTTCATATTTCCGTATTTAAAAATTTTTGTTTCAAAGACGAAAATGTATATATATGTCGTAGTCTAATTGAGAAATCCGGCTCTTTGCAAACAGCCTAGGCTGTTTTTCAACCGGATCCGAACTTGAAGGTTCCATTTGAAGTCAACCCGAAAACCGAGAACAACCAGGTTTCGGATTGAGTTCAATTAGGACTTTCAGGTTCGGATCGGGTTGCCGGTGGACGAAGATTATTTTATCTGGTTTGCATCGGGTTATAGTTCTTTGGAATATTTTTGTCGGTTAAGATTTGCTTCGGGACGGGTTTCAGGTTGACTTCGAATGGAATTTTTAAGTTCTGGTAGCGTTGCGCGTCCACGGTAACTAATTTGTCTTGTTCGGATCCGGTTATGGATCTTTGGAATATTTTTGTTGGTTATCAGATTTGGTTCGGGATTTCGGGTTTTTTCAAATGGAACTCTCAGGTTGGGGTCGGGTTGCATGTAGACTGAAATTATTTTGTCTTGCTCGGATCGGGGTACAGTCTGTTGTAATTTATTTTTCGGGTTTGGGTAGGGTTATGCGTTAATAAACCTAATAAAAAGAAAATTGCCCAGTTAAACTGATGGCATTGAGCTCACAGGCTTATTCACACTAATTGTATATTATACTCTTATTTCAAAGAATAATGCCCCTCGAAAAATAAATGAAGGGATTAGTCCCCCTTTCCTCCCTTTATACTTAACTAATGAACCTCCAAATCTAATCAAGCCATCTCCTTAACATAATAAACCAGTATACCAAATTTGAGCTAATCGAATATTTCTACATGAAAAACGCATTTATCTAAATTAAGGGGAGAGGCAATTGACCCCCTTTTCCTCCTTTATACATGATAATGATCTTCCAAATGTAATCAGGGAAGCTGCTTACATAATTAACTGGTATACCAAATTTATAGCAAATCGCATATTTCTGCATGAAAAACCCATTTATCTAAATTAAGGGGGGAAATAGCCCCCCTTTCCCCCCTTTATATGTAACTAAGGAACCTCCAAATCTAATCAAGGCAGCTCCTTAACTTAATAAACCGGTATACCAAATTTGGAGCAAAATCGAGTAATTCATCATGAAAAACCGATTTATCTAAATTAAGGGGGGTAGCCCCCTTTCCCCCCTTTATACTTAAATAATGAGCTTCCAAATCTAATCAGGGAAGCTCCTTAACACAATAAACCGGTATACCAAATTTGGAGCAAATCGAATATTTCTGCATGAAAAACCTATTTATATAAATTAAGAGGGGGGGGGCTAGCCCCCCTTTTCCCCCTTTATCCTTAACCAATGAACCCCAAAAACTAAACAGGGAAGCACCTTATCAGAATGAACCTAGAAAAAAAATTGAAGCAAATCGGATTTTTCTATCAAGAGTTATCGCGTGACGTACATATAGAATCGGCGGGCACATAAGCTCTCAGACTTTCATAGCCTATGAGCTAAAAATTTCACCCTGATCGGATAATAAGTGGTCATTTTTCAATTAGCCTAACGCTTTCTAGGCTCTTTGCAATAAGCCTGAAAAATATCAGGCTAATTGCAAAAAAGGAGAGGGATTCTCCAATTAGCCTGGCTCTTTGCAAAGAGCCTAGGTTGTTTGCAAAGAGCCGGATTTCTCAATTAGCCTACGATATATATATATATATATATAACATTTCAACGAGAAACGTACCTCTTTATGAAATTCAATTTTTACAGACACCAAAGTCAGAGTATCTCTATTTAATCCAAATAACCGTAATGAAACAATACTTACTTACGGCTGGGTTTGAATTCGGGAACTGTCCTCTGCCAGCTTAGCCCTCTTAACCATTATGCCACGGGAACACGAGTTACGTTTTCAAATATCGTTACTTATTTCAGATTCTTTTTATAAAGTAAGGGCAAGATGTTAAACAAGGAACATATTTTCGCAGAGATAATATTTTTCAATTGATTATACAATTCTAAATATTTCCATAATATTTAGCTTTTTAATTTCGTGCTTTATAAAAGAAAAAAAAAAGCTTTTAAAATATTACATGCATGAAAAAATGTATTATAAGTAATAATGTCTTCCTTTTTGCAAGTTTTTAAAAATTTTATTGTAATATTATTTTTATTTATTTATTTATATATTCATTTATTTTTGCAAGATTACCAATATATATATATTTAAACACATACTTTAAATATGTATTTGTGTGATGATTTGCTGTAAACTCAAATAAAGGAAATTACTACAGGATATTAAAATAAATTTTGTTTCTTGCTTATTGTAGCTTAGATAAACATCAATTTTACTATAATTTCGTTATTATATTTCGGATATGTTTTAAGTTTTATGTGCGAATCTGTTAAAGTGAATAGATTAAAAAATATTAAAATTAAAAATAGATTTTTTTCATTTTAAAACATCCTACAGAGATTTTAAAAAAATAATAACAGCTTGCCAAATACAGCAAAACTAATAAACAGCTTGCTAATAAGTCAAACATTATTCTAAAATCATAATGAAAAATAAACTGTAACACTTCCTTTTCCACTGTCTCAAACTTAAAAAGAATTAATAAAATTTTATTTTTTTTAAATATAGTAAATTTTTTTAAAGAACTATTTTAAAGCTTATTATTTAAAAAGTCAGAAAGAAAGAAAAATACCATAGTGTGTTATGTAAATATAAATACGTAGATGGCACCATAACTTTTATCGGTTTTACTTGAAAACCCATATAAAATCAACACTATTTAGCCATTGGGAAATCAATGGACACTGGATATATTTTCAATATAGAGCCACATTTAGTCAATATTGAGGTATTATTGAAAATAATTAATATCACTGTAAGACAAGTACATACAACAATTAATTACTTCAATTTCCAAACATAGCAATTATTTCTGAACATCATTTACGGAATTCATACTGTTAATACAGAAATATTCCGTAAAATTTATGAATAACTTACTGGATTTATACGGATTTGTAATGCTATAATGACAGAAACGGAAATTGTACTGCTTTCTTAGAAAAAGGAATGTATTCCGTAAAATTTTACGAAAACAGTTGTGTATATTGACGAATTATTTTTACAGTGCTGCCGTTGTGGAGATTGTTCTATTACTGACTTCAAAAACACACCTTCGAGAATATCACATTTAAAGTTTTGCAACAATTATTCTTTGTTCCCGCACTATGAGGCAAGAATCGCTATATGTTCTACACGTATTCAAATTTCTAAAAATGGTTTCGAGAGAAAATGTATGAAACGTTAAACATTAAAATAAAAAAAACACTTTTTGAAGTCCTAAAACTCACATGAAAAACTTCATGACGCAGTAAAATCAATTATAAATTGTATCAATGCTATTACATTTAGTGCCAAATGCGAAAGTCTCTTCAAGAAAATTTTTTAAGATAAAAATGCAGACCATATAATACTTTTGCTTCAGATTCAAGTACATGAACAAGTAATAACAAACCTCTTTTAGATATAATGTCAAATATGCATCTTCGCATTTATAGAGTTATGTTAGATACATATCTGTGACAGAAAGTTTACCTGTTTGATAAGCTAAAATAATGTCAAGTGACTTGTTACTTTTAATAGCCTTATAGGCCTGCGCCATGTGAATAAGAGTTCACTTTTGAAATATTGAGAAATATATGTTACAGAGTGGGGCAATGAGGATTTTAGTGCGAACGTGGTTAGGTGGTGCATAGCCAAACGACGTTTGGAAACCACTGATCAAAATAAATTTTAATTTTTTAATATCCAATAATCTTCGATGCCTGGAGTGTGATTGATCAAAAAATATTGTGACTTCGCTTTTCAAAATTTCTGTTTAATATTTCGCTTATTCATTGAATTGGTTTATTTTAGATAATTTTACATTCAAATTCCAAATGTGTTTATGAAAGATGAGTCTAAAACTACAATGATAAAACTGATGTGTTAGAATAGCAAACAGATGAAGTTTTACTTATTATGTTGTCATAATACTTTTATTATTCAGATAATCAAGTAATTAGTCTATAGATTGTTATAATTTAGCTTTCTTCATTTCTGATACTAAACCGTCTTTTACATTTATTTCAGATAACATATTTTCCTAAAAACTTATATAACTAATTTGATTCTAAGGTTACGTAAGCTAAATTAGTGGATGGCTGCGGCAGTAAGCAAAACTGCAATTAATCTTCTTCATTATGAGATAGAGCTTATACTAAAAGAAACGACGTTTATTCTTTGAAATAAAACATTGAAATTTGTTTACGAAGTACCCAAAAGAAAAGTATCTCTCATGCTTTATAATGTGCAATGGAACAGTAACAAACGTCATTTCGATTTTTAAACTTAATTTTTTTCCTGATTGTAAATTAAGTTAAAATAATTGCTCTAATACAGGTTTTTTTAATTTCAAATTCTAAATGTCCCTGTGTAAAATAATTTGAGAGGTACAATAGTTAAATTAATGTGTTAGCGTTATAACTAGATGAACATTCACTCACTCTTGTTTTATTCAAATAGTCATTAATCGTTATAAATTTCATCAAATATTTATTATTTAGTCGTATTAAATTCGTTTTTCAAATTTATATTTAAATTTACAATTGTTTTTTAAAATGATTGTTTACTTGAAATTATTTTACATACAAACACAAAATAAGAATATATGCAAAAGTACAATGATCAAATTTGGAGATTAGAATTAAAGATAGATAAAGTATTTCTTAAACTTATTTCAATACAATATCCGCTAAGCTCTCCGCTGCATAATCCCAGACAATATACGCACATTCAATGTTTTTCCTTCTCTCTATATTGTAATCAGGACAACAGATATCTTCGAATAGGTGAAATTGTCTTGTAGAAAGTCACAAATTATTCTCTGTATTTCAAAATGGCACACTTATAGATCTTCGGCAGATGACTTTTTATGACAAGCTTTCGGCAATATAGAAGGCAAAATGGAAGGAAGAAGGCTAATATTTATATGGGTTCGATAAGGGAATCCATACGTTTGTATTACGGGAATGTACAGGGTGTCCAGCGAATAAGACCCTGATTTCAAAATTAAATATCTCAAAATGATCAATAGAATTATGCGGTAAACGGATTGTTTATTAGCTAAGCTGTAAAAATCTTATACAGCAGTTTCAAAAACTAGTTGCAAAAACCGTTAACAGGTGGCGCTGTTATCGCAATGCCTATAAATTGTGTTTTGAAGTTCAGAGCAGTAGCGTCTCATTCCTAGATGGCTTCCTATGGAAGAATGAAAATTGGGAAAGACCACTCTTTTGTTGGGGTGATGTGCAGAATTGGAGGCATCTGGTCACAGAATTATTGCATTAGCTTCAATTTTAGAGAATTTCAATTAATAGAATTTTCAATAAAACGTTTAACAATCATTATATAAGAACTTATTAAAATATTTTATTTGGGTAATGTGCAGAAGCAGAGCCATGTGTTGACAGAATTGAGATTTGTTTCAAATTTTGTTATAAGCTACTTCGGTCCGGATGTCTTTTCTCTCCTAATTGGTAGATCGTGGAATCGAATCCAAGTAGAGGATGATTTGAAAAAAATGGAAATATTTACTTTTTAATATTTATTTAAACTGCGAAAAAGTTTGAATGAAAAAATCCAAAATTTCTGGTTTTAAAATTTAATTAAACTAAAAGAAACCCCTTTTTAAAAAAATCACTGAGCCTTTGTAATAATGATTCATAAATCATTTTTTGTTTAATTGTAGAGAAGAGTTTGAATGAAAAAATACAAAGTTTCTATTTTTAAAAACTTAATTAAGTTAAAAAAAATTTAATTTTAAAAACTCGTTTTCATTTTTTATATCATTGAGCACAGAAATATGGTGCAGACTCTAGCGATAGGATCCGAAGTGTTGGAAAGGAATGCAGCATCCAAAATACTTTTGCTTTGACGTTGATGATATGACTTATCATCAATTCCTTTTAAAAAAGAAATAATTTAACGCATAATTTCTTTCTCTAAAACTTTGTTTACAAAGAAAAGAAATATATGTGTTGTGCTAAAACCAAAGTATTATACCGCGATTAGAAAATAAATTAAAAGTGCAAAATTTCTTTTTATTTATAATAATTCAGGTATAAACAATAATACCAAAATATTATGCCGTGATTTAAAAATATAAAAAATAAATAAAAAGTACAAAATTATTTTTCTAAATGTATGCATTTTGATTTAAATAATTATATGGCATTAAAAATTGAATTTAATAAAATATTTTAATAAGTTCTTATATAATGATTTCTAAACATTTTATTGAAAATTCTATTAATTAAAATTTTCTAAAATTAAAGCTTATACAATAATTCTGTGACCAGATGTCTCCACTTCTGCACATCACCCCAATGAAAAAGTGGACTTTCCCAATATTCATTCTTCCGTAGGGAGCCATCTAGGAATGAGACACTATCGCTCTAGACTTGGAAGCAGAGTTTACAAGTACTGCGATTACAGCGCCATCTGTTAACAGTTTTTGCAACTAAATTTTGAAACTTCTGTATAACATTTTTACAGCTTAACTAATAAACAAACAGTTTACCGCATAATTCTATTGATATTTGTTTTTGAGATATTTAATTTTGAAATCAGGGTCTTATTCGCTGGACACCCTGTATGTGGGGATTCGATCATTATGTCGTCTGGATATCTAACAGATTCTATAGTTGCCATACCCTATGAGACTTTATAGTTCTCAAGGATATGACAAGTAAAGGATCTGTAAGATCATTGTAGGGGGTCTGAAGGACGTATGTGTTTCTATAAGCAGGGCCAACCCAATGTCGCGCTGGGACCGGCAAATCCCATAGAGTGGCCCAAGGTTTATGACTGGAATATTTGTCTAATACAAATCACTTTTAAAAATTGCACATATTATAGAATAATTTACAATATAGAGTATAAACTGTATGAAAAATAGCATGCAAATTCTTTCACATGTAATGTCTATAGTTATTTTTAATTTCTAAAATATCTGTTATCCTTTAGAATATTTTAAATAAATATATATATATATGTATATAAATATAAATATAAATATATATTTGCGTTTACGGTTACTTTCTGTATCTTCGCATCTATATATATTCCAACAATTATATCAATTTTGGCTGTAAGAAATAAAGTTAATGCTAACTTTTTTCCACGAAAACACGCTTAAGGAGAAATTTAGAACAATAGTATAATTATTTTATACAGGGTAACGTTATTTCGAAATGTTTAGAGACGCTCGGTTTCCCTAGCAAGACTTCATCTGGCGCGATGCCCTGTTTTTTTTTTTTTTTTTTTTTTTTTTTTTTTGGTCGTTTGCAGGGCTGTTTTTTGTGCATACATAACGCGTCCGTTTATTGCGATACACGTACCGTTCCAGCGCTATTTAGGGTTTTCGCATGCGCTGAGCATTTTCCGGCGAAAACAAATGAGCGTTGCCATTCGAAAATTTCGAGTTTCTGTACCTGTAATCGTAACCGTGAGCGCCAATTTAATGCCGTTCTCAGAATCCCGAGCTCATAACTCTGAATAACTCTATCTGAAATATCATCTCGATCGGTTAAACGGATCGGCCGCTAGAGTTCCATATATCAGCAAAGTTTTTATTATGACCACCCTGTATATTGACATTACAATTATATCAACTTTACATATTGTTAAAGCCTTTCTTATTTTTGTCAAATAATTTTCTAGAAACATTTAAGAATAATTTGATTCTCATGTTACGTAAGCTAGATTATCCAGTATCTGCTTTTGAAAGTATAACTGCAATTTATCTTCGTCATTGTGAAAAGAAGTTTCACCAAAATTAACGACTTTTATTTTCTGCTTTACGGCATTGAAATTTAGTTACAAAGTATTAAACTAAAGTTGATTTTATAATGTGCTTTTGTTCTAAAATTGCTGTTAATATTTTCTTTCCTTTTTAATAGTCATCATATCGTACACATTTTCTTCATAAAGACACATAAAAAAATGTCAAATATTTATTTTCTTACTGGTTAATGTTACATTTCTATGCGTATGTATAATTTAATATTTGCTCTTTTAAGGCTGAAACTTATTTTATTCAAATATTCACTTTCGAACTATACGACTGTATTGAACTGGTGTAATATAAGCTATATTACGTATTTGGTGCTGTCGGAACTAAAACTGCGATTGATCTTTTTTATTTTGAAATAGAATTCACACGAAAACAAAACGCATTTAATCTCAGCATTTTGACATTCAAAACTTTATTTACCATGTATTTGTCGTACTGCAGAATATGCCGCAAACATAATTTATCTTTTCAAAGTTTTATTTTTTAAGGAGAAATTAACGATGTTGATACTATAGTTTTCAACTTTGATTAAAGTAGAGCATCGATTATCCGAGCCCATTGAGACTGGGCTAATTCAGGTACAAAGACAGATGACAATACACTGCCACTCTGATTATAATAGTAAAAAAAAAGTGATTACACTACTGCTCTGAGATCTTCTGTTTATAACAGGAAATGCAACTGTCTACACTGTCAATATTCTCTAAGTTGTATAATATTAATAATATTTGTTGTAACAGTATTACTAATGTATGTTGAAGTATAAATGCTTCATAAGATATTAAACTTATTACTTTTCTATCACAAGAAAAATTGGGAATGCAACCTTCGAAATCCTAATGCCCTCGAATTCAATTGCCAGTCTCAAGTAACTATTGACAGATTATAAAAAAAGTCATTTTGAATTGTTTATCCTTGTTAATGTGCCCATTCCTGCTAAAAAAAAAAATATTTTCATAAAAGTAGGGATAATTATAGTTTGGAAAATCTACTGTATTGTATTTATTAATAGTAAATGAGCATATACACGAAAATGCTAAAAGTTCAATACTTAATACGATCTATTAGAGTCACAGTTATTACTTATTCTAATGATAATAAAACATTCATTAATATTATTTTAATTAGATATTCATAATTTTATTAAATTATTCAATTAAATATTCACTATTAGCAGCATTTTCATAATCAAATTTAATTACAAAATATACAAAAATATCTTCTGCGCTGGATAAAATGTGGTCAATCAATAACAAACATAGATCTTCTTTTTATTGTCGCATTTTTAAATTACAAATGCTTTTTAAAGTAAAACGATTGTTTAAATTTAAATTCATTTTCACAGAAATTCAAAATTTCTTTGTGTACGAAAATTCAAAAAGTGAAATTATCAAATTGATATATTAGATATGCAAATTGATCAAAATCGTACTTGTTCCTTTTTAAAGGGACATACTGCTGTTAAATTGTTAAAAAATTAGATTTTTCGAAATAAAAAATATATGAAAGAACAATATTTTTAGACACTTTAAAAAACATTACATAAAAAATGTTCTATAATTATGCTAGTTATGACTAAAAATATATCGGATATTTTCAATACAAAAGGATACTTTAAAGCGGTTTAACTACAAATTTAAAAAACCTGTTCTTACTTTTCTTTCTGTGTAATATTTCTCTTGAACTAATAAATATATTTACATGCCATCTTGACGTATTTAAATATCGATATCTTAAGATTAAACCTAAAATTGTGTTTTTTTATCAAACTTTATGTTTTAAAAATGAAGTTGAAAATATTCATATATTTTCGGAGTTTGTACATTGGTTTGTTGTTGATGGAAAAATGAACAACGTTGGCGCATTTTTAAGATATAGTTGCAATGTATAATTCCATTAAGATTGCGCATGAAAATATTAAGTAGTTAAAGAGAAAATTTGCTTTTTTTAAAGCATGTTTTACCGCAGTGAGATAAAACACTTTAAAGTACATATATTGATCATTAATTACATAGAAAACGCCTGTAACAATTTTTAATCATATCTAGCGCACTTATAGATTTTTTGTGTAGTTTGTTCTTCAATACTCAGAAAATATTGCTCTTTCATATATTTGTCCTTCCGAAAAATCAGCGTTTTTGAAAATTTAACAATAGTATGCCCCTTAATTAAAATATTTAATTTTCTTTTCCTTTTTTTTTTTTTTTACTAATTATACACATCTGAATATATTTATAATCGAACACTTTTCTTTTTAACAAGCGGAAGTACAAATACTTGCTTTCAAACTTCGGCAACACAAATCGATCCTCGTGTAATGTAAGATAGATTATAAGTTGGTTGCTAACAAAAGCAAAATTTCGATTTATCTTTCTCATTGTGAGAAAAAAAAAACTTGCACTGAAAAGAAATGGCATTTATACTCTCAGTGTCTTAACGTTCAAAAACTTAGTTCCAGAGTATTCTAAAGTATTTGCTATGTTGCGTAATGTAACGTGGATCATTAAAAAGGATAAGCTTCCTTTTCAAAAATTTCTTTTTGAAAATTATTAATGTTACTTAAGCTAAAAGAATATTTTAGTTTAGATTTTATTTAGAAGTTCTAAATTAAATAGAAAGTAAAATTGCTAAACTGATGTGCAGTAAAACCTCCTAATAAAAAAGACCTCGGGAACATCGAATATGTCCATTATTCGGAGGTCTCCGCTATACACATACAAAAATAAACAAGTAATATTTGTGTGGGGGATTTAAAAATTGCCCGCTTTTCGGGAGTGTCCATTATGGAGGTTTCATTGTATTAGAGTCGAAACTGACTGAACGTATACTTATTTTTATTTTAATAAAATTTTCATTAACCTTCGCTGCATAATGTAAGGAGAGACAATAACAAACATGATTTTAAAATCCGAAAATTGTATAAATTAAAACGAATATTCTAACTAAAATTTTTACTTAGAAATTCTAACAATGTTTCTGTAAAATAAGTCTAAAAGTAGAATAGTTAGGATGAACTGCCCATATATCGTCTGACTAGGAAAAATCCGTAATTTTGAATATTAAGATAAAAGTGTCCAAAATATCAATTTAAGTGGACCTGATCATTAGCAACTTAACATAGTATGGTAATTGAGCTTAATACGCCTAGCCGGACAAAAAAGTGACAACACCCCCATCCATTTTAATTTCCAAATTATGAAAGGAAAACAAAGAAATAGCCATTGAAAAGTATGTCTTCTTTCAATTCCTGTTTAACATAAAAGCTTAGGCGCCGTCTTCTAACTGAAATTGCACCAAACTCTGAAATTTTTAACAGGGACACAACCTTTTGCACCATATTTGGTTTTTTCGGTAAATTTTACCTTAGGTTACCAATCGGAAGTCAATTAGATTGGGCTGTGTCAAGATTTAAATTTTAGAACTTCTAATGTTAAATTGATTTCCAATAGTTGCAAAACAGGTGGCAGCGCCGGTAGTTTTTTAAGCATAACTCAAGAAATTCTTGGTGGAATTAGCTGATATTTTGGATTCGCACATTTGAAGATTCTAGAAAACATTTCTGTTTAGTAAAATTCATATGTTGAAATTCAGAATGCTTTCAAATAATTATTTAAAAATATATATATATTAAAATTAATTTTCGAAATAATATGAAATGTAACCTATAAATTTTCTAATAGAAATCAATCTGTAGCAACTTCAAATATGAAAATCCGAAGTTACAGCTGATTCCGCGAGTTGTTTGAGTTCGTTTTCGAGTTGTGCTATAAAAAAGTACCCGTGTTGCAGTCTGTTTTGCAACGATTACAAATGAATTTAGCATTAGTATTTCCAAACTTTTAAGCTTCACCAAGGCTAAACTACTTGACCGAATGACTACTTGCTTGCTATGCCAAGATAACAATTATTGCCAAAAACAAATATGATACCCAAATTATCTTGTTCGGATTAATAATTTCAGAATTCTAAAGCGTTTATCCTAACAATAAATAGTTAAATATGCCAAAAATTGTAAATAAATAGTAATATAATGCCAACAAATAGTAAAATATGCCAATACCCACCTTCTTTAAGGGATGGCGAACACAAAACCTACATAATGCCGAAATATCGCGAGTAAAAATTGCACGAAGAAGTTTGGAAACGTACAAAAAGCATAGAATTATAACGGTACGTTTCTATTAAACCTTTGCACTCTGTTGTCGACGCTGCGGCGACATCATCTTTCCTTGCAAAATTTGGTTTTGAAACCAGTAATAAAGGAAAATAAAATGTGCCAATCAGAGCATTATTGAAAGTGTGTATTTGAAGGTAACTTCTCTTTTAAAAAGGGTGCCGACAGAATAAAATTTGTGTAAGAGACACTGGAGTCCAAAGGGGGAAAGAACATTAGATATCAACACCTTCATTAGTACCCCAAGAATCCAATATTTGGCTCTGAACTTTCGTATTGAGATATTTTTAAGGGCCAAAAGAAAAGCGCAGCCTGGAGGCTGCATTAAGAACTGGACAACATGTATTTCAGTTTGAATCGAGAACTTCATTTTTTCAAAACGCATTTTTTTAATGTTTTTATAAGTTTAAATAATTTATGATATCTGTACAATATTTCGAGCATAGACTTTTTGAGACGTTTATAATTTGCTATACTTCAGCTTTAACGTACTGAATTTTAAATTCAATAAAATATTCTCTTACAAATTTCAAATGTCGTTTCGTTTCCTAGCAATGTAAACTACATTTCTTTCCGAATATGTAACGCTAATTAATTTTCTTTAAAATAACATAAAATTTTGATTAAAAGAACTGGCATTTACTAGCAGAATTTCGTTACATAAATTTTGTTACAAAGTAATTTCGATACACAAATTTTGTTACAAAGTAATTTCAAAACTATTTACAACGGTGCATAGTGAGTGCATGGTGGATCAATAACAGACACAGTTTCTCTTTCAACGTTTCATTTTAAAATCACGAATAATGTTGTACTTAAAAAGGATTGATTTATATTAAATTATTTTATTTCTGAATTCTAATATAATTCGAAGAGTCGAATGCTTAAATTTGTATGTGAGGATTGCTTTGATAAACAATGAAGTTTTAGATTCTTAAACAGTATTTTTCAAAACCCGTTCAATTGACTTCTCGTTTTAAAGTTTAATCTAATTTTTATCTCAAGATTTAGTTAATTTTCTTTATTTGGCATTGGTAATCTGTTATGAATTTAATTTAATACACACACGCTCGCTCGTGTATACACACGCATATATATGTGTGTGTGTGTGTATGAGCGTGCAATTTAGTCCTTTGATAAAGCATAAGGTAAATGACAATTATCAAATAAATATTTTGCAAATAAACTAGCGAGACATTGTTTTACTTTAAGCAAACAAATTGATGTAATCAATCGATTTAAAAAAAAAAAATGAGTTTAATGAATACGACTATATATTTGTTTATACATGCCTTGTTTCTAGAAAATTAAATGTATCCCCAAAGAAAAAAGAACTATAACATGATTTCTCACGTTATATCAGGTTAAAGCATTATTACCCCCTACTATGTTATATGTCATTAAAAAATAAACATTTCTCTTCGTTATTGCCCATATTGAACTAGGCGTATTCAGTGGGATAACCACACCGATATCTCCCGACTCTTGTACATACGTCATCTTCACTAGAGAAATACTCCGCGCCCGCAGCAGATGTAGTTCATTTTTACAAACTACAAGTTGAACGTCCAACCCAAGACTGACCCTTTTACTCCTTCTCTCTGCGCCTTCTTCCAGGCTTTGTGATCTCCACTTGTAAAATCAAAGACAACACATGCGCCTTTTCTCCCCAATTGCTCACTGACCAGGCATCACAGGAGATTATATTTTTTTCAACCACCTTGCTTTTATACTACCTGTTACATTATACTAATTCCGATAGATAACATCCATTCTGGTATTTCCTTTGGAATAGAGCTTTACATACAATACATGTATGATTACAGTAGTCCCCATTTTATCCCATAGATAAGAAGCATGTGTTCATAACCAAGTACGTAGATAATGACATACAAATAAATACAATAAAGAAAGAAAATAAAAGTAATTAACAGTAATTTTCATCAAACATGCGTCTCATTACGCCAGAGACCTGACACTTAATTTAAGTTTTAAAATTATTTTTTTTTATCTGAGTTGAAGATTCAAGGCGATTCTATCTATACTTTTTACTTTTCTCATGATTATTTTTTCTCAGTCAATTGATAAACTTTTGTGCTTAATCAAAATTCACGATTAAAATAAAGAAAAGGAAAATAAATTCCCAACGGCGTGTGTTTGTGAGGTGCGGGTTTTTCTACCTAGCTATTAGGTAATTTTGATGGATACCGAAATTTTTACAATTTTTAGAGCTCATAAAATATGACCTACCTACAAAAGTCACACATACTCTCGTAATACGGTCATTTTCTAAAACAAGTCTCTTATTTTATAAAAGTGTGCAAATATGTTGAAAATTTCAAGCAATAAATAGCTGGTTTAAAATAATAATTTAAAACACTGTTATATTTCATGAAAATTTATGCGTGCAAGAATGAAATTCACATCTTGAATACGGTATGAAGCAGCCAAACTTTCTTTGAAAATAAGCATGAATAAAATGTGAAAAATCCTCATTTTGTTGTTGTTGTTGTTGTTGTTATTGTTGTTGTTTGGTTTCAGATTTATGAATGAATGGTTTCTGTAAATATAACAACATTTTCTTGTGTTGCAGCATTTCGCATTTCCGGGATTACGGCCTCAATTACAGTACCAGCGAGATAAAAAAAGAGTGTAAATTATATCATATTATAAAATCGAGTCGTTTGAAGATATGGAAAAATAATTTCAAAAGGGCGAATTGATTTCATCAGTTAAACGTAACGTCCAACTTCCGTTTCATGACAACGGGGTGGATCCAGGCGAAATTTGACGAAATAAAATGTTAAAAGGAAGTTTTGGTTTGAATTTTTAGTAAACCTGCAAAATGTATTGCAAAAAAAATTCAAACTTACATCAATAAAAACACACAATAAAAAATCAGTCTTAAACAAAAAGTCATTTTTAACTAAACTTGCCAAAATACTATTTCCATTAGCTTAATTTTTTTCAAATTAGCGGAAAATTAAACTTTCTTTGTGTACGTAATTGGTGACATGTATTAAAGATAAGTAATTATGATGAAGTTATGAATGAAGTTATTATGTAATGAAACATCAGCAAAATTTGCGTCACTTTTACACACCCATAAGTTCTTTTTTTTTTTTTTTTTTTTTTTTTTTTTTTTTTTTGACATGAAATCTAAACGTAACGTCATTTTCACCGTCGCAAAACTTACATTACTGTATCCCATATTCATACTGATCATCTTAAAATATATTGTGATGTAAAATAGATTATTAATATGTATAGTTCCAACTGCTTATGCATAACTTTAGCCGATTTTCTCTGCTACGTTATTTGAAAGGGTTAGTTTCTCTAGTAATATTTGAATATAAGACATGTCTTCAGAACTGCATGTTTTTCCGACTACCATATAAAAAATCGATTCCTCATAAATATAAATACGATGTTAGTGAAGTACTAAGTGACTATAATTAGAACAGAGGTATTTAGAATATGATTGTAAAATAGCCACAAGATCAAACGCAACAAAGCGCGCTATAAATAATAATTGGACAATGAGTAAAAGGTTTAAAATAAAATACATTATTTGGCACTTTTGCTACCATTGCCAAAATTAACACTTCAGGAAATATTAACTAAAGATATAATGTTAAAAGGAGGAGGGGGGCATAACCCCCCCCCTCTTAATAGCAGTATAAAAAATAGAAAATGTATCTTTCATATGTATCTCCATATCTTTCTTATTAATTACGATATTACTTTAAATCTTTTTGCCAGTAATGCTACACACTGTAAACATTTAATTTCCTTAATAAAAATCGATTTTTTGAAAGTTGAGAACGCATGTAACCCCTTAATTTATAAAATAAGAGCATTTCCTATATTTCTGGAGATGTGAAAAAGGATTTTTTTCTGCCCTTATTGATTCACACCAGTTGTTCAATATTTTAAAGCAAAAGTTCAATATTAAAAAAAAATTAGACGATTACGTGAAAATTTTCCTTCTTCTTCTATTTTTTGTTTGATTTGGTAATATTACTGCTCCAAATAATCCTGAAGTGGTACTTTTGTCTCTTATGGAGGAAATCTAACTTGCAGTTTTTGTATCAACCCTTAACTGCTTTGACAGAAATTGTCGCATAAATACTATGAGTGGTCTCTGATACCGCTTGATTGAAAGATGAATAAAATGCCCAATAAACCAGTAGGATATTGTTTCTATACTAACATTTTCGTACAGGACTATACTAATTAAATTTTAACCATTCAGAAATCTCTAGCGATAATATTAGGGCTCTAAATGATACAAAATTTTCTTAGTATCTATATTTAAACTGGGTATTACAAGTTAAACTGGGAAAATTGAAAAAAGCAGCGGTTTGTGAAACCGCTAGCATTAGTTAAGTGTTAAATCTATTTCTTATCATCTAAATGGTATTTACATCATGCTTTTAAAATCAACTCCTCAATCCATCTACTTTTAATATGGCCTCCTTAACAGATCTTAAAAAATAATAGTCAAATAATACAGAATAGATCCCAAAAGTAGTAAAAAGGTAAGTTAATTTTTGCTGATTATACATTTCTCTAAACATTCCTCATTTACTACATTTTCCTTTTGAAGTACTACAAATTACGTTATTTAAATTTTTGTATTTGAATTTTTGAAGCTAATTTGATTCTTTTCTGACGTACCCTAGATCACTTTGTTGCCTCCGAGGCACGCAAAATCGAATTAATCTTCTTCATTCTAAAATGGAATAATCACAGAAAGAAATGACATGCTCTTCATATTTTGACATACATATTTTGTTACATTGTATCTAAGCATGCCTGTAACTCTACGAAATGCGTCACAGATCGGTCTCTTTTGATGATTTCATTTCAAATTTTAAAAGTTGATTAATTTAAAATGATTTACTATTTTACTGTTAAATTGTAATTATAAATTACTGAAAAATACTCCTAAAAGTATAGTTATTAAATTTATATATAAAAGATAACAAAAACAAAATATATGATTTTTTCCCAAGCACATTTAACATTTTTATATGTATGTGAACGTTTTACTATTTTTTTTTCCAGTTATTCTTTAAATGAGTTTCTTCTTTTAACTTCAGAATTTGCGAAATGATCATTTTAAAATTTATTTAGGAAATCCTATTTGTTCTTCAAATATCAAAATTAGCTATCAAAGATCAACCAACTGATTTTCATTACAAATGGTCGACACATTAAGCATACTGTATTTACTTTCCTGAATAAAATAAATTTCCCTTGATTACATGTGTTAGTTTTATAATTAAATCTGAATTTACGTTATATTTAACACAATTAATACACGAGATTAACAATGTATTTAAGCAGGAGATTAGATATAAAAACTTCACTTCAGTATTTATAAAAAAGTTATTTTTACATGCAAAACAAGATTTAATTCTATATCGAAATTAAGTATTATCGAATCGATATTAGGAAAGGTTGGGCTATTTTCACTATAAAAGTAACAATTGATTTTTTATGACACTGGATGCAAAAATAAGATGAAAATTCGGATACATTTAAACAACTTTGAACGCATTATATTGTAGCTACATATAGTAAAACAACTGTGAGTTATCACATAGTCTTATTGCAGCGCCCTTAGTGGAGATTTTTGAAATTATCAACTCAATTACGAAAATCATCAGAGATAGTTAAAAAAGATCCATTATAAATGTTTAAAGCATCTTCTTTTTATAAGGAAATTATGTCTTACGTGTAAGTCCATCTAAGTCCTTAAATGTAATTTTTTGAGGGTGAATCGCTGTCTTAAGTACGTCAAATTTGGGTAGAATAGCGTTGCAAGAAATGAATATACACATTTACTAATTAAAGTAACACACGTAGCCATGTTCATTTTTTTTTGTAACAGAAAGGTGATAAATATGTCTAATATGTCCATCATTGGCAACAATTCACGTTCACTGGCATATACATATACATGTACCACTACAAATGGTGGACACATTAAGCATACTGTACTTGATTTATATAAAACACAAATTTCCCTTGCTTACATGTGTTAGTTTCAAAAGTAAATCTGAATTTACGTTATATTTAACGTAATTAACACACGCGACTAACAACGTATTTAAGCCGGTGCTTAGACATAAAAAAACTCACATTTAAGGATTTATAAAAAACTTAATTTTACATGCAAGACATCATTTAATACTAAATAGAAGATGCTCAACAGTTTTATAATTGGGGGTTTTTCCGCTATCTGTCATAGATTTAGAAATAGTTTCGATAATTTCCAAATTTTGTCACTGAGGAGGCTACAGTCATCATAGTGCATATTCGTTTTACCATTTATAGACACTTTTCCCACAATTTTAGGTTTATCTGCTCAAAAGTTGTTTGAGTGTATTCGGACTTTGGTTTGCATCCTGTATATGAAGAGCGCGCCAAATAGAACAGAAATTAGAAATCAAACTGTATTATTAAATACATCTGCTTCATTGAATCCTACCATATAGATTGGGCAGTGAAAAATACTGTATAAAATATATACGTCGTTTTCACATCTACGTGAAAAGTATGGTTTGACAGAAAAAAGATATCTAGCTATATCACATACTCGCACTGCCTACTCACTAAAACCCTCTCGCTGCGGAACCCGAGACTTTCTCGCGGATGCATTTTTTCGTTTAATTAATCTTTCTTGACTATTCCCACCAGTTATTTTTTTTATTGTAAATTTTGCCTTAATTAATCGGAGCATTTTCCCGATTAAATTAGGCAAAAATTTTTGGTTTGAAAAACCGGTGACAAAATAATAAATTTTCTTAAATACACAATTTTTGAAGCTATTTTGATAAAACACTTGCGCAACAAGAGAAACCACACAAATATTAGGCTCGTTTTTTAGTTTAACTGTCTTTAAATCATGAGTAATAAGTACTTTTGGTCACTCTCTTCTGTTATTACCGTATATGAATCCAATTTCTTATACGCATTGTTTTCTACCAGTTCTACCATTTCAAGAAATTCACTCTTTGTAATACAATACATGGCACGTTTCATTATTTATTTATTCGACATGTTTCGTAAAATTTAAAATAAAGTGTGTAAAAATTCATGAATAATAACCTTTCTTTCCCATTATGATGGACATTAAATACATTTCCGACGACATTACACTGAAAAGTATAATTTTCTTGTTCGGTTAAATAATTAAAAATAATAATAATAATTTTTACGGGCATTCCGAAAATCGTCATAAATCACACATGTACATATTTATGCTTTTTCGATTACTATTAATGTGTGCATTTAAAAAACTAAAACAAGTCGGAAATTTTACGTCAAAGGTTGCAAATGAGGTGCGTTTTGGGACTAGCTTTATAAATATTCAGGTCTTGGTGCAATTAGCTGTTGCACTCTTATGCAAAAATGCATGGATACAAAATTTATTACGATTATACATATTAAATTCAATAATACAGAAATAATATGACTGCATCTCAAATAGGACGTCATTACCATGGCAGTCTAGAATCATTACCTATCATGGGATATCATTCAATTAATTACCAATGATAGGATTTAATAGAATGAAGAAAACCTTTATTAATATGTATTTAAATTTTGATTAAATTTTAATAAAATTTGAAATGACTCTATAAAATACTGCAACGATTATACATATTAAATTACAAACCATTCGGTTGGATAGTTTTTGCGCTGTTATATGAAGGCAGATGGACAGACAGACGGACGGACCAGACGACGACTAATTGTTTTACGTACAGTATAACCTCCCTAAAGCGACCACATTCTGTTCCATTAAAAAATGGTCGCTTCGAGAGGTGGTCTCTTAACGGAGGTCATGTTTAAATCTAGATTTTAATTGTTGAAAAAAGGTAACAATTAATGTTACTAAAATTTATTTTTCACATTAGGAAAAAATATGAAAATTTAAGTATCAAAACAAAAGTTAATTATACAAGTTAATCAGTGCAGAGTTTAAAAAATGAATACATTGACGTTTGCTTTGATTTTACGGTTTTATTTTCCATAACTTTTATTTCCAGGTCCTTTCAAAGTTCAGTAAATAAATGCATTTATTTTTTATTTATTTTTTTTTTTTGGACGGGAACAAATTATGATTTTATTAATTTATCTATTTCTTTGAGAGTTTCCTGTCGAAAAAGACAGGGGAGATTATTACCGTCATCCTTACCTTGTCATCAGACTTAAATTCATTGCCTAAAAAGACACAGAGAGGTTTAAACACTTAAAAGTTACCGGAATAAATAAAAATTATAAACATAGTTTAGAAGTTTCATGAATAATGTGCTCTCCGGAATTATTATTCTAATAAAACCTTCTTCAAGTGACCAGCAAAAAACTGAATTTGTTTCATTTTCTTCAAAGAAATGGGTCGCTCATGGAGGGAGTTCAACCAGGGTGGTCTCTGAATAGAGGTAAAATTAGTATTGAGCCTATAGGAATAAATTTCGTTCCATTAAAAATGGTCGTTCAAGGAGGAGGTCGCTTAATAGAGGTGGTCGCACAGAGAGGTTTCACTGTATTTATATAATTACAAACACAACTAAAAAGCGAAACAGGTGAAAACATTAAATAATGTATAATTCATACGCGAATCTAACTATTCAAATAAAATATTGCTTCTTGCAACTAATAAAAACTGATATTTCTTCAAAATACAATGCCAAAAGAATAAGCCTTCTCCACAACCTATCATTCCAAGTAAGACAAAGTTTGTACGTTTTACCATCAAAAAAGTATTTCTAATATATAAATTTAAATATAATAGTTACATGCAATTATAAAGGTACTATAATAGATAGATTACACTTCACAATTATAGAAGGAAGCATTTTCTTTTAATTAACTTGGTTGCGCTTATAGAAACATCAAGAAATAGAAACAATCTATACTAATAAAAGAAAAATTAACTCTATGTGTGTGTGTGTGTATCTGTGTGTGATGAATAGGAAAATCCACCGCACGTACAAGGCTGAGAAACGTGTATGAGAATAGTCCAAGACAGGTCCGAATGCACCTGAGATACAAAATTTGAAATTTTTTATACTTAGCTGAATTATTAATTAAATTATTAATTAATCATGAAGCACTCTCATCAAAAAATAATCTCTTTCATTCCAAGTAGCCAAAAGCACCCGCTCATACCGAGTACCCGATTTACACAGTTGAAACAAAATGAAGAATCGAATGCTGGGATTTTTTTTTCTTTTTAGAGGGGGGTGAATTATTTGTTCTTTTTAGCCCCATCACGGTTGCTTAATATTTGGAAAAACCATCAAAAATGTACCTATTTCTTTTATTACAGAAATTGAATAATTATAAGGTTTCTAAATAAGGTATGCAATTAGTTTTTCTTTAAGGCGAAAAGTAAAGATGTTATAGAACAAATTCACATTTATAGAAAAGCCACCATGCGAGAATTCTGTGTCTTAATGTTTGTTTCACACCATACAAATTAATGCGAATAAAACCTTTATTTTTCACATCTTAGATCTTTATTTATCATCATCACACAAATTTTTACAAATGATATTTGAAATAATACGTATGCATTAAATTTTGATTATTAATAATTTTTTTTAGTGTTATATATTTCAAAACATGCAGTACAAATCCCAGCATATCAGCGCCAAAAGCCAAACCGAAGAGGGTTTATTCGAAGACTTCACACGGAAATGCCAGTTAAATTTTTCTGGTTTCAGAAGTTTTTTACAGCAATTAAATCTCCTGCCCAGAAATATGACGGGCACGAGAAATAACGAACAACACCTCGGCCCGTGATATTGACGGGAGCGAGAATTAAGGGGTTAACATTGACCGCATATTAATGTATTAAAAATGTTATTTTATATACATTTTATAATTTAATTCGTATATTTAAAAATGGAAAACATATTCTGAAAGATAGTACTTTCCTGTCTTAAATGTAGCAAATCAGTTTGGAAAAACACCGTTGTTAACCACTTGAAAAACAAATTTCGAAAAGGCTAGTTTTGGCAGTTCTCTTTTCTCCATAAGGCGTTGCATCGGCAGAACGCAACTCTGGAGGTACCGCTTAACAAAAAATACGTATATAAAGCTTCTTCTCATCGAAAGTGCAATCGGCTTTCAAAACTAGCTGGATGTGCCAATCCTAAAACTTTCTTCTATCTAATACATCTTAATATTTCAAAATGTAGCTACAAATGTCAATCTTTATTATTATTAGTTCAATACTGTACCAACATTGACTTTTATCTTAAATTTCTGCTTCAGTCAATTAATCCGAGTAAAAACGAGTTAATCTCGATCATGATATCTGTTAAAATCAATAGTTTTCCGCTATTCTGTTGCTCATCAGTTGTTCGCGAATAGACCGCTTATCATGATGCGAAGTTACCGTCACTTTACGAGCGGTCGGTGTACAATAGGACTAAGAAAAATCCAGAACATTATACAAAAATAGCTATTACAGTGCCTTCTATTGGCGGAATATTTCCAAATTCAAGGAGGAACTGCTTGACATAGCCAAAAACATACACAAAAAATTTGGTTCAATTCTATGCATAGCTTCATACACTTTTTGATGGTACAATAATGAAAATGGCACAATAATCACTATTACAGCGCCCCCTATTGTTGGAATTTTTTCAAATTAAGGAAGGACCTGCTTGCTATAGCCAAAAACATAAAATGGTTGAAATATATGCATAAATTCATACCCTTTTCGATGGTACAATGAGGACACACGATTATACGGACACTTGAACAGACAGATATTTTCAATAAACAAGCTTTTTTGGGATATCTGATTTCAATAAACAAGCTTTTTTGGGATATCTGACCCTTAAAACGTGTAAATCCATCGAAAATCGAAAGTCGAAAAAAATTTCGAGTACAATACATTCTTCTGTTGAAGATAGAAGACAGTAATAAGGAATTTTATTCCTATAAAAAATTCTCGACCAGAAATCACTTTGCTCCTTACGGAGATGATCTTTTTTCTACGGTAAAATGACCTAAAAGCTCGTATTTCGACACAGTCTTTTCCGAGCATCTCTGCAGATCAGATTTACATTACCTACTTAAATTTAGAAACATTCGGGAAAAAAAATAAAATGTGTGAAAATTTCCACGAAAACACAAAAAAACTGAAGGGTTTCGGCGTTGTTTTGCTGGACGTTGGCTCAAGTTTTCGCTGCTAAATATGAATATTTTTTTCACAAAATTTTAACGAAAGCTTGGATACTGTTATATTTATAACCAATCAAAATATTAGCGAAATCGCACGATAAGAACAATTTTTTTTATTTTGTTATGCTAATAGAACAGAGCTGAATACAAGAAAAATGTATTCCTTTTTCAACTATATATCGATATTTTTGCGCGAATTTTCTTCACGAGCTGCATAACCATCATATTTATGACCGCTGAAGTTCACAAAGAGGACAACAAGGAATATTAATTTTAACTACTTAAATAAACAAAATGAAAATAAATCTTCTTACGAGCCCTTTTACCACTAATAATCAATATTTTTACTCGATTCCTTCGCACAGGCTATGGAAGCATTGTGTTTTTAACTTCTGAAAGTTTAAAATATATGACTATTAAAAAAATAAATAAATAAATAAAAATAAACTTTTAAAATACGGAACCTATCCCTCCCTTTTTCCGCCATATATCAAAATTACTCATTGACACCAAAAATCAAAATACGCGAAAAATAAAATATAAAACTTCCTGTAATTTCAACTCTCTTTGCAACAAACCATTTCAAAAAATATGAAAAAGAGCCCTTTGAAAAAAATTCATTTCCCGAAGTCACTTTTCGCTTTGTCCGCCCAATTTTGCCGTAGCATTAACATTATGCATATTTTGATTTAAAAAATATACTTAATTTTATACAACAGATCTGAAATCTTTATATTAACCTTTTAGATAAATGATCTAGTATGGATTTGGTTATTCTTAAATCAGATTTAAGGATGAAATAATTAATAAAAAGCTAAAATCTTAAACAACGATTTTTACGCACAAATAACGTACAAAACGATAAAAATGCTCATACGATCGTTTCAAGGATACTTCTATCCCCTTCCTCAGTGAGAAAAAAAATTTCAATGGGTTCGAAGAACCCCCCGGCTATAGCCCCGAGAACTGGCTTAAGGATTGATTGAAAAACGCAGATGTAAGAGTTTATATATCTCAAAGAAATGACGTAAATGAACAGAACTAACTGAAAAAGAGTCACTGCGCAGGATCTCTCCACGCTGGCGAAATAAAAAGGGTGCTGGTCATATCATTTACTAAGATGGAAGTATGTTTATGAATATAGTGAGCTTCGTAAAAGTCTAGATCAAAAACTGAGTTACATTTTTTAATAATTTTTGCCTCTGGATAATCGAACTGGTGGTTGGCATTCCAACAATGTTTTGCTATTGTAGATTTCTCAATTTCCTGCTTTCTAGCGTAATTCTGGTGTTCTTTCAGCCTAATTCTAAGTGCACGCTTCGTCTGCCCAATGTAAGAGAGGCCGCACTCACAAAAAATTCTGTAAATGCCCCAGGTATTATGATCGCCAATAGAATCTTTAAGATTGGAGAAAGAAATTTTATTGGTTGGAGAGAAAACAACTTTAAAACTAAACCTGTTGAGAATACATTTTTTTTTCTCACTGAGGAAGGGGATCGAAGTATCCTTGAAACGATCGTATGAGTATTTTTATCGTTTTGTACGTTATTTGTGCGTAAAATGCGTTGTTTAAGATTTTAGCTTTTTATTACAATTCCCACAAAGTCTATTCTATGCTTATGAAATAATTAGTTTCAAAAGCAAAAATAATACACTCAGTATTTCGAAGGGGAAAAAAGGTAACCATAAAACAATGATTTTTACAGCTAAATATAAATATTTTAGCTTGAAAATTACGTTGTCGTCGGAAACATATCCCTTCCCCATATCTAACAAATACATTAATTGTAGCGGATTAAATCTTGATGGTGTATATTACTCGATAGCTAGCGCTGACATGCCATGCTTTCCTCAATGTACTTGTTACAAAAATTATGAAATGGCAGTGAGAAAATACATTACACTGGGGAAAAATTTGTAACTCAATTTTTGTTGACTTCGATTTTTCAGCTGTTTTTAAGTCAAAAAAGCGTGCTGATTTCAAAACTGCAATTAGTGTTCTTCTATCACGTCAAGATTTTTCTCTACAGCTTACATTAATGTGCTAACTCTACGCTAATTTGGGCGTGAGTCATAGGAGGAAAAAAGCTTCAGAACTCTTAGCATCAAGACTGCACGAGAAAAATTTGCTTGAAAATAGAGATAATGTATCCTACTTTCGATCAAGAGAAAGTGAATTTGTTCAATACCTTCGAAGTGACGGTTGGTTTATTTTTTGCCATAATGTACATGGTTTAATGGAGGAGTTGGGAATTCCATCCTATACCAGAACTGAATCGTGACCTTCGACAATACCGGCCTAAAAGCTGGTTTGTGACGTCAGTTTAGAGAGATCTCCACTTCATTGCTGGGTGAGATCTTTGGGGAACTCCGTGGTTCTTTATTTCTGATTTTACTTTTTAAAATTAGGATGCACAAAATCACAAAATGCAGTCACCCCCCCCCTTTTTTAAGGATTTTTTTACGAAGTTTTAAGCATTTTTATCATAGTTTTTGCACCGATTTGCTAAAAGATCAACGTTCATTATTATTTTTTTCACCACTGCTAAAAAATTCTTTGTTTCTCTTTTAGTATTACTTTATACAGTTTTTCTTAGTAAAAAACACTTAGTTTTTAATATAAGAAAAAGGAAATATCGATAGATTAATAAAGTAAAATAAAAAAATAAAGTCTAGTCTGCTTTTTTTTTTTTTTTTTAATTTCATTTTTCAGTAAAATATATTTTTAATAATTTATTTTGAATTCAAATGCTGTTACTTTTTAAACATAAACAATTCCTTTTCTCTTTTTATTAAAATATCTTTTCGCATATGCGTTTAAATATTGCGGGGCGTGAGGGGGGGGGGGGGTTAGCACTAATCTAAAACAGAATCTAAAACAGAAATATATTTTTAAATACATCTGTTAAAGAAAGGAGCGAAAAAATTTCCACGAAAGAAGCTTCCTCTTTTTTTTGCGAATTTTTAGTTTTTCTGAATCTTTAATATTGTTTTTGAATGAATTCGTTAAAAGTCAGTCTCCATTATTCATTTTTCACCACTTCCTAAAAACTGCGTAAAATTTATAATTTTACCATGTTTATTTCTATAAATTTTCTCAGTAAAAAAAAAAAAAACTCTAAAGCGTTATTTTAATATTTGAAATATATATATATATTGAACTTAATGAAGTATAAATAAAAAGTATGCTTTTAAAGGCTTGTTTATTAATATGCACTATTTTTCATTAAAATGTGATTTTAATAATTTAATAATTTCTTTAAAATTTAAAAGCTGTTATTTTTTCTAAATAATATTTTAACACCAGATGGTCATGAATATGTGTGGGAAAAATTTAGCAATCAAAATGAGAAATATGTACTAAAGCAACCTATAAACATCTGGAATTAAAATCTCCCACAACCCCCCCCCCCCCCGCCACAAAAAAAAATCTTTTTTTCTATTATTATTATTTCCTGAAGAGTTTTTGTGTTTCTGAATTTTAAGCTATTATTTGATTGTTTTTGCATCAAAAAGTAAAAAAATGAAACAGGACAGAAATTAACAAAAATTATACCCCCCCCCCTCCCCCTCACCTTCCTTCTTTTTTTTTTCTTTGTAATGATTTTGTGTTTCTGAATCATTATCAAAAGTGGATAAACGCCATTCACCGTAAAACTTATAAATTCACAAAATACAATAAGATAAGAAAACATATTATTAATTTAATTTTTAAAGTATTATGTATACTCACTTTAATTTAAAACATTACGAGTTTCCTTTTTTAAGCTTATTTTGTATTGTTTACAAAAAGGTAAATTTTAAGATTTAAGAACTTATATTGATACCTTAATTAATAAGAAATAATAATTTAAAAAGCTTACTTAGTTATCAATACTAATATGTAAGATAATCTTAAATATTAATACTCTAATAATTAAAATAAATACTGTATCCTTTCTGTTATTCATAAGTAAAAATATACTATATATATATTATAGAATATTCTACAATAATGTATAATTCACATACATACTATACATATATTTTTTCTTTCTTTACATTTTCTGTGAATATGTGAATTTTATGCAATGTTACTTAATCTACCATGCTAAATCAAGATATTATTATTAAAAATGATGTTTTAAAGTAAACTTCATTTAACTTGTAATGAAATGTTGTGATAAAAAAGAATAACTAAAACACTCGACTACATAATATTAACAAAATATAATAAGCAAAATAGTTTCATTTAATTGTTATTATGAACATTTAAAATAATTTTTTTTACAAAATATACTGCCACAAAGTATAATACACGTGTATAATTTTCTTATACTTTACACAATCTTTGTAAATATGGATTTTATAAAAGTTTATTTACTATTACTGTACTATATTACTGAACTAAAACAAAAGGTCTTCGATTAAAAAAAAATCTTTAAATACAGCTCCAAAAAACAGTAATGAAATAAAGCTATTAAAATGAAAAAATTAACATGTAACACTTTAAGTAATAAGAATTATTAAAATAGTTATTAAAATACTTATATATTAAATACTAATAATTAAAATAATGTATCTTTTCGTTGCTCAAATAAAAAATATACTACATTTTCTACAGAATATTGTACAACAATAAATATAATTATATAATTCACACACATAATTATACATACATTATTTTTCAGACTTTACACATTCTGTGCAAATAGGGATTTTATAAGAAGTTTACGATACTAAAACAAAACGCTTTTCATATTTATTTTTTAATGAAGTATTGTAATAAAAACTAATAAATGAAAAACTTTAATATATATAATCTCTCTATTCTAAAAAAAAGTAACTACCGCTGTCGCCGCCGCCGCCGCCGATTTTGAATTTTTTGTGACCGGAGGACTTTCTTCAATAATATTAAGAAACATAATGCATACAAAAATATGAAAATCGGTAGTATTATACAGAAATGTTTGATAAACACGCTGATGCAGACAGTTTTCAAATCGGAGAATTATTTTAAGAGATATTTAATGCTAAAGTTGGACAAAATCGTTCCACTAAAAAAGTTTTATAGGAGCAAAAACTATACATCAGAATTTAATAATTTTTACATCATTTTATACGTTATAATTTCCCGGTGTGCAGAATTTATTTAATTTTTTAATTTGACTCATTTTTCGAGGTTTCATTTCTATTTTAAATTCAAATTTTCAGCATTTCGAGAGATATTTTTTACTTCTCTCTATTCTAAAAAAAAGTAACTACCGCTGTCACCGCCGCCGCCGGTTTTGAATTTTTTCTGATCGGAGATCTTTCTTCGGTAAGATTAAGAAAAATAATGCATACAAAAATATGAAAATAGGTAGTGTTATACAGAAATGTTTGATAAACACGCTGATGCAGACAGTTTTCAAATCGAAGAATTATTTTAAGAGAAATTTAATGCTAAAGTTGGACAAAATCGTTCCACTAAAAAAGTTTTATAGGAGCAAAAACTATTCATCGGAATTTAATAATTTTTAGTTCATTTTATACGTTATAATTTCCCGGTGTGCAGAATTGATTTATTTTTTTAATTTGACTCATTTTTCGAGGTTTTATATCTATTTTAAATTCAAATTTTCAGCATTTCGAGAGATATTTTTTACAGATTTTAGAAAGTGATATTAATTTAAAATGTTGCCAACTGTATAAACAGCGGAAAATATAATGTTTGCTTAAAAAAAAATATATTTATGCGTGTAATAAATTAAAAAATTATTTACACGTGACTATTATAAACAGAAAAAAACATTTGGCATTAGAATTAAATAATTATGTACAAAAAGCAGGAACTTATTAAAAATTACGTCATAAAAACTATAATTACTCGTGAATTTTAAGAGAGAAAGGAATTTGTAAAATAATAAATTTATTAACATGCGTTAGAAGTCTTAAATACGAGAAATTACGTCACATTTACGTCACATTACAGTTATTACATAAAATGAACACAAAATAATGTTGAAAAACGGTTTAAATTTACAAATTGCACTAGATATTTATTTGATATTTTGAGAGGATACTTTTCAACTATTTTTGTTAGGAAAGCGCAAATAATATTTTATTTCTAACACAAGTATTTTCACGTGAATATTAAAAAAAGAAAGAATAGTTTGGTCAAAATTACGTCAGATTAAAAACGATTAATTTAAAATGTCTCATTTAAAAGAACTTTCTTTTCGCTTTGTTAAAAAATACCAGGAGACAAAGATTCTGTTTACTTAATTCTTTTTATATTAGCTTATTTTGAAATGTTGTTACACGTGTCTACGTCATCAAGTTATTTTTATTTCGACGTTTTATTTGTATTTTTATTAATGTTGTACTAATTTATTTGTTCTTTCGTTATTTAAAATAAAAATTATGTCAATTTGTATAATTTGGCGAGTGGTTTGGCGATTTATATAATTTGGCGAAATTAGTCGACGGGATAATCAAGTAGTACCGCAGCGGATTTGGCGTTAAATTTTCCCCAATCAAAGAGAAATGAATAGAAATCCGTTTATAGGGAGATCGTCACTGTTTTTTAAATTATAATTCAGTCTTTCGAAATCTTTTTAAAGCCGATCAAATTAGCGTGCATTTAGAGTCTGCGGTGTCTGGACGGGGGTTGGTGAGCGTAGCTCGTAGGGGGCCGAGCCCCCTAGTACTTTAAAAAATAAGTAACAATATGTTTTCTTACCTTGTAGGTGCTTTGTGGGTTTATAATTTTTGCGGTGAATTATGTATATCCATTTTTGGTAATGTTTTTTGTCAAAGAGAAAACAATACACCTTATGTTTCCGTCCATTCTTGTAATTTAGAATGGCATTGAAGTATCATACAAGATGTGTACTTTTGATAATATTTAATAAGAAAAATAACTGAAAATCACACACACACACACACACACACACACAAAAAAAAAAAAAAAAAAAAACACGTGCTTTTTTTGCTCTAACATGTGAGTATGTGAGTGAACGCCAGACTAAAGCCACGCGTGTGAGGCAGAAAGAGATCCCAACGTGGATCTCTCTTCAGTGACGTATGCCACTAAGTCGAAACCAGTTCCCAGGCCGGTGATTTCGAAGGTCACGACTGAATGGTGACTTTTCATCGATAGCTCAAAGAGGAGCTCTATGGGCTTGCTCCTACTCAATGGAAATTTATTTGGGGCAGTCCGAATAAGCCATTCAGTTTATTTGCGCGAAGAATATGAAAACATAAAGAAAGCCATTGATTTATTTTTATATCACATTCACGAATGGATCATCTGTGTTGACCTTAAAATGGTGTGTTTCCTTCTTGGCCAGCAACGTGGTTATACCAAGTATCCCTGTTTTTTGTGTATGTGGGACAGCAGAGCTCGTGAGAAGCATTGGTTCCAGTCGAATTGGCCTCCAAAATCTTACCTCAAACCTGGTGAACCAAACATTTTGTATCAACCACTTGCCGACTGAAAAAACATCATATTTCCAGCTCTGCATATAAAACTGGATCAAATGAAGCAGTTCGTGAAAGCTTTGTCAATTGTAGGAGACTGTTCCCAGTATCTCGTTTCGAAATTTATAAACCTGACTTTTAAAAAAATAAAGGCATGTGTATTTAACGGTCCACAGATTCAGCAGCTCATTAGATATAAACATTTCATCGGAACAATGACAGAACTCCAAAAGAATGCTTAGTTGGCATTCAAAAACCTTGTCAAAGACTTTCTTGGAAACATCCGAGTAGAAAATTATACCAAAATTGTCCAGCAACTTTTACAGAGCTTCAAAAGGCTTGGTTGCAACATGAGAATCGAACTTCATTTTCTGCATAGCCACCTTGATAACGTCTCGGAAAATCTTGGTGCAGTCAGTGATGAGCAGGATGGACCATTCCACCAAGATTTGAGGCTCATGGAAGAATGGTATCAAGGTAGATGGGATGAATATATGAAGGCTGACTATTATTGGAGCGTAAAGCGAGATTGTTAACAAATTGAACATTCCAGGAAACACTACAAGGGAAAATTTTTACCTTAATATATATTTTTTCGTTTTGTAAAAGGATTTTACTACTTATATGAACACAATGTAGTGTATAGTAAGTGTATACAGCCGGTGTATGAATAATATATGGTATTTTTTTCTTTATTTTCTTTTGTATCCACATTAAGTATGATTTTTTTTTTTGGGGGGGGGGGGAGGTATCCTGTAGCTTAAAAAGGTTGACGTGATATAAAAAAAAAACTGGGGTCATTTCCGGATTTAGGTCCCAATAATTAGCCAAAAACAAGTGCCAGATCTAAGTCAACAAAATGTGTGTCCCCAGTGTTATCAAAACCCAATCCGCTACAATTAATGTCAAAATTCAACTTACAAGGGAACCACTTTTGGTGCTACTCACACCTAGCATTAAGACGTGGTGTATTTTAAAGTCCTATATTATGAAGTTTGAGAATCGATAAAATTTTTCTGTTAAAATAATATTTCTTGATTTTAGAGCAGCATAACTTTCTGAAAATGCAATTTTCGAGACCGCTTATCGGACTATTAACATTGAAGTTTTTTAATGAAAAGCATTTAAAAATAAAAATTAGTTAATAATAAGTATAAAATATTGAGAAAAGTTAAAAAATTCCTTCTAAAACCCACGCATTTGATTTTGAAGAATTGCAACACTATATTCATATTTTTGGTGGGGAAAAAGTAACAGTTTTATTTCGAAAGTAGAGCTCTCCGGCAACCCTAGACAAATGTTATAGCTGTTTGTCTTGTGTGAGGAGTGGTTTGGACTTCAGTCGAAATTGTAATCTCCGACCTAATTAATTAGCCACAGTGTTAATTTTTCTAAATTATGTAAAAATTAAAATTATTAATTTACTTTATGATTACTTTTAGCAAAGGATCATTTAATACAGCAACATTTCATTTTAAACATTCGAAACTTTATTCCATTCGATTTCAAAAGAAAATAGTTTGCTTATTTTGTATTTTGTTATGTATTTATTTATATCATTATAAAATAGTTTCAATTGCTTATTTTGTATCTTACTAAAAATAGTTTTCAATGATCTTGAAAGTTTTTATAGAAATATATTTCCTATTTTTATATTTTTCGTCAGCATAGAAAAAAAAACTAACTCTTGTTTCACATGCTATCAATTATCAAACGAATCGCAATCTGATATAATTCTAATTTATACTGTACATTTACTCCCGGATAAAGCGGGCGGAAAAATTGTAGCGCCTATTTGGTGACTTAACTCACTTTTGGCTTGAAATAAACAAATAAAAACGTAATAATAAAAATTTTAAAGTATAAAAAAGTGTATAAAATATGATTTTAACAGAGAAAATTTATCGGTTCTCTAACTTTTAAGTATAGGGCTGCAAAATGCACCAGGCTCGATGCTAGGTGCGACCAGCACCGAAGGTGGTTTCCTTGTTAGTATGAAGTTTCATTGAATTCTGTAAACTTTTTTGTAGTTACAGTGGCCAAAAAATAAATGTTACCAACAGACAGACTAATGTCGGTTCCAAAATATTAACATCGTACTTACCATAAACGTGTTAATCCGTCAAATAAAAAAAATCGAGATAAAAAGATTAAAATTTTCCCGAATCTAAATCTTTCTTTTGGCGAATACAGAAGAAAGTAAAAAATAATAAAATAATATTACTATAAAATATATTTTTATTGTAGGTTTGTTGAACATGTCAAAGACTGCAGTTTGATAGATGAAAAGAGATTTAATTTCTCATATATCCCTTATCCCTTTAAGACCCGACGTATTTGTAAACAAAGATAGTCATGCCTGCAGAAAGTAAAACATGAACTGCAATCGCTACCTGTTGATAAAAAATGATACTTTACTCTATCTGCAAACCAGAACGATCGTTCGATTCGAGATGTTATTACATACGACTCAGAAGCAAATATTTAAAGAATGTCTAACCCGCACGACCGTGCGTTTTGGGTCTTAAAGGGTTATGAGAAGTGCGTGTAAGTATTTTACATACATTTCTATTTGATAAATTTGAATTTTTTGTTATTTTTTGCTTTCATAGTCATAAAATTCTTCTAAGATGTTAAATCTAATTACCCATTCTTAAAAATTCTACTATTTTCAAATAATCACTCTTCAAATCATAAAAACTTTCTGATTACCGTTTTATGACATAATAAACCAGCAACGGTTTATGACAGCTCCCAACTAACGAAAAGTTTTATAAAGATAATTTAATCGCTTTTATGTATCAAAATTTAGCAGATATTTTTTATGGATATTTGAATGCTTGTAAAGATTTTATTTTTGTAATTTTTATGTTTTTAAAAGTTTTTATATATGCAATGTATTTATTGGGAATTTCGCAAATTTAATATTTTGTTTTCATTTTAAATATGTTATATATAAAAAAGGGTATACAATTTATTATTTCTAGGAGTATCGTATTAGGCTATTAAATAATAATTTTTAAATTTTAAACATATAATATTCATATATCTAGTTTTCTTAGAAGCAAAACATTTTGCTCATATATATAAATAATATAATTTAATAAAATATATAAAACATATAATACATACAACATATAACTAATATAATTTTGTGTTTATTGTATAATACGAAACATGTTTGTATAAGAATTATAACAATTACAAAAATCTAAAAATATCTTTATTGATTCATTTAATTTTCATAAAGATAGTAAATAAAGGTTTAAATCCGTCACAAACCAATAATTCTTTATTTTAACTAAAGACAATTTACATATTTTATAAGCTGAATTTGGAATTAGCTATATTTAGAATGAGCTTTTTTATATTTTCCCTACAGAAATCCTGTGCATTTATTATATATATTACTTTAGGAGTACAAATACATGAAATGTAGAACATGTCGCACACACATGCCACCGTCACATGTGTGTAGCTCATGTGAATGATGAAGTACTGTGTTATGCGGTATTGACATTTTTTAAAACGTGAATTTAATGAAGAAAAACATTTAAATGCAATTTTATAACCTTATATTCCATAAAGAATAAACTGTTATTTCATCTATAATCTTATAAGGAAAAATCTAATAAGGAAAAAAAGTTTATGTGTTAAGTGTGTGAGTGTGTGTGTTGAAGATGAACTGCAGAGACCTCTGCACGTAGAGCTACAAAATAAAATAGAAATACCTCTATGAATGGAAAAGAAATACCTCTATGAATGCAGTTTTGCACCTCCAAGCCCGATTTTAGGATTTTTTTATCAGATTTTTATTTTATTTAATTTTTAGCGTTTTTTAACGTTTTAAGTCATTTTTCTGCATTTATAAGAGAAATCTGGTTCTAATCTTTTAGCCCAATGTAGTAAATTTTGTTTTCTTTTCAATAAAGTATATTCCGAATTCGTACAGCGATTTTTAGCGAATTTTCGCATTTTGCGGCGATTTTTTGACATTGGTAAAGGCCTATTGGATAAAGACATTAAACGGATTGAAAATTCTATTTCAATCTTTTAGCCTACTATAGAAAATTTTGTCCTCAACGATTTTTGAAATTTTTTATATTTTCAGTGTGATTTTTGGAGTTTTTTCATGGCAGTTTTTTGACATTCGAGAAAGGAATTTGGTTTCAAAACTTTATCCTAATATAAAAAATTTTGTCCGCCCCGAATTGCACACTTTAGCTGTTTTTAATGCGATTTTTAGCAATTTTTCGCGTTCCGCGGCGATTTTTTTAAAATCAGTACAAGAAATTCCTTTTCAAACCTAATAATATAATCCTAAACCTAATAATGTAAATCCTATTAATGTAAATTTTGTTCTTTACGATTTTACAATTTTAGCGATTTTTAATGCTATACTGAATGCAACTTTTAGAGATTTTTTGCATTTCGCGTCAATTTTTTTGTTAATCGTGAAAGAATTCCGATTAGAATGTTTGACTCTATTTTAGAAAATTTTGACCCCCAACGATTTTTTAATATTTAACGAGTATTTATACGGTTTTTAATGTGATTTTCAATGTAATTTTAAGTGCATTTTTTAGCATTTTTTCAAGTCCCGTGGCGATTTTTTGACTTTCGGAAAAGGAAGTGGTTTCAACTTTTTATCCGCATACAGTAAATATTTGAATTTTGTTTTTTAATGCGATTTTCAGTTACACGGAGATTTCTTTTTTCTTTGACATTCGAAAACGGAATTCAGTTTTAAACAACTGACCTAATGTATTAAATTTTGTTCACCGCATTTTTTTTTCTGTAGTTTTAGCGAATTTCTGTAATCCATGAAAATTTTTCATTCACAAGGTTGCCCCATCACCCCATTATAATAAATTTTGACCACAGCGCTTTTTGAATATTTAGAGATTTTTAATGAGACTTCCAACAAGATTTTTAGAGTTTTATCGAATCACACAGCGATTTTTGACATTCATAACCTCTTCGCTACTCAGGTCCACATATGTGGACCTGGGATCTTAACCCAATGTAATAAAACAATGCAAAATAGCTAAATTTTGATTATCAATTTACATTTATGGCAGTTTAAGCTTGAAAATTAATCCAAAATATTTCAGCACTTGGCTTATTTTCATGGCTAAAGCGGTAGTTGCAGGTGAGATTTTGAAAAATATTCTCAATTCAGCCATTGCGTAAAAGGTGTAATTGTTATCTATATTAAAATTTAAATTAAAACGTCATATTTTTTTGTATTGTTAAAAACATTATAATTATTCACTAGATAACTTCCTTTTGTTTATTTTGTGAAGTTTTTGATTTTAAAAGTATCATTTTATTGAGGTCCACACACGTGGACCTCAGTACTCAAAGACTATAAACAGATTTAAACTCAGGGATTAATGTTACCGTGTTTAGAAATAATAATAAAGTCCCCCTATATTTAATTAACTCAAAATATGTGGGTTTTTAAAAAAAAACAGAATTTGCAATTTAAGCTAAATTAAGTGTATTTTGTATATTTGTTTGATTAAATATTATTGCTTAATTCTGATTAAATTCTGCAATTTTATTGAAAATATATAGACACATTGGAGACCATAGCTATATACAGGGTGTCCGGTCTCAACGGTGTCCAATGGCTAATTCCTAAACCGTTAGTCATAGACATATAGTTCCAAAAATGTTTTAAATCACGTAAAGAAATATTTTAAAAGCGATTTGGGTCAACAAAAACAATTCTTAAAAAATTACGAAATTTAAATTTTTATACGGTCCCCCGGTCCTATAAGTTATATTTAGTGAAATTTTCCTTTTACACTGACAAGTAATACAAAAAAAGTCCCGTTATTCTATGATTAAAATTGACCGAGTAATAGCTGTTTAAAGTTGGAGCATATTTTTTGCTGCAAATTCGGGGTCATTCACAAATTTAGTCGAAATATAATTTCGTCAGATATAAAAAATGTTTGGGAGTAAAATTAACAATATAAATTTGAAATCTTTAATCATTCTGGCATATTAATGGAAAATATACAATTCGTAATAAACATTTAAGAAGAAAGAAAAAACAGAATTTTTGTTAAATAAAATTATTCTAAATTAACAGCCTCAATTCTTTACAAAATGATACGTATTTTAAAATATTATTAGATTGCACAAGCCTGCAAAAGTTGGGTTATGTCATGTTTTTTAGCTAATGATAATTGATTCTTATATACTCTGCACCGCTGAATCCGAAATTGACCTTCATTTTTAACTAATATATCAGGATTTTTCGAACATTGCAAATTTCAAAGTTAAGAAGTTCAATGTTAAAATTGAATTTCCTCCCCCATCTCATCGGACCACTCAGCTGTTTAGCTGTAAGAATCCCAGGATAAGCAAAAATATCGAATAAATTGTTTAATAAAATAAAATAAAATAAAATAAAATAAAAAATGTTTTACATATGTTTTATAGTATGAGATTTTCACTATATTTTAACTTACACATTTGCGATTTGCAAAAAAATTCTAACGTGATGGTTAAAAATGAAGGTCATTTTCAGATTCAGTGCTAAAAAGTGCGTAAAAATCAATTATCAAAAGTTAAAAAATACAACCATCTCCTCTACTTTATAGTATTCGATTTTTGTTATTCTTTAAATTTGAAAATTTATGATTTGCGAAATATCCTGACATGACGGTTAAAAATTAAGGTTATTTTCGGATTCAGTGCTAAAAAATACATAAAAGTTAAAAAACCCAACAATCGCAGTCTTGTATTATATAATCTAAAACTTTTTCTTAAACTCCTTGGCAGAAATTTATCCAAAATTTTTTGTGTTATCCTGTAAAATAAGTATAAATGGTAACCACCGAAAATCTTAATAATGTTAGATTGTTATCGGATTTGCGCCAGTATGTAAAATGCAATCTTGATCGGATATTTAAAAGTGGGTTAAAGTTTGAGTACAAATTTTGAACTGGAAAAACATACATATGATTGTTGAAGTAACATAAAAACTTATAAAAAAAACATAATTTTTGTTAAAAGAAAACATAAGAGAAACAGTCTCAAATCCTGACAAAATAAAACATATGTTATTTTAGCCAATTTGAGACTTAATCCTAATACTTGTAGGATTTTTTTTTTTTTCAAAGCGCAGATACACATGAAGTAAAATCTTCGAATACTTTAAACACTTGGTATATGATCCCTCAAAGCCAAGCCGAACTCAGTTGTTTTCAAAGTAGAAAAGTGGCATAAGTCATGCATTTTTAAAGTTTCATAACTCGTTCAATTTTAGCGTTATATGAATGGGACTTTTTTTGTCTTACTTGTCAGTGTAATAGGAAAAAATTACTAAGTATAACTTATAGGACCGGGGGACCGTACAAAAATTTAAATTTCGTAATTTTTTAAGAAATGTTTTTATTGACCCAAATTGCTTTTAAAATTTTTCTTTACCTGATTTAAAACATTTTTGTAATTGGAACTATATGTCTATGACTAACGGTTTAGGAATTAGCCATTGGACACTGTTGAGACCGGACACCCTATATATAATGTTTTTTTTTTTTTTTTTTTTTTTTTTTCTCAAAATAAATACAGATAATAATTTTTTATATTGTTATATTTATAAATTATTCTTTCGCGTAAATAATACTTAATAATAAAATATTATAAGATTTTTATTGTACTTAGGTTAACTTTTGAATTTTTTTAAAATTCCAAGTCTGTTAATGCTAATACATACGCACTTTTTCCTCAACTCCGCCAAGCCAAATTATATTGGTCCCAAGATGTGTCAATCCCGCAATTTGTTGATACAATGGGAAGAAATAGATTCTTTAAACTAAGGAACTATCTGTATTTTGTTAATAATTCTGCCCCCTTCCCCCCCCCCAAAAAAAAAAGGATAAACTATGCGGAAGGTTACTTTTTTTTTAGATTCAATAAGAGTAAAATGTTTTAGCTTACTTCGACCTAAACGTATTTCTTTGGACGAGAAAACGACTTCCTTTTCTCGGTGGTGTGATTTCCCACAATACGTATCTATCTTCAAAATCAAATCCTCTATGTTTAAAAATTGCTCTGTTTGTTGGAGATGAATTGCTAATAGATTTCTGTATGTTCGTATGCTAGCACTTGCAGTAGTTCCTCATATGATATGCGAGATTTTCGTTTAATTTGGGGTATTGTTAAATTATTGAGTTAAAGTGAGCTCCCAGAGTTTAACCACATACTTTACACGGACAGATTTATTTTAAGTGTGCAGATTTTTTATGTGTGTTTGAAGTGTGCAGATTACAATTACCTTTTGAAAAGTAATATTTTTTACAAGAACTATTAAGTCAAACAGAATCGGTTCTGCTACACAAAAATTGAGAGCAGATACAGAACAGAAAGATGGAGAGTGTGGATAACTTAATTAGAGATGTTGAGAAGATTTACGTTTTAGAGTGGAAAGATAACAAATCAATTACATTTCTTTCAACATGTGTTGAAAGTGAAGAATCTTATCTTGAAAATACATGTCACTAACAGAATAAAGGATGTATATTGATACAATCTATGATCAACTATGAAGGAAGGAATTATATAACTCCCCGTAAACGTAGGCCATGAATAAATTGAAGTTCTGATGAAGAAGAAGAAATGTTAAAGAATCCTACTTTACGTACCTAATAAGGAAATCCTTCTTGGCAATTTAGGACATTCGCCAAGATTTATAGACAGTAAAAATGCATCTAAGTGTCGTTTGGAAGAATGTAAATCAAAAGAAGAGTTATGTGTATAAATTACAGTAAACTCCCATTTATCCGACCCTCCGTAGTATCTGGCCTAGTAAAAAGTTGAAAGTACTACTAGCAACTGCTAGTGGCCGAGAGAGGCAGGTTCCCGTCCGTTTGAAAATGCAGACTCACGATAGGAAGCAGCAAGAAGGGATTTCAAAAGGCAATAGCAGAGAATTCGAAACAAAGTAATTCAAAGGTATTGGAACATTCTTTTGGACGATAAAGGTGGACATAAACCCGTGTGGGAAACTGAAGTGGAAGGTGAGAACGATAAGCTTCTTTTGCTGCTGAAAAATAGACCGGGATCTGACGATGTCCATGCAGAGGACATCACAGAATAGATGGAAAACGACGAAGTTAAAGAATTAACTGACAATAATATGGTAGGAATGGTTACAGAGGGAGAAGTAACAGAGAAAAAAACAGGAGGAGGACTGAAGGAAAAATCTCATCCCACATTCGGAAAGGTTCAAGACGATTCAGGTAGCACTGCGTTACATTAGTCAGCTGGAGTAAGCGACGCCAACTGATATTATTTGCTTGCTTAAACGGCGGAACATTACGTCGAAGAAGAGGTATAACAGAAAGAAGCAAACAACTAAATGCTTTTTCAAAAACTAAAAACTGTAAATTTTGACTCTTTTATCTTATGCATAAAACTTTTCATATTTGTGCAATCATTTATTAATAAACAGTAAAATCAGATTTACTCATTTCTTAAGAATTAGGCTTACATTTTACGTTCATGTTTTGCTTATTCTGAAACTGTATGTAATGCATAATATGAAATTTATCTTAAAATGTGTAATATGTTTTTATAATATATCATGGCGGAGGGAGGGAGGGACGGAAAGAGTAAACATTTATAGAACTCCGGCCTATCCGGCTTTTTTGTTATCCGGCCTACTCTTCCGCCACATTAGGCCGGATAGTCGGTAGTTTACAATATAAAGTTTATTTATGCTTTTTGTAAAACAATTGTTTTGAAAATTTTCACACTAAGTAAAAAAAAAAAAAAAAACTTCAGTTTTCGAGTCCTTTCTAAACAATAGTTCGCGATAAAAATTATTTAAAAATTTGGAAATTTACCATTTAATTAATTTAATACATTTAAATAAATAAATATAATATTTAATTATGTTATATTAAAAAAACATTTATTTTTACAGTCCACATATGTGGACCTTCATTTACTAGTGTTCCATTACCTATTTACCCTTGTGTATAAAATTTGAAAATTATTTTATTATTATAATTTTAGAAGGCAAAATAGGTGAAAAAACCTATTCCAACATTTTTTCAAAAACATTTTTTTCTTCAGTAACGAAGAGGATAAAAGGATTTATTTCTGTTTCAAACTTAGCCTAATATAATAAATTTTGTCCTCTATGATTTTTTAACTTTAGAGACTTTGTAATGTGATATTCCATGCAATTTTAAGTGATTTTCAGAGATTTTTGCATTTCGCGTCTATTTTTGGTCATTTATGAAAACATTTCGATTACAATATTTTATCCCATAATACTAAATTGTGACTCTTGCAACTTTTGAATATTTAGCGATTTTCAATTGATTTCAAATTTTTGCCATAATATAGTAAATTTTGCCTCTGCGATTTTTTAAATTTCATGTTTTTTAATGCGATTTTCAGTGCAATTTTTATTGGGATATTCAATGTGGTTTTGAAAGATTTTATAGATTTTTATCGTTTTGCATCAATTTTTAGTCAGTCATGAAAGATTTTCGATTACAATGTTTTACCCACTATAGAAAATTTGTCTCCAGCATTTTTTAATTATTTAGCTATTTAAGTGTGTAAACTTTTAGCCTATTGTAGTACTTTTTTTCTTCGCTATTTTTCAATTTTAATAATCTTTAATACAATTTTAAGTGCCTTTTTCTGACATTCGGGAAAGGAATTCCAGTTCCAACATTTGTATAATGTAATAAATAAGTGTAAGCATAGTGTAGTAAATTTTCTCATGTGCAATTTTTGATTTTTTTTATTGGTATTTACCGCTTTTTATCGCGATTTTTAGCGTTTTTCGCTTTTCACGGAAGTTCTTTGAGATTCGTTATAGGAAGTAGATTTCAAACTTCTATGCTAATATAGCAGATTTTGTCCCTCATAATTGTTCAAGTTTTTGCGATTTTAATTCGATTTTGATGTTTGTGTGTGGTCCGCGGGGATTTTTTGGCATTCGATTTTTTGATATAATATACAACATTCCGCCCACTGTTCAGTAAAATTTATTCGGATTTTGTACAGCAATTTTCTAATTTTTCCTGAATTTTGTATATGATTTTTAGAGATTTTTCGACATTCATAGAAGGAATGCAGTTTAAATCTTTTAGCGGAGTATATAGTGATTTTTGTCATCTGCTATTTTTTTCATATTTTAATCTTTCTCCAAGATGTGGTGGAATTTTCCCATATTACTTAAACGAAATGGATTTCAATCTTCAACCCAATATAGTAAATTATTTTCTCTTATGATGAAGTTTGTTTATAATTCATGCAGCGATTTTTTAATTTGATTTTTAGAGTTTCCTCGAGTTTTGGCTATTGCTTGACTGTTATCCCGGGGAATGCGGTGCAGATCTACTAGTAGATTAATAAAGTAAGACTCTATTAAGTCGGCTTAACACTAGAACCACCGGAAATTTTACTGAAGTTTTATAAAAATATTTTACACCGGAAATTTTAATTGAAACTACTTAACTTATTTGTACGTAGTACATTTTAAGCTCATTTTAGAAAGAAATTTCTGGTGACATCGAAATATTTTTATTTGGTAGCGGTCAAAATGACCGCTACGGCGGTTCTAGTGTTAAGTTTGTTCGTATATTCAAGCATTTTCTACTTTACAGTTAAGAAAACGAATAGTGCTACACAGAGAAATATATTTTCTAGAGTCGGCTCAAAGTTGTACAACTCGCGGCTCTAAACTCAAATAAGAGTCAACTAGCCAATCCAACAAAGCGCACGAGACCATGCAAGAAAACTTTTTTTTTTCAAAGGAGAAGAACACAAAGGCAAATACTCACACGCTTTGAGAATTATTATATTATACATAAATGCACCGATGTATGTGGTAAGTTAGTTCGTAATTTCTCTGTTACCAACGAGTTTGGAAGTAATTGGTAAAAGTAATAAAAACAGTGATAAATTCAGGACTAGGGAGGGGGGGGGGGGAATTTCCATCAAAATATTTGAGAGTTTGAGTTTGGTAATGGTCTAAAAGTGCAAAGCCACGCCCTTAGTAGATGCAAAATTGTACTCCGGAGAAAAATGCCACAATTCGATACTGAATGAAAATAATCTGGAAAAAAAAACGAGGAAAACAGTATCACTTTCACAACATATTCTAATTGGAAACACTTCATTAAGTATATAGTAAACGATTCCTAGATTATCTTATTACCTTATCCCCGCCCTGCATAGCTGCAAAATTCCATTCCGAAGAAAAATGCCTGAATTCGACACTGAATGAAAATATGAAATTTTAAAATTTTATAACGCTAGTGCCAGTGTTATATAAAGACTCTATAGGACTTAAAAGAAGAAAAAGAAGAAAAGAGAAAATTGGCGATTTTATTTTTTATATTCTTCCGTATCCTTTTCATTTCATTGACAGCAAATACGTGTATAGATGAGTTTGAAAAGTTTTAGAGTAAAATTCTAAATTAAATCATTACTAAAATATTTGTAATTCACATACAAGAAATAATTTGAAAAGCGAATGTAGGAATCATAACAAGAATTATTCTAAGAGAGTCCAGGGTTCGCCCGCTATTAAGCCACGTCCCATTTTGTAAGGACTTTACCACTAGTATTATTATAAAGATAATTTTCTTCACGATTCATTAGCTAGAAGATAGTTTTATGTGATTACTGGTGGTAGAGTCCTTACAAAATGGGGCGTGGCTTAATAGCGTGCGAACCCCGGAGTCCTCACGTCGCTAAACTACGTGTTATACATACATTTAAGTTGTTGGCGATACCAATGAAATGAATGAATTGAATTAAATGTTGTTAAATCTTCAAAGCGTTATTTTTAAAATCTTCAATAACCTGAGAAGTGCCTAAAAACACACTTGAAAACTAGGTAAATATAATGTGGGTACGCAAAGGATTTATTTTAAGTATCACTATTTCTAAATAGAAATCTTCGCCCTATTTAATCGATGATTTCAACGGTTACATATAGCAAAGATTAGTATTCAGAAATTTTATTTATTTATATTAATCTGAATGAAGCTTTTGCTTTTAGTGACAAAGTCCTATTTCTTACGATATCTGTTTTTTTTTCTTGTTGTCTACAAAATTTCATAGCACACTTTTAGATGGCTGCAAAATTTTCTTATTTTCAGAAATCCATAACAAAGGTGGCAACAAACTGAGCTTTGGCTTATGTTTTATTACTTCAACACAACTTCTAAAAACCGCATGAATCCACGTTTTGTATCACCGAATAACGAAAAAATGTACTTTCAAAAGGCGTTTATTTGAAAATTGTTGCTCATTTTTAGGAGGAGCTCTTATGAATTTAAAACTAATTTTCAAGTATAATATTTTTAATTCTATCTCAGCGGTGTATATCCGTGGAAACCACAGCTACCACATTTGACAATTTATTGATCAGAGAAAATTGAAAAGAAAAATAACTAAAAGTAAATCCCCCATCTTGTGCTGCGGTTGCAGCCTAACCGATATAGGTGAATGAGAGATGCCAGGCTGGGTATCGTCCTCGTAGCTGAAATGGTATAGCACTGAAACGTTATTCCACGGATCAGAGTTCGATTCCCGGATTGGCCATTTGTCACTCTGTTGCTATTACGATTTATTCCCAATGGGATAATTCACGTATTTAATATTTAATTAAAAGTAAATTAATCATACGATCAGATTAAACATGAGGCACCACACTTTGACTAAACTGCAATTTGTCAACTAAGATAGATTTTAGATAGATAGAACATAGATTTTTATTTTATCTTGAACATAAAATAAATTTCAACTTAACCTGTTTGGAGTCAGGCATTCTATTCAAATGATGTGCCTTTTCATTATTTCTTTGTCATATTTTTATTTTTCTGGATCTGTGTCACTCACAACAGCATTTCTTTACATCATTCAGTTAAAGTACTGCAAACAGTTTTTAAGAGGAACACTTCCGTGATCAATAATTTAACAAACATGAAAGAAGATATTAACATAGAGTTGTCTCTTTGTATTCGAAGCTGAACAGCGGGCGATAATAAAACAAATGTATAATTTAGGTCATTTTTCTTACACTGAAAAAAATTGAATGCTGACACCGAAAAAACATTAAATAAAAATATTAAAAAAAACATTTTGAACCATATCTTTCATAATTAAGGTAAAATTTCACAATTATTTTCAACCGAGCTCTCTAAGTATGCTTACAAGGCAGTTAGAAAACTACTGAAAGAATATTAATCGCATGGTATAACCCCCCCCCCCCACCCCCTCAGTAGTGACTGCAATGCGGGTATCCTCATTTTATTTCTATTCTTGGGATTTTCAGACTAACTAAATGAGTTATTTAATGCAACTGTTTACCAAATCAAATTAAAAATAGTGTGAACTAAAAATCTCTAAAGATTTCAAGTAGGTATTCTCCACAATTATGTAGCACAGCTATGTAAAAAAATTTATTGTTTGTTTACAGGCGCAGTTTGGTTTAGTGAGATTTTTGCAAAATAAACAAGTTGGAAATTGCACGTCAAACGTGGCAAATGACTCGTTCGTGCTATAATTAGTTTTATAAAAAATTTTATTACATATTATACTGAATGTATATTTTAGTGCACTTCAATAAGGGCATATCAATTTCATTCTGTTCGAAAGGCTGTATCATTATCAAAATGCACTTGAAATAATTTTTCCCATAGGCCGTAATGTAATGGAAAACTTTTGACTGTCCCTGTAATTAAACTATACATCCGATTTTTATAAAATTTGAAATGATCGTCAAAATTTTGCAACAATTATATATTTAAAATGCCATACTATTCGGTTGGGTAGATTTTGCTCTGTTATTTGCGGGCGGACGGACGGACCGAACGATGACTATAGGTGCTAAGTATTTATATAAATAAGAACGCACTTAAAAATAGCGCAGCCAGAGGGTTAAAATCCACTTTCTGCCTCTTTCGACTGGTTACTCCGTCATTTTCTTTTATTTCTCTTCTCATTTATTACAGACAATTTTGGAGTATCCAACAGATCTTTTTTTGGAAAGTGATCCGGTAACCAGTGTCGGTCCTGAAGCATTATGGCCACAGTTGCATTTTTCATATTGCGAAATGGGACTGGAACTATTTTTGAACCATTTAAATAATTTATTAATTATGGAACTATTTAAATTAATTTATTTTCCTCCCCTTCAAGCAGAGCAACCGAGAGCGGTCCAAATACCGGCTAGCGGGTATTTAGACCACTCGTAGCCGGTATTCGGACCACTGCTATGTTTAAGTTAAAACCGGTATTACTCATTCATATAATAAAATACCGATAATGTGCGCGTGGCAATTGAGTGTTAAATATGTCTAGAAAATAACTTCAACAATTCAAGACAATATACGGTCAGTATATTTTTTAAAAATGAGAAACACACATGTGAAAAACTTTTGACGTACCAGTTTACGTCGATTCAACACTTTTGTATTTACTATTTGTAAATGAGACAGACTTCAGTGACGTACTTTTCGTAACTTTCTTCTCTCAATTAAAGCTACAAACTCTGCCTATCACGGCTAGGCTGCGCTGCACTCAGTTCTCAGAACACCTAGTAGCCGGTATTTGGACCTTTTCCTCTATATTTCCAAACTTGATGTCAAGGTTGCCAGTTATAATTTTGCATGTCGCATAAGCACAAATATTCGCGCTCTTTACATGAAGTTCGAATCTGAATGCCGGCGAAATCCCGAAATTTACTTTTAGACGCATTCGCAGTAAAATATTTAGTTTTATCGCAGAAGATACTCATTCCATTTTCACTATGACATCATTTGCACCCACTGAAGCCATCTGAGATCTCAGTGTCAGCGGAATGAAAAAAAAAATATATATTGAAATATAAAAGCGTTATGAGTATAAATGTGTTATTTTATATAGTGACGACATTTTTGGTTCAAAAGTTTTTAAAAAGTTATTTTTAATTGTAATATGAAAACTGCATCCATAATGCTAGGATATTTCCTGTTGTTTCCCTTCTCTCTTGAACAATGCAACTAACCCGATTGCCACAAATGTGAAGAAATTTCATAAAAGACTTCTAAAATTAAAATATAAAAGTGGGATTATTTTTTTAAAAATAGTGAGTGCCGGCATGTCTGCAAATAAAGTACTTTAATTTAAAAAAATGACCATCACAATCGGTTCAGTAGAAAGTTCAGACTAGATAGATGACTAAGAAAACAGACTTGTCTTTTAAATATATCCTTCTATATATAAAAAAAAGTAACGATTTGGAAATGGACCAATGAAAATCTGTGTAGATACCGCGAAACACATCTGATTGGTCAAAGCTTTCTGACGTTCTAAGGTAGGGGTGTTACCAAGGGGGAGGGCAGCTCTGTCGCCAAACGTAGCCAAGTGTCTTGCCAACTTGGCGATATATCGCCAAATGTGGCGACCAAAATTAGTCGTCAAAAGTTAAACCAACTTGGCGCTATTTCCAGTATTTCGCCAAATTTCCATAGACTCCCATTGTAATATAATAGGGTTTACTTGCTTGCAGAAAATCAACAAATTGAGATATTTCAATGTAACAAAAAATAACATTAGCTCATGAATCAAGCTTAACTGAACTATTTACATTATTTTTAAGCACAAACACTATTTACATTATTTGTAACACTATATATATAATTTTATATTTAATTCTTATAATTATGAAACTCCATAAGCTCTAACGATTATGTTCTTGGAGATAAGGAAATAAAATCGTCAGGAGTTGGGGAGGAGCGCGTTTTTACCAAGTGGAATCTAAAAATTGAATGCATAGAAAATAATGGATAACGAAGCGATCCAGAATGGAAACGCGAGACAATTTACTTCTGGGGTTGGCTAGAAAATAGGGATTGCTTCGTGATACCGAATGGAATCTCGAAGCGATTACGCAAGGGGGTTGGTGAGCTTAGCGAGCAGGGGGGCGGTGCCCCTCTAGTAGATTATAATTAAATGAAAATGAGGTGATTTTCTGAAATATTACATTTGTGCATACCAATGATCTTTAAATAAATAGCAGAAGTTCAGTCTATTTAGATGCACGAATAAAAATCAGTTAATATGATGACATCATTGACACAGTTATAACAACATATATTATATTCATTTAGCAAATTTATCTTTTTTCTGAATGACGTCGGTTTATTCATCGGAAACATTTCGCTTTAGATATTAGTTTTATCATAGATTATTTTCTGTTATTTTATTTAAATAATACTATTTCTCAATAAATAATTTGTTCTTCCTTGATTAATACATAATTACACGCAATCATTTTATTTTAGTTAAATTTCATGAAAACTATTAATTTTTTTCTTTTAAATATGATGACACATTCACTGATGAAATCACGCTTCTGATTGCTGGAATGTGATAAAACAAAATAAATATATATGGTCTAGAGAAAAGATTGCCACCTGATTGCCACCAATTTGAAGAAATAGCATAAAATGATTTTCAAATTAAAAATAAAATATAAACATGGAAATAAATTAAAAATTAGATAGAGTGAGCACATATACAAATGAACAGTTTTCATTAAAAAAATAATTATCAAAATCGGTTCACTAGATGGCTCCGGGCTGTGACTAAAAAAACAACCTGGTCTTTTAAATATATAGATAACAGTTATTATTTTGTTCTTTAATTTCGATTTTTTAATTAATTTTACTAAAAAATAATTTATTTTCAGAAAAATCAACCGTATAAAATACAGTTAATTATAATACAAAAATTATTATTATTATTATTGAAAACACTTTAGTAAATCCTAAGAATTGGTTACTTAAATATCAACTATTTGCCATATAATATTCACGCTGTTGTTCCTCCAACAAAATTTATGCGCAAGCTTGCATTAAATATGTATTAGGTATGCAACTTTATTTTTTAATTATGTTGATAAGGACGCCTCTCTTTCAAAAATCAATAAAGTGATTATTAAGAAAAGATTTATTATAATGATGGAAAGGATTTATTACAATGGATTAATAATACTATGTTTATAATCGATTCAACTTCGTTAAAGTTAACAATAGTTTAGAAGAAGCTTATAACAGAAGACAACACATAGGGCTATCTAGTGTTTTAAATTATTTTTAAATCCGTTGTAAAGTAGCTAAACAGAGAAAGTGATTCATTTGCAATATATATATATATATATATTTTTAGTTCTCATAAATTATTTTTAAATTGTGTTAATATAAAATAACTGAAAGGCTAAACAATTCTTACGAAACTCAAACTAACATACATATATATATATATATATAACCATTATGTAATTGCAAATCATCATCGATTTCCAATTACTAAAATTAAATTAATAAATTTAGCTACAATTCATAACACTGACATTATACAAAATAAACATGGAACCTTTAACTAGTAATACAGAATCAAGTTCAATACCACTAATTCTTTAGCACACTGCGGACGATAAATCCATATAAAACATATGAAAAATCACCAAATTTTGATAAAATATCCTATTAAAGACAAAAGATACAAATAACCAGCTAAATAACGTTGAATTATTAAAAGACGTATAATAAACAATAGATCAAATGGATGAATGAAGCCGGAAGCTTATATAGTACCTTATTTACTCGTGTATACCGCGCACGCATGTATAACGCGCACCCCGTACTTTACAAGAAAAAATGGCAAATTTTTTTAATCTCGTATGTAACGCGCACCATAAATTTGGCATGCAAATGAATGAATGACCAGATGAATTTCAGTAAAGAAAGTCAAAACAAATGTTACGTCAGCCCTGGAAAGAAGGCGAAAATCTATTTTAAGACTTCGGGTTAGGGAGGGATTGTGGGAGACAGTGTGGGAGGGAGTACGTGACAAGGATAGGAGTGATCGAAGTATCATGCTGTGGTGACGACATTCGCTAAACGAAATACTTGAGAGTGTCTTTTGACAACGTTGGAGTAAGATGGTGAATTGATGTAGTTATACTGCGACATTTAAGTTGTAAATAGTTTAGTAAGCAAAAGAAAATGGCAACTATTCTTATGTCAAAAAATCGGAGTTGCTGAGTCAAGTGTGCATGAGTCACAGAATATGGAAGAAACTGAAAAAGCACCATCCAAAAAGCGTGTTTTGGGGGGAAATTGTGTAAACGTTTGCAAGTGGAGCAGCAGCTTTTAACTCATGTAACGGATTTGCGGCGTTCGGGGTACTCAGTTTCGATGGAAATGTTGATGTTCGAGGCCTGTGAAATAGTCAGGAAAATGAATATTCAAAGAGAAGATTTTAAGAGTGATTACGACTAGGTTCTTTATGATCCGTAATAGTCTATCTATCAGATGAAAAACAACGCTCTTGCAGAAGATGTCAGAAGAATATGAAGAACAGCGTACCAAGTTCTTCCAGTACGTTAAAAGGCTACGAAAATAAAAGGGATATCAGATGACGCAAATCGGCAATGCAGGTCAAAATCCATTGTGGTTTGATATGCCGGAAGCCACAACCGTTCATCCCGTTGGAGATAGCAGCGTTCAAGTGCGCTCAACAGGAACAGATAAGCAACGACGCGCCGTTATACTGCCCATTACTCCTCACAACCACAGGTTGACACCATATGTGATTTTTAAACATAAAATTATCCCGAAACAATCTTTTCCAGTCGGCATAATTGCAAGAGCACAGAAAAAGTGTGGATGGCGGATGAGCTGATGAAAATTGGATTAACATTGTTTGGGAACTTCGGCTAGGTGCTTTATGTCAGCCATCGATGCTGGTCCTGTACAGCTTCCGTGGACACACGACGCCTGGAGTAAAAGTGAAAATTCGTCACTCAGGTGATGTAGTTGTGATACCAGGAGGGATGATGAAAGTGCTGCAGCCCTTAGATGTTGTCATCAACCGTCCATTTCAGGTTGCATTTCAGCCTGCATACAATCGATGGTAATAACAACAGATCACAACATCACTCCAAGCGCGAGAATGAAACGTGTCACTCCCAACTGTAGGTGAGTGGATATGTGAAGCTTGGAATTCCATCTCAGCCGAGATGATAATAAAGGGCTTCAAAGTGACTGGAATTTCCAATCAGATGGATGGAGCTGGAGACGATATAATTTACGAGGACATTGACTGTGCCAGTCACGACGAGGACAAGAGCAGTAGCGGCAATGAGAATTGCTAATTAGCGTTCAAAAAATGTTACTAACGCTGTTATATAAAAAAGTGTAAGGAGTGAAATAAAAATGCAGCAATACTTCTATAAAGTAAGATTTTTCCAGTTTTAATTTCTTCTTTGAATACATATTTTGATTCATATATATATCGGGTGATTATAGGAAGCAGTAAAAAAATTATTCCGTGTATAGCGCGCACCTAAAGATTTCAACCGAATTTTTTGGGAAAAAAGCGCGCGTTACACACGAGTAAATACGGTATTTCACTTTTTCAAGGTTACATAAAATACATATATAAGCAAAAAACATAATCGATTTCTGTAATGGAATCAAACAATAAGCTAAAAATAGAATTCCATTATGTACCCAATCGACTATACACCAATAATTATAAATCCACCATGCAAAATAAATTGAATAAAAAAAATTATTAATCAATGCAATATACGAAACAATGAACAACACTAAAAAATGAAACAAATTAAATCAGACATACCCAGCGAGAGAACCGCCATAACCATATTGACCATGACTCAATATAAATATATATATATATATATATATATATATATATAACAGACAGAAAAACGCATGATGGCTGTCATTGCTCAGAGAAATACGGAAAGTGTATGTACAAAAATTAATTATTTCATTTGTGAATGCTAAGAGATCGAAAATCAATTAAGGAACATGTTTTAGTAAAAAAAATGATATAAAGGAGATAACTGCTTTTTCGAGCCTATTAACACTTAAGTTATGCATTTGCACGTTTTGGCTATATTTTCTATAAATGACAAGTCTTTCCGAAACTCATTTGAAGTGCATGTTTCTTTTATTATTATTTTTTAAATATACTCAAATCTTCCCTTTAATATTAATACAAAAAAATCTAAACAAGAAAGGAACTTTCTGTATTAAGCATAAAAAATGCTTGATTAAAATTCTTTCCATCTAGGGGAGAGCGGGGCAAATTTTCCAACTTTTTATAATTTTATTTTTGTATTTTTGTATTTTTATCTATTTTGACGTTAGCAGGATATCGTTGACCTAGACCTTTATCTACAAACTGACGCAAATATTTTTCTAAAAACTAAATATAGTTTTTAACAGAAAAGGGTTAAGTGTGATCATGTTATGTTGGAAAATGTGCCCCGTATGCGGGGCAAGTGTTACAGCCTGCTAAAAATGTGCAGGGACAAATTTTTCAACTATACTTTAAATGGTAAAACACAGGTAATAAATCTTGCTTGTTAATTAATATGCATGTTTTATTGTAAACTAAAAGGTCATAATAATAGTACATAGAGAAACTAAACTGAATATAGAAAACAAATGCTACTTAATGATTTTAGAAAAACTGTCAATTAACAGTTTTATAAAAACAGATTTTTAATAACAAAAGTCGTCATCATTGTCTAAATCTCAATGAATGAAAAGGAAAAAAAATCTTCTTTTATGAAGTCCTCATGCGTCCATTTCTTGCAACGCTCCCACTTTTCATTTGCCTTACAATTGGAGTTAAATGTTGAAAGCAATAAATTTAAAGACAACCTTCATCTTCTTCATCACTTGAATGAAACCTTTTTATACCTTTTTTAGGCTATGATGTTTAAATGCATTTTACACTTGAAGACGAAGATCCAAACAGTTTTGTGGTCGGGATTGGATTTTTTTTTCTCGCCTCTTTCATCTAATTCCTTTTGCAATTTCCTTTTTTTAGATAAATCTTATTTAATTTTCAGCTGATTTTTAACGGGAGAATCAGCCAGTATAGATGACTTCCTTTTTTTCTTTTCACGCCGTATTTGCCTCCTAGGTGCATCCTTCTCAAAAGGCCTAACTTCTTCTGGTGTAGGGAAAGTTTGTTTGGTTGTAGAAGAAACGCCTTCTTCATAAGCAATAGGAAAAATTGAGTGGAATTTGAAGCAACGTCTGCTTCGGTGCTAACCTGCGTTGGTGTAAAAGGATTTCATGCTTTCGGTGGGTTTGAATGAAGGCTATGAATAGTCGATTGTTCTGGCAAATCTGTAGTCTGTTCAGGATTGCTAGTGCGTTCAAGATTTGGTACGACAGGAGCTGGCCTGTCAGAAAAGTAGAATGGCATAAAATCTGACTCTGAAAATGTTTCAGGATTCAGTGGGAAAATTCTCAAACCCGCCATAATGTTGACTGATATTAACGTCAATGGAGCAGCTCTAAATAAAATAGACGGGATATCGTAAATTGCCGTAGTCCTTTTATTTGTGCATACACAGGCATCACAAGCAGTGTTAATTTGCTTTTTGAGGGGCCCATATAAACAGAGATCTAAGGGTTGTAGCTTATGATTACAGTGAGGTGGAAATGACAACAAAAGCATAATTAACATAAAATGGATTCATTAAATGAACTTATTTTAGAAAATAGTTAACAAAAATTTATATATTTGAATTTACCTTGGTCCTTATATTGGTAGTTTTACTTAAATGACTAAATGGTCAAACGGTTTCGTTTCATATATGGTTATTTGGCGGATTTTATTACACAATCAATACATTTTGATACAATAATACTCGCTAATTTAGGACGGGGCATGTTTCCAACGAGACACATGTTGTAATAATTGCCCCGACCGAATGCTATCGGAAAACCTGCCCCGTTGCCATACATGAGCTTTTACACTACCTCGGCGGAAAGCTGTTTAAGTTATTTGCGAAACAAACGCATGGTTCGTGCAGAAAGGAACCCTTTTTAGTGCATGTAAGTTTAACGCTATTACGTCTATTTTACGTTTCAATAAATATCTGAAAGTTTACTCATAGTTGAAAAAAATGAAAAACAACAGCTCCCCTGATGAAGTGACAGCAACTTCTAAACTATAACTTTAGTAGATGGTGTGTCCAGTGATGCCAGTTCACCCGCTGGCGTTTCTAGTGGCTCATTTAGAAACTAAAGCCCACTATAAATCTTTCCCCTATGGAAAATGTGCACCGGTCTCCCCTATTCTTAAGCAATTTACGCTGATACACAATAATGCTTATGAATTAGTCTTTGTAGCCCTGTATAGGATTCATAGAATTTATACACTCTGCGTAATATCTAAAAATTAAGTTAATCATTAAAAGCGCATATCACATTTGAAAACGCACCTACAGCTTTTATAACTCATAGACAGTACTGTAACGAATATCGTTTGTCTATCCCTATAAATATACGAAAATTGTTACAGATATCATACTCTAGAGTAAGTATCTTGTAATACACCTATAATATATCTAAATTTTATTATGTTTGAAACAGTTATTAGTCAGTTATAAACAGTCATTATTAAAACATGCTGCAAACAATTATTTTATCATTGACCATTATGTAACCGAATTTTTTAACCGAGTGAACCTGTAAATGCATGATAAATACTTTTTACACCATGCTCTACAGAAAGCTTGTTTTAGTTGACTTCATAAAGGAATACCTATTTCATTATGTTTGAAATAGTCTAACGTCATTAAAATACACCGCAAGCGATCATTTTCTACTGGCTAAATGCAACGGGATTCTTTTGAGTGTCATGTAAGTGACACTCAAAAGAAAGGTCTCAAAAGAAAGCCAAGTGCTACAAACTCCATTTTCAACTGCAAACATGTCATAGTGAGCTTCAAAAATGTATCAATTAAATCCCACACAGCACAAATTGGTAAATATGACATCCATATAATTTAAAGTACATCCATACACCATGTCCATAATTCATCCAAGGGATTCCATATTGCATAGTATCTACGTAGATATTACCATCAGCTGTCTCTTTTAATACATCCATATAGCGTTTGTTTGTCATCCAGATGCGCATAATGCCTATGTAAAACGGATGTCTATATCCATATAGATTATGTCCTAGACATAATATTTGTGCAATATGTATATATATACATCATATCTATGTAATATGCACTTATACATACACATATTTATGTAATATGTACATATATATATATACATCATATCTATGTAATATGGAACAGTATGCGTATACCCAGACCCTTCTGCCATCTTTTTTTTTTTTTTTTTTAAATTACAAAAAATATATTATACTTGAAAAGTTTACGATAAAAAAAAAATACTTTAAAACATCAAAATTATTGGTAAAAAGCACAAATTATTAGGGCCATTTTCAAAATTCGCTTACGTATGCTGTCCCAGGAGAAAAACAAGAAAATTCAAACATATATTGATATTTAGTCTAATGTCAGACGGACGCAGACGGACCATTCATAATGCTATAGCATTGTGAATGGATAATACGTGAGCAAAAAATCGTGTAAAAAGACGTTCGTCTGACATTGGCCTTAGAGTTTATTTTGAACTATGCATTATATGAAGAAGACTATATTAAATATTTCTATCATTAAAAATAAAAAAAATCAATACAAATTTTTGAGACATAAATCAGTATTAACGGGTAAGTGTCACATCCGTTACCAAATGTCAAGTTTGTTACCATACATTTTTTTAATGTATTTTAATATTAATATCCATTTTTCACCATTTTACTGTTATTTTTCTTTCAACTAAGATATGATTTTCTTAAAATTCCATAATTTACATCAATATATATTGTTATTATTAGAAAAAGGTCTTCTATAAATTTCTATGAAGTCAAAACTTGCGTCTATAAATGTCTCCGATTTCAATTAAATTTAACTATTATTGATAAGTATCATGTTCTGAAATTTAGGAACTTAAGCAACTTCAAAGTAAGTTGATTTTTGAAACATTAAAAGAATTTAAAGGTGAATATTTTCAGTAATTTTGTATGGTAACGGACTTGACATTTGCTAATAAATCTGACACTAATCCATCTATACTGATTTATATCTCAAATTTTTACTGATTTATTTTTTTAAATTCTAGAAATATTTAATATAGCCTTCTTTGTGTAATGGATACCTCAAATTGAACATTAAATATTAATGTATGTTTGAATATTCTTCTTTTTCCTCTGGGACAGCATATGTAAGCGAATTTTGAAAATGGCCCATTAGCAATATTAGCTAAACTGTAATAACTGTATTTTAAATCATACCAAATGTGTCGTGCAACTGCTCTGATGACAATAAATATAATTAACATAATAATATATAAGAAATTAAAATAAAGCACTTTTCATCATCTTACAACAATATAAATGCTTTATCTAAAAAAAAAAAAAAAAAAAAAAAAAAAAAAAAAAAAATCTATTTTACTTTCAATGAATATAAACAAGAAGACTTTTTGTATCTTAAACAAAATACTAAAAACGTTTATTATCTAAAAATATCATACCTCCCCCTTCCCTTTTTTGCATCATTTAAAATCAAACCAAATAGTGTAATTGCTCTGGTAACAAACAAGGTGGGGGTTTACGTAAGGCCGGCCCACACAATTTTTACTTTCTTCTATCTTCAATAGAAGAAAATATAGTAATCGAAATTTTTTCGACTTTCGGTTTTCGACGGATTTACACGTTTTAGGGGTCAGAGATTCTAAAAAACATGTTTATAGAAAATGTCTGTCTGTCCGTGTGTCCGTATGCCGCCATTGTACCATCAGAAATTGTATGCAGTTATGCATAGAATTGAGCCATTTTTTTTAAGTTTTTGGCTATGGCAAGCACGTCCTCTATTAATTTGAAAAAAAAATCCGCCGGTAGGGGGGCGCTGTAATAGCGATTTTTGTGCGATTTTTGCGCATTTTGAATATTGTACCATCGAAAAGTGTGTGAAGTTATGCATAGAATTGAACCAATTTTTTTCTGTATGTTTGTGGCCATAGCAAGAAGGTCCTCCTGAATTTGGAAAAATTCCGCCGGTAGGGGGCGCTGTAATATCGATTTTTGTGCTATTTTTGTGCATTTTGAATATTGTACCATCGAAACGTGCATGAAGTTATGCATAGAATTGAAAGAAATTTTTTGTGCATGTTTTTAGCCATGGCAAGAAGGTCCTCCCTGAATTTGGAAAAAATCCGCCGGTGGGGGGGGGGGGCCTGTAATAACGATTTTTGTGCATTTTGAATATTGTACCATCGAAAAGTGTATGAAGTTATGCATAGAATTAAACCAAATTTTTTGTGTATGTTTTTGGCCATAGCAAGAAGGTCCTCCATGAATTTGGAAAAATTCCACCGGAAGGGGGCACTATAATAGCGATTTTTGTGCAATTTTCAATTATGTAGTACCATCGAAAAGTGTATGAAGTTTTGCTTAATTATAATAAAAATACTAATAAAACTAATTATAACGAAATATTAACATGAGATAGAAGAAATATTTGGGATTGGCACATCCAACTAGTTTTACTTAGCGGCAGATTTTATTTATGCCATAGAAATAAATATTTATTTCATGTATTTACAATTTTACTTTATTATTACATGGGCATTTAAAAATATTTTCATCTAAATAATTTTTATACTTTCTTTTCTTATTGTGTAATATTGTGCTCTCATTGTTTGTAAAGTAGCATGCTATTTTTGGAAAATATAATTTAGCGAGTAATGTAATTAAAAAAACTAGTTTGTAGGGAGAACCAATATTGTTTTTGATGTTACTTTAATAAACTTACTTTATTATCTCCTCTTATGACATACAGAATTTTTAAAATCTTTTTTGAAATCTTCGATGCAAAGATCAATCCATATCCATAATCCTTGCAAAAGTAGCATACAGTCCAAGGGTACCAGATAAATCCCAGTTGCTTGCAGAAGATCACTAATGGTAGTTACTTATTATACAATAAAACTACACACCTGAGATTTTCTGAGAGCATTCAAATTTGAAGTAAGATCTATCCCGGCACCAGCTGATCCACCAGACGCTTATCTCCCACTGGTATACTTTGTATTGATTGACATACTGTTTCTGAACGTAAGGCCAAAAATAATATTGATGCTCCCTACAAACTAGATTTTTTTATTACATGATTTGCTAAATTATATGCTCCAAAAAATAGCATATTAAACAACAAACAATGACAAAACTAGGAACTACAATAGTTTCTCATCACTTCTAACATACTATTTTGACCACTGAATTTATTAAATTCATGATTTGTCTAAAACTTTATTATGTACACTCAAAGATACAGACTCAAATGAAAGAATATTTCACAGAGATAATTTTACTTTTTGATAATGAATTCCATTTTCAAAAGATTAATAAGTAAACACTTTTGAAAAAAAAAAGTAAATTTTTAATTTATAGATAATTACATTTAAAGTGATGACCTATGCTGTACGATAAATCTATGGCTATACTTGTAAAAGAAGTGCACCTAAATAATAATTTAAATAAAATTTTATAAAATTATATATTCTATATATTAATTATATAATTAATTATATATTCTATATATTAAATAGAGAATCTTCTATTATTTTGGTATCGATAATTTGTAAGTAAATGAAAATAATCACTCTGTCGCTAACAAGACTTGCAGATTTAACTTAAAATACATTGAATAGATAAAATTATATAAATGAAAATAAATTTTTGAGTTTAAGAAACATTTCATGAAACAATGAATTTGTAATAAAGTAATTTAACAACATAATAAAGGGATTTTGTTTTCAATGTTGAAAAATTATTTATTATTATTAGGCAAACTTTTAACTTATCCTTATTTTCATTGGATCTCATTTGTTAGCATTATTTTCTTTTATTCAAGACAAATTCACCATTTGAAAGTTTTTATTGATAATTATAAACTTTTTTTTTTTTTTTTTTTTTTTTTTTGCCAAAACACACCGTTGATCCCAAAACGTTTTTGCACTATAATTATGCAAAATAAAATTATATATTTTATAGCATTCGCATTAAATAAAGTTTGAGGGCGATTGGGAGAAGGAGTATAAGAAATTAAATATAATCCAAACACTTTGTAAGGTTTTACATACGAAATTAAGATTCACTGAAAAATTAAAACATTTAAAATGTAAAACAGATGAGTAAGGGTGGTCCTTAAAAGATTAACTTTTAAAATTTTTATGGCGCACCCTCCTATTTTGTTCTATTTATAAAATAAAGACCTCCACAAAAATTTCAAATTTATAAAACATTTTTTAAGGGTCGCTACCAAGGTTTGAATTTTTTAAAAATATTAAAAATTGACATATTTTGTAATCTAATAATATATTAATAATACAAATCCATAGTCATTGCCAAATTGAATCATGGTATGATATTAGGCTGTAAAGACTGTCATTTGTTTCAAGTTTCAATATATTTACACAACCTATTGTCTGAACACAGTCAGGAGTATTTCATGTCTACACTCTATTTCACCTCAACTTGGCAGCATTGTGAAAGGTATAGAATCTAACATTCTGCCTTGAAAAATAGTTCTTCGTTATTTTTTAACCTTAATTAGCTAAAATGCATAAAAATTTATAATATAATGTTTATAAATTATAGAATTTGATTTTTCGATATTCGTAAAATGTACTTAATGGACATATTCGTATCAGAAGCCGAGCAAGCAGAGGCCAAAACTTAAAAAAACAGTTTTTGGCAAGCGTTCTTTTGACTATTCACTGTGATTGCAAAATTTTAGAAGGCATTTCTGGATCTGAAACTGTAAACAGATTGCTTCATTATTGCTTCAGGTAAAGGTATCGACCAGTTAGGTGTTGTTCCAAAACTTCAATCAGGATAGTTCAAGGGGCAATAGCTTCTGCTGGTAACATAATATTGGAGTCGTGGGGAATACTGAGCAAGTTAAATATATGGCTTTTGATATAGACTTTGTTAATACCGGATTATCAAGAGAAGCTTGTGTTCTTCTGGAGCAGAATATGAACAAAGAAATGATTTAGATTGCCATCATCATATCCTTGAAATACTGTTTTTGTTTTTTATCTTTTGAATGAAGTTTATTGTATTCCAACATGAGTGCTATATAACTTTCGGCTACATCATTAACAGGTTTGAGTGAAGTTGCTAGTGCCTTACATGTCTTGTAGGATTCATTTTTATCCCAATTAGCTGCATCTGTTTCAAAAAAGTCTGAAGGTAAATCCATAATTTGAAAAAAAATCCTCAGATTGCTTTTTGTTAGAAAATCTTGCAAGTAATTTTGGAGACTGACATCAGGATCAGCCCGTGTACGTTTCAAAGGTTCACAATTTTCTTTATTTTTCAAAGCATGCATCAATTTTCTTTTACTTTAAAAAAAGACATTATCATCGAAAAATGCAAAAGCAACTAGTTCTGTGAAATACAGAAATGTCCTAGGAATTTCTTCAAAGCACACAAAGAAATGATTTCATTTACATTTTCGTCTTTTCAAGTTCTTCAGGAGCAATAAATCATTGGGCCTGACACCAGATGTGAATATAGATTTTCTCCACAAACGAGCAAACTTGACGAACTCCAGACTCTTCCTGCTTACAGAGTTTAAACTTATCTCTAAGTAAATAAATCTTGAGCAAGTGTATGACATTCACCATCCATGGAACCCGATGCAATCCACCTGGAACTATAATGTAAATAACTCTTTCGGGTACTGCTCCTAAGAAAATGACGGCAATGTCTATCAGTTCCTTGTAATCGTCCCTTGGTTGAAAATCATTAAGACGATTTTGCGCAAATTCTGCAATTTCGGACGCATTGTGTGTTATTTTTTCATTGATGAAATTGCAGTCATGGGAGTCTGAAATATGCCATAATCAATAGACATCCACGAAATTTTAAAACGTTTGAATAACGGTATGTCTGGTCCGCTTGAAACTCCGAGAGACTTAACAACTTCCTCAAGCATAATTAAAAGGATGTGATGATAGCAAGCCAAATCATTTCTTTGTTCATATTCTAATCCAGAAGAGCACAAGCTTCTCCTGATAAACAGGTATTAACAAAAGTTATATCAAATGTCATACATTTTACTGGTTTATAATCTCCACAACTCCAATGTTTCGTTAACAGCAGAAGCTATTGCCTCACCTGCTCCTGACTGAAGTTGTGGAGCAGCTAGTTAAATGGTCAATACCTTTACATGAAACAATAATGTTTAATCTGTCTACAGTTTCAGATCCTGAAATGTCTTCTAAAATTTTGCAATCCCAGTGAACAGTCAAAGGAACGCTTTCCGAAATTTTTGTGCTCTGATACGAATGATACGATACTCTTCAATACGATACTCTTTGATACGAATACAGCCATATAGTATGATATTTTACGAATACAAAAAAAATCAAAATCTATAATTTATAAATATTATCTTATAAATTGCTACGCATTTTATATTTTAAGATTAAAAAATAACGGAGAACTATTTTTCAAGGCGGAATGTTAGATTATCTATGTTTCACAATGCTGCCAAGTTGAGGTGAAATAGAGTGTAGACATGAAATAGTCCTGACTGGGTTCAGACAATAGACTGTGTAAATACGTTGAAACTTTAAAAACAATGACAGTCTTTACAGCTTAATATCATATCATGACTCAATTTGTCAATGACTATGGATTTTTATTAATAATATATTAATAGGTTACAAAATTTGTCAATTTTTAATTTTTTTAAAAAATTCAAACCTTGGTAGCGACCTTTAAAAAATATTTTAAAATTTTGAAATTTTTGTGGAAGACTTTATTTTATACATAGAACAAAATAGGAGGGTGCACCATAGAAAATTTAAAATTTAATTTTTTAAGGACCACCTTGAGTAACCATGTAAGTTAAGTACAGAGATTACTATGATCAGTCAATTAGGAATAGAGAAGATCATAAAATTTGAGGAGTTAATTCAAAATTAATTATAATATACGGCTAAAAATTTTTTTGTAATTTTTTAAGATAAAGTTAAAAATCGCAAATGCTACAAAAAGCACTAAAATAGAATATCAAATAAAAACCTGAAAAAAGAAATCAAAGGACTTACATGCAATCCAGCTCGATATTTAATGGAAATTTCAAACTGCATCATGCTTCTAAAGTAAACATTCCTTCTATTATATTAGATTCAGTGGTTATTCTAAATGCTAACTGTTTTCAATAAACAAATTTGAATCTGCCTCTTCATAAAACTAAAAATTTATAAAATTAACAATCAAGTTGAACTTTGATAGTCTAAATTAAATGAGCTAACAAGAAATTAAATTTAAAAAATCAAAAAACCCGACTGCGTAAAAAGCGAACTAATTAATTATTTCTCATCAATGTGAAACTATTTTTTATATCACTTACCTATTTTTTTTATTTACTTGTATTGATGGCTTTTAAGTTGTGTTTTATTGTTAGTTCTTATCTATAAACACTGTTTTGATGAGACCTATAGATATCTATGAAGGTTACAGTTGCAGTAAAGCTAGAGATCCTACCTACACAACTTCCAGGTTGTGTAATATTTAAACGGAGCTTCTAACTGTAAAATAGTCAATGAAACATCGTCTTCATTTTGAAACACCTATCCAATGACATGCCACTCAATAGGGTGCGTAAAAACTTCTTTTCGTCTCTACCGCAATTTTGTATTTTACGGCCGCCATTTTGAATTTATAAAAACAAAACCTATCCTATAACCACCGGACAGTTAAGACAAATCGATAGAGACCTCATTCATTAAAATTCATCCAGCCGTTGGGACGTTTCGAGGGTATAAAGAAATCCACATACCCAGATACGCGTCAAACACATAACCCTTCTTGGCAGTTGGGTAAAAAATGCCCTTTTTTGTCTCGAAAATCCAGTGTAAAAAACGCTAGGATAACCAAAATGATAATCAAACCATGCAATAAACAGACATTCATGGGCAGAAACCAACAGCAAATTCCTTTCAGCCAAAAGTAATGGTGTCGCGTCTGGCGTGTTTACAAAACAACACAAAGTTCATGTTGCCACAAGTAAAAGTGTCTCGGAAGTAAGGTACTTAACTCTAATTTACCTCCATGTTATGTTACTCTATAGATTTTTGCGATATAACTGTATTCTGTATGTAATTTACTCGACGATCTAGTTTATGTTTGACAATAGACGTAATCTTTATTACCCGACTGAAAAGAAGGGTTATGTGTTTCACGCGTATCTGTGTATGTGGATTTCTTTATACCGTCGAAACATCGTAGATTTTAATGAATGAGGTTTCTATCAATTCGTCTTAATCGTCCGATGGTTATAGGCTAGGTTTTGTTTTTATAAATTCAAAATGGCGGCCATAAAATACAAAATGACGGTACAGACGAAAAACAAATTACGCACCCTATTGAGTGGCATATGATTGGATAGGTCTTTCAAAATGAAGATTGTGTTTCTTTGACTATTTAACAGTCAGAAGCTCAGTTTAAATATTACACAACCTGAAAGTTGTGTAGGTAGGATCACGAGCTTGACTACAACTCTATCCGTCATAGAAATGTATAGGCCTCATCAAAACTGTGTTTATAGATAGGAACTAACAATTAAACGCAACGTAAAAGTCATCAATACAAGTAAATAAAAAAATAGGTATATAATATAAAAAATAATAGTTTCACATTGAGGAGAAATAATTAATTAGTTCGCTTTTTACGCAGTCGGGTTTTTTAATTTTTTAAATTCAATTTTTTTTAATATCTATATTGTGTTGGTCTATATTATGTTGGTATATAAACGTTTGATGGATGCCATGTACTGAACAATCCAGTTTACACATTAGAATGGACATCGGTTTGATGTACATGGATGTATTCTGGAAGTAAAGATCTCAAAATAGACGAAATATCTACGTATGTGTTGTATGGGATGGCAATCCGAGGATATTTACTAGTTTTAGAGCACGGACATACGCAAAACAATAGACAGATAAACCAAAGTCGCAAAAACTTTCCAACTATGCTGGAAAGTGTTAAAAAGGGAAAGAAAGTGAATTTCTGTTAGTAGAATTTTCCGTACTTTTCTATAGTGCTAAAGTTAAAGTTTAGTAGAGAATGTTTAGTTCAAATATGAATTAATAAAAACCTTTAAGACTTAATCTTTAATATTAAAACACGGAATTTACAACTATGCGACTTGATTTAAAACGTACTTTACTGAAAATGTTACATTTACCCATTAAGTTAACCATATTGCAAAAAGGTTAACAGATTCTTTTGTCTCGGTTGTTTTCAATATTCTAAATATTGACAGCTAAACAAATGAATTAACCTGTAATGAGCAACGAATTCGACACGGCCGTTCCAAGGTATCAGGTGTCAAGCATGCGGCCACCCGGGGCTGGCTACTGGAGGAGGTTATGACAGGAATACTGAATTTGTTCTTAACACGAGAAACTGAAATATGCACGATATTAATGAAATGTATAAATATGCATTACTCTATTTGTAGAGATACTGAGTTAACACCAATTCAATTTAGCAACAGCCAAAGACTTAGCAAGTATTATGTGATAGTTATTTCTCTATTGTCAGTTGGTTACTATCTACGCACCGACGTCGCGCCTGTAAAAATACAAACAAAATTACTCGGACCAAGTGCAAATAGAGAAAGGTTTTGCTGGAATGAGGCGTTGAAATTAGCTATTTACCATACTATTTATAAGTTTTATGTAAAGTACCATTGGCCGGTCAATCTTTTCTATCTCTTAGAGTCGAAATCTCATAGCAATTTTTAGTGTATATTCTCACAACAGTAAGTCAAAGATCGTTGTTTTGAATTTTTATTTAGGCTGCTAAAAGAATGTGTGAAACATTTACATATTTAGCAGACATTTATATTGTATATTATTTTAATAGTTTCTGTAGCGGATAGTCGAATTTCTATTTTAAAAGCAATTTAAAAAAAAATTATTTTAGAGGATTACAATAAGAGGTTAAAAAAAATTCAGTGTTTTCGCGCGAAATCCATTTTGCTTATATATGTTTTTTTTCATTTGGCTAGTGTTTTTTTTTTTTTTTTTTGCCAAATTGCTAATGTTGGTCAAAAGCGAGCGAGAACCCTAGTTGTCACCAATAGTTTTAATTAAGAAAAGATTTAGAGACTGATAAAGTTTCCGAGCTTCTGCTCTCTTCCTCTAAAATATCACGCGGTTTAATAAAAGTTTTCTCTGATTATTTTTAGAATTTATATGTGTGATTTTCATGTATGGTATGCATCTTATTAATCTCTTGAGGTTGATTGTACTTATACATAATTTAATAAAAATTAACTTCACAAAATCACAAAAGAAAACGTTTAAAAAGTTCTAAAATTAAATCATATTCTATTTTGAATAACGTTTTTATTTTTACCCATTTCCTTATTTCGAGTAAATTTATTACTCTGAGAAAAATGAGATAAAAATAGCATATTATGATAAAAATAAACTATGCCAACCATGCAAATATTCAAATGTTCCTATGCTAAAATATGGGTCACTGTTTTACAACTTCGAGTTGTCTTAAGTAGATTCAAATCGCATTTGAAGATAAAAATGAGTTCTTAAAAACAGATGTTTTCTTACATCGCTTCAGAAGTGTCTCTAAAATTTGGAAAAGATCCAATAACTCAAGCTACAGTTGAGTGTTATGAATTAGAAAACTTTTTGTCTCGTCTTACTTTGTTCTTTTATTTTTTGCTCGTTATAATTTTCCAAAAAAATTCCCACATTGGTATCTAACACAAAGGATAACAATCTGCAAAAAAGGTTTACAATAAAATTATTTATCTTTCCAGTTAAGAGTTTTTTTCACTTTAATTTATTACGCTATCGAAATACTTAAATTTAGCCAAATAAGTTTTTACGTAAAGTTTTGCACCATGTTATTCAAATATGGTAAAAAAAAAGCAACATGATAATAAAAAAAAATTACGTAAAGGTAATTATTCGTTGTTTTTGTTGAGTTAGTCAACAGTCTACCTAAAATTTATATTAATGTTTTTTTTAATAATTGCAAATAAATGTTATGAAAGAAATGTACAATTTGTTATACGCAATTCAGGGTACAGAGTGCGGTGTACAATATATATCACACAAACTTTTCAGAATGGGTATCCTCGCTCCGTGTAAATGAAGAAAGTCCAAAGAACCATACCTCTTAAAGGCATAGTTTTCGAGAAAAATGCGAAAGAAACAAGTATGGCATCACATCGGTAGCACAAAACACAAGTTTTATTGAACCTCGTGAAAATTGAAATCTGGATGAGAAACAATATTTTTAAGTATAAAAACCTTTAAAACAAAAAAATTGAACCCCATAGGCTTATGAAAAGGAAGCAGTTTAAAAAGAGATGGACTGCAAAATGCGTCTAATATGCAAATGAATAGCAGCCATTCGACTTGCTTTAAAAGACGACAGCAGAAAACTATCGGCAATATTCGCATAGTTATAATGAATTCGACAAGTCAGTTTTGTGATATGTACTTTACTTGCGGTTAAATTGCAACGTATTACAAACTGCTAAGGAGTATGTGACATCATACTGTATCGTTTTCATTTGTCTCAAAAACTAATAATCGTTGAGGCATAGTTCTTTGGACACTTTGTATGTACTCATAGGGAGTATTCTCTTTATATAGAGTTCGTGTGTTGGAATCCGAAAACTCTGCAACATACTCTCAGTGTAACGCCTTTTAAAGTGTTTTAAAAATATTAATACGAGATATAATATTACATTTCTCTTATTATTAAAACTGAATTAAATAATATGTATGCATTACATGTATCTCAGAAATCTTCTACAGTTTTAATATGCTTATAAATGCTTCAGTTTACTTCCCGATACCGTAAAACATAACACCAAAAAATTTCTAAAATTAAATAGTATTTATTCTATTTAGAAACACCTTTTTACGACGTTTCCATATTCCACGTAAAGTTATTACGCTTAGAAAAACAAATAAAATAAGCCAATGGAAAGCAAATTCAAAAATTCCTATGTTAAAATAAAGGTCAATCTTTTGCTATTCTGTATTGTCTTAAATATATTCCAACTGCATTTTAACAGAAAAATGAGTTCTTAAAAAGATTTTTTTCTTTTTACTTTTCGCCTTAGAAAGTGTCTCTAAAATCTGGAAAAGGTCCAATAACTCAAGCTGTTGTTGAATGGTATCATTAGAGAACTTTTCTTTCATTTTGTTTTATTCATTTATTTTTCAACGTTATCATTTCCCCCAGAGGGTTTTACACATTTTTATCTAATAGTTTAACTTCCCAGGGAAGTTAAGAAAGTTTTTTAATTTATTAGGTTGTAAAAATAGTTATTTAAAAATTATTAATTTTTACCGCAAATGAAAAATGTTTTAAAATTATCCAAAATAAGTCGTCGAGAATAAAAAATAAAAATATTTATAGAAAGTTAAATAGTTTCAAGTTGTACTTTTCAACAAACTTCCGAAATTACACGTAAAAGCTAATTTTAAAAAGTGTAAATAATTATAATTAGAGGAGTGTATCTTCTACTAAAGGAAAATGCATTTTAAAGGTTAAGGTGTTCCTCGGTGTGATGGTTTCAAAAAATCGATTTTTTTTTTTTTTTTTTTTTTTTGCATAAATTGATTCCTTAACATGTCTAAAATACGATGGTAAAATAATTTTCTAAAATTCGAATTCGTTATAAAAATACAGCATTTAGAAGAAGCAGATGTCTGGAGCGTCGAGATAAGTGGTTTACACAGGTATAGAAGGAAATTTCTAGAGTCACTTATTTTGTCAAATAGGTAAGCTTGTTTTAGTCTCGATTTAATCTTGAGGAGTACAACAGCTACCACAAATTAATTCGAAATCAGTGATCAGTTCTAAGTTATTTATTTTCGCAATAAGTGGTAAAAAAGGAAGCACGTCTGGTGATGTTCTTCCTGGTCGTCATAAGAAACGAAGATTTAGTGGAAACCGTTATACTACCCAAAAAGATACGGAATATACATCAGCTCCTGCTAAGAGACTGAAAGATGGTATGGACCTGGAGGTTCCCATCGCTTCAAATTTCGCGTATTGTATTTTGGAGTTTGTGTCAGTATTTTCTGCCATTTCTAGTATTGTTATATGTAAGGAATGTAAAGGTGATGTGTCTTTCACGTAATCAGGTTTTCGAGGCTTAGGTTTTAAAATTGTTCAGTCTTGAAATCGTGAAAAACAAACAGTTATAAACTCGTGCCCAATGATTCAAAATGCACGTGAAATTAATCGCCGCTTTTTTGTGATGCGTTTACTAGGAATTGGTCATGAAGAAGTGAATCTTCTCTGCAGCCTCATAGATATATGTACGGGTATTGGAAATTCAACGTATCATGCGCTTTTAGAGAACATTCATATAGCTGCATCTTCAGTTTTTGATTCTGTGTTAACATTTGCTGCCACACAAAGAAAACTATGAACGAAGAAGCTGGAAAGCCACTTGATAAATTAACAGTTTCAGGTGATGGCACTTGTAAAAAACGTCGTAAATAAAAAATTAAATTTAAAAAAATCAAAAAACCCGACTGTGTAGAAAAGTGAACTAATTAATTATGTCTCATCAATGTGGAACTATTTTTTATATTACTTACCTATTTATTTTATTTACTTGTATTGATGACTTTTAAGTTGTGTTTAATTGTTAGTTCCTATCTATAAACATTGTTTTGATGAGGCCTATAGAACTATAGATGTCTATGAAGATTAGAGTTGCAGTAAAGCTAGAGATCTTACCTACATAACTTCCAGGTTGTGTAATATTTAAATGCAGCTTCTGACTGCAAAATAGTCAATGAAACATCGTCTTCATTTTGAAAGACCTATCCAATAATATGCCACACAATATCGTACGTAAAAAAATTTTTTCGTCTCTACCACCATTTAGTATCTTACGGCCGCCATTTTGAATTCATAAAAATAAAATCTAGCCTATAACCATCGGACGGTTAAGACGCATCGATAGAGACTTCATTCATTAAAATCCATCCAGCCTTTGAGATGTTACGAGGTATAAAGGAATCCACATACCCAGATACGCGTGAAACACATAACCCTTCTTGGCAGTCGGGTAAAAACGAGGCTTCTCCTCTCTATTTGACGTCTCCACGTTGATTGGAAAATATACCGGGAAAGTTTTAGATGCCATGGTTATGAGCAGTTTTTGCGCTGGGTGTAATATTTGGAAAATAAATAGAAAACGAATCTATTAGAGTATGAAATGTGGTATGAATCTCACGTAGATGAATGCAGCATAAATCATACTGGAAAACTCTTGTAAAATAGAAAAAAAGTGCTATCACACAAATGTTTACAAGGTCGATGGATATATGGTGTAAAATATCTTACGTACATTGGTGATGGTGACAGTAAAATTTTCAAGGGGATTTCAGATGCTAAGCCATACGGAGAAACATTAGTAACAAAAAAAAAAGAATGTGTGGGACAAGTAGAAACTAGTATGTTGTGGCCATCACAAAACTTTCTTCTGTATAAATCACGCCAATTAAAACATTTAAATAGTACAAGAAATTACATCCATTTAGCACCAATTCATATCAAAGTATAGCTGAATTTGAAGCTTGATGAAAATTCGTGCATTAGTTATTGAGATAGAGCTGTAGAGGAAATTCTGAAAAATGCATCATAACAGCGCCACATATTGAGCGATTTGCACCAAATCATAAACAGCACTAATTCATATCAAGGTATACCGGAATATGAAGTTTGTTGAAAATTCAAGCATTAGTTCTTGAGGTAGAGCTATTGCGGAAATCACAAAAAATGTAGCATAGCAGCGCCACCTGTAGAGCGATATACACCAAAATGTATAAAACGTCAATTCATGTGAAGGACTAACTGAATCAGAAGCTTGATGAAAATCCGTGCATTAGTTCTGGAGATCGAGCTATTGCGGAAATCACAAAAAATGCAGCATAGCAGCACCACCTGTTAAGCGATTTACACCAAAAAACGCAAAACGTCAATCCATGTGAAGGACTAACAGAATCTGAAGTTTGACGAAAATCCGTGCATTATTTCTTAAAATAGAGCTATTACGAAAGTCGTGTAAATGCTGCAAAATGCAGCATAGCAGCGCCATCTGTTCGGCGATTTACACCAAAACATTACCAACACCAATTCATATCAAGGATTAACTGAATCTGAAGTTTGATGAAAATCCATGCATTAGTTCTTGAGATAGAGCTATTGCAGAAATCTCGAAAAATGTAGTATAGCAGCGCCACCTGTTGGGCGATTTGCACCAAAAAGTAATCAGCACCAATTTATATTAGGGACTACTTGAATATAAATTTTTATTAAATTCCGTGCATTAGTTCTTGAGATAGAGCGCCCACAAAATTTGTGTCACATATAGACAGAAAGACATTTTGTAAAAACATGTTTTTCGGAATCTCTGACCTCTAAAACGTGTAAATCCGTCGAAAACCGGATGTCGAAATTTTTTACGAATCCAATACTTTCTTCCTTTAAAGATAGTAGAAAGTAAAAGGAATGGGACCATGACTCCGTAATGTAAATAAAGATAAAAATGATCAAGGAATCGATGGAAAAGGCGCAGGCAAACTGACTGACAAAATCATCAACGAAATGACGAAGTTGTACGGGTTAGCTATTCGGTGACAACCAGGTTCTATTGAAGACATGAAAAAAGAAATTTGGGCTACTTTCTATCATAAAAGTTCATCAGATGAAAATCCTCAGCATGAATATTATCCGGAACGCATTGATCTAGCAGGTGTTCTTATGACGTAAGGTGGAAGGATTACTCGAGTGACCTTATATAGAAAACCTAATTCGTGTCCCTGGTCGTAACGGGTAGGAAGGAATGGAGAAGTACCCCATTCTGCCCCGAAATGTTTTTAATTAACATGTTCTGACTGTGAATGTTTACATTGTGGGGAAATTTACTCAAAGTCAGTTGAAGTTTGGGTCGCTTGTTCCATGTGCAAAAACTGGGCACACAATTCCTGTGCGCAATTGATAGCAAAAATGATGAGACTGTCCTACGCGTAAGTCTTGTCAATGCTTAAAAAAAGGACACAATCAATGAAAACTGCAGTTAAACATTTATAGTCACTTAAAATTAAATAAATATAGAGCAAACTTATTTTTTTTTTCATTTCCACTAGTTTTAATTGTTCTTATTATTATTTGTACTTACTACGCCATTCCGCCCCATACCCGGGGCAGAACGGGGCAAATGACATGAGTTCTGTTTCTGAAAAAAAGATATTGTTCTTTTGCTTTCGTACAATATTATTACATTTTTGTAATTATTACATTACAATGTGTTCATACAAAATTTTGCAGCTCTTTTAATTAAACTTTTTATGTTTTTAAAACATATTTTTCAACTTTGTACTCCGTTCTGCCACGGCTTAGCCTAATATGTCTCGACTATTACCAGCCCACATGTTCAATAAAATGAATATTATACTTTTTTCAAATTATTATTTTTCTGCGCATCATAGACGGCCAAACCATCATTTTGACGTTTTGGGGATCCGTACTTAAAAAGTAAAAACGGAACCATTATAAGATCACTCCTTTGTCTGTCTGTCACAGCCATTTTACTCGTAAACTGTGGAACTTGGAAAGTTCAAATTAGGGCAAGTCATAATGACTAATGACCCACATATTTACAGATTATTAAACATTCACATATATGTTATATAGGAAAAATATAGAGGGGTTAATTATGTTACTTGAAAATAAAAATATTTTCTTTGTATTTCGTTTGAAAGATTTTGTAACACTGAACTCAAAAATACATTTCTTTTAATTTTAGATATTATATTTTCAGAGTTATCGTCGAAAATGTAGTGCAAAAGTATGTTTCCTCCCCTCCCACCCCCCTATTTCCGAATCTGCAGAAACTAAAATTATGAAAAAGTTAGAGGTTGTAGACAATAATTTAAACCATGCAGGAAAATTATAGCGATTACCAGATCAGGGTCGGCGAACATTTTAGCATCTGCGTGCCAATTTTTTTCCAAAATTATTTTAAATGATCACGGCGTTCCAACTAATTTAGTGGATCGAAGCAGCAAAATTAATTAAAATACTGATTTTAGGATTTAAAATATATAAGTAACATTTTGTAACATACTTAAGTATTTTACAAAATCCTACTTCTCTTGTTACGTCTTAGATGCCAAATAATTCAGATCAGCTTCGTATTCCAGGTTTTCCTTATGAGAATGCCAGCTGGATTGGAGACACATGGCAACAGGTTTCTACTTGAGCTTTTCATAATTTACATGCCTACACCCCCCCCCCCCCCAAAAAAAAAAAAAATAAATAAATAAAATAAAATAAAAATAATAAAAATAAAACTATGAGAAAAAATATGTATCAAAATGATTTCTTAAAAAAAAAAAAAAAAAAAAAAAAAAAAAAAAAAAAACTACCTACTATGGAGTTGAATTTGAAATTCCAACTTCCATTTCACCATCGGAGTTTTCGTTTATGGTCGTTATTTTCCGATAATCTCCTAAATCTCTCAATGTAATTTTTTGACTTAATATTGAGATAGATTGGGATTTATAAAGTTGCATTTCAGTTTATTCAATCTGTATGACAACGACAAGCAATCTAATCTAGAAAAACTCAGCAAGTCTAAATTCAAAATAGTGCATTTTCATTATATAAAACGATGGAGTGTAAAGCGTGGCAACTGACTTAAAAAAAAAAAAATTCTGACTGATTATTTATTTGTTATTTATTTATTTATTTTTATTTATTTATTTATTTATTTATTTATTTATTCTTTTTTTTTTTTTTTTTTTTTTGTAAAATTATTTAACTGCACCGTAACAACTTTCTAGAAGTACAGAGATTTTAAACAATATATATCAATTTAATAATTTTAACATCTGAATTTACAAAATGAAAACAATTTGCACATAAATTCTAAGATAAAGTCTATCAGGGAAAAATATTGCACATAAGTTAATAGAAGCTCCATTCTTAACAAATCAGCTGTTTAGCAGTAAACAATTATAATAGTTTTGCGTGTATTTTCTTCACAAAATTTGAAAAATTGACTGTATCAAAAGTTCCATTTTGTTAATTATCTTACTTTACACGGGAATACTGCAATATCTTAATTTAGAACATGAGTCTATGCCGTGCCGAAAATAAACTCCCGCCTGCCACCTATGGCACGCATGCCATGGGTTCGCCGTCCCTGCCCTAGGTCAAATAGTTTTTGAAGTAAGCGCATTTTTCTGCTACACACAAATTTCGATTTGCGGGCATTCAGCACAGGTGTTGAGGTGAGTTGGAAGTACCTGCCGTAGCAGAAGTATAAGGCTAATATCAGACGGACGTCTTTTTGCACGCTTTTTTACTTACGTATTATCCCTACACAATGCCGCTAGCATTGTGACATCTGACATTAGCCTAAAAGCATTATTGAAAATGATTTTCGAAAATAATCGTCTGTAATTAGCCGAGATATTAAATCTTAAAGACACGGACGGATTAGACACGCATAATGACAGAGGCGGCGTACTCTATGTACGATCGGATTTTAAATCCTAGATAACTACTTTTAATGATACATTTGTGTAATGCAATGCAAAGGAGCAGTATAAATGCAATAAACGTCAAATTGTTAAAAACAGACTAATTTAATTAAAATTAATCACATAAATACAATGGGATTCATGACAAGTTTGCGTTGAGTAGCTCTCTCAATACGCCTCCCGTGTCTTTAAAAGTTGATTAAAAACCTATCTGGAAAAACGCGGCACGGACCAAGACGGCGTTGCAACTTTGCGACCTCCTTTCAAAGCGCTTCGCACAATGCCAAGTTTAAACTTTGAACAAGAGTTTTGTTTTAGCTACACTGTAAAAAGAAAAGATTATTACTACGCTAAATTTAGTTATATGCAATGTCAAATGAAGTTTAAATATGCACTACTTTTACTGTCAGTACCGAATTAAGTTCAACATGAATAAATTAGGATAAGATTAAAACTTGCTAGGTGTGGCAATTCCAAAACTTTCTTCTATCACATACATGTTAATACCTCAAAATTCACTATTACAGTGCCAAAATTAAATGATAATCTATGCCCGTCATGACGATTCTAAAGATATGAAATTCCGTGCATTAGTTTTTGCGATATCGATTACTATCGATTTTAACAATCGTGCAAATCTTCGAAAATGCAGCATTGCAACGCCACCTGTTGGGTGATTTGCACCAAACCGTAATCAGCAACAACTTAATGTCTAACTGAATCTGAAGTTTGTTGAAAATCAGTGCATTACTTTTTGAGATAGAGGTATTGCGGAAATCATAAAAAAATCAACATAGGAGCGTCACCTGTTTGACGATTTACATGAAAACCTAAACAGCAACAATTTATATCAAGAACTAAGGGAATCTGAAGTTTGATGACAATTCGTGCTTTAGATCTTGAGATAGAGATATTGCAATAATCACGAATAATTCAGTGCAGCAGCGCCACATGTTGGAATATTTATGCGAAAAAGTAATCAACGCCAAATTATACCAAGGACTAATTGAATCTGAAGTTTTCTGAAAATCCGTGCATTAGTTTTTCAGAAAAAGCTATTGCAGAAATTGTAAAATTTGCAGCATAGAACCGCCAACTGCTGGGCGATATACACCAAACACTAATCAGCACCAATTTATATCAGGGACTACCTGAATATAAAATTTTAGTAAATTCCGTGCATTAGGGCTTGAGATAGAACGACCACAAAATTTGATTCACATGCAGACAGACACAGTCACAGACTCTCATTGTAATTTCATAAAAACATGTTTTTCTGGATCTCTGACCCGTAACACGTGTAAATCCGCCGATAACCGGAAGTCAAAAAATTTTACGAATCCAATACTTTCTTCTTGTAAAGGTAGAAGAAAGTAAAAAAAGTTATACAGAATAGCAATACTTGATACTATTTAGGTTTCATATCTCTTTGAACTTTTATGGTAAACCAATTCATACTTTTCTACTATATATAGCTATACGCAAAAATGTTTCAGAAATTCCAACATAGAGGAGAATGTAATAGGTAGTGTTTCATGCGAAATCTATCTAAAAACAACTTCAAGAAGTTTGTTCTGGCTTTAATTTGTAGCTGGCCCCCTAGGCAGATTTTATATATATCATTTAAAAGTAGACTTTATTCTCAATCGTTTGATACCAATAACTGTTCTCTACTAGAACTTGTAGACGACTTAGTAGGGGGTGTTAACTTTTTTTTTTTTTTTTTTTTTTTTTTTTTAACCACGACTGTATATTGTCTAGTCAAGTCTTACGGTAAAAAGCGCGTTAACCAATTTATGCCTAGTGTCCCATTTTTGAGACGCTTCGAATTTTAATAAATTTGTATACTTTTCTCCTTCTTTATAACATGAAAATTATATGAAATAATTATCGATAAATGTCTTTATCTGTTACCGAAAAATGAAAACTTAAAATGGATATTTATCTGCTTAAATGAAGGCTTTTTTCGGAGTTTATAGATTTGTCATTTTTCAAGATGGTGAAACGTAAAAAGTAAGATTACTTGTGTTTTTTCTATCAAGGATCCAAATAAATAAGTCATAATCTTAGCTTGTAGACTTTGAAATACGCATTTTTTTAAGTTGTGAAATTATATGTTCAAGCCTATTTTTTATGCATTTTTGTAACGTCTAAAATATAGGGCGATAGGCACGAATGGGCATATATTTTTATTAGCCATTTAGGTGAAAGTTATTTATGTAAAGTCTTTTACAAGATTATTATGAATCAGATTGTTTTTAACCCTCATATACGATTATTCTTAGTTTATTATTACTAATACTTATAATGTTATTAGTCTCTGTAAAGAAATAAATATATTTTTTAATAGTTCATAAAAATACTAATTATAGTACATAATATACAATTTAAAAGCTAAAAATATAGAATTTTTTTTAAATATAGACAAGATATATAATTATATATGTTATACTATAACAAATATTATGCATATTACGATATTTAGTAAGTTTGCATTTTATCAAATAAATACAAAAAAATTTAGCGTAATTTTTTTAGTATTTTTCCAGTTCATTTTGCAACATTTTAAAGTGATTTTTTAGACAAATTTGAGAAAACAAAAATTCAGGCACAAATGGGTTAAATCTTTTTGGGACACCCTGCATACACTATCAGGCGTATCCCAGTAGACGTCTATATATAGTTTTAATCTCCTAATGAATCCTACAGTAAAAGTAAGCTTTGAAAAATCGCATAATAAACTTTTGATAAATTTCTAAAATTATTTCATGTTGTATACAGAAAAATATCATGTTCTAAAATTGAATTTTACTTTTCCGCTTTCTATATTGCGAATATATCTATAAAGGGGGGTAAAAGAAAAGTAAACCGAAGGTAAAGATATTCCAGAATTTCTATGCTAAAATATAGGCCACTCTTTTGCAATTTCGGGTTCTTTTATGCGAATTCCAATCTCATTTGAAGCGTAAATTGAGTTCTTCAAAATGTGTGTTTTCTTTCATCGCCTTCGAAAGTGTCTCAGAAATTTGGAAAAAGCCCAATTACTCAAGCTGTTGTTGGGTGGTACGCATTAGAAAGCTTTTTACTTTTGTGTTCTTTCTTTTTGCATGTCTTTGTATTTATATCTTTTTTTAATAGATTATCATTTTTTAAAGCGTTTTCTCATTTATATAAAACACGAAAATCAACTTGTATACAAGATTAATCCTCTAATAGTTTGATTTTCAAGGAAAGTTGACAGGTTCCATTTAATTTATTATTCCTATAAAAATAGTTACTTTAACTAAATTAATTTTACTACAATATTTGGAGGAACAAAATTTGAAGCATGATCCAAATGTCAGAGCTATGGGTAGAAAACAAAAAAATATTTAAAGCAGGTTGGATATTTTTTAATTTGAACTTTTAAGCTGTCTAGTTAAAAACATGTATAATGATCACTTATAAACAGATTAAGTAAAATAATGCTATAAAAAGTGGTAAAATATCTTTATTAAGATTGACGATCGTTTCGTCGCACCAATGGCGATATTTTCAAAATCATTCACGATAGAAAATATTTTCACATAATTTAAAAACAATAAACATAGTAAATAATGTCACGAAACATGATGTCTCGTGTATCATCTTTGCATCATGTCTCGTGACATTGTTTACTATGTTTATTGTTTTTAAATTACGTGAAAATATTTTCTATCATGAATGATTTTGTGAAATGTCGCCGTTGGTGCGACGAAACGATCGCCAATCTTAATAAAAATATTTTATCACTTTTTATAGCGTTATTTTACTTAATTTGTCAATTTAAATTATACAATAAGATTATTAGGGACACAAAAGCTTAGAAAATTCATTTTTCCCTTTTTACTTAAAATATGCTGTAGAGCAGCGGTTCGTTATCTTTTTTTTTTTTTTTTTTTTTTTTTTTTACCCCTGAGCCTTTTTTGCTGTTTCTTTGTTTTCGAGTACCTGCGGATTCAAGTCTGAAATTACCGATGTTCTTTAGAATATCGTATACATCATCTGTAAACTGATAGAGATATATTAACTAAAAAATTGCAAAATATATCTTTTTATACAGTATTTTTAAACAGTATTCTTACAAGGAAGGTCTCCTTAAAGCGCATGCTCAAAACATTTTTTTAAGGCTAATGAAACTACGTACGTATAGACCGGGTGTGGCAGCACAGACAATCCCCTCATCGAGTTCACGACTGAAATTCCAGAATTAGTTAAAATTCGACTAGCATATCAAATCGCAATCGGTCTGCTAAGTCATATCTTGATGGAAAGCACCTGAAAATCCGATTTTAGCGGTTGACTCGTAGGTTTATCATTGTGTTTCCCGGCTCTCAGACCCCCATATTTTCATACATTTGGGTGCACAGGAAAACCCAATGGTAAACCTACGAGTCAACCGTTAAAATAGTGTTTACAGGTGTTTCCCACCAATAAATGACTTGGCAGACAGATTGCGTTCTAATATGGGAATCGAGTTTTAACTACTTCGGTAATTTCAGCCGTGAACTCGATGAGGTGATTGTCTGTGTTGCCGCCTCCCGCTCTAGTAGCTATTAAAAGATTATTCAAATTTATCTGTGGAATCCGAGTAGATAATCTGTAAAAATAAAATTAAATGTTTTCGGTATTTAGCGCAAAACCGAGCAGCTGGTTACCTTACCAAGAACAGTAAAAAGATTGCGATACTGAGTTAATTTTTCATGCTAAAGTTTTATTTACCATTTAAACAGTTTTACATCGTTATTACTAAATAAACTTCATAAAGTTTGTAAAATTGAAAAACTAGAGACGTCCAAAAGACATTTTTTTTTTTTTTACAAATGTAAGTTCGTGTAATTTGCAATTTAACATTAGAAAATTAACAATATTTATAAGACGTATGTAATTTTCTGTTTGTTGCAGATATGAAAAGCAACAGTTAGTCAATAATTCTTTATTTTTATGTTCTAATTTTTTTTCACATGTTTAAAATGGTCCATTCAACCACCTTAGTCAATATTTTTCAAACCGGAGTTAATGAGTCACAAAAGGTTAAAAGATAAATTTGAAATACTTTTAAAAACTTTAAAGTTCCTTGCGAAAGATACGCTTCCGGACTCAAGGTGATTCCGTATGTCGGATTGGCGAATTGTATAACGCCACATAGCAGTTTCATCATTTTAATATAATTCAGCTTGTTTCTCGTTGAAAAACTAGTATCCCAATCAAATGTTCCTCATTTAAAATTTCGAATTAAAAAAAATATGTCTGACATAGGATGGCGATATTTAAAGAATATGGCAGCCGAAAGTGTAAAGTTTGGAGAAAATTTTTTTCTGTTGATGCTATGACGCACCTCCTGTTGTTGCGAGCAGACAATGGAAAACATGGCGATACCGCTCATAGCCCTTTGCGCGTCTGCGTGTGGCATTTGCTATAGAGATGTTATCTCGCATTCTACATGAACATGATTTCCTCAGCGGGGGATATTTTCAGATGAGGCAATATTTTATGTCTCTAACAAAGTTAATGAGTACAACTGCCGAATTTGGGGCTCAGAAAATACGCATGCAGTACAGGGAGTGGAAAGCAACAGCCCAAAAGTTAATGCGTGGTGCGCATTAAAATAGCACACGTGGAAGTGAGCTGACTTTTTCTTTAAAACTTTGTGAGTACTGTTATCAATATTTACATTTGTCTCATGCTTTCTACATTTTTGTTAACTGTAGCAATGTCTCAAAATCAGGGATATTTGATTCGGACACCCTGTATAATGATGTTCATTGTTTTTGTTTTGATTATAACATCTGGATTTCCTGAAATGTAGCTCTGCAGTTGACCACCCAGAACCACAAAAAACTGTTATGCAAATCTAATAGTTAATGATCAGCTCAGTAAATATGTGTGTCTGATATTGTATAGGTAATTTAGTCATTTTGGATGCTGCTTTAAATCTGACACCTACTCTTTGTTGCCATCACTCGATGCGTGCCACGATAATGGCTCAAAGTTAAGTATTGCAAACAAGAAATATAAAAGTCGATTCTTTTTTTCAGATATATTTTTAAATGCACTTTATTGTGCTGTATTATTTTCTTTGAAAATAAAAGATTTTTTTAAATTAATTTTGACGATAATAATAATGTGGGATTACATCTTGCTTAAGGCGCCACAGCGCCACCTTACAAAGCGCCGCCAGGAGTGTTTGGAGATCGCAACTCTGCCATCTAAAGATACTCTAGCGATTGATGACAGCGGCAACATATGCGCGCTAAAGCTAAACTTCGGTGCGACAGACGCTCATTTGCGAGCAAGAATTGAAGTGAGCGGGGGAAAGAAAGAACATTAGAATATGTTTTGGCGGTCAATGAGGAGGTATGCTGAAGAATGTTGGAGAGTATAAAAAGTGAGATAGAGGTGTGCACGAAGACAAAATTAAGATGTATTAATAATTATGTAAATAGTATCTTCTTGTATATATCGTGTAAATAAGTATTCTTCAATACAATTATTTTTAAAGAGAAATTGTCTCTTATTTCTAGTATCAAAGTAGCATTTTTTGTGTCAGCAAAGAGATTCTTCCATAATAATAATAATAACAAAAGTTTGTAAGTATTCTCTTTATGAGACAAAATCTAATCTTTATGAAGGTGTTTCATAAAGTGAATAAAATTGAATAAAATTAAAACGATCAGTATAATCCACAGGTAATTCAAATTAAATCTTCATTACAAAATTAATTTGATGTATGATTTCCTAAACTTATAAATAAATTTTATAAAATAACTTTTATTTTTACAAATTTTAAAATTATTTTCAATTATGTTCAAAGAATAATATTTAATTTTAATTTATGTTGTTTCTAAAAATAACCAATCTTTCCAAATCACAAAAAATCTTTTTATATTAAAATTTTATGTGTATGAAAATATCATGTTTAGAAAAAGATCAAGAAACTTTGCAAAATTATAAAGGACTGTGGCATTTAGATGTAGTAAAGTACAGATTCCTTAGCTAAACTAAATCATACAAATTTCAGAGTTTCATTGTTTTGGAATAGCAATAATATTTTATTTCCTAATACTATATTTACTGTATGACAGCAGGTTATCCAAATTGTAAATATACAACTTTTCCAAAAATGTACCTTATTTTAAAATTTAAAATTGATCAAAGTTGGCAGTCTTGCTGATTAAAGGATCTTATTTAAATTCGCAGTAATTATTCCAAGACGAAGGCAATTTAATGTGTTCGGAGACAAGGCGAGAAAAGGAATTTAATTTATTTTCTCACTGCGTAAAATATTCTGGTGGAGAATGTTTGATATTTCACTCGCTTTATTCACCAAGACCCTTATTTCATAGAAATTACATTAAAATGTGAAATCAAAATCAAAATACGTAAAACACAGTTATAAAAATGAAAAAAAAATGGAAAACTTAGGAATGGGACACATTTGTTATATATATACATTATCGGGATTTTTTCTAAATAAGCTTTAACAGAAAATCATTTTATTTATTTTCTAAAATAGTTTTTTGTATGCTTGTGTTCAATGAATCTATACTAATGTATAAAATTGGTGTTTCAATCCATGATTTTCAGAAAAACACCTATTTCTATGTTCATTCAACAATTTCAAAGACATACGCTACGTGACACTAAAAATGCAACACCAAGAAGGAGCTGTCAGAAATTTATCCAAATTTCAGAGTAACGTCACCGAGTTATTCAAACGTTGTGAAATGCGCAGCTCTCCAGCGCACGTTGAATAAGATATAAGAGAAGGAACCTGCAGAATGAGCAATATTTATGCCATTACTTCTGCTAGGGAAATCATCGTAGAAATCTTGTTCTTGTCTCAAAGGACGCGTGTAATAATAGAGAATGCTATATCACCGTCAACGGAGGCAATTCCAGCTGACAGACGATTTTACGAGGGGCATGGTGATTGGACTAAAAAGGGCATGTTGGTCCATACAGCAAATCGCAGCTGAGACACACCTGGATTCGTCCACAGTGCACCGGCTGTGGCGAAGATGGTTGGAACGAGGAAATGTGGCAAGTTTGAGGGGTGCCGGCGCAGCCAGAGTGACGTCAGCACGCGTAGATCGACGCATCTGCCTACAAGCGGTGGCGCACCCGCAAGCCACTTCTACCTCCATTCTGTAGTATATTCAAAAGACCCTGGAAGATCCAATATCGACCAGAACCATTTCCCGTCGATTGTTTGCTAATGGCCCGCTATCATGGGGTGTCCGTTAAGAAGACTGTCATTGACCACACAGCATAGACACGAACGTCTGCATTGGTGCCGGGCTAAGGCGATATGGACGACGGAATGAAACAGGGTCGTGTTCTCAGATGAGTCACGATTCTTTTTCTCCAGTGATAGTCTCCGCGTACGAGTGTAGCGTCGACATGGAGACAGATCCGATCCGGCAGCAATTGTGTAATGCCCCACCGCGCGACAATGCGGCATCATGGTTTGAGACGCAATTGCGTACGATTCCACGTCACCTCTAGTTCATATTCAGGGCACTATATTGGCCCAACGAAACGTAGATGATGAGCTGCACCCGGTGGCACTCACCTACATTCAGGAGGTGTCCAATGCCTTTTATCTGCAGGATAATGACCGACCACACACTGACAGCATCAGCCAACGTGTGCTGCTTGGTGTACAGATGCTTCCTTGGCCAGCGTACTCTCCTGATCTCTCCCCAGTCGAACACATTTGGGATGTGACGATGATGCACGCCATTTACAGACCCTGCCACTTCCGTGTCTAGAAGACGAACTGTGGCAAATTGTTCACTGGGAATGACGAGCAATTCCTCTGGACGCCATCCGTACTCTCATTGACTCTGTGCCTAGTCATGTTGCTTCGTGTATCTCCGTCCTCGATGGTACTACATAAAATTGAGCCGACGCTGTTCTCGCTCTGTATTATGAATATCATTTCAAAATAACGATCTCTTATTGTTCGTTGCTGTATCCCTTTCTGTCTGTCGAGTTTCATCACTTTCTAGTCATCCCTTCTTTGTGTTGTACTTTCAATGGCACGTAGTGTATATTAAAAAATAGCATTAAAAAAGGTTTTGCCTGTATGCCTGTTTTCCCGGAATGCATAAGAAATACTAAACTTATCAGGAACAAATAGAGAATGTTTCTGTAAGCAAACTTCAGTTTGCCGCATTCCAATATCTTAAATAGCTTTGGGTAAACAGGAAAAATCCGGAAGAATCAACCCATCATCCAGTCTTTTATTGCACAAAACTCGAGAACAAATTGATCAATTTTAACCCCTTGGGGACGAGCGACACGTATACGTGCCGTATGAAGCTCTCAGAATCCTTGTTTTTGCTCTCCAGTAAAATTTTACTGTAAAATTTGCCTTATTTAATCAGCGCATTTTCTCGATTCAAGAAGACACAAATTTCTGTTTTTAAAAAACGGTGAAAAAAGATTAAAAATTTCGCAAAAGGCTCCCGTCCCGAAGACGTTAAGGAATATTACGCTCATTTAAAGATCAAATTATAAGATATTTATGATATATCAGCTGTATCTAAAATAGTTTTTGAGAAAACAGTGAAAAACCTGGAGAATCAATCAATTAACCGACTTTTCAGTACACAAAAACACGGAAATAAATGAATCCATTTTAAGTTGTCTTACGGTGATTAAATGTAAAAAAAAAACAGACTAAAAAACGGAGATTCTACTGGCAGTCTAGACGCCAGTACTATTTCCGTATTTTTACGGAAATTTTTACCCATAAATTACAGAAAATTTTCCATTTTTAATCAGAAAAACGGACTTTTTTCTGTAATTTATGGGGAAATTTTTCCGTAAAAATACGGAAATAGTACTGGCGTCTAGATTGCCAGTAAAATCTCCGTTTTTTAGTCCGTTTTTTTTTTTTTTTTTTTTTTTTTTTTTTTTTTTTTTTTTTTTTTTACAGTGTACCTATGGATCATAAATGAAAATAATTTCAGTTTTAACTTATGATTTGAGGATTTTTATTTATTTTGTGCGGATTGGTGCGTTTTTCACAAAAAAAAAATCGAAAGATCTTTTAAAATGCAAATTCAACACAATGGGTTGCTATGCATATACTTAAGAATATAAGTAAGCCTTTTATGAGAACTGCAGCAATAATTCGCTATTACTTTTCAAAGTAAAACAGAAATTTCTAATACATTAGACATTTGTACCTTTATACCAATTTTTAAGCAGTGGTATATTTGAAGTGCTTGATGGAAGACAAGAAAAAACAGGCCTTGATAATGTAAAATCTCAAATGTTCACCATACATAACTGACCAAATTTGTACATGCTCTAAAATATGTAAAGAATCGAAAGTTTTATACAATTCTAAGTATTAATAAACATCATAAAATTTGTACTTATAATCCAAAGGTTCTTGTTCATACTTATTTTTAAAAAGAACTACTTTTAAAAAAGTAAGAAATAAGGAAAATTCTTACAATTCTTTATAATCATAATTATAATAACAAGTTTGAAATTGCTCGTCAAACGTGACAAATGAGGTGCGTTCGTACTATAACTAGTTTTATAAATATTTTTTGCCCCGCACATTGTACTGAATGTGCACTCCATAAGTGCATATCAATTTCATGCTGTTCAAAGGGCTGTAACATCATTAAAATGCTCTTGAAATAATTTTTTCCCATTGGCCGTATTATAACGGAAAAATTTTGACTGTCCCTGTCATTAAACTATGCATCCGATTTTCATAAAATTTGAAATGACTCGATAAAATTTTGCAACAATTATATATTTAAAATTTCAGATCATTCGGTTGGGTAGTTTTTGCTCTGTTATATGCAGACAGACGGACGAACGGACAGATAGACGGACCGAACGACAACTATAGGAACTACGTATTTATATAATTACGAACGCACCTAATCAGGCATATAATCGGTAACTTCGAAGTAGAGCTTTGAATAGGTACAATTTTAATAAGAAATAGAACCATATTTATTTTGGAGGCACTGCTTCATACGATTCGACATGTTTGATACAAGTTTTGATAACGGGTTTAGCTTCCCACAGATTGTAGAAAAACTTCATTAAGAACGCAGTGAATAATTATTGCGATTTACAACTAACAGTTTACTATTGCACTCCATCCACTTTTTTTCAATGTTTATATCTTGTGACGAAGGTGCACAATAGGATAGGACATTTTTATCATCGAAGAATATTTTCATAGATTGTGAAGTATGGAACGATGCATTGTATTCTTAGAAAATAAATTTATAATCTCCTAAAAGTAACCATATACCAAAATTCACGTTTCTAAAAAAGAGGTGCACGCTTTTAAGTTCAATTTCATACAATAACTTCATAAGTCTTAACTTGAGGTAACAGAACACACCAAATTATGACAGACCCTCCTTTGTTTTCACGGCTCCCATGCAACGTATGCATTCCTTCAAAAATCATGCCAGTATTAACGTATAATTCCAGACGGATAAAAGGCGGTTAAATCTGGATTAGCCATAATTTATACATTAGTATTGGTAAGAGGAATAGAAACGTTGCTTTTACTCATCAAAATAAATTAGGAATAGTCACGTTTTTGTGTGTTGTGTCAGCTCAAGATAAAACTAACTTTATTATTTTACTAAAGAATATGAACTCAGAAGTGTACACCTGTATTTTAGGACCACAACCTTTGGCATAGGGTGGGTTCTAGGGGAAAACAAAGACGTTTCCAACACGATATTGCATCGTGCCATACTTAAAAATATATAATTTCAGGCGGATGAAAAAAAGGTTCAATCTTGATTGGTCTAACGTTATACATGATTTCTGGCACAATTTGTGGTGGAATGGATACATTGCATGGAACCATCAAGCATTAGGAGGGTCAGATATGGTTCGTGATATTGTTTGAGGTCAAAGTTAGACTAACTCATTATTTTTGTTGTTGTTGTTGTTGTTAGATAAAGAACTCAAAAGTGTGCACAGGTATTTTAGAATCTCAAATTTGTAGCAAGTGATTGCTTTCAAAAGGTGAAAAATTCATTTTCCTACAAGGTATTCTTTGTGCCATATCTGAAAAGGTACGAAAAGTTGTTCAATGATAACAATATTCCATTGTTTCAATGCCCACTCTACCGCACGATATAAACATTATAAGAAATGGAGTGCAATAATGAAAATTTTTCATGTAAATGGCAAGTAATATCCATGTTTTGAGGACCTATAGAAAACTATTTACAATCCTGGTGCGTCTATATCCTCATCAAAATCATCAAAACTGCTAACAAGCATCTCGAATCGTATGACTGAGTTACTTCAAAGAAGGGCGATTATATTTCTAATTAGAGTTGCATCTATGAGAACTTATAATTTGTGTGCTTATAGTTATGAATATGACAACTAAAAATTGTAACATTACATATTTTTTAAATATATGTATTTTTTAAAACATTTTGAATACGTTATATAATACTCATTATAAATTTATACATTTAGGCATTAGGCATTAGAATGTTTAATGCCTTTATAATTTTGACCAGGGGTGTAAAAAGATACATTTGTCTAGATAAATTATTATTATAATCTTATTATTATAGTATTAAATAATTATTATATTACTATTATAGTTTATAATCTACTCTTATTGTGTTAAGAAATGGTTCATTGGACACATTTTAGGAATAGCCGAACTTATCCTCTGCTAAAATAAACGAAACTTTTATCACTGAGTGAAAAAATATTGAGGATTTCATGGATTATTAAGTTAACATATTTATTATGTCACTGTGGTTCATTTATCCAGGCGTAATGCTAGACTGATTATCTCTCATGAGTTTTGCTGATGACGAAGGTTTTTCTCACTATTGCTGGATCGAAGCCAAATTCCTTTTCACCATTGTTTCTTACTTCTCTTTTCTGGTTCACTATATTTCACAGCTACTAGGATGTGTAGTATAATCGGAAACAATAGAATACCTGCTGCTCGATTTGTAGTTCTTAATTCAATATAATACAAGCGTTGTTTGATCATTTGTGTCGATATTTCTTCATTTACGCTAATCGTCCATGCCTTCTACGTCGAAACGTTCGTAGTATCATGCAGTTAGAATGAGACTTAAAATAATTTCTGAAGTTTATATACGTTTAAAAACTCCCAAATGTCTCTTTATTCAAGCAATAATCTCAATATTTGGCTATTTCCGTATATCAACTACATTTAACACTCCATTAAATTAGCTATCCTCAGTGTTTTTTCTTCTTCGTGATTCAATTGAAGGTTATAGATTGAAGTTCTCCTAATATAAATTGTTTATTCTTGATGTTTTTCTTTCATTTAATTATATGTTTTTTTTTCCAAATCCTATTGCGATTGAAATAATGAATCATAATTACTTTTTATTTCAACAGTAACAAAAAAAGAAATCAGTTAGAAGCTAATCATTGAAATTTCCTTTTTCACTATAAATTGAACTAACTAAATATTCACAATATTACAAACTTGGGACTTTAGGATCTTCTATTAATTATGTTTCACCTTCGTTTCAAAATACTCAAATCAGCTAACTACTAACACGATAATATAATAATTCATACTTAAACTAATTAATTAATCGATTTTAATGATATAAAGAAAAATAAAAATATAGTTGATGATTCCTTTTTTAACTTAAAGTTTTTATGTTATTGATACTCTACTGCTTTGGTACCTGGAGTATTAATATTGCAAATGTACTCTGCAAAACAAACACCAATACCAGTCATGACACAAATGAGCAGTTACAACCTTGTATTTAATTATCCTCATTTCTTATGTGGTATTGTTTCAGTATCTGGTGAATCGGTCTTCCTCCCTAGGCGTTAAAAATTTTAAGAAACGCTTCAGAAAATGTAGCATAACTTCTTAAAACTTCAGAATTATACACGATTCCGAAAACCTTTCTCTTATCTTCAAAACCCATAAAAGAAAAACCAATCATAATCGAAACATCGGTACTGTGTCTGTGATATAAAATTAATTTTGTTATCGGTATTTTTAGAAGCATTAATATGTAGTTTTTTACAATGTATAGTAATTTTTAAAACATATAAGTTAATCTAATTGTTTACTATAATAAACAAAAAGCAAAATATTTTGTTTAAGTAAATACTCACTTAATGTCACATGTCTCGACTGTTAATAATTATTTTTTTTTAATTCAAGTTATTCAATCTAATGACATTTTGTTATTAAATTACACTATATAATAGAATTTACTAATCTGATTCATGGCGTAATTTAAAAATTATTTCTCTTTATCTCGCTTTTACATATTATTATAAAATTCTTACCTGATCTTATTGATTAATTAATTACTTTGCTTAACTTCAGAAATAAATTGAAAAATGTAAATTTTAATGAGGCAATTAATAATGATACCTTTTTAGCGTCTTTAAATAGCTATTGCATTCGCCTTAATCTCTTTAATTAAAAATAAATCAAATATTCAAAAGATGATCAATAAAGTTGATTTTGTTTATTATGAAAAATAATTACTTTTAGGAGAATGGGCCAAAAGTAACGAATGAAAGAAAAGCTACAAACATTCCCTATACATTAACTCCTTCAATATAACGCTCGAGGTTACATTTAATTACATACATTTAATTACATTTAATTACATTTAATTGATTACATTTAATTAATTAATTACATTTCTCAGTTACATTTAAATTAATTCTATACCGTAAATTTTATTGAAAGAACTGGAATCTATTGTATTAAAATGTCTATGTCTGTTTGTATTTCACAGCTTTTCTCCTAGAATATAGAACCTTAGATGCCAAAATTCACATCAGTTATCCGCATGAATCCGAGGACGTTATATAAGGTCACAGAATTTTAAAGTTTTAATTAGTTTCCGAGATATTATTTTTCTTTATATTTTTGAGTGGGCTCAGATATATAATCAATGGATATATATCAGATATATATTTTCAAAATATCAAGATGTTTTATATTTTAGATATTTTCATCTATTTAATATTTATTTTCAAAATATCATTATGCATCGTAATTTTGACGTTTCAGTCGAAGCAAGTGTAAGTGAATTTTTCAGTTGTTTTTGAGTGTGTCGTTCTGTAGACAAAGCTGGATTTTTAAATGTAGAATCAGTTACTATATTGGTACTAGGGGGCTCTGCCCCCTACAAGCTACGCTCGCCAACCCCCCGTTCAGACACCGCATAATCTAAAAACACGCTAATCTGATCCGTTTAAAAAATATTAGAGAAGATTGAATTATACTGAAAAAGCTGTGCAGATCTCCCTGTAAACGTCTTTCCATTCAATTCCCTTTGATTGCAAAAATTTAAGGCCGAATCAGTTGCTGTTAAGACATATCCAATGGTTGTTTTCGTGTTTGATTAAAGAGGATCAGTTAAACATTTGAAAAGAAGCTAAAATAAAATGAATTAAGTGTACAGAGTCTTTGTCTCCCGGAATTTTAAAACAATTTCTATAACAATAGCCTAAGTCATGTGACTACAATCATCAGTTCCGGGCGGACCACTTCGCTTTTTATATTCCAGGTGTCATTTTGGTACTTTAATGCTTACCAGGTACAGGTGATAAGTCGCCAAATATTATTCTATTGCCATCATTTCATCTATATTATAATAGTCCAAGTCATGTAACTGCCATAAATAAATACGGTCTGATCCCTTCGTTTTTCATATGAAAGATTGGCCCAGATATCATATGCGGCCCCATATTGCCGCGATTTTTTTCCGAAGCCAATTTGGGAAAAACATCAACAGCATAAACAACAAAATCCGGCTTACCATATGAAGCAAAATAACGATACTTTGGCGCCAGTTAAGTACCCGTTGAGTATATGAAATTGACGTTAGGAAAAAATCACGCCAATATGGGGCTGTATATGACATCTGTGCCGAAAGTTTTCGATTTTGATTAAAAAATCAATTTTTTTTTCGAATAAAACTACATAAAAGTTGGCATGGTCGCAAAGAATTCTTGGTACTGTTACGGTAGCCAGGTGCAAACATCGACAATAGCTTTTTTTTAACTCGCCATTTAGGATTTTTTTTTTTTCGAGTGGTAAATTAAAACAGTGCTTTGAAGTTGAAATTAAATGTCATGATTTGTTGCATTATTTCATATTTGGCAGATGTCATATAAGCACCGGGTTTGGCGTGATTTTTTTACGAAAATTTGGCGAAAACCTCGTTTTTGAATACCAGTTACATATGTATTTTTGGTACTACTTAGTTATACCGTCGACCAAAAATCTATCACTGAACTATAAGATTAAATGCCAATTATGGTTGATCGTAAATGTCACATTCACTTAGTTTTAAGCAAGTTATACGTGTTTACGTCAGCAAGTGATTTTTATTTCAACGTTTTATTTGTATAGTTATTAATGTTATACTATTTTATGTGTTCTTTCGTTATTTAAAATAAAAATTATGTCAATTTGTATAATTTGGCGAGTGGTATGGCGATTTATATAATTTGACGAAATTGGTCGACGGAATAACTAAGTAGTACCGTATTTTTTAATTATTTTCTATTATTTTTAAAAGAAAATAACCAAAAAAATAATTAACTACAGAACAAAACAATTTATGTAATTTAAAAAAGGAAATAAATGTAAATAAACATTTATTATAAAATAAACAACAATAGCCGGGTTACCATGTCAATCAAAGTAATGCCATTTTGGCGCCAATTAGGTACCCCGGTGCGTATATGACACCTGTGCCTAATTATTTTTTCATTTTGTTAAAAAAAGGGGGGGAAAGAAGTGAAAGCCATCAATTTTAAATGCTTCAGTTTTAAATGAAAGTTTTGTATTCTAAATAAATCGAATGAAAGGATTATATTTTAAATGAAATTAATGAAATATAAACAATTGCGACAGGAAAAATATTTGGCGATTTATCACCTGCGTCCCACTAACATAAAAATATCGAGTTCTTGATTTCTCTACCAGAATCTTTCGATTTGGCGAAATATTGTTCAAGTAAATTGAATTATGAATAAAAGTAACACTATACATTTCTTAGCATACATTTAAGTGAGGCCAAACTGGTCGCCAAATTAGTTTAAAATAATAACCTTTTCTAAAGTAGGAAAAAAAATATCTGTTATGATTAAAATTTGAGTTGCCATCATTAGAGAAAAGTATTTGAAATTAGAAAAAAAAATTAATATCTCGAAAACTAAGTCGAATTTAGAAATTCTAATTCCAGTGTTGAAATCTGCTGATCAATACGGAATTTTGGTGTTAATTTTGTTGCAATGTATTCCATATTTTCTGAGAAATCGCCGTAAAACATAATCAGTTGTTTAATCAGTCGTTTTATAGAATTGTTTCATAAATTCGTTTCGATTCAGTCGTTTCATAACATGCGTTTCATAAATTCGCTTCATTAGGATTTTATATATATAGGGTAGAAATAACAGATTGTGGCATATTATTAAACTGAGAAAAACCACTGAAAGATAAATTAGCTAATTTAGATAAACCGTTATTTACAGCTTCATTAGAAAATAATCTCTCTGGTTTTGGTTTAGTTCAGTTTAAGCTATACATGTTATGTTACAAAAAACACGTTGTGTACTCACAACATCTTAGGTACTAAAAAAGCATACAAGTTTATATTCATGTTCACATTTTTCAATAAAAAAAACTATGTTCCATTCAATGCTCGCTGACCCGCCCTGCGCTGCCCGTGCCTATTATAATAATCTTAAACAATACTCAAGTTTGTACGATTTTATATCTTCGGAAATTCTTTCAATTAAACCTAATTTAGGAGGCCCCACTGCTTTCGGCAACATTGAGTGTTTCAAATGAACTTAATTTCGTGATCTCCAATGCCTTCGGCAGCGTCTAGTGTGTCCCCAACAAAACTCTTTCTGAAGGGATCTGTGATCTGGATTCCTGATGTCGATTCTGCACAGTACAGTGTATACAGGGAGTGTTCTGCATGCGCCGGAGACAATCGAAAACCATGTTGAATGCGCTAAACCCCGTAGTAATCGGGCCTATAGAACCCGAGATAAGAATCGTCCCCTGGTGGTGGACGGTTGAACTAAAATCTGTAAAACAATTGTAAACTAAGTTGAATAAACCAATTTCTGTTGAAATCGGACCCTTATAACCCGAGAAAGAATACGCAGTCAATGTTGGAAAATGGTGGTAACAGAAGTCTAAGGTAAACTTTCATCATATAGAAAAGTACTAAATCGTAATCTAAGTTGAATGAGCGAATTCCCATTGAAATGGTCCCCATAGAACCCGAGAAAAGAATGCACAGTTAATGCTCTAAAATGTTGGTAAGTAAAATCTACAATCTCAGAAATACTTTCTTCAATTCACGGAAATTGTCCTGGCAGCAGTGCTACCAGGATTTTTCAGTTAATAGACAAATATCCGTTTCTTTTTTTCTCTGTTACAGAAGGTAAGATATACGTCAATGGAAGAAAATGGGGATAAAGTAAAAGTTGCTGACCGTTGGATCGAACGAGCTACCTTCGTGTTATGAGGCCAATACTCTAACCAGTTGTGCAGTAGTGAAACAGTTTCAAGTAAAAATGTTTGCCTCAGTTGGGTATGGTCAGAGTTGAGCAGTATCGAAAATACATGTATTTGAAGTACATTTTGAAAATGCATTTGTAATTTGTATTTTGTATTTTAAGGTGACATCACAAAAGTATTTTGATAATGTATTTTCTAATGCTTTTTCCAAGTATTTTGTATTTTGAAAATACTCAAAATACATTTCTCCAGATTTCAAGCTACTGTCTTTAAACCGCAAATCTGCGGTTTTAAACTTGGATACACTTGCCTGTCTGATTTAAATAATCTCCGAATTCGTGTCTGGAAATTAATATGAACAAGTTGTTTAATTTTGGTACGATAATAATGAATTAGATGTTTAGCTTCTGCAGAAGCATTTCTGCTGAATAGTTGTTATAAAGTCAGTTTTCATTATTTATAATGTTCTATGGGAATTGTAAAAAATTGTTGTGTGACAGACAGGAAGGGTTATTCATGGTTTTGCTGACTATTTAAAATGTATTGCGGTTAGTAACTTCAAAGGCTCGTGAAAAGATGGATAATTCTGCTAAAGCTTCCAATGAACATTTATCATGAGGATTAAATGTGATATTACACAATGTTCCATGTCAGGCGGGAAATAGTTCAAAATAATATTTCTTGATGATATAATAAAAACTTCAAGCAAAATGCCAGTTATATAAATCACGGTATTCGGTTATAAATTAAACTTTTGACGAATAAAACAACCCATAAAAAGGTTAAGATTTTAGTCTTATATATCGATTTTAATATTATTTTTCCTAACTTCCTATCGGAGGTTCTGTTATGATTTGTCATACATTTGATATCCGTTTAAATATATGTGAACTTTAATATAAAAGTATTTTAATTTATCGATTTAGTACGCAAATGGTCATGAACTGTTTTTACCAGTGAGCACATTAAATGTTGGGTATTCGGTTAGGACTTGTCCTTATTAAAGTTAAACGTTTGTATCGTAACTTGAAATGTGAAAATGTTTTGAAATGCAATCTTTTATTTTACATATGGGAATCCGACCACGCCTTCGCAGATTACTTCCCAAGTAAAGGTGAAAGTCATATTTAATTGAAAAATTTAATAGATTTTCTTATGTTTAACATATTATTTTAGAATGCCCTCCTAATAACACTAAAAAGCCTTTTTATGCAAAAAATATCAATAATGTATCCAAATAAAGATTTAAATTTATTAAAAACAGTATACTTTCGTATTAGGCGCATCCTAAGGATTAATGGCCAAATAAATCTCTAGAGATTTCATTAATTAAAGCAGCCTTTTTTAGGCGGATTATTTCAGTGTTAGTTCGATTATATATCTATTAAACTTGTGTTTTAATTACTTATTTGTTTTTGGTGAAGTTTAAACTTCATACGCGAATAGTATCCGGAAATAGATCCTGAACTATTTTCATTGTTTTAAGTGCAAATGTGTTAATCTTCTATAATCGGGCTGCATGCTATAGAGGCAGATTTGAAAAAGAAAATCATGCTTGAAAATTATTTTAGAAACCATTAAAAAAAATCAGTAAATTATACTTTTCAAACAAGTTGCATTTGAAAGTACCTTTTTTCCTGCATTCGACAGTAAAATTTGAAATTGTCCGGGATTTAGAAGTTTATTACTCAAATTTATTACTCAAGTCGTTACAATCGTCAATATAACGTCAGCGTTTCTCACGGACACGTTTTACCTTTATAACATAGACCAGTAGATTCAACCCGGGTTACTCGGGTTGAATAAGATATTAGTAAGGGAGGTTCTTATAATTATTATAAAGCACAAAGGTTAAATATTCCCGATATACTGACCATTGTACAGAACATAGGTAAAAATCCTTCTTAACAAGTCTTTGAAATTTGGCACAGTCTTAGGTATGGTCTTAAGATTTAAGGAAATCATCGCAAACAACTTGTGCGCGCCCCCTGGTGGCCTGTTTGCTAGAAATCTAATACGGCCGCAATCTGTATTGGTATTTTTAATAGATGGTCTTCTATTAGACACAAAACCTTAACTAATACCACTTTTTATAGGTTCTAGAATACGAGGAATGCATTTCTAAAGTCTAATTTATGTTTCGAAATCAATTTCAAGGTTATAACGTATTTGATTAGTAAAATTCAAGGTAAAAAAACCCTTTTTTTATTAATTCGATGTAATTTATTAATTACAAAATATAAAGAAACATGAATGGTTGACACAAATTTGATAGAATTTGACATATGTTACAGCTTTACAAAATGATATATACCTGTTTCTTCATGTATTATGTGAGTTTTTTGTACAACCTTCTTAACACTAGCAAAATGGGGTGAAGTGAATCCCGGCTCGATGACATTTGCATCTGCCTGTGCATGAGATCAAACAACCACAATTCAGTAGCAATGAACATCCATGACTTGCATCTGGAAGATCAGCCCAGTTGGGTACCCATACATTGGTTCTATCATTCCATTCCCAACCCCATTTACTATAATCAGGCTATCAACTTTCCCACGCATTCTTGCGAGGCCATCTCGACATGTAGCAAACTCGTATAGCATACCAGCTTGGATTCACTACCCTCATCTGTATGCAGTGTATATGTCTGACACTTTTTCTGCAGGGCTTACAGATGGCAGTCTCCCACAAGCACTGGAATTTGGCCGGGATTAACAAATTTTGTTGACTTGATAGCAATATGAATGAAGTGTTTCTGAATGGCCATCGTGACGGACTTCTCGTATAATATAGGAAACACTCCAACAGTTGATCTTGGTTTAACTTCTTTTGAATTTTGTCATGTCACTGGAGTCTTTTGCATCTGCCCATCACTGTCTTTGACAACCATGTTCACTTTCTGTAACCAATGTAGTTCTGCCACCCATAATTCGTCATTCTTCTCAATACCTGATATGGTCGATGCATCATTAATACCCGAAATGATGATGTTTCCTGTCTATTCATGAATAAAAAGGAGCAATGATATAACTGCCAGGTAGCTTAACAATGCAAGATTCAGGAACGTCGAGATTTAGTGGTGTAGGGGCCTCACCAATGTTATCATGGGTGAGATGACTGGTCAGAGACATGGCAGTTCCATGATGTTCGTAACGACCCGACTCATCAATGTTGTCTACCGCAGTTGTCACAAACATTTTTCTCTTGATGTTTGTAGGTACAATGACTCCATCATCTAGCCACTGCTTAGAGACAGCTTGTGCAAGCTGCTTCCTAATTTCCATAACAAGATCATATGAAACTGAAATGCCCAGAGAAAGTAATGTTCAGATATTTTCTTTTTGCCTGTCTTTGGAATGAATCTTCAATCCCAAGTACAGAGGAATCATTTTTTATCTGTCCTTTTGTTGATACAGAGTGACAGCTTGACTGGATTGTTTCGCTGAGTTGCTACAAATCAGCTCAGAAATAGTGCACGCCACTTTGATTCTAGCACTTATGTTTATCCTGGTCATCATCTATAATAGTTTCTGCTATGGTGCTTGCCCCTTGGAGCATAACATCTATCAGGGTCAAAAGAGGCTTTGGGACAGGTCCATTTAGACAACTTGAACTAAATGAACCATTGAAAGGCATTTGTTGTAAAATCATGTATTTCCTCAATAAAACAGCAACGTCAATAATTTTATCAGATTCATCTTCTGTAACTTGTGTGCCAGCGGTTTCTGCAAAAGTTACATCGATTGTTTTCTTATGGAAAATATAAACCTCTTTTCCATCCATAAACGAGTGCCAGTCTGATCCTAGTTTCTTTAACAAGTGTTCCTTGAACCTGGTATAGTGGACTTGTGCACCAAACCAATCATCTGACTCGGTTTCAAGACGACTTTCATACCATTTTTTCATTTGTGATACCTTCTGAGGAGAGTTGTTATATTTAACTAAAGCTAAGAGCTGCGCAATTATTAACGGATCGTAAGTTTGCTGATAGAAAGTGCTTTTTAAAGAGTTCCTGTCAGTACGGGCTTCAGTTTTAAGCTTGGTATAGCACGATGCGTGATAATGAATATCCGCTGCATGGGTATCTTCAGCATTGCTTGCAGTATTCAATCGTGCATCCACTACCCAATTCTGAGATTGCAGCGACCGGTCGCTGCGAATGGTCGCGACCATTCGGAGAAATTTTTGCCGCAGTTAGCACTACTGACACAATATATTTGTTTATCAGATTTCCCTTCTTACTTCTCACAGTAGACTCACTGGGTTTTTTTTTAGCATCGAGGGTTGCTTTATAATTCAATCGCATTTCTTTGGGACTCGCTGTTGCAGCCGAATCCATTTCTCTCTTCTTAAGTTGTCGTTGAAGCATACAAGAGGCGAAAACGCGCCCGGCATCCATTACGGTATATTGCCTTATTTGTCTTCATTGTGTTCGCAATCCCAGAACCATAATCTAAATACTCCATAATCACGTCAAGAGGCACGGGCACCTCATTATCAACGAAGTTTTTCAAATTTGCTTCTAGTGCATCATGTGCTTTGTGATGACACTCTTTCTTATATGGAGATCGTAAGTCTTTTTGAATATCTTACTGGCACGAGCAACACAAATTCCAATTTGCCATTTTTCTCTTTTTTCCTAAATTCATGTTTATATTTGTGTTGATATGAAGAAATACACTGTAGTTTTTCTGAAGTCACTATTCAGAGTGTACAGAAACTATAAACCAGAAAAAAACACTGTTATACAGGGTGATTCAAAAAAGATGGGAAAATTTTTAAGAGGTGATAGTACACACCCAAACAAACATTTTGTATCAAAGAATGCATGGTCGAAAACTAAACGTAAAAAAGTTAGAGCGCGCCAAAAGTTATGTTCTTATACGAGGCAAAAACACACAATGAACGGTTAAGTTACGAAAACAAATTTAATGGCATTTGATTACAATAAGCGCTCAAAACATTGACCGGCAGCTGTTATGCACATAGTACAACGGCGAATAACAGATTGGCGAATTTTCTGAAACACACCAGGCATATCACGAACTTCCCCTACAGCAGCCGAAAGCTTGGCGATAAGTTCTTCTGAGGATTCAATGGGAATCTTATACACAAGAGCCTTTAGCTGTCCCCACAAAAAAAAATCGAGACATGAAAGATCTGGCGAGCGCGGTGGTGCCTGGTGTGTTTCAGGAAATTCGCCAATCTGTTTTTCGCCGTTGTACTGCGTGCATAACAGCTGCCGGTCAATGTTTTGAGCACTTATTGTAATCAAATGCCATTAAATTTGTTTTCGTAACTTAACTTAATCGTTTATTGTGTGCTTTTGTCTCGTATAAGAACATAACTTTTGGCGCCCTCCAACTTTTTTACGTTTAGTTTTCGACCATGCATTCTTTGATACAAAATGTTTGTTTGGGTGTGTACTATCACCTCTTAAAATTTTTCCCATCTTTTTTGAATCACCCTTTATATTATACTGCTGTTATGGTATTATATTACTCTATTATTATATATTATTAAATTATTGTAAAGATCATATTCCATATTGGCATTATATTATTCGTGTATTATTCATATATTTCAAGATTTTGTGTCGAATAGAAGCCCATCTATTAAAAAATACCAATACAAATGGCAGCCATCTTGAATTTCTCACAAACAGGCCACCAGAGGGCGCGCACAAGTTGCTTGCGATGGTTTCCTAAAACCTTAAGGCCATATCTAATACTATACCAAATTTCAAAGACTTAGTACAAAGTGCACGATTCTTCAGAATTTTCAATAATTCCAACCCAGCTATAATATATTTTCTCAAGTTTCCTATCAACACCAAACAGTTTTTTGCGTTTTGATACTTTCTATTTAGTTGCATACCAGCAGTTAATCACGAAAGATTTCATTATTTGTAGATTTTTTTGAATTTTGAATGTTTCAGTATTTAAGCTCATAGTCCAATGACAAGTCTTTTAAATTCGTGTTTTATTTATTTATTTGCGGCGTTTTAATTTCGTTTCGCAATTTAGTTACGAAATATTACACACAGAACAAACAAATGCTGAATTATTTACATTGTATTAAATGCGAATGGGTTATTCTTCTTTAATTGGGTCGCACGTTTATATTTGAGATAGGTTTTTTTAAAAAAATCTTGCTTTAAAATTATTTTCCAAATCATAAAAATTTAGTAAATTGAGATACAGTTTTCAAAGAAATCGCATTTGAAGGTACAGATTTTCTCTATTCGATGTTGTAAAAACTGAAATTGTGCGATGCTTAAATGTTAAAAAATCTGCGATAAAATTAAACTTAAACTATTTACTCAGGTTATTGATACCGTCGTCCGTAGGACATTAGATTTATTCACTTATATGTTTTTGCTTTATAATATTGATTTTTTATGAAATAATTAACGCAATCACTATATAAACTAGATGAAACAAGTTTTTCAGCGCTACAGTGAATTTCGGTTCAATTTGAGTTTCGGTAGAAAACTAAAATAAAACATTCTCAAATGGAAATTTTAATCGATTAATTAGTTGATATACAAAAAGAATATTATTAATTTAATTATTCACAAAGATATACCAGCTTGCAAAGACACTTATGATTATGTATATGTGGGTATGTGATTGTGTTTTTTTTTTTAAATAAAATAAAAAAATATTATTAAACTATTATTTTGTATTGTTTTATAAATTATAATCAAAAGAGTTTAATCGTTACTAACTGGTGTAGTTATTCATGTATTAGAAGTTTGGAAACCGAGCTTAATATTCGTTGTACAGAGAGTTTCAAAATATTTAATACTTGATACATAAATTAATTGAAAAAAAATATTTCTTAAGATAATAACGTATCCATTCTTAGTAAAAAAAAAATATATATATATATCCATTTTAATTTAAAACTATTATTACTAAATTAGGAATTTAGAAATATGATATGTATATATTTAAACACAGTTTTATAATGTAAAAAAAATGATGAATATATTCAATACGTTATAGATGTTCAGATAATTTTAATGCAGTTACTTATTCACGGCCAGTGATGAAGGGAACACCCCCTTCCTCCCGGAGCATGAAAACCCTTCTTCACCCCGAAGCTTCAAATTTCCTTTTCGTAAGGTGTTCTTTGCATTTGTGTAGTGCAACTTAAGGCACAATATTTTTTTTTTTTTTTTTTCGAAATGCATTTTGTATTTTAAATGTATTTTGAAAATACAAGTATTTTGTATTTTGAATTTTTTAATTTTGGAAAGTATCTTGTATTTTAGATTCTAAAATCAGTGTATTTTGTATTTTGTATCGAAAATGGTTTTTCGATGTATTTTGCCCAACTCTGGGTATGACTTGATTAATTTCTTTAAAAAGCTTTGAATTTTGAAGTTAATTTCGGCAATATTTCGTCTTTAATGATATTGTGGCTGAGGTTTTAATACTTTAATATTAAAATGGGATAAAAATATGAATTATAAATATATTTATGTAGCTTGCTAGAAGTAAAATATCAATGTTATATCTTTATGCGATTTTTTTTTCATATAATATTTTAATTAAAATATCTATTTTAAATGCGTTCATTAAATATATATTTTAAATGCGAATATTTTTTTTATAACATTAAAAAATGAATTGTGAATACTTTTAAATGAATGGGAAGATTAATTGTTATTTATTTTTTAATTCGAAAACGCTTGTTTTCTTTGTTGTAGTTTAGTTTATTTATTTATTTTTTAATTCGAAAACGCTTGTTTTCTTTGTTGTAGTTTAGTTTTTTTTTTTTAATTAAATTAGAAATCTTAATTTATAGTATTTTTCGATTTAGGACGTTTGGATTTTAGTATTAATAGAGCCAATCCGCAAGCGTGCTAGGAACGAACTGAATTTCTCCTTTTTATTCTGACTTTCGGAAATAATTCACGGATAAAAAATCTTTCCTAGGAGTACGGAAATTATTCGTTAAAAACTGTGGAATAATTTAATGTATAGACGAGTTTTTGTGACAGGGTAAGATAAACTTTCATAATACAGAAAGTAGCTATATCGTAATCTAAGTTGAATGAATTTCCGTTGAAATCGGGAATCTAATACATCATAGCTAATCTGATACAACAAGTATGCTCGTATTTCAAATCATGTATAGTCAATAAAATAAATCCGAAGTTGAATATCAAATTTTCAAAATTGTTATTGCAATAATCGTTTCGCGAATTTCGTAGGATTGTGTAACAGGAGTATTGTGTGACGCTTACTTTTAAAAGATCATGTTAAAAGAAAAAAAAATATGAGAAAAATATTAAAAATAACTTTATAGTATTAAAATATATGAATGGTAATTAATATTTCACAATACGTTAAAATTTTTGCTTCATGGCTCCTTATATTGATATAGAAAATACCATCCAGCGATTGTAACCAAGTCCTGTTATGATGTAACAAGATGGGAGGTTTCAGACAGTTACCAATCCCTAGAAAAACACTAATCACTAATCACTAATCACCCACTGGGGGACAGCCAACCTTTCGGTATAGGAGCTGATTAGTCCACGAGGGGAAAACACATATCCGCCATCTGCGGAGGCTCCAGTACCCGCGAACCAGCACGGAAGCTCCAGGTGGCTGGAAAAACCTTGCTTAATGAAAATTACATGATTATTACAGGTAATTCACAATGGGTTACACTATTGGGCAAACCCGAGAAATTTTACAGTTATAGTTGATGATGAATAGTTAAAATTATGTTATAAAACAAAGTTAATATAGGTACTTAATTACATCTCATTATTTAGTAATTTAACATGTAAAATGTGACTATTTACACTTAAAATTTAAGATAGGACAATTATTTAAGGTAAACAATAAATAGTAGGCTAATATGACAGAGCTTGATTAAAATGACAAAACAAACAAAATGACAAAATGTAATGAAATAAAGTCAAATATTTAAACTAAGTGACTTGAAGCCTAGAAAAACACAAAGAAACATAAAAATAATATTAGTTATTTTTAATAATAATAATAATAATAATAATATTTTAAATTAATTATTATTAATTTAATTAATAATATAATAATAATAATAAATTATTATTATTTGATTATTATTATTTAATTATTATTATTTAATTATTATTTAATTATTAAATATAATTAATAATAATAATATTAATTTAATTAATAATTATAATTAAAATTAATTTAAATAATAATATTAATAACTTATAATATTAATCTAATTAACATTAATAATAATATCCGCCAAATGTATACTATTTCGCTCGGAAGCAACTTTGGCATTCAAATCTCAAATACTCATGTGTCACAAGCGACCACGATTTTTCAAGTTAATGCACGAAAAAGTGTTGAATTCAAACACTTTTCTCCGGGAGGGACATTATACAGTTCAGGGGGGGGGGGGGGGAATTTAACTTTTTAACCATCGAAAACACAAAATCTCAAATCTTCCGGCGGGACATCTAATTGCTCCGAGGGGAAATGTCTCCCGAGGACCACGCTCTGAATTCAACACTGCACGAAAAGATGCGGTAATTAAATAAATTTTAAAATTTAAAAAAATCGAGTTTTATCGTGAAAAACTCTTTGAAATCTGATTCAAAAATGTTGTTAAATTATTTATTTACTGTTCATACTTTTACATGCAAACAAAATGCTCTTTTGAAATATTGAGCATATATAAAAATGACAAAGTACGTCACTTAAAAGGATACTCATAGCATGTTTTTATTTATTTATTTTATTTATTTATTTATTTATTTTTGTCGAAGCTTATGAAAAAATAGTGAAACCATTTTATGAAATCAAATATTTGAGAAAATTCCGCGTTCTATTTATAGCTGTCCTTAATGCGTTGCTCTCGAAATATAAACGAAAGATTTACGAAATTTTGTCATAACACGCAACAATTTAAACCCGTCTTCGAAGAAAAAGGAGAAAGTAATCAAGTGTTGTTTTAAAAAGCGTTTTATTTTGCGTAAACTATTCCAAGAAAATTTTCTTAGAAGTGGCTTAAATAAACTTGTCTGCATTGCATTTTAGGTAGCTTTCTTTACAAAAAAGCTACCTATTGCAGCCGTTCGGAGGAAAGCGATTTCAAAAAATTTTGGTATATTTTCATCGATCATGACCCCCAGACCCCGAAACCACCCTCCGTTCAAAATTGATATATATATATATATATATATATATATATATATATATATATATATATATATCTGACCTATGTCACACTGTAACTCCCGTAATTATCAACCGATTTCGATGAAATTTGGTGTGTACATAGTACATACCAATGTCTCGACCGAGTTCGTTGGCCAGCTTCATCCGCCGTTTTGTTTCAAAATGGCGGCCATTTAAAATTTTTAAAAAATTTTAAAACTTGAAATTTGGTACCAAAAAATTAAAAATGGAAAAATATTTTTTTCTTATGTATTTTACCTTTATACAAAGATTCCGGAGCAGTTTTTGTTTCGTCTATATCTTAAAAAATGGCTGAGTTATCGCATTTTGAATTTCTAGCGTGGCTGACATTTTGAAACGTCCTGAATTTTGTCACGCGATAAAAGGCGTATTTATGAACCGATTTGGATGTAATTCAGTGTGTATATAGTACATACCAATCTCTCGACCGAGTTCGTTGGCCAGCTTCATCCGCCGTTTAGTTTCAAAATGGCGGCCATTAAAATTTTTTAAAAATTTTTAAAACTTGAAATATGGTACCAAAAAATTAAAAATGGAAAAATATTTTTTTCTTATGTATTTGACCTTTATACAAAGATTCCGGAGCAGTTTTTGTTTCGTCTATATCTTAACAAATGGCTGAGTTATAGCATTTTGAATTTCTAGCGTGGCTGACATTTTGAAACGTCCTGAATTTTGTCACGCGATAAAAGGCGTATTTATGAACCGATTTTGATGTAATTCAGTGTGTACATAGTACATACCAATCTCTCGACCGAGTTCGTTGGCCAGCTTCATCCGCCATTTTGTTTCAAAATGGCGGCCATTTAAAATTTTTTTTTAAATTTAAAATTTGAAATGTGGTACCAAAAAATTGAAAATGGAAAAATATTTTTTCTTATGTATTTGACCTTTATACAAAGATTTCGGAGCAGTTTTTGTTTCGTCTATATCTTAAAAAATGGCTGAGTTATAGCATTTTGAATTTCTAGCGTGGCTGACATTTTGAAACGTCCTTAAATTTGTCACGCGATAAAAGGCGTATTTATGAACCGATTTGGATGTAATTCAGTGTGTGCATAGTACATACCAATCTCTCGACCGAGTTCGTTGGCCAGCTTCATCCGCCATTTTGTTTCAAAATGGCGGCCATTTAAAATGTTTTTAAGAATTTAAAATTTGAAGTGTGGTACCAAAAAATTGAAAATGAAAAAATATTTTTTCTTATGTATTTGACATTTATACAAAGATTCCGGAGCAGTTTTTGTTTCGTCTATATCTTAAAAAATGGCTGAGTTATAGCATTTTGAATTTCTAGCGTGGCTGACATTTTGAAACGTCCTTAACTTTGTCACGCGATAAAAGGCGTATTTATGAACCGATTTGGATGTAATTCAGTGTGTGCATAGTACATACCAATCTCTCGACCGAGTTCGTTGGCCGGCTTCATCCGCTATCTTGTTTCAAAATGGCGGTCATTTAAAAAAATTAAAAAATAAAAAAATTTAAATGAGATACCAAAAAATTGGAAAGTGAAAAAGATTTTTTTTGTATGTGTTTGACCTTAATACAAAGATTCCGGAACAGTTTTTCTTTCGTCTATATCTAAAAAAAAATGGCTGAGTAATAGCATTTTGAATTTCTCTTGTGGCTGACATTTTAAAACGACCTGATTTTTGTCACGCGATAACAGGCGTAATTATGAACCTATTTGGATGTAACTTGGTCTGTACATAGTACATACCAATGTCTCGACCGAGTTCGATGGCCAGCTTCATTCGCCATCTTGTTTCAAAAGGGTTGCCATTAAAAAAAATTAAATTTAAAATTCAAAATGAGGTATAAAACAATTGGAAAATGAAAAAGATTTTTTTATGTATTTGGCCTTAATACAAAGATTCCGGAGCAGTTTTTGTTTCTGAAAATTTGTTCTTTTGTTTATATCTTAAAAAATGGTTGATTTATAGCACTTTGAATGTCTAGCATGGCTAACATTTTGAAACGATCTTGTATTTGTCACGCGATAACACACGTATTCGCCTATTTCGATGTAAGAAGGCATGTGGATAGTATATATCAACACCTCGACCAAGTTCGCTGGCCAGATTCATCAGCCATCTTGTTTCAAAATGGTGACCATTAAATTAAAAAATATATATATATTTAAAGTGAGGTGCAAAAAAATTAGAAATTGAAAAAGGTTTCTTTCTTAAGTATTTGACCTTGATATAAGGATTCAGGAGCATTTGTTGTTTGTCTTTACCTTAAAAAATGGCTCAGATATAGCAGTTTCAATTTCTATTGTGGGTGACATTTTGAAAAATCTGATTTTTTGCATGCGACAGCACTCCTATATATTAACCGATTCCGATGTGAGTGAGCATGTGCACAGCAATTACTAAGGTCTCGACCAAGTTCACTGCTTAGCCTCATCCACCATGTTGTCTTAAAATGACAGGCACTTTAATAAATAGCCGATTTTGGCAGCCAAATATATGTTACTTTAAAGAAAAGCAGCTTGGATAAAGCTGACTAATTTCGCGAAATTCTCATTCATTATATTGATAAAAATTAGTATTGAATCTCCTATATTCGGTTTCCATTAAATTGAGCTTCGTGTGTTTGAATGATATAATTTGGCTTTTTTTAAATAAAGATTATGAAAGCTACCTCTTCCTCCCGGCACTGGCCGGAAGGACTTTTTAATATAATACTGAAGAGATTCTATATATTGAGAGTGAGAAACGTCCAAATTTTATAGTTTATATTGACACATAACTTAAAAATAAAGCCTATACTAAAATAAATGAATCGATGCGCATAGTCAATATCATGCCTCTGTTGTAGTATATGCGTATATTAAAAATAACAAGAAAGAAAATAATGTATCACGCATAGTTTATGAACCTTTACCAACACTTCTAAATAATTTTACGAAATTACACTATTTAGTGGGGTAAAAAAAAAAAAAAAAAAAAAAAAAAAAAACTACTTAACTAAACACATTAACAATTTTCCTATGTTTGAATTAGTGTAAAGCCATTAAAACACCATTCAAATAAGTTTTTCGCCACAAACGATAACGTAATGGAATTCTTCTGTGTGCTCCTCTAAATGAAAGATAAATGTTATGTAGGGGAAGTTGGCCTAAAATGATCCCCTTAAGGGGAAAACTTGTGTAAAATAACATAACTGTTTAAATGAAACTTAAGCCCTATGCTAATATGTTTTACACTATATTCTGCATTATAAACATATTTTAATAATACTTTAAACCCAAATTGAGTAATGAAAAAAATAGATTTTTGAAAAAGTGTCCAAAGGATCATTTTACCCTCACCCAAGGGCAAAATGATCCGTCATTTTAAAATATTTGTAAATTGTTTTTTATCGACAAAATAAAAGATATAAAAGTAATTATGACAATACATAATGAAATAAAATAAGTTTTGCAATCAAATAGCATACAAAATTTATTTTATGCAAATTTTAAAATAAAAAAGTGTCACAAATAATTTTGAAAAAACAATAAATGGAATATTTGAAAATTATAATCGTAGGATAACACATGGACTCAAAAAGAAAGGTTTGGGGCAGTCATACATTTGGCTGCCATGATGGCTAGAACGCGGTACCGGATTTTCTTCAGCCAATGAAATGGTAGTAAAACGATCCACATAATGCATCATTTTACCCGACAACATGGCCGTCTATTTTAGGTCATATAACAGGATGACGCCGAGAAACATAACAAACTTAACAAGTGTAATTCACATCTAAAAACATGCTCCATTAAGTAAACCAAGTCATATTTCTGTACATGAAAGACTGTATATCTAAATAAATATGAAAGTTAGCGCTTATCTTATAACATATGTTATAAAAAACCCTTTTTCAACGAATTCTTTTCAGACGCGTAATACTGCGATCGCTTGAATACCGCCATTGCTTCTTCTTCACTTGGCACACCTAGTTTATGTGTTACCCTGTAGATAGCACGACCTGTCTGGAAGAAAACCTATGTGGATCGTTTTGCCCGCTAGGATCATTTTAGGCCAACTTCCCCTACTTCGCATTTCACATGAAGACTGTTGTATTACACTTCAATGCATACTAATTTCATTATGTTTGAAACAATGTAACGTTACTAATGTGTTCTGTGAACCATTATTCCCCCATAGGCGATACTGTAACGGAATAATTTTGGGTGGCTCTATTAGCGAACTATAAATGTTACATGCTCTACTTTCAATAAGGAATGTGCTATGCTAAACCTCAGTAAAATATAGCAAGCTTGTGGTAATCCAGTATATTTACGCGAGTTAGAGTACGGACAGACAGATATACAGGCAGCCAAACAAACCAAAATCGTAAATACTCTTCAACTATGTTGGGAAGTGTTAAAAAGAAAGTTACGATATAGAACAAGTATTTGTTTATGCATTAAGCATTATAATTATTTAGTTAGAAGTTGAATGACAGCTGCCTATGATACTTGGAGAAAATGTGTTTACATTGGAGTGCGCAAGCTAGGAATTTATAAATATAACACCCTTATTTTACAGCTTAATAGTTTTCATTCCGGAGCAAAAAGATTCCATAAAGATGTCACATTACAAATGTAGTAGAAAGCACAAAATATGACAAACATATACCGGGTGTCCCAAAAAGGACTGACTGATTTTAAAATTCAATAACTTCCAAACGGTGACAGATATTAAAAAAATTCTTGCAGGAGGGTTATGCATAAAGTCAAAAGTTTTATTGCAGTGATTTTCGATTTTAGTTCGAATTACAAACAATAGATGGCGTTGTAAGCAATAGTCGCTAAATACAGGCTCGATTTTTGGTCCTTTCTGTTGTTCCATGCAGAAAAAGGAGATGAAAATGTATTATCCGGGCCACGAAGTACCAAAAATCGAGCCTGTATTTAGCGACTATTGCTTACAGCGCCATCTATTGTTTGTAATTCGAACTAAAATCGAAAATCACTGTAATAAAACTTTTGACTTTATGCATAACCCTCCTGCAAGAATTTTTTTAATATCTGTCACCGTTTGGAAGTTATTGAATTTTAAAATCAGTCAGTCCTTTTTGGGACACCCGGTATATGAGGACATTAGAAGCCAAGGGGTACAAGTGACAAAATTTCGATTTGGAGTAAATTGAGTTCAAAGATAAGTGGCGTTAAAGTTGAACATCAATAATAATTCACTGAATTGAAATAGGAAAATGCTGTTTTTTCGCAGTGGTCTTTGAACTCTTATTTCAATAAATGTGAAAAAAGTAGAGTGCAATTTTCTTTAAATTTATAATTGATCAATATTGATCATTATTCGGCAAAAGTGGTTGATCTCTAAAACACAACACATAATTAGAAAATCACTTAGAAAAATGTACATTTCCAGGTCGTCTGAGCACTTAGTTCAATTTTTTCAATTTTGTCACTTATACCCCTTTGCTTCTGGGGTCCTCATATATAAACATTATTTTGTCAAGAAAACATTTAATAAACCAATGCAACAACGTTTTCTTTATTTTTATCATAAACTAATTTACAAAATACGTTGTTTTAACTTTTAAAAATATTTTTCGCCTTTTCGAGAAATTTCCATCGTGAAGTATTTCGAAAAACTTTTATAATCATTGTTTCACACTAATAAATAAATACTAAAATGGGTAAAGTTGTATATTTTTCCATAAATCCACAAAAATAAATTTTAATCCTTTAATGCTGGTTGATTTATCTTTATAAAAATAGATATTTTTTAACGTTGTTAAATATTAATAGGAGTGAAGTATGCAAAGTTTATGTACCATTAAAAGGTTCAGTTCATTTTGAGAGGATTTAACTATTCCTGAACGTTATGTTATGGCACTCTTTGGAGCACTTATTTAAAGGAATCAACATTTTTCAAAATTCTAGCGACCGACCATCAAAAGATTAAAATATTATGTTCGCATTTGCCCCATTTGCAATAATTTTTATGCAGTATTTTGCTTGAAAAGCAACCAAGTGCAGTAGACAATGTCGATCATTAACGTGCAAAATGTGTTTTCTACTTGACGTACACTGTATAACCCTTTATGTACTGAATTATAAATTTATGAAAATTTTATCTTCTAGAGCATTTTTTGTGAATTTTTGAAACTACATTAGAAAATTTGCATAATCATTTAATACATTTTAGAAGGATTTTAGAAGGATTGAATGATTTAGAAGGATCATTTCAATTTAAATTGAAATTTTGCAGGCTATTATAATTGAATTTATAGGAATTTTGTGCAATATTTATAACACCACTCAAATCTTTTATTTTAAATATGTTTTTTAGTATTTTGTAGAATTTTGTAGAATTGGGAAATGTACAAATATAATGTTTTTACAGTAGAAATATAGAAATATTTCCGAATTGAAATATTCCCCCCTTCCCCCAACGCCAAGAAAGTTGAAAAAATGCAAAGGCAAAAGAAATCATCCTTTTTAAAAATATTTTTGTTTTGTATAACCAATAATGTTTTTGGAACAAGATAAACTAAAGTATCTATAACTCATTCTAAACTGTATTACTACTAATCGATGTATTAAAGGAATTTTATAACAAGTTATTTTAATGGTATTTATAAGTACCGTCAGTAGATAAAGGGATAAAATGACAAAAGTTTCTTATTCTGGGAAAATATAACCGCTAACTAAATTATAGAATAACCCCTATCGACAAGCTAACGATTCCGAAATGAGTTCCCTTTATCTTTATAAACCTCAGAAACCATAACTCTTTTCAATACTTAAAGAAGCATTTATAAAGTCAAAGTTTCTTTTGCTACTACGAAGTTTTGGAAAAGCTTCCGAATAGATTTTATTGTGTATTAATCAGTTTTCTCAATCCGGAATATAGATTTTTCGAATGCTTTCATTTCTCAAGCAAACAGTTTCATGTTCAAAAAAGTGTTCTGCAGACAAGTAGGATAAATTAAGGAACATTAATATAAAAATTAATGCTATTTTTTATTCTTGAATGCATAAATTTAATTACGTAGCTGAAAATGCTTAATTGAGAATTAAGGACATACTTAAAACGATATTCTAGTTTGAGAAAACTGATTGATACAACATACAAAAAAATCTGAAACCACATTTTCCGAAAATCAGTGTCAGCAAAGGAAACATTGTATTATTAATGCTTCTTTAAGTCTTGAAAATATATTGGTTTCTAAGTTTTCTAAAAGTAAAGAACGCTTTTCAAAACCATGGGTAACTTGGAAGATGTTATTGTATATTTTTATTCGTGGTTATGTTATATTCACTTACATTTATGTTTTTTTACAGTGTATTGTTTAGACAATGAATAACAGTGAAATAGATTGTTATATATAAAACAGCAATGAAAGCAAAATGACAACTACTTTTCTTTGTATGTGGCAAAAGCTGAGTTTTTACAATGTACCCGATACAATAATAGACGAATTATAATTATAAAGAATCACAAATTAAAATGACGATGATCTACCGTTTCTTTGGAAGCCCCACCAGTGGCCGAAAGATTCTGCTCTCGAAGCTGGTAGACGGGAGGTGCTGGGTTCGATCCCAGTCGGCCTAATCATTCGGAGTTTTCGTGGTTTTCTTCGAACCTTGGTTTTCCAAGTGTAAATACGGGTTAGGTTCCCTTAGAAAGATCCCCACGGAGGGCACTCCCCCCCTTTCGGCCTATATCTTTGGTGATGATGCTGATAGGCCGTCATAAACACAACCAACCAACCGTTTCTTTGGATAACATAGAAAATATCACGATTCAATGTCATTTTTTAAATATAAAATTAACTGAACATCTTTTACTTTCTGTAGGTTTTTTTTTTTCTAATCAATAGTTAATTTATTTAATTGTTGTTATTAGGTTGAGCAAAAAGTTCTAGGAAATTTTTAATCTAACAGTTACCAGAATTTGTATCGTATATAGGAGTACTAGTGGTGGTATATCAATAGGAGTTCGATTCCAAAATGCCTATTGAATAGCATGATTTGCGTGTGTTGATTCGGCATTATTGGAGAAAAAGTCTAAAGATTCTGAAAGCCGTCGATGAAATTAATGCATGTCAAGAGTTTTTCAATTCTAAGGAGCCGCAATGGTATTTCCAGCAAATCCGAAATTTGGCAGAACGTCGTGGACTATGACGGTCTCTACTTTGAAGAATAGTCCTTGTTGCGTTTGTTGTTAATTTGCGCATAACAACGCAACTTTCCCAAATTTCCCAGAACTTTTTGCTCAACCTAGTAACCATAATATTTAGTAGTCTGCTTCTTTCCGTTTTCTGATAGTACATTTCAATCTAAATAACATTTTACATAGTTTATATGTATTACACATTTTTGTGGTTTGCATTTATGAGTAGTATGATATTCAGTAAAAAATCATGGAAAAATGGGTTTAAAACAGGAGATTGTCCCACATTTACTTCAAATAACCACCAGTCTTACTGAAAAAGGTACTATTATGAATAATATTAAATGCATCAAAAATTTTATTTCCTGGTGCATGGTTATCAATATCTTTATTGTTCAATAAAAAGGGAAAAGGCTATTAAGTACAAATTACACAATAGGAACTTTAAAAAGCTCAGCGTTTTACCTGAGATTTTACTTAAAAGGCGAGATAAAAATATACATTTTATTTAAATTTTCTAGTACTTTCGCCCTGCAATCCCGTGGTCATCGTCAGGGAACATTTTTTATTAATTGCTGTTCCATTCATTCAAATACATCACTTTGTTTTAAATGGGAGAGTCTGTAATTACTAGGGTACCTGAAAGTAAAAGTAATTGGCTTGAATTTATGCAGAGAAAATATTTAACTGCCTTTTCATTTATTTTAGTACATCACTTTGTTCACATACGTCAATTTCATTATAAATGCTTAGCTGGACAGTAGTAGAAGTAGCAGTGTTTCAGATTAAACTTGCGTAGAGGAAAATATTTAACTGCTGTACCAATCATTTTAATACTTAACTTTGTTCATATAAATCAGTTTGTTTTTAAATAGGAAGTAGTCGGACGAGCTGCGGATTAAAAGTATGTAGAGAAAAATTACAGGGTGTTTACGCTTTTAGGATATCTAAACATATATTGTTTTTCCTGATGATGGCCGCGGGATTGCAGGCCGAAAATACTAGGACATTTAAATAAAATGTATATTTTTAATTTTTAATATCTGTATTATTATTATCTTAGTCGCCTTTTAAGTAAAACAGTGAGCTTTTATAGTTCATATTGTGTATTTTGCGAGCGAATCAAACTGGAATATTGCATTTCGTCTTACGATTTTATTTGATATTAAGTATTTTTTTCGACATCTCTTTTTCACTTTAACACTCTTTCACTTTAAACTGTAACATTTTTTGGGCACCGCTAAAATTTTTAGCTCAAAATTAAGCTATTCATTCTTGTACAGTAATTAAATTTAAACAAACCACAAACTTGGTCTACCTAACTTTAAAAAAAAATCTTCTGAATGGTTCAACCTCGGAAAACATTTAAACTTCCACCAAAATACATAGCTATTGAACAACCAATTGAATAAAAATAGTTCTATTTTACTTTAGAGCTTGAGGATATCCGCCCGATTGTTGACTGGTTAACCTTTACCCTGTTGAAATTTTACTCAACCTTGATAAAAATATTTTATACCAGGATTTTTATCTGAAACCATTTAACATATTTATTTAACTTGGATATCTGTGACTTTTCTATAAAACTGCTTAAAATCTTATAAAACTGTTTACAATCTTCCTAACCAAATCATTGCGGAACTACCAGAGTACGAGGTATCCGACCCCACTAATACAAAACGCCCTAAATAATGCTAATAGCCCTAATAGCTTTTGCTAAGCGTTGAAGACTGAAGTTTCCTCACCCATCTGCTTTACTTGAACTTTCTGTTTGTTCTGTCCTGTAAAAATAAAAAATAAATAAATAAATAAATAATTGCATTACTGCTATATAATTAGCATCTTCACCAGCTTAACTTTATGTATAGTCTCTGAAAGGAGTCCTTTTTATGATGGAGTATCCCCCCGGTAGCTTTTTCGCCTGTCCTTTTTGGAACTAATGAAATTACTTTTGTATCTAAATATTTCAAAATTTTCTTTTTTTATTCTGTCTCTTTTTTCTCTTACATTGTTAAACTTTGAGTACTTTACGTGCTTATTCTTAAGTTATTATTTTCTTAACTTTTTATAGTTATTTTCCTATTGTGGCTACCAGCCATGTTTAAACATTAATTTTTAAGGCTCCCTGTTGCTCTTCAACTGGATGTAAAGTTACCAGGGAACTAGGCAGTCCTTCAACCAGATCATATTGTTCCATTGTTCTGTGACTTTTGTTTAACTCACTTTGTAAAAATATTTCTGGTTCGAATCGCATGAAATAGATTATGTAAACGGGTCAATTAGAACCATTCAGGTTAGGAAGGTTAAAACTCTGCCTGCAAACCAAGAGATGTCTAGTGATAATTCTGGTGGGTGGTTGAGTGTTCAGAATGTGTCATATTTGCCACTGAACAATGATCTCGGTTGGATTCACTTTCTAGCAAAGCATAAACTTATTTGCTTTATAGGTCAATATTTTACTAATTCAATCTTCAACAATTTATCCATTCCTAGTTCAAACTTTTACCAGTTAGTGGTTCAAAATAGATAAGTTTATGGTTCATCCTAAAATAGAATTATGATTTTATATTGTAGCATTTCATGGTTCATGTAATGTTCCAAATAATGATAAAAGTTTTCACAATCCTACAGCTACAAGACCAGCAAAATGTGGTTCAACATACTACAAATTCATATTTCATACTTCATATTTATACCACATTATCTTGTAATTTATTGGATAAATATTGAAATTAAAGATCTCAACGTGTAAAAGTTTATAGGTATTGCAATCACAATCTAATGAATGTATTACATTAATGTTAAATTCGGTACGTAAATGAATTTATGAAGCGTTTGTTGATATTATAAGCATAATTTAATAAGAGTATATTCAGATTTTAAGAAAATGAGAAATATTAGAAGCCACTATTACGTAAATTTTAAACTGAATGAAATTGTTTTTGAAAAAATTATCTGTTTTTACGTATTCGGCTATTTTTGTTTTAATTCAAGGGCCTATAACACCCTACGGCCCCCTTTCTTTATTTTGTTTAGAATTACTTTTGTTTATGTTTGATATTTTAAATTCTCTATATTTTTATAACAAGATAAATTTAATTAGCCAATAAAATTAATTTAACTTTAGACAAAATACAGATCTCAGGTCTGCCACAGGCGAGTATTTTTTAATTTCTCTCACACCAACTTCTCAAAACAAAAATTATTGACATACTGTTCGAGAACATTAGCAAGAGAAATATACCACAAAATCTACTTTTTTCTATATAATGTTGTTAATAGAATAGAAAAATTGTCGCCCGTGGCAGCCCTGAGATCTACACGAAAGTTTGCTTTAGCAATAAAAATCTGAATGATTGACGACTAATTCATTTTCGTTTTTCAGGTTTACGGGCACAAAGATCCGTTTTAAAGGTTATTATTGCCCCCAAGTCTAGAACAGATACATTTGCGTTTAAAATCTTATTCTTTCAAGGAAACAAGAAATATATTTTTTAAATATAATATAATCACATATAACAAAAATGAAATTTCCGAATATTGTAAGACATTTCCGCTACATATTCTTAAAAAAAACGGAGAGAAAGGGGGATAGAGAGAGATTGATTTAAGTTCAATAAAGATTTTTAGAAACAAGAAATATAACTTAGGAAGATTTTTTTTATTATTATTGTTTTTTCTAAAACTATTGCATATTTTTGCGACATCTGAAAGTATTATACATATTTCCGAGACATTTTATTAAACTTCGAAATATTTGCTACCTTTTATAAAATATTTTATGCTTTATTTCCAATGAAAATATCATATTAATTAGCAGTGTTAAATTGCGTAAATGGAAATTGATATTTTAAGAAGTTCAATGAAAAAGAAACAGTGGGATATGAAATTTCTTCTAACATTTTTTTTAATCTGTAAATAAATAAATAATGGCTAAATTTTGATGATTAAATTATTAACTGTGGTAAAAAAAAATTATGCTTTTTCGCTTTCAGCAGCTTTGACGAGATAGTTTTTATTTCTGTATGTGTACTTGCAAAAAAAAAAAAAAAAAAAAAAGTAAAAGAAAAAGGAGGATGAGTTAAATATAAACGTACTTTTTAAAAAGTTATTTTTCAAATATTATTTATAAGATTTATACGATTGTAATTTTTCTACATAACTTTCTTTAACATTATACAGTTTTTTCCAACATACAAGGAATTCCTTGCATGTTATAATGCAAGAATTATTTTTATTCTTGCATCGCAAAAAGAATTAGCGAGCGTATGTGGCCAGTTGCAAAAAAATTGTTTGATTTCTCCATGCGATGAAATTTTTTCTGCTAACGCTTCTATAAACGGAAATTAAACAAATGGGCTTGCCCATAGATTATAAGTTTGGGCTATAAGGTGGAATTCATGTGTTTCATAGTTACGTTTCTCGAATTTTTGTCTTCTCACAAGCTGTGTGAGGACTTGCATTATCTTGGAGAAGAAGAAGGATGTAGAAAAACAATTTTAGAACTGTGTTATTCAAATCTTCTCTAAAAATTCACCATACAAGTTTACTGCAACAATTGTACGTAAAAATTGACCATGAAAAAATTGACGTAATACCAAATTTAAACAAACAGGTGTGATACACAATTAAAGGCAAACAAACTAGAATAACAACAATAATTAATAACAAATTTGAATTAAGAGATGTTCAGCGCCTTTCAAATGAACTTTGGCTTTCTTTGTCAGACGCAAAGAAGTCATGCTACCACTTAAAAAGATGGTGCAAGGCAGTCTTGCAACTGATTTCGAAGTGGTAGCACGTCTTCGTTGAACCTAAATTGGGAAAACAAAGCTCCTTCGAAAGTCCTTGCGCATTTCTTATTACTTCCTTATATCTTTGCAAGAAGAAAGTATTGGATTCGTGAAAACATTCGACTTCCGATTTTCGACGGATTTATACGTTTTATTTAGAATGTCCTGAACACGATTTGATGTTTTTTTAGAAAATGTCTGTCTCTCACTCTGCCTGTCAGTCTGCCCGTCACTCTGCATCTCTGTGAGTCTGTATGTGACAAAAATTTTGTGGGCGCTCTATCTGAAGAACTAATGCATGGAATTTCTCAAAAGTTTAGATTCAGTTAGAACTTGATATAAACTGGTCCTGATTAGTTTTTGGTGAAAATCGCCCAACAGGTTTCACGATTTATGCAATCTGAAAAACTACTGCACGGATTTTCATAAAACTTCAGATTCAGTTAGCCCGGGATATAGTTTGGTGCTGATTATTTTTTGGTGAAAATCGCCCAACATGTGGCGCTGCTATGCTGCATTATTCATTATTACCGCAATAGCTCTAACTCAAGAAAAAATGCATGTATTTTCATCAAACTTCAGATTCAGTTAGTCCCTGATATAAATTAGTGCTGTTTAATTTTTGGTGCAAATCGCCCAACATGTGGCGCTGCTGTACTGCATTTTTCACGATTTCCTCAACAGCTGTATCTCATGAACTAATGCATGATTTTCATCAAGCTTCAGATTTAGTTACTTCCTGATACAAATTGGTCCTAATTAGTTTTTGGTGTGCTGCTATGAAGAATTTTTTACAATTTCCGCAATAGCTTTATCTAAAAAACTAATGCACGGATTTTCATCAAACTTTAGTTAAAAGTTGTCAAAGTTGTTAATAATTAGATTTTTGTGTAAATCATCTAACCGGTGGTGCTTATATGCTGCATTTTTAACGGTATTAACAAGTGTTAACATGTATGAGATAGAAGAAAGTTTTGGGATTGCCACATCCGACTGGTTTTTATGGTGTTACTAAAATGTTTTTTCTTCTGTTTTTGTGGATTTTTTTCCTTTTAATTGTAACTAGGAGATCCAACCCGAACCTTCCAGATTACAAATATAATGGAAACTTTAAAGAACTGGAAATATAATGGAATAAAACCATTTCTTATATTAATGTATATTTTTTTAGATTATCTACTAAGAACACAAAAAAAGGTATTTTATTTGAAAGTATCAATTTTGCATTCACATAAAGTTTTAAAATTTCTTAAAAGCGGTAATTTCGTATGCATTTATAGCCTAAGAAATCGCCAAATATTTCGTTATTTGCAGCAGCCCTTTTTAATTCTGATCATTTCAGTTGTTTAACCGCGTAATTCGATTACATGTCTGTCAATTTTATTTAAGTCAATTTTATTTAATCTATTTTATTTAAGTTTTAACTTCGTGGAATATCAGTTGGAAACAAATGCTGAACTGTTTATATTAACTATAAAGTGTAAAGAATTTATCTTTCATAATCGCCTGAAAGCGATAAATATAGATTTGAAACGAAAATCATGCTTAAAAATTGTTTTAAAACCCGTAAAAAGTGAGTAAGTTGCGATACTGTTTTGAAACAAATCGCAATACAGTTTTGAAACCAATTGCATTTGTAAGTACATTTTTTTTCTCTATTCGGCGGCGAAAAATTGAAAATATGCAATCTTTAAAAGTTAAAAAAATTGCAGTAAAAGCGAAATTTAATCGTCTGCTATTACCATTCACAAAATGACGCCAGTGTTACATACGTACACGCTTGTCCTTTATAATATAGCTGCCATAAAATTATTGTATTAGATTTGACAGTTTATAAAATTGAATGGCGCAGTTATTTTTTTTTCTCAGCTCCATACTGAATCGCCTTGTTAAAAATTGCTTATAGAAATTTTTAAATAATTTCTGCCATGTGCATGCTTTATAGCATTTTAGATTGTCATTGCCGTATTGTTCATTCAATATGTTGTTCGAAATGTTATCAGGCATGACATTTTATTGCTAAAATTTTAATAATTATACTTTGTACAACCGCACTAGCTATTTTGTGTTCACTCATAATGATATCGAGATAAAAAAAAAAAAAAAAAAACGTACAGAGAATAAAAATATGCCAAATGCATTTTTAAATTATAAGCAGTTTATCATTATTGCTAAGGGAACAAGTATAAGAAACGTCTGTTGATATTAAAAAAGCCTCTTTTATATTTTATCCGCCTTGTGTAAATGGACTTGGCATAACGAACTGCTTGGATTAGTCACACCTTGTCTATGATCTATCTATATAATTTTACTTCTAAATTTAAAACTCACTTTAAAGAATCCTTTGTCTAATTATTTATCGAATACATTCTGCGATTATGTTTTCAATTTGTTGTAATTGGAATGTATTGCGTAAATTATCTACATTTAAATTCATTAAGCAAATGAATTTCAAAACGTTTGCTCATTATTATAAGCACAATTTATTTATGGACTATTCCAGGGGTTATTTGCATAGAATAATATTCAAACCAATATTGCATGGATATTAAGTTAAATAAACAGCGGTTTAAAAATAATTTTGCCTCTGTTTGCAATGACATCGAAATTGTGGATTCTTTTGAAATGGCCTGAAGTAATGCACAGACCTCCCTGAAAATTTGGTTTATCAATAAAACTACTGTATAATTCAGGATTGTTTCGCTTTCTCTTTTTAGATTCCCGGGGCACAATTCTATTCGTTCAGAGATCCTTTATACATACGCATAAAAAATAACATAATATACATAAAGATATTTATGTATTAAAACATATTCTTCAACGCAAACAAAAAAAATAAAATCGCTAAATTTAACAAAGAATAAATTTGAAATGTTGTCAGATATTTCCGGAAATTTTCATAAAAAAAGAAAAAAAAACAGAGATTAATTTAAGTCAGATAACGACTTCTTAAGAAACTAAATGCCTCGGGGAATGATCAGTTTAAATAATACTGGAAGTTTCTTTAAATTCTACAGATTTCAGCGTAAACATTATTATTTTTGGAAATATTTTCTTCCTTCAACCTTTTTTTTTTTAAATGACGGAAATGAAAAATTTTAAAAAATAATTAAAAAGTAGAAATAAAATTGATATTTAATCAATTTCACTGGGAAAAAACACTTTAGAATATAAGAATTTGTATCACTTTTTTAACACTTTCCAACAAATTTGAAAATTGTTTATGAATTCGGTTTGTCTGTCTGTCCATCTGTCTGTTTGCCGTCTGTCTATCTGTTCGTGATCTAACCCGCATAAATATAGTCCGACTACCATGAAATTCACAGATGTTATTGGGCATCACAATGGCATGTTCGGTATAGAAAATGAAGTGTGTAGCATTTATGGTTCATTTACAGGGACACTGGAAAGAATTCCGTTACATTACGGTCTATATGGGGAAAAATCGGTTTCGATGTATTTTAATGATATTCCACTATTTTAAACATACTGAAATTTATATATATCCCTCAGGTGTACTACACGGCGCTTTTTTAGATAATGGAGCAAACAAAATTTGCCAGAAGTACGTTTTTTTGGTACAGTACGCATTTTAAATTGAACTATTTTTTTTTTTTTTAGTTTTACATTAGTTTTACATGGTACGCATAAATTCTTCATATCATATACAGAAAAGGAAAATTTATCAAGCACATTTCCGTTTATTCAAGGAACTGGCTGAACGAAAATTTTCAACTGTACTATTCATTTAACAGAACTAACTTTTAGCATACTATGAAATATACATACAAATATACAGATCATATAAAAGGCTGCACAAAAAAAGTCGGATATTTTTCCGACTATCGTCTCTTGTAAAAATTGGGTTTTTAAATTTGTTATGCATTTCTCAAATTGTTTATTTAGTCATCATCTTTCACTTTAATAAACACCTTAATAAAATGTGAAGTTTAGTTTCAATATTCTGAATGTGTTTGAAAGTGTTTAATAATATATGCTGGGCGCATGATTTTTCGTTTTTTTTAACTTTTCAACGGGCGCGCTTAAATATTTTGCGTGAGTAAGAGCGTGACGTATTTTTTCCGCAGCGTTATTATTATTACAGATGGAAAATTCTTCAAGCTTTTTGGTAATTAATTTGTTATGTATGCTTAAATAAATATATTAATCTGATGCAGTTATGAGGTAGTGATTTTAATATTTTATTAGACAATTCACTTTCAACCGCTTTTACAGACTATTTGTCATTCCTTTAAAACGGTATAAAAAAATTTTCATTATACTGAAAAATATGTCAGCAAGAAAACCAGTCGTAAACAGATTATCTTTCAAAAAACATCTGTATTTCTTATGAACTGTCACTTATATCAACAGGTTTTGCCCGCAAAACAAGCAGTTTACAGAATTTTTCCAAAAAATAAGTAATTTTTCCCTTTGCATCTGGCTCACAAATTTTTCTGTAAAAATCAACAGAAGTTTCTTTTGCAGTATACATGTGTTTCTCAGAAAAATACCAATAATCTTAAAATAATGAACTGATTGAAATAATTCCTATTACCATTATAGTTTACCTGCTTAGTATTTGTTTTTAACTTAAAAAATCGTATTGAATATTCCATTAGTTGTTTATTTAGTTACTAAATTTTGAAATTAATTAAAATTTCAATGTTTTGTGGCACAGTTTCCGAACCTACATTATCTAAATTTAATATCGGTATATAATGCACAAGTAACAGAATTGTTGATTACTATAAGCATCCTTTACTAATATAATACGCCAGATGTTATCATACTGGAAATTATTTGACAGCATTGTTGCTCGTATCTTTCTGTAATATTCCTTTACAGGGTGTGCTCAAACTTCTATAGTTGATTCTATCAGAGAAATTCAGGAATCATGCTAGTTGTAGAGAACTGCAACCTTTGATTTGAATAGATTTCTGAAGATTACTATAAAGCTATTAAGGGGTCTGGTCACTCAGATTCGGAATTCTCCACCATAATGTTAAATCTATGGGCATTGGATGCATTCGTATATCTAAAATATCTCCTCGGGAAATTAATATTTTTAACTTCTATTTTTTGTGTACACTTCCTAAAAGATGTCTCTTTTTTTTTAGTTCTCAAACTATTTCTAAAGTATAGACTTAATTTTATAGGAAGTGTTAAAATCTTACTCACAGTTCACCTGCTTTTAACACCTAAAATATTAAATTCAGCATGGATTTTAGAAATATTGTGAAAACTAAGAAAATAAGAGACATCCTTTAAGAAGAGTACACAGAAAAAGATATTAAAAATATGAATTTCCCGAGAAGATATTTTAAATATACGAATACATCAGAAGCTCACAGACTTAACATTACGGAGGAGAATTCCGAAGCTGAGTGAACAGCCAGCCCCCTTAACCATTTAATTTTTTTTTTTTTTTTTTTTTTTGACACAATAAACTAAAAATAAGAGAATATACCACTTTTTTCATACTAAAATATCTGTATTGTATAATGATAAATATCGTTAGATTGCTTCTGTCTATTATTTTTTATATTTTTTCTGATATTTTTTCTGATGCAAAAACCCCTTAAAAATACCTTTTCTCTATATATTATGTATATATATAGGGAAAAATATATATATATTGCCCTGGTTAGTGCTTTTTTTGTTTAGTAGTGGCCTTGCTGCTTTGCTTTACCGCTTTTTCTGCCCAAGTTTGCAAGTGTAATCTTGAACTAGTGCTTACTTTAATTTTTTTATTCTTTATTATAGTAGTTCTTGGAACTGCAGGTAAACCTATATCTTAATATAACTCTAACTTATTTTTCAAGCTTTTAAATTTAAATTTAACTTCTATTTTTCTTTATAATTAAAGCACTTATGCTAGTAACTATCATTAATATTTCTTATTTTAGTAGTTGTAAACAACTACACCTTTACTTTTTCCCAATGGCTCATTAAAATAGTAAGACATCATGTCTACAGCCTGAGTGTTAAGTTGCTTGACAACTAGGAAACCCCTCAACGCTGCTCCACTGTTCAGCCTTTGCAAATTAATTAACCAAAAATTATAATTAAAAATTCGTGGTGGTCAAGAGCTTTTAGTAACGACGTAAGCAAACTCTTTTTGCACGAGTGGTGCTCGTTAAAAAGAGTTAACCCCTTAAGCGGTTTATTACTTTTTACACAATAAACTAAAAGGAGGGATAGTAGACCACTTTTATTGTACTAAAATATTCGCCTTATACAGGGTTATTCTAAATGATGGACCCATTTTCAAAAAAGTGTACTTATTAAAGTACAAATCCAAAATGAAAAATCTTTATACCAATGAAAAGAGGAAGTTTCAAAGTTTTTTTTAAGACATTATAAATGTTCAATGTGTCCACCGTTAATACCGAATTTGGTACGAAATGACTGCTGCACTACAATTTGCGACTCCCTTGTTGCGAGCTGAAGAACGCAGAAAACCTTGTGCTCCACAGTAGCCATCTCACTCACAACTGACAGTGAAACGAAATCGTGGCCTATTGCCGCGCGACCTCTACCGCCCGCTTCTGAACCATCACCGCTTTGAAAGCCATGCACTCAGTAACAGCAGATACGCTTTGTCGTGTGTGGACGAGTTTGGCTATCGCGTAGATGTTTGCCGTGCAGCAAACGGTGGACACATTAAACAATTATAATGTCTTTTAAAAAAAAAAAACTTTGAAACTTACTCTTTTCATTGATACAAAAATTGTTCATTTTGGATTTGTACTTTAATAAATACAATTTTTTGAAAATGGGTCTGTCATTTAGAATAATCCTGTATAATCGAGTTTTGTTTGCCTTTAAATTAAACGTACATTGCAACTTAAAATTTGTGGTGTCGAAAAGCTTTTAGTAACGAAACAAACAAACTCTTCTTACACGTACGGTGCACGGGCAAACCTGTTAAGGGATTAACTTCGTAGTATCTTTTAATAATTTGTAAAAAATTCCAAAGACTAACTGACCCACTAGTGGCCGAGAAGTCCTGCTATCAAAGCTGGTAGACGGGAGGTCCTGGGTTCGAGCCTAATCGCGCACGTCAGCCTAATCATTCGGAATTCACCGTGGTTATCTTCGAACCTTGGATTCCGTTGCGTAAATACGGCTTAGGTTCCCTTAGAAAGACTACACGAAGGGCACAACCCCTCTTTCCAACCCATATACTTCGTTCAGATAATTAATTGGCTGTCATAAACAACACCAACACCAAAGACTAACAAGTTAGGTGCAACAAAGTTTTTTGAAACCAATAATCCTTGGTTAATTTTAATACACTAAGATCTTTTTTTAATTTTTATTTGTCTCACGAGGATGAATAATGAAACCAAAGAATATTTTTTTTCATTTAATTAAACATCTTAACGGCCAAACTTGAGCAATCAGTTTCTTATTTTTATACATTTTTAATAAATTGAATTCAGCATTATATGTCTATTGAAAACATTTTAAATGGGTTACGTCAATAATTATTAAGAATCTAATTAAGGACTTGCCAATACTATTTTATCCTATAATCAGAATTTATTACGCATGGAATTATTTTTTGAATTCATGAAACAAAGGTTCTAGCAAGAATTCACGATAAACAAAATCTAATTATTGTCAATGAAAAAAAAATCAAAACATTTAATATGTTTTCTAACATTTTTATAGGCCTAAAAATACGTAGTCTCTAAAATACTAAATGTCTTCAGAAACTTGACTTTCACGAAATTTAATTCTTGTCTATGTGATACGTTTAGAATGCTCTTCATATTTTAGCTGCCATACTTTATTCCATCTTATGTTATTTTAATGTGCAAAATATGTACGACATTTCAGAAATATAGAAATGTATGTCAGATACGTTGAGTCACATTTCATGAAGAAAAACCATAAAAGCGCTAGCTGAAGTTTACAGCGCATATTAGAAACATGGGAATTTCTTTCTAGAATAAAGAAAGTTTCACAAAAATATGCTTTTGTATGTAGTAATAGTAAAGGAAATTGAATTTGGCATGAAAAATTGCGTTTAAACTGTTAGAAAACTATCTTCAAAATGAATATATTTAAGCATTTTAAAAGAATAGCGTTGCTTTCATAAAACAATATTTTAAGAATTGTTTAAAAGGGAATTTTGTGTTGTTGTGTTGTTGCTTGTGTTATGTGAGGGAATTTTGTGTTGTTAATTGGTGAAACAAATGATTTTAGAACATCATGCTAAAAATATTGGCGCTTAAAGATAAGTAAAATGTATTCATTTGTAAGTAATTTTACCGCTGGTAATAGCTTCAGGTTTTTAAACCCCAATTTTGAAAAACACACCTACGCATTTCGTTTTAGTAGCTATGTTAATATTACATAACAGAAACGTTTTGTTTTTGTTTGTAGGAGGTAATCCCTGGAACGACTTAACCGATTTTTAAAATAATGTTGACAATCTCTGTTACACACTCAGAAATGAATGCTCAAATTTCACAGCATAACAATCTCTTCTAAACATCGCATAATTTCAATCATCGAACAGGGAAAAAACGTACTTTCGAATGAAATTTGTTGGAGCTTGTGAAGACGTCTACCTTCACATATTAATATTAATAGTTTCCCCTTTCCCCCTTTAAAATTATGCCTTTTTAAATTCTTAAATTTAATTATCTGTCTGCATTTGGATTCAAGTATTTTCTAGCGCCCTTTTCCTTTCATAAGTTAAGTAGTCATTTTGCAGTCTCTTTAACACTTTAACCGCAGGGCACTGCATTTAAAAGAAAAGAAATAATATTTTTTTCCGCCTAGCAACCGCTTTCTGATTTTATCCTTGTCCCTGACTTTTGATGATATGCAGAAATTAGTCAGACATATTACTTCTACATTTTTTGACCGTTAGTTCATATCCGATATATTAATCATTTCATTATTGGTACTCTGTCTTTAATTTGTTCTAGTTTATTAACGTTCGCTTTTTGGCACTTCAGTCCCATGAGATTTTTGGCAACCCCCCTATCGAATATTTCTTCGCGGTTCCTGAACCATAATTCCTACGCAATCAATTGGCGGTAAATAATTCATATTACTCTTTTACGTCCCCAATTCAATTTCAATTATCGTACTTTGACCGCATGTCTTCACTCACTTTATTCTCGCCATATAGCATATGTAATTGGCGAATGTGTATATGTAGATTTGCCAATACTCGATCAGTTTGGAGAAAATGTAATTTTGATCTCTCCTCTCTTGACTGTTGGTAACAGAACAATCTCTCTCTCCAGCGCTTGGCGGCATTCCGCTGTCGAGGGCTCGTCTTGCGAGTTAAGCTAAGTTCCTGATGTTTCCATGTTGGCCAATAAAATATTAATTCAGAATTACGGCTGATCTTTTATATGCTCCATGGAGTACTCCTTCCTTATTAAAAAAAAAAAAACTGTTCGTCATCGTTCCCACCGCCAACATCCATCCGGATAACTCAATACAACTGTACGGAATTCCCACAGCTTCTGTATAGAGCTCTAGTTCAATTTAATGACATTTTATTGCTTTTTAGATAATTCTGAAGCATGAATTGTTTTAAAAATCTATCTCAACCAGGATTAGAAATTAGCGGTCATTGGCTGTCAAATGCAACTAAATTATTGGATTTCACCAGAACAAAACTAAGCCTTTTCTTTCTATGGTTAATGAATAATTAGAATATGGCTTAATTAATATAATTTATTAACGAAATTTTCTTTGCTGAATGAATGATTAGAATATGGTCTGGTTAATTTTTTTCTCAGAAATAAATTTTGAAGGGCATATTGCGGGAGATTTTATCTATCTGAGATGGTGGTTATAAGATTTTAACACTTTACTGTTTATAGAGAGCAGAGGGTCAATTATGTACATTTTTAATGTGAATTTTATGGGATTTTTATATTTCTTAAATGAAAAAGAATTCCTGAAATTTTGAAATTTTATTGACCAAATTTTCTTTTTGAACGATTTGTTTTGACACAGGAAATTTATTCTTTTCGAATTAAACAATAAAGAACAACACCAAAAGAAAAAAAAAAAAAAAAAAAAAAAAAAAGCAATTTAACAAATTACAACGACCATTTGGAAAATGATTTTTTCAAAGACTAAAATTTAAGACATAAAAAATCGCAAGGAGTTGATCATACATTACGTACGCCATGGATTAAACATTAACATTCCTGGACCCATCATGAACAAATTTTAAAAGAAATTTCAGTTTTACAATTTTCGGTACTGTAAATTTTTAAACTTCTACGGAGCTGGTCATATATTACGTACACCATGGATTAAACATTAATATTCCTGCACCAATTTTAAATGAAATTTCATTTTTAAACTTCTAAACATTCCTCAATATTACTTTTTACACCGTCGTATAGAGATAAAAAATGTATTTTAAATGCAATTTGGTTGAAAGCTGTATCTCAATTTGTTTCTGAGTTATTAATTTTTTGTTTTGTAGTTTTGCATTACTTTTTTGTCATAGTAGCAACAGAAGTATCCATATCTGTTGAAAGTAAAGGGGAAATACAGATTACTGTATAGATCAATCAGAAAACGAATAAAATGTGGGATGCAACTAATAAAACGCTTCAGATATGTTTTTGATTTCCTACCCTGACCGAGGACAATAAACATTTTTCAAAATAGTTAATAATAATAATATGATAAACATTTCTAAAAAATTTCACAGATAAAAAATAATTAATACAAAAACAGTAACTATCTATATTTCAGTATTCACTGAAAAGCGCTAAAAAGTGTTTTTTTTTTTTTTTTTTTTTTAAATAAATTGTGACAGGAATAACATAAACAAGCATGTATCTGTTTACTTAAATCCCGGGATTTGTGGAGGTACAGTAGAGCACCCCCCTGCAAAAAGCTACACCAACTGTTTCTTTAAAATGCATTGAGCCTGGCCACCAATGAGGAAAGAGTTTCCGTTTCGTTAAAAGTCACATGATTTTGATACGAAATGATTGTCAAAACTAACTTTAGCTTAAGGATATCTTAATCGTCAAAAGTGAGAGTTTTGTTTCTGGGAGTGTAAGAAATGAGTTATTTTATATCTTGATATTTATGAAGATTTGATATTTTTCATTGATGAGCTTATTAACTGAGATTTGTACATAAATGAACATCGTACGTATAATAAGTTTTCACTTCCAATATTTTTGTATGCTCGTATTAGTTATTTTATTTTTAAATGGTCTTTTGTGCATTTTTATTCTGCGTATATGATGAAGATTTTTTTTAAAGAAAGGGCATGTGTGTACTGCAGAGAATATAACTAAAAATAGAAATATATAGTCTCAGATTGTAGGCGCACGTAATACAAAGTAGCGCGTTATACGCTAGAATATACGGTATTTTAATTTGTTATTAGAAGTTTGAGAATCTTTGTGTAGTCTATGTGAAACAAGATAATATTTCTTTGCAGATTCATCGATAAATGCGATTGAGAACGGGTGATCCAGATTCATTTTTAATTTCTCTTTATGATTTAAAAGAACTCCAGGATTTATTAGCTTTCCATAGACTTTAACGCAAGTATGCGCTACTTCCATAAGATCGTAAACTGTTTATCAGGTATTTAATGCATTGCTGCATTGTAAAAAAATTATGTAACGTTACTCTATAAAATTGGTGGCAGCTTTGCTGCCTCCAGTTTATCAAGTAATTTAACCGATGTAACTGGTGGTTACGTTATACTAATGTGTAATATTTCACCAGTTATATATGTTTAAATTTCACCATTATATAAGTTAAATTACACTATAAAACTGCCGGCAGAATGTTGCCGTCAATTGTATGGAGTAACGCTCCATAACTTTTTTACAGTTTGTGGGATGCTGCGTGTCTTGTAAATATGTAAAAAATTTGGATTAAAAAAAGGTACTACTTGGTTATCCCGTCGACCAAAAATCTATCGTCAAACTATGAGATTAAATGCCAATAATGGTTGATTGTAAATGTCACATTCACTTGATTTTAAGCAAGTTACACGTGTTTACGTCATCAAGTGATATTTATTTCGACGTTTTATTTGTATTTTTATTAATGTTACATTAATTTATTTGCCCTTCCGTTATTTGAAATAAGCATTATGTTATTTTGTATAATTTGGCGAGTGGTTTGGCGATTTATATAACTTGACGAAATTGGTTTACGGCATAACTAAGTAGTACAAAAAAAAATCAAGTTTCATGATATTTAACATTCAATCAAATCTATTGTGACTGCTTCTTCTGAAACAACTGACTTGTTAAAACTGAACTTCCCGCTTACTTATGTGCAATATTTTATATCTGGTACATTTTGTTTTAGTGATGGACTTATTGAATTAACCTTTAAAGCCATGGATGTTTTTTAGTAACATAAAGTCATGGATGGCCAACTCTCTTTGCGACATCGACTTTTAAAGCCTAACTAACAACTTTTATTGATATCGTTGAGAACGAATTTAATAAAAATTGATATAAAACGGAAGATTTCTAGTAACATAAAGACACGGAAGCAGGTGCCAACGCATTTTAATATCAACTTTTGATGGTAAAGGAGAATAGTGTCTGATATCTTGTAATAATATTAAAGTTCTTGTAATAATATTAAAGAGCGCATTATTCATTAAACTTGTAAACTAATTTTAGAATTTTTATTTATTCCGGTAACTTTCAAGTGTTTAAACCTCTTTGCGCCCTATTTTGTCAGGAACCTCTCAAAGAAATAAGTTAATGAAATCGTCATTATTTGTTCCCGTCCAAAAAAAAAAAAAATGCATTTATTTACTGAACTTCGAAAGGACTTGGAAATAAAAGTTATAAAAGATAAAACCGTAATATCAAAGCAAACGTCAATGTATTCATTTTTTAAACTCTGCAGTAATTAACTTATGTAATTAACTTTTGTAATTAACTTTTGTTTTGATACTTAAATTTTCATGTTTTTTCCTAATGTAATAAATAAATTTTAGTAACATTAATTGTTACCTTTTTACAACAATTAAAATCTAGATTTAAATATGACCTCCATTAAGAGATCACCTCTCGGAGCGACCCATTTTTATTGGAAAGGAACGTGGTCGCTTTAGGGAGGTTTTATTGTATATGATTCCCATAGTTTTGTTCTGACATAGATGAAGTTATGGCATTATGAAATAACATTTACTTTTTCATTTGTAAGTTAACAAAAATAAAAAAAATTGAGATAAATTAAAAGTTAGTAAAGTACAAACTTTGTCTATTTCTTAACACATTTTGAAAGCGTTTAAAGTGGAAGAAGAAAAATACATGTCAATATTTAGATTTTTAAAACGAATTACAAAATTCGGGCAATATGAAACAGTCGAATAATGTGGAATAAGGTAATAAGGAATATTAACTTCTTGAGTACGTCGTCGAAAACAGCGAAAGACTGCCCGTTACCATACTTAGCAGGAAAGCCAAGACAGTTCGGGGCGACACGCGAGAAATATGCAAAGTACAAAGAATCAATTGATGGTCGTTCTTGTTATTAATATATTATACTATTTTGCTCGTATAATAATATAAGATATTATATCCCGTTTTCAGTTTCACTTATGTCGGACAATTCAGAATCACACTAGTCATATTCATCTTCATCTTGAATAAATTCCGAACTACTACAGTCATTCTCATCCTTATTTTATTCAAGATTTTCAATAACATGCCCAACGAAAACACGCACGTGGTCTAAACAGTAGCATAGCAACTAAAAATAATCCACTCAAAAAATCAGTTTCATAGGCCTTCAGTTTGGATTGAATGATTCCGGTATGCTATTGGTTCACAGTGTCCAAGTGATCTTATGACGGGGAAAGCAAGATATAAGAAAACTTGGTTGCCCTTACAATGCTATGATTCTCTTTTGTGTGTAGTGATGCACAGAAACCAAGTACGCAGTGTACAGTCGTGGAAAATAAAAGTAAACACCCCCTACTAACTCCTCAACAAATTATTGTAGACAAAAGTTACTGGTACCGAACGATTGGAAATAAAGTCTACTTTTAAATGATGTATATAATATTTGCTTAGGGGCCCATCTACATATTAAAACGAATGCAAACTTCATTTTTTTTCAATGGCAATACCCAATTTTAACGAGATATTTCAAAACTTCTGTTCAAACTATGCCTAGAAAACGAATTTCAAGTCATTCGAGTGATAAGTGTTTGAATTATAAACAATCAAAATTTAGTGCTTCTAATGTTAAATTACATTTTCATATTTTTATTTACATCTCTTGAAATTATGCTCCTAATGTGCTAATATTTTGTGTGGCAATAATACTAATATTACCCAAACATAAATACGCTGAATTTGCAATTTTTATCATTTTATGATATGAATTGCGAATTATGAAATTAATATTCGAAAAAATTATGAATTGCAACCTACAATTTTTTTGATGGATTTAGATTTATTAAGTCCTGCTTTATGGAAATCCAAAATTTCACATTTTTCCTCCAAGTAGTTTTCAAATTATGCTTTAAAAAACGGCAAAATGATGGTTTAAGATAGAAGTGACTCATAGAAGTGAAGATCATAGTCTATGATAGAAGTGGCTAGATATTTTTAAATTTCTTTTGCTCTCCTGTAATCTAGCAGGCTTCATTGGCTGCTTGAGTGGTGCTTAAGGTGCCTTGATCAAGAAGTGGACTCTCTCGGTTAAAAATCGAGTACCGAATTTCAATTTGGATACAGCCCTTAAAATACGCTCGTTTTAAAATAACTAATTTCTCGGAAACTTATGGTACCAATTGCATAAAAATTTGTTTTGAGGCTAATTGAAGGGTGCAGAGTTCATTTATGCTGTCAAAATTGGGCATTGCTATTGAAAAAATGAAGTTTGGGTTCGTTTTAATACGTAGATGGGCCCTAAATTTTATATACATCATTTAAAAGTAAACTTTATTTCCAATCGTTACCAGTAACTTTCTTCTACGATAATTTGTTGAGGAGTTAGTAGGGGGTGTTTACTTTTTTTTTTCTCCACGACTGTACGTTGCCGTCATTACGCATGTACTTTCAAGCACGTATTGTCAAGTACGTGAGCGTAGTTTGTTTGTAACATTACGTTAATTTTTACAAAAATCGCAAATGTAGTCTGTTTTTTGGATTCCCACCACAGTCCGCATGGAACTACATAGCACACATGAGGTTGTTTATCCACTAATCGCCTATTCCAACCTCTGAATATTTTCCATTTCTAAACGGCACATAGCATCTGATGTATAAGCTGGTAAAATCCAATCTTAGATGATATGTAGGAATGGAATGATTATCCATCTTCTCAAGAATCGTATTTAAACTGTTGTCTCGCATATAGCCCAAATTATCCGACACATCATCGGGAAAAAAATACCCTCTTTACTCGTCAACAAGTTAGCATAGAAATAAACTAACGCAGCAATAAATATAACTGTTCAACTTAATATTGAACTTGGTTAATATCACTGATGAAGCAGTCTTATAATTAATACGAATTTTATAAAAGTTACCTGCATTAAAACTGCAACATATCAGAATAAGGTTTGATTTCATCCTGTCACTGCAACAACAGGATCCAAACAGAACTCATCGCAGTGCATTATGAGAGTACTAGAAAGTCGTTTGGCAGTTTTAGTCTTTGTTACAGCACCGTACGGGACAGATAATGAAGTATTCCATATTGCCAGACCATTCCATAATGCCCGAACTTCGTCTACATTTAATAAATATAAAATAATTCGTTTAAAAGTTATTCGGAAAAAAAAAAACCTTCCTGAGATATTTATGGGGCACTCTGTATATTAAATGACAAACTTTCAGCGGTGCGCTTTACAAAGGTTAAATTTCTAAATCTTTATTTTAATATAGCTTTAAAATGAGATAAAAAAATTACTGTTACCAGAAAAATAATTAAGAGAAAATAAAAATAATGACATTGATAAAGTTAAAATTTAGGAATTAACGCCGCTTTATGCCAAACTCGTGTTACAGTGCTGTCATTAAAGACGGCTTGAAATCAAATACAGGCATCCCCCGACTTACATATTACGTGACTTACGTAAATTCGTAGTTACGTAATAAATCTCTAAAGTTTTATGAGCACATTTATGAACACACTAGCGTGTCTGATACGCATTTATATACTTTTGATTATTATTTTATAAATATGATATGCAGATAAAATCCACAACCATAATATATTTGTATGTACAGTAGCCTTCCTCTTAACAGGAACTCCGGTTTAACCGGCCGATCCCCCCCCCCACACACACACAAAAAAAAAAAAAAAAAAAAAAATCAAGCAAAATTCAGAAAGGAAAATTTCGGTTCTCATTTCTTTATGGTTAACTAACTCAAATTTACATTATGTAGAATAACTTCAACTTCTTATATAGGTATGTGACAAGATTTTCAACAATTTAATTTGTATTAAATATTGTTCATTATTTGTTATTAGTGATAATTTTTATTTCAATTCAGTTAATTACAACTAGTATTCATTTCACAAAATATAGAAAATACGTACTTTTTTTAAACTACACAAATAAAAAAAAACTAAATACATCCTACGCATTTAATTAATTAAATATGGAATTACTTATTTTATTTTTTTTACTTCTCCGGTTTAACCGGTTTTTCGATTAATCGGCTAACTTTCGGTCCCGTTTAGGCCAGTTAAGAGGGAGGCTACTGTATTAGAGACAGTTATACTTTTATTGGGATATACAATTAAATCATTAACAAATCAAACCCTCAGCCTTCAATATCGAGAGTGGCAGAAGTTGTTAGTAACAAGTACCAATCCATTTTTTGATTTGATGTACTATAAGTAGTATTGTCATAACAACTTAATCTTTATTGTTAGTTATTCATAGTAGTCATCTAAATTATGATACATATTATGCTTAGCAAGGATTATTTTATTTTGTGAGAGCTATTTATTTGTTTTGCCATCATAAATTCATGGAGAAGAGATAATTTATTCCTCTTTAACTATTTCTTATTTTGATAGTCGTTTGATAGTGATTCAAAATTGTTATAAATCAGTTCATCAATGTTAAATTTATAAATACCGTATCCACAAGATATTTTTAATTTGAAAAATGTTTTTTTCAGTTTATTTTTATATTTTTCACACTTTTATATTTTATATCCGAGTAAATACTGCCGCATGATGTTTTATTTATAAAATAATAGCGTATATATTATATATATATATATATATATTTCAGTTTCTTACCAAATTTTACCTAAATCATTTACAAATTCGACTTACGTAAAATTCAAGTAACGTAAAAGTTTACAGAACGCATTACTTACATAAACAGGAAATTCCTCCTTAATAATCGAATTGAGTTTCCACAAATACGTAGTTTACCAGATTGTCTTGCAATTGAGTCCCTAGTATTGAGTATTATGTATACTAATAAAAAAATACCGTATGTACAGGGATGAAAATTTGGGTGATATTAGTCCAAATCCTCTCCTGCTGCACCTGAGATTCATAATTTGAAATTTCGAATAATTAGCTGACTTATTCAGTGGTGGAAAATTGGCGCAGAGGAGGAGCCTATTGACACCACTAAAATTTAGTAGTATTTTTCGGCTTACCTAATGACAGAATTTCTGAGTTTTTACTGTGTTGAAGAACACTATAAAATATTAGTGGTGTCAATAGGCTCCTCCTCCGCGCCAATTTTCCACCCCTGGACTTATTAAATAAAAATCGCAACGCACTCTCATGTAAAAATCATCTGTTTCACTTCGGGTAGTCGAAAGTGCTCGCGCATGCCCAGAAACCCGATTTACACAGCTGTACTAAAATGATGAATCGAATGCTATGATTTCGGTGGATTTATTGAGGTTTTTTTTTTTATTATTATTATTAACCACGGACGGCCAAACGATTTAGTATAGTTAAAAACGGAAGACATATTCTCATAGCTGCCAACACGTACGGATTTTTGCTACCACTAAAATTTAATAGAAAAATTTGCCTAATTCAATCGCCGAATTCCCGTGAATGTTGATAATTTAATAAGGCAGAAATCTCTTTTAAATTTTAGTGGTAGGGAAAATCCGTACAAGTTGGCAGCTATGTATTCTGAAAGAACATACCTTTACATTTTATATGCCATAATCAGTTTTAAAAAACACCGATGTTCCCCAATCCGACACTTTGAAAAAAAATTTTAAATGAGTCGTTTTAGTAGGGTTTTTTTTTCTCTCCCATATGGCATAGCTTTTCCAGGACGCAATTTTAGAGGTACAGGTTAACTCAAAATACTTATGTAAAGCTGAGACCTTCTTATCTTCGAAGGTGCAATCGGTTTTCAAAAATACGAATTTTAACTCTTTTGAAGAAATTCGCGACCGCGGATCACATTATACCTTACGGAGGCGATTGTTTTTCTACAGAAAAAGTGCCTAAATATCGCATTTCGACACAATCTTTTCAGAGCATCTCTGGAAAACGCATTTACACCACGAACTAAAGTTTCGAAACGTTCGGACGAGAAGAAGTTTTTTGCAATAGAAAGTGCGTGAAAATTTCGACAAAAACAACAAAAACCGACGGGTTCGGAGCGGTTGCGCTCGATTTCGGCTTAAGTTTTAACTTCAAAATACATACATCTTTTTTACAAAATTTTATGTTTATAATTCATTAAAATGTCAGAGAAATCGGACGATAAGAATTATTTTTTGTTTGTTATACTAACCGAACCGAATTTAAAACAATAGATATCAATATTTTTTTATAATTTTTTCTCACGCGGTGTATAACAATCAATATTCATGACTGCTGAAAATCTCGAATATTTCAGACAACAAGGGCTATCATTTTTAACTATTGAAATAGACCAGATGAAAAAAAAATCTTTTCACGAACCATTTTAGCACTAAATATCAATATTTTTTCTAGATTGTTTCACACAGGATACGAAAATATGTTTTAACTCTTAAAAATTTCAAAGAGTTTGGACAATAACGGCTATTTTTAAGGGGTCTCAGGACTCTTAAAGCTTCAAAATTTTCGATATTTTAATTTTTTTAGATGTTAAACCGCTATCTTTTCTAAACATTTTGATATACTTTTTCCTTGAAATTTCCATTAAGACGGAAGTTATGGCTCTAGAATTATACCCGCTCAATAGTTGAAGCAGTGTTTCCGAAACTTTAAACTCATTTTTTCCCAAATGAAGTTTTTGTTCATAACACGCAGGATATCTCAAAAACTTTTGAATATTTTTCCATGAAATTTTCAAAACATATGTTTCATGCTAGTCTGTATAAACTGAACCTAAAATTTCCTTTTTACTGTTCAAAAAAATTTTTTAGGTGATTTTACTGTTGACATTTTCAAAATTTTGTATTAGCTAAATACAACTTTGCATTTAAAATATAAAAATTCTTTAAATACAAATTTATTTATATTCTGGTAATTATTACAATCTGGAGTTTAAGTAGGCATCAGAACTTTCATTCTAGTTGCAATATTTATTTTGTAATCCTGCGCGTAAGCTGTTCTACCAATTTTCTGCTTGTCAAATATAAGACAGTTTGGAACCCCCTATAAATGTTAATTCTGCATCATGCAATTTTTAAAATACATGAAATGAAAGAACATACTTATATCTTTCATCCCAATAAAAATTGTGTTTTAAAATCATATATATTTTAAGATATTAAATGTTGTAAATGGTCTTTTTCTTCATTTTTTCAAATTTTAAGAGTCCTGAGACCCCTTAAAAAACATTTAAAATACCGGACGACCCCAGCACCTCCCTGCCTTTTTGCGGTATATTTCAAAATTACTCATTGACACCGAAAAAAAATACGTAAAAAAGAAAATGCAAAGCATCATATATTTTCTATTCTCTCTCTGGAACACTGCAAACCATTTTTCAAAAAATACGAAAATTAACCCTTTGAAAATAAATTCACTCCCTGAAGACACTTTTCGTTTTTTTCGTGCATTTCGTCGCAGGATTAAAATTACACATATTTTGATTAAAAATATATACTTAATTTTATACCATAGTTCTGAAATTTTACAGTCGTGGCCAAAAGTTTAGGACCACCGTGCAGAAACTAGCGTTTTTAAAATTGAAACCACTGATAACGTCATAAATCAAATCGATTTTCGTCAGATGGCGTCATTCCGTCTGACAGTGAAGTTACTGTATTCGCTTTTCGTTTGAACTTTGAGTAATAAATGTCGCAGACGCAATTTATTGTCTGGATGTTAAATTTCAGTGGTAGTCCTAAACTTATGGCCACGACTGTAATACTGTATACTAACTTTTAGCTAATGATCAAACATCCGGTTGGTTCAGGTACAGTCAAGTTTAAGGGTGAAATAATCAGTTTGAAAATGAAAATTATTCTCTCAGGATTTCGATGTAAAAAAAAAAAAAAAAAAAAAAAAAAAGTTACGCATAAATCAATGATTTTAGCAGTTAATTTAGCACGAAAATTACGCAGTCGTTAGAAACATATGCCCCCCCCCCTTGCCTTTTTGCAGTTATTTAGAGCTTTTACTGCTAACTATCAGAGTTTTTAACCATTTGGAAAAATGGTTATTGTCCTCCGTCAGGATAGGAAATCAAAAACATAAAATGAAGCGTTTTATTTGTTTAATTCGCATTTTATTCATTTTCTGATTGGTCTATACAGTAATTTGTATTTCCCCTTTACTTTCAATAGAGATGGATACTTCTCTTGCCACTATGACAAAAAAGTAATAAAAACTACAAAAAAAAATATATATATATATAATAACTCAGAAACAAATTGAGATACAGCTTTCAAACAAATTGCATTTAAAAGTACATTTTTTTCTCTATACGACGGTGTAAAAAGTAATATTGTGGGATGTTCAGAAGTTTAAAAATGAAATTTCATTTAAAATTGGTCCAGGAATATTAATGTTTAATCCATGGCGTACGTAATGTATGACCAGCTTCGTAGAAGTTTAAAAATTTACAGTACCGAAAAATGTAATCCATGGCGTACGTAATGTATGAAATTTCATTTAAAATTGGTCCAGGAATATTAATGTTTAATCCATGGCGTACGTAATGTATGACCAGCTCCGTAGAAGTTTAAAAATTTACAGTACCGAAAACTGTAAAACTAAAATTTCTTTTAAAATTTGTTCATGATGGGTCCAGGACTGTTAATGCTTAATTCATGGCGTACGTAATGTATGATCAACTCCGTGCGATTTTTTATGCCTTAAATTTTAGTCTTCGAAAAAAACATTTTCCAAATGGTCATTGTAATTTGTTAAATTGCTTTTTTTTTCTTTCTTTCTTTCTTTTTTCCTTTTTTACCGATTTTTTACACAGTCAACGGGCACGTATTTCAGACAAAATCGAGTTAAAGATATAAAATCAGACAGTTTTAAGGTCCATTTAAGAATCATGGCCCGGGCAACGCCAAGCGGGTCAGCTAGTATAAAATATAATAAAAGCAATTGAAGAGATTGGTTTCAATTTTTATTTATCATTACAGATAATAACTGCTTTCGGAACAAATAGAACGCGTTCAAAAAAAATGCATAGCCTAAGTAGTGTAACAGAATAACTAAACGCTGGAAAAATGAAAAATGTGTTTGTATGTATACATATTATGTTATCCAGTGTCTGACACGATTCTTACCGACTGTAATATCGAATTTACATTCAACGAAATTCTTAAGAAATAGATGCGGAAGAAAATTAATTTTTCTAAGGAAAATTCATAAAGTGTTACGTAGCACTATTCTATTGAAAAAATTACTCAAAACCAAATCGCTCGAAACCGAATCAATATTTACCAGGGCTTGAATTTCAGGGCGGGATGGCGGGATTCGCGCCCAAAATTTTGAAGTCCCGCCCAAAATAATATCGTGGGCGGGAGGCTCCCGTCCAAAAAATCTCACCCTTTTTCTGAAAATTTTGCATTTTGAAATTACGATCAACTCCCGCGAACGCCTTGCAAATTTCCCGATATTTTCGCGCGACTGATTAACACATTTTGCGTTTTTTTTTTTTTTTTCACCGCGAAAGATCGTTGAAATTCACGAATTTTCCATGCGACCGATAGACAAATTTCATTATTTTTCCCTCGAGATCGGTTGACAAGTGTCCACGACCGATTGGCGAATTCAAGGTTGAATCTGTTACGAATTTTCCGAAAATTATGAAAAATCGGTCATCAGTTCAACAGAAAAATATCGCGAATTTCGACAAATCATCGCCGAAAAAATCAATTTCGTCGCAAAGGATTTCGAATAAAACACAAATTTTGCCAAAGGATCGCGGAAAAACGTGAATTTCGTCAGATCGCGGAAAAAAAACTCGAAATTCATCAAAGGGTCACAAAAAAACGCAAATTACATCAAAGGATAACAAAAAAATCATGAATTTCGGCAAAGGAACGCGGGAAAATGCGAGTTTCGGCAAAGGATCGTGAAAAAAGAGAATTTTCCGTCGAAGGACCGCGGAAAAAAGCTAATTTTTTCAAAGGATCGCGGCAAAAACACGAATTTAGTGTTCAGTCAAACGGCCGCTGAAAAAAAACCGCGAATCTCATCAAAGAATCGCGAAAAAACGCGCATTTTGTCAAAGGATCGGGAAAAAAACGCACATTTCGTCAAAGGATCGCGAAAAAAAACACACATTTCGTCAAAGGATCGCGAAAAAACACAAATTTTGTCCAAAGATCACGAAAAAACCCCGCGAATTTCGTCGAAGATTCGCGCAAAAAACTCAAATTTCGTCAAAGGATCACGGAAAAACGGCAAATTTCGCCAAAGGATCGCGGGAAAACGGCAAATTCCGCCAAACAATCGCGGAAAAACGCCAAATTTCGTCAAAAGATCGCGAAATATCGGCAAATTCGTCAAAAGATCGCAAAAAAACGCAAATTTCGTCAAAGGGGGCCGAAAAAGCACATATAGATAGTGTTGGGAGTAATCCCCCCCCCCTTCCTTCATTCCCTCTGTTGTAACCTTTCAGAAAATTTGCTGTCAGTTTCAGAAATTTTTTTTTTACTCAGAATCACCCTGCTTTGTTACTTTTTTAAATAAAAAAAACATTTTGCATCATTATTCTGAGTTGTTGATTTAAATTGCTTCAATGGTATTTTGTCATGCCTGTATTAATGCAGACATGACAAAATAATTAATGTAAATCTTTAAAAAGCATGTAAAATAACAGTGGATTTAGATTTCTTTTGTCCCCAAATAGGTCAACTCCCCTCCATTTATAAATGTTGGTAGGAAGACTCCCCTCCTATGAAAAATTGAATTTCAAGCCCTGTTTACCATAAACATTAATGAAAGTGTGATTAATTGGTTCCCACATCCCAGGTTACTTCCCCTATTTAACTGATTTAAATTTTTATCATTCTACCCAGTAATACATTTTAACATATATAACCAGTGAACTAGTGCATTGTAAGTTTTGCAATATTTGAGATTATTTGCTGGTACGTTTTTCATTAACTTTTAATTAGCTGCAATTTTTAATCAAACAACATGTTTTAGTGAATGAAAGTATGATTAACTGGTTCCCACCTTCCAGGTTACTTCCACGATTTAGCTGATTTAAAGTTTTATCATTCTACTCAGTAATATATTTTAACATACATAACCAGTGAACTAGTGCATTGTAAGCTTTGTAATATTTGAGATTATTTGCTGGTACGTTTATCATTAACTTTTAATTAGCTGTAATTTTTAATCAAACAACATGTTTTAGCGAAAAGCGAATATACCTTATCAAAAACCTTACTAAATCCTTACGAATAATACCTCATTCTTCGTTGTGCATTTTGTATGTGCAAAGAAAAAAAAATGTTGGCTACATTTTAATTTCCACATTTCAAATTTTATTTTCCTATACATTTCCTAAATATAAACGTATTGACTCAACAATTATTCAAAAATTGAGATCTTGCTGTTAGTTATAGCTACCCTTTATATGCACATAAAATATCAAATTCAAACTTCACAAAGATTAAATTTCTAAATCTACATTTGCAATAGTATATGTTTTCTACTTTAAGAAAGTTCTAAAATATTTCTCTTACCAGAAAAATAATTAAGAAATACCACAAAAGTTTAAAATTGAACAATTTAGTTTCGTGTGTCCCTAAATTAATGCTCTAGTTACCTTGCTGTCGTTTAAGACGGCTTGAAAACAAAAATGAAAAATTTTTCCAATCAAACCATTTACCACAATTCCATAGTATATCCGATTGCCCAGTAAGTGAGTCTCTAAGTCATACCTCTCTATTCTTAAAAAAAAAAAAAAAAAAAAAAAAAGTAACTAACGCTGTCACCGCTGCCGTTAATAAATTTTTTGCGACCGGAGGTTTTTCTTCGAAAATATTAAGAAAACTACTGCATACAAAAATATGAAAATTGGTCTTATACAGAAATGTTTGATAAATACGCTGAAGAAATAAAGAATTATTTTAAGCGGTTAAAGTTTCTAAAAATCTTTCCATTAAAAAAAGTTTTATAGAAGCAAATGTGTGCCTAAGGATTTAATATTTTTTTTCTAAGGATATACATTACAAACTTGCTGTGTGCAGACCGCATTTATTATTTTTTTTTATTTGACTAATTATTTGAGGAATTTTAAAAAAAAATATTCCGGTTTTCAGCATTACAAGACATATATATATATACATATATTAGCAAAGTTTTTTATTTTAAATTGCTGCCAATTGTAAAAAGTAATGCAAAGAATAATATTTCCTTTAAATACAAAATTTATTTACACGTGACTATTGAAAACAGAAAAAATCCCTTTAAAATTAGAATTAAATGTTTACGCGTTAAAAGCAGGAAAATATTGAATATTAGGTCATAAAAATTGTATTTACGCATGAATATTAAAGAGAAAAAAAAAAACTTTAAAATAATAAATTCATTAATATGCGTTAAAATTAGTAAATGGGAAGAAGTTAAGTCATATTTAAAAAGGCCAAATAATAATATTGCCAAACAGTTTAAATTTAAAAATATATTTACAAGAGGCATTTATTTCAAATTTCGAAATTATCTTAATTATGAACAATAGTTAAAATACTATTGTTGCCAATTCTAAGACAGAGCAAATAATAGTGTTTCTTTTCTAACAAGAAAAGTATTTCCACGTGAATATTAAAGAAGAAAGAAAACTTTGCTGAAAATTACGTCAGATTTAAAACCATGCATACATTAAAAATGACAGCAACAAAATAGGCCTTAAAATTCCTTAATCAATGGGAAATGAATGGAAATCCGTTTACAGGGAGATCACCACTGATTATTTAATTATAATTCAATCTTCCATAATATTTTTATAGCCGATCAAATTAGCATGTTTCTAGAGTATGCGGTCGCTGAACGGGAGTTGGCGAGCATACCTCGGATTATTTCATATTTTATGTAAAAAATATTTAAAACATTTGGAGAAATTAGTTTTGATGTTTATTTATCTGTGTAAATAATAGCTGATTTCGTAAGTAATAGAAAGCCTTCAATAAAAATACTTAGCCTAAATAGAATAGCAAAATATTTAAACACCGAACAAAGTGTGTTCATATATACCGGGTGTCCCAAAAATGACTGATGGATTTTAAAATTCAATAACTTGGAAACGGGGACAGATATTTAAAAAATTCTTGCAGAGGGTTATCTATGATGTCAAGAGTTTTTTTTACTGTGATTCTTGATTTTAGTTCGAATTTATAACAATAGATGGCGCTGAGAGCAATAGGTGCTCAGTCCAGATTCGATTTTTTGTACTTCGAGATCCATTAAATACATTTTAATCTCCTTTTTTCGTATGGAAGAAGAGAGAGGCAGAAACAATTGAGCCTGGATTTAGCGGTTATTGCTTGCAGTTCTATCTATCGAATCTATTTGTAACTAAAACTGATAATCGCAGCATAAAAACTCCTGACATCTTACATAACACTCCTCCAAGAATTTGGTTAATATCTGTCACCGTTTGCAAGTTATTGAATTTTAAAATCATCAGTTATTTTTGGGACACCCGGTATATATATTATACAATCTAGTGTTTGGCACAATTACTATGGAATGCAATATCCAATTTATATTCATCAAAATTCGTCAGAAACATATGCGGAAGAAAATCTATTTATGAAAAGGAAAATTCATAAACTAGTACGTTAGTATTAGATGTAAATTTCCAACTGGGTGAAAAATGTCCGGACCAGGATTCGAACCCGGGACCTCCTGGCTGAAGCCGCCAGTGCTCTGTCATCTGAGCTGTCCCGGACGATTTTGGTCGAACTTTTTCACCCAGCTAACCTTGATGATTACAGCATCTGGTCTGAAACCTGGTTCAGCTCAACAGAATAAATCTCAGGTAATGAACTCCAGAAATCGCTGGATACGAAATTACACTAGATTAATATTTGTGTTAATATTAATCTAGTGTAGTACGTTAGTTCCAAGCGTTATTAAACAAGCAATTCATTTAAAAGACATACAGCGGTACACCGGTTCTCGAATACTATTAGCTCCAAAGAATTGCTCAAAAGTGAACTGTTCGAAACTAAGACAAATTTTACCATATGAAATAATAATAAATGACGTGGAAAATGGTAAAAAGTTTAAAAAATGGAGAAAAAAGATACGTATTAATTACTAATTGTTGAAGTTGTTTATTTATAGCCTTTTTTATGTAATTTTTTTAATCTGATATTATAATCACGATCTTGTTTAAAAAATATCTGTGTATTAATTTTTCATGTTAATTCATTAAAGTTATAATGATGAATCTTTGAAATTAAACCTTTTTGCTTTCAAACTTGGAAATATAAATACAATGAAACCTCTCAAAAGCGACCACATTCCGTTCCAATAAAAATGGGTCGCTCCTAGAGGTCGTCTCTTAATGGAGGTCATGTTTAAATCTAGATTTTAATTGTTAAAAAAAGGTAACAATTAATGTTACTAAAATTTATTTTTTACATTAGTAAAAAATATAAAAATTTAAGTAACAAATCAAAAGTTAATTACAAAACTTAATTACTGCAGACTTTAAAAAATTAATACATTGACATTTGCTTTGATTTTACGGTTTTATCTTTTATAATTTTTTATTTCCCAGTCCTTTCGAAGTTCAGCAAATAAATGCAATTTTTTTCGGACGGCAACAACTAAAGACGATTTCATTAATTTATATATTTCTTTGAGAGTTCCGAGACAGAATAAGGCAAAGGGAGTTTATTGACCGTCATTCTTAATTTGTCATCACAGTTAAATTCATTGGGTTTAAACATTTAAAAGTTCCCTTAATAAAGAAAAATCTAAACTTAGTTTAGAAGTCTGATGAATAATCCGCTCTCCGGAATTATTTTTCTAGTAAAACCTTCTTCAAGCGACCAGAAAAAAACGGAATTTGTTTCATTTTCTTCACATAAATTGGTCGCTCATGCAGGGAGTTCAACTGGGATGATCTCTGAATGAAGGTAAAATTAGTATTGAGCATATGGGAATAAATTTCGTTCTATGAAAAAATGGTCGCACAGGGAAATTTTACTCTATATAAGATCATCTTCTTGACTCATTTGAGTCAATTGATTCAATAAACTCCTTGAAATATATGAAAATTCAATACAAATTCAAATAATTAGAGTACGAGGTTTTGGCTTTGTGGAAAGAACTTCTAATTGGAGCTTTTGTTTAAGTCAAAAAAAAAAAATCTATGTATACCTGCCCCAAAAAGCTGCTCAAGGACGGCGTTATCTGCTAACATATTGCAACGTGTTGAATGAAATAGGGTATTGTTTTGATGTTATCCGACCTACAAAAGTAGCACGCGTTGAAACATATTAGTACAATGTACAAAATGATTGGACTGTAACTGTTTACCATGTTACTTTTTTCTATCCATAATACAAGAAATTATTGTATTCGAGATTATTTTTCGACTTCCGGTTTTCGGCGGATTTACACGTCTTAGGGGCAGAGATCCCGAAAAACATGTTTTTACGAAATGTCTGTCTGTCCCTGTGTCCGTGTGTATGTGTGTTTGTCCGCTCGAATATTGATGAAGTTATGCATAGAATTGAACCAAAATTCCTGTATATGTCTTTGGCTATGACCAGCAGGCCCCAGTTGAATTTAGAAATATTCCATCGAAAGAGGGGGGGGGGTCTGAAACAGCGATTTTTGTGCCAGTTTCATTATTATATCATCAGAAAATGTACGAAGTTATGCATAGAATTAAACCAAAATTCATGTGTATGTTTTTGACTATGTACATAAGGTGACTGCTAAAAAATGGAAACATTCCGCAGGATAGGGCCGCTGTGATAGCGATTTTGTGCAATTTTCTCGATTTTCTTTCTTTAAGTGAAGAATTTCTAAATATTTTTCGACGAAATTGCACATTTAGATGTAATACAATAAATAGTCCAAGGTTTGTATAAAATTCTGGAAAAAAATCTTCCTGTAGGCGGATTTTGTTCGATATTCAGGACGGGATAGCGATACACAAAGCAGCCATATATCAGTTGCGCTGAGTGCAACGGCGGAGCAGGATGCCAGGAAACCGAAAGTGCGTGAAGGATGATATAGGATTCGACAAACCATAGAAGATGAGAAAAAATCCTATGAATCCTCCAAATATCCAATCTAGGTTTAATTTTAGACTTCAACAAGACTTAATTTCGAGTATTGACATCTATGAGATAGAAGGAAGTTTTAGGATTAGCGCATCCGAATATTGCTTTTTGTCCGAATATGTTTATTTAAATTTAAAAGTATAGATCCATTTATTGCCAATTTTTAAAACTATTATTTTATTTGAAACATTTTAAAACAAATCTCTTGAACGTAAATTCATTGATATTTTTATCGAATTTTAAAATGTTTCTCAGACTTTTGACCCACCCTCTATTTTAGAATTTAAAAAAAAAAAATTCTTTTCATAGTATATATTCGTAAGATATTGGTTGACTAAAATTATAACAAGGAAAAATATTTATTTTAAAAAGCTATCTCATTTTCATTTTATAGAACAACTTCTTCAATTTTTTTCTCTAAATTAATAGACCTACTCCGTTGCCCGCCGTACGTGTCTGGAATAAATTCATTTAAAACCGTTAAAAAGTTTTTTCCAGAATGAAAATCACGTATAATACTCGTTTTCTACGAAAATGCTTGAATGGAAAATTTACTCAGTAAGATAACTTTAAGAAGGAGATAATTGCAATAAATCTATAAAGAAAACAAGAACAAAAAATCATGCATCCAGCATCGAATATGAAACACTTTTCAACACATTCAGGATACTATAACGAAAGAAACTAGTCGTTGGAGGCCACAGTAATACTTACCCATCATGTATATGCATAATATATAAAATATGAAAATAAAACATGCGTAAACTATTTATAAAACGCATTGCAATTCCAAAATAAAATTTAAACGTATATTTAAATATTTTTAATACATAGTAATGCTCTATTACTAAATAAAGGGTACTACTGGATTATAACGTCTGCCAATTTCTACAAATTATATAAATCGCCAAACTACTCACAAAATTATACAAATTGGCATATTTTTTATTTTAAATAACGAAAGAACAAATAAATATGTAAAAGATTAATAAAAATACAAATAAAACGTCGAATGAAACACTTGATGACATAACAAACACGTGTAATGTGTTTAATGTCAAATGAATGTGACATTTACGATAAGTCATTATTGGCATTTAATCTTACAGTTTGGCGATAGTTTTTTGGTCGGCGGGATAATCAAGTAGTACCGAATTGCATAAAAGAAACATCCTTATAAATCTAAAAATGATAATCATTTTAACTAACAGTTTACAGCGCCGGATTAAGCATGTCATTTACAATTAAAATATAACTTTGAATTTAAATTTGAATGAAATACGAGGTCATGAAAAATCGAAGAGTGTGGAAAATATTATTACAAATATCTCGGTAACTAATTATCTGATTGACTTCATTCTTTTTGGAAAATTTATGTTTTTTTTGTTATTGTCTTTTATATTCCCTCCTTAAAATAAACAATTTCGAAAATTTTTATATACCTTTTATCACAACGAATATGTGAGAGTCCGGTAAAAATAATTCCCGATGATCTAGGTTACTGATATTCATTAGGCTTCTTCTCATTATTAAATTCTAAGTACACACCAAATTTCAATTATCTATCTCAAATTGTTCGGGATATAGTGCGTTTACAGACACACAGACGACAATTTTTTTTCTCTAAAAATGTTTTTCGGAATCTCCAGTGTCTTAAACATATAAATCCGTCAATTTTTTTGTCTATTTTTTAAAAAATTACTAGACTTACCCTGTATTATGCATAATAGGTAAGTAAAACCCAAATTCTGCAATTACCATTAATAGTCGGAAAAATAGTCGAATGTTTTGTGCAGCTCTGTATTTGATCTATGGAAAATGGATATTTCTGTATATGATCTATGGATATGTATACTACATAGTACGTTAAAAGTTAGTTCAATGAAACGCATAGCATAGTTGAAAATTTCCATTCAGCTTGAGATATTTTGTGTAGCCCTGCATATGAATTGTAGAATTTATACACGCCGTGCATTTTGCAAAACAATAGTTCAATTTTAAAACGCGTACTACAACTGAAAACGTAATTCCAGCAATTATTTTTCATAGGCAGTATTGTAGATAATACTTTTGCGTGTCCCTGTAAATGAACGATAAGTTATATTAAGTGTTCCTATAAATGAACCGTAAATGCTACATCATGTTCTATAGCGAATATGCCTTAGTGAATTTATACATAGTAAGTAATATTAAAAAAATGTTAAATTTAAAAACGCTTACCACGACGGAAGGAATTATTGTTCATAGATAGTACTGTAACTGAATTACTTTGTGTGTCCCTGTATATGATCAATGAATGCTATTCGCACCATATTCTATAGTAAGCATCTTACAGTCCATCCTATATCTCTATATAATAAAAGCCAGTGTAACGCTGGGCGGGGCGAATCCATCAATCTTACCAGTCTACCAGGAAGAGACTCAAAGGGAAAAGGATCCATTCTCCCATTGGTTGACAAGAAACAAGAATACCGCGATTACTTCTCTAGGTTATACGTCCTAATAATTGAGCAGTAGTGGGCACTTCTTCCTAACAAATCAGTGCAAGGCACATCGCATTACACCACCAAAATAAATAACCAAGTGTCACTTGAGATTATTTCAAGTATTAAGTTGCAATCATATTAAATTTTCTTTGCGACAGGTAAGGAATTTTAATTTATTTCTCATATAAAGTGATTCACGGAAAACAATGATATGGTATTTTTGAAAATATCCTTTTTTTTTTCCTGCAAAAAATTTATAAAACTGACTTTCTTTTAAAAAAGTAATCAATTTAAATATTTTAGGCTTATTATTTTGTAACTTATATTTAAATTACAGATTACTTATATTTTCCTTTTCTATATACAGGTGTATGTAAATTTAAAATTAAAAAAAAAAAAAACAAGAAAAACATATTTAATATTTTAAAAGTAAAAAATTAATATTTATACGAAAAGTAAAATTAATAATTTTTGAGTTTTTCAAGTTTTAAATGAAAAACACAATTTTTACCCACCATCCTAGGTCGGGCATTTACACTAGTATAAATATATCTAATAATGCAACGTGTATAAAATACACCACAAACAATTTTTCTCCATAGACCAGTGGTTCCCAACGTGGGGCGTACGCCCCACCGGGGGGGGCGGGCAATCTCAAATTTGTAACTCACCCATTCGCTGTCAGGGTTTTTAGAAAAGTAATCTTTTAGATTTAAAAATAAATGTGATACTTGCAAAAATAAAAAAATAATATAAAAAAGAAGTTTTATTCTTCAATTAAAAAAAAAGAATTCCAAATCAAAAGCTTAAAGTAAGTTCAATACCAAAATAATTATATGAGCCACCTTTTAAAATATTTTAATATTCTTTATTTTATGTTTAAAAATTTTTATAATTTTTCTGCTTAATGAATGTTCTATTTCAAAATTTTTCTCAATTTTTTCGATTATTTATTAAATTAGTTTATTTGTTTGCGTTCACCACGAAGAAACTTTTGTATGTGAAACTACTTAAAGACATATTTAAATTTTACTCTCTTCAACATATTTAATCTAAAAAATATTGGAAATATCTAAACGTGGCACTAAGAACTTTATAAAATTTATAAATCTTAAATAGCATTTAAAAGATAATGTGTAACTATTTATAGCTGTAGTGCAGGTCCTCCTACATAGTCAATAAATTAAAAACTTATACAATTTAAATTTTAAAGTCAGATAATACATGGCAGTCAATTAATGATCACCGGGAAGGAAAAAATAATAAATGTGTCTTGATGGGGAATCATGACTACTTAAATTTGATATAAAGGTCAGAAGCTTGAAATGATTTTTGTGTGTTTTGTTATCTATAGAAAGAAAAATGTCCACCCATTTCTAAAGTTACTAACAATTATAAAATGTGTCGATGTTATTCATTTTAATGCTAAATGTAAGAGTCTGTTCAAGCATTTTGTGAAGATAAGAATGCGGACTCTGTAATACTTTTTTGAAATATTCAGGTAAGTGGGAAAGACACAACAAAACAGATTTTGGCATAAAAGTGAAGATGTATCGCATTATTTATAGAATTATGTTAAAATCACATATGTGACAGAAAATTAATCTTTTTGATAAGTTAAAAAAATATGAAATTAATAGTTATTGTTAGGGCTCTGGCAGGCTTCTTACAGTTGCATAGAGTTCACTTTTTAAATAATAAGAGATATATGTTGCAGAATGTGTGTGGGGGGGAAGAGTTGGGGGAGGGCAATCGCGATTTTACAGAAGGTGGGGCGTGGCCAATAAAAGGTTGGGAACCACTGCCATAGGCCATATATTTATTCTCTTTTTACCTACACTCATTTCATTTAATCTTTCGATTATTCAAACTTTTGTAGTCGTAGATTCTAGTGCGTTGCTTCTCGTTTCTTTTTATTTAATATTAAGGGATATTTTGTACTATTCCAATTAAACTAACACAATCGTAAAAACAAGTAATTTAAAAAAATAAAAGTAAGACAATATTTAAGTGATTGTTCTTTAACTTAGTATTCTGATATTATACTGTCCAAGTGCCGTAATTTACCGAGAGTAGTGTGGCATAACGTAGTGATTTTTTTTTCTTTAGTCAATTCTATATTGTTGCCCATTTTAGGCACCATTTTTGCCGCTATTGTTCATTTTAACACATAATTTACGATCCTATGTGAAAGTTTTTCACACTTGCCTGTAAAAAAACTTTGCAAAATGTGACTATTTAAAAAATGTGTTATCGTAGATGCGTACTTTAACATTATATTGAAATTTCGCTGCAATTGACAAAATTTTAAGAATTTTAAAGACTAGAAAGTCGAATAGAAGATAAAAAAGTCCATACAGATAAAACATACGAAACATTTGTGGATCCGCATGAAATCGATGCGATATAACCTTGATAACACGGCTTAAAAAAAAAAAAATTACGAGACTCGGAGCATACGATCAAAAGTTATATGCGGACATACATTAATGTACACGGTCATCGAAAAAGGTTTTTTTTTTTTTTACATTACTTCAAAAACTTCAGTATGAGATCCGCCTGTTTGCTCGGAAAAAATCTAAGCGGTGGGCGATCTTACAGGTGCGCTTTAAAACGGTTAAGGGGTCTCATGACTCTTAAAGCTTCAAAATTTTCGAAATTTTAATTTTTTTAGATGTTAAATTGCTTTCGTTTCTGAAAATTTTGATATAATTGTTTCCTTGAAATTCCCATTAGAACAGAAGTTATGGCTTTTAGAATTATACCCGCTCAATACCTGAAGCGGCGTTTCCGAAATTTTGAAGTCATTTTTCTGCAAATGACGTTTCTGGGCATAACGCGCACGATATCTCAAAAACTTCTGAATATTTTTTCATGAAATTTTCAAAACACGTGTTTCATGTTAGTCTGTATAAACTGAGCCTAAAAGTTCTTTTTATTGTTAATATATATATATATATATATATATATATATATATTAAGTGATTATACTGTTGAAATTTTCAAAATTACGCATTAGCTAAATACAATAACTACATACTACTACATTAGCTAAATACATAACTAAATACAATAAATACTTTGATAAAAAATATAAAACTGCTTTAAATACAAATTTATTTAGGTTCAGGGTAATTATTAAATTCTGAAGTATAAGTTGGCACTAAAACATTCATTCTAGTTGCAAAATTTGTTTTGTAATCCTACAGGTGATGTGTTATACCAATGATCTGCTCGTCAAATGTCTGATCATTTGGAGATAGCTATAAATGCTAATTCTGCATAATGCAATTTTTTAAATACAGAAAACGAAAAAAAAAATACTTATATCTTTTATCCCAATGAAAATTTTGTTTTAAAATCATATACGTTTTAAGATTTTAAATGTTGAACATGGTCTTTTTTTTCCTTTTTTCCAATTTTAAGAGTCCTGAGACCCCTTAAACGGACAATGGCTTTCTTTGTAGGTGAAGCTTCTCCATACGTATGGCGAGTATTGATGTTGTACCAAAATAACAGAATTAAACTCGGCGCAATCCGCTTTCTGCTGTACACTCACCATGAACAGACTGATGAGTGAATCGCTTCACGAAGTGGCATCAGCACACGCGTGCAGTTACGTCAAGGCCGACACAATCACCACTACCAAAACTTCTTCAGATGTAACCAAAAAACTGTTTACTAAAAAGGTGCATAAAAATTTATTAAAATATTTCGTTACAAAATGAACTGGTCTTTAAAAACTTAAAAACCATTGATGTTAAAAATCATATGAAACAGAAAAAGATGATTCCTGAGATCTTTAGATCGGAAACGCGATCATTTCCAAAGATTACTTTCACTGGAATGTCGCATTGACTGAGCTATTTATACACCAGTCTGGGAAAAAAGGATCAGTCTATTATTTGTTGGGGGTGTCCATGAAGTTGCTTCGTTCCGATGCTGAAGTGTTAGATATTTTTAAAATATTAAACCAAATATGAGGTATGTCATAGGATAAAACATCGTTACATACACTATTTTCTTTACTTAAAATCGCCAATGATTCTCTAATTCTCAAAGCATAATAATCTGATGTAGGTATAATAAACTTTGCGTTCTCGAAATCTATTTTTCAATTTTGGCGTTGATTTAATCTGGAAAGTGCTGTAGATGGTCTGTTAAACTTGATATCTCTCATGTGCTCCCCCAATCTTTCTTTAAATTTTCGAGTGATCATACCTATGTAGCTTAACTCCTTCTGTTTTTTCCGTTTGGAATGCGACATTCCAGTGAAAGTATCCTTTGAAAATGATCGCGTTTGCGATCGAAAGATCTCAGGAATCATCTTTTTCTATTTCATAGGATTTTTAACATCAATGGTTTTTAAGTTTTTAAAGACCAGTTCATTTTGTAACGGAATATTTTATAAATTTTTATGCACCTTTTTAGTAAACATTTTTTAATTTTGGTTATTTTAACGCAAGGTGAACTTGTCATTCCACTCTGAGCCCATTCTGAGTTCTATGCTTTTCAATTCTTCAGATGTTATAGAATTTAACGTTGGTTTCGTACCTATTGATCGCATATTTCTCGTGCAATTTATTTTTTAAGTCAGGGACACCCTTTTCGATGACCTTGTATGTATATATAAACTAATTGCATAACCTACTTTGTTATAAAGCGGTTAATAATAACACAGCCTTTATTTTTAGCATGAAATAACAATGAAAGTGTGAGTGGTAAGAGGATTACTTTACATCTTTATAGAATTAATAGAAAAACCTTTAATCGTAAGTAATTACTACAAAAAGTCATTTGTTTTTCTTCACTATTTAAATTCATCTGTTGAAAGTTTTTATTAAATGCAAACATTATTTTAATTTAATCCTTTAAAAAAAGAGAGAACAAAGAAAGTATTTTTTTTATATAATTTTATAAGGATAAAAATGAATGACGCACTTTGATGAATATTCATTAGCGAATGCTAAAGATAAATTGTTTTTTCAACATGAAACAACATTTTAGTATATTTGTAAGCGGATTATACGTCAGGTAATTAAAGTAACATTATTTAAATTTATTTATAAAATTCGCATTTTTTCTTTTTAAAAACAAAAACAGTGAAATCAATAGGGTTAAAAAAATAAAAGCTTATGGATTTAATTAAGGAAATATATAATTAAATAATGCTTCGTTGCCTGGGGCTAACAATGTTCTAGCAAAAAAAATCATCTAAGATGAGATGACGACATCAACAAATTGTATGGTATTCCCTTGGATCACATTGAAGTCTGTAAGGGAAAAATAAGAACTCAGTTTTATATTAAGAATAACAACAGATATTTATCAAGATCACCTAAGGAACGCACGATAAAAAAGTTAGTGAACAATGAACAATTTTGCCTTCAAATTTCTACTTTAAAGATTAAAGTTGCAAGGATGCTGAACACATCAAAATTACAAACCTTTTGTATTAAATAACTATTCAACATGGTTAAAATACAATTTTAAACACTTTCACTAATCTCTCTATTCTAAAAAAAAGTAACTAACGCTGTCACCGCCACCCCCGGTTTGAATTTTTTGTGAACTGAGGTCTTTCTTCGTTAATATTAAGAAAAATATTGTATACAAAAAAATGAAAATCGGGGAATTATAGAGAAATGTTTGATAAACACGCTGATGCAGACAGTTTTCAAATCGAAGAATTAATTTAAGAGATATTTAATATTAAATTTAGTCAAAATCGTTTCATTAAAAAAGTTTTATAGGAGAAAAAACTATACATAGGAATTTAATCATTTTTAGATCATTTTATACATCAGAAGTTCCCGCTGTGCAGACTGCATTTATTTTTTGAATTTAACTTCAACTTTTAGAATGGGTATTATTTTAAATTGTTGCCAAATTTAAAAACAGCGCAAAGAATATTTCTTTCAAATTAAAAATTTATTTACACGTAACTTTTATAAACAGAAAAAAACTTTCAAATGAGAATTAAATAATTACGTATTAAAAGCAGGAAAATATTGATAATTACGTCATAAAACTATACTAATTAGTTACCAGAATTATAAAAGAGAAAAAAATTTGAAAACAATAAATTCATTAATATGCTTTATAAGTAGTAAATGGAGGAAATTACATCATATTTAAAATTGCCAAACCATAATATTGCCAAACAGTTTAAATTTGAAAATATACTTGCACGAGACATTTATTTTATATTTTGAGATAATCTTTTAAAACTAATCTATATATATGTTATCGGCCAAACCAGGTTTTAGGCCAAACTAGTTTATCCTAACGCCCATAGGATAAACTAGTTTTTCGTAGCCCAAACTAGTGTGGCCTAACGCTCATAGAGTAAACTAGTTTGGACTGCTATTCATTGGTCCAAACTAGTTTATCCTAGGCCGATCTAGTTTATCCTAGATCAATTCCATTTGGCGTGATTTTATTGACCAAAAAGAAAGCCCCGGCGCCAGCCTTCTAGTTTATCTTAGGCCAATGCAATTAGACGTGCTTTTATTGATCTTAACTACCGCTCCGCCGCAAACCTTGTGCAAAGTAGTATTGCCGTCCCCCTTGTGTAATGTATTTTATTCGATGGGAGTGAGATATTGTCCCCCTATCTTCCCCATTTTACCACCGCCGGTACTTATAAAATATGTTCCATATGATAAATTGTGTGCTGGAGGACCAAAGAATGGGATAAGAGGTTATCATAAAATTTAGAAGAGAAAGAATTTAGAGATTTTTATTTTTTTTCTGACATAAATATCACTAGGATTTGAATTATTTATGAATAAATGCACCATTAAGGATATCAGAAGAACATTTTATATTCTTTCAGAAATCCGGAATTTTCAAAAATTCGGTGAAGTTCCGGTCCCAGTTTGTCCTAAAATACATATACTTTTAAGCTACCATTATTCCACAATTAAAATTCTCTTTAATGAATAGTACATATACATTTATACGGATGGGCATACAGTACTGTAAAGCCTGTTAGAAGAATATGTATATGACGAAATCCTGTTTTAAACGTTGTTTTTTAATCGGTGCAAATTAGATATAATAATCCGTTTGAAATAAAAAAAAAATAAAAAAAAAAAAAAAAAACATAATATATTTTCTAGAGACGACGGACCTACTAAAAAAGGAACTTAACTATAACGAAGTTTTTTCTCTTCTATGTGATTCCGTATTAGAAGGTTTTTCTATGTAATTTTTTTCTGATTTTAAAGTCTCCAAGCCATGTAAAAAATTAGTGGTATTAGTAATTATTCAGATATTTACATACAAATAGAAATTCATTAAAAAATCAATATAGTTTACAATAGAATCCTTAATATCGTTAATCCACATTCTATGGCGTATAGATTTAAAAAATTTTAAAATTCTATACAATAAAATCTTCTAAGACGGAATAGCATAAGAAAGAAGAAAAATCCTTTATACGCAGGTTCCCTTATCAGAAGGTTCATCATGTGTTGTAAATGCATTATATTCTTTTTTAAAGTACTAATATCCTCATTTTACATAGATCAACATACATGTATTTCCTTTTTGTTAAGGACGGGATTCCGTCATAGGCAGGTTATTTTTCTCAGGTTTTACCTTACTTTAATTTTATTACCTAAAAATGCATCTACTCATCTTAAAACTAGTCGGATGTATCAATCTCAAAACTTTCTTATATCTCAAACATGTTAATACTTCAAAATTCGCTATCATAATGAAAAATTAGATGGCAATATATGCTCATTGTGAGGATTCTAAAGATATGAAATTTCGTGCATTAGTTCTTGGGATATGACTATCGCTGAAATCGTATAAATCCAGCAAAATGCAGCATAGCAGCGCTGTATGTTGAATAATTTACACCAAAACTTAACCAGAAACAACTTATGTCAACGTCTAATTGAATCTGAAGTTTGGTGAAAATCCATGCATTAATTTTTGAGGTACAGCTACTGCGAAAATTCTGAAAAATCCAGCATTGCAACGTCACCTGTTGAGAGATTTACACCAAAACATAATCAGCAGCAATATTAATCAAGGTAATACTTGAATCTGAAGTTAGTTATTTAGCTTGAGCTATTGAGGAAATCGTGAAAAATTCAGCACAGCAGAGCCACCTATTTGGCTATTTACCCCCAACACCTAATCAGCATCAATTCATATCAAAGAGTAACTGAATCTGAAGCTTGCTGAAAATCTGTACATTAGTTCTTTAGATAGAGCTATTACGGAAATCGTCAAAATCCGGCAAAATGCAGCATAGAAGCTCCACCGGTTGGGCGATTTACACAAAAACATCAACAGCAACAATATATATCAAGGACTGTCTGAATCTAGTTTCATGAAAATCCGTGCATTACTTCTTGAGATAGAGCTATAGCGAAAATCGTAAAAAGTTTAGCACAGCACGCCACCTCTTGGGTGATTTACACCAAAAACTAATCAGCAAGAATTTATATCAAAGACCACCTGAATATATTTTTTTATTAAATTTCGTGCATTAGAGCGCCCACAAAACTGTGTCACATACATACAGACAGACAGACTCACAGACAGACATTTTGTAAAAACATGTTTTTCGGGATCTCTGACTCCTAAAACGTGTAAATCCATCGAAAACCAGAAGTCAAAAATTTTCACGAATCCAATATTTTCTTCTTGTAAAGATAGAAAAAAGTAAAAATTAAGAAAAATAATAAATATATAAATTTTAATTCTAGAATAATAGCGATTAAAAAATGCGTGCATTAAAAGAAAGTTGGGCCGGGCCAAATGTTACTGATATTTTTACTGACCAGACCAGAGATCCTGCCAGTCCAAATGATTTTCATATGAGCTGGGTTCGAAATTGTACTGAAAATTTCTGCGCAGACCTCAAGAATAATGCAGTCCAGTCCCGACTTGAGCCGGAAAAAAAAAAAGTCCCGGTCCATCTCGGTCCAAACCTCTCGAAAAATGTAATCTCCAAACCAAGTCCGGACCGAGTGTCTGGAATGAAAATTGGGCGGGTCCGTAAAGACCCTTACATCGAATAACCTAAAGACTAGCTCACAAAATTTTGTAAATCAGGACGCTAAATTTCTATTATATTTAAAAAAATAAAAATAAAAAAACGAGATTTTAGTGAACTTTGCTAACTTCCATAGATGGGTTTGGGTTGATCTAATTCGTTTGAAAAATTTTGAATTTGAGCTTGAATTTGACTTATTTTTGAGGAATTGAATTTGAGTTTAAATTAGCTTTTTTTTTCCCCTTAGCGTGCTCAACACTGGTTAGCATCAATTAAAGCACATCCAATTGAATTGGCCTAGGATAAACTGGATTGAACTAGGATAAACCAGACTGTTGGCGCAGAAGCGGTCTTTGGGATCAATAAAAGCACGACAAATGAAATTGGTCTAGGATAAACTAGATCAGCCTATGATAAACTAGTTCAGACCAGTGAATAGCAGGCTAAACTAGTTTATCCTATGAGCGTTAGGCCAAACTAGTTTGGCCTAGGAAAAACTAGTTTATTCGATGCGTGTTAGGATAAACTAGTTTGGCCTAGGCCAATTTAGTTTGGCCTAAAATCGGGTTTGGCCGGTAACATATATATTACGTTATCGTATCAATGAAACGCATCTCATTGGTTATTGAAATGCATTTAATGCATCTCCATACGTATAAGGGAGGGTTACCACAGGGAAGACAGGGATGACCGCACCTGGAACCCAGCTTTCGCTTTAGAGTATAAGCGCAATCCCGGGGGGAGACTCAAATCCACTGCATATGGCAAGATACATTAACAATGACAATATTTTTAAAACAGTTAATAACATACAGAAAAATAAATTCAGTTTGCTGTTTTTGACTCTGAAACTCACAAGAAGTGTCATCAGTACATACATTGACAGCAATTGCACTACGTTGTATACATGCATAAACAATTACGAGACATGTTTTTTGAATATTAGAGCTGAAAAACTTTAAGTGAAAGGGGGAACCTGTTATGTCGCCAAATGCCGCCAACTTGGCGATATAACGCCAAATTTGGCGACTAAAATTAGTCACCAAAAGCGACGCCAACGGGGCGATATCTCTAATATTTCACCGAATTCCCATAACTTTCCATTGTAAATCAATAGGGTTTACTTGCTTACAGAAAATAAACTTATTGAGATATTTTGAACTAATGCAGATGTTATTGAAGTGCCTACAAGAGCCGCATTGCTCCTGTGTTGATAATTCTAAGCCAGCACAAATAATATTTCCTTTCTAACAACAAAAGTATTTTCACATGAATATTAAAAAGAGAAAGAAAACTTTGGTGAAAACTACTTTAGATTTAAAACGATACATTTAAAATGTCTTATTTAAAAAACCTTTCTTATAGCGTTGTTAAAAAATACCGGGAGACACAGAATCTGTTTACTTAAATCATTTTAAATTAGCCTATTTTCACATGTTTCACTGATCTGGTTTAATCAAAGACGGAAACAACCCGTTAACAGGGAGATAGCCACTGTTTTTGTTTTATTATAATTCATTCTCTGACATTTTTTTAAAGCCCATCAAATTAGCGTTCTTTTAGAGTTTGCGGTGTCTGAACGGGGCTTGGTGGGCTTAGCTCGTAGGGGGCAGAGGCCCCTAGTGTCTAGAAAAAGACTTACCAAAATCACTCTTAAAGCTCTTTCACTGCGGAGGATTTTTAATTCTACATTTTTAAAATCCTGCAGCAAACTTTCCAGTCTTTCACTGTTTTTACACATAATGGTTACTTGGTCATAATTTGAAAGGTTCTCATTGGTCAAAATAGAGATAAATTACAGATATGTAACCGTTTTCTAGTTGCAGGGAAGTTGAACACTTTCAAAAACCACTATTCAACATGGTTAAAATAGAATTTTAAACATGTTCAATGATGTCTAGAAAAAACTCATCAACCTCACTCTTAATCCTCTTTAATTGCGGAGGGTCTATAATTCCATACTGGTAAAATCCTGCAGCAAACTTTCCAGTCTTTAAGCCGTTTTTATAAATAAGGATTACTCGACCATAATTTGAAGTTTTATCATTGGTCAGAATAGAGATAAATTACGTAAATGGAACCGTTTTTTGTAAAAACAGTTGAATAACTGGACTGGACAGTTTTCTGCAAATATTTAACACTGCAAAGCAAACTCTAATCCAATTACTACAAAAGATTTAAATCTGACCAATTTAGTGACACAGCTTGATTGGTATAGAATCTACCATTAAAACTCGCTGCAAACACCAAACTATTTCAAATGAGACTTCTCTTTTATAGTATCCAAAAACGACATGTCGTTGTTTGGTGACGTTATAATGCGATTAAGCGTGTACGCTTAATCAAATTATAACACTCCGTAAACTACGAAGAAATCACCAATTCTGAAGATTCACTCTCAACAGCTTAAACTTAATAATTAAGCAGGAGAACATTGCTTATTTATAAATTTATGCACATGTAATCATATAAGCAATTTAAATGCCCGCATTCAAGGGAAACTTTTGAAGAGGATCTTTATTCATCAGAGTAACAAACGTCCCCATCACAAGCATGGTTACCAGTTTGTCCTTCTTTTATGTTTAGAAATTCCAGACTGATACCAGAAATTTAAAAAGAAGAATTTTTGAATAAATCTATATAATTCTTAAAATTTTTTCAGTAGAAAATTTCTCACGCCTTACATTTAATAACATTTCGAATTTTACTTGGTTAAAAGGCGCAGGGCCAACTGAATGAAAAAGTGTCCAAGCCGGTTCTCGAACCCGGGTCATCGGTATAGCGCATCGACGTTCTACCAACTAAACCACTTGTATCGATATTATTGAACTGCAATGCAAGAAAATGTGAGAAAATTTCTACAGAAAAATTTCCAAAAATTAAATAGATTTATTCAATTTCATCGATGCTGGATTCTTTTAGTTTCTTGTTTGCCTCAGAGTCAGTGGCTCACGGAAAAATATTCCATCTTGTGCTGCGGTTGTAGCCTTTCCAAAATATGATAGTGAGAAGCGACAGGTTGGGTGTCATCCCAAGTTGTTCAGTTGGTAGAAAGTCGGTGCGCTATACCGATGACCCTGGTTCGAGTCCCGGCTTGGACACTTTTTCACTCTGTTGGCTGTACGCCTATTAAACAATTATAAGTTGAAATATTATAAGAAGAATTTTTGTTTTATGTAATCACTAAATGTATGTTAATAAATAAAACAAAAATATTAATGTCCCGAGTTTCTTGTACGAATTGTGAATTTCTAAAAAAAAATTAAGTTCATATCGGCGTCCCTCATTCAAAAGTGTCTTTTCCTTGATTACATTTTAATCTTATGAATACCGTATTTCAGCTAGTGCGTCCAGAATTATCAAATTTGAAAATGTTCTAACATCAGATCACTACTGTGTATGAAAAATACAAGAAAATTTTTAAATTTTCTGAAAATTGTAGTTAGAGCTCTTGGAATCTTTCATTTTTAAGACAACGATGTGCGAATGACTAATGCTAAGAATGTTTCCCTCTGTGTACATTCTGCTTTACACTCTGAATGTACATAGAATGTAATGTACACCTTTTCACATTCTCTTAATTTACTAATTTTCAGCGAATGCTTAAATTACTTAAATTTTACGCCCTTTTCTATTTTACCATATTACTTTACTTAAGCAGTACAAAAAATTGTTTATTTAATTTAATTCAAAAACTCAACCACACAATCACGCTAGAAATGAGTCACAACAGGCTGCGCGAGTCCAAGCTCGAAAGGGGCTCGTGCTTAATTTTTATACCAGTCTTCACTCTAGGGCAGACCCGAACTGTATGTGTAAATTTTATTTTTTAACAAATTGAAGAAACGTAAATAAAAAATTAGTCAGATGCTGTTTGAAAAACGAGATTGTTGTCTAAGATTTTTGGTTTTAAAATCCTCTAAAACAGTTTGAAAGAGAATTGAATTGTTATTGATGAGACATAAAGAGAATTATTTTATCTAATTCTGAAACCTTGGCACGTCGGTGTTCCTAACATAAAGAAGCCATGGGGATTTTGAGGGGCATGAAAATTACAAAACTTCGTCATGGAAGTTAATTAAGGATTAGAATTTACTTCTATTTAAAAAAGATTTTTAAACGAGAAAATAAATCTTGAAACAATTTTAAAATTATATTAAAACTAGCCGCCCTTGGCGACCAGTTTGGTCTCCCATAACATTTATGTTTAGCAAGTAAATCCTATTGGTTTACAATGGAAGCCTATGGGAATTAGGCGAAATGTTAAAGATATCACCAAGTTGTCGTCACTTTTGGCGAGTAATTTTGGTCGCCAAATTTGGCGATATAGCGCCAAGTTGTTGAACAAGGACATTGATTTCAAATCGTAAGACTCGGACTCTGAAAAAAGAGCCCAAAAACATCTCGCATGCACGCACACATATTTGGATTTTTCTACATTATCATCATGGGAGATTTTTGATGTTAAATTAAAAAATCTTTACAGGTTCAGGGCTGCCCTAATCGATCTTTCGAAGATTTTCTCGATTTCTTTTGGGATGGTTCCTGCTACTAGCCTTTTTTATCCTTTACTCGCTTATCATATATGAATTTCTACTTTTAAATTTTGGATATATTTCTTAAAAAGTTACCTGAGACTACAGCCCCATTTGACCTTTAGGAAAAATCGGATAATTTTGAATTGAAATATACAGTGTGTCAAAAAATAACCTAGGCAAACTTCGGGCAAGTTGAGTTAAAAACTGCTACTGCACCCGTACCACAAAATGTTGCTTTCTTCAAATGAGAAATAAACCTCATAGTCCAAGAGCCGGCAGCATTGAAACCTATGTTATCAAGCACAAGAAAAGAAACCTTTATTTTATGGAACAATAGAAGTAGGGGAATCTAATTATCCATGCCTGCCGGAAGCGAAGTTGTGCATAAGCCAAAAATTAATACCACCAGTGGTTGACTCGTAGGTTTTTATTATTGTGTTTTCCTGCTCCCAGTGCACCATGTTTTCATATCTTTGTTTGTAGGACAAACAAATGATAAACCTACGAGTCAACTACGAGTGGTATTAATTTTTGGCTTATGCACCATCAGATTTCCGGCAGACATGGATCATTAGATTCCCCTACTTCTACTCTTCCATAAAATGAAGATTTTTTTCTTATGCTTGATAACATAGGTTTTTGTGCTGTCGGCTCTTGGACTATCAGACCTTACTGATATAGATTGTGTAATCTTTGAGTAATTATCTCCCAGGAAAATGCTATTCTTGCGTTACATACTGAAGACAAAAGGCAATGAGAGTTCATTCGGGTTCTGAAATTTCGAAGTTAGGCTGTGTCGGTTGCTGTTAAACAGTTATAAAAAAATGTCCATAATAGAAAGAACCAGGCTCGGACTGGTCCGCCGGCTCATCGATACGAAGGCCGGTGCGCCCTCATCCAGGAAAAACTTCGCGCCCCCATATGCCTAATCAGCTCCAATATTTTTTTTTCTTGTCGTACATCTGCATTTTGACTAGTGCACTAAATTTCAAGAATTTGTTTAGGGAATAATCAAGAGGTATTTTTTTATTATAACAAACACATTAAAAATATATCGGAAAATTTCAGGATTGGAAACCAAAGTGGGCATCTTGCATTTGACCGAGAAAGAAAACATGCACCCAGGGAAAGCTTTAGTAGCCACGGGCTAGATTTCTTTCATCGCTTCTTTCAATGAATCGCTTTTTTTTTTAACCAAATATTTTACACATTTTCAGACCTTTGGCTTTTAGTACTTTGCCCTCGCTTTTCCTTTAATGCCATTCCTGAATGCACCTATAATTAAAACTGTGCTTTTCGAAAATAACTTGAGAAAAGAAAGAGATGCATTTCAGAAGATAAAAATTTTTGTGGTGATTTTGTTGTTGATTGGAAAACATGATCTTTCTTTTGAAAGAATACAAACTTGATGACACTTCTGGATTACAATCCTGCAAGCGGTAGAATCCCGCAGCCAGCTTTTTTTTTCATTTTAAACTCTACACCATAATTTTCGGTTAGTAATCTTCACTTTATTTAATGACAGACTTTCCCTTGTTAAATAACTATTAGGGAATTCTAGTATTTATTTTAAATTTTAAAAAAATGTTTAATTTATTCACGGAAGAAAGTATTGTAAAAAAAGGTTTTATTGCTTCTCAGAAATTATGATAGGATTTACAATTAAAAACAACGCTGGCGAAAAGATCCTGCAACTTGTATGGATACAATCTCTGCGGCATGTCTCTCTATTATAGAAACTTGAATATTTCCCTTGATCGTCAATTATCATAAGATTCCTAATAATTATGGGAAGAGTACGCTGAGAAAAGAATAAATTTACTCAATTATTTTAGCGATTTAGACTAGTAAAGCGACTTTTTTTCGTAGAAACGATTTAATAGTGAAATATCAATTCATTATTTTATGGATACATATAGTCCTATTTAAGGATACAAATGCTTCTTCCTGCAATGTATCTAACTCGCAAAAGTAATTGCTGCCAAACTGTAATAGAAATTATATTTATCTCATTTTTAACTCACTGGCAACTAATTCATATTACATTAAAGAAATACACTTAAAAATAAAAGGTTGAAGCCCTTAGGAACTCTATTTGGCAGCTAGTGCAAAAAACCTTATTAGATTTTCTATCAATTTTCAGTACATCAATGGTGATAATCGGAATGAAAGTGGTTACCCCTTAGTAATACCGCTAAAGATAATCATAAAAAAATCTGTAGGAACCAATTGATTGTAAATAATGCCTACTAATTATTGTTATGTATAAATTATGCTTTTGAAGTCGTCTACATCTTAGAAATTGTACCAACTTTGATTTTTCAAACAATAACACCCGTGCGAGGAACACTTTGTAGAATTTCCCTCAATCTATTCTATATTTTAATATTATAAAGAGGTAAAAATTGTTTATTTGTAGGAGGTAAGCTCTGGAACTACTGAACCTATTACAAAAGTAATAGTATCAAAATGATGGTGTTAGTCCAACTTAGAACATAGGCTATATCTTATGTCCGTGCCACTGGCCAAAAGGGGCTACAGGAGCAAAAACAATTCTAAAAAGGCGATTTTTGTCTTACTGAAGGGCCTAGAAACATGAAATTTGGAATCGTAGTTACTTATAAGATACTAATGATCTTTAAGAACATTTCTTAAAAAAATCGAAATTAAAAAGGTGTAAAAATGCGCGAAAAGCTTTTTAAAAAACGTTCTAAATGGCGATCTACTTCATGTCGGTGTCACTACTACCTGGCGGTTGCATTTTAAATAACGTTCTAAATTGTGATTTTTGTGATACTGAAGGGGCTAGCAACTTGAAATTTGGCATGGCACTTATGGGATGTAAAGCTCTCTGAGAAGTGTTCCTTAAAAATTTGAAATTTAAATGGGGTGAAAGTAAACGAAAAGCGTTCTAAAAACGTTCTAAATAGCGATTTCTACGCAATCTCAGGAAATATAAACCGATTTCTGAAGTAATGGTTTCAAATTGAGGGAGTCAGTCCCCGCTCCAACATAGCCTATATTTTACGTTGTTGTCACTACCTCCTGGGGTGGGGGGTTACAGGAGCAAAAAATGTTCTAAATTGCGTTTCTTGTGTTAAAGAGGGGGGGTCTAACACTTTAAATTCGGAATGGTAATTACTTCAAAGATGCAAATGCTTTCTAAGAATTGTCGAAAGAAAATTCCAAATTAAAAAGGATGAAGTGAGCGGAAAATCGTTCTATAAGCGTTCTAAATTACGATTTTTATGCAATCGTATGAAATACGAAACCGATTTCAAACATAATGGTTGCAAATTGATAGTGATAGAACTTGCTCAAGCATAAGTTATATTTTATGTCGGTGCCACAATCCCTAGAGGTTTGCAGGAGCAAAAACTTTCTAAATTGCGATTTCTGCGGTACTGAAGAGGCTAGAAACTTTAAATATAGCACGGTAGTTACTTATGAAATATAAATGTCTTCTAAGAACAGTCGAAAATAAATTCAAAATTAAAAAGGGGTGAAACGAAGTGAAGGAACGAAAAGCATTCTAAAAGAGTCCTAAATTACGATTTCTATGGAATCTCAGGAAATAATAAACCGATTACAGAAATTATTGGTTGTGAATCAAGAGTGATAGTCCCTGATCCTATATGGACTATATTTTATGCCGGTGTCACTACCACCTGGTTGGCAGGAACAACAAGAGAGCCTTTAAAAACATCTAAATTCCGTTTTCTATAGAATATTGGGAAATACCAACCGCTTTGAAGGTTAATGTTGTTGGCAAATTAATGGTGACAGTCTCTGTTTCAACATTTTTCGAGACATTCTATTTCAAGTCTGTTTCGGCATTTTATGTTGGTGCCACTAGCACTAGAGAGGTGGTAGACTGTTAGACAAGAAGCTTGGAATTTGACATGATGGTTAATTTTAAGATGTAACTGTGTAAAGATGGTTTCTAAAAAATTCAAAACTTCAAGTGAATACTGCAATGAGCATAAAAGTATCAAAATACTTTCTAAATTATCATTTATTTGAAATTAGTTTTAGTTCTTCTTATTAATTAAAATCTCATTTCTGTCTATTGCACTTTTATAATGAAGTTTAGTCAAACTGCGGCTTAATTTGTTATTTCTGAATTATTCCAAAAAGTGTTCTTCTAATAAAAAATAGTCATGCAAATATCACTTGGCATGTTACAACGCGAGCAAAGCCGCGAGATTTGCTAGTATAATATATTACAGTTAAAAGTAAGTTAATTTTAAATTTAAAATTCTTATATAATTTTACTGGTAATATACTGAGTGTTTTCGGTATTCTCTTTTTGCATGATCTTCATTTTATTTTCGGAAATTTATGGATAAGCTCTTAGCAGTTTATGTTTTATAACTGCATTAAGATTTAAGAAAATTATATAAACTATCTCTTTCGTAACTGGCAAGGAATTGAAATAGGGTATCAAAGGTGGATGTTACCGTTTAAAAAATCAATGTTCGCGCATTTTTTATGTATAGACAATACCTAAATCAAAATTTATGAATAATATTTAATAGTATATAATATCCCCAATCAAATAGTACTCACGTCTTTTTTATATGGTCATTTTCAGGAGAAATGGTAGAGGGTGATCACTTTTTTTTAACACGATTCTTTTAAGATAGCTGTTGACAAAAGAATAAAATAAGAAAGCCCTATCCTTGATATGAGTCATCTACTACAAGTTAATCTATATTCAACTTGCTGGAACTTTTAGATATTACCTGATTCTTTTTAGATAATTGCGTAGCATTGTGCAGATTGGATAGAACTTAAAAGATGTACGAGGACCGTATAGTGAAGTCTTTTATCTAGCCTCAGAGATATAAAATTAAGCACTTTTCATACTTGGTGCAGTGTGAATGTGTTAAATCTTGTCAGGCCAGATACAATAAAAGCAAGTAAAATTGACGTGAGTTCGTTACAATTTCTGCACCCTTTGGAAATTCTAGGGTCTACGCCCTTTTCCCTGTCCCAGTTCAACCCTGGAAATAGGCCAAACCAATGTAAAAAGCAAACCGAAAATACAAAGCGAAGTGGATGCATTCCCCAACATTTCGAAGAAAGAAAATCTCAAACTGGCAGAACAATAATTGGGAGAAGTCTTAATAAAGTGTGAAAGAGTTTTTTGGGTGTCAGTTTTATAAAATGAAATTGTGCCAAAAACTTACGATGGTCAACAAAAAAGTAAGATTTCTAGAATCAATAGCGCCAAAGAAGCGGGACGCGGTAATCAGTGGCAAAAAGGCTCTTTAAGTCTTTTAGAATTAATTGTTAAGGATAGAAACTTGAAATTTGACTTTCCTGCTACTTTTAAGATGCAAATGCATACACAGAACAGATTTTTAAACAAAATTCTAATTTTAAAAAGATGCAGAGTACAAAAATTCTACATTTACGATTTTTATAATACTGAAGGGACTAGAAACTTTAAATCTGAAATGGCTGTTACATTTAAGGCACAAATGCTCATCAAGAATGATTTCTAAACACATATAAATTTAAAAGGGTAAAATGGAGCGTAAAACGTTCCAAATTACGATTTCTGTGGAATTTTATATAATATTTTTTTAATTAATTCCAAATCCATTTCAAATTTAGACGACATATAAGTAATTCTGAGTAGAATCACTGGCAGCTCCATCTACAAAATTATTCAATTATTCCATTATGAATGTCCTCATTATTCAAAAATTTGTTTATTTATTAAATTCAAATTAAATTATCTGAATTATGCTTAATTTTAAATTTATTAGAAAAACACTTAAACGCGATCAACTCATAATTCCAATGCTTTGCAAAAAGGCTATTTTGATTTTTAAAAAAAGGCAGAAAAAAAAAAGAAAAAAAAGACGGTTGAAACTTGTAAAGCCACCGGCGTGGCCTTTTCTGTAACTTTTAGTCAGCTTTTTTGAAACTGCGCAATATAGTAAGTTTTCTCCTCTGCTATTTATTATTATTTTGATTTTTTTTTTTTTTTTTTTTTTTTTAACCTCAGGTCAGACAAGGGTTCTGCCTTTTTTCCTCGTGGAGGGAGGTTGAATTTGTGGTTGTCCCAAGGAAATAACGTCATTTTTGTGATCATTTGAGGTCATGCCGGCAAAAGCCGTAGCGAATACCTCATAGCTTAAATAACTAAATAACTAAGTCAGACAACGTTGGGCAGTCCTCTACCTTACTATACTTTTATTTTCAACTGTTTACCTCATAATGGTAAATCTCTTAGAAGCAAAATCACTGAATGTTTTTACATAGGCATTTCCTTACTTTTCTCTTAAATCAAAAATATGCACAGAGACATTTCTGTTTTTTATTAATATATCTTTTGGAAATACAGTTTTTTTTTTATTATTTGTATTATAAATATTTCTGGAGTGATTTGTTAATTAAATGTCTTCCTAATATTCCTAGCAATTTAATTTAATCATTGTTTTCTTTTGTTGATAGGAAAAACAACTAATCTCCTTTGTTTTGTTTTGTTTTTTCTAAATATTCAGTGCGTTTTATTACTTATAAATTTATTTTCTAATGTATTGTTTGCTATTTTCGCAAATAAAAGGGAAATTTCTTTTAAATTCACAGTCAATCAAAGTATTTTTTGTTTACACTTACTTTCAATAGTACAATTCAAACTGAACTAATTTAAAACCGTCTCTTTATTTTTATATGTACAAGGACAAATTTGTGTAGTTCATAAACACTAATAAAATACGGACAAACATTTCTTTAGAATGTCGTTCTCAATTCTCGTTAAGTAAATGCATTTCGTTTACTTACCTACATGACAAATGTAGTCTGAAATATAACTTATTCAATTTGCTTGAAGTATCCCATAATAAAAGGAATTCTTTGTTTGTTTTCCTAAAGAAAAATACAGGAGTTCCATCTATGTGTTAATAACACAGCAGCTTTATCTATGCGTTATTCTAATATTAATGTCTTCATTATTCAAAAATCAATTTACTTATTAAATTCTAATTAATTAACTTTATAAACTCTATTTAAAACTTATTTAAAAAAAACTTAAAAGTGTGCAGTTTTTAATTAAAATGCATAGCAAAAACCCATTTCAATTAAAAAAGTCCTTCTGGCCAGTGCCGGGAGGAAGAGGTAGCTTTCATAATCCTTATTTTAAAAAAGCCAACTTATATCATGCAAACACACAAAGCTCAATTTAGTGGAAACCGAATATAGGAGATTCAATACTAATTTTTATCAATATAATGAATGAGAATTTCGCGAAATTAGTCAGCTTTATCCAAGCTGCTTTTCTTTAAAGAACTTATATTTGGCTGCCAAATTCGGCAATTTCTTAAAGTGCCTGTCATTTTAAGACAACATGGTGGATGAGGCTAAGCAGTGAACTTGGTCGAGACCTTAGTAATTGCTGTGCACATGCTCACTCACATCGGAATCGGTTAATATATAGGAGTGCTGTCGCATGCAAAAAATCAGATTTTTCAAAATGTCACCCACAATAGAAATTGAAACTGCTATATCTGAGCGTTTTTTAACGTAAAGACAAACAAAAAATGCTCCTGAATCCTTATATCAAGATCAAATACTTAAGAAAGAAACCTTTTTCAATTTCTAATTTTTTTGCACCTCACTTTAAATATATATATATTTTTTAATTTAATGGCCGCCATTTTGAAACAAGATGGCTGATGAATCTGGCCAGCGAACTTGGTCGAGGTGTTGATGGATACTATCCACATGCCTTCTTACATCGAAATAGGCGAATACGTGTGTTATCGCGTGACAAATACAAGATCGTTTCAAAATGTTAGCCATGCTAGAAATTCAAAGTGCTATAAATCAACCATTTTTTAAGATATCAACAAAAGAACAAATTTTCAGAAACAAAAACTGCTCCGGAATCTTTGTATCAAGGCCAAACACATAAAAAAATCTTTTTCATTTTCCAATTTTTTAATACCTCATTTTGAATTTTTAATTTAATTTTTTTTAATGGCAACCCTTTTGAAACAAGATGGCGAATGAAGCTGGCCAACGAACTCAGTCGAGACATTGGTATGTACTATGTACAGACCAAGTTACATCCAAATAGGTTCATAAATACCCCTGTTATCGCGTGACAAAATCAGGTCGTTTTAAAATGTTAGCCACAAGAGAAATTCAAAATGCTATTACTCAGCCATTTTTTTTAGATATAGACGAAAGAAAAACTGTTCCGGAATCTTTGTATTAAGGTCAAACACATACAAAAAAAATCTTTTTCATTTTCCAATTTTTTGGTATCTCATTTAAATTTTTTTATTTTTTTAAATGGCCGCCATTTTGAAACAAGATGGCGGATGAAGCTGGCCAACGAACTCGGTTGAGATATTTGTATGTACTATGTACACACCAAGGTACATCCAAGTCGGTTCATAAATACGCCTGTTATTACGTGAGAAAAATCAGGACGTTTCAAAATGTCAGCCACGCTAGAAATTCAAAATGCTATAACTCAGCCATTTCTTAAGATATAGACAAAACAAAAACTGCTCCCGAATCTTTTTATCAAGGTCAAACACATAAGAAGAAAATATTTTTTAAATTTTCAATTTTTGGTACCACATTTCAAATTTAAATTTTTCTTAAAAATTTAAATGGCCGCCATTTTTAAACAAGATGGCGGGTGAAGCTGGCCAACGAACCCGGTCGAGACATTGGTATGTACTATGTATAAACGAAGTTACATCCAAATCGGTTCATAAATACGCCTTTTATCGCGTGACAAAATTCAGGACGTTTCAAAATGTCAGCCACGCTAGAAATTCATAATGCTATAATTCAGCCATTTTTTAAGATATAGACGAAACAAAAACTGCTCCGAAATCTTTGTATAAAGGTCAAATACATAAGAAAAAAACATTTTTCCATTTTCAATTTTTTGGTACCACATTTCAAATTTTAAATTTTTAAAAAATTTTTAAATGGCCGCCATTTTGAAACAAAATGGCGGATGAAGCTGTCCAACGAACTCGGTCGAGAGATTAGTATGTACTATGTACACACCGAATTACATCCAAATCGGTTCATAAATACGTCTTTTATCGCGTGACAAAATTCAGGACGTTTCAAAATGTCAGCCACGCTAGAAATTCAAAATGCTATAATTCAGCCATTTTTTAAGATATAGACGAAAGAAAAACTGCTCCGGAATCTTTGTATAAAGGTCAAATACATAAGAAAAAAATATTTTTCCATTTTTAATTTTTTGGTACCACATTTCAAGTTTTAAATTTTTTTTTAAATTTTAAATGGCCGCCATTTTGAAACAAAACGACGGATGAAGCTGGCCAACGAACTCGGTCGAGACATTGGTATGTACTATGTACACACCGAATTACATCGAAATCGGTTAATAATTACGGGAGTTACAGTGTGACATAGGTCAGATATATATATATATATATATATCAATTTTGAACGGAGGGTGGTTTCGGGGTCTGGGGGTCATGATCAATGAAAATATACCAAAATTTTTTGAAATCGCTTTCCTCCGAACGGCTGCAATAGGTAGCTTTTTTGTAAAGAAAGCTACCTAAAAAACAAAAAAAAACCAGCTTGTGCTCTGAAAAAAAAAGACGGTTAAAACTAATAAAAGCTGTGTGTGTGTGTGCTTTTTTTAGTGTGTAAAAGTGTATCTTTTTTTTAATTCATTTATTTATTTTGTAATTTTTAGCCAGTTTTTTTTTCAAACTCCGCAACATAATTTTGGTCTCTGATATTTATTTATTTTTTTTTTATTATTAACATTATTTATTTGATTTTATTTTTATCTCAGATCACTTTTCTCTTAAGATCAAAAATATACACAGAAACATTTCTGTTCTTTATTAATATTTCTCTTGCAAATACAGTTTATTTTTTATTTTTCTTTTGTATTGTAAATATTTCTGGAGTGATTTGATGTCTTACTAATATTCCTAACAACCTAATTTAATCATTGTTTTCTTTTGTTGATAGGAAAATCAACTGATCTCCTATAAATTTATTTTTTAATGTATTGTTTACTATTTTTGCAAATAAATAAGAAATGTCTTTTAAAATCACATCCAATTACAGTATTTCTTATTTACATTTACCTTCAATAATACAATTCAAACTGAATTAAATTAAAACCGTCTCTTTATTTTTATACGTATAACGGATAATTTGTGTAGTTCACAAAAACCAATAAAATACGGACAAACATTTATTCAGAATATCGTTCTTAATTTTCGTTCAGTAAATACATTTAGTTTACTTACCTACATAATAGATCTAGTCTGGAATAAAACTTATTCAATTTATTTGAAGTATTCCATAATAAAAGCAATTCTTTGTTTGTTTTCCCAGGGAAAAAAACATCTCCTATTTCTTCCCCTGTACTTAGTGAAAACAAAACAAAATTTGAATGACTTCGTTTACACCAAATATCTAAACTTTGGAAAATTAGGCTAAGCGTTACCAAAGCTGATTGCAGCATTATACACGGTGTATCAAGAGTCCCTGACATATTTTAAAATTCAATATAAAATCAAGTAATTGGCGTATAGCGGTTTGTGTTTTAGTGCGGTTTGCACTAAAATACTTTTCATGACGAAAAGTTTTCTTCAAGATAATGAATATAATTAGTTCCAAACTTAGATCATAGATGGCGCCAATTGTCCGTAAGTTTGATTTCAAACGTGCAGATATTTCAGATTTTCAGATTATTTTTAACCCTGTGACACAGAAATGATGACTCTAAATGAAAGTTAATGGCGTAGGTTGGTACTTGGAAACCAAATCGAAACTAATCTACAATTCAGAAAGAATGCATGTTCGAAACCAAACCTAAGAACAAGTGGCGCCATCTTTGCTCGAAGTTTGGAACTAATTTTTTATTCGCTTGAAGAAAACTTTTTATCGTGAGAATTATTTTCCATGTCGCACTTCTGTACGACAATTATTTGATTTTAAATTGAATTTTAAAATGTGTCGGGACTTTTGGGACACCCTGAATTTCGGTTTCATTTGTCCATTGCCATTTTACAGTTTGATAGAGAAATTTAATAACATAATTGGACATCGATATCGAAAAAAATTGTGTGCAGCTGTTCTCGAGTCTTGAATTAAATGGTTGTTAGAAATATCAACGATTTTTCAAAATTTCAGTCTTGAACTGCATTCTTATTAATTAAAAATATTGTATGAAAATGCATGTACTGTAATATTCGACCTCGTTTTCTTAAAAAATCCCTAAAACAGCATTCAGTTGTCACAACAATGGTGGATTTGACTTTGCGCATTGTAAATCAACAGTTAAAAAGAAATGGATGGCAACCCGATCACAGAAGATCGTCATTGATCGTGATAATATCATCTAGTCTTCCGTAATAGGGTAAACTTCTTAAAACATAGCAAATTAGCGTGTTTTTAGAGCCTGTGTGTTCTGGACGTTGATTGGCGTCGATAGCTCGCAGGAAGCACAGACCCTATTATTTTTTTTTAATGTAAATATTTTGTATGTAGTACATTATTATACTCAAAATTTATTGTATAGATTTTTTTCTTTCTTACTATTTCTCATGAAAACATATTTTGTTTTGATATATGTATTGTAAATAATTACAGAATCAATAACTAATTAAATATATATGTTTAATATTCGTAATATAGCAAAAATTTAGCATAATAAATTTTTAAAATAAATTTTAAAAAATTAAATTTTATTAAAAAATATTATAAAACATTTGATAAGTTCAATGTTTTAAGTTTACAGAATAAAGGCGAAATTTAGCTTCAATTTATAAAATATAGTTCAAACTATAATTGTTAAAACGTCACATTCACCTTGAAAAACATATAAAAATACGATGTTACAATTCTGATAAAATTTTACTTAAAAAAGTGCTAAAAGTACATAAAAGTTTTCTACAACATGAAAACCGTCAAAGATGATAAAATCCCAAGTGCTTTCAACTGCATTATAACAGTCGTCTTCAGGGGAAAACCAGAGGAGTGAAAGTTCATGGAAAATTCTTTGCTTAAGTATCAGTGGACGAGTCTATTTCAAAGGAAGGGGGGGGGGAGGTGGTAAAAATGAAAATGATTATGTTTCAAAATCGCTAGAAATATCTAGTATACTATACCAGATCTTAGATATGTTGTAGGATAAAGTATCGTCGCAAGTATTCTTTCTTTGAGTTAAAATTTCCAATGATTCTCTGATTATTGACGTGTAGTAATTTGAAGTACGGGCTATGATTCTTGCTATACTGAAATCAATGTGAATATCTTGTTTTTGGTTTAATCTGGATAGAGCAGTAGAGGGTTTGTTATACTTTATGTCTATAATATGTTCTTTTCGTCTGTCTTTAAATTTTCTATTGGTCATTCCTATGTATTTGAGTTCTTTCTGATTTACTTTGTCTGTGAAAGGTATTACATATATGCCAGAAGTTTCATCGTTAGGGATTGGGTCTATTTTTCGGTGTACAAGATCTTTTAATTTGGCAGATGGTTTTGCGATTACGTATATATTATATTTCTTTAATGCATTACTAATCCTTTCAAATAACTGAGGTATATAATTAAAAGTATAAAACTTGAGATTATTTTGAATGCTATTTCTGGTTAACTTTCTATGCTGAATATCAAAGATTAATTTATTGATACATTGGGGGGGGGGGGGGAACCATTTTCTATTGCAATCTTCTTAATGGTGACTAACTCTGCTTGTAGGTATTCTCTTGTACAAAATTCAATGGCTCTATTTATATAAAATTTATAAGCTGCAGTTTTGTATTTAAATGGGACATTACTATTGTAGGATATTGTACTATTTGAATTGCATTTTTTTCTATAAATTTTCCTATTATTTTTGTATGTTGTATTATTTCTTATTAATTCAACGTCTAAAAATGGTAAGGATACTTTTTCTTCGACTTCCAGTGTGACCTGTATATTTGAATCTAGGTTATTAGCTGTATTTAAAAAGTCATTCAATGCGGGGATACCATGGTTCCAAATTAAAAATATGTCATCGACCTAACGCAGCCATAGTTGAGGTTTCAGATCTGATTTAAATATAATTGAGAAAGATATTATATTTAAATCAGATCTGAAACCTCAACTATGGCTGCGTTACGTCGATGACATATTTTTAATTTGGAACCATGGTATCCCCGCATTCAATGACTTTTTAAAATACAGCTAATAACCTAGATTCAAATATACAGTTCACATTGGAAGTCGAAGAAAAAGTATCCTTACCATTTTTAGACGTTGAAGTAATAAGAAATAATACAACATACAAAATTGATAGGAAAATTTACAGAAAACCATGCAATTCAAATAGTACAATATCCTGCAATAGTAATGTCCCATTTAAATACAAAACTGCAGCTTATAAATTTTATATAAATAGAGCCATTGAATTTTGTACAAGAGAATACCTACAAGCAGAGTTACTCTCCATTCAGAAGATTGCAATAGAAAATGATCCCCCCCCCCCATGTATCAATAAATTAATCTTTGATATTCAGCATAGAGAGTTAACCAGAAATAGCATTAAAAATAATCTCAAGTTTTATAGTTTTAATTATATACCTCAGTTATTTGAAAGGATTAGTTATGCATTAAAGAAATATAATATATACGTAATCGCAAAACCATCTGCCAAATTAAAAGATCTTGTACACCGAAAAATAGACCCAATCCCTAACGATGAAACTTCTGGCATATATGTAATACCTTTCACAGACAAAGTAAATCAGAAAGAACTCAAATACATAGGAATGACCAATAGAAAATTTAAAGACAGACGAAAAGAACATATTATAGACATAAAGTATAACAAACCCTCTACTGCTCTATCCAGATTAAACCAAAAACGAGATATTCACATTGATTTCAGTATAGCAAGAATCATAGCCCGTACTTCAAATTACTACACGTCAATAATCAGAGAATCATTGGAAATTTTAACTCAAAGAAAGAATACTTGCGACGATACTTTATCCTACAACATATCTAAGATCTGGTATAGTATACTAGATATTTCTAGCGATTTTGAAACATAATCATTTTCATTTTTACCACCTCCCCCCCCCCCTTCCTTTGAAATAGACTCGTCCACTGATACTTAAGCAAAGAATTTTCCATGAACTTTCACTCCTCTGGTTTTCCCTTGAAGACGACTGTTATAATGCAGTTGAAAGCGCTTGGGATTTTAACATCTTTGACGGTTTTCATGTTGTAGAAACCTTTTATGTACTTTTAGCACCTTTTTAAGTAAAATTTTATCAGAATTGTAACATCGTATTTTTATATGTTTTTCAAGGTGAATGTGACGTTTGAACAATTATAGTTTGAACTATATTTTATATTATTAATTATCGATACTGGATCAGAATGGAACGCAATATTTTAAAGAGGATGTATAGATGTGAAAGAATGAAGTTAGACAGAGAAATTATTAATGTTAGATTCTTGCAGTTGTGTAAGCATCAAGGTTTTATACCAAACTTTCTTAAATGCAATAATCGGTTTATTTATGGAGAATTGCCAACAATCAAGCGTAAATTCGAATTTGACAGCCTTAGAACTTACATCAGGATAAAATTTTAAAATTTGGATTTTTTATCCCTTAAAGTGTATCATTTATATTGCGAATTAGCAAGAATCATGAATGACAGTGAATTTGACGATTTCCAGAGAATAATTGACTTTTATAGAACTAGATAAAGGATATCAAAGGAAAGGACCATTTACTCTAAGATAAACAAGCTACGTGATACCAAATTAAAGGATAATTTGCCACTCAAAGCTCCAGTCCCTTACGTAAACCTCATTGGTAAAGTTATTGACCACAAACTTCATAAAGTCTTGGAACTTGGGCCAAAACACATATTTAAACATTCAACAAATTTAAAATCAGTCATAACTAATTGCGAGGTAATTGTACAATCAGCACCTAGTGAAAAGAGGGAGGAAATAAGAAGTAGGGGAGACCGGGGGAATGGCGACACCTTAAGGGAATTTAAATTTTTTCACCTCGAAAAAATGTTTATTTTTTATTAGTAAAAATTCTAAAGCTGAATCATGAACTTTACTATCTGTATAAATTTAACCGTAATCATAACTGTAAAGTAAGCATACATAAAAAAATATTTTTTAAACCTCTGCACAGTGGCGGGATTACCCAGGACACTGGTGTAATTCCGCCACTGTACCGGGGTAATGCCGCCACTCTTTAATGACCTAGTACATGCATCAAATGGATACTAGGAAACACACAACCTACTGAAAATAGTTAGAAAGCAATGTAATTGAGCAGAATAATGGTTAAGCTTACAATTTACTTCATATTGCAAAAGTCACTCGGCTGAATCGGCTCCACTACATTAAAATGAAGCCATTTCTCACCCGATTTGCATGACGGCGGCATTACCCCGAAAGGACAATATGGCGGAAATCCCCAAGCAAAGCCGAAAGAAGAACCGAACTTGTTCAACACATTGCATCAAAATGTCGGCGAATGCATGTAGATTACGGGTCATATCTTAAATACCTAATGTTACAATAAAAGGTGCTTATCTCTACTCATTTGAAGCTCCAAAATAATAAGCAACTAGATGAAAACTACATTTTTCACTAGAACAGACGAACGACGTACAGCAAAGTCACTCCCACTTTAGGCACTGTTTATATTGTTGGCCGTTATAGTGCAGGCACATTCACTATCTCAAACTGCCCTTAGTTTTTAAACCAGGTGGGGTAGCGGCATAACCCAGGTTGGCGGCATTCCCCCGGTCTCCCCTATTCTACATAACAATGTAAATTAATACCTAAAGAAACAAACCCAAAATAATAGTAAAGATTTAAATGTTATTAAGCAGCTTAAAAGTAACTCTGAAATATTAGTGATCCAAACTGACAAGTCTAACAAATTAGCAATAATGAATACTCAAGATTAGGGGAGACCGGGGGAATGCCGCCAACCCGGGTTATGCCGCCACCCCACCTAGTTTAAAAACTAAGGGCAGTTTGAGATAGTGAATGTGCCTGCACTATAGCGGCCAACAATATAAACAGTGCCTAAAGTGAGAGTGACTTTGCTGTACGTCGTTCTTTTGTTCTAGTGAAAAATGTAGTTTTCATCTAGTTACTTATTATTTTGGAGCTTCAAATGAGTAGAGATAAGCACCTTTTATTGTAACATTGGGTATTTAAGATAATATGAACCGTAAACTATATGCATTCGCCGACATTTTGATGTAATGTGTTGAACAAGTTCGGTTCTTGTTTCGGCTTTGCTTGAGGATTTCCGCCATATTGTCCTCTCAGGGTAATGCCGCCACCATGCAAATTGGGTGAGAAATGGCCTCATTTTAATGTTGTGGAGCCGATTCAGCAGAGTGACTTTTGCAATATGAAGTAAATTGTAAGCTTAACCATTATTTTGCTCAATTACATTGCTTTCTAACTATTTTCAGTAAGTTGTGTGTTTCCTAGTATCCATTTGATGCATGTACTAGGTCATTAAAGAGTGGCGGCATTACCCCGGTACAGTGGCGGAATTACCCCAGTGTCCTGGGTAATCCCGCCACTGTGCAGAGGTTTAAAAAATATTTTTTTATGTATGCTTACTTTACAGTTATGATTACGGTTAAATTTATACAGATACTAAAGATCATGATTCAGCTTTAGAATTTTTACTATTAAAAAATAAACATTTTTTCGAGGTGAAAAAATTTAAATTCCCTTAAGGTGTCGCCATTCCCCCGGTCTCCCCTATATCTCAAAAATGGAGGAATGTATTGAAGAAATGAACTGCAAAGAATTGAACAAGGACCCTAGCCCCGCAATCGACCGTAAAGCACAAGATTTAATTAAACATGGCACATGGCCTACTCAAATGAAAGTTAAACTCTAAATCAACAAAACTGCAGTCACTCTCAGGTTAATTGGACGTTTAAAAGATCATAAGGACAACTAACCTCTTAGACCTATAGTTTCCAAGTGTTTAGCTCCAACATATACTATAGAAAAAGTTTTCGTACCGCTACTTAAAGAAATGTTACCTCCAACAAATCTTGTAGTCAACTCAACTAGAGAGTTTATTGAGAAAATAAAGGACGAAAATATATGCGATAGCAGTATACTTGCAAGTATGGACATCAAATCCCTGTACCCTTCAATAAATGTAAAAGAAATAGAAATCCTCATAAAGCAATTCATAGATAATAACCCGGAATATAACGATGAAATAAAAACAACTTTAAATTCAAGCATTAACTTGATTACAAATAACAATGTCTTTCAATTTAATAGAAAATTTGATAAACAAACTGAGGGTGCCCCAATGGGCTCACCCATTTCAGGATTATTAGCGGAACTGAAACTTAGACCACTTGAGAAAGATATTATATTTAAATCAGATCTGAAACCTCAACTATGGCTGCGTTACGTCGATGACATATTTTTAATTTGGAACCATGGTATCCCCGCATTGAATGACTTTTTAAATACAGCTAATAACCTAGATTCAAATATACAGTTCACATTGGAAGTCGAAGAAAAAGGATCCTTACCATTATTAGACGTTGAATTAATAAGAAATAATACAACATACAAAATTGATAGGAAAATTTACAGAAAACCATGCAATTCAAATAGTACAATATCCTACAATAGTAATGTCCCATTTAAATACAAAACTGCAGCTTATAAATTTTATATAAATAGAGCCATTGAATTTTGTACAAGAGAATACCTACAAGCAGAGTTACTCACCATTAAGAAGATTGCAATAGAAAATGCCCCCCCCCCCCAAGGTATCAATAAATTAATCTTTGATATTCAGCATAGAGAGTTAACCAGAAATAGCATTAAAAATAATCTCAAGTTTTATAGTTTTAATTATATACCTCAGTTATTTGAAAGGATTAGTAATGCATTAAAGAAATATAATATATACGTAATCGCAAAACCATCTGCCAAATTAAAAGATCTTGTACACCGAAAAATAGACCCAATCCCTAACGATGAAACTTCTGGCATATATGTAATACCTTTCACAGACAAAGTAAATCAGAAAGAACTCAAATACATAGGAATGACCAATAGAAAATTTAAAGACAGACGAAAAGAACATATTACAGACATAAAGTATAACAAACCCTCTACTGCTCTATAATGATTAAATCAAAAACAAGATATTCACATTGATTTCAGTAAAGCAAGAGTCATAGCCCGTACTTCAAATTACTACACGTCAATAATCGGAGAATCATTGGAAATTTTAACTCAAAAAAAGAATACTTGCGACGATACTTTATCTTACAACATATCTAAGATCTGGTATAGTAGGTACTAGATATTTCTAGCGATTTTGAAACATAAACATTTTCATTTTTTACCACCTCCCCCCCCCCCCTCCCTTCCTTTGAAATAGACTCGTCCACTGGTACTTAAGCAAAGAATTTTCCACGAACTTTCAATCCTCTGGTTTTCCCCTGAAGACGACTGTTATAATGCAGTTGAAAGCGCTTGGGATTTTAACATCTTTGACGGTTTTCATGTTGTAGAAACCTTTTATGTACTTTTAGCACCTTTTTTAAATAAAATTTTATCAGAATTGTAACATCGTATTTTTATTAGCTTCAATTTTATATAAAAATTTAGTTTCTCGTATGTATTTTTCAAAAGTTATATTGTAAGAAAAAGAGATAAGTATATAATATTTCTTTTACTTTTGTGTATACATTATATACAGTAAAACCTCCCTTAAGTGACCACGTTCCGTTCCTATAAAAATTGGTCGCTCCGAGAGGTGATCTCTTAATGGAGGTCATGTTTAAATCTAGATTTTCATTGTTGAAAAAAGGTAACAAGCTTAATTACTAAAATTAAATTTTCACATTAGGAAAATATATAAAAATTAAGTACCAAAACAAAAGTTAATAACATAAGCTAATTATTGCAGAGTTTAAAAATTAAATACATTGACGTTTCCTTTGATTTTACGGTTTTACCTTTTATAACTTTTATTTCCAAGTTCTTTCGAAGTGCAGTAAATATATGCAATTTTTTTGGACGGGAGCAAATAATGACGATTGCATTAAGTTATCTATTTCTTTGGAAGTTTCCTAACAGAATAGGGCAGGGAAGTTTATTGACCGTCATTCTTAATTTTTTATCACAGTTAAATTCATTGCCTAAAAAGGCACAAAGGGTTTAAATACTTAAAAGTTACCGGAATTTAAAAAAAAAATCTAAACTTAGTTTAGAAGTTTGCTGAATAATGCGCTCTCTGGAATTATTTTTCTAGTAAAACCTTCTTCAAGCGACCAGGATAAAACGGAATTTGTTGCTCAGAAATTGGTTGCTCATGGAGGGAGTTCAACTGGGATGATCTCTGAATGGAGGCAAAATTAGTATTGAGCCTATGAGAATAAATTTCTTTCCATAAAAAAATTATCGTTTAAGGAGGTGGTCGCACAGGGAGGTTTCACTGTATTGTTAAATATATATGTGTTATTTCAAATTGCAATTGTTGTGGCAATTTTTCAGAGCTGGGGTATTATTATTGAAATTGTAACAATTTCACACCAAAATATGAAAAACGTATTTAATTATGTTGAATCGAAAAAAGAGTGTTATTATGAGCAAAATTATGTCCCGAATAGAATACCTTCCCTTAAGAAAAAGAAAAAAAAAAAGCGGTACAGCATATAAAATAGCATACAATTATATCCATTGAAATTATTTATGTTACCTAAAAGTAATAATTCCGGTCTCTAGCGAATCTGCCTTAGCATGCTTTACAACATAATTCAGTAGTAGTTTCTTTAGCTGAGATGAAAATTATCTGTGCTTCTTTGATTTAATTTTTTTTTATTCTAAATATATAGCGTCATATACTAAATTTAGAGTGCCAATGTGGGTTTTTTTTCTAACGCAATTTTTGATATTAAAGTAGACAAATAACAAATGTGCGTTAAAAACAAAGAAAACTACACCATTTCCTTTTTAATTTACACTTACTTTATTTTGAACTAGCAGGCTATGCCCGCTGCGCTGGTCAATTTTTCCAAATGAACATTGGTGAATTTGAATTTGCATTTTAAACAATATGGACCTTCAGCTGGACCTTACTCATTGCTGAAAACGATGCTAACGTCATTGTGATAACTTTTGTGATTGATTCATTACCTAAAGCGTTGGTGTAAATTTAGCTATTAAGAAGTAATTCTTTTAGTTGATTACTAACAATGCACTTTTGGTAAGGCAATGAGACCGTTATGGCAACAGGAATTAATAGCTCTATAACTAATCAACATATAATGAAATGTTATATACTAACATCATTCCTGAAACTTTATGTAACAGTGCTACTTGTATCAAAATACATTCTGTAGATTTTCAAAGAAAAAAAGGCTAAACTTTCATAATCAGGTCCACTTAATTTTTTAACTTTTTTTTGCTCTATGCCTAAGTAGCGTTGAACAATATGTATACACTAAAACCTTTCCAAAATTATTACCTAACCACTTGGGCACAGATGTCATACATGCCCCATATAGGCGCGATTTTTTTCTGACGCCAATGTCAGAAACATTGCAATACGAAACAATACTTAACTGGCGCCAAAGTGTCGTTATTTTGATTGATATGGTAACCCGGAAGTTGTTGTTAATGCTGGTTATGTTTTCGCCAAATTGGCGTCGGTAAAAAATCGCGCCAATATGGGGCGTATATGACATTTGTACCACCTAATATCATATAGGCAACAGGTACTTAACTTGCGCCAAAGTGTCGTTATTTTGCTTGATGTGGTAACCCGGATTATGTTGTTTATGCTGTTGATGTTTTCGCCAAATTGAGAACCGAAAACAATCGCGCCAATATGGGGCGAATATGACATCTGTACCAAGTGAATATGTGGCTTTTGTGATACTTTTATGTTAGCCGGGCGCAGGTAATAAATCAACAAAGATTGTGTTCATACCATATTCTTATATTTATTATTTTCACTTAAGATACAAACATTTCACTCATTTCATTTAAAATGCATGCCTTACACTAATTTCATTTAAAAAACTGAAAAGATAAACAATAACAGGAAATAATTCCATAATTAAAAACAAAGAATTATTTTTAATTTACATACGCAAAATGTAACTACTGCTACTGGCAATTTTAAAAATGCTATTGGCGAGATCTGAGCACGGCTGTTATAAATGTACCCATTTTTTCTTCTTATCGAGGAGCAATTTATAAATCGCCAAATATTATTCCAATTCCAATTTCTTTCCTTGAAAATAATTTTTAAGTCGTTACAAACAGTGCTTTCATATTTAAATATTTTCGTTGGTACTACTTTGTTATCCCGTCGACCAATTTTGCCAAATTATACAAATTGACATAATTTTTATTTTAAATAAAGAAAGAACAAATAAATTAGTTTAACATTAATAAAAATACAAATAAAACGTCGAAAAAAAATCACTTTGTGACGTAAACACGTGTAACTTGCTTAAAGTCAGGTGAATTTGACATTTACGATCAACCATTATTGGCATTTAATCTTATAGTTTGGCGATAGATTTTTGGTCGACGGAATATCTAAGTAGTACCCTTTCGTTCTATAACGCTAATTTCTTAGTAAAATTGTTCCTTTTATTTTACATAAAATCACTAATTTTTTTTTTTTTTTTTTTTTTTTTTTTAAATACTACTTAGTTATGCCGCCGACCAAAAATCTATCGCCAAATTATAAGATTAAATGCCAATAACGGTTGATCGTAAATGTCACATTCGCTTAACTTCAAGGAAGTTAAACGTGCTTACGTTATCAAGTTAATTTTATTTCGACGTTTTATTTGTATTTTTATTAATGTTATACTAATTTATTTGTTCTTTCATTATTAAAATACAACTTATGTCGATTAATGTAATTGGGCGAGAGGTTTAGATATTTATATAATTTGGCGAAATTGGTCAACGGGATAACTAAGTAGTACCATTTTTTTATTAAGATGTTCGTATTTCTTTTTTTTTTTTTTTTCAAACTCATAGAGCCGTTTTTATTCTTTATCCAAAAGAGTTAATTTGAATTTTTTTCGTTTATACAGTAACGGATGTAATATTAGATATTTTGATGTTTAGACGCCAAAGACACCACCAAATTAGAAAAATATGAAAAATGTCATGAACTGTTGGACTTATAAGAATTTACTTGGCACCAATCGATTCAGCATACAAAAATACATTAAATTATGCTATCATCTGACGCATAATTATAATATTCGATTTTTAAGGAATTTTTTCCCTCCCCTTGCAAAAAACGCCGTTAGGGGTGACATTTTAGAAAATCCTTTCTTAGCGATACTATATAGATATGCCATTTGGCGGTGACTCGATGATCGAAAATTAGCCCAATATCATTTGAAATATTACATAACAGAGGAGAATTTATTAAGAAAGACGAAGAAGAAATGACGAATTACAAAAGACTTGCAATTTTTTTTTTTCAAAATGTTGAATTTTTCGATAATAATAACGCATGATTTTATAAATTTCCTTAAAAACTATCTTCATTTCCTAGATTTCGAAGGTGTGAATTTTCCTATAAATGATATTGGCGATATGACTTAAGAAAAAATGAAATAAACAATAGATAATATTTGCTTTAAAAAAAATGGATAATATTCATTGATCTGAGTTCGAGTTTATAAATATCACATGCTTTCGGAATTACGGTGAAAAACATTTTAAAAAGTATGAAATTATTTTACAATATGTATGTGTGGCAGAAATTCACACTAAAATTTAAGTATTTGATTCCATTTTCTAAATATTAACTGATATCTATATAAGTTACAATTGAATATGAAAATGTACTCAGAAAAAGATCTCGTTCACTTGAAAAAACACCATTTATGAGAATATCCTCAAGCTAGACTTTTGACTTAAAATCACATTGTTTGGCGAGAAAAGTAAAATAAAAAATCGTAAAGAAATAAATAATTACACATTTGACTCACAATTACATCTGCTTGTTTCTTCTATAAGTTACGTGATGGGGCAATTAGATAAAAAGAAAAAGAAAAGAACAAAAAGAAAAAAAAAAGTCATTAAAAATTCATCTAATCAAATTTTCAGATTCATTTCTATAATCTAACGCAAGCGATAAAGAGCCAAATATTGCGTATCAATTGTAATCTTTCTCATTAAATTAATTTTTAAGCATTACAAATATTTCTTTCAGGTTTAAATTAAATTACAAATATTTCGTTTAGGTTTAAATTAAATATATTAGTTTTTTAACATAATCCCTCATTTAAATGGATTTTTCTTTCTTTTTTACAATTAAATATCAGTAATTATTTTTTCATTTATTTTCTAACGGATACAGCGATTTCAATTCATTTGTCGCCAAAAAATAACCCCTGGCAACCTTTTCGTTCAAAATAACAATAAAATACGAAATTTATTACCAAAAATCATAGTTATCCCTGTATATTTTACTCATAAACCACCACGTGAATATTCTCCATCGAATGACACTATTTGCAAAAAAATCCACCGGGTAGTTTTTGAAAACATTCGGGCGGAACTTTTAGATCTTACTTCTTTATAATATACTAGCAAACCCCGCGGCTTTGCTCGCGTAATATTTGAAATATGCCAAGTGATATTTATATGTCTAATTTTTATTAAAAGGTACTAACTAAATTTTTATTTTATTAAAAGGTAATATTTTATTTTATTAAAAGGTACTTATTACTTTTAGGAATAATTAAAAAACTTACTATTTAAAACACAGTTTGATTAAACATCATTGTTACACTGCATAAGGCAGAAATGAGACTTAAATTAATAAAACGAAATAAAACTAAATAAGTAATAATTTAGAAAATATTTTGCAACATTTATGCTCAATTAATACGTTCATTTCAATATTCATTTGAAGTTTTGAATTTTTTAGAAACCATCTTCTTACATCTTAAAATTAACCATCATGTCAAATTCCAAGTCCTACCACCTCTCTCAAGGGCTATGTTGAAATAGGAACTGTCACCATTAATTTGCCAACATTAATTTTGAAATCGGTTTGTTATTTCCTAATATTCCACAGAAACGTAATTTAGAAAGCTTTTAAAGGCCTTTTTTAGAGCGTTTGTTGTTTCTGCAAATCCCAGGTGGTAGAATCATCGGCATAAAATATAGCCTGTGTAGGATCAGAGACTGTTACCATTGATTCGCAACTATTACTTTTATATTTGGTTTATATTCCCTGAAATTGCATAGAAATCGTAATTTAGGACTTTTTTAGAATGCTTTTCGCACTTCCCCCTCACTTCACCCCTTTTTAATTCGAATTTATTTTCGACAGTCCTTCGAGGGCATTTATATTTTATAAGTAACTATCATGCCATATTTAAAGTTTCTAGCCTTTTCAGTATCACAGAATTCGCAATTTAGAAAGCTTTTAGCTACTGCAACCCTCTGCTGGTAGTGGCACAGACATAAAATATAGCTTATGTTTGAGCAGGTTCTATCACCAACAATTTGTTATCATTATTTTTTTAATCGGTTTGGTATTTGATAAGATTACATAAAAATTGTAATTTATAACGCTTTTCGCTCACTTCATCTTTTTAAATTTGAAATTTTCTTTCGACAGTTCATAGAAAGCAGTTGCATCTTGTAAGTCAATAACATGCCATATTTCAAAGTGTTAGAACCTTCAGTTATGCAAAAAACGCAAATTAGAACATGTTTTGCTTTTGCAACCCTCAGATGGTAGTGACAGCAACATAAAATATAACCTATGTTATAGCAGGGGCTGTCACCATTGATTTGCAACCATTACTTTTGAAATAGCTTTGGAATTTCTTGAGATTGAGTAGAAATCGCAATTTAGAACGTTTTTAGAAAGCTTTTCGCGCATTTTCACCCCTTTTTAAATTTTCAATTTTTTCGAAACTGTTCTTAATGATCATATATATGTAATAAATATGTACCTTGCCTAATTTTAAGTTGCTAGCCCCTACCGATTACAAAAATCGAAATTTGGAATGCTTTTTTGCTCCTGCAACGTCTAGGTGATAGTGATACCGACTTGAAATAGCATCTATATTAGAGCAGAGGCTGTCAGCATCAATTTCTTACCATTACTTTTGAAATAAGTTTGATTTTTCCTGAGATATTGGTGATAAATCGGCATTTAGAACGTTTTTAGAACGCTTTTCGCTCATTTTGCTCCTGCATCTCCTCTGGGGTAGTGGAAACAGATATAAAGTATAGCCTATCTTAGAGCAAGATCTGTCACCATCATTTTAACACCATTATATTTGAAATCGGTTCAGTATTTCCTGAGATTGCATAGAAATTGCAATTTAGAACGTTTTTTACAACGCTTTTTGCGCATTTTCACCCCTTTTAAATTTCGAATTGTTTAAGAACTGTTCTTAGACATCATTTATATCTTATAAGTAACTAATATTCCAAATTTCATAATTCTAGGTCCTTCAGTAACGCAAAAATCGCATTTTTAGAACGTTTTTTGCTCCTGAGCCCTTTGGGGTAGTCGCACCGACATAAAATATAGCCTATGTTCTAAGTTGGACTAACACCATCATTTTGATACCATTACTTTTGGAATCGGTTCGGTATTTCATGAGATTATGTAGAAAATACCATTTAGAACGTTTTTTAGAACACTTTTTGTGCAGTCTCACCCCTTTTAAATTTCGAATTGTTTAAGAACTGTTCTTAGACATAATTTATAACTTGTAAGTAACTAATATTCCAAATTTCATAGTTCTAGGCCCTTTAGTAACACAAAAATCGCATTTTTAGAACGTTTTTTGCTCCTGCACCCCTTTGGGGTAGTGTCACCGACATAAGATATAGCCTATGTTCTAAGTTGGGCTAACACCATCATTTTGATACCATTACTTTTGGAATCGGTTCGGTATTTCCTGAGATTATGTAGAAACTACCATTTAGAACGTTTTTTAGAACACTTTTTGTGCAGTCTCACCCCTTTTAAATTTCGAATTGTTTAAGAACTGTTCTTAGACATCATTTATATCTTGTAAGTAACTAATATTCCAAATTTCATATTTCTAGGCCCTTCAGTAACGCAAAAATCGCATTTTTAGAACGTTTTTTGCTCCTGCACCCCCTTTGGGGTAGTGGCACCGACATAAGATATAGCCTATGTTCTAAGTTGGGCAAACACCATCATTTTGATACCATTACTTTTGGAATCGGTTCGGTAGTTCCTGAGCTTACCTCCTACAAATAAACAATTTTTTCCTCTTTATAATATGAGTATAGATATGATGATAATACCTTTCTGACTCAAGTAAACGAAAAATCTTTTTATTATTCATGTACGTACAAAGAAAAATTTTCTCTCGTATGCAAAAATGATTAAAATACAGCGACACATTTCTTTACAATTTCTTTTTCCTAATTTCTTTTAAATAAATACATTTAGTTTACTTACATGTATTGCAAATCTAGTTTGGAACAAAACTTATTCAATCTGCTCTAAATGTTCCATAATAAAATAAATAATTCTTTCTTTATTTTCCCGGGAAATATCCATGTCATAAGTTTTTTTCTCGTCTTTACTGAAATAAACTTTCATGTGAATGAGCTTCTATCAATTATCCATAATATCGAAGCTGCGTTCAGAGGTGCAAAAAATAAATCTGGGACCCGGGAATATAGTTTTCTGGTTTCATAAATGTATTCACATAAAAATAAATAGTCTTTAAAAATATTATATTTGTTAAATTCGTTATTTTAAAATACATTTTTAGTTAATTTATATGTTTATAAAAACGTATTTTTTAGGGTTCCGTACTTAAAAAGTAACAAGTTGGAAATTGCTCGTCAAACGTGGCAAATGAGGTGCGTTCGTACTATAACTAGTTTTAAAATTATTTTTTGCACCCCATATTGTACTGAATGTATAATTTTTTGCACTTCATAACGTGCATAGTCTGATACATCATTAAAATGCACTTCCAATAATTTTTTCGGAACACTTTTGACTGTCCCTGTAATTAAACTATACATCCGATTTTCCTAAAATTTGAAATAGCTCAACAAAATTTTGCAACAATTATATCTTTAAAATTTCAGACCATTCGGAAGGCTGTAATATCATTAAAATGCACTTGCAATAATTTTTCCCATTGGCCGTAATGTAAAGAAAAACTTTTGGCTGTCCCTGTAATTAAACTATACATCCGATTTTCCTAAAATTTAAAATGGCTCGACAAAATTTTGCAACAATTATATCTTTAAAATTTCAGATCATTCGGAAGGCTCTAATATCATTAAAATCCACTTGCAATAATTTTTCCCATTGGCCGTAATGTAAAGAAAAACTTTTGACTGTCCCTGTAATTAAACTATACATCCGATTTTCATAAAATTTGAAATGGCTCGACAAAATTTTGCAACAATTATATCTTTAAAATTTCAGATCATTCGGAAGGCTCTAATATCATTAAAATCCACTTGCAATAATTTTTCCCATTGGCCGTAATGTAAAGAAAAACTTTTGACTGTCCCTGTAATTAAACTATACATCCGATTTTCATAAAATTTGAAATGGCTCGACAAAATTTTCGAACAATCACATATTTGAAATTTCAGACTATTCGGTTGGGTAGTTTTTGCTCTGTTACATGCGGACAGACGGACAGACGGACGGACTGAACGACGACTATAGGTGCTACGTATTTATATAATTACGAACGCACCTAAAAACGGAACCATTATAAGATCACTCCTGTGTCTGTGTCCGTCTGTCACAGCCATTTTACTCGTAAACTATGGGACGTGGAAAGTTCAAGTTGGGGGAAGTAATAAAGACTATTAACCACATATTTTCAGATCATTAAACATTCACAAATATATTTAGGAAAAATGTAGAGGGGCTAATTAAGTTAGTTACTTGAAAAAAATAATATTCTCTTTGTATTACGTGTGGGGGTATCGTGTGAAAGCTTTCGTAACGCTGAACTCATAAATACATTTCGTTTAATTTTAGGTATTATATTTTCAGAGATATCGTCGAAAATGTAGTGCTAAAATATCCCCCCCCCCCAAACATCTATTTCCTAATCTACTGAAACTAAAATTATGAAAAAAATAGAGATAGTAGAGGTTAAATTAAACATTGCAGGAAAATTATAGCGATTAATCTAGGTCACATAGCTTTTGAGAAAAGCGCATTTTCCGTTACACACAAATTTCGATTTGCAGGCATTCAGCTAAGGTGTTGAAGAGAGCTTTAGCTAGCAGGCTAAGCCCGCTTCGCTGGTCCATTTTTCCAAGCGAACCTTGAATCAAGCGAAAAGATGTGTTTGATCTTGTGATTTAAAGAAATAAGTCCTTTAACTAAATGTCCTTCTGCAGTGCTGAATCGATATGAACGCCATTGCGCTATTATATTTTCTAATGTGCAGACAAAATTTCAGCTGTCACGGTCTAACTCTTTTATATTATCCCGCACAGTAGGATTTGGTAAAGAATGATAGTACAATATACAATATTTCATTTTGTATCAGAGCATTCTCGTTAAAAAGAGCCAATATGGTGAGAGTTCCGATCACAGAACTTTCCTCATCTATATTTTTAAATTATTTAAAGAAAATGTATTTTAATGTCTCAGTGCCAACCTGAAGTTATAAACCAGTTTTTTTATTGTGTATTATCCCATGTTATACATTATAGCATCCATGCTGCAATGTGCAATCTAAATGCTTAGTACTTTTCTGGTATTTCAACACCATTGTCGCCAAGCGCAATTGTTGGCACAAAACGAAGCATTTGAAAAAAAAATAATAACATTGTTGGCGGAAAGTTATCATTTAAAAAATATATCGTTTCAAAATTACAGAGTTTAGACGACTATTTTATTAAATGAATACAAATATATACTGAAAATAAAAACACAAATAAATATTATACAATAAAATATTTTATTTTAAATAGCAATTTAAACTACACGATGAAATTGTGTCTCTTAGCAATGCTCTAAACATTTCCATTTTTGAATCAGCAAAAAATGAAATTATAACTTAATTTTACTTAATAACAAAAAATATTTTCGACTGGAAAAATAGTAAATGAAAAAATGCATGGTTACGACTAAATAATAATTGAAGCCAATAGCGAAACACCTTCAATAAATAGCAAGTTACAACGTTTGGCGCAATTAGGGCATCAGAAAGTGAGATTTGTTGCCAAATGGTATAATCAGTTATGAAAACAAACTTGATGGACTATTTTGCTTTAATATATTTATTTTAAATCTACCCTATATATATAAAATCCTAATGAAACGAATTTATGAAACGAATATATGAAACGCCTAAAATGTATCGATTCTTTGAATCGACCGATTAAACAATTGATTTAGTTTCACGGAGATTTCTCCTAAAATATGGAATACTTTGCGATGAAATTAACACCAAAAATCCGTGTTGATCCACAGATCTCAAAACTGGTATTGGAATTTTTAAATTCGAATTAGTTTTCGAAATATTAATTTTTTTCTAATTTTAAATACATTTTTTCTAATGATGGCAACTCAAATTTTAATCATAACAGAAATTTTTTTTTCATAATTCAGAAAAGGTTACTATTTTAAATTAATTTGGCGACAGTTGGGCCTCCTTTAAATCTATGCTAAGAACAATGCTTTTTTTGTATATCGTTATCATTTTATTAAATACAAAACTTTCATTTAAAAATGAAACATTTAAATTGATGGCTTTCACTTCTTCTTCTTTTTTTTTTTTTTTTTTTTTTTTTTTTTTAACGAAAAGAAAAATATTAGACACAGATGTCATATACGCACCGGGGTACCTTATTGGCGCACAAATGGCATTATTTTGATAGACATGGTAACCCGGCTATTGTTGTTTATTTAATAATAAATGTATATTTACTTTCATTTCTTTTTTAAATTTATATAAATTATTTTGTTCTATAGTAATTAATTATTTTTTTTGCTATTTCCTTTTGAAAATAATGGAAAATAATTAAAAAATACGGTACAATGTTGTAGTTATTCCGTCACCCAATTTCGCAAATTATATAAATCGCCAAACCACTCGCCAAATTGTACAGATTGACAAAATTTTTATTTTAAATAACGAAAGAACAAATAAATTAGTATAAGATTAATAAATATAAAAATAAAACGTCAAAATAAAAATCACTTGATGACGTAAACACGTGTAACTTGACATTTATGATCAAGCATTATTGACATATCTTATAGTTCGCGATAGATTTTTTGTCGATGGGATAACTAAGTAGTACCAAAAATACATATGTAACTGGTATTCGAAAACGAGGCTTTCGCCAAATTTTCGTAAGAAAAAAAAAAAAAAAAAAAGAAAATCATGCCAAACATGCGGTGCGTATATGAAATCTGGCGAAATATTAAATTATGTAACAAGCCATGACATTTAATTTCAACTTCAAATCAATGTTTTAATTTACCACTCGAACAATAAAAAAAATGCTAACTGGCGAGTTGAAAAAAAGATATTGGCGAGATTTGCAGCCGGCTTTTTTTCTTTCGGCACAGATGTCATATACGGCCCCATATTGGCGCGATTTTTTTTCTGACGCCAATGTCATATACGCAACAGGTACTTAACTGGCGCCAAAGTATCGTTATTTTTCTTGATATGGTAAGACGGATGTTGTTGTTTATGCTGTTGATGCGTTCCCCAAATTGGCGTTGGAAAAAAATCGCGCCAATATAATGTGCCGTATATGACATTTGTTCCAAACTTTCATATGAAAGGCGAAGGGATCAGATCGTATTTGTTTATGGCATTTGATGACTTGAACTATTATACTATAGATGAAATGATGGGGATAGAATAATATTTGGCGACTTATCACCTGTGCCTGGATAACATTAAAGTATCAAAATGGCACCTAGAGTATAAAAAGCAAGGTGTTCCGCCCGGAACTGTTGATGATAGTCACATGATTTAGGCTATTGTTATAGAGATTGTTTTACAATATCGGTTGACAGAGACTCTGAATTCATTTTATTTTAGCTTCTTTTCAAATGTTTAACTGATCCTCTTTAATCAAAAACGAAAACAACCATTGGATGTCTTAACAGCAACTGATTCTCCGTTAAATTTTTGCAAGCAAAGGGAATTGAATAGAAACCCGTTTACAGGGAGATCTGCACAGCTTTTTCAGTATAATTTAATCTTCTCTAATATTTAAAAAACCCATTAGATTTTTATATTTTCAGATTCTGCGGTGTCTGAACGGGGGTTGGCGAGCATAGCTTGCAGGGGGCAGAGCCCCCTAGTGTATGTATATTATTAATGTTTTTTCATACATATTAAATGGGTTTCGATATAAAATTAGATAATTGGCGTTATTACGTTAAACAAAATGTTAAAAAAAAAAATGCTTGTGTATATGAAATGAAATAGTGAATAGGTTGTCAGAAAGTATATTGCCAAATTTCCTTTTCCGCCAAGGCTGTTTTTCCATTTTCGCCAAGGTACCGATATTGAAAAAGTACCAAAAAATCTTTGCATGTTCAGGTTTGAAATAAATGACACAATAGCACACATTTTGGTATAGTGTTGGTGTAATGTAAATGTTGCAAAATGTCTCCAAAAAATTGTCCCAAATTACTCCAATTCTCTTTAAAACTCGATTATGGAATAGGTCCGCTTTAAAAACAAAGAATCAATTTAACTTACTTTATTAAGTTAATTATCATCAAACCACGACAGATAACACATGTCATTTGTTTGTAGTCTGGATTATGTAATTTATTTATACCAAGTATTTCAATTGTCTGTAGACTCGATTATGTAATTTATTTCCTTAATTAATACAAACTAAACCTACTTTCCAATTTTCCTGTTTTTTTTTAAATCATTGGTTACAGTTAGATGTATATGTGTTTGTCACTGTCACGGTATTTTAGTTTGATCTGCGAAATATTATTATAATATTCAATATTACCACTATTTCTGATAGTATTAACAGTCATAGAAGCGGTCTTTTTTTGGTCACCAATCATTTTTTTAAATTATTTCTGTGATAGGTTACCTCAAAAATCTCAAGGAAAAAAAGTACTTTTATGTTAGCCGGCCACATTTGATAAACAACAAAGTATTATTCCCATTACCATTCATTTAAAATATAAAGCTTTCACTCTTTTAATTTAAAATACACACATGTTAAATATACATATTACATACATTTAAAATAGTTGCTTTTCACCCGTTTCATAAAAAATTCAAAAGGATAAAAATAACAAATAATGCTATAAACAAAAATATTCTACTTCATCATCAATGTATTGTTGCTAATTTACACTTGTGAAAAATAAAATATGATACTGCCCTGAAAAAAAAATGACATTGGCTAGATTTGTGCCCGGCTAACTTAAAAGACCGTAAAAAGCATTCTCGCGTAGCTGGTTTCTACGAAATTTGTAAGTGAAATTTAAAACGAAAAATTTTGTAAGGAAATTGTGTTAGTCAAAACAGAGACCACTCTGACGCCTATATTAGTGAACAATCAAGTTTGATGTCAAATATCGGTCAGAAATTGTTTGATTAAACCCATTTAACGAATATTTCTCCCCAAATCGACGATGGTTATCCAAACAGCAATGCTGTCATTTGAGATCTGTCATAAACGGTTTCATCTGATTACATAATTTTCTATACTTTTCCAGTATAGGGGTCTTGTCGGGTTTTTTTTTTAAAGCATGGCGCAATTCGGACTTCAAAAAGTGAGATTTGTGGACAAATGATATGAACAGCTATAAAAATAAATATGATGAACTTTTATGCTTTTTTACCTATGTATTCATAAAATAAACTTTTCAATGAAATATATTATTACTATTAATATTCAATTTAATTATGTTTTTAAATAAAAAGAGATAAATGGCTTCTTTATAGTAAATAAATTCTATAATATTGAGCAAAAAATACTCATTGAAACTTTACTTCTTCCGTCAAGCCCATTTTCTGCATCTCGCCAAGGGATTGCCAAGGATTGCCAAGGATATTGGAAAATTACCAAAATTTCCCCCCATTGATATATAACTAAGAAATGTAGAACAATATATTATATGCTAAAATTGTCTTTGAAAAATTACCAAACTAACAATGCAAATCTAGAAAAAACAGTATATTAGAACTTTTTAAAAAGGTAAATTTTTGATAATTGGGGTCACCAGATTACACAATTCTCCCCATAGCTGTATAGCTGAGCAAGGTAGAAGGATGTGTTAGATACTTAAACCCTCCCTGTAAAATTATCTGATTAAAAGTGCAAGTTCTATCGAAAAACATTCGGCAGAATCTTTTCAAAAGATTATTTTTTCATAATCTGGTTTATCTCATTAAAGAACTTTAAACCAGAATTCAATACCTAAGCAACGTAGACAACGTAATGATATGTTATATACTAAAATCTTCCAAAAAAATTACCTATTTAACAGTGCAAGTTCAGCAGAACTTGAGTTAAGCAACCGAAGCGAAATTTCCATTTGTATTATATGTATATATATATATATATATATATAATTCCATTTGTATTATATGTATATATATATATATATCTATATAATTCCATTTGTATTATATATATGCATATATATGTGTGTGTATGTGTGTGTAGTAGAATTAGATTACTCCAAAAAGGATACCGTCTGCTTGAAAAATCACCAATATTATAAACGTCGCTCAAACTAATGCTACGCTTATGCCTTTTTGGCTTAAAATCATATTATTTGGCGATAAAATCAATATCGTAAATAAACATACAACACCTAACTCACAAGTACCATTATTTTAAGTCTAATGATGGATGCGTGTGATAAAAATGAAAAGTAAATAAAAAAAGAATCCAAAACAAAAACAAAATTGCCAGTCTAATATTGTCTTATCAAATTTTCTGGCGCATTTTTCTTAACCTGACGCAATAGATAAATCGCCAAATGTTGTTTAAAACTGCAATCTTTTTTTTAAATAAATTTTTACGCATAACGAATATTCTCTTTCTTGTTTAAATTAAATATTTTTTTTTATAATATTACCACTCGTCAAAACTGTTTTTCATTTTCTCTTTTTCTTCTTTTTTTTCTTCTTTTAATTAAAATTAGTAACAGTTTTTTCTTTTATTTTTCAAGGTGTAATAGCCATTTCAATTTTTTTATCAACGATAAACTTTGCCAAGAAATAAAATGGTAAACCTTATCGCCTAAAATAACAGAACTTTCCGTCATAATTCTATAACTAATGTAGGTAGAATGATGTGTTATAGCTTAAAACCTTCCCTGAAACGATACCTATCTAACGGTATAAGTTACGTAAAAATCCATGAGGTAGAACTCGAAATCTAGGCGTTCGGAACGAAATTTCCGTTTGGATTATATATATATAATAGATTGTAGCAGAAGTAAAAAAGCATTGCTGATAATGATTTTCGAATAAAATCGTCGGTACTCAGCCGAGATATTAACCTTTAAAGACACGGACGTTTTGGATGTACAGACGACAGGGGCGGCGTACTCTATGTACCATTGGCATTTAAAGCCCAGATAGCAAATTTTAATGATATATTTATGTAATGCAATGCCCAGTAGCTGTATAAAGCAATAAACATCAAATTGTTAAAAACGGGGTAATTTAATTAGAATTAATCACATAAATACTATGGGATTCGAGACTAGTTTGCATTGAGTGGATTTCCCAATACGCATACCGTCTATTTAAAAACCTATCTGGAGAAACGCGGCACGGACCAAGCCCGCGACGTTGCATCTTTGTGACCTCCTTTCGAAGAGTACTTAGCACAATGCCAATTTTAAACTTTGAACAAGGGTTTTGTTTAGCTACACTGTAAATAGGAGAGATGATTACTATGCTGAATTTAGTTTTATGAAAGCCAAATAAGTTTAACCTCTTGCGCTCCATGACGTACATACGTCATGCTATTTTGGTAATTTCCGACAATGACGTACGAAGGGTACGTCTTCAAACTTCACCAAACTTCACCGTAGCCAAACTTCACCAATTGTAACTACATATTTCCATTTTTTTACCTGCCAAATAATTTTCCAAGACAATTTGCACTTAATTCAACGCTGAGAAACATGCTTTGCATTAGACACTTAACATGATGTTTTTTATTTATGTTGTTTTTGTTTGTTCTGATTAGCTTTAAATCAGATTTTACATTTTTTTTTATCTTTTTACGGTTTTTTTACAGTTATGTTTAAAGATATTGTTCTTTGAAGGGTTTGATTAAAAGAGAAACATGAAGTGCAACTTCAGATATAATACGCGATGAGCGAACCTTTGTTGGGTTAAACTATTTAAACTATGCCCTTGACACTTTTTTAAATAATTGAATAAGAGCATTTCTTTTTGTAGCGTTAAACCCGTTATTTATTAACCAGTGGCTTTTTAAAACAAAGATTATTTCAAAGGTGAAAGCGATATTTAAACTCTATTCTGAATAGATGACATATGGTTTTGGGTTTCCCTTATTTATTTACTCTCTTTTTTTTTTTTTACATTTAAGTCACAAAGAAAATCAAAGCTGTTACAAAAATGGGTTAACACTCTTTATATGATACATCTAACTTAATGTTGTTCGGATGTGTGCGGTGATAATTCCAACCTTTCTTATGGTGTCGTTCTAATTCCCCCTATGAAATATCAAAATTATTATTGTTAAAAATATGAATAAAAATACGTGTTCGGCTTATCTTTAGCTTAGAGTCAGAAACCTTGTATTTTCTATTCAATAAGTTAATCGCGAACCTGGTTTCTCTTGTAATGTTTAAAAAGGCTTCAATTTTGTCGATTTTTTGTTAATCTGCTTAGCGGTGTCGAACAGCTAGCTATACAATGTCTTATTTTTAAGCCTATCATTAATACAGCTTAATTTCTAGATTCGCTGAAAGAGCACTGGGAAAGTATTGGCTTTTCATTACTACCGGTATTGGTTTAATTTGATATATTTAATGATAAAACATCGTTTAGTGATAAAATGTGTGAATATATATGATTAAATTTACTAATGTAGAATGATTAATAAATAACACACCATTTTTTGTGAATTTTATTTAAAGATTGCGTTTGATATATAAATTTCTCTGTTTAATTTCTCTCTAAATTTTAGTATGTATGGGGCATTACCAAAATTGAGTATGTTATAAAAATATTTTATAGGTAATTCTTTATTGAAAATAATAGCTCTAATATATATATAGCTCAAATTACGAGATGAAAAAACTAATTGCTTAACTCTATCATCTATAATAGAGTTTGAAAATATATTTTAAATCTATAATAGAGTTTTGAAATATATTTTAAAAATGATAATTACAGTGTTCGAATCTCGGTGAAATTTAATACGCTGCGCTGTATGGAAAGTATTTATGATTTCATGTAATGAGTCTGACTGTCTATTTATTCCAAATCTATTGAAAACATACAAAGATTAGAATAACTTTAAATGCATGATTGGCGTTGTTTACAGAAGCTATCCTCTGTCAAATGTTCTCAACAAAATTTAATTAAACTCTAGAAACCATATTCAATCATAAATACACGATGTATCACTCCAAGGCGATACAGATTTTTGCTCATAACAGTAAAATGATGAAGACATTTCACATAGATCTTCAATAAATAATTCTTGCTTAGTTGGAAATTTGATGATGTAACTGGAAGTACTGCAAGTGCATTTTAGTTTGGACAGTCACAGGGACGTGATAAAAGGACAAATGTATCGAGTGCTATGATTAAAAGCCCCTCGTAAGCAACTCATTTTGTATAAATCCTATACAAAGGACAGAAGGTTCATAAGCCTAATCTGTACAGGGCCTCGCAAGTTCTGTGAGTACCCCTGGGCTATGACATCGCATATGCTGAGAGATTATGGGGTGTCTAGCTAAGTATGTTTTGAACATGGATTGTAGTTATTTAGTTCCCTTCTGGATAAGTCCTCAAATTTCAAAGAAAGCCAAGTAAATCTATTGAAAATATTATAACAATATCTTCATTATTAATAATGAAAGTATTTGATGAATGAATATAATGAATGAAAATGCTGTTATAATTTGTTGAGACCACCTGTATTTTTTATTGAATAGGTGGATTGCGACGCTGGTTTCCTAAAAAAAACATGTTTTTTACAGTGTACTCCACCACATCTAAAAGTTTGTTTAGAACACCTTAAAAGCAACAGATATCCATATCATTATTACTTAATCATATACTAATGTAAACATAAAATTATGCCAAATTAAAAACAAAAAAGTGATATATACTGCAGATTGTTTTGAATAAATATTTGACATCAGCATTACGAAATGTGCTTCGATTAATGTTACGGAGAAAGTTAAAATTTGTTGACTAGTGTATGTTTATATGTGATAATGTACTATTTGCATTATGTTAATTATACAACAAAAGATTGTTTTATAAAACTACATAAACAGTACTGTTTTAGTTAATATTACACGGGAGAATTTGAAGATACAAAAATAGCTGAAACATAACGATCAGGGCTTTTCCCGACTTTCCGTGATGCTATAAAGGTTACTTACTTTTCTAATACATGAACTAATTAAAATAGCGTACATTAATAAGAACCTTAATGTATCTCTCCTTAATTTCAGACGAAATGTGTCTGACAGTTTCTTTCAATTTATAAGGCCTAGATAGCTAAAAACGAGCTACCATTTCTATTTGAAAACACTTGGAATGCAGCTACAGAGTCGTCAAATCTCTTTATCTAACGCAGTACTGGCATTTCTATACTTAAAATTTTACCATCACTTAGACACTTTCCAAAAGTTCTAGAATGTACAAAGGCCCGGGCCCAAGACTGAGACACATTTTAAAACAGAAATGATCTCTTGTGTATATATCTACGAGAAGCAGATATGGTTAACAGACTTGAAATCTGTAGGAGGGAAGATGCAGTTAGGATTCCCGATAGAAAAGTCTCTGTTATGTGTCTTTAGATGATGCAAATGACTGGATAAAACTTCTCCCTTGCATTCTCAAAAATCAGACACTACCCTTAACAAGCTGTCCCCTGTCGGACCCATCTTTAAATCGTTTCTGGAGACTGAAGATCCTGCATTGTACTTTACCGTACCGGCGTTTAATTCATCCGGCTCAGTGCTCTAACTGTAAATAAAAGTTCTTGTCATAACTTTCGCCATCACATTTATTTACGCAAATCTTTACAAAGCTATGCTTGCCATAAAAAAAGGAACACGTTTCGGCACTCCTATTGATCGCTCTAAACAGGCAAATGAAAGAATAAAATGTCAGACAATAACGTCAATTTTCAAAGCATTTCATTAGCTGTTAGGAGCGATATAGCATTACAAGCGACAAAATTGCTCCAACAATAAAAAAATAATTGCATATTTATGACTGTTTCTAAAGCCATAGATAAACACTATGGCGCCCGAAATTAGTGGAAAATTTGACTCTTTCCATATAAGTACCATAATACTTATTTTTGGCATTTTTTTTCTAAGGAAAGAATAGAAGATAATGTATTGAGTTTTTGAACTATCCCAGTCAAAAACATAGGCCATAAAACGAATTTGTAAAAATAATACTATTATGTAACCTAATAACATATCGACATTTGGTGTTTTTTGTATACAGAAGCCAGAGCTTGAAAGATTGGGTAATCGGTCAGAAGGTCTTTTTTAAAATTAGATCTTAAAAGAAGTGTTCGAAAATTAGTGTTCGAAAATTCTTCTTGAACACATATAAAAATATATTACCGAATTTATTAACCTTTTATATGTAGAAGGTTACAAATATAAAAGATTTGAAAAGTCTTGCTAATTAACTTTCGTATACAACATCTTTTGCATAAACAATGCTTGATAAACTCTAGCATCAATTGGAAATTTTTGGTTGGCTCAACCAAATTTTGTTGCAGTAGCTGCAACCATACGTTGTAAATCTATTCCAACATTTAGAAGTATGGTTCTAATCGAATGGTTGGAGCAAGGTTTCATCATCTTATGGTAAACAGTACTTCTGTTACTGACTATGTTACTGATTCTGTTACTACTACTTAAAGACTATGCAGAAAACTGCTAACTAACAAGTCAATGGTAAACAAGTGATCAAAAAATCTCTTAATTTCGAGTGTAGCAGCACAGTAAAACACGACAAGGAACGTGAAAGTATCTTTTAAACTTCTAATTTTTAATTTTAATTTTTAAAGAATACAATGTATAAATCTATTACGTAATTGACTATTTCTTATAAGTGATAAATAAGTTAAGAATCATAAGTGAAATATTTGTACAGGCCTTTTAGGAAAGCTTTTAATGCAAAATGCATCGATTTAAATCTAATAATTTTAACTTAAAAAATTGCATTAGAGAGAAAATTATTTTAATTCTGCAATCCGATTTAAATATATCCCTTCCGAGCCTGGCCTTTTAATAATAAGACTTGCGTTTACATTAAATATTAATTTGTATTTACAGCTACATTTTTATTATCTGCATATAGGAATGACAAATATTCATCTATTTCTTTCAGTAAAGGTTTTACTGCAAAATTCATTGATTTAATTCTAATAATTTTAAGTTAAGAAAAACTACGTTAGAGAGAAAAAAATTAATTCTGCAATGCGATTTAATCATATCCCTTTCGAGTTTGGCCTTTTAATAATAAGACATGTGTTTACATTTAATATTATTTTATTTGTACAGCTATTTTTTTTTATAAGCTGCATACAGTAATGATAGTATGGACGTTTTTTAAGAGGTATACAAATTTAAAACGAAAGAAAACACATAAAAATAATGTTAACGACATTGAAATTGGGTTTATAAAATAAATGATTTTATGCCATTAGTTTTTAAAAATGATTTCGAGCATATGGGTGCCGCGGCTGGGTAGAATGGAGCGCAATTTGGAAGTCCAATTTTCAACCACTTTATAAAGCAGCAACTCTGTATATCAGCAATAACACGGCAAATGTTCATTTCCAAGTGGTCTAACGTCTGTGGTTTATCGGCATAGACCAGTGACTTCACACATCCCACAAAAAATTATCTATTGTTGTGAAATAACATGACCGTGGAGGCCGGTTCACAGGTCCATTACGCGAAATTATGTGCTCGCCGAATGTATCCCGCAATAAACTGATAATGTTTTGCGCTATTTGCAAGCGTTGTTGTGGCGTAAGTCTATTCATGGTGAAATGGCGAAACATATTGAACGCAAATCACCTGTTAGCAGTCAAATTGACTGTGACTACAAATAGTATTGCCAATTTCAAAACCTTACCTCTAAAAAACACTCTTCACATATATTTACTACAATACCATTGCATGTACTATTATCTCTTCCTTTATGTTTCAGTGTTTAGTACTAAAACAACAATCACAGAAAAGTCTGGAGGGACTTCACTGGACTTTCTAAACACCATTGTACGTGTTCATAAAATAAAAAAAGGACTTATTTTTAATAAATTTCTAACACAATCTAATAAGCTCGGTAAAAACACTAGAATAACGAAGTTCAAGCTGAAGAGATTACCTCTGCGCCACTAATGCTTAATTATATCGGCACAATATTAATCCCTTATATTCAGCCACGTTTCCTTGGGAGTTTTCCACACAGATTTGATGGCAAAATGATTTTAAATTGGTTGAAAAATGGATTAAATAACTTAATCTGTCGACCGATATTTACGATAATCTATTCAGATCTTGCAATGGTGGTATATAACCTATTCAGCAGATCGGAGCTCAGTAACAGAAGTACTGTTTACCATAAGATGATGAAACATCGCTCCAACCATTCGATTTCCCGGTAAAACCATACTTCTAAATGTTGGAATAGATTTACAACGTATGGTTGCAGCTACTGCAACAAAAAGTTGGTTGAACCAACCAAAAATTTCCAATTGATGCTAGAGTTTATCAAGCATTGTTTATGCAAAAGATGTTGTATACGAAAGTTAATTAGCAACATATCATTTTATAATTAAAGGAATATTACATGTCTTATTTTCTTCGATCAATAAGAGAAGATAGTATTCTAATCGATTTTTTTACTTCCGGTTGTTTGATGGATTTGCATGTTTTAGGGGTCAGTGATCCCCCCCCCCAAAAAAAAAAACGTTTTTATAAAATGTCCGTCTATCGAAGTATCCGTGAATGTGTCTGTGTGCCCTCTTTGTATCATAGAAAAGTTTATGAAGTTATAAATAGAACCGAATTTAAGACAGTATATGTTTTTTACTTCGGCCAGCAGATTTCAGTTGAATTCGGAATATTCGGCCGGAACGGAGCGCCGTGATATTTGCGCCATTTCCATTATTGTATCATCGAAAAGGGTATGAAGTTATTCATTGAATTGAACAAAATTTCAGATATATGTATTTGGCTATGGCCAGCAGGTCCTAGTTGAATTTAGGGATATTCTGCATGAGGGGGGGGGGGCGCTGTGATAGCGATTTTTGCATTTTTCATTACTGCATTGTCGAAAAGTATATAAAGTTGTAGAAAGAAATGAATCAAAATTCGTATATATGTTTTTGACTATAAACGCCATGTTTCAATTAAAAATGGGAAAATTGCTCCGGAAGGGGGCGATTTGTAGCGATATTTCTCGATTTTTTTCAGTTTAATTGAACAGGTTGTGAATATTTTTGACGAAATTTTATATTTAGATGCGATATCATAGGTCGAGCTTCGTATAACAGCAGTAAATAAATAAATAGAAATGCTTAATAACTTAGTGTAAGTTTAACTTTCGTATAACACTTTGGAAAAAATGGACTGAAGGTGGTAATAACGAATTTTGTTCGGTTTTCGGGACGCGTGCGGTAGCTGTTGAAAAAATATCATATTAAATCACCTAATGGAGGATATTCCCTCTCCGTTTTGATCACGTGGTCAAGGAAAAAACTTCTAGCGTAAAGAAGGGAAGGCTCCGTAGACGTGTAATGTAAATCACCGCTAGCCAATGAAACAGTTCATGAGGCAAAGCAGTAGTATCTTCCCTTCTTATCAGTTAGAAGTTCCTTGGGTAAATTACCGGTATCACGTGACTTTTTCCAGCCTCGAACCCATATTTGGAATATCCTCCATTGCACATTCTGGGTTTAATTTGCACCTTAATTTTCCCCGTAAATGAACCTCGACTCTTTTAAAGCTTGATAATATTCACAAAAAGGCAAACAAAAATTTCATATTTTCGTTACTTTATTGTTTCATTAAAATTAAAAAGTTTGTACCTAAATTTTTCCAGGCTGGAAACTGATATTTCAGATTAAACATAGCTTCGAAGTTTGCCATTAAATCATCGGCAATTAACTTTGTTAATTATGTCGTTACATATAAAATGTTAGTTAATTAGAATTAATTAGTTCAGAAATATGCGTACAAAAATTGGAAAATTAAATAACGACAGGCTGTTTTTTCTTCTTTTTTGAAAAGTTTCTTAACAACTCTGGAAATTTGTTCAATTATTTGTTCGGAAGACTTCTAGATTTCCTAAGCGAGCCGTAAGTAATTCAATTAACATTAAAAAAAAAAGACATCATAGTTCCAAGAAGCTGTTAAATGTTTTAATTTTTCTTTACAAATTTTCGAAAAGATTTGTAATTTAAATATTTAAATAATGTTTATTTATGATTATGTACGTCTAATTTCTGGAGTAGCAATATGTATCCCTTAATATATATCCATAATGAATAGCTTGGCGATATTCTGAACTTTCTATTCGTTTTACTGCATAGAATATTTTAAATGTGTACCGATTCCGGAAAATTTGCAGCGAATTGCATTTTAAATGTATTATATGTTATTTTTATTATTTATCATAATACGAAGTATGGAAAAACACTTTCTGCCAAGTGTTTTTTTTTTTTTTTTTTTTTTTTTTTTTTTTTAGCAATAATGTTTCACAAAATTTGTATTTTTGCTCTTTTCAAAATCCACCATTCCGTTACAATAATAATAATAAAAATTTTTTATCTGACTGAAAATCAGGAATTCGAATTAAATATCTCTTTTAGATTTCTAATTAAATAAGCTCAGGCGTAAATAAATTTGTTAAATGTAACTTAATATATGTAAAAAACCCTTTGCTTCCAAAATATAATATGCATACAAAAAGATCAAAAGTTAGATTTCAATGAATATTATATTTTTCTATGAAAGGTGTTTTTAAATTTCTTTCTCTTTCTAAATTTTTAACCGATTAAAAAAAAAAAAAAAAAAAAAAAAAAAAAACGTGAAATTTATCAATTTGACGCGAATGCTATTTTTTCAAGTCATGTTCATCGATTAATCCGAAACTACGCGACGGATTCGTGTGAACTATTTTTTTTAATTAAAAGAGGATACTTTTGAATTGGTTCCATTTAAATTTCATCAAAATTGGCTCACTAATTTTCTTTTTTTTTTAATTCAACAAAAATCAATAAAACCAATATTTTCCATCATTCTGTTGTACGCTAGCTGCCTGTGAATCGCTAATTTAGCTGAATGCATTGTGCTCGTTGCTGCATAAGCAGCCGATTTACAACAGAGCTGTCAAAACTCGTCTGTTTAGGGTTTCATTCCTCTCACGACACCCTGACAGTCTCGCTTCTCTGTCTGTTCGTCCGACCGCCTGTCCAGTTGTCCGTAACTGCGCTCGTACTCGGAAACTAAGTTACAGACATGATATTTTTTTTTACATAGATCTGAATACCTCTTGTCACACCCAAAATCGTAAAATTTTAAAAAAGTTATGTTATTTTAATTAAATAAATTAATGTAATGACATTCCAACATTTTTACGATTTTAAAACACAATCTTAATTTCAACCATCTTTTCGTGAACTCGGTAGTCTTGTGGTAGAGTGTGTTATTTTAACGGAAAGGCCCCGGTTCGAAACATGGAAGTTGAAATTTTCGATTTTTACATTTAATTGTCCGATGGATTTAACTAAAAGAAATTTAGTATTTTTTATCCATTTTACGGGTTTTTTGGAATTTTAATAAATGTTAACATTATTTTTTGGCGTCATCTAGTGAGTATTTGGAAAATAAAAGGATTAATATGGATTTTTTCGGAATTATTTCAGAATTTAAAATGTATTTTAAACATTTTTTTTATTTTAAAAAATATATTTTATACCTCCGCTAAATTTTTGAAATTGCTGAATTTAAAATTATTCGATTTTTTTTTAATTTTTTGGGGGGGGTTCCGTATTTAAAAAGTAAAAACGGAAACATTATAAGATCACTAAAATTATGAAAAAATCAGAGAAAGTAGACGTTAATTTAAACCTTGCAGGAAAATTATAGCGAATACCCTAGGTCACAAAGTTTTTCAGAAAAGCGCATTTTTCCGTTACACGCAAATTTCGATTTGCGGGCATTCAGCAAAGGCAAAAAGGAGTGTACCTGTTTTATGTACCTATTTTAGCAGAAGTATAAAAGCCTTGTTGATAATGATTTTCGAAAAAAAATCGTCGGATATTAGCCGAGATATTCACCCTTAAAGACACGGACGTTTGGACATGTATAATGATATGTGCGGCGTACTCTATGTACCGTCGGCTTTTAAAACCTAGATAACAACTTTTAATGATATATTTGTGTAATACGATGCCCAATAGCAGTATAAAAGCAATAAACGTCAAATTGTTAAAAACAGACTAATTTAATTAGAATTAATCACATAAATAATATGAGGTTCGCGACTAGTTTGCATTGGGTGGATCTCTGATTACATCTCCGTGTCTTTAAAAGTGTGGACTAAAGAAAAAACAATCTGGAAAAACGCGGCACGGACCAAGGCGGTGTTGCAACTTTGCGACCTCCTTTCGATGCGCTCTTAGCCCAATGCCAAGTTTAAACTTTTAATGAAGGGTTTTGTTTTAGCTACACTGTAAAAATAAAAGATTATTACTACGCTGAATTTAGTTTTATTTAATGCCGAATGAAGTTTAAATATGCACAACTTTTATTGTAAGTTCCGTATTAAGTTCATCCTAAACAATTGAGATCAAGATTAACAAAACATTTATACAGAATAGAAATAGTTGATATTATCTAGTCTTCATTATCTCTTCGAACTTTTATGGTATACCCATTCATAGATTCTAGTATATAGGAGAGACTGGGGAGGGATGACCCATTTTTTACAAAATGATTTTTTCATTTTTTACATATTGAACCTAGTATAAAGTTTCATATATCATTTTATTCGTTATACAATCACTTATTAAAATAAAATTGCGACATGAGTGTACTATATAAGAAACTTGAAAAATGATTGATTTTAAACATGAGACAATAATGGGTCAAGGCTCCCCACAAATATGGAGGGTTGACCCACATTATTTCATATTGAAATATTTGTTAAAGGACATAAAATCTGTTTTTAAAAGGCCGAATAACTTTATTACAAGGTTTAATTATTATTAAAACATATTCGGGAAAATGTTATGCGCAAACAAACCCTCTTAGATGGAATTAAAGGGACAGAAGAAAAATTATGTTTTAAACACCCATTTTTTATTACACTCGACCTAGCAACTCCCGTTGCCATATAGTTTAGCTTCATCTAACTGTGTTCATCTTGGTGAAGTTTGTCTACATAGCTTCCTAAAGTGTTTGGATCAATGTTATGTTCTTCTGCAGATTGATGAATACCTAATCTTTCTTGAGTCTGCTGATTTCATCCGTTTTTGTCTTTTCCATTCTTTCTATTTACCTACTATGGGTGCTATTTAAATGAAATAAAATTTCCTTTCAACTTTTAAATTTATATTTCATTAAACTTTTCCTTGCTTCTATAGAAATATTTACCATCTTCATTTAATCAGTTTTACACATTTTCCTTTCTATCAATTACCCCAATTTACAGTAGTTTTACAGAATAAATTTACATTATTTTATAAATATAACCTTTAACCCTTCATTATGTACAACAGTGTGTAATAAAAGGATTTACAAAAACACTTATTAAGGAACTTTCACCGTCTAGTCAACCCTGCCCACATTGACTGGTTCAAGCCTCCCCACATAGCCATTTTTTAAACTATAGCACATGGTTATACGAGGGCATTTCGAAAAGTAAAGATACAATGGCTCGCATTGCTTAAAAAAACATTTATTTAGAAAACGTAAGTTACATCTTATTAACTGGATTATTTATTATTTTTCGACATAATCACCCCGGTTATCCAAACATTTGTTACGTCGGGGCACAAGCTTTTGTATCCCACAGTCATAAAAGGTTTCCGCCTGTTGTCGGAACTCTTCTTCTTTGATCTCATCATCGTCGTGGAATGATTTTCCTCCAAAATGTGACTTCGGGTAACAGGAGACGTCTATTCGCACGAATTGCTTCCTCCGTTCTCTGAAGAAGGGCATCAGAGATCACAGATGGCCGACCTGTTCTTTGTTCGTCATGAACATCGGGCCTACCTTCAGAGAAATGACGACACCATTTCGTTACATTTTGTCGATTCATAATGTCCCCATAAACAGAAACAATTTCTTTGTGAATATCCGCTGGTCGCTGACCTCTTGCATGAAGAAAACGTATGACGGAGCGCACTTCGCATTTGGCGGGATTCTGAATCGGCGGAACCATTTTAAAGATTTGAAAGAAGAGATTTGTCGAGTTATCCGTGTACTGACTTAACGTATAGCTTTTTTTAACCAAATATAATTTAACAGTCGGCCAAAGAAAAGAAGTTGGAAATTGCACGTCTAACGTGGCAAATGAGGTGCGTTCGTACTATAACTAGTTTTATAAATATTTTTTGTACCACATATTGTACTGAATGTATGTTTTAGTGCACTTCATAAGTGCATATCAGTTTCATTCAGTTCGAAAGTTGCTGTAATATCATTAAAATGCACTTGAAATATTTTTTTCCCATTGGCCGTAATGTAACGAAAAACTTTTGACACTCCCTGTAATTAAACTGTAAACATGATTTTCATAAAATTTGAAGTGACTCGACAAAATTTTGCAACAATTATATATTTGTAATTTCAGACCATTCAGATTGCTCTGTTATATGCGGACGCACGGACAGGCAGACGGACTGAACGATTACTATAGGCGCCTCGTATTTATATAATTAAGAACGCGCCTAAAAAAAAGAGAGAGAATGAACCTCCCAGACAGTCACATCACCAGAGTGTCGCAGAATAAAATGGAAGTCGCTATTCAATTAGGAATTAGGCATTTTTTCAGATTAAGAGAAAAGCTTAGGGTACCGTCTTCTTAGAGAAATTCTAACAAACTATGAAATGTTCAATACGAATACCAAATCTATATATCATACTAGGGGGCTCTGCCCCCTGCAAGCTATGCTCGACAACCCCCGTTCAAACACTGCAGAATATAAAAACACGCAAATCTGATCGGTTTTAAAAAGATTAGAGAAGATTGAATTATACTGAAATAACCTGTAGCGATCTCCCTGTAAACGGGTTTCCATTCAATTCCTTTTGATTGCAAAAAATTAAGGCAGAATCAGTTGCTGTTAAGACAGCCAATGATTGTTTTCGTGTTTGGTTAAAGAAGATCACTTAAACGTTTGAAAAGAAGCTAAAATAAAATGAATTGAGTAAACATAGTCTTTGCCTCCCGGTATTTTTTAACAGCGTTATAAAACGATTGACATAATACAATTTACTACAATTACTAAAGTTTCCAGCTTTAACCCCTTCAATGGCAGTGGTTCATTTTTGGACAACTTAATTTTAATTCTTAAATGCCAGATTGGCACCAGAATATTGGGATGGAATTTTTCCTTTTATTAAGTAAGTGAACAAAAGTATATTTTTATTTCGAAATTTGTTTGTAAATACTGGTGCAAATCACTGATTTCAAGATTTTAAGAATAGAAGTTCCTTGACCCTGAAAGGGTTAAATGCATATTAATGTATTTATTATTTTAAAGTTTCCTTTCTCTTTTAATGTTCAGGTGTAAATACAATTTTCAAGATATAATTTTCAATATTTTCCTGCTTTTAACACGTACTCATTTAATAGTAATTTTAAAGTTTTTTTCTGTTTTTAATAGTCACGTGTAGATAAATTTTTAATCGTTAGGAAATATTATTCTTTGCGCTGTTTTTAGAAATGAAAACAATCTCTATAATAATAGCCTAAGTCATGTGACTATCATCAAGAGTTCCAGCTGGATCCCTTCGCTTTTTATATTCCTGACTGCCATTTTCGTACTTTAATGTTAGCCAGCTACAGGTGTGATAAGTCGCCAAATTTTATTCTATAGCCGTTATTTCATTTATATTATAATAGTCCAAGTCATGTAACTACCATAAACAACGGGCTGATCCCTTCGCTTTTCATAAGAAAAGTTTCCATTTTGATTAAAGAATCAAAACAATTTTTTCGAATAAAACTACATAAAAGTTGCCATGATCGCAAAGAATTCCTGGTATGTTAGTCGGGTGCAAATCTCGCCAATAGTTCTTTTTTTAACTCACCAGTTAGCATTTTTTTATTTTTCGAGTGGTAAATTAAAACGATGCTACTTGGTTATCCCACATCGACCAAAAATCTGTCGCCAAACTATAAGATTAAATGCCAATAATGGTTGATCGTAAATGTGAGCTTCACTTGACTTTAAGGAAGTTACACGTGTTTACGCCATCAAGTGATTTTTATTTCGACGTTTTATTTGTATTTTTATTAATGTTATATTAATTTATTTGTTCTTTCGTTATTTAAAATAAAAAATTATATCCATTTGTATAATTTGGCTATTTATATAATTTAGCGAAATTGGTCGACAGGCAAAGTAGTACCATTCAAACATTGCTTTGAAGTGGAAATTAAATGTCATGATTTGTTGCATTGTCATATACGCACCGCGTTTGGCGTGATTTTTTTTTTTTTACGACAATTTGGGAAAACCTCGTTTTCGAATACCAGTTACATATGTATTTTTAAATTATTTTCTGTTATTTTTAAAATGAAATAACAGTAAATAGAAAAAAGTTTAATTAATAACTATAGAACAAATCAATTTATAACATTTTTTTGTAAATAAAATGAAAATAAATTCAAATAAACATTTATTAATAAATAAGCAACAATAGCCGGGTTGCCATGTCAGGCAAAATAACGCCATTTTGGCGCCAATTAGGTACCCCTTTACGTATATGACATCTGTGCCTAATATTTTTCTTTTCGTTTCGTTTAAAAAAAGAAAGAAGTGAAAGCCATTTATTTTAAATGTTTCAGTTTTAAATGAAAGTTTTGTATTAAATAAAATGATAATGAAATAAAAATTGAATTATGAATAAAAGTAACATGATGCATTTCTTAGCATACATTTAAGGGAGGCCAAACTGGTTGCCAAATTAGTTTAAAATTATAACCTTTTCTAAAATTTGAAAAAAATATCTGTTATGATTAAAAATTTGAGATGTCACGATTGGAGAAAAGTATTTAAAATTAGGAAAAATTTAATATTTTGAAAACTAATTCGAATTTAAAAATTCTAATACCAGTTTTGAGATCTGCAGATCAATACGGATTTTTGGTGTTAATTACATAGCAAAATATTCCATATTTTAGGAGAAATCGCCGTGAAACATAATCAGTCGTTTATTCAGGCGTTTCAAAGAATTGTTTCAATTCAGTCGTTTCATATATCCGTTTCATAAATTCGTTTCATTAGGATTTTATATATATAGGGTAGATTTGGATTCATCGAAATAAATTATACTAGGATACGAATATAATATACTAGGTTACGAAACGAGAAGTCCTTTAAAGAATTAGTTTAGAAATTATGCAAATTTGTAATTTCGAAAATGTTAAAATCATCTTTGATAGTTGAAAAAAAAAAAAAAAAAAAAAAAAAAAAAAACTTTAATGCGTGTAGTCTTTTAAGCATAAACCAAAATAATACTTAGCGGAATGAACTGTAAATTTTGGATTCGCATACTAGAAGCTTCTAAAATTAGAGTTATGATTAGAAATATATATAGATTACAATACAAATTCATTTTTAAACATTAATTAAATCTATATTATAAAGGACAAACGTGTATGTCCGTAACGTGACGTTCAGTTTCACGGTGACAAAAACAGACGAATAATTTTTTTTTTTTTTTTTTTTTTTTTTTTTTTTTTTTTTTTTTTTTACTTTTACTGCAATTTTCTTAATTTCTAAATACCGCACATTTCAATTTGTACACCGTCGATTGGAGGAAAAAAAAGTACTTGCAAAGACATTTTGTTTGAAAACTATATCGTAATTTGTTAGAAAACTGTGTCGCAATTTATTCAATTTGTTTTGGTTTTAGAATAATATTCAAGCACGACTATTTTACATCTATCTCTGTCACTTGCAGGCAAACAAGTACAAAAGATAAATCTGTTTGAACTTAAATGAACATAAATAAAATAGTTCAGCATTTGTTTCAGCTTACATTCCATAACGAAATTAAAACTTTATTAATCCAAAATTAAAATAATAAAATATAAATAAAACACAAAATTAAGACATCGTAATCGAACAACGTTTAAACTATTGAAATTATCAGAATAAAAAAAGCTTGCGATCTTTGGCGGTTTCTTCGACATTCTATTTTCTGTACAAAAATTGGGTATAACATTGTCTTAAAGGGGTGTTAAAGAAGGAACGTTAAAGGAAAAAAGGGGGACGGTATAGGAAAAAAGGGACGGTAAGGAAAAAAATAGGTATGGTAAGGATGGGAACGGTAAGGAAAATTACCACCTATTTTTCGGCAAATCATGTTAAGACTAAGTGATAGCCACAATGTTCATTGATTTTTAGCGACAGTTATATGCATTGGATTAAATTAAAAAAAATAATTTACCTGGAAATGTGCAGGAATAAACCTTGGGCATGAGAAAAAATTAAAACAAACAAACAAACAAAAATATGTGGCTGTATCTGAAGTGATTTTCTGTATAATTTTAGCAACAGGGTCCGCAAGGAATCTAAAACCCAGGGATAGAGTTTAAAGAATAATAACAACCGTAAAAATGTGTGCAGGTTAATTTTTTGCTACATATTTATATTAAACAATAGTCCCAGTTTCGGAAAAATATTACATCGAATTACTTTTATTGGAACAATTTCATACAGACAGCTCCAAATTTAAAATTCAGCATCAGGGACACGGGACGGTATAGGAATTTCGTGGTATATTTGGACCCTCAACATCGTCCGAAACTTATTTATCTTGTTAATATTCTTATACAGTCATGCAATGGGATGTTCCCCAGTATATGAAATAAATTTAAAAAAAACCCACAAGAATATGTACTAAAATAAGGGGCTTCAAAGTCAAAAGATTGTAAAAATAACCCATATAGTAAATGAAAAAATCTATTTGTTATCAATTAATATATATATATATATATATATATATATATATAATAAATTTGAAATCACAAATATATGAAGAAATTGGTAAAGTTCTAAAGATAATTTAGAAATGAACATAGGAAACCAGTATGTAAAATAAGAAACTATGAATGACTCACAGAATTGTCAGAGGAGATTGATATGTGGTTTGCAACTATATTCTGTATCCCGGGAAGGCAGGATCGGAACTCCTTTCTATACATAAAAACTGAAATAAATATTTGAAAACAAATATGCATTTGAAACTCATAAAAATGTTAATAAAAATCTGTTTCTAGAAGGTCCACATACGTGAATCTAAAATCTTAACTCATTCCGCCAAGTAGTTGAGTTATTTATTAAAAATTAACCACATTGCAGTTTGTTTTACAACTACTAAAAAGGAATTTAACATTAAGAGTTTCAAACTTCAAACCTACATAATTTCTATACTACTGGACCTAATGAATTCTTATTTCGTATCCCAAACAAATTTTACCCTAGTAAAATTTTCCAAAATTTCTAAACTTGACGCCCACATTATGTGTTCGTATTAAAAATCTTAACGTTTTTACAATTTCTTTAGGAAGACGGCTTTCTAAGGCGTAAAAAAACATAAATTGACGGAAGACACAATTCTCAATCGAATGACAAGTTTCGTGTTTCCAGAGGCAATTTAGTGATTAAAACGTATGGGGTTTTCATTTCTGTTTTGGCCAAGTGTACATCCTACTTTAAATTATACAGTAAAAGATAAAAACAAAAACGCGAATTAATCGAAAACATTAATATCGCATTACTCAAAATTACAATAAATAATTTCAGGTTTGTTGTAATTTGGTGATTGTAATAAAAAACAAATGAATAGAGCAATTTTTAATTATGCGGTGTGACATCACATAACATAAATAACACGAATTAAAATAACATATCATTACGGCATTAATCAAATCCACAATCTATAATTACCTTTCGAAAATCTCTCTGAATTATTTCTGGTATTTCGGTTAATTTTGGTTGAATTTTTCTTCCTTTTTCTTTTTTCCAAGTACTAATCATATGTCACATGAACTTCTATTTTTCTCAAACAAATCAGTCGTGTCACCCATAAGTTATATTTTCTTTTTCGTGAAATGCATTTTTAATGTATTTCTTATTTTTAAGCAGAATTTGATCAGTTTAGATGCCGTAAGATTGTACGACCCCCCTCATCTCGATATTGAAATTTCTGTAAACAACTTCTATGAAATTTGTAATATATTTGAGAATGATATTAATTACGGGCAGCTCTCATTATATGAAGATGTGTTGAAAAACGTACAACTGGATTAGCATACAACGGGATAAAACATACAACGAGTTGATTAACATACAACGGGATAAAACATACAACGAGTTGATTAAACATACAACCTACTGAACAGGTGAACAGGTGATGGCCTAAGCTTATTTTTTTAACATATACTCAAAGAAGGCATTATTTCTATTAATATCTAGCTAATATCTATTTCCGTTTTTTCTTTCACAATTCGGTCATTAAATTTATGCATTGTTTGTTTTGATTGTTTTTTGCGGTGCGGTGGAGGTGGCCAATACAACAATTAATAATATAATAAAATGATTTTTTAGCTGAACTTCGTAACTGCGAGATCTTTTTAAGAGGCATCTGTTTCGATCGAAGACGTCAGTTGCTCTTAGGTAAAACTGTTGTCGTTTTCCTACCAGCATTTCAATTAAGCTGACTGCTGCCTTTATGATGCACAAATTTTACTGTGGTAATATGATTGATCAAGTATTGCCAGATTGAAGACTTCTTTAATTCAGATTATTTGACTGTCACCACTTTTTTTAAAGAGTATAATTCGCCTTATTTTGCAGAATATTTAATCTATTTTTAAATAGGCCAAATATTTCTAATTCAAAAAAGCGGTGACAATCAACAATATGGGGACAAAGAAGTCCCCAATCTGGCAACATTGGATTGATCCCATTTTGTTCCCTAAGCGATAATGGATAAAGTTGATAGCAACAGGGAATACTGGTAAAAATGTGTAAATAGGTGGAATAAGAGGGTGAGATGTTAACTTACACTAAATCTGCCGCGTAAATAGTAAATCGCTACACACACACACACGAGTGCATCTGCGTGTGTTTTTGTATGTATGTGCAGCATTTTGATATTTAATAACGCTTTAAAAATAATATACTACTAAAGTTTAATCTTCTGGACTTTGCTTAAATCACATCAAATTTAAGAGCTCGGTATATTTAGCAAAACATAATTTAAATTTACAATTCATTTTGTCGGAATAATAAGTTATTTAATTTAATAATTTTTTTAAGGGGACAATGGACATTAAAGATCAAATCCTTCAATTTTCAATGGATTCATTTGAAAATTGGAAGACTTGTTAATGGCAAGCTTAAATGGTTATATTCAAAATTTGGTGTTCAAATAATAAACATTTTTAAATGATTCAATTTTTAAAATAACAAATAATTGTCATATTTTAAAATGTCCCATGCGCATATAGCAATATTTTTTATGACGTAAATATTACCTATTACAATAGAAGTTGCCATGAATTTTACAAGTTCGCTCAATGTACAAGATATTTATAATTATACTTTGTTTTTTTCTAAAATTAGCGATATATTTTCATATGCATATAAATTTCAACTCTAAAGTACGCCTGAAATGCAACTTTTTGTGCTAACATTAATTTAGTATTGCACAGACGATATACAGTATAAATTTTAAGGGTGTATTTGAAAAAATATTTTTCCACCCTCAATACCTCGAAATTTTCTGCGACATTTTCAGACTCATTTTTAAAAGTAAAAACATGAAACTGGATGAGGCGATTTTTGAAGAGATATATAAGAGGCCGTGTGAATTAATTTTTTGCTCAATTAATTAGAATTTGATTTTTCAACAACTATTTTCTCAGTATGACCATTTTTTTCATTCCCAGATCTCCCGCTTCGGAAAATTCGGTTCAAAACGCAAACTTTGACTGCATTTTTTTATAATTTTTACTGAATTTATCAAAAAATCGAGAAGCACGGCACATTATGTAGTTTCTAAATAAGAGAATATCCCAGTTTGATGCATTTGAGAGCAAAAATGAATTTAAAAATGAATCAGAAAATAAGCAGTTTCGATTGAAATACACCCTTAAAAGAATCTGATAATTAGGAATGCGCATGAAATGTTTCAAAAGGCAGAATTGTGCAAAATTTTCAATTTTCAGAAATCATCATTTTAAATAAAAAAAAACAAAACTGTATCAATATATACAGTTTTTTTCTATATAAAACCTTATCATATCTGTGCGATGACGCCACAGAATTCAAAAAATCTTTTTGCATCAGATAAATTTCATCATCTATTTTCATAATTCTCCAAATTAACAAAATCGATTTTTTAGTCGCATTTCGTGAATTTGAAATTTAACTGTCCCCTTAATTTGTAAAATAGATTTCTGATAGATATATGTATTATAATTAATGCTTATTTTCTATAGCAACATACAACCCCATTCGCTCTAATATAAATCATTAACAAAATATCTTCAATATAAGTTCTGTAAATGAATAACTTTGGGCGTAGTAATGACATACTTGATGAATGATACTTGGAAAAGATGCTAGAATTGTCTATTATTATGACATAAGATGAAAGATATTGCCACATAATTTGACATTTTGTAAAAGTAATATACTTTACTCTCAATAATGTACTGTTTTACATCTATCTCCTAGTAATAAAAAAAAAATATCAGTAAAAGTACGACAAAACAATTTATTTTAATTAAATGTCAATACTTACAATGTGTAAAAGTTGCAGAGCAAAGGAGAAATCGAAGTAATTTACTTAATTATTTTGAATGTGCTTTTTAAAATGCGTAATTATGACACAAGATATTAGTAGTCCGAAAAGTTCTGAGCATATTTACGTAAGATTTTGAGCTAACGAAAATATAACAACTAGAAAACAGGAATCCTGCTTTTTCAGAATTTAGTGTATCCCGATGAAAAAAAAAAGTATATAAATATAGATAGTACGAAACATATTCCAGTTTTAAGACTTAAAACACACGTTTTTATTTTATATAAAATAACGTCATTCGCATCCGCTGAAGAATTCTACATTTACTATCCAGTCCTAAACAACATGTACAGAAAAATATGCATATGACGTCATTATCACAGAATAATACACAAATCCAGTAAAATGGGATATCGTCATTCAAAAGCTTGACAAAAGTGAATAAAAAAATCGGCTATCTTATGATTCATTTGCCTTCATTTATTTGTAAAATTAATATAGATACTTAAAAACAAATAAAGCTTATAATAGCTCCATGTTTAATAGGAAATCATTCATTTATATATTTTTTTCAAAATAGCACGTATTTTAAATTTTTTTTTCAGTGGTTATGCGAAAATGGCAACAAAAGAGATATAATAATCACTATTTTCCAATCTATCTCCGCCTTCCTCTTACCTCTGTGACTATTTTCGATTTACTTTCTGCAGAAATAGAGTACTTATGTTGCCAAAATTAAAGAAATGGCGTTAAAATCTACAAATAATAATAATAATGATGATATCTCAAAAATGAATTAAGAAGCAGTTTTCAAACAATTTGCATTTAAAAGTACTTTTGTTCCCTATACGACTGTATAAAATTTTAAAATGTGCGATACTTAGAAGTTTAAAAAATTGCAGTAGAGATTATCCCGTACAATAATTCATCTCCTTTGTTTTACGGCTGGCTTATACAACGGAACGTGATTTTTTTTAGACTACACTTTAGTCGTTGGGCAAAAGAAATAGCATATCGGGAGATAATAATACGATACCTTTACATCTCAAAGTGATATTTTCAAAAATATCCGATATTTTGATATATATCCAATATTTTCAATATATATCCGATATTTTCAAAATAATCAACTTACGGCTGATAATAAATATTTGCAAGCATTATAAATTAGAATGTAAAACATATTACACTTAAATTTTTCTTTTCATTTTCTTTAATTTAGAACAAAATAATGTTGAATACAAAATATATTTTTATTTGAAAAACTTAGCATAAATGCAAGCTTAACTTATTTTTTATTCCCTACCATGTTGTGCAGTTTAAACTCAACTAAACCAAATCCAGAAAATATTATTTTCAAATGAAGCTGTATAGAACTGATTATCTAAATTAGACAGTTTATCTTTCAATGTTTCTTCTAAATTAATTATGACGCACATAAACTTAAAAATAAAAAATTCAAACATAAAGCTTGGAAAAGATATTTGTTGTCTTCTTCAGCTAAAAAAGTCACTATCAGAGACAAAAGTTCTCTACCTACAGAAAGTCACAGTCAATAACAGTTGGAAATTTCATTTATGTTTGTTTTACTGAAAATATCGTGCACAGTGATATTTTAAAAATAAATATCAAGTAATATGAAAATATAAAAAATCTTGGACATTTTAAAAATAAATATCGGATATACACTATATGGCCAAGGGTGACCGGTCACTTGCGATTTTTGACGCTTTGTTAAATATCTAAAAAAATACATGAGGAATTAACCTGAAATTGCAGGTGTGTAAACAATATAGTATAGGTCATATATTTCCGCGAATATTTTTTTTCCCGAAACCCCATAGGGGACCGTCAAAAATTTGAAAAAGAACTAATATCTTTTGGATAACCCTGTAAAAACTAATGGAGCGTTTAAACTCGAGATTATTAATAAGTGGCTTATTGTAATAAACTGTGTTCATTTTTATGAGAATAGCGTGTATACTCGTAGAGAAATTGAAGTTTTTATAAAAACAGTCCCAAATTTCGCCAAGTTTTTTGCTTATAATTTGCAGAGTTCTTAATATAAAATATAGTTCTTTTCAGAAAATATGACGAATAACATTGTAAAGAATACCCCCGCAATCAGAATGAAAAAATAATAAAAATTCGATGAGAAATGAGAATGTTTACTAAAAAAATTTTCACTGCGCATGCGCGAATGCAATCAAAATATAATGTGCATAATGTGTTAGCTAAATTTATAGAGCAACTTTTATAAAAGTCTCAAAAACATAGTTTGAAAAGTCTGATAATAATCGCTTATAGAATAAGCTCAAAATCCGTTGTTCCCAAAATGAAGCAAAAAGATGAGGGATTGTATCCAAATACAGTATTACGTGCAATATTGTGTATGCTAAATTGGCACTAATCAATGGATATATGGATACAACTCCTTATGTTTTTGCTTCATTTTGGAAACAACGGATTTTGAGCTTATTCTATAAACGATTATTATCAGACTTTTCAAACTATGTTTTTCAGACTTTTACAAAATTTGCTCTATACACATAGCTAACACATTATGCATATTATATTTTGATTGCATTCGCGCATGCGCAGTGAAACATGTTTTAGTAAACCTGCTCATTTTTCATGCAATTTTTAATATTTTTTCATTCTGATTGCGGGGTACTGTGTACAATGTTGTTCGTCATATTTTCTGAAAATAACTTTTTTTTATATTTAGAACTCTGCAAATTATAAGAAAAAAACTTGGCGAAATTTGGGACTGTTTTTACAAAAACCTTAATTTCTCTACGAGTATACATGCTATCCTCATAAAAATGAACACAGTATATTACAATAAGCCACTTATTAATAATTTCGAGTTTAAACGCTTTTGCTCCATTAGTTTTTACACGGTTATCCAAAAGATATTCGTTCTTTTTCAATTTTTTTAAGGCCCCCTATGGGTTTTCGGGAAAAAATCGTCACGGAAATATATGACCAATACAATACTGCTTACACACCTGCAATTTCAGGTTAATTCCTCATGTATTTTTCTAGCTATTTAACAAAACATCAAAAATCGCAAGTGACCGGTCACCTTTGGCCATATAGTGTATATCAAGATATATATAATGATATACACTGTATGGCCTAAGGTGACCGGTCACTTGCGATTTTAGACGTTTTGTTAAATATCTAGAAAAATACGTGAGGAATTAACCTGAAACTTCAGTTCTGTAAACAGTACAGTATAGGTCATATATTTCCGTGAAGATATTTTCCCAAAAACCCATAGGAAACCGTCAACAAATTGAAAAAAACGAATATCTTTTGAATAACCCTGTAAAAACTAATGTAGCAAAAGCGTCCAAACTCGAGATTATTAATAAGTGGCTTTTTGAAATATATTTATTGTGTTTATTTTTTTTTAGGATAGCATGTATACTTTTAGAGAAATTAAGGTTTTTATAAAAACAGTCCCAAATTTCGTCAAGTTTTTTTGCTTATAAATTGCAGAGTTCTTAATATAAAAAAAAGTTCTTTTCAGAAAATTTGAAAAACAACATTGTACATAATACCCTGGAATCAGAATTAAAAAATAATAAAAATTGGATGAAAATTTAGCAAGTTTACAAAAAACTGTTTCACTGCGCATGCGCGAACGCAATCAAAACATAATATGCATAATGTATTAGCTATGTATATAGAGCAACTTTTGTGAAAGTCTCAAAGAAAATTCTGAAAATTATCACCGATAGAATTAGCTTGAAATCCGTTGTTCCCAAAAAGAAGCAAAAAGATGAAGGGTTGTATCAAATATCTGTTGATTAGCACCAAGATAGCGCACACAATATACGTACTACTATATTTGGATACAACACCTTATCCTTTTGCTTCCTTTTGGGAACAACGGATTTCGAGCTTATTCTATCGATGATAATTTTCAGAATTTTCAAGCTATGATTTTGAGACTTTTTACAAAAGTTGCTTTATAGACTTACCTAATATATTATGTACATTATACTTTGATTGCATTCGCGCATACGCAGTGAAACAGTTTTTAGTAAACCTGCTCATTTTTCATCCAATTTTTATTATTTTTTAATTCTGATTCCAGAGTGTTGTGCATAATGTTGTTTGTCATATTTTCTGAAAAGAACTATTTTTACATTAAGAACTCTGCAAATTATAAGCAAAAAACTTGGGGAAATTTGGGACTGTTTTTATAAAAACCTTAATTTCTCTTCGAGTATACATGCTATCCTCATAAAAACCAATACAGTATATTACAATAAGCCACTTATTAATATTCTCGAGTTTGAATGCTTTTTCTACGTTAGATTTTACAGGGTTATCCAAAAGATATTATTTCTTTTTCAATTTGTTGACTGTCTCCTATGGGGTTTCGGGAAAAAATCATCGCGGAAATATATGACCTATACTATACTCTTTACACACCTGCAGTTTCAGGTTAATTGCTCACGTATTTTTCTATATTTTTAACAAAACGTCTTAAATCGCAAGTGACCGGTCACCTTTGGCCACATAACGTATATCCATTGATAATATCAACGAACCCTGCATACGAGTACTCTTCGTTCACAGAGAACCACATAAAAGTCAACTCTTCCATGCACACTCTTAGAAGACGTATAATAATAAATTTAAATAAAAATTAAAAGATTACATCGTAATTTAAAAATAACCTATGAAGTGAATTGCTTACAATAAATTTGCTTTATATGGAGGGCGGTTCCCTTTCGTTTACAAATTGAATACAAGCTGTCCCATAAGTCTGTTGCCATTTCAAACAAAATTAACAAACTGTCATATCGGAGTGTGGTTATCAGGATAAGACTTCTCAAATAACCGGATTTCTGGTGGCAATAGAAAAAATCAATTCCAGAGACCCATCAGTCAGTTCAAATTATAAATATTCATACAAATTTATGAAAGTGTTGTATAAGAGGGAAAATTTACATCGCGCCACTTTACAAATAGTATAATGTTTCATCGCAAAAGAATAGAAGATAGTTAAAAAGTAACAAACTTCCATCGAAAAATAAAAAATAATAGCAATAAATTGTCTTGCCGGAATACAGTGTGCACAGTGAGTTTTTGTAGCAAAAAATAATCTTACAAAATCCAACAGTCTAGCAAGTCTTAAACTGCAATCACACTTACTATTCTATCATACAAAATATCAGATATTTCCTCACGAACAAGTTTTTAACGAGGAGAACGAACGAAAACGTATCGTGTGATAGTTTACCTTTCGCAAATTCGTCAATGGCGAAGTTATCGCTATTTGTGTCTCCTACAGTAGATATAATCTTGAATTCCAGCAAAAGATGAACTCTAACGATAGTTGTTTCCACTTCTTGGACTTTCACAATTTTTTAAAACACTTGGAAGCGATTACTCGCCAAATGTTCCGTTTGTTACTTACATTGACTCGTTCTATTCTGTCTTAAAAATAACCCAACTTACACCGCAAATAAGCAGCTTGAAAGAAGCGAGAATAGTATATATTTCAGATCGTATGATAGTACGTGGTGATAAAAACTTTATGGTTCAAACCACAATCAGATACAGTATTTATTTATTTATTTATTTTAATTTTTGAAATGCGAACGGATTTATGGGACACCTTGTATGCATAATTATATTTACATCAGAAACTTGATTACTCCTTCAAAATTAAATATCCCTTAGAATTATGCCTTTCGTTTTCTTTGAATTTTTTTTTTTTTTTAAAGATTAGGAATTCAGGTTTGATGAAGCAATAAAGCTGACTTTAAAAGGTTTCATTCGCACGTTAAGACATTCCTATTACGCGCACAGATAACAAGAGGCTGCAGTTAATCCGAAAAAATAAAATGTTTATGTGCAAGAAGTATCTGTTATTAAATAATAATAATAATCAACTGTTATGCAATTGGTATTGATGCCAATGTAGTTTGGTAAGTAAACGTAGGGTAGACCGGGGCTAGTTGGCCCGCTTTTTCTTCCAATAATTTAAAAAAAAATTACAATTCAACATTTTAAATTTCTTTTTACGTTACCACTATCAGTGTACTTTCAGGAAGAAGTAACAATAGTAAAGTTTGAAAATATTAACTATAAGTATTAGTTTAGAAGCTCAAATTGACACCAAGTCACTTGGGCCAACCTGCCCCGATTGCGGGGTAAGTTGGCCCACGTCACTTTTTAATGTTCTGATAGTGTAAAAGTTTAAGAAATGATCAAAATTTTACCAAATCTTAATTTTTATTTCTTTCGAACGAAAACACAATATAGCCTCCTAAATTAAAATAAAAATTTTTGTCAATTCACAAGATATCAAATTCACTTAAGTTTATCATAAATCCTCTTAATGTTATCCACAATTTTTGTATTGACAAGCTTTTGATAGGAGCAATTCTTACAGCAAATAGAAATTAAAAACAAAAAAAAGTGTGTGCGTGTGTATGGGGGGGGGGGGGGGCAGGGAAGTTGTATAAGAAAAAAAATCACATTTCCCTTAATCCGTTGCGGGCCAACATGCCCCGTGCCTAATGGGCCAACTAACCCCATATCGTCATTTTTGTTTTTCATGACTGTAACGAATTATTCTGAAAGTATTTCAATAAAAAAACATGCCCTACAATAACTACGAACAATTATTTTTCTGAATTCTTATATATCAAAATCTAAAATGTAATTTACAAACAAATAAAAAACTATTATTTATAAGAGAGGAAATTTACTCACCTTTGCAAAATTTTGAAAATTTTCAATAATTCTTTAACGGACGCTCCGATTTCAATGGTGCTTATGTTGGAGGAGGAAAGCAAAGAAACGCATACTTGGCTGGACTGACAATGTTATAAACGCAAAGTTAAAAAAATATTGCGACCTGACCAACATGCCCCTATGGCCAACTAGCCCCGGTCTATCCTAAATATGCATTAATAAACGGCTGCATTTATTTGTAGCTTGGAAGCTTTACTGCATGTGAAATTATATTTTAAACACACAGAGGTAAATTAATTTTAACTAATTTATGTTTTGATGCTACTATAGAAAATGCTTTTCACATTGGTAAGAAATAAAACATGTATACTATCATTGTTTTGAAAGAATCCGTTACTAAGATTTCATTACAACAGTATAAGAAAACAGGCTATTTACTTTTTTATCAATGCTTAGAGGGTCTCAATACTTAAAAGTTTTAAAAACGATGATTTATAACAAAGTACATGTGAGCCATTCTCGATAATTTTAACTTTGATCAATGAGAAACATGTGAAATTCAACTTAAAAAAACAGCGTTTTTAAACTTTCATGTTTTTAGAGGTAAACGTAATTTGAAAATGTTCTTATTCAGCATTAATGTTTAATACTGTACTATCCCAGTAAAACCCTTGGCATCCATTTAATAGTGCAATCGAACGGGGATGGTAAGAAAGAGACGGTAAGGAAAACTATTATCTATTTTTAGGCAAATCATGTTAAGGCTGTTCTCAAATCCAAAGGATCAACTTTCTGACATATGTTTTAATTCATTTTTGTTCGGAAACACATGAAACTAAAAGGTGTTGTTATTCAGAAACTATGTCACCGAACTGTTTTTTCCGTTTTCTTGTAAACGCAATAGATCTTTCAGAAAATACTATCAAAGTGGGCATTTTGAACAGAACATCCGAATGAAAGAATAAAATTCAGTCAGTAAGGGGAGAAAAATGCCATGTCACGTGATCAAAATCACTTATAACTCAATAGGTAATTTATGGATCAAAAAATGGAAAAAACAGTTCGATTCCAAATCGCTTATATTCACAGGATTTTCAATTTTATATCTTTCCGTTAAAAAATGAATATGTAAATGTGTCAAAACGTTTTGCGTTTGTTGAGCAAAGCAGTTGAGAACAGTCTTAAGATTAACTGATAGCCACAATGTTCATTGATTTTTAGCGACATAGTTATTTACATTGAATTAAATAACAAAAAAATAATTTACCTCGAAAAGTGCAGGAATAAATCTCGGGGACGGTAAGACTATACCACTAAAGCCACAATTCTTGAAATTGATATTTAAATAATTAAAAATCATACGATACTCATCAGCGTACATGTAAATAAAAACTATATTAAAAATACATTACAAATTATTCCCAACGCTACGTGCTCTTTCTAACGAGCCATCTTCAGGGGAGAGAGTCCTTGACCTCCTCGGAGCGAAGTTTCCAACTGCACTTTCACGGCATCACAACTAAAAACATTACGGTAACTGATCATTAACACAACCAAAATCAGTACTGCGTTGGATATGGCGCCATCTGTTGCTAGGCTAACACACTACAATAAGAAACTAGGAAAACTCGAAATAAGCACTACGAATGTATTTCTTTTAAAATATTCAACCAAACATTAGAAATTTGAAATGAAATATTGTCATTGCATACCTCGTTTTTTCTTAGACTTATTTCTATGGATTCACGTATAAGGGCTTTAAGGGGGTTGGAATATTTAGAGATAATTTTTACCTTGTCAAAATAAACTGCTTTGACACTGCCTTTAAATGCTAATCTAGATAAAGCTGTAGATAGTCTATTGAATTTTAAATCACTTTTATGTTCTTTAATCCTATCAAACAGGCATCGTTTTGTCATTCCAAATTTATTTAAATGCTGATTTAAATTCTGCAGTAAATTTCGATTCCGTATGTATGTCAAAGAATTACAGCCATTTTTTTTTTTTTTTTTTTTTTTTTTTTTGTACTATAATTCTGCATGAAACAAAAGTTGGACAAAAATTCTGTGGTTGCATCTGAAGTGATTTTCTGTATAATCTTAGCAAGAGGGTCGGTAAGGAATCTAAAATCCAAGGAAGAGTTTAAAAAATAATGATAACCGCAAAAATGTGTGCAGGTTAATTTTTTGCTACATATTTATATAAAACATTAGTCCCAGATGCGGAAAAAAAAATTACGTCGAGTTACTTTTATTGAAACAATTTTATACAGACAGCTCCAAACTTAAAAATCAGCATCATGGACGCGGGACGGTAAGGAATTTCATGGTACAGTTTGATCCCCAACATCGTCCAAAACTTATTTATATCCTTGATATTGTTATACAATTGTGCAATGGCATATTTTCCAATATAAGAAATAAAAAAAAAACAAGAATATGCACTGAAATGAAAATTATTATTCAGGGACTTAAAAGTTAAAATTTTGTGTCTCATAAGTATGTGGTAGTGGTTATCATAAGTCACTTAAGTATCATAAGTATGTGGTAACCACTCATAAGTAAACCACTCATAAGTATGTGGTTATTTTTCAAAAAGCGGTAGTACGAATAAAATATAAAAAGTCCGCTGGGACGATTATATATTGACCTGTAGTCAAAGGATCATTTCATTAATATCTAAGCACTTTTTCCTTTTACCGAATAAGTTTAAAAAAACTAATTGATTAAACTACGGTTTGAAAACCGTATTTGATTTCTTTTGAAAATATTTGTGATAAATAATGAATCCATAATCGATTTTTTTGCTATGTTTGACAAATTATAAGTTTCAATAAAACACTATGCGTTGGATTTCAAAAGAAAAGTGATGACATTTATTCTAATTGGAAAGAATTGGCTAAAAAATATAGTATTAAACCGTCAACAAGTTTCAAGCAATTTAACAAAGCCCATGCGTAAACCCTGAAATGCTTTGGATGGTTTATATTCTTCTGTCAATAAATGTTATACTTGAAAATGTAGTTTAGATTGACAGAATATAAATAAATTAACATTTTCTGGAAAGTTATTTGCGAATTTTTCTAACATTTTATTCTATATGAAGGATTTTAAAAATTAAATTCATCCGCACCAGAAAAAGTAAAGAGGTTTGTTTTATATAAAAAAGGAAAACGTCTGTTTGTCGTACTCTGAAACATCACTTTGTTGAGACTAGTTAAGGCTGCTCGGTCTCTCTTCGGATTCTGCAGCTAAATAAAAGTAAAGTCACGTTTCTGTAGGACGCGCTCTTTTATTTCTTCTTTTACTATTTTTGATATTCTCTCCTTTCTTCAAATTCGCTCATATATGCTTTAAGTCATTATTGGTTACAAAAATAACTGTTATCACTTGACTAACATGACAACATACGCCACAAAATGTTATATACATTGTATATTATTATAATGTCATATATACCTTATAATTTGGCTATAAATCTTGGTCACCTAGCGTTTCATCTTTGGAGTGTGGTTGTGTAAGGGAGAGGGACGCTTTAAGAAGGAAGTGCCAAATTTTCATTTTCTGTGATGCAATGCATGGACATATAACACTTTAATATTTCTGCAACAAGTATCCAAGTAACAATTTACGGTATATAAGTTGATTATTTAAGAAATAGTTGTAACAATGAAAAACATTCAAAGCTCATATATTTTTAACAGAAGTTTGTTTTGAATATAATATTTTTGAAGGTCCTATTTATTATTTATTCCACAAGCATTTTTTAAATGAACTTCATTACATCTAAAATCTAACATCTAAACATTTAACCCCTTTGACATTTCAGATTTTTTTTTTCAGATAAAAGCTCAACTAGAATGCTTTTAGATTCATTAAATGAGCGAACAATAGTTTTACAAAGAAATTAAAGCAATCTCCCGGACCGAGGAAATAATTTATTTGTGACATTCCTTAATGAACATTAATTAACGGATGTCATTCCGTTTTATGTATATTAGACGTATTAAAATAGTAAATACAATTTATATAATTGCTAATTTAGTTCCTTTTTAATTAAGAAATTGCACAAGGTATTGATTGGGTAAACATTTAATAATACGACATTTAATTAAGGAGATAATCACAATTGAAGCAATTTTGAAATCCTTTATTTGAGTTATTTGAAATACAATATTCTATTAATAATCAGAAATTACCATACGTAAAATTACCACGCATAATCCATATTTATTCTACTTGTTTTACATAAAGCTCCAACACATTTAAAGAAGGTTACAATTTTAGTGAGGCGATAAAAATTCATCAAACTCCTTCAAAAATGATAAGCAAGAAATACAAATTATGAAATATTTTCCAACATTATAAGAATACAAAAATTGCTTACTATGTATATCAATGCAAATGTGAATTTCGTTCCGGCTGTTTATAACTTGAGTTCTGCTAAAGGGGTTTTCATGGTACTTGCATTGCTAAAAAAAATTCAGGGAAAGCTTTATTAAATTGCATATCATTCTGCGTTGCTTAGTTATAAAATTATGGGTGAGAAGTTCTATAATCAGAAGAATCCAGTTATGAATGATTAGCCTTTTTAGAAAGATTCTGCTGAATAGATTTCAATGGAGCTTGCACTGTTAGACAATTTTTCAGAAAAGTTTTTGGTACGTAAAATAATGTTCTATTATGATGAGTTATAGAACCATGCGGGAAAAGATCTAAAATCAGATGAACCCGATTATGAAAGATTATCCTTTTTAAAACCGTTCTGCAAGATGAATTTGGATGAGACTCGCATTGGTAGTTAGATACTCTTTCAAGGAAGGTTTTAGTATATAACATATCTATCTAAGTTTCTTAGTTATAGGATTATATTAAAAAAAAGTTTAATAATCAGGTGAAGCTGATTATGAAATATTAGCCTTTTTAAAGAGTTCTACTGGGCGGATTTTGATTAGACTTGCATTGTTAGTTAAATACTTTTTCTAGGATGGTACTGGTATATTGTATATCGTTCTGTCGTTCTTTACCAAATCCTACAGTAAATGATTAATAAAAAGAAATGATTCTTAACAGTCCAATTTCTTTTTGACACATTGCTAATTATAATAGCGCAATAGCATTTGTATCGTTTTCAGGAATTCGGAAGGGCATTAGAAGTAAAGGTTCATATTGCTTTAAAACACAAAGTGAAATTTATCGACATATTTTGTTTAACCTTCTAAATGCCTTGAACTGATATATCCATTTACTAAGCTGTAGGTTTCACTGCAATAGAAGTATTATTTAAAGTAATGTAATTATACAAATATAATGAGGCTTTAAAAGATTAAGTTTTGATTAATACTCTCAAGGATAATATTTCTATACGTAATAATTTTTTTTATACCATGTTGTAGAAAACCCGGTGTTTTAGCATTTAAAAAATATATAGAGAACACAACATTAAAAGTTTTGCCATTTTGCTCGGCGGTCATAGGATTAAAACAATCTTAATAGTGAAACTGACCAGCGTGGCGTACAAAGCCTGCTAGGTGTTACAAAAAATTTTTTTTAAAACTTATAACACGTTTAAAAACTCGTTTGTAACAATTACTATTCACAGACGGTATGTCTTAGAATTATTGAAAGCAGCCTGTTATATGTACCCTGCATATTCTTCTATATATACCTGGTGCAACAATATATCAATTTATTTATACTATAGTGACACCACGTTATATAGTGAAATTTAATTGCACTTTTTAAACTTATTAAGGATAAACAACCAAATTTATACGAACTCAATGAATAAAGTAATAATAGTCACGAGCTGCATGCAAACAGTATTATGAATCCACGATACGCAAGAAGAAAGCGCACGATGTACAAATGAGTTCTATAAGATTTAAGCCAAAGGTGCTGGTTGGATTTCTACAAAAGGCTTAGGAATGCTGGCGGAATATGCTTTTTATTGAACAGGCAAAATATCAGTTGTTATTCATTAAGGCTCATCTATTCGAAATATGTTTAAGTACTATATATGTATGTTATTTAATCGTATTATTAAACGCTTTTGTTTATCTTTGTATTTGAACGTAATCCTTGTCTTGGTGAAATTATTTATTTAATCAACGTAATCCCACAGAATTTACGCCCAATATATAGTATACTACAATTTTGTCAGCTTGATAGTGCGCATGATCTATAGCTGCAATCGCAGTTTAAACAGTTATCGCTCATAGACGATAATATACCCGAATATTTTTCGATCACAAAAAAATATATATATAAATCTTACAACACCTATTTTCTTTGAGGAGAGTGTTTAAACGTATCTTATATTACTATTACAAAGCTCGCTTGAAACAATTATTATTTACAGAAATTTAAATAAACTTACTTATGCTAAAGGTGATTATAGTACAGGTAAAATCTTAAAAGATCTTTTAATAAAACAGACCTACTAGTTTCATACACACAACCGGGGACATTCTCAAGATCAGTACTGGCAAAATAAATTATTTTCGACCTATATATATGGTTCTAGAATCTTTGGTAGTTTGTTTAATTTTAAAAATATAAATGATTCGATGCCTGAACGGACGTTCCAATGATGTATGAAATAAAATGTACAAAGAATAACACAAGTAAAAATTCTTCTCTGAAAATTTCCGGTACGAAATTCAAATTTTTGAATAAAAAAAAAAACATTTCTAGTTCTTTTTGCGTATTTCCCGTGTTTGACAGATTTGCCATCTTTGCGCGTTCTTTTAATTAAAAAATTTCGATTTCACACCGGAAATTTTCAAAGAAGATTTTTTCTTTATTTAATCAGAAAATGGCTGTCATATATATATATATATATATATATATAAAGATATATATAAAGAATAGAGTAGGAATTTTCTGGCATGAATGAGAAATTTTGAAATAGAAAAAAGCGCCATTCACCCTTTATCGTCCCCTGGTGTTTGTACCTCAACGCGTCACTTGCGCTCATACATTCCTATACAATAAATGACTGTTACAGTGTCCTGTACCAACCCTTAAAGTTGTTTATCATGAATTTAGAATCACCCTGTATATATGACGCATACATGACATGTATATAAAATGTATATGACGTATATATAATATATGATATAAATATTACGTATATATTGACGTATAAGGCACATACAGGGGCGTTTCAGTTTGCGTGAGTAAAATTTTAACTCAAAAATTCCATCTTTAAATACAAAAAAATAATTTGAATTAAAAGAATGTAAAAACCAGATTCGGCTTGTAGCAGAAAATTTTGTATTTTTCATTGAATGATGGGATTGTGACATTGGTATCCCATGCAAAAATTGCTTTATATATATATATATATATATATTATGACCGCTCTCTAGTTTAGCTAAATCACTCATAGTTTCTCGCTGCATTAACTGAACAATCAATCATTTCCGTTGAAAGTTTAAGAATTAAATATTCTATCGCCATGTTAACCGTTTAAATGCCAATGTTCCAAAATTGGAACAGAAGTTTTAACTAAATGTTACAAATGTAAATAATTTTCGAATTATTACGGGTTGTTTGTATTATGATAAGAATGATTATGAAATATTTTTTTTTATTAAATATTAAAAATTAAATTTTATTTTTGTTATTTTTTATCATTTTTAGAAATTTCTTATTTTTGAGGTATTTTTCACTATTTCAAATAACATTCCCCAACACATATATTATGCAAAAAAATTAAAATTATATTTTATAGTCATAAGAAGAGAACTACTACTTGTAAAAAATTGCTAGTAAAAACTTTCTAAAATAAAATATAAATGTTTGACGCAGTTTGAAAAACTCATGTTCCGATTTTGGAACATTGGCGCTTTAGTGATACAGTTTTCAAATGAGTAATCACATAAATAAGAAATTCAAATCTCATTATATAATCCGTTGACTGATTCAATGTTGGTATCGTCAAGGTCAAACAGCAGACCGTGTAAAAGCATTTACCCGGAAGAGTTTATTTTATTAGGTAAGTAAAGTGTAAATTGAAGGGGGGGGCGCAAATAGAATGAGGGAAAAAAGCTTTTTCTTTTTCTTTATTTGAATGGAACGTTCGTGTTTTGTTGAGTCGCAGTTGGAATAATTTGTAGCATTATTAGAAGCTAAAGTAGAATAGATTTCTTTAGTAGAATACATATTATATTCAGCAGAATGTTTTTTTAGTAGAATATATGTTTTTTTTCGATTTTGATTATAAAATATGTCGAAAAAATTTTTAACTGTAGAAGAAGCAGTAGCGTATTTAGAAACTCTTTCGGATTCAGATTTATCGGATGTTGATATATGTCAGTTACCTCCAGATGAACCAGGCGATATAACAGACGAAGAGGATATTGTGGAGAATGACTTTGAGCCCGTTATACCAGCTGACGTGACTGGAATGATAGACGTAATTTGCAAAAACGATAATACTAGTTGCCGAGAAAACGTGATACTCAATGCAGAAGCCGGTCCATCGAATATAAAAATTGAACTTCCGGGAAGGAAACGTAAGTTGGAATCTGCAGATATTGTACCGACTTCTGAAAAAGCACAGAAAGTAAAGAAACCTCCTAAAAAGAAAATTGCATGGAAGAGAAAATGTGATTTTAAAAAACCTATTATATCAAACAGAATCGAAACAATTTTGCAGACGTTTCCTAACTTAGTAAATCTGTCGCCTGTCGACCTATTTTTTAAAATTTTGCCTCATGACTATATTGAACTCCTCGCTAAAATGATAAAATTGTACGCTTTACAAAAAGGAGAAGATATTGAAGTAGTATATGAAGATATTTCGCAGTTTTTTGGTCTACTTCTTCTAAGTGGATACCATTCTGTTCCTACTGAAGATATGTATTGGAGCACAGCTGAAGATACGTCCGTTCCTATTGTTCCAACTGTTATGACCCGCAATCGCTTTAGAAAGATGAAGAAGTATTTTCACTTGATGGACAATAATCAATTGAAAGCAAACGATAAACTTGGTAAAATAGCACCGATATATAAAGAGTTATCCAAAAATCTGCAACAGTTTGGAATCTGGCACGAGAAGTTGAGCATTGATGAATCAATGGTCCCGTACTATGGCCGGCATACATGCAAAATGTTTATCAGAGGAAAACCTATTAGGTTTGGATTTAAAATATGGATGATGTGTTCATCAAATGGATATCCATACGCTATGGTGGTGGAAGAAAAGGATCCTCCTATACAGTGGAAGAAAAGGATCCTCGTCCGTTGGACAGTTAGGCTCGAGAGTTGTGCACGAATTATTATCTAACTTGCAAGAAAATTGAAAGCATGAAATATATTTTGATAACTTTTTTACTTCCTACGATTTAATTTCGGATCTTGCAGCACGTGGAATACGAGCGACAGGCACAATTCGTGAAAATCGCACTGCCCTTTGTCCATTGAAATCTAAAAAAGATCTCGCTAAAGAAGACAGGGGAAATTATGATTTTCGTTCCGATGGAGCGGTATATATCTGCAGTTACAACGATAATGCGGTGGTCTCAGTAGCATCGAACTGCTACACACATGAACCCGTTGGAACAGTAAAGAGATATTCAAATGCAAACAAATGCAAAATTGATGTTACTCAACCTCATATTATCAAGAAATACAACGAAGGCATGGGAGGCGTTGATGTTGTAGATAAACTTTTAGGCAGTTATAGGCCAAAAATGAGGAGCAAGAAATGGTGGTGGAATCTGTTCATAAATGCTTTAAATATGGCAGTGGTTTCAAGTTGGATTATACACTCTGGGGTGAATGACATCAAAATATCGCACTTGGAATTTCGTAGGCAAATTGCAACTTTTCTTCTAAGGAGAAAAGAGCGTCTGGTCATTCATCATGGACCCCGTTGTCATGTGAAAAAGGAAGTAAGAATATCTGATGGACATTATATTGTACCTACATCTCAAGGGCGTTGCGTAGTTTGTAAAAAAACACAACAAAGAAATGTTTTCAGTGCGATAAACGCATTCATCAAAGTTGTTTCCTAGCATATCATGGGCACTAGAAATGAACATAATTCAAGAATTTTGTTTAGATTTTCCAAAATCAGGTATTTTATTATATTTTAATATTAATTAATTGTGTAATAATGAATATTAATTGTGTAATAATACATATATATACTCAGTAAATACCACAAAATATTATCTGCATTGAATATTTTCTTCTGTTGAAAATTTTGTATAAAAATGTAACCCACGAAACGCCAATGTGCAAATAATGGAACATAGCAAAAAAATAGGAAAACATTTTTTTTCCAAAATTTTATTATTGTACTAGTTAGAGGTGCTCTAAAGAAGCACAATTCCAAAATTTTATATTAATAGGAAGATCCGTTCATAGTACGGCGTTTAAACGGTTAAAGGTCTGTAAGATCTTAATAGTATTTTAAACTACGTCAACAGCTGAACATCAGACGAAAAAATTTAATTACGTACGAAATTTGTTTTGTATTCACTTAAAAAAATACCATGTAGTGTACGAAATAATATACTAGACCTTAATATACCTTTATAATATACCTTTCCATGACTTACTAGATCAGTGGATCCCAGCGAGTTCCCCGACTCAAAAGGTTTAGATACTTCTATCTTTAAATATAATCTTTGCTTTTCTATATATGAAACTAGCAAACCCCGCGGCTCTGCTCGCGTAATATTTGAAATATGCTAAGTGATATTTATATGCCTAATTTTTATTAAAAGAAATTATACTTTTAGGAATAATTCATAAATTACTATTTAAAACATAGTTTGAATAAATTTCATTATTACACTGCATTAGGCAGAAATTAGACTTAAATTAATAAAAAGACATAAAATTAAATAAATGATAATTTAGAAAATATTTTGAAATTTTTATGCTTAATTAATACACTAATTTCAATATTCATTTGAAGTTTTGAATTTTTTAGAAACCATCTTCTTACATCTTAAAATTAACCATCATGTCAAATTCCAAGTCCTACCACCTCTCTCATCATAAAGGCCTATGTCGAAATAGGAACTGTCACCATTAATTTGCCAACATTCATTTTGAAATCGGTTTGTTATTTCCTAATATTCCACAGAAACGTAATTTAGAAAGCTTTTAAAGGCCTTTTTTAGAATGTTTGTTGTTCATGTGAACCCCAGGTGGTAGAATCATCCGCATAAAATATAGCCTGTGTAAGATCAGAGACTGTTACCATTGATTCGATATTATTACTTTTATAATCGGTTTATATTCCCTGAAATTGCATAGAAATCGTAATTTAGGACTTTTTTAGAATGCTTTTCGCACCTGCCCTTCGCTTCACCCCGCAATTTATTTGCAATATTCTCGCAATTATTTATTCTCGCAATTTATTTTCGACAGTCATTCGAGGGCATTTATATTTTATAAGTAACTACCATGCCATATTTTAAGTTTCTAGCCTCTTCAGTATCACAGAAATCGCAATTTAGAAAGTTGTTGCTCCTGCAACCCTCTGGTGGCAGTGGCACAGACATATAATATAGCTTATGTTTTAGCAGGTTCTATCACCAACAATTTGTCACGATTATTTTTTAAATCGGTTTGGTATTTGATAAGATTGTATAAAAATTGTAATTTAGAACGTTTTTAGAACGCTTTTCGCTCACTTCATCCTTTTAAATTTGGAATTTTCTTACGACTGTTCTTAGAAAGCAGTTGCATCTTGAAAGTAAATACCATGCCATATTTCAAAATATTAGACCCCTCAGTTATGCAAAAAACGCAAATTAGAACATGTTTTGCTCTTGCACCCCAGAGCAACATAAAATATAGCCTATGTTGGAGCAGGAACTATCACCATCAATTTGCAACCATTACGTTTGAAATAGATTTGGTATTTCCCGAGATTGAGTAGAAATCGCAATTTATAACGTTTTTACAACGTTTTTAGAAAGCTTTTCGCGCATTTTCAACACTTTCAAATTTCCAGTATTTTCGAAACTGTTCTTAAAGATCACTTATACCTAATAAATATGTACCTTGCCTAATTTCAAGTTGCTAGCCCCTACCGATCACAAAAATCGAAATTTAGATCGTTTTTTTTGCTCCTGCAACCTCCAGGTGATAGTGACACCGACATGAAATAGCGTCAGTGTTAGAGTAAAGGCTGTCAGTATCAATTTGCCTACCATTACTTTTGAAATCAGTTTGATTCTTCATCTTTGATTCTTCGTGAGATTGCTCATAAATCGGCATTTAGAGGGTTTTAGAACGCTTTTCGCGAATTTTCACCACTTTTAAATTTCAAATTTTTAAAGAAATGTTCTTAGAGATCATTTATATCAAATAAGTATATACCATGCAAAATTTCATGAATCTAGGTCCTTCCATAATTAAAAAAATCAAATTTTTAGAGCGTTTTTAGTTCCTGCATCTCCTCTCGGGTAGTGGAAACAGAATAAAATATAGCCTATCTTGGAGCAAGAGCTATCACCATCCTTTTACACCATTATATTTGAAATCGGTTCAGTACTTCCTGGGGTTGCATAGAAATCGCAATTTAAAACATTTTTTACAACGCTTTTCGCGCATTTTCAAACTTTTTAAATTTCAATTTTTTTAGGAAATGTTCTTAGAGATCATTGATATCTTATAAGTTACTAACATTCCAAATTTCATGATTCTAGGCCCTTCATAACACAAAAACCGCAATTTAGAACGCTTTTTTCTCCTGCAACCCGCAAGGTGGTAGTGATTACAAAATAAAACAGAGCCACGTTAGAGCAAGGTCTGTCACCATCAATTTGCAATCATTACTTTTGAAATCGATTTGATACATACCAAAATTGAGTGGAAATCACAATTTAGAATGTTTTTTAGAACCCTCTTCGCGCATTGTCACCCCTTTTAAATTTCGAATTTTTTAAGAACTGTTCTTAGAAATCCTTTATATCTAATAAGTAACTAATATTTCAAATTTCGTATTTCTAGGCCCTTCAGTAACGTAAAAATTGCATTTTTAAGACGTTTTTTGCTCCTGCACCCCCTTTGAGGTAGTGGCACCGACATGAAATATAGCCTATCTTGGAGCAAGGGTTGTCACCATCATTTTGACACCATTATTTTTTTAATCGGTTTGGTATAATGAGGTTGTGTACAAACCACCATTTAGAACGTTTTTTAAAACGCTTCTTGTGCATTTTCTCCCCTTTTAAATTTCGAATTTTTTAAGAACTGTTCTTAGAAATCCTTTATATCTAATAAGTAACTAATATTTCAAATTTCATATTTCTACGCCCTTCAGTAAAGCAAAACTATAATTTAGAACGTTTTTTGCTCCTGCACCCCCTTTGGGGTAGTGACATCGACATAAAACACAGCCTATGTAAGAGCAAGGATTGTCACCATCATTTTGACACCATTATTTTTTAAATCGGTTTGATATTACCTGAGATTGTGTAGAAACCCCCATTTAGAACGTTTTTTAGAACTCTTTTAGCGAATTTTCACCCCTTTTAAATTTCGTATTTTCTAAGAACTGTTCGTAGAAATGCTTTATATCTAATAACTAACCAATATTTCAAATTTCACATTTCTAGGCACTTCAATAAGGCAAAAACCGTAATTTAGAACATTTTTTCCTCCTGCACCTCCTTTGAGGTAGTGGCACCGACATAAAATATAGCCTATCTTAGAGCAAGGGTTGTCACCATCATTTTGATACCATTATTTTTTAAATCGGTTTGGTATTTCCTGAGATTGTGTAGAAACCACCATTTAGAATGTTTTTTAGAACGCTTTTTGTGCATTTTCACCCCTTTTAAAATTCGAATTGTTTGAATAATGTTTTTAGATATCATTTATATCTTATAAGTAACTACCATTCCAAATTTCATGATTCTAGGCCCTTCCATAACACAAAAATTGCATTTTTAGAATGTTTTTTGCTCCTGTAACCCCTTTGGGGTAGTGCACCGGCATAAAATATAGCCTATGTTCTAAGTTGGACTAACACCATCATTTTAATACCATTACTTTTGAAATCGGTTCGGTAGCTCCAGAGATTCCCTCATAGCATGCATGGTCACAGTGACGTCATTGTGACGTCACTGTAAGTCACTGTGGTCACGTCACATCTGTGACCAAAATGCCACCACTCAGTGATGTCACATTGTGACTGAGATGTGAACTTCTTAGAAAACTTTAAAAAATTACAAAAATTATTAAAAACATGTTATTTACTGTAAAATATATTTTTCTGCCGGATTAACAAATTTTTTAAACCGTGGTCCAAGTTGCATCTGTGCCCCTAACAAAAACTTTTTATTTTCATATAACCTAAAATGTAATTAATTCATCAGCAACACAAAACGATTTCCTAATTATGAGAATTTCATATTATTAAAAAAATGTTTTAGGTAAGCAGACCTCGACTTATCTTTTATAAAGATTTTTGTAAATGATCATCTGTTATACTAGAAGTTTCTCAAAGAGTAGTCGAAACATTTCTGTCGTTTCAAACTAAAAACTTTCTATTACAGTTAAGGCTGCAGCTTTTAATGAGCACGCAGAAAGCGTCTTCAAAGTTCAGTCATATATGCATTTCTTGCTTTATAATTTGCATTCAAGTCATTTTTTTTCCTCTTAGTGTTTCACTATTTTAAGTTTTTTTTTTTTTTTTTATTCTACTTCTTTCAAACGTTTAAAATAGAATTGACATTTTCCGAATATAAAATTAATGTACAAAATTTAGGCGAAGCCCACGACATAATTACTTATTCATGTTTTATTTTTTGTTTTCAAAATATATCTTTAAAAATTATTTTACAAGTTTTATTCTACAGAAAATTAATATTAAGAGAATGACAGATTGACAAAGAAAAACTCATCTCTTCTCGATAATCTTGTTGTATTTTTTAAGAAGATATTTTGTATATATTACCTTTGATACAAATTTTACTTTTAAAAAAAAGGAGGGAGTCATCATTATTACCATTAAATTAATTTGTATACATTTTGAAAATTTAAGCAATGTTTTATCTAGTAAACTCTAATTATGGATAATATTATTATTATAATTTACGTAAATGAAACTTTACAATTCAATAAAACTGATAAAAATAAAAGATGAAATACAATAAAACATTTTCAAACAGGAAATTGAATTAGAGACAATTTGACAAAATTATTACGCATTTAATTTCCTTCCGAAACTGTGGTATAGAAAAACAAATAAAACCAAAAAACATCTGCTTCGAACTTCGAAACTTACAAATCGTCTGCATCTGCACTATTTCAGTTGTTACCACCCGACCGCAGAATAACGGATAAAAGTAACAGTGAAACTTTTTAGAATAAACGCGGGACACTGGACAGTTCTGTGGACAATGTGAACACTGAAGTTCTGTGGACACTGGACAGCATAGATGTGTTGACACGGATTTAAAAACTGAAACAAGAACGTTCTCAGGATCCAAGTTAGTTCAGCTAACAAAATATAAACCCGAGAAAATTACGGTAGCTTTGACTTGTTGAAGATGATTCAAGTCATTGCTATCGTACTTATAATCGGATTTAATTGGTTCCTCAAAATCAAAGTATCACATACAACGTCAATGAAATTAGGTATGTAAAAATATTATTTTCCCTGTTTGCTTTTTTTTTTATTTTATTACAACAATTTTAGTTAGTTTCTCATTAACATGCTGTAGAACATAAATATTTCATTACATTTATTTTTTATTTTGCTGAAATATCTAAAATATTATTTTCCTTGTTTGCTTTTTTTTTTTTTTAATTACAATGATTTCAGTTATCTTCTAATAAACATGTTATAGAACACAAATATTTCATTACATTTATTTTTTATTTTGTTAAAATATCTAACTTCCTTTTCAACAGCTTTGATCAGATTATTAAAATTAGTGATTTAAATTGCATTTTAATCTGGTTTATTTTCTTATTTAAATATTGGGTTAAAAACACATGGTGGCATAAATATAAAAGTATATGGACAAGTATTATCATCAATCATTAACATAATTAATAGACATTTAAAGATAATTAAATTATTTAAAATTTTTGGATGTTATTAACGTTTACCATAGCAAGACCCCTATTTGTAATGAAGTTTGTAGCATGTTATTTCATTTACAGGGACAGTCAATTGTATTCCATTACATTACGGCTTGTGGGGAAAAAATCGTTTCAAATGATTTTTAATGATTTTACACGCTTTCAAACAGAATAAAATTGATATGCATTTATGAAGCGCACTAAAATGTGCATTCCATAGAATATGCGATGCAAAGAATAGTTATTGTTCATTTACAGGGCTAAAAAAGGAATTCCAATACATAATGATATAGGGGTGGAGGGAATTGTTTGCGGCGTACTTTATTTATGTTAATCTATTTGATATGTAATGAAGTTGATATACGTCGGTGAGGTTTACATACTATGAATTATTTCATGTATAATACGAAGTGTATATAGCATTTACAGGGACACACAAAATATTTCAGATACTATATTGTATCCGAAGTACTGTTCATTAGCGATGATTGCTGGAAATACATTTTTAATTATGATATACACTTTTATGATTCACTACATTTATGCATAGTATATGGTGTATATATATATGCTATAATTCATATACAGGAATATACAAAAGTATTCGAAAGGGTTACTGGGTATTGCTTAAAGGAGGTTTTTAAATAAGTTATGCATTTTAATGCTGCACTGTATTTAATTTACTAAGAAATGTTTGTAGCATATAGATAAAATGATATAAAGGGTCACGCAAAGAATTGGATACGTTGCCATCTATGAATTATAATTTCTGGAAATGTAATTTCAGCAGTTTTAAGAGTGTTTTAGCTTGAATAAAATTTTAACTAAATAGTGGCGTGTAATAAAGGTTCTAGGTAAACTACAGGGTTGTACAAAATTATTTAAGTATGTTTCCATATATTAGTATAAATTGCTGAAAGAGAATTTCAACCTGTTATGCGTTTCCTTGATAAACTAAATTTTTCCATTATATAGTATATATATATCAATCTACAGATCAAATACAGGACTGTTTAAAAGAATTAGAAAACATATTTGGCTGTGGATGGTAGGGTGTCAACGATTTTAATCGGTTGATTTAAATCAGCGATTAAATCATGATTTTAATCAACCGATTTTTTAAAAAAAATCATTGATTAAAATCAAAAATTTTCTAAATATTTAAAATGTCAAAAAAAGTATTAAAATCTAACATGAACATAATTTGAAAGTTTCTACAGGTATTTTGACTTATTAATAAACAAAAAAAGAGCTTTAAATAATTGTTTCTAAGCTTAATTCATTAGTATTGTAAAAAAATTAAAAGCATTGTTTTTAAGTTTTTATCCAAATTAAAACAGTTTCATTTAAAAATGATATTTAAATCTAACATAATTTGCAGTGTCATAATTTCCTTTAGGTAATCAATTTATGCATTATTTTATATAAAATACGCATAGCAAGTATAATTACATTTCTACAAGTAAAATAATAAATAGTAATTAATAGCAATCTCAAGTTAAAGAAGAATGAAAGAATGACATCTGCTCAGCAGCTAAATTGTAAATGAATGCATAAGAGAAAAAGAAATAATTGGTATAAAAATGCTAAGCACAGCAAGAGCTTCTTTGGTATAGGTTGAATAAATGTTTATTATTATTATTATTATTATTTTATTTTATTTTATTTTTTTGTAACTCATATATATTAAAAAATTGAACCATTGAAAGCTAATAGAGGTAATAATGCTGTTACTTAAATATTTTGAGGATTTCAGATATTAGTGGCTAACTTATATTTATTCTATATGAATGGGTTTAACTCATTTTCATTTTTTTCTTTTTGGTTAGCATACAAGTACATGTGTGTAAGTATAGATTTTGGTGGTTTACAGAAATTTTCCTAAATACAAATGCAAAATGAGCTGCAAATAATATTTGTTAGTTTTGTTATTTGTGCTACTAACTAATGAATTTTACTTATTTGCAGTTTTTATTAATTCTGTAATTACTTATACTGCTTCTTTTAGGCCATTTTGTTTAATGGTGCCACACCATGCCCCTTTTGAAATTGGCAAAATGCACCCTGCCTTAAAAAAAGAAAAAAAAAGTTGAAATTTACCTGTAGTTGTAGCCAGAAATTTCTTGTAAAAAACTTCCCCATTCAACAGTATTCTAAATTCATGTGGAAAAAATCTTGCAAAAATATAGAACTTTATTTCTTTAGAAAAAACAGGATATTATTAAAATATGTTATTTAATTGTATTTTTCAATTTGTTATTCATAAAATTATTAAAAATTAAGGACACTTTACTTATAATGCTAAAAAATATTCTTTTTTTTTTCTTACATCATTACTAAACACATTACTAATATATTTCCTCATGAAATAGTGCCCGTTTTTTGAACTATCAACCTGTCCCCTTTTCTTTCTAAAATGAATTATTATCATTTTAATAATTAAGGCTTAAAAATGTATAATATGTTCCTAATTAGAGAGTTGATTGTTAAATAATTAATTTGAAGTAATGTTAGCTATTTAGTATAAAATGCAGTTAATAATTTTCATAAATGTTAAGTATCTCTAGTATTTATAAAGTTTTACATAATTATTACAATATTAATGTATATAACATTATTGTATAATACTACCTAATGAAACTACTAATTTGCAGTTTTTATTTCTGTAATTACAAACTAACTATTATAATTTTATCAATTAAAGTGTAAAAACATAGATTATGTTAGCAATTAGTGGTGTAATTGTTTTGGAAACCTAAAACTAATGATAGCTATTCAGTATTTGAACGCTGGGGAAAAAATCATACAAATCTGATTTAAATTAAAAAAAAAAATCTGATTTAAATAAAAAAAAACGATTTTTTTTATTATTTTTTTTAAATTATGATTTTTTTACACCTTAGTGGATGGTAACTGCGAAAATCAGTTTTTAAATGTTTTACGCGTTTTCATGTTTACTTAGTTATCTTATTTACGTTATTTCCCCCGATGTCTTGATAAAACATTTAGGAAGAGTTGGAAAGTGTTTTATAATCTATGTCTAACGCATGATATATCGTACTTGTTGTTTCTATTTCCCAGATCAGTCTTTTCATATAAAACATACCAAATCTAATTAGCTCATATTCACAAAATACAATATATACGGGAATAAAAAATTTAAATAAATAGGGCTTATCATGTAGTTCTATAAGTAACAGTTGTATTAATGTCCGTTAGACTCCATGTTCGTATTTAAAAAAGCAATGACAAATCATAACACATTAAAAAGCTTACACATTCTTAATATTAAGCTTGAATTCAAGATCAAGCTAACTTAATAAAAAAAGATGTCAGTTAATAAGCATTGCTTTTTAAATGGAAAATTAAAAATATTTTAGAAGAATAGGACTCCAAAATAGCGATATCTTGCTAAAAAGTACGGTAAAAAGATAAAATTTTATATTTCAAACAAAACTTTACTTTAAAATTATCGTAGTTTTTAAGACAAGAATCATCACAGTATTAATACTTGGACATTTTTCCAGAGAGAAACATTCGCCTTGCATACAATATTTCAAATGAAAATCAAATTTCAAATAAATTGCTTAAAAGGCGCAAAGGCCAACATAGTGAAAAATATCCACGCCGGGTCTCGATCCCGGGTCATCAGTATAGCGCACTGACATTCTACCGACTAAGCCACATGGAACGATACCCAGCCTGGAAATTTTCTCCTTATTACATGTTGGCAAGGCTACAAACGCCGCACAAGATGGAATATTTATCGTGAGCCACCGTCATGGGGCAAACCCGAAACTTAATTAAACCAGCATCGATTAAATCTATATTAACACTTGGAAATTTTTCCAGAGAGAAACATTCGCCTTGCATACAGTATTTCAAATGAAAATCAAATTTCAAATTAAAATTGCCTTTTAAGCTATTAATTTGAAATTTGATTTTCATTTGAAATATTGTATGCAAGGCGAATGGTTCTCTCTGAAAACATTTCCAAGTATTAATATAGTTTCAATCGATGCTGGATTTAAGTTTCGTGCTTGCGCCATGTCGGTGGCTGACGATAAATATTGCATCTTGTGCTGCGTTTGTAGCCTTGCCAACATGTAATAGTGAGAAATTTTCCAGGCTGGGTATCGTTCCATGTGGTTTAGTCGGTAGAACGTAAGTGCGCTATACTGATGGCCCGGGTTCGAGTTCCAGCATGGAATCTTTTTCACTAGTTCGCCTTTGCGCCTTTTAAGCAATTAATTTGAAATTTGATTTTCATTTGAAATCATCACAGAGTTTATGACAAGTTCGTCACAAATGACACATATTTCACAAATTGGTCACAGTGTGACTTCAAAACATTGTCACTTTCGTCACAGGTTCGTCACAAAGTTAATGCCAAAATAGTCACAAATGACACACTTTTCACAAATTAGTCACACCGTGACTTCACAGAGTGGTCACAATGTGACGTCACAAACGACCTCTAAAACGGCCATAACGACCTCACATTCTAGTCACTGTGACGTCACATCCACGTCACGTGACGTCACATCGACGGTCACAAAATCACAGTGTGACTTCACAACGACGTCGCCGTGACGTCACCATGCCTTACGGGTTACCTCTAACAAACAAACAATTTTTACTTCTTTAAAATATTAGTATAGATTTTCTATTTCAATCATTCTCAAATTTGACTAAAAAGTATTGCCGTCTGTAGCAAATGAATAAATAGTAATGTATTCAAAATTTTAAAACGTTAATTAATAATATCCAAATAATATCTAATAGATGATTAGATATCCCTAATGATGAACACCTTTAATCATCGCGCACCATACTTTCAGGCGCGACGATTAAGGCGTTAAGTATCATTTCTTGTATTATTGCTTAATGATTATTTGTATGATAATTAGTAAATGTGTTTCCTTTCCTCCTAAACTGCACATAGAGGGGTGTAGTAGTGTGTATTAGAGAATTGCACGGGCCGGGATCGGGCCGATTTTCATTCACGGCACTCGGGCCGGGCCTGATCTCCACTCTGTTCGGGCCGGGTCATACTTTTTTTTGAAGGCTCGGGCCAGGCCTAACTTAATTTTTTCTGTACAGAGCCGGGCCTGGTTTCATTCTTAGTCTTCACGGCCCAAAATTTTCAGTCCTAGGTTTGAACCAGCCCGTATGAAAATTAATGTCTCAGTGTGGCTTGGTCCATTTAAAGGGCAGTTAAATTTGGCCTGACCCAAAAAATTTTGCAAAAAATGCATACATTTTTGAATCGCCATTATTCTACACTTAAACATTAAAATTTATTATTTTTAAAGAGTAGTAGATTTCTACGCATATTAAAATATAGCTAAATTAAAATATAGTAAAATGTGTGAAACTATGCCTATGACTGCTGCCTATGACGGAAACCTGTTTTAAACTGAAAAACGTGTTGATCCATGCAAAATTAATATACTAATAAGTAAGAAAAGAATATATAATACATTTACACTTGCTAAGAAGGGAACTTGTCTATAACGCATTTTTTTTCTTTTCTATGCAATTCCGTCTTAGAAGATTTTACTGTATATTTTATTTCAGATTTTTAACACTTCTATTCATGGAATATGGATTAACAATATTAATGGTAACTGAAACATTTACATACAAGAAATGGAAATTCGTTAAAAAAATAAATATCGCAACTTGCGGCACTTCTATAAAAATGAAGATTATAAACATGAAAAAAAAAGTTAAGATAAATATTTTTGGTCAGAACTCCTCGTACGAGACAAATTTTTAACCAATTCGACGTAAAAATCAATGTTTTGTAGAAATTCACTCGGGCCAAGATTTTAACTTTTTTCCGGGCTTGGGCTGAGATTTTAACTTTTTTCCGGGCTCGGGCCGAACTTTTAATTTTTGTATCGGGCCGGGCCAATATTATTTTTTCTACGGGCCGGGCCCGGCCCGGGCCGAGCTTTTAATTTTTGTATCGGGATTGGCCGAATTTTTTTCTCTATGAGTCGGGCCGGGGCCGGACCTGGAAATGTCGGCCCGTGCAGACCTCTAGTGTGTATACGTAGGTATACACTGTATACATTCTCGATTATTTAACACTCGGTTGGGCGCGTATTTAACACTCGGAGCGTGCTTGACAGGCGCACCAAGGCTTAGAGAAAGCTACCTCTGTTATTGCGTAATATTTTTCTCATTTTGAGGTTGTTAGATGCAGTTATTTTAGCTAGATTTGAAGTATTCTCTCTTTGTATTTGCTGAGGAAGGTCGCTAATCACTTAAAAAGTTTTAGAAGTAAATTAATTATGTGCTAATGAAGTTTTTAAAACAGGCGTATGTTAGGTGCACTGCACCTCATCCCAGGAGTCCATAGATGCAGAGTTACAACTTCGTATGCGATGAAGTCATAGAACATACTCCTAGCATATACTCTCAGCCTATAGCGTATTATTTCTGTTTTTTATTTTTATTTTCTAAGACTACAGCATTGTGTACAAATAATTTATTAAGAACGTTTAGATAAGTATTCGTTTCGTCGAATGAAATTGTGAAAGCCAAACTACATACTGCAAGAGTAAAATAAGTTTAAACATCTTGACAAGCCAAAAAACAGGCATTTTGCTGCACAAACTTTACTCTCTTAGCTTACAGTTTTATGGAGCATTGAGAAAGGTCTTATATTAGATTTTACGTAACACTTTGTGAAAATATCCGTGTCGCATTACTATTGAAGATATTTATCCGGCGATTCTGCAAAACGGAATGGAAAATGTTAGAAAGTAAATTGTCTAAAGGAGACACTGCCAAGAAAATATTTAAGGGCGGAAAGTAAAATATGAGTATGTGAATAGTTTTATCACGAGGTTAGTGTGAATAATAATTTTTATTCAAGGTCTTATTTATTTCACAACAACGTTTTTACGACGATTATAAATATCGCAACAAAATACAGTTTTAATATTTTTCTTTCAATATAAATATAGAAGCACATAGTGTATCCCGAAAAGGTTGTAACAAAAGTTTAGTTTACTTGTCTACATATAGAAACAGAATTTGTTTTTTCCTTACTAACACAATTTTGACATCATATATGGATTATTCGGTATATTTTACCTTGGAATACGAAATGGGAAATAATTTGTCAAAATAGTTCAGGAATTATGCAAGTTTAAAATTTGGAAATCCTAATATTAACCCTTAAATGCATAGTGATGCATATCTGCATCACTTTTTATTTTACTCTTAGCAACCACTATATTTATATAGAAATATTAATCCTCTAAAAATTGCAAAAATATACTACTAAATACACTAAAAAAATTTCCTAAAATTTCTGATGTCTAATCATTAATATGAGAATAAAAAATACAACTCTAAAAAAATAATTCATGCATTTAAGAGTTAAGTTTTACAAAATAAAAAATTATATAAAATATGGTATTTAGATTCATACTTATTAAAATATTTACTAATTTGCAATATTTTAGTTATGACAGTAGTTTTTACTTGTATTTTAGATGCGCAACGTAAGAAAAGGTTGACCTATAGTACGAAAAATGTATCTCTGATTTTTTTAGATTTTTTTCCTTATTTTTCCTGTGTAATAAACCTTTCTGAGAATCATATATCATTGTTCCGAAACAAAATAAAAAATCACGCTTTTAAGGGTTAACTTTATTTTTAGTCGGTCCAAAACAGATTGCTATACGGGGAATTTTTAACACTTTCGAACAAAGTTGAAAAGTGTTTATGAATTGGGTTTGATGGTCCGAGCTCTAACTTGCGTAAATATTGTGGGATTACCATTAAATTGATATATGTTATTGAGATTTACTGTGGTATGTTCGGTATTGAACATGAAGCGTGTAGCAATTGCTGCTCATTTACAGGGACGCTCAAAAGAATTCTATACATTACTAACTTATGGTGGAAAATATTTTGCGGTGTATTTTAAAGATATTACACTATTTTAAACATATTGAAAATTATATATATCACTGAGGAGTTCTACAAGCACTTATTCTAGAATATGGTGTGCATACAATTTGCTGTTCATTTACAGGGACACACGAAAGTATTCTTCTACAGTACTGCCTATGAAGAATAATTGGTGGCAGGGCTTTTCAGGTGTTGTAAACGTTTAAAAATGTCACGTATTTTTTGCATATTACTTGGTGTGTATAAATTTTATAGATTAAGTACAGGGATATACAAAGGATATAGAGAACATGGGGGGGAAATTGTTATATGGGAACTTTAAACTGTGCTGTGCAAGTTAGTATTCATAATTGATTTAACTTTATCATATGATGTGCTGGAGTCACATAGCGTGTCCAGCAGATTTTACTCGAAATTTACATGCTGAAGTTCGTAGTTATTATTATTGTTATTTTATGTTTTTAAAATTGAGTAATTAAAGTATTATTCTTTTTGTTCTTATGGTTTATGTATGTATATGTATTTAAATATATGTAAATAAGGGAGCCCAAATAGAAGTTGTTTACAAGTTCAAGAGAAACAGGTGGTTTGATATATGTAACAGACATCTTTGGGGTGTTGCACGAGTGTCGCCAGTGTATCGAACAGGGAACAATGACCGGACAGTTTATGTCAAGAGCATATTATGGCATGTAATAAAGTTAGGCCACACACTTGGCGATCACGTGAGTGCATCTTTTGGGGGTCCCGTCGGAAGGAAAGATCCTGAGGAGAAGCGTACAGCTTCTCGAGAAAGTCTCGGCGAAAAGGCGGTGATGAGGGGGTGCGTTTAAAAAGGGTGTCTAGTGTTTTGGACTCTGATTGTACAGGGAGTCCAGAGACCCCTACCCCTATTCCTAATTATGTAACAAAGTGTTACATAAGGGTATGTATAAGCATCCAACAGTCAGAGTTGGATAGTAGAGAGAAGTCAGAGTTAGATAGTAGAGAGATGGAGAGTTACGTAAGAGTATATCAGAGAGTTATAGCAGTTAGCAGGAGGATGATGGCCGCAGCTCTTAAGCATTCCGGAGTTGGTCGGGTCGTGAACCGACCGCAATAGTTGTTTTTTCTGTTAGCCTGGATCGTTGTAGATCCGAGGCTAAACATCGGGTCAGCTAGTAGGATTAGCTTAACTACATCGTTTAGCTCGATTGCGATCTCTAGTGTCATGATAGCATCGAATAAAAAAAAATATTAGTGTTGTGCTATGGATTTAATCATAGACTGACTTTATGTCCAAGTGCCCTTGCCTGACAGTATGGAGGGGATTACTATTTAATATGATGTTTAAAGGTATTTCCAATTTTTATATTTTGTTCCCAGAATTTTGAATATGTATATGTATGTTATAAGTAGGGCAATGTATGCTTAAATGATAGTCATGTGTCAATTTAATATTATAAATAGGAAACTCAGAAGTATTTTCATAATTTCAACAACAGTTTGTTTCGCTCGGTTAGAGTGAGCGTGTCGTATGACCCACCCTTTTAAATTTGTAAATATTTGCGTAAATAAATATGTTAGTTATTAATTTTGGGTATTTTCTTTACAACCATGAGTTTTATTTAATTATTTTATTATTATGAGTTTTATTTCAGGTAAAGTTCGGGTTGTAGTAAGGATTAACTTTATATTTTCAATTTAGTTAGTCGGTCATTTCTCGACCGGGAATGCACCTGTTGTGTATGGTCTAAACGTTAGTTTCTTTTCAAAAATATTCACAACGCTTTGGGGTTGTGTTGAGGCAGTTGCCTCCCGCCTTATTTGGGAACGATGCAGCATAAATACCAGTGTATAGATCATATACAGGATGAACAAAAAAGAATCTGAGGTTTTTCCAACGATTGATACACTGTATTCCGAATGTGTTGGAAAGTGTTTCATAATCTGTGCTGGAAGCAGAATGTTTCGCTCTTGCTTAAGAATAACTCTAAAACTGCTTGACAGAATGAACTGTGATTTTAGATTGAATTATTTCAAGCTTCTATTAACCTACTACTGTTCATTTTTTAAACAGAAATAGAACCCCGTTCTAAAAACCAAAAATTGTTTCTTGATCTAGTAAGGTTATCGAAAATCTAATATAACTTCTACATTTATTAACCGTTACCTACAATTCCGAAAAAGTAGTTCTTTATCTTCAAAAAGCTTAGAAACGAATAGATTTCGGAGACTTATAAAGTATTTTTGAAGCATAAGTGTTTTTTATTCTACACCTAACTTTCGGAAACATTTCTGAATAATTTTTTACTGTATATTAATCGATCATTCACCACGGTATCAACACGCAATATCTGTTTTTAGTATGCTACCAATTCTTAAGTAAACATTTTCTTGTTCAACAGCAAAACATGCTAAATTAATAGCACAATCTGAACATTATTTTGTTACCTTGCAAATGTAAATTCTGCTACGCAACTGATAATGATTACTTGAGAAAATATAGCATTGGACAAACACTCATTTCGCGTTAATATCAGATTTGTGCTCATAGAGCCAAGTTAAATAGTAAGCGTCGGTAGTTAATATTGCTGATGTCAAAAGAAGTTTTGCACTAAAGAGAATATAATATTTATTTGTTTAAAACGTTCTATAGATTAAGAGTGTTTGAAACTAAATCCTGCAGTCTGTCCCTGATTATCATTGACCAATAGCTAGTTCCTGTGAGTTTTAGAGCCATAGTTCCAGTTACAAAATTTATTCAAAAGTTAATATTTATTACCTGAAATTATATTTATAGATATAACGCTGACGCGTCACCCAGATTTGTCCAGGATAGTTCAGTTGGCAGAGCAGTGACAACATAAAAAAGGGTCTCTGGTTCGAATCTTAGCTTTTAGACTTTTTCATTTGGTTGAAAAAATTAGAACTAATATTAATTTTTTTATCAATTGGAATAGTTGTGTTCAATTAATGAAGTGTAATTACGTATCGAATGTTTACTTGGAGTTCCATTGTCAGTCATATATTCCGTTTAGCTGTTTCAGATAACAGACCAGATCCCATTATAGGTGAATGGGGCCCATAGATTGGACCAGGATAGCTCAGTTGACAGAGCACTGACAGCTTAAGGTCCCTGGTTCGCGACCTGCACTGGACACTTTTTCACTCGCTTAGAAAAATTACAAATCGTATGATTTATATACCAATTGAAAAAATTGTGTTAAATTAATAAAATATAATTACGAATCCAAAGTTTACTTAAAATTCCATTCCTTACAAAATATTGTGTTGAGCTGTTCCAGATAACAGACCAGATCCCATTATCAATAAGGTAAAATGGGTGAATTGTGTTCTCCAGACTTCTTCAGGATAGCTGAGTTGGCCGAGAATTAGCAGCTCAAGCTCAAATGTGCCTGGTACAAATACTGACCCGGGCACTTTTTCACGCAGTTGGAAAAATTACAACTCGTGTGATTTATTCATCAATTGGAATAATTGTGTTAAATTAATGAAGTGTAATTACGTATCCAACGTTTGCTAGAAGCTTCATTACCAGCGAAATATTGTACTGAGCTCTTTCAGATAACAGACCAGACATTAAGGTTGGCAGGGTGAATTGTGTCCGCCAGACTTCTCCAAGATAGCACAGTTGGCCGAGTATTAGCAGATTAAGCTAAAAGGTTCCTGGTTAGAACCCTGGCCTGGATCCCTTTTCACCCAGTTGGAAGAATTAGAACTCGTACTACTTACTTATTAATTGCAATAATTGTGTTAAATTAATGAAGTGTAATTACGTATCCAACATTTACTTTTAGTTCCCCATTATCTGCGATTCCCTGGTTCGAATCCTGGTCTGGACTTGTTTCACCCAGTTGGAAGAATTAGAACTCGTAGGTCTTACTTATTAAGGGGGTAGGATACCTTTAAACCTGCAAAATTTTAAAATATTTTTTAATACATATTTTGATTCCGTAATCAAATCTGAACAATATGCAAAAAACCGCATTAAAAAATTCCCATTAGTTTACTTATTATGGCTATTTTATTAAGACTAAATATTAAGACTATATAGGTTAATTAAACTTTGCATTGCATTTATTCAAAACAACGAATTTTGATACTGCGCGCAGTGTTACTAAAAAACTATGCATGGCAATCAAAAAAACTTTTCACCACATATTCATTACTGTATTATCTACAACTTAAAACCAGAAAAAGGTAAAATTTTATTTTATTTTTTGTTTCTTTCTTTGAAAATATCTTTAAAAAAGTGAACATTTTTAATTTTTTGTTAATTTTTTAATTTAGTCAATATTTTTTCCAAATATTCTGGTTTTAGTATAAAGGTAACAGTGTTATGTATTTATTTTCACCAAAATTTTCGCTTTATATGCATATTTTCAGATATTATCATGCGCGCAAGATTTTTTCTCTCATTATCATATATTTTTTAATTTATCATTTCAATATTTATTTAGGAATCTACAAGTATATATATATATTTAAATATAAATATAAATATGAGCTTTATATTTAAATGAAGTTTGATTTTTATTTTTAACTTATTACACAAGTTTTGAAGCTTGGTACATAGTGGTATTTTTTCATTTTTCGACGTGTTCAAAGGTATCCTACGGCCTTCATTGGAATAATTGTGTTAAATTAATGAAGTGTAATTACGTATCCAACGTTTACTTTTAGTTCGCCATTATCTGCGATATATTGTACTGAGCTGTTTCATTTAACAGACCAGACATTATCTATAAGGTTGGCTGGATGAATTGTGTCCGCCAGACTTCTCCAAGATAGCTCAGTTGGCCAAGTATTAGCAGCTTAAGCCAATAGGTCTCTGATTCGAATCTTGTCCTGGACCCTTTTTCACCCAGTTGGAATAATTAGAACTCGTATGACTTATTTATTAATTGGAATAATTCTGTTAAATTAATGAAGTGTAATTACGTATCCAACGTTTACTTTTAGTTCGCCATTATGTGCGATTCTCTAGTTCGATTCCTGCCTGGACCTGTTTCACCCAGTTGGAAGAATTAGAACTCGTATGACTTATTTATTAATTGTAATAATCGTGTTAAATTAATGAAGTGTAATTGCGTATCCAACGTTTACTTTTAGTTCGCCATTACCTGCGATATATTGTACTGAGCTGTATCAGATAACAAACCAAACATTATCTATAAGGTTGGCTGGGTGAATTTTGTCCGCCAGACTAATCCAAAATAGCTCAGTTGACCGAGTATTAGCAGCTTAAGCCAAAAGGTCACTGACTCAAATCCTGACATGGACCCTTTTTCACCCAGTTGGAAGAATTAGAATTCGTATGACTTATTTATTAATTGTAATAATCGTGTTAAATTAATGAAGTGTAATTGCGATCCAACGTTTAATTTTAGTTCGCCATTACCTGCGATATATTGTACTGAGCTGTATCAGATAACAAACCAGACATTATCTATAAGGTTGGCTGGTGAACTTTGTCCGCCAGACTTCTCCAAAATAGCTCAGTTGACCGAGTATTAGCAGCTTAAGCCAAAAGGTCACTGGCTCAAATCCTGACCTGGACCCTTTTTCACCCAGTTGGAAGAATTAGAACTCGTATGGCTTATTTATTAATTGTAATAATCGTGTTAAATTAATGAAGTTTAATTACGTATCCAACGCTTACTTTTAGTTCGCCATTACCTGCGATATATTGTACTGAGCTGTTTCAGATAACAAACCAAACATTATCTATAAGGTTGGCTGAGTGAATTGTGTCCGCCAGACTTCTCCAAGATAGCTGAGTTGGCGGAGAATTAGCAGCTTAAGCCAAAAGGTCTCTGGTTCGAATCCTGGCCTGAACCCTTTTTTACCCAGTTGGAAGAATTAGAACTCTTATGACCTATTTATTAATTGGAATAATTTTGTTAAATTAATTAAGTGTAATTTCGTATCCAACGTTTACATGGAGTTCTATTACCAGCGTTATATTCTGTTGAACTGTTTCAGATAACAAACTTGATCCCATTATCCATAAGGTTAGCTCGTTGAAAAACTAGAACCCGTATGATTTATTTACAAATTGGAATAATTGTGTTAAATTAATGAAATATAATTACGTATTCAACGTTTTCTTAGAGTTTCACCACCTGCGATATATTGTACTGATCTGTTTCAGATAACAGACCAGATCGCATTATCAATAATGTTCGATGTGTGAATTGTGTCCATCAGATTTCTCCATGATAGCTCAGTTGGCAGAGTATTAGCAGTTTAAGCCAAAAAGTCCCTGGTTCAAATCCTGGCCTGACACATTTTCACCCAGTTGGAAAAATTACAACTTAGTTGCAAGTTTAATAACAATTAAGTAAAAACGGAAAGCAGCGAACACACAAGCACTCCAGCTATTTATTTGCACCAATGGAAAAATAATAAATAGGTACTGACTAATGACGGGTTCTTTAAGCAACATTTGCAACGTCAAATGCAAAACTTTTCTCGGTTTGTACGCCAATAAGATGAGTTAATAATCGGCTCAAAACGTTGGTTACTCGAAACAGCGTCCTATCTGTTAACAACATAATGATGTTTTAAAGAAATTTATTTTGCTTTCTGTGAAATGTAATAACACCACGACAATTGCTGCAAATGGTTATTATTTGCATTCCAAACATTATCGAGCCGGACGCTTCGTAATTTGTATATAGTTCATAATGTAGTTTAAAATAATATCTTACATTGCTTGAATTACACTACAAATCCAGTATTTCCAGTGATGCAATGAAATTTTTTATTAAGCAAAATTAGTCAGTTGGAATTTGTTTTCTAAAATTCTGTCATTATTAAGTTATGAGCAAAAAAAATCAGGTTTAGTTTAGAATACCGAAAGCAATTTGTACAATCATTTGTCGCTTTAATGTGTATTTTCTTTTATACACTGTCAGAAAAATTCGTCTTCATACACTAAATTATTCCTTATTTTTAAACAAATAATTTCCGTACTCCTAGAAAACATGCTTTTTCCGTTAATGCTTCCGAGAAGTCTGAAAAAGATGGGAGAATTCCGTTTATACCTTGCACGCATGCGTATTGCCTGTAATAATACCAAATTTCGGATTTATTTTTTAAATGAAAAAAACCAAAAATTTAATAAATTAAAATTTCTAATTTATTTTAAAACACTAGGGGGCTCTGCCCCCTACGAGCTACGCTCGCCAACATCCGTTCAAACACCGGAAACTCTAAAGGCACACTAATTTGATCGGCTTTAAAAAAAAATCGGAAGAATGAATTATAATTAAAAAAAAACAGTGGCTATCTCCCTGTTAACTGGTTGTTTTCGTCTTTGATTAAATCAGATCAGTGAAACATGTGAAAATAAGCTAATATAAAATTATTTAAGAAAACAGAGTCTTTGTCTCCCGGTATTTTTTAACAACGCTATAAGAAAGTTTTTTTAAATGCGACATTTTAAATGTATCGTTTTAAATCTGACGTAATTTTCACCAAAATTTTCTTTCTCTTTTTAATATTCACGTGAAAATACTTTTGTTATTAGAATGGAAATATTATTTGCGCTGTCTTAGAATTCTTAACACAAGCGCAATTGTAGGCACTTCAATAACATCTGCATTGGTTCATGGTTCAAAATATCTCAATTTGTTGATTTTCTGTAAGCAAGTAAACCCTAGTGCTTTACAAAGGAAGTCTATGGGAATTTGGCGAAATATTAGAGATATCGCCAAGTTGGTGTCCCTTTTGGCGGCTAATTTTGGTCGCAAAATTTGGCGATATATCTCCAAGGTGGCGTCAAAATTGGCGGTATTTATCGACAGAACAGGATCCCTCCTGTGGTAACCCTTTTTATAGGTATGGCGATGCATTAAATGCTATTCAATATATATATATATATATATATATATATATATATATATATATATATATATATATTTATAACTGTGGGTTTTAATGTGAGTACTGTATTGCTTAATCGAAACTAATGCTCTACAAACTGAGAATAAGTTTAAAAAGGTTTAATATATTACCAAGCATATAGCTTAATATTCAAAATAACATCATACAACTCGCAAGAGCTGCCCTGAGTCTTGCTTTTAAAAACCACCAAACGACTCCATTGCTGAATATCTATAGAACAACAACATCTCGATCTGCAATTTTGAGTTCACCTTTTACGAGTCCCGCTTGAGATATCACGTTCATTTAACATTGAGTCTTATCTTTCATTCCCACACACACACATATATATACAGATAGATTAGTTTTTAAAGATTATCTCAAAATATGAAATAAATGTCTCGCGCAAGTATATTTTTTAATTTAAACTGCTTGGTACCATTATGGTTTGGAAATTTTAAATATGACGTAATTTCCTACATTTACATCTTTTAACGCATTTTAATGAATTTATTATGTTACAATTTTCTTTCTCTTTTAAAATTCACGTGTAAATATAGGTTTTATGACTTAATTATCAATATTTTCCTGCTTTTAATACGCAATCATTAATTTTCATTTGAAAGTTATACTCTGTTTATAATAGTCACGCGTAGATAAATTTTTAATTTGAAGGAAGTATTATTCTTTGCGCTGTTTTTAAATTTGGCAACAATTTGAAATAATACCCTTTTCTAAAAGTTGAAAAAAATATCTCTCGAAATGCTGAAAATTTGAATTTAAAATCGAAATAAAACCTCAAAAAATGAGTCAAAATTAAAAAATAAATTCAGTCTGCACACCGGGAACTTCTAATACATAAAATGATCTAAAAATTATTTAATTACTATGTATAGTTTTTACTCCTATAAAACTTTTTTAATTGAACGATTTTGATCAACTTTAACATTAAATATCTCTTAAAATAATTCTTCGATTTAAAAACTGTCTGCATCAACGTGTTTATCAAACATTTCTCTATAATACCCCTAATTTTCATATTTTTGTATGCAATATTTTTCTTAATATTAACGAAGAAAGATCTTCGTTCACCAAAAATTCAAAACCTTTGGCATCGGTGACAGCGTTAGTTACTTTTTTTTAGAATAGAGAGAAACAAACAAAAATAACGATTTCGAAGCAAATTTTCTTATTCATTTATAATTATTCGCGATTTATTTTTTAGAGTATTAAAAATAAATATTAGCGTACAAAATATATTCTAAACGAACACATCTTAAAATATCTAGTTGTTCAATCAAGTTTAAAAAAATCGATATTATTTGAAAAATGTAAACATTTCTTCTCGAATTTCATTAAAAATATAATATTCATGTTTTACATGTAACAATCAAATTACGTTTTATTAAAATTATGTCTAATGTGTAATAATTTTTATCCTCTATTATTCTATAAGTGTTAAAGCGCCCTCATATTGTCCATCTTGATAATTTTGAATATTATATATATTGAAATTGTTTTTCAATCAGCTTCTGATACTATGGAATCATTAAGTGCTAAAGCTGTTATGCATGAAAGCTCTGAAATTTCATGGTTTTTTAAGCTTGGAAGGATATAGCCATTGATTGAGAAAGTTTATTTATTTATTTATTTTTTTTTTTTGGGGGGGGGGGGGCGGGTATACATATTTATTTATATAATTTTCTTATTCAATTTAAGTTTTTTTTAGTATGTTAAAGTAAAGAGTTGCAATATAATCATATAAATAAATTAAATCTGGTTTTTTTTTTTGTCCAAATTTTTAAGATTTTTTTTTTAATCTTTAAAGTTAAAAATTAAGTGTAATGACATTAATCTTTGAGTCTTCACTTAATATTTTAATCCCTAAACTTGAGGGGGATATGGATTAGAACCTCAATATGGCAATAATTAACTTATTTTTGTTTAATGATTTCTTTTGTTATATATTGAAATAGATTAAACTTAATTTTATGCTAATTTTAAATTTCCGACCTTTCTGAACAAGAAATTTAACAAGCCTGACCAATCCCCCCATTTGAAGAAACCAATAACTTCATTTTAAACTCGCCGTCTGCGAAGTGCTCCCAGGCCGAGTGGTTAAGATGCGCGATTCGAAATGGGCGGTACCAGGTTCAAATCCAAGGGGATACACGGATGAACGAAAGACGTAATTTTTTTTTTTAACCTTTTTTCAGATTACGGAAAATTTCTGCCCTAGAACGGAAAAAAACGGAACTTTTTTCGATTTTCGAATATATACCGGTAGCAGTACTGCCGGGAAATATTCTGCGAATTGGAGAAAGTATTTCTAAGAGTGTTAGGAGATTTTTTTTTTTCGTCAGTCTAATTTACAGTCTTTAAATAAATATATTTAAACAAATTATTGCATTTCACCAATATAAAAACATTTTGTTATGACATTTTACGACATTAAAAAAAAATTCTAATCTTCATAATTCTTTTCTTTAAAACAAGTTAAAATATCCGACAAATTTCTTCCACTTTTAATTCTTAGCACATTTCTCTCATAGGGCAAATTGAAATCTATTGAAGACGAGATTATTAGCATAAAAGAAAATTCTTTTTAATTTCAAAAAGAAACAAAATCAATAGCAGGATTTTTAAAGAATATTTTTAATTTTTTGTTGTAATATAGTTTTGTTGTATAATATTGCAAATATTTGCTTATAAATTCAGACAGGTTCATATTTCTAATATTAATAATAAATTTGATTTATTTAGTCAAAGCCACCTGCTTATGGATTTTCTTTTATAATTATAGTGCAAAATTATCCCTTTTTTTTTAATTACTGTGATTGTCCTCAATTTTTATCTTTTAGTACTATAATGTGTATTTTAAAATTAAAGAATTCCTGTTCAGAAATAAGTAGGAACATACTTTAAAGGCAAATTAATTTTAATTAATTTTTGTTCACATCTGTTTTGTTGTCGTTGTTTGTTTGTTTTGTTTTGTTTTTTAATTTCTATAAAAACTTTTAATTCAACAGAAATAAACATTCTACCATTCTTCACATATTTATATATAAAAGATCTTTTATTACACCAAAATTAAAATGATATCGAAGCATTTTTTTTTTTTTTTTGTCTCTAATAACTTTTTTTATGTAAATAGATTTCTTCTTTGTTCCATTAATTAAAATTTCAGAGTTGGGAAAAGTTCTTTTATTATTTCCGATATTCATGCATATGTCTCTTTATATCTAAACAAAAAATGTATACTTTTTATCTGAAATTAAAAACATTCATCGGGGTCTTGCTTTGAAACCTCAATACATATTATTTATTATCAGAGACATAGATACATTTCATTTTGCGATTAATATCGCATATGCTTAATGAGAAAACTTGCAATATAATTGATTTATACAATGCGTTCCCCCATAACGTTAACAAATAGATAATTACTAAAGCAATAACTTTAGAGGTATACAATACATTGCATAATGATATCCCCACTCTTAAAAATGCGTCTCAAAAACGTAACAAAAGTCTCAAAAGTCTCAAAAACGTAAAATTTTTTATTGGAAAATTCTAGACGTTTTCTTATCTAAAATTGTGTAAGAAAGTAAATTATATTTTTTTTAATTAAGGGGACACAGTACCTTTTAAACTACTTTTTCAATTTTGAATAATACTGTAAAATACTTAAATATAATGTCACTACAGATATTAGGTACTATAAAGCAAATATAATTTCATATAATTTGAAAAAAAAAATCTTGTAGAACAGCCTATTTAACTAAAATTTAAATTAAAAAAAAATAAAAAATAAATTTAAAATCCCTACTACTTTTTTAAATATGAATATTTTTGCTTCAATTTTTTTTCCATAATCTTAAAAGCATACTACGTAAAATTGTGCATGGATTTAACATTCAAGGTTATAGTTTTTTTTTTTTTTTCAGTTACTTTTCCTTGATTTTTTACTATACAAAAGAGAAAAAGATTGATATTAGATGTAATATCCCATACATCTAAAAATCCGTGAACAGTTTTGTGTACACTGTAAAAAAAATCCGACCAGTTTTTCTGTAGGAATCAGAAAAATAGTTGCCCTTATCGTACCGGAACATTTTCCGACCCAGCGCGCAATAAAATCCGTAAAATAAAGGAAATAGTCAATAAAATGTTATTTTACGGATTTTATTCAGATTTTACGGATTTTATTCCGAGCTGGGTCGAAAAATTTTCCGGTACGATAAGGGCAACTATTTTTCCGATTCCTACAGGAAAACTGGTCAGATTTTTTTTTGCAGTGTAGTATAATCTAAGCAATATGGAAAAAAAATTGACGCAAAAATATTCATATTTAAAAAAGTAGTAGGGATTTTAAATTTATTATTTTTATTTTTTTTTATTTAAATTTTAGTTAAATAGGCTGTTCTACAAGACGTTTTTTTATAAATTATATGAAATTATATTTGCTTTATAGTACCTAATATCGGTAGTGACATTATATTTAAGTATATTACCATATTATTCAAAATCGAAAAAGTAGTTTAAAAGGTACTGTGTCCCCTTAAACAAGAAAGAAAAAATCACGCGTCAAGCATAGATTATGAAACACTTTTCAACACATTCGGAATAATGTAACTAAATTTCTCCGCTTAATAAGTTGAAATAGGATGTCTAATTGAACCATTTGGAAACGCATAACACATGTCAAAACACAATTTCAGAAATTTCCATCTACAGTCGGAACATTACACAAATTCTTTGAGCAGCCTGCGTAAGATATATAGATTTTCTATAAACTACATGTATGCAAAAATTTAGTTTAGTTAGGAAATAGATTCCACAGTTAAATATTCCCTTTTGGCAGTTTCGGCTAATAAGGAGAATGGTACGTGAATTTTTTGTGCAGCATTGTATACGAGGTATAGAATTTATAAGCAGCGAGTACCATAAGAAAAATTAGTTAAATTTAAGAGAGCATACCGAAATTGAAAAGTCACTTCCAACAATTATTGAATGAAGACAGTATTGTAACCGATTTCTTTTGTGTGTCCCTGTAAATGAAAGGTAAATGCTATGAATAACTTATACTACAGCAATAATATTTTAGTGAAATTCAGTAATTTATATCAATTTCAATACATTTGAAATAGCGTATTGTCATTAAAATACACTACAAACGACTTTTCCCCATTGACCGTAATGTAACGGAATTCTTTTCAGTGCTCCTGTAAAAGAACTATTAATGCTACACACTTCATATTCAGTACGAAACATACCATGGTAAACATCATTAAAATATAATAAAACACACATACTGCAATATATATTAAAACACACATACACACATAAATAACGCCTGCATCCAACAGTTAAAGGTATATATAAATCAATACAAAAACCCTTAACGGGTTAAAAGTTTGTGACGCAGCACTTTATCTTATGCTCTAAGAATTTTAAATATGGAACTTAAAAATAATGATATCAAATTTTGAGTGACGCTATGCTATTAATTATAATCTCTCTTTATATTCTTTATATTCTTTATTTCATCTTTTTATTTTTTTATAATCGCATGTGCAAAAATTATGTTCAATTTGTAAAAATGTATAAAAGTTTATTCATTGATGCTTTATCCTTTACATCCCTCATAAATTCCAAGTATGAGTTTTAAAAGATATGATATCAAAATTTTGGTGACGCTTTGATGTGGCTTTAAACGATTTTTAAACTTAATTATTTTTGGTTTGGCTAATATATATTGACACATATAAACAATAGATTTAATTTTCCAACATTCTTTAAATATATCACTTTCACTGAATTTATATAATGCATTTAAATGTATTTATTTGAATAAATTAATTTATCCTTTGTTCAATGCTATTAAAAATTTAAAATAAGATTTACGTAAATATTTTTTTTTTTTGCCTCATAGTATCCATTTGAATACATTTCACTTAGTTTGGATACAATGACGCAAAAAAATTATTATTTATTTATTTTTTTCCCCACAATTCTTTCTTATTTTTTTCTGCAATTCTTTGATAAAATTGGTGTTTTTTCATGGCCTGTTCACAAAATTCACATTTTATCCACGATCCTTTGATGAAATTAGTGATTTATTTTGCTATTTGTTGACAAAATTAGTGTTTTTTTCGCAGACTTTTGACAAATTTCACATTTTTCTTGGGATTCTTTGACAAAATTTGCAATTTTTACAGGATTCTATGATGAAATTTGTGTTTTTGCAGTCTTTTGATGAAATTCACATTTTTTTCTGCGATCCTCTGATAAAATTCATGATTTTTCTGCGATTATTTAACGAAATTCACATTTTCCACGATCCTGTGACGAAATATGCAGTTTTTGCGAAATCCATTCATGAAATATGCATTTTCCCATGATCGTTTGACAAAATTTCCGTTTTTTTTCACGCCATCTTGATCAGTTTAGCATGTTTCGTGTGATTTTTTGACAAAATTTTCATTTTTTTCGTGGCCTTTTGATGAATTTCGCATCTTTCTCACGATTCTTTGACAAAATTCGCATTTATTTTTCAGGATCCTATGATAAAAATTTGCGGCTTTTTGACGAAATTCATGTTTTCTGCGATCTTTTGACGAAATATGCGTTTTTCTGCAATCCTTTCCCGAATTATATGTTTTCCCATGATCCTTTGACGAAATCCACTTTTTTCCAGACCCTTTGACGAAATTCGCATCTTTTTGGACCCTTTAATGAAATTAGTGTTTTTTTCTCGATCCTTTGAAGAAATTCGCATACTTTTGATGAAAATTGCGTTTTTCCACGATACTTAGACGAAAATTGAGTTTTCTGAGATACTTTGACGAAAATAACGTATCGTCTGACAAAATTCGTGTTTTTTCTGCAATCCTTCAGGCAGAGCAGGCGATAGTTGTGGGGGAGGTGGCTATGTTTTCATGCTGTTCAGTTCTATATGTGGGTTAAATGTGCGGTTGGTAACAGGAAAGAAAAGGTCGAATGAGAAAGGGGGAGAAATTAACTCAATTTGGTGCTGTTTGTACTCACGTTTTTGCTGCATTTTGCCAGATATCGCTACCTCCCACCCCTCCTAAAAATATCAAAAAAATTTAATGCAGATTTGTACTGATCCCAGGGATGATAAAATTCAATGGGCCAAAAAAGCGGAATTCCATGTTTTTGCAGAAAAGTAATATGTCTGCGATTTTTTTCATGTGAACATTGCATAAAGTTTTGGATCCCCCCCCCCCCCCTTGACATACTGTCAAAACTCACGAGAGTTTTTTTCTTTGTGATGTTCCTCTCACGACCGAGAATGTTGCTGTTTTTTTTATAATCAACTGATTAATTATAATAAAACACACATACTGCAATATATATTGAAACACACATACACACATAAATAACGCCTGCATTCAACAGTTAAAGGTATATATAAATATTATACAGACATACACACAATAAATACAATAAACCCAACTGCGTGTATGTCTGTATAATATTTATATATACCTTTAACTGCTGAATGCAGGCATTATTTATGCGTGTATGTGTGTTTTAATATATATTGTAGTATGTGTGTTTTATTATATTTATCATAGATCGATGTAATAGTAAAATCTATTCATCGTTGTCCGGTCATCTAAGGCTGGTGACTTCCCCAACATGGTTTATTAGTGAGAAATTGCAGAATCAGGCATCGGCCGGAGTAGCTCAGTGGTTAGAGCAGCAGTCTTGTATACTGTGGTCCCGTATTTGATTCCTGACTCTGGCTAATTTTTCACTCCAGTTGGGTTTATTGTATTTATTGTGTGTACGTTTGTATAATATTTATATATACCTTCAACTGATTAATTGTTTTTGTTTGTTTGTTTTTTTTTTGCTACTTTTTTATGTTAGTGTGGTGATTTTTCAAATGCTATCGCCTAACAGGCGATAAACGCGCCAGTCTGTAAGTAGCACGGTAACCCTCCAGTATACAGGCGGAATTGAAAAAAAGAGTTTTTATAGTTTGAATATGCGAAACGTTAAAGAATAGTGAATAGTTTAATGAAAGGAGAATAAAAACTTAATATTTAATTTAAGATGCGAGTCAGATTAATATGTTAATTGGAAAAGTTACTGGGTAATCACTTTATTAGTTTATACAAAGTCTAATTATCATGACAGCTACAATGCAGCTGCTAATGTAATTTTGTGAACCGATCTTTTCTAAATAGTAACATGTTCTGAATTGTTCTCATTTACAATAATACTTGATTACCATAAATATCATATAAGGGAGCTGGCTACTTTTGTATCTTTAAAAAGTAAATTATTTAAAGCTTTCTTTTAAGCATATTACCTTTAAAATTAAATAAAAACAAGTATCTTACTTTTGCAAAAAAGCTATTTTATCTTATGTATCTATAAACTTTAATTACTAAATAAGGAAAAGTATCATAATGAAAATTTTTACTTTTAGGAGCTCAAAACAACAAGTCAGGATAAAATGGTTCATTTTGAGCTAATCGTGATAATTTAAGTATATAAAGTAGAATGTACTATCAGTCAAAAACATTTCCAAGCCTGAAATCAGTCCTGAGACTGAAGGTCTTGCACACATGGCTGTAATCAATTAGCCTAAAAGAAATGCTTCAGGCTTTTTTTTTTTCGTTTTTTATTTTCTCCTGTTTTTCTTTTGTTACAGTGATAAATTTTAAATAAGATTTTTATTTCCCCTTTAGGTTTAATTTTATAAAAATAAAATACTTGGATGCTTTAATTTTTTAAGCTGAAAAGAGATATAAATATATAAAAAAAAAATAAGCAAAAGATACTTATATTTCGGAAAAGACGTCATTTTAAGTCAATTTTCGTTTATAATGTTATTAGAAACGATTCGCAAATGAATCATTTTATAAACGGAATTGGATTGGAAATCTGAATCATGTGAACATTGCATAAAGTTTTGGATTCCCCCCCCCCCCCCTTGACATACTGTCAAAACTCACGAGGGTTTTTTTCTTTGTGATGTTCCTCTCACGACCGAGAATGTTGCTGGTTTTTTATAATCAACTGATTAATTATAATAAAACACACATACTGCAATATATATTGAAACACACATACACACATAAATAACGCCTGCATTCAACAGTTAAAGGTATATATAAATATTATACAGACATACACACAATAAATACAATAAACCCAACTGTGTGTATGTCTGTATAATATTTATATATACCTTTAACTGCTGAATGCAGGCATTATTTATGCGTGTATGTGTGTTTTAATATATATTGTAGTATGTATGTTTTATTATATTTATCATAGATCGATGTAATAGTAAAATCTATTCATCGTTGTCCGGTCATCTAAGGCTGGTGACTTCCCCAACATGGTTTATTAGTGAGAAATTGCAGAATCTGGCATCGGCCGGAGTAGCTCAGTGGTTAGAGCAGCAGTCTTGTATACTGTGGTCCCGGGTTCGATTCCTGGCTCTGGCTAATTTTTCACTCCAGTTGGGTTTATTGTATTTATTGTGTGTATGTTTGTATAATATTTATATATACCTTCAACTGATTAATTGTTTTTGTTTGTTTTTTTTCTACTTTTTTATGTTAGTGTGGTGATTTTTCAAATGCTATCGCCTAACAGGCGATAAACGCGCCAGTCTGTAAGTAGCACGGTAACCCTCCAGTGTACAGGTGGAATTGAAAAAAAGAGTTTTTATAGTTTGAATATGCGGAACGTTAAAGAATAGTGATTAGCTTAATGAAAGCAGAATAAAAACTCAATATTTAATTTAAGATGCGAGTCAGATTAATATGTTAATTGGAAAAGTTACTGGGTAATCACTTTATTAGTTTATACAAAGTCTAATTATCATGACAGCTACAATGCAGCTGCTAATGTAATTTTGTGAACCGATCTTTTCTAAATAGTAACATGTTCTGAATTGTTCTCATTTACAATAATACTTGATTACCATAAATATCATATAAGGGAGCTGGCTACTTTTATATCTTTAAAAAGTAAATTATTTAAAGCTTTCTTTTAAGCATATTACCTTTAAAATTAAATAAAAACAAGTATCTTACTTTTGCAAAAAAGCTATTTTATCTTATGTATCTATAAACTTTAATTACTAAATAAGGAAAAGTATCATAATGAAAATTTTTACTTTTAGGAGCTCAAAACAACAAGTCAGGATAAAATGGTTCATTTTGAGCTAATCGTGATAATTTAAGTATATAAAGTAGAATGTACTATCAGTCAAAAACATTTCCAAGCCTGAAATCAGTCCTGAGACTGAAGGTCTTGCACACATGGCTGTAATCAATTAGCCTAAAAGAAATGCTTCAGGCTTTTTTTTTTTTTTCGTTTTTTATTTTCTCCTGTTTTTTCTTTTGTTACAGTGATAAACGGCAATAAGATTTTTATTTCCCCTTTAGGTTTAATTTTATAAAAATAAAATACTTGGATGCTTTAATTTTTTAAGCTGAAAAGAGATATAAATATATAAAAAAAATAAGCAAAAGATACTTATATTTCGGAAAAGACGTCATTTTAAGTCAATTTTCGTTTATAATGTTATTAGAAACGATTCGCAAATGAATCATTTTATAAACGGGATTGGATTGGAAATCTGAATTTTGATTTCGTCATACTTTTTATTTAAATTTCGCATTCTTTAAAAATGAAAGATTTTGTTTAATTTCTTTAAAAGAAAACTCAAAACCTAAAATTAAATTGGTAATTATCTGTATTACACTCACATTTGACAAGTAATACCTATGCCACACATGAACGTTATTTTGTAAGAAAAGGGTTGAGTTGAGTTTTGACGGCCGATTATCAACTCGAGGGATATAGGCCCTAGGGGGAGTGCCCTCCGTGGGGGTCTTTCTAAGGGAACCTAACCCGTATTTACGCATGGGAATCCACGGTTTCGAAGAAAACCACGAAAACTCCGAAACGGTTAGGCCGACGAGCGCGATTGGGTTCCAACCTAGCATCTCCCGTCTACCAGCTTCGAGAGCAGAACCTCTCAGCCACTGGTGGGGCTATTTTGTAAGAAAAACAGTTATAAGTATTGTTGAAAATAACAAAAATTCAGAACATTATATTAATTACAAAGGATCGGTTGCAAAGAATTACATTAAATGCTGTCTGGATAATTAGAAGTTGTACTCACTTTCTCCTCTTGGAATACCATTTCAAGATCTTATATATTTTTTATTTCTTCAGTCGAAATTTGCGGCGTGTGATACATGGCGAAGTCCTATGGCGACGTGATGAATTTTCATTTCGATACGAGAATTTTCGATAAATATCGAATTTCGATACGAGGATTTTCGGAAAAATGTGAAATATTTTCTCCTTAAAAATTGTTTCCTTACTACGAATAACAATGAAATAAAATACATATAATTACAAATTACTGCTCCATTTAAAAAAATCAATCTAAGTATTTTAAAGCACATAATAAACTATTTTTGTAGTTTTAAAAAAGAATTATTGCCAATATTCAGATTTTTAACTGTAACCTTAACCGCACAAAACCGCTGTACAACGTTTTGTCTGCTAGCTCGTAGAATATCATGTAATCCGCGATTCTAAGAAGTCCGATTTTTCATGCGGATTATATAAAAATTAAGAGTTTTCCTAGATACTAGGTTAGTCTTATCCACATTATCAAAAACAGATTCATTTTATATATTAATTTTTTTTTTATCTTGGCCGTTTCGGAGAAAAAAAAAAAAAAAAAAAAGACAAACTTACAACACCGAAATTGCTTTAAAAATGGGTTTACAGATCTCAAAATATACTGCACGTAGAATTGTAAAAATTTCAAAATATGATTAGACTGCAGATATAAGGCTGTTTAAAAAAAATCAGAACAATAGGAACTATATTTGCAGAGTTATTAACAGGTGGCTTTTCGCGTTTTCTTTGATGTCGAGTTAGCTGTATACGAGGGTCACTCTGAAATTTTTGAGTACAACTAGGTTTTTAAAGTTATACTTACAAAATTTTAGGTGTGTTCAAAGTAGTCTGCTTCAGCATCAATGCACTTTTGTAGACGAATTTTCCACAGATTAAATGCCTCAAGCCATTCATTTCTTGGAAGAGATGAAAAAATGCATTTATAGCCACATCAATCTCTTCTGCTGAATGAAAACGACGTCTATGTAAGTTCTTTTTTAGATTAAAGAATAACCAAAAGTCACACATAGCTAGATCAGGTGAATACGGCGGATGTTCTATCACTTTAATTCCTTTTTGTTTAAGAAAATCAACTGTTAATCCGGCGGTATGTGAAGATGCATTGCCATGGTGAAGCATTAGTCCCCTAACATTCACGCCTTGTAGAATTTCTGGAAGGCATTTAGTGGTATACCAGTTTGCTGTTACTGGCTTCTGTCCTTTCAACTTGATGGCGTAGACCAATCCCGTACTTCTGAAGAAAACGGCATACATCAATTTTTTTCAGTGCGCGTTGTCTTTTCACCATTGTCGGCGTGGGATCATCTTCAAAGACCCATACTTTGCTTTCTTAATGTGTCGGAACGTCAAAAAAACGGTATTTACGTTTCACCACCCGTTACAATTTTAGAAATGATGCGGTGGCCACCATCATTTAGCATTTTAAGAGTTTCTTTACTGATTCTGACACACTCCTCTTTTTGGTGCTCAGTTAGATTATGGGGAACCCAACGGCAAATTACTTTTTTCATATGCAATTCTTCATGAATAATTTTGTGTATGGCTGCGGATCCAATGTTAAATTCCTTCTATATCATTTGATAGGTACAGAGATTATCATCCATTAACATTTTTCGTATGGCAGACACATTATCCGGGATTACTGCCGACGGCGGCCTTCCAGTATGTTCTTCATCCTGAAGAAAATTGCGACCTCTGCTAAATTCTTTAAACCATCTGAATACAGTAGCACGAGCTGGAGATTCATCACCAAATGCTAATTTCAACCGTTGAAAGCATTCTTCTTGATTTAATCCTGATTTAAAATCGTAGAAAATCATAGCGCGAAAATGTTCTCGCGTCAACTCCATTTTCTCTTCTGTTTAAAATTTATTCTATGCTAAACAAGTTGAAGTAAGTCAGTAAAAAATCGTCTGCTGTGTTAAATTACTTTGTATTTGAACATTAAACAGTTATTTTTATTTTGTAAATTCTCGTCTGCGCGTATCTCAATAACTTCAGAGTAACCCTCGTATATGAGTTCCGCCATCTACGAATTCTACGATACGATTTTAGGCTTAAGGCTGCGTCACTCGGAATACTATCGTCTTCCATGATGTTATACAGACATACATTGTATTTATTGTAACAATATTGTATTTATTGTATTTATGTCTGTATAATATTTATATATACCTTTAATAATTAAAATATATCCATTGCATGAAAGTCCGAGTGTATTTACGCGAGTTAGAGCGTGGACAGATAGACGGACAAACCGACAAACAAACCAAATTCATAAACATTTTTCAACAATGTTGAATATAGTTAAAAAGAGCATGTTTTTCCTGTCTAGGTGTTGCAAAAAGATTAATAAAACACAAGTTTAACGCCTAAGTAATCGAACTACACGCACATAATTACTGAAATAATCGGAATAAAAAAGGTTACTGTAAATAGTTAAAACTTTTGCAATTTCTTCAGCTGTTAATTTACTGCGGCTAATTCGATACCATTGCTTTTAATAAATTTCAAAGATTTTCTTGAATACATAATTTATATTTTTTTATATAAAATTTCTTTTTGGTGTTAGGAGGGAGAGGGGGATCAAAAACATATATTCAATGTAAAAAATCTATTAGAGTTTTCATCTACATCATGTACAGCGGGCAGTATGTTCCTTAACCCGGTAACCCCGGGTTATCAAATGTGTTACATTTGCTTTAAATTTATTTTGTGTCTGCGAAAATACGATAATAAATAATTTTAAAACATTTTCTTTCTTCACACATATGTATAATAATAAGAAAATATTTTATCATAGCCAAAACTAGACACATATATCTAAACATTTACTTCTTTACAATGTCTTTAAAAAATCCTTTTGGATAACCTGTTGTAACATATATTCGAATACTAGAGGGAAAAAAATTATCCCGTGTGCTCTATATTTGTATGTAAATCTCTCGATATTTATCTATAAAAAGAATTTTACCTAAAAACAAAAACATCGATTCAAACACTATTTGAAAACAACAAAACAAAGTTTTCTCATGTTTATACATTTCACTTTTGGATATGCATTGTAAATATTTACCAAGAATTTATTACTTCAAACTGATATGTATATTCATATTATTCAAATAAATTGTTATATTGTTTATTTTGTGAGAGCAAAATTGTTTGTTCTTTTTTATTGTTACAAAATTTATTAGCATATTTGAAAAGAATGTATTATTATTTTTAAGACTTTCGAACATAGTTTAAAAAATTGCGTGATTTCCGTTCATATGACTGACCATCTGTTAGTCTGTCTGTCCAAGCTATAGTTTTCGTAAATATGTGAGGATTACTATGAAATTGATATACCCGGTGTTTCAAAAGTGCGGTTCGAAAGTAAAACGCGATAAAAAAAGATCTATGGGTCGGATTGACTTGCGGTTTGCAGATAAATATTCAGCGTGGTACGGTATTTTGTACGACACCAACAAAAAATTAGTACAAACACTCGACTATATAGGGCGCTACAGCAGATAATTCCATGGAAGAATTCCATATTGCTCACGCAATGCAAGATTTATATACAAAAAATTGTATATGCAGTACTCTCTAATTTTTTTTTTATCTAAATCTTGCGTTGTGTGGGTAACAGGAATTACTCCACGGAATCAACTGCAGTAGTACCCTCTATTGTCGATATTTTGAACTAATTTTGGTTGGTGTCATACTAACACCCATACCACGCTGTTTATTTATCTGCAGCCCGCATATGCCTCTCAAAAGAATTCTCATATTTCATGGGCGATAACTGTTTAAAGTATATTTTAATGACGTTAAACTATTTCAAACATAACAAATCTACTATATGCAATTTTGATTTATAGTATAACGTATTATCTATAGAGCTGATGTGTGTGACATTTATTGCTCATTTACCGGGACGCACAAGATAATTTTATTGCATTAGTGTCCGTAGCCAGTAATTGTTTGAAATACTCTTTTACAATGATACAACCTATTTTAGCTATTGAAATGGATATAGATTATTGAGAAGTGCGATACAATCTTCCCAATAGAAAATAGTATATGAAACACACTGGAGAAAATAATTAAAAGAGCACTAAAAAAACATGAAATTTGCACAAGATTTTTTCTTTGTCATGCCTGACATAGAAAAATTGTATAAGGGGTTTGATCGCCTCTGGTCGAAATGCAATCTTTACAACTTTTCAAATCTACTCAACTGTTGTCCTGTAACGTGCCTAGCTACTGTCTTTATGAAGACAGTCTAGGATTAAATGGATTGTTGAGTCTTTTGTTTGATTGTTGAGTTTTGGCCCGGATTCTAACATTTGTGCATGAAAGAGCCACCTATTATCTCATTTCTTTTACCTTTGCAAAGGATGATTGAATCTTCCTGAACCTGATCCGGTTATTTTACGCAGAGATATGTTAATGAGGCTCCTGTGGTCATCTGACTAGCATAATGTATTGGTGGAAACGAGTATTATTGGATTTGGGTTCGGATCCTGCCATTTAGCGAGAATTAGAATAAAGCTTCATCGCTTCGGGACTTCAAGTTTATATTCCACTTCGTGCTGACTGCTTGATGTGTTCTTTTGAGTTGAGACTTCAACTGAAAGTTTCGACGTCTGGGTAAGGTGTTACCATTTACTGGTTTCAAATAAAGATAAGTTGGAATCCATGTAGTTCCCTTTTAGTACCCCAGTATCGTGCAAGTGATATTTTTATATAGCGTTTTCAGAGATTCTAGTGATCTGAGGCGAACTTGTTCTTCGTTTCCTGCGAACTGTTAGAGTAGCCATTTTAACGTAAGATTGTTTTTGAATTTAACTCAGTTTTTTTTTTTGTGTGCCGGGCTTAGAATTTTTGTCACTGTTAATTCACCAGCCCTGATCCCTTCCAATCACCTCTATTTATAACTGTTGATTCACCAGTCCTGCTCCACTGCAATCATCCTTATTTACTGATGATGATAAATCGCTGTTAATGTTAAATTCCTTAGTCTTAATTACTTATTTAATGGACGGGCTCCAAAGGGTACGCCACAGCCCTTCTTCCATTTTTCCAATGAAAATCTCCCATTTCTTGCAAACCGTTGAATGCCTTCTTAAAGAGATATTACATCTTCAACAAGCGAAATTTTTATCAAATTTGTATATTTCTATATGTGAATATCATTGATTTGCGTGATAACATTGACCTTTATCTCCTAGCCTGTTATCTTTAATTAGACTTTACAACACCTTAGGGACCAGCGTCTCATACATGAATTTTATTTGGTTGGCACCAATTTTTTTAAAGAGTTATTTTTACTAATTTAATAACGAAAATGCCTTAATTAAATAAGGAAAATGTAATTTTCCTTTGTTACTGTTACCAAAAGAACGTAATGAGATACATGAAGATGCATATTTGTACCCATGAAGTGGTTAATGGAAATAACATGAAGAACCTTCTCAGAGTTGTTCCTTAAATTTTTTTCGAAAGGGCATATAATGTTCTTTTACGGAGTCACGCAGACAATTCATATACATTACCACCTATGAGCGACAAATGCTGAAAGCGTGTTTTCAAGCTGAACTGAAGCATAGTAAGTGTGTGAATAATTTTATACGTCATACACAGTGCTACACTAAAAAATTCGATTACGTTACCATCAAAGGGCTGAAATTGCTGAAAGTATAATTCCAAATATGTTACGCATTTTACAGCAGAATTAAATTTTGCTATAGTATGTGGTACGATTATAACATGAATAAATTTATGTACACGGTTGTACAAAAGGATATGGATAAATTGGTATGATAACTGAGGAACCGTTTTCATTTCTATTATGCATTTTCTAGCGTAATTAAATATTAGTGTAATATTTGACATGTACAAAAATGTATAGATCATTTTTTAGTTGTTTTTACTTTCTTCTATCTTTACAAGAAGAAAGTATTGGATTCATGAAAATTTTCGAATTCCGGTTTTCGATGAATTTATACGTTTTAAGGGCCAGAGGTCCCGAAAAGCATGTTTTTACAAAATGTCTGTTTGTGAGTCTGTCTGTCTGTGTCTCTGTGTGTGACACAAATATTGTGGGTGCTTTATCTCAAGAACTATTGCACGGAATTTAATGAAAATTTCTATTCAGTTAGACCATGATATAATTTGGTGCTGATTAGTTTTTGGTGGGAATCGCCCAACAGCGCTGCTATACTGCATTTTTTACGATTTACGCAATGGCTCTATCTCAAGAACTAATGCACGGAGTTTTATGAAACTTCAGATTCAGTTAGCCCTTGATATGAATTGGTGTTTTCTACTATTTGATGTAAATCACCCAACAGGTGGTGCTGCTATGCTGCATTTTCCTTGATTCCCGAAATAGTTTTATCTCAAGAAGTAATGCACGGATTTTAAACAAACTTCAGATTCAGTTGCAAAGTTGACTTGGGTTGTTGCTTATGCCGTTTTGGTATATATCGCCCATCAGGTGACGCTACTATGGAGAATTTTTTACAATTTCCGCCATAGCTCTACTCAAACAATAATGCACGGATTTTTACGAAACTTCAGATTCAGTTAGAAGTTGACATAAGTTGTTGCTGATTTGATTTCGGTGTAAATCATCTAACCGGTTTGGCTGCTATGCTGCATTTTTCAGGAAGTATTAACATGTATGAGATAGAAGAAAGTTTTGGGATTGCCACTAGTTTTTATAAGTTTGCCACTTAATCGGAATTTTATTTTTACTATGTGGTATGTATTAAAATATATAGATGATATACATTATTACACAAAAAAATGAATACATTATCGTCTGTACGCGGATATTTTTGAATATGATTTTAAAATTTGTTATGATTTTTATAAATGGTTTGTATAGCTAACTCTTTTCATCGCTTTAAAAAAATAAGTTTTGTATCAGCATTATGGGAATGTTTGAATGGGTTTTCTCAAAGTTTCTGGCATGATTTTTCTTTCTGGTTTTATTTTTTAATGCACTTCGATAATTTGTAAAATTTTGCATCGGTACATTGTTTCGTTAACAGGAAACCCATCTGCTAGTTCTTTCATTTTCTTTTTAAAATTTAGTAACATCTGTTTTAAATATCTATTATTTTTTTTTTACTAATTATATATTTAATAACATTTTGAATTGATACATTGCTTTCCTGAAAGTAAATCCATTTGCTAAGTCTTTTTTTTAGTCACTCAGCTTGTGACGTAATGATTTTGGTAGGAGTTCATGATGAGGCTTATCTGGTTTAAATATAGAGCTTTTATTCAACAACGGGCAAAGGGTTTGACAGACAAGATCCTATAAATTTCGTCCTCACTCCGTGATAGCAATAAAATAATCTTAATTAAATATAAACTCAAAAGTCAACTCACGTAAACTTCGTTTCTCTGGTGCTTGCTTGAGGTGCGATGGCGGGGTTCACTTCAAATCCACATCTAAATTTCATCTCACTCTAAATCTGTTCTAGTTCCCAGGATAAGTTCCAGCCCCACAGGCCGTTTCTCCAACACCAAAATTACTCACGGCAACTAACTGCGAACTCATTGAACTTCAACTACTGACTAACTAACCCCTTAATATATTTTGCCTCCCCTATTTATACTCTGGCAGACTGAATAAATAAATTTGCATACGGTTACCGCTAACTCGCGGAACAGTGAGCTGCTAATTTAAAATGCACTGCTGACAATTAGAGTGCCTCTAGTCTAGAGTTACGTCTTACACCATGCTCACCTTCAAACCACTTGAAAGACTCTGAACCAAAGTTACTGGTTCCTTAACAGCTTAACATATAATTTTTCTTTTGTGTTTTTTTCATTCAAGTACTATTATTATTATTATTATTATTTTAATAATGTATATTACAAAATTAGTCTTTTTTATCTATTCTAAACAAGTAAAATAAATTCTTAAAAACTAAAAATAAACTGAATATTAAATAAGTGAATTATCACATTGCTAAACTAAATGAAAAACCAACAGCTTGAAACAATACTTATTAAAAATAAACTTACAGAAATTCTTTATTTACATTACTGCTTTAGCCCCAATAACATAATACTAAGTTAATACAAAACTTTTTATTCTTCATGTATAAAATTCCTTATTTCTCAAAAAACAAATATATACATTTTTGCATTAATTATTTGACACTGTTATACTAACAAGGTTTGCGTACGGTAACAACAACAACAAAAAAATATCGACAACCAAACCAAAATTGTATATGTGTTTTTCGAAATGTAACGTTATTTTAAGAGGGATTTTAAAAAATATTGTGTCAATCACAAGATTTCGTGCTCTGATCCCTGACTAATTTGTGGTACTTAACCCATTGACTGCAACTGTTACACGTCTCTATTCAAATGAAATTCACAACCGACAGTTTAACTATGGACCAAGAGTCTTATTATAATTATATTGTTAAGTAAATTTTATATGCTAGAATGTAAACCATGTGATATTCTTATTTCCCCTAAATCCACTTCACCTGATTTCACAAATGGAAAGCCATTTATTGGTCCATATTGTGAACTTGTAGGTTGTTTGTTGTATTTAGCATATGTTTCCGACCCGATATTTTGTATGCAGTTAACTGTTTGAGTCAAATGTAGGAAAATCCTACTGATGTTGCATGGATTGTACTAAAGAAAATTTTAAGATATTTAAAAGGAACTTTGTCCTTAAAATTTGTGTATAAAAAACAAAATTCTGATCCTAAATTATCCATGTATGTTGATGACCGTAAATCAGTATCAGGTTATGTTTCGATGTTTTGTAACATGCCTGTTCTGTGGTGTTGTAATAAACAAAAATCAATTGCAACATCGTCAACTGAAGCTGAAGTCATTGCTTTAAATAAAAGTTTGCAAGACTTGTTGTTTAAAAACATTGTTTGTGAAATTGTAAATATTAAGAACTTAGTTATTGAACTTAGGATAATCAATCATGTATAAAATGTATCAGTAATGAGAGCAATTATGGTAGAATGAAACATAATGATATAAAACTAAAATTTGCTCGTAATGTTGCAAGAGAAAATAATATCAAAATTGAATATATTCCTACGAATATTCAAATTGCTGATTTGTTTACGAAGGCTTTGCCTAAAGTTAAATTTTATGATCTGTTTTGTCTTCGCTGTTTGTACAACTGATGTTTAAAAATTGTGTCATACTATTTTTAATGTTTGCTTACTAAAATTTTATTTTATTTTTATTTTTTTGATGTAATGCTAGATTATGTGTGGGTGTTAGAATATTGTAATCATAGCATTACATTATTGAATTATTAATCCAGTTTTCATTTTAATGCAATGTCTTTTTGTTTCTTTATTTATTATCAACAAAATCAAAGTAACCTGGTAAAGTGTATAGCCTAAGCAATATTTTTTATATATGCATAATGTTATAAAACAAAATGTGTTTGGCTTTTATCCGTAAATTTAGAAAAATAAACTCTAGCTATTCTAACTAGCTAAATAACTTTATTAGTACTCAGATGTTTTTTCTAATCGTGCTGAAGAATGCGGTAACTTTTTTACACTTCCTATTTGTATAGCAACTTAACATCCGCACTAGAAGTAAGTTTCTTGTCAACGCACAGGGAGCCTTATGAAGATTATTTGCATAGCAACTTAACATCCGCACTAGAAGTAAGTTTCTTGTCAACGCATAGGGAGCCTTATGAAGTTTATTTACATAGCAACTTAACATCCGCACTAGAAGTAAGTTTCTTGTCAACGCAGAGGGAGCCTTGTGAAGTTTATCTAATAGTAATTACTTATGAAATTATTAAATTAGGGTAAAAGATTATTTCGTATAAAATTTAAGACAAAATTAACAATAGCTCAGTGTGATCTTATTGGAGAACTACCTTGTTGCGAGGCAACTTTACATCCAGTTGAGAGGTAATTGTGTTGCAAGGGCATTAGGGAGCCTTAAAAAATTTATGTTGAAACGTTTCTGGTAGACAAAATGTAAAAAATAACTATAAAAAGTTAAGAAAGAATAATCTAAAAACTAAGCACTTAAAGTACTCAAAGTTTAACAATGTATGAAAAAAAAAGGGAAAAAAAACAGAAAATTTTGAAAAATTAGTAAAAAAGAAATTCCTATAGTTTCAAAAGGACAGGCGAAAAAGCTGCCGGGGGACACCTCACCTTAATAAAGACTCTTTTTAGAGACCATACATTAAGTTTAATCTGGTAAAAATGCTATTTATATAGCAGAAAAATAAATTAAGTTTTAAAAAAAAAACAAGACAGAACAAACAGAAAGATTAAGTTTAGTTGAAGGATGGAGAAATCTCAGTCTAGACCAAGGTTGGCGAACCTATGGCACGCGTGCCGTAACTGGCACGCGGGAAGATATTTTTGGCACGCCGTTTATTGAAGTTTTAAATCAAAATTCAGTAAAAATCCTAAAATTCTGCACCTCTTTATTCTTTTTTTATTAATAGACGTGCTTCATTGAAAATAGCTTTTATTTTCTACAATAGGTACTTGTGTATTTGTTATATCACTGATTTTCCTGCATAGAAATATTTGACCCTTCCCAACTTCCCATTTCCTGGATTTCGTTATAATTGCACCTATGATTCGCATAGAAAGAGAGAAATCTAGCCAATCAAATTATTCTTTGCAGTAATATTTCTGCATAATTTAACGCGTTTTGGCCTTCACATGAAGCTTTATTTAACTTTTGCTAGAATTTGATAATTGATCTTTAATTTGTTAAAATGGCAAAAGTATTAATAAAACTAAAAAAGTACGCCTTTTTTCATTAGTTATGAAAAAAATAATAATTTGATTGCTAAAACATTTGTAAAATGAAATAAAAACTATAATTATATTTTTCTATAATTATTTCTACAATGCATATGTTGGTATTACCCGCATGTATGTTATATATATTTATAATAATCTAATAATGATATATAATTTTGACACTATTATTTATTATTATTAAAATTAAACTAACTTATAATTCACTATTAAATTAATTCGCAATTTTTTTTGCGGGAATGAGACGTCGGGAGAGGTGTGTGTGTGTGTGTGTGTGGGGGGGGGGGGGTGCGTTGTTGGCACGCCATGTTCAGTTGAATTTTTTTTTTTTTTTTTGAAAAATATTGGCACTCGGATCTAAAAAGGTTCGCCGACCATGGTCCAGACTCTAGGCAAAATTTAAAAACAAATTATTTACATTTAAAAAATCTATGAAATTTTTGCGGATAAGATATCATTTTCTGTGTATATAAATGATAACGAGAGATGGTCCTCTTAGATCATGAAAAAGTAAAACTGTCCGTATATTAGTGTGGAATACTAATAATAGGAATAAGCCGTAAAAGCACATTTTTTTTTTTTTTTTTTTTTTTTTTTTTTGTAAAAAATAATGTATATTATAATACATATTTTTAAATGCAATATATTAAGGTTTTTTGCAATTAAAAACATATTTTTGAATTAAAAAAAAATGCTTATATTATGTTTCGGGTCTATTCAGTGTATATCAGTATAAAAAAGTCCTTCCGGCCAGTGCCGGGAGGAAGAGGTAGCTTTCATATTCCTTATTTTTAAAAAGCCAACTTATATTATTCAAACACACGAAGCTCAATTTAGTGGAAACCGAATATAGGAGATTCAATACTAATTTTTATCAATACTAAATCATTATGAATGAGAATTTCGGAAAATTAGTCAGCTTTATCCAAGCTGCTTTTATTTAAAGTAACTTATATTTGGCTGCCAAATTCGGCGATTTCTTAAAGTGCCTGCCATTTTAAGACAGCATGGTGGATGAGGCTAACCAGTGAACTTGGTCGAGACCTTAGTAATTCCTGTGCACATGCTCACTCACATCGGAATCGATTATAGATTGATATATACGAGTGCTGTCGCAGGCAAAAAATATGATTTTTCAAAATGTTACCCACATTAGATATTAAAATTGCTATATCTGAGCCATTTTTTAAGATAAAGACAAACAAAAAATGCTCCTGAATCCTTATATCAAGGTCAAATACTTAAGAAAGAAACCTTTTCCAATTTCTAATGTTTTTGCACCTCACTTTAAGTATAATTTTTTTAATTTAATGGCCGCCATTTTGAAACAAGATGGCTGATGCAGCTGGCCAGCGAACTTGGTCGAGATATTGATGTATACTATCTACATGCCTTCTTACATCGAAATAGGCGAATACATGTGTTATCGCGTGACAATTACAAGATCGTTTCAAAATGTTAGCCATGCTAGAAATTTAAAGTGCTATAATTTAACCATTTTTTAAGATGTAAACAAAAGAACAAATTTTCAGAAATAAAAACTGCTCGGGAATCTTTGTATCAAGGCCAAACACATAAAAAAAAATCTTTTTCATTTTCCAATTTTTAATAAATCATTTTAAATTTTAAATTTATTTTTTTTTAAATGGCAACCCTTTTGAAACAAGATGGCGAATGAAGCTGGCCAACGAACTCGGTCGAGACATTGGTATGTACTATGTACAGACCAAGTTGCATCCAAATCGGTTCATAAATACGCCTGTTATCGTGTGACAAAAATCAGTTCATTTTAAAATGTCAGCCACAATAGAAATTCAAAATGCTATAACTCAACCATTTTTTTAGATATAGACGAAACAAAAACTGTTCCGGAATCTTTGTATTAAGGTCAAATACATACGAAAAAAATCTTTTTCATTTTCTAATTTTTTGGTAACTCATTTTAAATTTTAATTTTTTTTTAATTTTTTAAATGGCCGCCATTTTGAAACAAGATGGCGGATGAAGCTGGACAACGAACTCGGTCGAGACATTCGTATGTACTATGTATAACGAAGTTTCATCCAAATCGGTTCATAAATACGCCTTTTATCGCGTGACAAATTTCAGGACGTTTCAAAATGTCAGCCACGCTAGAAATTCAAAATGCTATAACTCAGCCATTTTTTAAGATATAGACGAAACAAAAACTGCTCCGGAATCTGTGTATAAAGGTCAAATACAAAAGAAAAAAATTTTTTTCCATTTTCAATTTTTTGGTACCACATTTCAAATTTTAAATTTTTTTAAAAATTTTAAATGGCCACCATTTTGAAACAAAATGGCGGATGAAGCTGGCCAACGAACTCGGTCGAGACAATGTTATGTACTATGTACACATCGAATTACATCCAAATCGGTTCATAAATACGAGAGTTACAGTGTGACAAAGGTCAGATATATATATATATATATATATATGTCAATTTTGAACGGAGGGTGGTTTCGGGGTCTGGGGGTCATGATCGATGAAAATATACCAAAATTTTTTGAAATCGCTTTCCTCCGAATGGCTGCAATAGGTAGCTTTTTGTAATGAAAGCTACCTAAAAGTTCAGTTGGATGATTTTTTGGGGGGAAGATGAATATTGAAGTGTGATTTAACATTGCTTCCTTAAACTTCAATTCCCTTCAAATTTAATGAAGATTTAAGAAAAAACTGCGTACATTCGTTTTGGGGTTTTTTGATCCGAGAAATTCAAATAATCATAAGTAGATGTTACCTTTCTTATAAATGAAAGTTTGTGCCCTTTTTAATATGGCTCTTTTTACAAACACACGCGCACACACAATTATTAAGAGCTTTACACGAATTAAAAGGATATTCTTCTGTTTTTTCTTGCATTAATTAGTTATTTATAGCTATCGTTGTTTTTTTGTAGTTGTTGTTGTTTTGCGGGGAGGGGGAGGCCGTACTGTATATAAATCTATTTACATGTTTACACAAAAATGTAAACATCGAATAATTAATTTAAAAAAATCATCTTCTAAACATAAAACAACAACATAAAAAAACATTCATGAAATTATTACTTTTTAAAGCATCTGTTATAACATTATAAAAATACATTTTAGTTTGGGGTATGTATAGCAAATAATTACTCCTATTTTATTAATTCAATTTCTTGTTTAATTCATAATAATCACAAAGAATTGATACATTGTTCACATTGCTGTGAGCAATGCCATCTGTCATTTCTTTTGTTTTCTTCTACAGGATGTCGTAACATTTTTTTAATATGTTTTATTATTATTTTAATCATTAATATACGCAATAACATTTTTCGCTGTCTTAGTTATTTATGAATAAAAATTAGTTTTTAAAAATCATCAATAAATTAATCCAAAATTTTATTTAATTTTTTTATATATACACAACAGTAAATTTGTTAAATAGAAACGAATTTTTTTATTCCTCCTATATTATAAAGGATAAAGTTCTTCATTTCGCAAAAAAAAACTATAACATTTGATCTTTAATATTAATTTTTATTAGCTTTGTCGAGCAAATACATTTACTTTTGTTACTGTATAACAAATCTATATGTAAAGAAGCTTATTTAACTTGCCCCAGACACTCATTAATAAAAGATATTCACTGCTTGTTTTCCTGAGAAAAAATACGTCTGTCCTAGGTTCTTTTCCCATATTTACTGAAAATAAAATTACATCTGAACGAATATTGTTATTTTTTCGAATATTAAAAAGATAGATTTAGCTTCATCTAAATCTAATTTCAAATTAAATGAATAGGAAGTGAAATGAAGGGGGGGGGGGAAATAAGCGACAAACGGAGTAATAAAAGACAGAATAAATTACTCAATATTTATTTATTTATTTAATTATTTTCCAATAAGAATAGAGTCTTGCAAAAAATACATTTCGATACTTACGTAAAGCTTTAACATTTTTTCATCAAAATTCAAAAATAATAATTTTTGGTGTTTAAAATTTTTTCAAGCTTTTCGAAATCGTCGGTTAGTTATCACACTGTTGGTTAATAGAGACCGATCTTCAAAAAGTCATATAAAAACTATGTCAAGCTGAGTAGGATTGTAGAAGGAACACTTAATTTTCTCTTTTTTGAGTTACAGAAGACTAAAAAATTGTTTATTCTTAACTGGGCAAAAAGTTTTTTTTCTCTATTTGTAATACAAATTGTTAATGAATGAGTTTTAATATACATTGAATTTATTCACGCATAGGTTAATGAAATACAAAGAGTAAATCTAAAATGTTACACAGAGAAATAATAATGGATTCTGGTCTTTTATATAAGTCATAATAGGAGTATAAGTAAATCATAATACGAGTATAATAAGTAAGTCATAATACTAGTATTGTCTTTTACATAAATCAGGGATTACGCTATCACACAATTACACTTACTATAGATTAGGGGATTTCTCATAGCCTCCTCAGAGGTCAAACTCATAGAAGTAAATATTTTGAAATACTTTAATTTGTTGCTCTTGCTGACAAACCTAGTTTTCATGTGAAACGTCCGTAAAAACACACCGAAATATACGGTTACAGAAGTAAAATTTGGGCAGTAACGAAAACGTCTATATCGTCTTTCCTTAATAACGCCCAAACTATGAGCCTTAGAGATGTAATTACAGTGTCATGTCTTAACATATATGTTTTGTTCGTTATGCGACCTTAAGTTTGCATCGCAGGCCATCGGCGAGTTTGGAAAACAGGAAAGAACAAGCACTATCGCCCCTTTGCATCCAGTGTAATTTACTATACTCTACGTAGTAGAGCGGAGATTCGGTTGTTTGTGTATAGAGTCGATCGACTTAAATAAAAATATGTGTATTTTGAGCTATACTTTAATGTAAAATATTAAAGCAAATGTGCGAAAAAGTGAAAAATTCGATATGTCGGCCTCAGTCTGCACAAGAGCCAGGCGAAAATATATGTCATGCATACTTTTGGAAATGTAAGGTTATAGGCCACTCATACTGTTAAGCTCTGGTATCTCGGCAGATGACCTTGGGAGAATCTATTTCTGACCAGGGGTTTCAGGGTCAAAGGTTGCCAAGTGCAAGTGCGTAATTGGCGAACGGACAATCCGCCAAATCCCGGAAATAGGGATTTTCACCACCAGTACAAGTTTACTCTTTTATCTGTGATTTCTAAGAAGTTGGAAATAACTGTAAAATGTATATTCCTTGTTCCATGGTGATTTTACTATTTCAGATCGTAGCTTTTATTTTAGGTTGATCTTGCTCTTTGTCTTTTAAATTATTATTATCGATCTTTGTCAACTATATTCGCCTTAACAAAATGCCACGCAAAAAGAAAATTATTCATTCCAAGGAGCGAAATGGGATTTTAAAAGTGTTGTAATTTTTTGAGGAGGAAAGGAACATTCTTTTAAAATTTCTCGCTTGCATTTTAACATTTTTAAATGATTTTTCCCTAGAATAGCTGAGGTCGATCTATAAACGGGTTACTTTTCGATTCTCATAAAGTTTTAGTATAAAGATTTTTAGATTTCTTTTATAATACATAAAGTTACTTTCCCTTTCGGAGTCGGTTCTGAAATTGAAAGTGTACTCATTATTAAAAAAAACCCTAAATCGAAAAAGTGAAAACTAGCAAGGTTAGAGATCAACCTCAGCCATTCTACGAAAAAAAAAAAAAGAAAAGAAAAAAGGAAAAAAAATCATTTAAAAATATAAGTGATACATTTGAAGTTAATTCTCACATAGGTTTAACATTAACAGCCCTAGTGTACATTCTTAAAATATAATATAAGGTTTTTTAATGATTTAACACTGCAACCATGCAGAGTCGCATCAAGTGTAGTTCAGATCGTCACTCAGCACTAGTCGTAAAATCTGATCTCAAGTTATTCCTATCAATGCATCATCGATTGATTAAATAAACAAATAATTCAAAAAGCCAATGCAATTAATTAAACATAAAATCCCCTCCACCCATCCTCCCTATTTTTTTAAAGGTACTATGGAAAAGCCAATAAAAATATCGGAATCAATCAGTTATCCGTTTCTGATACTTATATATAATTTTTTTTAAATATCGAAATCTATAGTTAAAAATATCTCAATATGCATGAATGGAATAAGTGTAAAATAGAAATAATAAAATAAAATGAGAAGAAAATGAATTCATTCTCTAATTAATCTTAGGGAAAGTGTGTGAAATTTCGAGCTCTTGAAAGGCATTTATATGATCCTATATATAAAAATAAAAATATGCAAACTGGGAGAATAACAAATTTTATCTATTTTAAAATGAGATAAAGAGTTGGTTAATTGTACATGTGCTTAATTATCGCAAGTGAATTTTTCCTTAATTAATGCATTTATTCTTCTTTAAAATTAAAGTCACGAGTAATAGCTATTAATTTATATAAATGTCTAACATTTTAAATTTAGTTAGAAAAAAAAAGAGATCTATATACACAATGAAAATATCCTAACATAATGTAGGCATTTTTTAAAAATTCAGAAACATCTTTTTAATTATAAAGTCATTAATAAATTTATATCTAAAATATTATGAAATGATACGCATTAATTCTTATATATAAAGAATTGCCATCGTTGAAAATATGTCTAGGTACTTTTACAGTTCATTCCGATAATTAGTATCATCATTTTTATTATCAGAAGCATCGTTTAAGTTTTTAAATATCATACTTAATAATAAAATTATTGCTATTAGAAACGACCACAGTTAAACATTACATTTATAAAAAATATATTAAAAAAAATAAAAGAATCTGCTTATGGTTGTCACTATTTTCGGCTAACGCGCCAATTATGGATGCCATTCTCTCCAGTACGTTACAACCTTTTGCCGATTATCCAGAATAGAATCGTCCGAATCTCCGCGCGTGAAATGCCAAGATACCGGAGCTTAACAGTAGTAACCTAACGCGCAGCGCCCAGCGAGCCAGACTGTTTCAGAAGCGTCGCAAATTGAATGCAGCGCTCTCGGTGAAAAACGGAAAGAGTGCCTCTATCGCTGCTGCACTCGAACCGATGGACATAGTTAGTGAAGATGATATCCATACATTTGCTGAAGACGCCTCCGAGCTGATGAACATCAACATCATTTGAATCGATTTCATGCTCGACCATTAGCATGCAGCAGATGAAGGCTTCAAAAAGTTTCGGCTTCAACTACGTGTCTACACCACAACCAACAACACTGGGTAATACCACGATCAATTTTACTCAGGGGTATAGTGGAGGGGGTATAGGGAGGTATACGCTGTATACCTTCTGAATTTCTTTAAGAAGCTCCGTATACCCTCTATTTCTGAAATAAAGCTATAGGGTATACTCTAGGCATATGACTGTTAATAACTCTAGTGTATATGCTCTGTTTTTTTACGACTACAACACTGATTGTAAGTCTCCAGACACATCAGTAATGATATTATCTCGTATGTCTCTTACCTCTCACATCACAGGCAGATGTTAAACAAAATTGTCTTCTAATATTAGTCAATATAAATGCATACCGTTCAAGTCTGCTTGGTGATAAAATAAAATGTATTACATAGTCTATGTCTTTTTACGCTAAAAGCGACTCGCTGCCATAGACGTTTCACGTTAAACCAACACAACGGCCCTGCACCTAGACACAGTCCATACCTATTTTTATTTTTATTTTATTTTTTACATGCTAATATTACCGATTTAGTGAAATAAAATTCTGGCAATCGCGTTTTCGATATCAAATGAGCTAAAACATTTTCGCGTTACACTGGAAGTCAGACTCACACTTCCAGTATTTTACTTTATTTTTATAATAAATTATTGAATAAAATAAACCTAATATAAAAATTTAAATAATTAAAGCAGCAGTATGCGTTTTAAAAATTCTAAAAATATAATATTATATTCAACAGTGAATAAAATAATATAAATCCAAAGAAATTAAAAACGTGTTTATTTTTAATGAAATTCTGAAGAAACGTTTGTGATATTAAATTAATCAACTCTCCTTTAATGGAAGAAGTTTCTTCTGACAATATTTGACATCTAAAAGTTTATCTTTAACATAAAAAAAAATTACGCAAGTGGTGATTATAGGGAAAAAAGAAGGATCAAAGGAACATGAAACGAAAGATAAATTTAATAAAATTTGTCTAGCCGTATATTTTTGATAAAATATAAACTAAAATGTGTCTCAAAATATCGTTTAATTAATTTATTTTTAGTTTTAGAAATTGCTAACAATATTATGCGTTTGAAACGTCGTTAATTCTGATATGGCGTATTCTAAATTTGAATTATTTTCATTTTTAGATAAATTAGAAGATTTACATTCTTTTATTAGACTCTACCTGGTTTTTGTATGTAAAGATGGAATTTGGCAATAGATTTTTAATCCACTTCCAAATATGATAGAATTATAAAAATTATGTTGTAAGATGTGTTTCCAAAGATAATACAACATTTCATTGTTGCCAAGTCTCCGACTTCTTCCATACCAGTATTTTCTTAGAGAAAATGGTGTTCTTTTAAATCGCTGAATGCTCTGATTAAATAAAACAGCATTTTCTGTATTAAAATGTACTATGCATTTTTTATACTAAAATACTGGTATCCAAAAAGCCGGAGATTTCGCAGCTCTGACATTTTAATATTTTTAGAGCGTAATTATTAATTAATAGGGTTAGACCGGGCATGTTTACGCAGTGCACTTTTTCCGAAAAGACTTATAACTGGCGAGTTATAACCTGCCATGACAGATTGATGCTGCTCCATAGTGGGTATTCTCACACGTTTTAGAGCGACAGTCGAGCTTCGGTCTAGCATGAGGAAAGGATAATCTGTTTTCTGTCAAGGTGAGTAAATTTTGTGTTGAACAAATTAAAACTTATTGTGAACTAATAATACTTAGTTAAGGATAAATAAATATATGAACATTAGCAGAATTTTATCTTTTTTTGAGAACTGTATTTGTATGAGCAGAAATGTTATTAATTTTCGTTGCACGTTAAAAATAAATCCAAGCATGGCGACGGGGCACGTTTACGCATTGACATCGGGGCACCTTTACGCAAGTTCAAAAAGAAGAAATTAAGTAAAAATTTGCTAGTTTTTATGAAAGCAGAACAAGAAGACAGCAAAGGAAAACGTTTGAAACCAAAAACTGCAAAAGGGAAAAAGTTTGTACACTCTGGAATAAAGAAAATAGTGAATGAATCTGATGACGAAGATGAAAACTGTGTGTGTATTTATTGTTTGAAATCATACAACCAATCGGAAAAAGGACAAGACTGGGTTCAATGTCTTAGATGCAAAAGGTGCTCCCATGACAAGAGTACAAAAGGAAATTCTTTAATTTTTGTTTGTAAAAACTGTAACAGTGATGATGAAGATGGCTAAATACTTTCTGTTTTTAATTAGCAATAAGCCCTATGTTTTCAGTTTAGCCTATAAAATGTTCTTCAATTAATTCTGTATATATATATATTTTTTTAAACAGTGTTTTAAGTTATAAATAAAACATTTCCATCTGATTAAATATTTATTTCACTTACTCCTTGGTATCACTTATAATATGCGTAAACGTGCCCAACTTGATGTGAAAACTTGCCCCGAACGGGGCAAATTTACGCAAAAGATTTGGACCTTTTTTACGGTTAAAAACACAAATAGTGCAACAACTGAATACACAGATTTTGACTTTATTAACTGCTTTATAAAACCACAATGTCTAACATTTCCTAAGTTAAAAGATAAAAATTAGAAAATTCATTGAAAAAAACCGCGTAAATGTGCCCCGGTCTACCCTACGTTAATTTTAATGGATTTTTTCGTTATCTGCAACTGGTGATAAATCGCCCAATATTCTCTGCAACTCGTACACTTGTATACGAGTTTAAACAACAATAGATCGAATTATGCGCCAACAAACGCTCGATAAAATAGGTCAAATGACTGTGATACAGCAACAATGAAAGATTTTAGAGGCTAAAAAGTATAAAATAAGTTATAAATAACAAAATTAAGAGCGTAATATTTAAAAAATATGTACACTTTTATCAATTACTAGTTTAATATTAGTTTATTTACAACTGTACGCTGAAAAATCAATTTAGAATTTCTAAAAAGATAATTCAAATAATGTTCCTTTTTTTATTTCGCGATGCGGTATCTTAAAAAAGAAACAGAGCAAAAATTATGTATCTTTTGATAAATTAAGTTGCTTGAGCTTTCTACCAAGCTTAAAAAGAAGTTAATTTTTCATAATCAAGCGCCGTGCCCACCCCTAATGAATGTATTGTAACTGAAATTTTCAAGATGAACATTGAATGCTTACAATATGGTATCTTTTAATGAAATATTTTAATTTTTATACTTATTTTAAACAACAGATTTTCCTATAACCTTCACTAGTCAGTGGAAAAGACATGTAATATATAAAAACAAGTCATGCGCCCAGCATAGATTATATAACACTTTCCAACACATTCAGAATTCTGTAATAAAATTTTAGGGGACCGGGAAAGCAAAATTCAACTAAAAAATCGATTTTTACTTTTCTTATATCATTAAATAGTTTAAACTTTTATCTTTCCAACGATGTGTCACACATGTTTATATATACAGGTGTCCAAAATTAAGGACCAGTCACAAAATACTAATTTTTAAGTAAGCGTATACTCACAAGGAAATAATATAATTCAAATAATTACTATCCCTACAGCACAGCTAGTCCATATAGCATCTCATTCATGTCATACATGTTCACAAGTGTCACAGTCACTACGGTGAAACAAAAAATAAGAAATTCCACACGTCTCATTATGAGTCTCAAATGATCACTATATGTGACTCCACTGAGACGTCAATGTGACTGCTGCTGTGTGACGAGTCCCCAGGTGACTTTACAATGTAGTTACATTGTGACTCTCATGTGACAGTCACTTTTAGATTCAATTTCAAAGTCATCATGAACGTTGCATTATGATAAATCACCAAATAATATCACATTATAGTCACATGGTGACTTTTCAGAAAAGAGCACAATGGTGACTTTATAGTAGTCTCTCTGTCACCTGAAAGTTAGCATGTGACTTAAATGTGACATTATTTGGTAACTTATCACAATGCAGTGTTCACGATGACTTTGAAATTGAGTCTGCAGATGACAGTCACATGAGAGTCACAATGTAACTACATTGTAAAGTCACATGGTGACTCGTTACAAAGCAGCAGCCACAGTAACGTCTCAGTGGAGTCACATATAGTGATCATTTGAGACTCATAGTGAGATGCATGGAATTTCCTATTTTCTTGCTTCACCGTAGTGACTGTGACACTTGTTACCATGTGTGACATGAATGAAATGTTATATATACTAGCTGTGCTGTAGCGATAGTAGTTATTCGAATTATATTATTTCCTTTTGAGTATTCGCTTACTTGAAAATTAGCATTTTGTGATTTGTCCTTAATTTTGGACACCAGTGTATAAAAAAATAAATGTTGAAATTAATCATTCTTTCTAAGAGTACATCATAGCTTAATGGCCATTTAAATCTTCAATTGACTTTTTCTGAAAACTTGCATTTTTCATGTTTATGTTCCTTTTTTTCAATATCTGTTAAACTTAAGAACTCAAATTTTTATTTAATACTTATATAATGATATATTGCATACTTTAACACAGGGATTTAATTATTTGTTGAGAATTATTTATTTTAGCCAGTGAAATTTACCAAAAATGCTAATTTAAAAAGACTTTCAATAAATAATTAATAATTAATTTTGAGTTTCTCTTAGAAATAAAATGGTTTGTTAAAATACGCAAATCATGTCATTTTAACTACTCTAAAAAGTCTAGACCTCTATCTTTCACCATTTCTGAGAAAAGGGTACATAAAGTTGGTGAATTTAACATGGCGGAGATAGGCCTTTTATGGTCTCCTTAACAGTTTATTGAGGTGAAATATGCATAATGCAGTTTAAAACCCAATTTCACAATTACCACCAATACTCGCAAAAATATCCGAATTTAGTGTGCAACCCTGAATAGAGTCCATAGATTTTTATGTATACTACGTAGTCTAAAAGTTATAGTCCAATTAAATGCTTAGCGCAGTTGAAAACTTTTATTCGGCAATTTTTGCCAATAGATGGAAATCTACTTGAGATCTTTTGTGTAGCCCTGTATATGATCTATAGAATTTACACATACCAAGTAATACGCAAAAAAAAAAAAAAATTAAAAAATTAAAAAAGCGTACTACAGCTTAAAACTCACTTCCGCCAATTTTCATTCTTAGACAGTACTGTAACCGAATTTTTCGTGTGTCCCTGTAAATGAACGATGAATGCTATGAACACTATATAAAGCCTCCTGTAGTGAACCTCAGGGATGTATATCAAGTTACATGTGTTTGAAATATTGTAACATCATTATAATGCATCACAAACGATTTTTCCCAGTAGACCGTAATGTAACGGAATTCTTTTGAATGTCCCTGTAAATAAACCGTAAACGCTACACACTGGAGTTTCAATACCGAATATGCCATGGTAAACCCCCAATAACGTATATCAGTTTCATGACTATATTTACGCGAGTTAGAGGACGGACAGACAGACAATTCCGATTCATAAACACTTTTCAACTATGCTGGAAGCGTTAAAAAGAAAGAAAGAATTAAAAAAGAAAAAGCAACTTTGAAGACAGAAAGAAATAATTTTTTGTTGTGATTAAGAATCTATTACTAATTCTTTTCTGTATCTTATTCATATCAAATAAAAGCTAAATGTTACCAACGTTTATCAACCTGGTAGATTTATTTAGTTAAATCAGGATTATGGGAGAAATTTTATTAACTATTAATTATTTTATTTTACTTTGACTTGTTAAAAGAATTTGTTAAAAATTAGTTTGGAATTGTTTTGCTAATTTGTAAAAAAAGACTATTTTATATATGTAATGAAAATTGTTTTATGTAAGCATAGTTGGGAGTAAAAAAAGAAAGCTTTGTTAAAAATTAGTTTGTAATTAGTTTGTGAATTTATTAAAAATTAGTTTTTGAATTTGTTTGTTAATTTGTTAAAAAAGACAATTTTATCTATGTAATGAAAATTGTTTTATGTAAGTATAGTCGGGAGCAAAAAAAAAAAACTTTGTTAAAAATTAGTTTGGAATTATAGTTTGTTAATTTGTTAAAAATTAGTTTGTAATTCGTTTGTTAATTTGCTAAAAAAGACTACTTTATCTATGTAATGAAAATTCTTTTATGTAAGTATAATAGGGAGCAAAAAGAAAAAAAAAAGAAAACTTTCTTAAAAATTAGTTTTGAATTAGCTTGTTAATTTGTTAAAAAATACTATTTTATCTATGTAATGAAAATTGTTTTATGTAAGTATAGTAGGGAGGGAAAAAAAACTTAACATAACTTTGTAAGGAAAATATTTATTATACCTCAGTACCCGTAGTCAACAAAACAGGGTTCGGCTCTCTATTGCATGTTCTTTAAAGGATTGTAGTGCCGTATTTTTTTTAATGCTTATAACACAAATAATCTTTACGAAAATAAAATGAATGTGCTCTAGCTGTGTGATGCCTTATGCAATATGTATCAGTCATAAAAGCAAAGCGGTGACTTCAGTATTTATTTAAAATTTTAGATTTTTGTACAAATACGAATTTTGTCTTTTTTTTCCCCCTTCTCTACTATGGGCATGTTATTAGATGTATCTAAACATGTTGAAATATGTACGCATGTATGAAGACATTGTATGCAGTATAGTTTCAGCATGAAGGTAATTAAAAGCTAACCAATAATATGAACCAACCTGGAGCATAAAAAAAAGCTGCAATAAGAGGGGTTTTTTCCTATTATTTCATTAAAAATGATCCGTCTATTGTTTGCTATATGAAAAACATATAGCTAGAGAATTAATCTACAGGGAAAATAAATAAATAAATCTATGTTAAATAAACAGGAATGAAAAATCGTGCGTCCAGAATAGATTATGAAACACTTTCCAACCTATTCAGAATACTGTAACAACACTTCACTGTTTATGAAGGTGAAAGATGATGTCTAAAAAAACAACAATTTGGAAAATGCATAACGCATTTCGAAACCCAATTTGTGTTATTACCATCCATAGTCGTAAAAATATCCGATTTTTTTCTCAACACTGTATATGATCTATAGATTTGTATATATGCTACATAGTTTGCTAAAAGTTAGTTCAATTAAACGAATAGCATAGTTAAAAATTTCCATGAATAAACGTAAATATACTTGAGAAAATTTCACCGGCCCTGTATATGATATGTAGAATTTATGCATACCAAGTAATCTTTAAAAAATAGTTCAATTTAAAAACGCGTACGATAATTGAAAACGTACTTCCAGCAATTATTGTTCATAGGCTTCGATAGATCAATTATTGTTCAATTTCTTCTGTAGCCAAATTCTTTTGTGTGTCCCTGTAAATGAACGGAAAATTCTACGCACACCTTATTCTACGTTAAGCACAGTGCAGTACACCCCAGTGATATATGTAAATTTCAGTATGTTTTAAAAAAAATAGTGTAATATTATTAAAATACACCGCAAACCTTTGTTCTCCATAGGCCGTAATGTAACAGAATTCTTTTGAGTGTCCTGTAAATGAATCGTAAATGCTACACACTTCATTTTCAATACCGAACATGCCATAGTCATAAACAATAAAATCTAAATTTCATGATAATACGACTATATTTACGCGAGATAGAGCACGGATAGACGGCAGATAGACAAGCAGTTGTATTTATTGTATGTATGTCTGTATAATATTTATATATACCTTTAACTCTTCAAGTATGTTGGAAACTGTTAAAAAGAGAATTTTTAACCATTAAATGCCTGATTTTTCAAAAATAATTTTAAAAATGTTTTTCGGCTTTAATTTTTTAAATAAATCATGGGAAAAATACTTTTAAAAAAATCATATTTTGTTTTAAGTGTGGTTTACGGCTAAAAAACAGTTTATTACTAATCGGCAATTCTGGTCTTTAATTTAAAAAATAATTTTCCTTGATAAAATTTTATAATATTAAACCCCCAAGAACTTTAAGAACGATGATAAGAAATAAATTTTACCTGCTCACTGCAGAACAAAATAGAGTATTTCGCAAACTTCCAAACAAAACAAAAATAACATGTATCAATAATTGCAAAAATAAATCTATCTTTATTCTTAAACAGCACAAGTGTTGCCATCTACATGTTGAAAATCGATTTAATAATATTTTTATAATGTATTTTATTGGCAACATTAGGCATTATAGCTCTAATATTATTCTAATACTATTTTAGAAGCTAAATTGGGTATGTTGCCGAAAGGCTACACTCGGCATTTAAGGGTTAAATATCTTATCATTTAAAAAACTTTCCAACATTGTTGAAAGTGTTTATGAGTTCGCTTTGTCTGGCTGTCATCTGTTTGTATGCCGTCTGTCCGTGCTCTAATTCTCGTAATACTCAGATTGCTATACAATTGCTATGTGTAAATGAAGTTTACTGTGGCTCATTCCATATTGAAAATGAAGTGAAGTAATTTACAGCTCATTTATGGGGTCACTCAACAGAATTCTATTGCATTACGGTCTATGAAGAGAAATCTTTTGCTTTATACTTTAATAATGATACACGATATACATAGATCAAATACATAGTAATTTATATATCCCTGAGGTGCACTACAAAGTTCATATTATAGAATAAGGTGTGCATAACATTCATCATACTCATTTACAGGGACACACAAAAGAATTTGCTTACAGTACTGTCTATCAATAATTATTGCTGTAAGTGAGTTTTCAGATGAGATATGCGTTTGTAACTATTTTTTTTTGCATATTACCTGTGTATATAAATCCAATAAATCATATACAGGGCCCCACAAATGATCTCGAGCGCATTTTCTTTTATCGTCGGAAATACTGAAGGGGAGTTTCCAACTGAGGTATGCGTTTCCTCACTGGAGTAAATTTTACCATACTATGCACAGTATATATAAGAATCTACAGATCATATACAGGTTTTCACAAAATAAGCGATTATTTTTCCGATTATTGACGATAATTGGGGTACTTGGGTTTTCAAATGTGTCAAGCGTTTTCCCTATACTGTTTACTTATACGTCATCTTTCCGTATTCTGAATGTGTTAGAATGTGTTTCATAATCTAAGCTTGACGCATGATTTTTATTTCATGTTTATGTTTCTTGTTTCATATTTGTTAACCGATATTTATTTTTACTTTCTAGACAATTATTATTATTTATATTTTTTTTTGTAAATCTAATGATGAATAAAAAAAAAAAAAAACTCCCATGCAATTAAGGCAGCATTTACTATTTTAGTATTTTTAATAAGGATAACAAAAAAATGGCATTTTTAAATTAATGATCATTAATGAATGTCAAAGGTGGACAATTTACTCAACACAAAAATCTTTTTAATTTCTTTGTAAATACATTATTTTCTTATCTAATTTAATTAAGACTATTTTGCGTCAGTTTATGGTTTTAGATTGCATCTGTAATGATGTCAAAGCATTAAAAATTACATTTCTGTAAAATTATAGTAAAATTAAATTAATAAAATTCACTGATTGGAATCAAATAATCGTTGCAGTAATGTTTGATGGGAGTATTTGAAAGCCTGTTTATTATTTGTTAGACTTATTTTCTGCAATAAGATTTATGAATGTATCAAAAGGAAAGTTTACATGACGTACATAAAAGTTTTCAATTCTAAATAAGCCTTGTATGTATTTCATTAAGATATTGATTCAAAAAGTGGTATTTTCCCTGGAAAAATATATTGCATGTGAAAATCCCACACGATGAAGCTGAAAAAAGAAGTCCTAAAGTTTCAAATACCGTACAACTCAATTTTTTCGAACTTCAGTCGTTCGGATCTCAAAGTATCATAAACAATATCAGGAAAACAAAGCCCTAAAAAAATAATAAAATATATTTAAATCGAAAATGTATGTATTTATTCGTAAAAACGAAATTTTCTTGAAACAGATTTTTTCTGTTAACCAACTTATATACAGTTTTCTCTGAAAATACCAGAAATACTGTAAAAAAAAAAAAAAAAAGAAAGAAAATGAAAATGATCTCCTACAAAGAATTATGTTCGAATTAATTCGAAACACCAGAAGAGCTCTTTTCGAATTGAACAAGATTATTTGTGTGTAACATAAAAAAAAATTCCATTTCGCTCAGATTTCTGTTTTAATTTTACAAGATATCTATTCTGTAACAACGCACAAATTAAAGGCATTCTGTATAAAATAAACAAGACTTATCTGTACAAATTATTGGGGAAAACTGGTAGCAATGTGGACAGCATTTTTCTGTAACATCTACAGGGCTTGTTTCGGGGTGTACATGTAATCCTTGCAGATGGAAACGGACACATTAAACATCTGAAACTTAAATGTCACTATAATTAAATGTAATTTACATCATTACCGTACATCATGCAACCGTACGGCACTGAATTTATCCTTTTTAATCATTCTGTATTTTTAAATATGCCTTTTTTTTAACACTTTTATAAAATATTCAAATTCCGAAGATTTATTACTGCACGGTAAAAAAAAAAAAAAAAAAAAAAAAATGTGATTTTTCCTGCACTTTATGTTCTAATTTTTCAAACACCGATGTTGTGAAATCGAATTCAAGCACCGATGCTGTGAAAGCAACTTCAAGCAGCAAGTTAAGTAAAAGTCGAATTCTTTCTATCACGTGCACACCGCAGTCAATAGCAACGCGACTTTCCACAGACTTGAGAAAATTTACAGCACTCTTAACCTCTTCGCTACTGAGTATTAATGCAGTATTATTAAATATTACTGAATTATTTCTTCTCCCATTTGACATCAGAGCAAGATTTTTATTTTATTTGCTTTAGTTCGAATCTTAGACTTCGAAGCATATCATTCTGCTATCGAAATTGTAATTATTTTCGAGTGCCATTAATAAAATAGGACAAAACAGTGTCCCCCTTTGGGGACTCAGGGAGCGAAGTGGTTAAAGTCAGCAGCTTGTAAATTTTACAGCAACTGTGTTAGTAGCCGGAGTGCCAGCACCTTTTGTTCGAAAATACAGAGATCTTTCCTGCACTTTATGCTGTAATTTTACAAACACTGATGTTGTGAAATCGAATTCAAGAACCGATGCTGTGAAAGCAACTTCAAGCAGCAAGTTAAGTAAAAGTCGAATTCTTTCTTTCACGTGCACAACACAGCCAATAGCGACGTGACTTTCCCCAGATTTTGAGAAATTTTATAGCGCTCTTAAAGACAGAAACTTGTAAATTTTACAGCAACAAAGTGCCACGCTTTTTTTTTTTTTTTTTTTTGTTTTTTTTTTTTTTTTTTTTTTGTAAAATACAGATTTCTTTTTTACTGTGTGCTCATTTATTTTTTCTGAAGAACATACAATTTTACGTTCAGTGATGTAATAATTACATTGACATGTAACAACATTTTATATACGAGCGTCAAACACTTAAGTAATTAAAGAAACACTTATTACTTATCCAACTCAAAAAAAGTTCAAATTAAATAATATTCAATATTAAATCTCAAAGACAAGATATTTAATTAACTAGCAAACTCATTTTAATATTTACGCAAATGAAATGTTTACATGTTAGAATAAAACTAAAATTTATCAGGTTAATTATTTATATATTTTTAGAATGAAATCAAATGAATAATTTTGAAGCATGCTCGATCATGAATGACATTTTTAACAAAGTTTCAACATATTAAATATCTATATAGAAAAAACATTCAGGGAATAAATTTATTTTGAGAGTATTTGAAACTGATTGAAGGGTACACATTAATCTTTTAATAGCGCATTGCCATAAATAAAATTTCAAGTATTGTCAAGTTGTCATTAATGTCAACATAAACAGAAGAAAAAATAAATAAAAATAAACTAACAAATACCGTCTTAAACGTCAATCAAAAATATCTCCAATATGGAATTATTTTTTAGCCTTCGATATGCTATTTCTTTCGGCCATCAATTAAAATGTCGTCTCTAAAAAATAATGTTCCGTTATACAGGGTGTCCGCACTGCAAATAGAAGCGTCTTAAATTTAGACACATATGTGACTGAAAAAGAATTTTAGACACTTATGTGTCTTAATCTGAAAATTAAGACACTATAGATGTCTTAATTTAAGATACATAAGCGTCTTACTATGACCATGGTGTAAATGAACTGAGAATAATGTCTAAAATATCCGCAAACGTCTTATTTTAAGACATTTCATTGCTTTAAACGTGTCTTAATTTAAGATGTTTTGATTCTTCCGACGCAATAACCACCAGGGGGCACTAGCACTCCCAGTTGCGCAAGCGTTTTAGATGTCTTCGTTCGAAGTGGTATACGTTGTAATTCAAACAAAGTTTGTTTTTATGTACGCGTGTATTTTAATTCGTTTTTTGCGAAATGTGAAGTACTGTGATTTTAATTCGTATTAACTTGGAGTATTTATTTATTGAATACATACATCTGACGTGTGTGCTCGACATCAAATGTCTCTTAGAAGCTATCGTCGATACAAGGGCGGGATAGACACAGAACAGAAGTAGACGGCGGTTGAAGATTACACCCGGAAATTCTACAAAGCGTGTGCAATGGGCTTAGTGTTAACTCGTATCAATTTATATCAATAATATTGTGTTATTCATCTTCGTCCTGTCGAAACTGGCAAAAAAAAAGAAACTTTTGTCTGGCGGGTCCTGTTTTTAGGATGAAACATCTCATTCTTTAAATAGGGCTAGTCGGATGTATTATGGGATTACCTTTTAAACTGATGAAAGTCTTTCTCCCTCACTGTGGTTGTGGTAGTTTTTAAAATTTCAAATCGAGGAATATTTCTTACCTCTTGCAGCAACTCAAGTAAGTTTCTTTATAGTAGTAAAATTAGTGTATTTTATGATTTTACTTATTGTACTAAACAAAATCCTGCATGAAATTTAATTAGTTTTGAATCTGTTCGCAAAAAACCCCACTAATTCTAGAAGTATATATTTTTAAACTTATGACGTTCTTTTTTATTACGAATTATATATTCAATGTCAGTTCTTAGTTTCAATCTTTCAAATGGATAATTTTTATCTCGCAGTAAATGACGGCCACAAGGAAGTAAAGAAAAAAAAAAACTTTGAAAGATGACCTAATGCTTTCTTACTTCCTGGCATAAAACCGCAGATTAAAAAAAAGATAAATAAAGTAAATGAGACTGGTCTATTATATGAACCTGCCTGTAAAAATATACATATGTATTTGATTTGCAATCAACTCTAATACTGATTTTTTTATTATTTTTAATAAAAAAGTAATTTGAAATTTATAATGGGAAAAAGTAAAAACCTCTAACTAGATTTCGTATTTAAAATTGTGGTAACTTTATTTATATGCACTTATACGAAAAATACAAAAATGACAGATGTTACTGTATATATTTAAGACGAAAGAAGTTTGGAAATCATAAGTTATTTTTTCCTCATGTTTTTAATATAGAATATGTACTTATTTGTTTTTATTGATAGTTGAATAGCTTTTGTGAGTACCCTCTGATCTACATAAAAACTTGTCCATGTGGAAATATAAATTTTTTAAAAACATAATTTTTAAATAAGTATTTTCATTTTTTTTGGGGGGGGGGAGGGGGGGGGATTTTGCATGAATTTTTGTAAAGCTGATATCTTAAATCTTGCACTGATTATAATGAAAGTTTTGAACTTTTAGAGTAGGACAAGTTTAAAAACGCAAATATATTTAACAAAATACCAAAGTCATTTTTTCCCCAATGTTATTAAAGTAGAATATTTATTTATTTATTTTCATTATTCATAGTTAAATGGCTGTTGTGATTATCAAGTGATGTATATGTAAAATTGCCTATGTGGCAATATATTTTTTTATATTTTAATTTTTTTTTTGGGGGGGGGGGGGGGATTTTTGCAATTTTCGTACATCTGATATTTTAAATCTTTTTCCACATTCAACCGAGTATAATAAATATTTTGAACTTTTAGAGTAGGACAAGATTATAAAATATATATATATATATATCTATGTACCTTAAAAGCCCTTAATAGCGAACACTTCGGGACCGCGAAATTTGTCCGATAATTGGAGATGTCTACTTTTTTGAGGTAAAAATATACAAATATGTATGTCTGCTGATTAAAAAAGTATTCGTTAAATAGAGGTGTTCGCTATTCGAGAATCTCCATTAACCTCCACAACGGATACTCCCGAATACCGGACATCTCAATTTAGACAACTATAATGCAGGGTTGCGTTTTTTGCAAAAGTACTTCTTGATTAAAGGAAGGGCAAACTGGGAAGTGCCCCGTCCCCCTACGACTGTAGTGCCCCCAAATTTGATGTGCAATATTTGTAAAGCTTATATTTTAAATCTGTTTCGAAATTGTACTGATTATAATCAATATTTTGAACTTTTAAAGTAAAATAAGGTTAAAAACAAAATAAATTTTAAAAAATCTAATATTTAGATAAATATTTTTTGTTTTTTAATCTTGTTCTACTCCTGAAGTTCACGATATTGATTATAATCAGTACAATGTCGTAAAAGATTTAAATTATCAACGTAACGAAAATTGTATACCAAAACTGAGAGCACCAAAAAAATCAGGCTGTATTGGGGGGGGGGGCGGGGGGGGCAGGACCACAGCCAAATATTTTTCCAGGATTCAACGTGGTCAAACATGGCTACGTATGATGCTTACAAAAAAATGGATGCGATTCAGACGTTTGAAGTGTCTGAAATTCAGACGCAAAAAGTGTCTGAAAAAATTCAGACATTTTAAAATGTCTGAAAATTGAACACTCCATTTCAGACACTTAAGTGTCTGAATTTCAGACATTTTAATTTAGAGTGCGGTCTCAACGGTGTCCAATGGCTAATTCCTAAGCCGTTAGTCATAGACATATAGTTCCAATTACAAAAATCTTTAAAATCAGGTAAAGAAACATTTTAAAAGAGATTTGGGTCAATAAAAATATTTCTAAAAAAATTACGAAATTTAAATTTTTATACGGTCCCCCGGTCCTATAAGTTATATTTAGTAATTTTTTCCTATTACACTGACAAGTAAGACAAAAAAAGTCCCATTCATATAACGCTAAAATTGAGCGAGTTATGAAACTTTAAAAATGCATGATTTATATTAATAATTGGAAATTTTTCCAGAGAGAAACATTCGCCTTGAATACAATATTTCAAATGAAAATCAAATTTCAAATTATTGTTGCTTCCATCTTGTGCTGCGTTTGTAGCCTTGCCAACTTGTAATAGTGAGAAGTTCCAGGCTGGGTATCGTTCCATGTGGTTTAGCGGTAGAACGTCAGTGCGCTATACTGATGACCAGGGTTCGATTCCCGGCATGGAATCTTTTTCACTAAGTTGGTCTTTGCGCCTTTTAAGCAACAATAATTTGAAATTTGATTTTCATTTGAAAAATGCATGATTTATGTCTCTTTTCTACTCTGAAAACAAATGAGTTCGGCTTGGCTTTGAGGGATCATATACCAAGTGTTTAAAGTATTCGAAGATCTTACTCCATGTGTATCTGCGCTTTGAAAAAAAATCCTACAAGTATTATGATTAAGTCTCAAATTGGCTAAAATAACATATGTTTTATTTTGTCAGGATTTGAGACTGTTTCTCTTATGATTTCTTTTAACAAAAATTATGTTTTTTTATAAGTTTTTATGTTATTTCAACAATCGTATGTATGTTTTTCCAGTTCAAAATTTGTACTCGAATTTTAACCCACTTTTAAATATCCGATCGAGATTGCATTTTACATACTGGCGCAAATCCGACAGCAATCTAATATTATTATGATTTTCGGTGGTTACCATTTATACTTATTTTACAGGATAACACAAAAAAATTCGGATAGGTTTCTGCCAAGGAGTTTAAGAAAAAGTTTTAGATTAGATAATACAAGGCTGCGATTGTTGGGTTTTTTATCTTTTAAGTATTTTTTAGCACTTAATCCGAAAATTACTTTAATTTTTAACCATCGTGTCAGGATATTTCGCAAATCATAAATTGTCAAATTTAAAGAATAACAAAAATCGGATGCTATAGAGTATAGGAAATGGTTGTTTGTTTTTTTTTTACTTTTGATAATTGATTTTTACGTACTTTTTAGCACTGAATCTGAAAATGACCTTCATTTTTAACCATTACGTTAGAATTTTTTTGCAAATCGCAAATGTGTAAGTTAAAATATAGCGAAAATCTCATACTATAAAACATATGTAAAACATTTTTTTTTATTTTATTTGATTAGATTAAAAAATTTATTCGATATATTTGCTTATCCTGGGATTCTTACAGCTAAACAGCTGGGTGGTCCGATGAGATGGGGGAGGAAATTCAATTTTAACATTGAACTTCTTAACTTTGAAATTTGCAGTTTGCGAAAAATCCTGATATGGTAGTTAAAAATGAAGGTAAATTTCGGATTCAGCGGTACAGAATATATAAGAATCAATTATCAAAAGCTAAAAAACATGACATAACCCAACTTTTGCAGGCTTGTGCAATCTAATAATATTTTAAAATACGTATCATTTTGTAAAGAATTGAGGCTGTTAATTTAGAATCATTTTATTCAACAAAAATTCTGTTCTTTCTTTCTTCTTAAATGCTTATTACAAATTGTATATTTTCCATTAATATGCCAGAATGATTAAAGATTTCAAATTTTTATTGCAATGTTAATTTTACTCCCAAAAATTTTTTATATCAGACGAAATTATATTTCGACTAAATTTGTGAATGACCCCCAATTTGTAGCAAAATATATACTCCAACTTTAAACAGCTATTACTCGGTCAATTTTAATCGTATAATAACCGGACTTTTTGTGTATTACTTGTCAGTATAAAAGGAAAATTTCACTAAATATAACTTATAAGACCGGAGGACCGTATAAAAATTTAAATCTCGTAATTTTTTAAGAAATGTTTTTATTGACCCAAATCGCTTTTAAATATTTCTTTACCTGATTTAAAACATTTTTGTAATTGGAACTATATGTCTATGACTAACGGTTTAGGAATTAGCCATTGGACACCGTTGAGACCGGACACCCTGTATAAGCCACCCGTAAAACAAAGCAGATGTGCCATTGTATGGGATGATCGCTGCTGCAATTTTTTAAACTTAAATTTTTATACCGATTGGGAAAAAAAGTACTTTTAAATGCAATTTGTTTGAAAACTGCATCTCAATTTGTTTTTGAGATATTATTTTTTTGTAGTTTTTAGTGCCATCTCTTTAATGTTGGCAACAGAAGTACTCCATTTCGGTAGAAAGTAAAGGAAAATTAGTTGGAAAATAGTACATATCTTTTTGTTGCCATTTTTCCACAACAACTAAAAAAAAATTTAATTGAAATATGTGCTATTTTGAAAATATATAAATGAATGATTTATGATAAAACATGGAGCTATTATAAATTATATTTAATTTTAAACATTTATATTAATGTTACAAACAAATAAAGTCATATGAATCATTAGATAGCCGATTTTTTTTTTTTTTTTTTTTTTTTTTTTTTTTTTTTTTTTGTAGAGTTTTTTGTAGAGTTTTTTGAATGGCGACATCGCATTTTTGCTGAACATGTGTATTATTCTGCATTAGTAACGTCATATGCATACTTTTCTGTACATGTTATTTAAGGACTGGTTCGTAAATGTGACATTCTTCAGCCGATGCGAATGACGTCATTTTATATCAATTAAAAGCGAGTGTTTTAAGTCCTAAAAGTGAAATATGTTTTGTACTATCTATATTTATATACCTATATTTTGTTTTCTCCCCAGGGGCTGCACTAAATTCTGAGAAAGCAGAATTCCTGTTTTCTAGTTTTTTTGTTTTTTTATCACTAATGGTTCCGCTGTCATAGATTTTTAAAATTATTTATTTAATACAATAAAACCTTTATTATTTAATACAATAATAAATTATTTATTTAATACAATAAATTTATTTAATACAATAAAATTGTTTATTTAATACAATAAAACCTATTGCGACGAAATATCAAGTGGTCAGATACATATTTCATTTTAGGCAGGTTTCTGTAATATCAGCTATATTTGTTTAGTACTCTTTCCGTCACGACCATGGACTTTTTATATTTAAGACAGGATTTCATTATAGACAAGTTCCGTTTTGATATGATTATCTGTATTTTTATGCAACAATATAGAAACCATTACCCCACTTTTCTGATCTTTATCCCGCTTGCTCGTGGCAGTAGGCCTGGCATCAGTACTGCCGTTTAAATACACATTTCTGATTTGAGAACTGTAGTAAACAAGTAAAAATTAAATTTAAAAAAATCAAAAAACCCGACTGCGTAAAAAGCGAACTAATTAATTATTTCTCATCAATGTGAAACTATTTTTCATATTATTTGCCTATTTTTTTTATTTACTTGTATTGATAACTTTTAAGTTGTGTTTAATTGTTAGTTCCTATCTATAAACACGGTTTTGATGAGGCCTATAGATGTCTATGATGGTTAGAGTTGCAGTAAAGCTAGAGATCCTATCTACACAACTTCCAGGTTGTGTAATATTTAAACGGATCTTCTGACTGTAAAATAGTCAATGAAACATCGTCATCATTTTGAAAGACCTATCCAATGATATGCCACTCAATAGGGTGCGTATTTTTTTTTCTCTATCGCTTTTTTTTATTTCCCGGCCGACATTTTGAATTTATAAAAACAAAACCTAGCCTATAACCCTCGAATGGTTAAGATGAATCGATAGAGACCTCATTCATTAAAATCCATCCAGCCGTTGGGATGTTTCGAGGGTATAAAGATATCCACACACCCAGATACGCGTGAAACACATAACCTTTCTTGGCAGTCCGGTAAAAACAGTCATAACTGCCCTTCCAATGATCGCACGAAGAAAAAATAAAGTGTTTTGAATAGAAAATTGTACAGTGTTTGAAATAAAACAATGAAACTGTGATTTTTTTTTTTTAATTGGCTATTCAAACGTATTTGGATACCTTAGAGGCTTAGATAAAAATTTATTTTCCCTATCCTCTTAAATATGTTACAAAACACGTTTTTTCCCCTTTTAAACGAAAAATAATCATTATGATGTTATTATAAGAAAAGAAGTATGTATCTCATATGAAAAAATTTACAGATTTTATTAAAAATATGAAGAAAAAATCAAAATATAGAGAAAAAGGTCTGTAATAAAAGTATAATAGGTTCTCTATATAGGTTCTCTATATCATATTCTATATGGTAAAAGAAACGAGATACTGATACTCTGCCGTCACAAGAACATTCTTCTATATCCTTTTTACTTTCTTCTATCTTCAATAGAAGAAAGTATTGTAATCGAAATTTTCGGCTTCCCGCTTTCGACGGATTTACACGTTTTAAGGGTCAGAGATTCCAAAAAAGGTGTTTATAAAAAATGTCTGTCTGTCCGTCTGTCCGTGTTTCGCCATTGTACCATCAAAAAGTACCGGGTGTCCCAAAAAGGACTGACTGATTTTAAAATTCAATAACTTGCAAACGGTGACAGATATTTAAAAAATTCTTGCAGGAGGGTTATGCATAAGGTCAAAAGTTTTTTTACAGTGATTTTCAATTTTAGTTCGAATTACAAACAATAGATGGCGCTGCGATCAATAGACGCTGAATTCAGGCTCGATTTTTGGTTCTTCGTGGCCCGGATAATACATTTCCATCTCCTTTTTCAGCATGGAACAAGAGAAAGGACTAGAAATCGAGCCTGTATTTAGCGACTATTGCTTACAGCGCCATCTATTGTTTGTAAATCGAACTAAAATTGAAAATCACTGTAATAAAACTTTTGACCTTATGCATAACCCTCCTGCAAGAATTTTTTTAATATCTGTCACCGTTTGCAAGTTATTGAATTTTAAAATCAGTCAGTCCTTTTTGGGACACCCGGTATATGAAGTTATGCCTAGAATTAAACGACTTTTTTTTTTAAGTTTATGGCTATAGCAAGCAGGTCGTCCCTTAATTTGGAAAAAATCTGTCAGTAGGTGGCACTGTAATAGCGATTTTTGTGCATTTTCAATATTGTACCATCGGAAAGTGTATAAAGTTATGCATAGAATTGAACCAAATTATTTGTGTATGTTTTTGGCCATGGCAAGAAGGTCCTCCTTGAATTTTGAAATAATCTACCGGTAGAGGTTGCCTTAATATCGATTTTTGTGCGATTTTTAGGCATTTTGAATATTGTACAATCGGAATGTGCATGAAGTTATGCATAGAATTGAACCAAATTTTTTGTGTATGTTTTTGTCCATGGCAAGAAGATCCTCCCTGAATTTGGAAAAATTCCGATGGAAGGGGGCGCTGTAATAGCGACTTTTGTGCAATTTTCAGTATTGCACCATCGAAAAGTGTATGAAGTTATGCATAATTCTATTAAATGTACTAATAAAACTAATTAAAATTAAATATTTACATGAGGTAGAAGATTTTTGGTATTGGCACATCCAACTAGTAATTTATTAGTTTAAATAGCGTAATTACATACTAACAATTATGATTACGGGAAAAAAGTGCATTTCTTTGAATTTTTGTGCAATTTTCAGTATTGTACCATCGAAAAGTGTATGAAGTTATGCATAATTCTAATAAGTATACTAATAAAACTAATTAAAATGAAATATTGACATGAGATAGAAGAGAGTTTTGGGATTGGCACATCCAACTAGTAATTTATTAGTTTAAATAGCGTAATTACATACTAGCAATTATGATTACGGGAAAAAAGTGCATTTCTTTGAATTTTTGTGCAATTTTCAGTATTGTACCATCGAAAAGTGTATGAAGTTATGCATAATTCTAATAAATATACTAATAAAACTAATTAAAATGAAATATTGACATGAGATAGAAGAGAGTTTTGGGATTGGCACATCCAACTAGTAATTTATTAGTTTAAATAGCGTAATTACATACTAACAATTATGATTAGGGAAAAAAGTGCATTTCTTTGAATTTTTGTGCAATTTTTGTGCAATTTTCAGTATTGTACCATCGAAAAGTGTATGAAGTTATACATAATTCTAATAAATAAACTAATAAAACTAATTAAAATGAAATATTGACATGAGATAGAAGAGAGTTTTGGGATTGGCACATCCATCTAGTAATTTATTAGTTTAAAAAGCTTAATTACATACTAACAATTATGATTAGGGGAAAAAAGTGCATTTCTTTGAATATGAAAAGGAGTTACAGTGATCCCTTTTGGAGTAGAAAGGGGATTGCACACTATCAACCGCTGTTGGTTATTTACAGCCTAAATTGGATCAACATACATATTTTTAATTAATAACACCAAATTTTAAATTCGGTGAATTTCTGCTCAATCTAAACGGAGATGCTAATTTTCATCGCATAGCAACCCCCGCTTTTTAAGGAAGAAATTGAAAATTGAATCAGCATAGTGTTTCATAATAGGCATCTAAATTTTGTGCAGTTCTATTCCGTAGATACATATTTATCATAAAACTGCTGTAAAACACAGCATTGCAGCAACATCTGTTGGGCGATATACACTAAAATTTAACATGCATGTCAAGGCCTAACTAAATATAAAATTTCAAAAATTTTTGCGCGTTAATTCATAAGTTAGTAAAGCGACAAAATTTATGCAATACGCAGTCAAACGCCGTACAGACAAACTTCTAAAAATAGTCAAATCATCTTCAGAACATCTAAGAACGAACAAATCTATGAATAAACAAAAGTTAAACATTTGCATGATTCCATAATTATCTTCTTATAAATACGAAAAAAAAAATAGCAAGAAAAAGAATTGTTTTTCGAAAGCTAGTTAAAAGTGAACTTCAATGACTCCCTTTGAACTATAAAACAAGTTGGGTGTGCCAATCCCAAAACTTTCTTCTATCTTATATATTTTAATATTTCAAAATGTTGTTACAAATGCCAATATTTCATTTTTATTAGTTCAATACTATATCAATATTCTGTTGTATATCAGCTGTTAGTGAATAGTCGGCTTATCAGGATGGGAAGTTCCCGTCGCTTCACGAGCTGCCGGTGTACAATAGAACTAAGTAAAATCAAGAAAATTACACAAAAATCGCTATTATAGTGCCCCCTTTCGGCAGAATATTTCGAAATTCAGGGAGGACCTTCTTGCCATTGACCAAAAACGTACACAAAAAAATTTGGTTCAATTCTATGCATAACTTTATGCACTTTTCGTAGTACAATATTGAAAGTGGCGCAAAATTCGCTATTACAGCGCCGCCTTTCGGTGGAATTTTTCCAAATTCAAGGAAAACCTTCTTGTAATTGCCAAAAACATACACATAAAATTTGGTTCAATTCTATGTATAACTTCATACACTTTTCAATGGTACAATATTCAAAATGTCACAAAAATCGCTATTACAGCACCCCCTTCGGCGGATTTTTTTCCAAATTAAGGGAGGAACTGCTTGCCATAGCCAAAAACTTTAAAAATACATATATTTCAATTCTATGTGTAACCTCATACGCTTTTTAATGGTACAATGGCGACAGACACACGGACAGACAGATCTTTTGTATAAACATGTTTTTTTGGGGATCTCTGACCCCTAAAACGTGTAATTTGTCAAAAACCGGAAGTCAAAATAAATTTTGATTACAGTACTTTCTTGTATTGAAGATTGGTATCGTTCGAAAGCTCTTGTCATGGGGATCAAGAAAAGTATGGGAACTACACTTCCGAATCCAATAGTTCACAAGATATCGGCCCTTTTTTGTTTCGATAGAAGAGAAATAAAGAAGAGGAAAACAGCATGAGATTTTTTCTAAAGCTACCCAAAGAAACATTTTGTCATATAATTAATCATGATCGTAGTTTTCATACTAGTGTGGTAATGAGAATGCTACCCTAGTATTCGACAGATGAAGTGGCCAAACAGATGAAAATTTAAGAATCGAAAGCTCTTGTCACGGGGATCAAGAAAAGTATGAGAACTACACTTCCGAATCCAATAGTTCACAAGATATCGACCGTTTTTTGTTTCGATAGAAGAGAAATAAAGAAGAGGAAAACAGCATGAGATTCTTTCTAAAGCTACCCAAAGAAACATTTTGTCATATAATTAATCATAATCGTAGCTTTCATGCTAATGTGGTAATGAGAATGCTACCCTAGTATTCGACAGATGAAGTGGCCAAACAGATGAAAATTAAAGAATCGAAAGCTCTGGTCACGGGGATCAAGAAAAGTATGGGAACTACACTTCCGAATCCAATAGTTCACAAGATATCGGCCCTTTTTTGTTCTGATAGAAGAGAAATAAAGAAGAGGAAGACAGCATGAGATTCTTTCTAAAGCTACCCAAAGAAACATTTTTTCATATAATTAATCATGATCGTAGTTTTTATACTAGTGTGGTAATGAGAATGCTACCCTAGTATTCGACAGATGAAGTGGCCAAACAGATGAAAATTTAAGAATCGAAAGCTCTTCTCACGGGTATCAAGAAAAGTATGGGAACTACACTTCCGAATCCAATAGTTCACAAGATATCGGCCCTTTTTTGTTTCGATAGAAGAGAAATAAAGAAGAGGAAACAGCATGAGATTCTTTCTAAAGCTACCCAAAGAAACATTTTGTCATATAATTAATCATGATCGTAGTTTTTATACTAGTGTGGTAATGAGAATGCTACCCTAGTATTCGACAGATGAAGTGGCCAAACAGATGAAAATTTAAGAATCGAAAGCTCTTCTCACGGGTATCAAGAAAAGTATGGGAACTACACTTCCGAATCCAATAGTTCACAAGATATCGGCCCTTTTTTGTTTCGATAGAAGAGAAATAAAGAAGAGGAAACAGCATGAGATTCTTTCTAAAGCTACCCAAAGAAACATTTTGTCATATAATTAATCATGATCGTAGCTTTCATACTAATGTGGTAATGAGAATGCTACCCTAGTATTCGACAGATGAAGTGGCCAAACAGATGAAAATTAAAGAATCGAAAGCTCTGGTCACGGGGATCAAGAAAAGTATGGGAACTACACTTCCGAATCCAATAGTTCACAAGATATCGGCCCTTTTTTGTTCTGATAGAAGAGAAATAAAGAAGAGGAAGACAGCATGAGATTCTTTCTAAAGCTACCCAAAGAAACATTTTGTCATATAATTAATCATGATCGTAGTTTTTATACTAGTGTGGTAATGAGAATGCTACCCTAGTATTCGACAGATGAAGTGGCCAAACAGATGAAAATTTAAGAATCGAAAGCTCTTCTCACGGGTATCAAGAAAAGTATGGGAACTACACTTCCGAATCCAATAGTTCACAAGATATCGGCCCTTTTTTGTTTCGATAGAAGAGAAATAAAGAAGAGGAAACAGCATGAGATTCTTTCTAAAGCTACCCAAAGAAACATTTTGTCATATAATTAATCATGATCGTTGTTTTCATACTAGTGTGGTAATGAGAATGCTACCCTAGTATTCGACAGATGAAGTGGCCAAACAGATAAAAATTTAAGAATCGAAAAACTAGGTTCTGGTATATATTGCCAGTCTTTCTTCCATTTGAATCGACAAAATACCTTCAGCCACTGCTATTTACTTTTTCCAATACTACATTGTAAAAGAAATTCTCTTAAAATACGGAAGTAGTACTGGCGTCTCGATTGTCAGTACAATTTCCGTATTATAACGGATTTTTTTTTACAGTATATAAGCACTTGGTAAAGAAAATAGACAAATATTCAAAAACCGATCGAAGTATTTGCAGTGATGTTAACACTATTGATATAAAAAGCATACTAAAAAAACATCATTTGGCCTATAACCAGCCCTCTTAACCTTCTTTTAATGCAGTGCGAGAGTATGCTTTCGGAAAGGCTTTAATGCGAAGCACGGATCCAGTCTTACCATCAGTAAAACATGTAGCCTTCACTCTTACTAAACACTCCGGCACCGACTGTGAAGCAATAATGCATTTCATCGTTTATGCCTGGTGTGCGAAAACTTATATTTTCAACTCTTTTACATAGAAAAACACTATCATGGTTAATTATAAGACAAAATTCCTGCCTTCGATACCTTTAGGAGGAATCTCTTGCTGTTTTTTCTCTTCTTCCGAAGCAGAAAATGTTCCATATCTCGCAAATTATTGGATTCGGAAGAATAGTTCTCACACATTTCTTGATCCACGTAACTTGATCCCAGTACGAGCTTTCGAACGATACGACGCTTGTGAAAATCCAGAACTGACATTTGAGGAGTTCTCTAGTCTGTGGTGCATATTTAAGCAACGTCAGTTTGACATATAATTAATTTCATTGTCGTTTTAACTCATATACAATTCTAACAATACAGATTATTTAGCAATTTATCACCTTTGGAGGGTATTCCAAAAATGCCTTAAAATTTATTTATTAATTTAAAAATATTAAAATGCTCTAAAAATATTTTTAAATGTTCTAAAACTGTTAAAATGCTCTACTGTCATCGAACTACATCTGCGAACATAATTTTTATAATGTTAGTCTATAATGAAAAATCAATTACAAAATTCAAGTCTTACATGCAAAAATGAAGTTGAGTTAAATAAACGAATGTAAAAAGAGAATGTTTGTTACTATTACGGAGATTAAGTATGGCTTATTCATCAAGATATAAATTTATGAAATAAAAAGTATAAGTCCTATCCATTCTAATGAGCAAATAAAATCCGCTAGTAAGATATCTTTTTTCGAATGTTGTTCTTTCTTTTACTAAGCATCATATGAAATCCATACAAAAACATTTCTAAAAATATGTCTCTCTTTACTGAGATACATAAAATGCATCTAAATGTGCAAGCAACATAAATATTTGACGCAGCGTCCATTTATTCTGATACTTTTAATCTTCGAGTCAATAATATAACCGGTTTACTGTGATCTTGAATGAGAATTAATACTCATTCTAATCTTAAGATAAGACTATCCACACAAACCGGCATATTTCCCTTTCGTGTTTTTCGACGATTTCTCGGCAATGCTTTCTTTGGATATTTCACTTTCTACCATTTTCTGTCTCCGATAATAGCAAAGTAAATATCTTGAATGGTAATGCGTCTCGAATATTTTCTCTTAAGCTTAAATGAAAATCTTAATATAAAAGCTTTCGGAAATATATTAAATGCAGTACAAATAACTATTTTGATACAGGCGGTTATATGCAGATTCAATTCTATTTTCTCTTGTAAATTGTAGTTGTCAAATTTAAATTAATTCCAAATGCATTCAAGTGTTTTTGTGAACTTTGTTCTAATTGATTTAGTAAATTTTTTAATGTGTCACCTTTTTATTGACAGTAAAAAAAAGAAGACAGATATTTCTCAATCTAAGAAAATATAATATAATCAAGAACGAAAATGGACAAGTACTTCGGCCGTATTACTAATAATTTTGAAAAGCGTTCTTTATAAACCTTACAAGGAAGGTCTCCTCACTGGGCATACTCAGAATATTTTGGAAAAAAATGCTAATTAAACTACTTATGTATGAATAAAGGATCAGTCAAATTTAGCGGCGGAATCACAGTAGAAAGTTCGTAAAAAAATAAAATACTTTCCAGTATTTGGCACGAAAAGACGAAAGCGTCACGCGATTTGGCGGGCAGTACTTTTCCTCGCCAAAAGCAAACGATTTTAATACACCTGAAAATTACTTCTTAATTGATTTTTAAAATGCGTGTAAATAGTATTTAATGAATTTAAATTTAAACAATAAGAGAGTTTAATAAATACATTTTTTGTATTAACTATTTATGTTGCTTGCTATTTAATTTTATTACTTTAAAAACAATTGCATATGTAAAAAATATTCTCATAATTTAAGTGGATTCCAAAATAAAGGCAAGATGAAGAATGCTGCAGTTATTCATTTCAATATCAAAGAAGTCGCTGTTTCCATAGTAACTAAATTGAATCGACAGTGCTCAATTGGACTTAATTTTGAGATTGAAACAACTTTAATTAAATTAAATTTTGTTTTAATTCATAAAATTTGATAGCTCACTTTCATTATAAATATATATATATATATGTCAAAACTATAGTTAAATCAAACTAAAACTGACAAAACTAAAGTTATTTATATATTCAATATTAAACATTTTTATCTTAAAGAGTATTTGACATAAAAAAGCATTTTTTCAAATTTTATTCCATCGCCAACAGGTGATAAATCGCCAAATATCGAAATGTTCATTATTTTTTTACGGACATTCTATCGAGTTTCCGCAGAAATTTTTTTATAAACATATCTATCCTCATGAGTAGAACATTTTTTAATTTTTTTCAGATTTTTCTGGAGTATGCCCGTATGGAGACCATCCTTGTTAGAAATCAAAATATTTTAAGGATTTAAAGAAGCATTTATAAATGGAAAGTTTCTTTTACTGTCAGTGATTTACGAAAACTATTACGAACAGTAATTATAGTGTATTAATCAGTTTTCACAAACCGAAATATCTCGTTTTGGAAGCTATCTTATCTCGATTAAACATTTTCACTGCGTAATTCATTTTATATATGCAAAAGAAGCAAAATAATATTAATTCTGATATTAATGTCAATTCTATTAAGTTATCATTTTTGTCTCTAAAACAGGTTTGTTGAACATGAAAATAATTACTTGGGAATTGGTGGCATACGAAAAACATATACTCTGATTGATTATAATACACTTCAAAAACTATGTGGAAACTTTCTTCGGGAGATTTCTAAAGATGAAGTACTCTTTTCATAATCGTAGGTAACTCGGAAGATTTTATTGTACTACAATTTTGTCCCTGGTAATATTTTCGTAGATTAAATAATTATATTTGATAACGCTGGTTATACCCTGTAAAAAAAAAAATATATTGCGATTTTTCATGCACTTTATGTTGTAATTTTTTAAGCACCGATGCTGTGAAATCGAATTCAAGCACCAATGCTGTAAAATCGAATTCAAGAACCGATGCTGTAAAATCGAATTCAAGCACCAATGCTTTAAAATCGAATTCAAGGACCGATGCTGTGAAATCGAATTCAAGCAGCGATGCTGTAAAATCGAATTCAAGAACCGATGCTGTAAAATCGAATTCAAGCACCAATGCTGTAAAATCGAATCCAAGCACCAATGCTGTAAAATAGAATTCAAGAACCGATACTGTAAAATCGAATTTAAGCACAGATGCTTTAAAATCGAATTCAAGCACCGATGCTGTAAAATAGAATTCAAGCACCATTGCTGTGAATCAGAATTAAAGCAACAAGTGCAGTAAAAATGGAATTCTTTCTGTGACGTGCATCTCCCAACCACGCGACTTTTCTCCGACTAAAGAAATTTTGCAACCCTCTTAAAGACAACAGCTTGTAAATTTTACATTAACTGTCTTGGCAGCCAGGGTGCCAGCAGCTTTTGTTGTAAAATACAGTGATTTTTCCTGCACTTTATGTTGTACTTTTTCAAGCACCAAATCTGGGAAATCGAATTCTAGCGCAGATGCTGTGAAAGCGTAATCAGGTAACAAGTGAAGTAAAAATCGAATCCTTTATCTCACGTGCATCACGTGGTCAATAGCAACACGACTTTCCCCAGACTTGAGAAATTTTACAGCACTATTAAAGACAGCCGCTTGTAAATTTCACAACAACTGTGTTGGCAGCTGGAGTGGTAAAATAAAGATTTTCTTTTTTTATTTACAGTGCGTGTTTCACATTGAATAAAAGATACTTTTACAGGGGGGGGGGGGGTCTTTAATTTTTAAGCGATTGACTTAATTCTTATCATTTTGAATCTCCTATAAGGTATTGGAAATAATGTTGAGCAATCACTTATTCATTTCTGTAAGCTTTTCATCTTAAATGAATCTTAAACGCTACCAATGTTTGCATTAACTTGTTCTTGTTGTTGTTTTTTTAATCGAAATTGTTGAAGATTCCTAGAAAGCGAGTATTTCTTACATGGCTGATTTTTCTGGCTGAGAAATTTTTTTTCATATAGAATGTATGTACTGAAAGCTATTGTATACCTGTTATAAACGTGGTTCTAAGCACACAAAATGTAAGCATGTTAGAAGATGCAAATATTCATAAATATGTAAGAGGTAATTATGTAAATATATAAATAGGAAAAAAAGGTCTGTAAGTATGGAAATAACTTATTAGTAAGAACAGAGTTTTCAACATGAAAGTAATTTAAAAATCAATAAAACTAAAACTATTTTTTTACGGGGGTCCGGGACACAATTTAAAATAATTTTTATTTATTGAGTTAAAATTCTGAATTTTTTTTGTGACGGTTAACCTTATTATTTGTAAGCAAAATCACATGATAAAACTTCTCATAACTTTTTTTTAAAAATTTAAATTTTAAATTTATTAAAAATGTGGGGTAATTTAAAATTGTTATAACTCGAAATATTATTCATAGAATTTCGATTTTTTTTTTCATTTAAATAAACAGAAATATAAAAGTTTTTACTTTGATTCAGCATTTTTTTTATTAATTTATAAAAAAATTAAAACTATTTAACGAAAAAAATTTTTAAAAAGTGTGCAACTTTAAAAAAAAAATCATATTTTCAAAAGTAAATATTTTTTTCAAATATGCTGAATCAAAATTAAAGTAAAACAATTGAAAAAGATATGTTCCAAGTTTGAACCCTCTATCTTTAACGGTTCTAACGTTATAAGATTTTAAGTACGAGAAATGGTGAAAAGACCTATCATGAAGAAAAATGCATTTTTACAAGAAGTCGTTTCCATGACAGCCATTGCTTGAAAGCTAGATTTTGAAAACAAACCAAAACAAAAAAATTAATATTTTTTGTTCTAATTCAAATAGAAACACGATTTAAATTTCATTTTAAGCAGGAAAAAACAGGGAAATTTTTATTGAAATAAAATGTTTTTGCAAAATTTGAAGATTTTATGTGTCCTGCACCCCCTTAAGTTAAAAAAAAAAACCTCTTTTATAAACATTAAAAGTTTATCTTAAAATTTCACACTTCATTTCATAACTGCAATTCATGTAGTTCCGAAAAATATTCCGTTACACTACGTTAATTTGATGCCAGCCCCGATTAATGAAAATTCACCACTTTGCTTTGCGCTTAATAGAAAGCGCAGACTGTTGTACTTATTAAAAAAATATATAATTTAGTTCTGTTTCTTTTTTAAGGTATGGCAACATGAAAGAAAAAACATTATTTAAATTATCTATTCCGGATTTTAATCTGTTTTCTCAGAGTATAACCATAATATAATTAATGTTAAACTATTAAATATTAAAAGAGTATTTTTTTATCATTTTAATCTTAATTTTTTATTTATATTTTCCACTTTTTTAATGGGTTAAATATTCCGTTGTTTTCGTTTCACAGTCAGTTGGCATATTTTGGGGAAACTGGTTTACCGCATAATTAATTCCTTTGTTTTTGCAACTGATAAGTCAACATAAATTCATGTAACCAAAAAAATATATTTATATAGCGATTTATCTCTTGCGACCAGCTAACAAGAAAATGGCTTAAAATTAATTTATTACATGGTGTAACCTAGAAAATCCTGCATCGTCGGGAACGAGACTAACAAGGGAAGTCCCCTTACCGGGCATACTCAGAATTTTTGGAAAAAAATACTAATTAAACTATTTACATAATAAATGATTAGTCAAATTTAGCGGCGGAATTACAGTAGAAAGTCTGTAAACAAATAAAATACTTTCGAGTATTTGGCGCGAAAAGACGAAAGCGTCATGCGATTTGGCGAGCAGTACTTTTCTTTGCCAAAAGCAAACGATTTTAAAGCTCCTGAAAATTGCTTGTTAATTGATTTTCAAAATGCGTGTAAATAGTATTTAATGAATTTAAACTTCAGTGAGGAGAGTTTAAAAAATACATCTTCCGTATTACATATTTATGTTGCTTGTTATTTAATTTGATTACTTTAAAATCAATTTCATATATAAAAAATATTTTCATGTATTTAAGCGTATTCCAAAATAAAGGCAAGACGAAGAATGCTGCAGTTATTCATTTCAATATTAAGGAAGTCGTTGTTTCCATAGCAACAAAATTGAACCGACAATGTTCAATTGGACTTAATTTTGAAATTGAGACAATTTTAATTAATTTAAATTTTTTTAAACTCATAAAATTTGATAATTAACTTTCATTATAAATATATATGAATGACAAAACTATAGTTAAATCAAACTAAAAATGGCAAAACTAAAGTTACTTACATTAAATTTATTTAAAGAAGTTCAATATGAAACATTTTTATCTTAACCCTTAAATGCCGGGTGTTGCTTTTCGGCAACATACCCAATTTAGGCTCTAAAATACTATTAGAATAATATTGAAGCTATAATGCATAATGTTGCCAATAAAATACATTCTGGAAATATTATTAAATCGATTTTCACCATATAGATGGCAACACTTGTGCTGTTTAAGAATAAAGATAGATTTATTTTTTCAATTGTTGCTACTTGCTCTTTTTGTTTTGTTTGGAGTCTTGCGAAATACCCTATTTTGTTCTGCAGTGAACAAGTAACATTTTTTTCTTATTATAGTTCCTAAAATTCTTGTGTGTTTAATATTATAGAATTTTATCAAGGAAAATTATTTTTTCAATTAAAGACCAGTATTGCCGATTAGTAACAAACTGTTTTTTAGCCATAAACCATACTTAAAACAAAATATGATTTTTTTTAAGTATTTTTCCCATGATTTATTTAAAAAATGAAAGCCGAAAAACATTATTACAATGATTTTTGAAAAATCAGGCACTTAAGGGTTAAAGAGTATTTGACATAAAAAGTAATTTTTCGCCAAAAGTATTAAATCGCCAAATATCGAAATTTTCATTATTTTTTTATAGACGCTGTATCGAGTTTCCGCCGAATTTTGTTTTTTAAACACATCTATCCTCATGAGTAGAACATTCTATAATTTTTCAGATTTTTCGAAGTATGTCCGTATGGAGACCTTCCTTGTAAGCCGGATTTTTCAAAATTCCAAATTTCTGAAAGAATATCAAAAGCAATTCGGACATTCTTAACAGTGCCCTTATTCTTAATTTAATTAATAGTCGAGTGATATTTATCTGACAAAAAGAAAAAAAATATTTAAAAAAAAACTTTAACTGATATGTTTCTCTGTTACAAATATATATATATATATATATATATATATATATATATACAGTTGGACCTCGTTAACATGAACCTCAAGGGGAATCAAAATTTTATTCATTGTAACAGTAATTCATGTTATCAGTATCAAATCTTTGTTTTTATAGGGGACTCTGAAAACAATTCATGTTAAAAGTAATTCACGTTAAGCGTGTTCATGTTAACGAGGTTTGACTGTATATATATATATATATATATATATATAATAAACAGAGGTCATTTCTTCTCGTGTAATTTCGAAAACACCCATGTCAATTTTAATTGCTTCCAACTTTTTCGGGTGCCCTTTAACAAGTTTTTCTAGAACGTTGTACAAGTGAAGAGTATTGATATCGGAAACACAGTCCTTTTTCTCTAAAGTTATTCTAAAGCATATATTAATTTCCCTGTCAAATTAATGCATTTTTCCAGTGACACCTTTTCTTCAGCTGGTTTCTCGTCCGCGTTCTTCTGAACCAGCCATATCGGCGGTTTTATTTGGCACAGCGTCAGCGATCTCACTGTCCGTTAATCCATTGCTTTTTATCTCTAATTTTTGAAACCGTAAACAATTGCTATTTTTCTTTCTCTCGTAAGTTAGAAATGTAAAAAAAAAATGGTGGGGAGATGACTTTGGTACCTGATTTTTGAAGTTAGTGGATTTCTGAATGCCGAACTTTCAATGCCAAGCTGTATTAAAATTAAGTTCTAAAAATATTAAAGTTTGTATTGTTATCGGAAACTTACCTGTATACATAATTTTCATAATTCCAGCATATCATGAAAAGAGAAAACTATCCATTACAAAATCCACGTTTACATCAAAAACAAAGTTAAATTAAATAAAAGAGTGAAAGATTATTTATTAATTCTAACAATTCCATCAAATAAAATCTGACGTTTAAGGCAGTTTTATTTCTTTCTCTTTTTAATTTTTTTTTCTCTCTAAAATGCTAAGATTGCGTTAAATTACCATGAAATCGTTTGAAATATTTTCTACTTGACTATTATATTAGCTATAAAAGATTAATTCGAAACATCTGGAAAACAAAAATTAAATGTGGAAATATAGAAGAAATTTTTATTTTAAAGAAATTTAATTTATTTTACAGCCAAACTGATGCCATTAATCGAAATCCCATACTTAAATTTATCGACCATATTAATAATAACGTCACATGAATGATTAAATAAAACAAATTAAATTTAATATATGTAGATTTTTATATTTTATTTTGAATTATTTTGAATAAATTTTATTTCAATTTTATTTTGACAAAAAGATTTGATTTCATAGAATTTTCAGTAAAATAATTAAAAAAAATTCCTATTAAATTAATCATCTGCCAGTATTTCTTTAACAGTAACCAAAAAAATATTTGTGCAAGGATTTTTTTTTTCTTTTAAGCACTTGGTCGGCTATTAAAAAAAAAAAAATTATGAATTATTGGATATGCAAATTTTTTCTCGATCATATTTATATTTGTAATGGCTATCCTTTTATGTTTTGTTAAAAATTTAAAATTTTTATATTATTTTTATTTATTTATTTAAGCACGATAGTTAAAGTAATTTTAAATAAATCACAAGAAATGAATAAAAAACTTGTTTTTAACACAAATAAATTAAAAAAAAACATTAGCTTTTTTTATTTATGCGTCAGAGTGATTAAGATTTTTTTTTTTTATTTAATTTTTGAATTACTTCCATGCTCAATACATCAAGCAGGGTTCCTAAGCGACTGGAAAACATGGAAAACAGGGAATTGTGAGGGAAAATGACAAGTGCTCAAAAAGTCATGGAAAAGTCAGGGAATTTTTTTTTTTTTTTTTTTTTTAAACCTGGAAAAGTCAAGGATTATTTTTTATGCACTATCATATGTCAAGATTCTCCCGAGCTCCGAAGTCCGACCGCAAAAAAGTTATCATTTGTCACTTTTTGCTAAATTCACACTTTTAATATGTTTTAGCTATACAAATTTGTCGAGATATTATGAAGTTGAGATATCATGAATATTTAAAAAAAAAAAAAATAGAAAGAAAATTATGAAGCAAGCAAAAATGAAAAGCTGTAGCTGAAATTAAACTGTTTAAAAGAATAAAAATTGAATCTTACACAAGAAACTGCTTCTGAAACAACTCAAATAAATGATATGATAGCAGAAATTTCTAAACAAATTGAATGTTTAATATGTGTGCATTCAGTTATATGGATTCAAAGTAACATTTTACTTATACGAGTTATATTTTAGGGGGGGGGGGTTCTAATTTGTTATCATTTTTTATATTTTAAATATCAAATTATATAGATTTTTAGAATCAATTTTATAGGTTATTTTCCTTTTAAGAGGTAGTTTTACATTTTATTTTTATTAATTTATCAGTGTATTCTCTTTTGCTGTATAAGTTCAGTGATTAAGATCTAGAACCGTATTTCGTATTTCTAAAAACTTCCTGAATTGGGGTCAGGGAATTGTAGGAAATGTGGTCTGGACAACCTTGAAAAGTCAGGGAATTTTGTTATTCAAATAGAGTATGAACCCTGTTCCTAGTTAACATATTATAGATACATCAAATTCTTACATACTTACAATAACACTCTCAAAATAAATTTCCTCAAAAAAAGTAAAAAGTACAGGTAATAAGATTCGAACACCCCTTTGACTGGAATAAATTTTTACTTTATTTACAAAATTTTCCGTCTTTGTCGGAAGAATTTCGTGAAACTTTGAACTTCTTTACGAAGTTTTAGTGTTTTCTCTCTATTCTAAAAAAAAGTAACTAACGCTGTCACCGCCGCTGCTGCCGGTTTTGAATTTTTTGAGACCGGATGTCTTTCTTCGTTAATATTTAAAAAAATATTGCATACCAAAATATGAAAATCGGTGGTATTATAGAGAAATGTTTGATAAACACGCTGATGTAGACAGTTTTCAAATCGAAGTATTATTTTAAGAGATATTTAATGCTAAATTTGGACAAAATCGTTCCATTAACAAAGTTTTATAGGAGCAAAAACTATACATGGAAATTTAATCATTTTAGACCATTTTATACGTTTGAAGTTCTCGGTGTGCAGACTCTATTTATTTTTTTAATTTGACTCATTTTTTGAGGTTTTATTTCTATTTTAAATTCAAATTTTCAACATTTCGAGAGATATTTTTTTACATATTTTAGAAAATGGTATTAATTTAAACTGTTGCCAAATTTATAAACAGCGCAAACAATAATGTTTGCTTCAAATTAAAAATTTATTTACACGTGACTATCATAAACAGAAAAACAACCTTCAAATGAGAATTAAATAATTATGTATAAAAAGCAGGAACTTATTGAAAATTACGTCATAAAAACTATATTTACACGTGGATTTTAAAAGAGATGGGATATTGTAAAATAATAAATTCATTAACATGCACTAGAAGTCTTAAATAGGAGAAATTGCGTCACATATACGTCACATTACACTTATTACGTAAAACGAACAAAAAATAATATTGCAAAACAGTTTAAATTAAAAAATTGCGCGAGACATTTATTTGATATTTTGAGATGATCAACTATTTTTCTTAGGACGGCGCAAATAATATTTCATTTCTAACAAAAGTATTTTCATGTGAATATTAAAAAGAGAAAGAAAAGTTTGGTGAAAATTAAAAACGACACATTTAAAATGTCTTATTTAAAAAGAACTTTGTTTTCGCTTTGTTAAAAAATACCGGGAGATAAAGACTTTGTTTACTTAGTTCATTTTATATTAGCTTATTTTGAAATGTTTAACTGATTTTATTTAATCAAAGACGAAAACAGGCATTGTATCTTTTAACAGCAACTGATTAGGCCTTAAAATTCCCCAATCTAAGAGAAATGAATAGAAACCCGTTTATAGGGAGATCGCTACTCTTTTTTAAATTATAATTCAATCTTCCGAAATTTTTTTAAAGCCGATAAAATTAGCGTGCTTTTAGAGTCTGCGGTGTCTGAACGGGGGTTGACAAGCGTAGCTCGTAGGGGGCAGAGCCCCCGAGTAATAAAAAAAAAAGAAAGAAGAAAAGGCAAAAAATCCTTTAATTCACGTATTGTTTTTGATCGTGCATATTACATACTTTTATCCATCATATTACTAACGTATAACAACTTTAAATACTTACAATTGATATATCAAACTTTTTTTTGAACTAATGAGAAAACAATCCTCATAAATACAGGGGATCATCATAAATGAATATCCCAACTTTATAGGGCTACTAGTTAAAGAACCTGACGTTGCCCGGAAATTTAAGAATGTTTGTTTTGAAATTTCATTTTTGAACAATCAATGATTGCGTGTTAATTTACGTAATTTTCACTCTTTTTTTTTTCATTTAATCCGGACGACAGATTACCTACTTACTTAGTAAATATAATCTATGATCTGGATTGAGACCGAGATTAAAACCTTTTGATGAAAAGCTGTTACTGAATATTTTGTTATTTAATTTTTTTCATGATTAAAGAATGTACAAAAATTTTATGAATTTTATTTTTAAAAAATCTGAAATCTTTATTTCAGTTCTTCACTAAGAATAAACTCTACGGACCTAAACATTTGGGGAAATTGTTATGTGCACGCATACACACACGTATATGTATGGAATAGATTAAAAAATGGCGATAACAAATTCAGAGTACATCAAAATGTTAAAATAGGCCGCTATTTCCATAATCGGATTTTATTATGTTTTAATACGTTTTTTTTTTCAAACTAATATGACGTTGTATATTCACATTGCTGACGCCCGTTATATTTCCAATATGATGTAATATTCACTTTTTTTTTTAAATTCGTCAAACTATTAATTTCATTTTCATTTTTTACGTGGAAATCTTGGAATAGAAACTTTATGACGTAATATTCACTTTTTTTTAAAAAATCGTCAAATTATTTATTTCATTTTCATTTTTTCACGTGGAAATCTTGCAATAGAAAAATAATTATTGTGGTAAGAAATTTATTCTGGATATTTAATTATTGGTAACTTCTCTAACGCAAAATGCTTAAATTTGATAGGAAGTTGCTGTTAAATTGGTTTTTTTTTTATTAATTAAAAATTAAATGTGAATTATTTCGATTCCGGATTACTTTAGTCGCCTCGGCCGTGTTTTAATACACATGTACGTAACATTTTGCAATTCTGGCTTCCAAACTGTGGATTTGTATAGAATTACAGATAGACAGACAAATTATCATGTTTATATATTAGATTAAAATAAAACAAAACAAGTACAAACGTGTTGTTCACCGGAAATCAAAAATAACATTTGGAAATTTGAATGAGTATGAATTTTTAAATTATCTTAAAAGCCATAAAAATTCAATAAATTCAGATACAGAATTGAAACAAATTGTATTTGAATAAACGTGTCTTTTCCTATTCGAACGGTGTAAAAATCGAAATAGTGCGATGTTTTAAAGTTAAAAAAAATTGCAGTAAAAGCAAAATTTGTTGTTTAGAACACTGCCACCGTCGATATGATGTTAGCATTACTCACGGACATATCTTTTCTTTATAATATAGATTTTATGTTATGAGATGATGTGTTCCTATTACCATCATGGTTTTTACAGGATGTTTTACCTTATCTTTCACATATTAGCACATGTAAAAAGTGCGAGAGTGTTATTAGCACTTCATAACGATAACAAATAATACCGATATACTTGTAATACATTAAAATTTGTTACTTAAACCTTATGTTTATGATCATATGTGACACATTTAAACAATCTTTCCAGAAAAAATAAATAACAGCCACATTGTAAATTATGTGTACTAAATCGTATTAAAATAAATTAACACTAGAAGGATGGTAAGCGGTCACTTTGACGAACAAGCAAGAAAATATTTCGATTCGAACCAGGAATTTCTTTATAGACAATTTTATTATTTCTTTATAGTTTAAAATACATAAAGAAACAAAAAAGTTAAATAAAAAAGTTAAACAGTTTTAAATAAAAATTCTGGTGCAAAATATTTATTTATTTTTTAACTTGAATAAAATGTCCTGTCTTTCTAGTGTTCTATGTGCCCTAAATTACTATATTAAAATAACGAAAACACCTTAAAAAAACTAGAAAACAGGAATTCTGCTTTTTCAGAATTTAGTATCTCCTTCAATGAAATAAGTTTATTTGTATATCAATGTAGATTGTTCAGTTTTATGACTTAAAACACACGCTTTTATTTTATATAAAATGACGTCATCCACATATGCTGAAGAATTCCTCATTTGCGATCCAGTCTTAAACAACATCTACAGTAAAATATTCACAGGATGTAGCTATCGCTCTATAATACACAATTCAAAAAAAAAAAAAATGTCGTCATTCAAGATACTCGAAAGAAAAAATATGCTATCTCATGATTCATATGCCTTCATTTGTTTATAACATTAATATAGATACTTAAAATTAATTTGGTTTATAATAGCTTCATGTTTTATCAGAAATCATTCATTTACATTTTTTAAAAATAGCGCGTATTTTTATTACATTTTTTTCAGTTGTTATGAGAAAATGGCAACAAAAAGATATAATTGCTATTTTCTAACTATTTTTTCTTTACTTTCTACAGAAATGGAGTACTACTTAAGTTGCCAAGATTAAACAAATGGCGCTAAAAACTACAAACAAAATTAATGTCTCGAAAATAAATGGAGAAGCAGTTTTCAAACAACTTGCATTTAAATGTACTTTTTTTTTTCAATACAATGCTATAAAAATTGAAAATGTGCGATGCTTAGAAGTTTAAAAATTTGCAGTAGAGTATTTAATTGTAAAATGATACATCTGCTTTGTTTTACGGCTGGCTTATACAACGGAACATTATTTTTTGGAGACAACAGTTTAATTGCTGGAAGAAAGAAATAGCATACCGTGAGCTGATAAAAAATTATCCTGTCTTGGAAGGGGGAGAGAAGGGTAGCAACAAATATTGCTTATTTGCCCGTTTCCTTTTTACACTCTTCTATTTAACTCAGTCAGGTTTTTGTATGCAAAAATGTAATTTTGTAATCGATTTTTAATCCACTTCCTGATAGGTTACAATGGTACAGTGTAAGAAAAACGGAGATTCTACTGGCAATCAAGACGCCAGTACTATTTCCGTATTTTTACGGAAAATTTTCCCCATAAATTACAGAAAAACGGAATTTTTTCTGTAATTTATGGGGGAAATTTTCCGTAAAAATACGGAAATAGTACTGGTGTGTAGATTGCCGGTAGGATCTCCGTTTTTTAGTCCGTTTTTTTTTTTTTTTTTTTTTTTTTTTTTTTTTTTTTTTTTTTACAGTGTAAAAATTAATTTCACAGGTGTGTTTTCGATTACAATACAACATTTTAATATTTTCAGAACTGAAATATTAATTTAATTCATTAATATTACAGCATTTTTCCGTTAGCAGACTTCAGGTGATAAATCGACAAATATTCCCTATAATTCATATGATTGTATGGGAGTTGAAACAACAATGGATATAATGATGCGACAATAAACATGCCAAATGGCTTTAAAACAGCAACAGTGAGACTTTTTTTAAAGCTAAAAAGCAGAAAATAAATAATAAAAAAAAATGAAGAGTGTAATATTTTTAAAACAAAACACGCTTTTATCAATTAATAGTTTAATATTAATCAATTTACGATTGATTGAAAAATCAGTTTAGAAATCCCCAAAAAGGTACTTTAAATAACGTTTAATTTTTCTTTTCTGTTGTCCTATCTTAAAAAAGAAACAGAGCACAAAAAAAAAAAAAAAATTTTATAAATTCACATGCTTGCGCTTTCTACGAAGAGTAATAAAACCTGTGAGTTTTTCGTAATCGAGTTCGTTGCCCACACGAAATTAATGTACTTTAACGGAAATTTTTGGGGGAAAACTAAATTGCAGTGAAAAAATTAGGCTTTATTTCCAAGATGAAAATTGAATGCTTATGAAAGAGTGTACAGTAAACTTCGGATTATCTGTTACTCTATCAACCGCCACCCTCGGTTAACTGCCACCCTCCTCCCCTATTTTTATTTTTTTAAATCAGAAACGAACATTGGCATAACATTGTTGATAGCCCACAAGACGCTTAAACATTTGACGCTGAACTGACTTAGGTGTTAAACGCAGCATGTTTAAAAAATATTTCTGCGGATGAAATCACAGACCAGCTTGATAATGGCAAGAATTGTATTGGCTATCAAAAATAAACGGATAACAAAATTATTCAAAAGGTTTCGAATCCCGAGAAACCTGAAGCAGGTGAATATGATGAATCGTGGAAGGATGATCCAGGAGTCAGTCATGCTGAAGAAAAGACTATATTCTCTAAGTGCATTAATTAGTTTGAGGTGCAAGAGGAAGCCGATGCAAACCAAGTACTTTAATTACGTAGAATTAATAATCTTGATGCAGTAAAAGCGCAAACAAAACACAAATAAAAATGTATAATAGATTACTTTGGATGAAAACAGGTTACTACATATTTACTCTGTAAAATTCTAAATTTGTATACTTAAGTGATTTATTTTAATCAATTATCTTTTTTATGAACGAAAGTACACAACAGTTTAAAAAAAACCTTTTAAATATTCTTTTTTACATTCGATTACTGTCTATTTTGATTATCTGTTATACCGTCGCTCTCGTGAGTAACGGATAATCGGAAGTTTACTGTATTTTAACAAGTAAAAATTAAATTTAAAAAATCAAAGAACCCGACTGCGTAAAGAGCAAACTAATTAATTATTTCTCATCAATGTGAAACTATTTTTCATATTACTTACCTATTTTTTTTATTTACTTGTATTGATAACTTTTAAGTTGTGTTTAGTTGTTAGTTCATATCTATAAACACGATTTTGATGAGGCCTAAGATGTTTATGATGGTTAGAGTTGTACTAAAGCTAGAGATCCTACCTATACAACTTCCAGGTTGCGTAATATTTAAACGGAGCTTCTGACTGTAAAATAGTCAATGAAACATCGTCTTCATTTTGTAAGACCTATCCAATGATATACCTCTCAATAGGGTGCGTAATTTTTTTTCGCCTCTACCGCCATTTTGAATTTACAAAAACATAACTTAGCGTATAACCATCGGACAGATAAGACGAATCAATAGAGACCTCATTCATTAAAATCCATCCAGCCGTTGGGATGTTTCGAGGGTATAAAGAAATTCACATACCTAGATACGCGTGAAACACATAACCCTTCCTGACAGTCGGGTAAAAAACTATTTTTACTTTTGTACTTAATATAAAACGTAAATTTACGTCTTCGTACAATGAAAGCAAGTATCTCTAGTAGTTTTTAAGTTATCGCACATTTCTGGTGCAGATGTCCTCAATTACTTTTTCTTTGGCACCTCATTTGAAACATTTGAAACATTTCAAACTTTTGTGGCCACTTTAATCTATAAAAATAGATTTTCGCATAGAAAAACAGAATTTTGTTTTGCCCCCGGAATGCTATTTCTTTCTCCCAGCTTATTTCGTCTCCAATAAATAACGCTACCTTGTGTACGCTAGCCGTAAAACAAAAGCCGATGTTTCATTGTGCGATTAATCACTCTACAGCATTTTTTAAAACTTCTAAGTATCGCACATTTTCAATGTTTATACCGTCGTATTGGGGAAAAAGGGTACTTTTTAATGCAATTTGTTTGAAAAATGCATCTTCATTTGTTTTTGAAATATTAATTTTTTTTTCTAGTTTTTAGCGACATTTGTTTCGTTTTGGCAACTCAAGTTCTCCATTTCTGTAGACCGAAAAGAAAAAAATGTTGAAAATAGCAATTATATCTTTTTGTTGCCATTTTCTCATAAAAATTGAAAAACATATGAATTAAAATACGTGCTATTCTAAGAAAAATATAAATGAAGGATTTATGATAAAACATAGACCTATTAAAAACTATATTTAATTTTAAGTATCTATATTAATGCAAATGACGTCATTTTACATAAAATAAAAGCGTGTGCTTTAAGTCATAAAATTGAAATATGTTTTGCAGTAGAGTCCCGATTATGCGAGTCTCGCTTAACCGAGTTATTTCCTTCTGATGGACTGGTAGTTTCTATTATTATGAAACAGCCATTATAAATGAAGCGTTAGGTGAAGATGAAAGAGCAGCCGTAAAAAGTTAGAACTCTGATTTTCTGGTCAGAATGGAAAAAAAAAATGCCATAATGTTTTTTCAAAAAGAAAAATTATGGCCATTTTTTTTTTTTTTTTTTAATTTGACCATTATGAAAAAAATACCTTATTCCATCCGAGCTCTAACTTTTTACGGCTGCTCTTTCATCTTCACCTAAAGCTTCATTTATAATGACTGTTTCATAATAATAGAAACCACCAGTCCACCAGAAGAAAATGAAGTAATGGAAATGCCGGGGGCGACACTCAATTCTGAAAAAGCAGAATTCCTGTTCTCTAGTTTTTTTCTTTAGTAGGGCGACCTGTTCGGCATTATGACAAGAAATATACTGGAACATATTTACAGGTTGCAGCACAGTAATTCGATACTTGTAACACAGATAATTTTGAAGCTATAAAACAATAAATCGATTCTCGACTGCAAATCAAATACAGTTTCCTGAAATGAACTGGATGTTTTAAAATTTTAATAACAAGTAAAGAATAATAACTATGTTTGTTCTTACACGGCTCTAAAATAAAAACGCTTTTATCCTTTTTAAGGGTTAAAAAATGCTGAAATTCTAAAATTCAAACAATCATAACTCGGTAACTCTTGTTCTTGAAGATAGAATTTTTTACTGCTTTATTTGTGACTTACACGAAGTAAGTGATTATAAATATAACTTATAGGATTCAGCGACTGCATAAAAATTTTTCTTTGGCAACTTTAAAGAAAATTACTATTTTCACGTAAATGGTTTTTGCTATACTTATATTTTTTTAAAGTAAAATTACTTAAAAGAGGACTTTAACACAAAGGAATGATGAACAGTAACATCAGAAACAGTTTTACAGTTGGAACCGTATTTCTAAAATTAATGGTTTAGAAGTTAGCTTTTGAATAGCGTTAAGTAAGAATAAACTCTCTCTCTCTCTTTGTGTGTATGTGTGTAAATGTAATCGAAATGAAATTGCAATTTTATCCTGGATAGAAAATTATTTGTTTATATTTTTATCTAGTATAGAGTTCTTAGACTACATTTACTTAAATTTTATTTGATAGGACCATTTATAAAACGTACAACAGAAAACAGTAAATTTTGTACGCAATAAATAGATTTTTCCTCAAATAAATTCCCATTATTGTTTTGGGGGGTTTAATTATTTTTCTAGAAATATATTCTTAATCTTACTGCGGACAAAATTTCTGTATTTGCACATTTTTTTTTTTTTTTTTTTTTTTTTAAATGAAAGAAATTTTTTAAAAACGAATATTCTTTATACTCAATATCTTTCTTTGAAATATCTATAAATACATATTAAATTGTATTAAGTATATTGTAAATGTAACATGAATAAACTGAAAATAAATGAAAATAAATTTATCAATTTAGTTTTCTTCTAACATGTGTTGAAATGACATGTACAATACCGTAATGTGATGAAATCAAAGGCCAATGTTTGTCTTTCCGGATTTATTTTATGTATGTAATCATTTATTTTAATTTTTAATGCTTAATCAAACATTGCTTCATTTTTTAATGTCAATACTATTTTCTCTTAAAAAATGAAAGTATCATTTATTTACACGAGTTCTTTATTTCCAATAAAACAAATCTAAATCAACTGAACACAAAATCTTCTCTCAATTTGTATACTTAAAAAAAAATCCCACATTTCATCAGGAGTAAAGCCACTTATAAAAACATTTCCTTACACTGACATTATTAATTTTTGATAAGTAAATACATTTCATTTTTTTATGTGTGCTGCAAAACTAGACAGAAAAATGTTTGAAGCATTCTGCATACAAAATTTCCTAATAAAAGCGTTTTATTATTTATCTTAAGGAAAGATAACATGGGTTGAATATTGAACAGAAAACAGTAATTTTTGTACGCAATAAATAGATTTTTCCTCAAATAAATTCCCATTATTGTTTTACGGGATTAATTATTTTTCTAGAAATATATTCTGAACCCTACTGCGGACAAAATTTCTCTATTTGCACGCTTTTTTTTTTTTTTTTTTTTTTAAATGAGAAAATTTTTATAAAAACGAATCTTCTTTAGACTCAATATCTTTCTTTGAAATATCTATAAATACATTTTAAATTATATTAACTATATTGTAAATGTAACATGAATAAACTGAAAATAAATAAAAATAAATTTATCAATTTAGTTTTCTTCTAACATGTGTTGAAATGACATGTACAATACCATAATGTGATAAAATCAAAGGCCATTGTTTGTCTTTCTGGATTTATTTTACGTATGTAATCATTTATTTTAATTTTTAATGCTTTATCAAACATTGCTTCATTTTTTAATGTCAATACTATTTTCTATTAAAAAATGATGGTATCATTTATTTACACGAGTTCTTTATTTCCAATAAAACAAATCTAAATCAACTGAAGACAAAATCTTCTCTCAATTTGTATACTTAAAAAAAAAATCCCACATTTCATCAGGAGTAAAGCCACTTATAAAAACATTTCCTTACACTGACATTATTAATTTTTGATAAGTAAATACATTTCATTTTTTTATGTGTGCTGCAAAACTAGACAGAAAAATGTTTGAAGCATTCTGCATACAAAATTTCCTAATAAAAGCGTTTTATTATTTATCTTAAGGAAAGATAACATGGGTTGAATATTGAACAGAAAACAGTAATTTTTGTACGCAATAAATAGATTTTTCCTCAAATAAATTCCCATTATTGTTTTACGGGATTAATTATTTTTCTAGAAATATATTCTGAACCCTACTGCGGACAAAATTTCTCTATTTGCACGTTTTTTTTTTTTTTTTTTTTTTTTTTTAATGAAAAATTTTTTATAAAAACGAATCTTCTTTAGACTCAATATCTTTCTTTGAAATATCTATAAATACATTTTAAATTCTATTAAATATATTGTAAATGTAACATAAATAATTTGAAAATAAATAAAAAAAAATTATCAATTTAGTTTTCTTCTAACATGTGTTGAAATGACATGTACAATACCATAATGTGATAAAATCAAAGGCCAATGTTTGTCTTTCTGCATTTATTTTATGTATGTAATCATTTATTTTAATTTTTAATGCTTTATCAAACATTGCTTCATTTTTTAATGTCAATACTATTTTCTATTAAAAAATGAAGGTATCATTTATTTACACGAGTTCTTTATTTCCAATAAAACAAATCTAAATCAACTGAACACAAAATCTTCTCTCAATTTGTATACTTAAAAAAAAAATCCCACATTTCATCAGGAGTAAAGCCACTTATAAAAACATTTTCCTTACACTGACATTATTAATTTTTGATAAGTAAATACATTTCATTTTTTTTATGTGTGCTGCAAAACGAGACAGAAAAATGTTTGAAGCATTCTGCATATAAAATTTCCTAATAAAAGCGTTTTATTATTTATCTTAAGGAAAGATAACATGTGTTGAATAATTCTTCTTATACTTTTTAAAAGTGAAATATAAATTTACAGAATGTAATTTAAATGGAATATCCAAAATACATAAATGATTTTCCGAATTATCTGAAATTAGATTTCACTTGAAATCTTACGTAATCGCAATACACATTATCAATTTCATTTTATATCTGGATATAAAATCGATCCGCATTTACATTTCTATTTGTATTTGCGTTTCAGTTGATTCAAAATTATATCAGAAATTCTAAAATATAACTCTTTATGTAGAAGCGTTTATTACAAATTTGATTACTAAGGAAGCATGAGAGCTAGAAGCATTTTTCCGATATATTTTTTATCGAGATGTGATTAAATATTTGTCTACTTTTTGCTGGAATCCCTAGAAAAGATTTCCTTATAACATTCAAACAAAATACATTTTTGAATTAGTAGAGCTTTAGATTATATTACCTATTTTAATCGGGAATCTTAGTTGGATTTTTTTTAGGTGCGCTCGTAATTATATAAAATTCTAACGTATTTAATATAATTCGTAATTATACGCAATTATATAAAATTCTAAACGTAGCACCTATAGTCGTCGTTCAGTCCGTCTGTCTGTCCGTCCACATATAACAGAGCAAAAACTACCCAACCGAATGGTCTGAAATTTTAAATATATGATTGTTGCAAAATTTTGTCGAGCCATTTCAAATTTTATGAAAATCGGATGTATAGTTTAATTACAGGAACAGTCAAAAGTTATTCGTTACATTACGGCCAATGGGAAAAATTATCTCAAGTGCATTTTAATGATATTACAGCCTTTCGAACAGATCGAAATTAATATGCACTTATGAAGTGCATTAAAATATACATTCAGTACAATATACGATGCAAAAAAATATTTATAAAATTAATTATAGTACTAACGCACCTCATTTGTCACGTTTGACGTGGAATTTCCAACTTGTTTTTTTTTTCTTTTTTTACAATCTGTCAAATGGGACATACCATGTCACGTGTGAAACACTTTTCTACATATTACTGCTGTTTTAACAATGTTATTATATCCCAACTTATAAGTTAATAGATACAGGTATTTATGTAAGTATCAAGCGCATAACATTTTGTCCGTTTTTCATGGGATAGCCCTGATTGGGATAGGCATGGGATAGGCAGATTTAAACCTATTTAAAACGGGCAGCTCACTTAGTTTTAGAGTTTAAAATGTGGAAATTTTTAAACCTATTAAAAGGCCATACCATATCATATATGGGACAGCTTTTCTACAAATTATTGCTGTTTTAACAGTGCTATTGTAGACTAAAAATTAGAACAACCATGCTAATATGAAAATGTAGGGTGTTTTGTTATTATTAATATAGTTTATATTCTAACAACGTATAAGTTATTAATTATAGGTATTTATGTTAGTGCAGACATTTTGTCCGTTTTTCAGTGGAATTGCCCATAAAAAATAATAGTCTGGGAAAACACAAAAGATATTCTTACTATTTTTCTACTACACATTAAATACCTAAACAAAAGATATAAAAATAACAAGAGTGCAATTGTTACTTTCTTCTATCTTCAATAGAAGAAAGTATTGTAAATGAAATTTTTTTCGACCTCCGGTTTTCGACGGATTTACGCGTTTTAGGGGTCAGAGATCCCAAAAAACAGATTTATAGAAAATGTCTGCCTGTCCAAGTGTGTGTCTGTCGCCATTGTACCATCAAAAAGTGTATGAAGTTGTGCATAGAATTGAATCAATTTTAAGTTTTTGGCTATGGCAACCAGATCCTTCCTTAATTTCGAAAAAAAATCGCCGGTAGGGGGCGCTGTAAGAGGGATTTTTGTGCGATCTTGAATATTGTACCATCGAAAAGTGTATGAAGTTATGCATAGAATTGAACTAATTTTTTTCTTTTTAAGTTTTTGGCTATAGCAAGCAGATCCGCCCTTAATTTGACAAAAATCGGCCTGAAGGGGGCGCTGTAATAGCGATTTTTGTGCGATTTTGATTATTGTACCATTGAAAAGTGTATGAAGTTATGCATAGAATTGAACCAAATCTTTTGTGTATGTTTTTAGTCATGGCACAAAGGTCCTCCCTGAATTTGGAAAAATTCCGCCGAAGAGAGCGCTGTAATTGCGATGTCTGTTCCATTTTCATTATTGTACTATCGAAAAGTGTATGAAGTTATGCATAGAATTGAACCAAATTTTTTGTGTATGTTTCTGGGTATGGCAAGCAAGTCCTCCCTGAATTTCAAAAAAAATCTGCTGGAAGGTGGCGCTGTAACAGCGATGTCTGTGCCATTTTCATTATTGTACCATCGAAAACTGTATAAAATTAAGCATTGAATCTAACCCAAATTTTTGTGTATGTGTAAGTCTATGGTCAGTAAGTCCACTCTGAACTTGAAAAAATTCCGCCAGAAGTGGGGCGCTATAATTGCGATGTCTGTGCCATTTTCATTTTTTGTACCATCGAAAAGGGTATGAAGTTATGCATAGAATTGAACCAAATTTTTTGCGTATGTTTCTGGCTATGGCAAGCAAGTACGCCCTGAATTTGAAAAAAATCTGCCGGAAGGGGGGGCACTATAATAGCGGTGTTTGCGCCATTTTCTTTATTGTACCATCGAAAAGTGCATAAAATTATGCATACAATAGAACCAAATTTTTTGTGCATGTTTTTGTCTTTGGCCAACAGGTCCTCCTTGAATTTGGAAATATTGCGCGGTAAACAGGCTCTGTGATAGCGATTTTTGTATATTTTTCTTGATTTTTCGTAGTTCTATTGTCCATCGGCGGCTCATGGAGCGGCGGGAACTTGCTTCCTCTTAAGCCGGCTATTCGCAAACAGCTGATAACAACAGAATAAGGAAATACTATTAATTTTAACAAATATCATGATCTAGATTAACTCGTTTTTAATCCGTTTAATTGACTGAAGCAGAAATTTAATTTGAAAATCAAAGTTGGTATAATATTGAACTAATAATAATGAAGTATTAACATGTGTAACTACTTTTTGAAATATTAAGATATATAAGATAGAAGAAAGTTTTGGGATTGGCACATCCAACAAGTTAGATTATATGAAGATAATTCAAATGAAAACATAATTTATTTATTATGACTCAAATGAAGAATTTAAGAAAAAATATAGGTATGTCATTTTTGGAAGTGTGATACATTCCCTGTGACACGTGGAATGCTGATGTTCCGCGTCTCCGGAGAAAATGAATACGAGTAAGAAGAATTATTTAGCTTACATAGTCATAGCTTTCACAATTTTCACCTATTCATCTCTTTGGAAATACTTGCCTTTCTTCACCTCTTTCAGGCATTCGGATACATGAAAGTCATTGTGTGATGAATAAAGTGTACATCTGCGACATCCAAATTTCAAATTCTGGATTGTCGCAACCGTGACACACATCACAAATACCTTCTCTAAGGCGGCATAAATTGGATATTTTCACAATTTAAATTATTTGCCGTATATCTTTGCACTGTTTGTCCTTCTTTAGTGTCATGGCTGTAATTTGTACGTCATTCTTTGAACCTTAGAGATAACAAGATTATCATATAATTTTTCGCAATTTTATTTACTAGTTGAAGATTTTTATTTGAATCAACCTTAAATTTCTTTTTTCTTCTTTATATTTAGCAATAAAGAGTTATTTCTTACATTACAGACTCTTTCGTCGTCTTCAGAAATGTGTAGGCCATTTTTAAACAGCTGCCAAAAAACCAGTTGCTATTTTTTTGTCCTCGTCCCAAAGAGCGTTTTTTTACAGGGTGTTTAATCTTTTATTGTCAGTAATTCCGTATAGGAATTTTTATTCTAGTTTAATATTAAAAGTTCTGTGATAAAATAAAGCTATTTGAAATTACTGGTAGGAATAATCAAGGTTACTGAACCGCCTATATGTCATCTATACACGGTGCTCATTGAGAAGGGGTTGATTATGTTAAGTACATGCTCTTCGCACAGGATTGTAAAAATAACAACTAGATCGTAATGAGAGAGTAGCGTACCCGGCAATGTTTGAACCCCACTTTGAAGTACAGATATAGTCAAATTTATATTTTAAAACATTGTTTATTAAAACTAAATTAGAAAGTGCTGCGATGGAACTTCTTTAATTTTCGCGTATACTACGCTTCACTTAAAGAATAAATTGTCCTTAGATTGATATTCACATGTCTGTAATCTAGCAATCCATAGTTGCTGATTATTTTTTAAGGAATTATAATCGAACATTCCTCGTACCAAAGCTGGCAACTCATACTCTGCGAGGTCTCTACACTACTCGATTCCTAAGTCCACATGGCTAACTCCTACTCAAACTCTATCTAAACGTCACAAGTCACAAAACTAGCATTCCGTGGTTGCCAATAATCTTTATTTAATGATAATCAATGTAATCTATCTATCCATAGTTGCTTATTATTTTTTATGGAATTATAATCGAACTTTCCTCGTACCAAAGCTGGCAACTCATACTCTGCAAGGTCTCTACATTTCTCGATTCCTAAGTCCATGTGGCTAACTCCAACTCAAACTCTATCTAAACGTCACAAGGCACAAAACTAGCATTCCGTGGTTGCCGATAATCTTTATTTAATGATAATCAATGTAATCTAGCAGTCCATAGTTGCTGATTATTTTTTAAGGAACTATAATCGAACTTTCCTCGTACCAAACCTGGCAACTCATACTCTGCGAGGTCTCTACTCTTCTTGATTCCTAAATCCACGTGGCTAACTCCTACTCAAACTCTATCTAAACGTCACAAGTCACAAAACTAGCATTCCGTGGTTGCCGATAATCTTTATTTAATGATAATCAAATTTGCTCTTACCAGACTGGCAACTTGAATTCGGCTAGATTCTATACCTCTCGATCCCTCAGATTCCGTACCGAACTTTAACTCCAACAACAGTGAATTAGTCTCGTACGTCTACAGAAGGCAGGTCTCGACCCGAGATCCGGTAATATGTACTTTCGATCTTGCTTTTGTACTCAACAAATTGATCACCGTAACTTAATTTGCATAAAATTACAGTGAAAACCACTAACTGCAGATTCGAGAACCAAAAACATGCTTCAGAAAACTAAAGTAAAACGAAGGAGAGGTGTCGCTTTTGCGCACACAGATTAATATCAACAGAAAGTTTATCATTTTAAAAACTTGCCTCCCTTTTTAAGAGAGTTGCTAGTCTACTAGAAGAGGACTAACTGTGTTTATAAATGATGTTATGTACCAATCGTCTCACAGATTTGTAAAAATACTGAAGATGTGTGAGGGAGAAAGGCTTCATTATGTTTATTAATAATGTTACGTACTCGCTCTCCACACAAGGTGGTAAAAAATATTGCAGATGGAGGACGATAAGAGACCTCACTGTGTTTATAAATAATGTTATGTATTGTTTGCTTTCGGAAAGCAAACCTTCCGCGCTTTTGCGCTTGCGTAAGGTCTGCTTCGAATTTATCAAACTTGGGATGAACGGAGTTTGTTTAGCTGCGTTTGGCTGAGTACCAACCTTAGTGACAACGTACAAGTGAACGCCGATGTAGAACTTCGGAAAATACCCATCTCAGCGTAACACCCCTTTGGATAGTAGAATCGTCTCAGAGTGCTAGACCGCGGCTTTCGAAAACGAACAGTATCCATTCTTTACACAGGGTGGTGAACATATTGCAGTTGGATGAGCATGAGACCCCTCACTGTGTTTGTTAATTTTATTTCACCTTTACATTTCATTTATATTCCGCAATTGTTCCCACTTTCATTATTGCTATTGCGGCTATAAGGTCTTTTAAGTTTAATCTGAATATTATTAAAGGTTTTTAAAAAGTCTCTTGCACCAAATCACATTTGTTGAAATATATCATTTGCTATCGACCTGATTGAGGAAGATGAAACATAGCATCAAATTAACCATAAAATCCTGCAGTTTGACGCTAAACTGAAATCTGTCAACGAAAAGACAGATTATTATTTTTGACCCTGTTGTTTCGGTAAATTTTAATTTTTCATTACCTTTCATTTCATTTATTATTTTTCTTTGTTTTTTATCTACTGTTATTTTATTTGTTTATTTATTGAGATCGTATCTAAGGAATTTTGTGACCGTAATGTCTTGACTTATGTGTTTTGAAAAATCATTCTTTTATTTTTCTCTGAATCGAAAATAAAATTATTTGTTTGTAATGATACTTTTTAATTAAAATTAAATCAAATCGACGCTTAGTTCCACAATATAATATCGTTCTAAAATTTAAAAAATTTAGATTAATCAGTTCCTTTTTTTGTTTCACGGAAAAGCTGTGTTGTTAAATAGCTGATTTTGTAAGCAATTTTCTTTTCAAAGACAGCTGTTGCTATACAATGTTTAATATCTGAAATCTATATTTTTATTATAAATAATAGTCATATGAAAAGTTACAGAAAATGTGAAGTAAAGTTATGAATTTGATTTAATCGCTACACATTTTATCCAAAACTAGTTTTTAAGAAAATTCTCAAAAATAAATTGTAAGGCCTATGTTAAAAAGCACAAGCCTGTGCAATAGTTGACGCTGCGTCATAACGATATTGGCAACAACGTGGTTACAACTGTACGAGAGTTACAACAATGAAGTTAATTACGCACAATCCACGCTCTTTAAAATATGACAATTGACTGTGGATTCAATTATGGAGCTGCTTATTACTAAAATCTTGACAGGACAAGACTAAAAGTTTTTGCGGTACACCGCATAAAATATTCTGGTCTAACATAACCGAATTTAGGAAATATCAATTTAAAAGAACATTTGAGTTATTAAAAATGTACATCTGATCATTTTAAAATAAAGAACGTGGTTACATATAAATTCTATTAAAAACTATGGGATGCTATTAATGTGCATTACAAAAAAAATTAGTTATTGTATTTATAACTTAAAAGTCAAAATAATTATATATTCATTTTTATAGAATTCCATAGAATTAAAATTCAGTTATCGTCTTCACGTTCAAATAATTTAAGTATTGCAAGTTTAAAATGTGGTGGTTTTACTTATTCCATTCTACATGGGCTAATCTCAACTGAGAGTCAGAACGTTAAAGGGTGAAAATACGTCAGTTAGAAAATTATTGCTTAAGAAAAATTATCTTCTTCATGTTTAAAATAATATAAGTATTACAAGTTTAGAATGTGGTGGTTTTACTTATTGTGTTCTACATGGGCTAATCTGAACTGAGAGTCAGAACGTTAAAGGGTGAAAATACGTCAGTTAGAAAATTATTGCTTAAGAAAAATTATCTTCTTCATGTTTAAAATAATATAAGTATTACAAGTTTAGAATGTGGTGGTTTTACTTATTGTGTTCTACATGGGCTAATCTGAACTGAGAGTCAGAACGTTAAAGGGTGAAAATACGTCATTTAGAAAATTAATGCTTAAGAAAAATTATCTTCTTCATGTTTAAAATAATATAAGTATTACAAGTTTAGAATGTGGTGGTTTTACATATTGTGTTCTACATGGGCTAATCTGAACTGAGAGTCAGAACGTTAAAGGGTGAAAATACGTCAGTTAGAAAATTATTGCTTAAGAAAAATTATCTTCTTCATGTTTCTGTCATCCCTGTTTAAAATAATATAAGTATTACAAGTTTAGAATGTGCTGGTTTTACTTATTGTATTCTACATGGACTAATCTGAACTTAAGGTCAGAACTGTAAAGTGTGAAAAATGTGTCAGTTAAAAAAATATTGCATAGGAAACAAGAGTCGCAATAAATATTGGATCAAAATTACTCTGATTTTTGTTTATAACTTAACGAGAAGGAATATATTTTAGCAAAATCTTCAACAGACTTATTTGCTTTGTTTGGAATGTGATGAAGAAGTACTAAAGATAGTCATTACCCACATGTAGACAACATTGAGTAAAATACTTCAAAATTTGAAAGATAGCTGAAAGAGCTGATAGCTGAGCCTCTGACCGAATTATAATGATAATCCAGCACTTCGCTTGGTATTAAGGCATTTCACACAAAGAAAAATTATTATGTTCAAGATTTCGCTAAAATATATTCATTATTTTTACAATAATAAACGCAAATTCGGGTTAGGCTTGGTAATAAACTCTTGTTTCCTGGACAATTTTTTTTCTTTATTTGTCATCCTTATACAGGGTTAGACATATTGAGAGGTATACGACCTACAAAGACGGGTGATACCTGACAAGATACATAACTTCACAAAGTTTAAAAGACCGGCTCGTGGCAGCAGTGAGGCAGGAACGCATCACTACTGCTGTGACAGACATGCTATTGAACATATCGCTCACCCGCAAGAAAAGTGACGCATCTCGACAAAAGTAAATTTCACAGGAGAGGCAAAAGGGGGAAATTTTCCATGATTTTACTGTAACATGATATTATAGCACTTAGATCTGCACGCAGGAATAAAAATGTGCATAAAAGCATAAAACCCTTAAGAATGAAGACGTAGGATGATGTTTGGAGGGTTGGGTAATTTTCCCTCCAACACAATCCACCCTCTTCTGTGGTCACAAATGGACATATAGCGTAATAAATGGTTTTCCGTATAGCTACACTTATAGCCACACTCTTTGTGTAGCAAGACGCATCTATGACAGACCTATTAGTGGTATAAAACGTAAATTGAATTTTTGCAAGATGTGTCACTTTTCTTGCGGCTGAGCGATATGGACGGAACTGGATTGCCGTTGGGATACATGCGAGGTGACTAAGGATGCACATATTGGACATTTGTAGTATGTACCAGAAACTTGGTTAGTGCATGTTGCATATTTGTAACAGTCTTAAGAAAACCTGTGAATCATTTAGGTTTATTCTGTTTTTCTGACCATGTCTTCAGATAAACTCTGTATAAACTTAACCATAAAATCTAGGAAAAAGGAGAAAGGAGACTTTTTAACACTTTCCAGCATAGTTGCAAAATATTTATGAATTTAGTCTTGCGGCCTGTCTCTCTGTACGCGCTCCAACTCGCGTAAATATATTCGGATCGCCATGCAATTGATATATGTTATTGGGGATTAGCATGGCATGTTCGGTGTTGTAAATGAAGTATACAGCATTAATTGATTTATAACAGGGTACTCAAAAGAATTCTTTTACAATATAGTCAATGGGGGTAAAATCGCTTGCAGTGTATTTTATTTATGTTATACTATTTCAAATATTTAGAAATTGATATAGATTACTGAAGTTCAGTAGAAGATGTTTATTATAGAATATGACGTTTATTGTTCATTTACAGGGTCACGCCAAAGAATTCGGTTACAGTATTGTACACTGTAAAAAGAAATACGACCAGTTTTCCTGTAGGAATCGGAAAAATAGTTGCCCTCTTCGTACCGGAAAAATTTCCGACCCAGCTCGGAATTAAATCCGTAAAATCGGAATTAAATCCGTAAAATACCATTTTATTGACTATTTCCTTTTTTTACGTATTTTATTCCGAGCTGGGTCGGAAAAGTTTCAGATACGATAAGGGAAACTATTTTTCCGATTCCTACAGGAAAACTGGTCGGATATTTTTTACAGTGTATTTGAGCAATAATAGATGGAAATGCATTTTGAATTTTGGTATGAGTTTTTAATTTAACTATTTTTTATTCTTACTAGGGGGCTCTGCCACCTACGAGCTACGCTCACCAACCCCCGTTCAGACACCGCAGACTCTAAAAACACGCTAATTTGAACGGCTTTAAAAAGATTTCGGAAGAATGATTTATAATTTAAAAAACAGTGGCGATCTACCTATAAACGGGTTTCTATTCATTTCTCTTTGATTGAGGAATTTTAAGGCCAAATCAGCTGATGTTAAAAGATACAATGGCTGTTTTCGTCTTTGATTAAATAAAATCAGTTAAACATTTCAAAATAAGCTAATATAAAATGAATTAAGTAAACAGAGCCTTTGTCTCCCGGTAATTTTTAACAAAGCGAAAAGAAAGTTCTTTTAAATAAGACATTTTAAATGTATCGTTTTTAATCTGACGTAATTTTCACCAAAATTTTCTTTCTCTTTTTAATATTCACGTGAAAATACTTTTGTTAGAAATGAAATATTATTTGCGCTGAAATAGTTGAAAAGATCATCTCAAAATATCAAATAAATGTCTCGCGTAATTTTTTAATTTAAACTGTTTTGCAATATTATTTTTTGTTCATTTTACGTAATAACAGTAATGTGACGTAAGTGTGACGTAATTTCTCCTATTTAACCTTCTAATGCATGTTAATGAATTTATTACTTTACAATATTCTTTCTCTTTTAAAATTCAAGTGTAAATATAGTTTTTATGACGTAATTTTCAATAAGTTCCTGCTTTTTATACCTAATTATTTAATTCTAATTTGAAGGGTTTTTTATGTTTATAATAGTCACGTGTAAATATTTTCTTTATTTCGAGCAAACATTATTGTTTGCGCTGTTTATACAGTTGGCAACAGTTTAAATTAATACAACTTTCTAAAATATGTAAAAAATATCTCTCGAAATGCTGAAAATTTGAATTTAAAATAGAAATAAAAACTTAAAAATATGAGTCAAATTAAAAAAATAAATGCAGTCTGCACACCGGGAACTTCTAACAAATAAAATGATCTAAAAATGATTAAATTCCCATGTACAATTTTTGCTCATATAAAACTTTTTTAATGGCACAATTTTGTCCAACTTTAGCATTAAATATCTCTTAAAATAATTCTTCGATTTGAAAACTGTCTGCATCAGCGTGTTTATCAAACATTTCTCTATAATACAACCGATTTTCATATTTTTTTATGAAATAGTTTTCTTAATATTAACGAAAAAAGACCTCCGGTCACAAAAAATTCAAAACCGGTGGCGGTGACAGTGTTAGTTACTTTTTTTTAGAATAGGGAGATTTCTCTGTGTGTATAAATTCTACAGATCATATACAGGGCTGACCAAAAGAATTTAAGTTTATTTCTGCTCATTGAGGGAAATGCTGATGTTGAAAATTTCAACTGTATTACTTGTTTCCTAAATGAACTAAATTTCTTTACACCATGTAGTATGTATACACAAATCTGTGTATCATATACAGGGCTGCACAAAAGAACTCGGATAGCGTAAATTGTGTTTTCAAATGTGTAATGCAGCGAAGTTTAGTTGCATTATTCTGAATGTGTTGCAAAGTCTTTCATAATCTATGCTTGATGCACCTTTTTAAGTCTTGTTTTTCTTTTAAAATGGAGTTACACATACAATAGATCCAAAACATTAAGTTAATCAAGTATCATACTAAGTTGTTTAGTACTTACTATTTCCTTGAAAATGAGCTATATTAAAACAATACATATTATCAAAGCAACACAATCGTGGCGAAAATAAAGCAATGTTGAACTGTAATAAAAAAAGTATCACTATTTCATTTCTATATACTCTCATCTCAAATAAAATTTAAATGTCAATATTTTTTGCATCAATCAATAGATCTGTTCAGTTTTAGTGGAATAAGAATTAAAGACGATTCTTCATTAGTCACTATTATACTTTCATTTATTTAAAAAACAAGCGGTCAAGTGCGAGTATTACTCGAGCTCAGGGGGTTCCGTACAATAAATATATGAATTAGTAACTGTATTATAAAAAATAAATAAAAATCGTTGGTAAAAGACTAATAACACTTTGTAAAAAGACTGTGCAACGTAGAGTTGTGTATAGCTGTATATACTAGAAAAGTATGAATGGGTATACCATAAAAGTTCTAAGAGCTATGAAGCCTAAATAATATCAAAATATGCTATTCTGCATAACACTTCTTTTAATCGTATCCTAATCTGTTTATGATGAACTTAATTCCGTACTGACAATAAAAGTAATGCATATTTAAACTTTAATTGGCATTTCATAAAACTAAACGCAGCGCAGTAATAATGTTTTCTTTTTACAGTGTAGCTAAAACAAAACCCTTGTTCAAAGTTTAAACTCGGCATTGCGCTAAGCGCGCTCCGAAAGGAGGTCTCACGCCGCCTTGGTCCGTGCCACGTTTTCCTAGATAGGTTTTTAATTAACTTTTAAATACACGTGAGGCGTATTGAGAAATCCACTCAGTCCAAACTAGTCGCGAATCCCGTGGTATTTATGTTATTAATTCTAATTAAATCAGTCTGTTTTTTATAATTTGACGTTTACTTCTTTTATACTGCTACTTGGCACTGCATTACGAAAATATATAATAAAATATTGTTTTCTAGTCTTTAAAAGTCGATGGTACATACAGTACGCCACCCCTGTCATTATTTATGTCCAAACCGTCCGTGTCTTTAAGGGTTAATATCTCGGGGATTTTTTTTTCAAAAATCATTATGAACAATGTTTTTATACTTCTGCTACGATAGGTGCCTCCATGGCTCCTTAAAACTTTTGCTGAATGCCCGAAAATCGAAATTTGTGTGTAATGGAAAAATGCGATTTTCCCAAAAACTATGTGCCCTAGGGTAATCGATGTAGTTTTCCTGCAAGTTTTAAATTGATGTTTACTACCTCTAATTGTTTCATAATTTTAGTTTCAGTAGATTAGGAAATAGAAGGGGGGGGGGACATTTTTTGCATTACATTTTCGACGATATCTCTGAAAATGTAATACGTAAAATTAAAAGAAATGTATTTTTGAGTTCAGCGTTACGAATGCTTTCACACCATGCCCAACACGATATACAAAGAAAAGATTTTTTTTTCAAGTAACTTCAAGTAACTTAATTAGCCATTCTACATTTTCCCTAAATATATTTGTGAATGTTTATTAATCTGTATATATGTAGATCAATAGTTTTTATTACTTCCCTCAATTTGAACTTTTCACGTTCCAGTTTACGAGTAAAACGGCTGTGACAGACAGACAGACACAGGAGTGCTGTTATAATGGTTCCGTTTTTACTTTTTAAGTACGGAACCCTGAAAATGGTTATTATATAAGCTGACTGTGTTGAAGGTGTTGTAGGCACGTATGTATGCACCTAAGCTTATAAATAAGGAAATTATTAGGTACGGAATGTGCAGCAAGAATGTAATTTACAAAAAAAATATATTTATTCATCTTAAACACTCTGACAATAAAGCAGCTTTTTTCAATTATTTGATTAAAAATAATCCTCCCTTTATTTTTCTAAAGAGTTTATATTAAAATCAATCCAAGCAAATTAATTGTTTTATAAAACTAAAAATAAAGAAGGAAAACTTTAAAGTCTTGAATATAAAATAATTCTAGATTTTTTATTCGTTAATTAAGTTTTTATACATTTTATATAATAGCACGGGTTTTTTATATTTAATAATGAAAAAAAATATACAATTAAAGCAGCATTTGCCATTTTAGTATCTTTAAAGTGACATTTTTAAATTGGAGATTATTAATGAAATGTGGATAATTTAAACAACAACGAAAACTGACTTAATTTGTTTGTAAATAAATTGTTTACTTTTGCAATTTAATTAAAAGCATTTGTTTTGGTTTAATAATATTGTGGTTTTTATCTGAAATGCTAAATATAATGATAAAACATGTAAAATATCTAACAGCTGAATTTCTTTGTCCAATTACGATAACTTTTGAAAAGGAATACGCCCCAAAACGGATAAACATCATTCTGAAAATATATAATCAGATTTATATCACACTCGTTATTATGGTATTATGGGTGGATGTCATAAAAATGTCTATCGGATAAATTACATTAGTTTTTTAATTATTCAGTGATTATAAAAAAGAGTAATGAAAGAAAGACATCAACGTTATTTGTACAATTTCCAAGCCTGTTCATTCGCGTAACTACTAAATCGAAAGTTATTCTTCTGTCGTTCCACCAGATAAGTAAGTTCTAAGAGGGTCTGATTTACACCAGAGCAATCGGGAATCTGTCTCGAACCCCAAGTCTCAAAGGGGTCCCAAAATCCTAAATTAGACATAATAAAAATATTAATATGCATATATCTGGATACAAAATTATATGAACGATTAAAAAAACTATTAAAACCGCTCTTGTTTGTTATGCAAATGCACAAATCTTTTTTGTTAAAATTAAATACATGATATTCCATTTAATATTAAAGCAACAGCGAGAAAATTTTTTATATAATTTTTAAAATACGATGTGTTTTATTAACCCATTAACGCCCAATTATTTTCTTCGTTAAAATTTAAATTTTGAATTTCGCACCACTTTTAAAAGAAGAGAAATTTTGATAGTATTTTATCAAGGAATTTGTCGTGTGAAAGAAAGTATATATTTATCTTCATATTTACTGGTGTGAAAAGCGCTATCTTGCCACTAAGTCTAGCGATCTAAAAATATGCTACTGGGCATTAATGGGTTAAATTTACGTTGAGGCAAACAGGCCACAGAAATGAGGCAGAACCTTTACAAATTGCCTTGGCCACGTTTCGGCCCTGGCTTTTAAATAAATGGCAAAATAATAGACTCGTACCTTTTTTACGTAAAATTTTAAAAGTTGAAATAGCTAACAAATAATAAAATTAAAAGTAAGAATTTGCTGAGCGTCTTTACGAGCTAGCCAGAAGAGGGGGAAGTGTTCAAGGCCCTACACCTGTGTGTGAATTCAATATTTGGCGGTTGTACGTTTTACGTTCGAATAACAACCTAGCTTTTATTAAAAATCAACATATCTGAAATAGTAAAGACGTAGTGGTAATCGGTGCTGGTAAAATATAAACAGCTAGTTGTCACGTGATTCATGCTCTAATAAATATCCCTGCTTTCTTTATTATTACTACAATTTTTGTAAGCCAAGTTACTGGATGGTTAGATGCTCTTTTTTCATTAAATTTTAACATAACTTAACTAAGGTACCTACAAGAAAAAAAGTATATAAATTGCTATTGCAGATAAATAAAACACTTTCTTATTTACTTAAATTTAAAGGGTCAAGTATCTTTGAAATGACTTACGTTAGTGAATTTTTAAAGATTGTTATCTTAAAACTACTAGACACACTTGTACTTATCCTTAAAAGAATATTTTTAATATTTTCTTCTTTTAAGTCATAAATAGGTGCCTATTTTTTCCCCTGCGGGCAGGAAAATGCCCACCGTAGTGGTTATTATTTTTAGATACTTAGACAAATTGTGTTTCATTAAAATGATCTGTTATTGAAAAAAAAATCGTATCCTTTAAATAATAAAAAATAAATTTTCTTTAAAGTCTGACATTTTAAAAACTTTAAATAAGCATAATTTTATAAATATTACCTGTAGGACTGAAATTTTGCTCCAGTTCGTATCCATTATATATGCAAGATGTAGGCTTTCAGGAAATTCTGGTTTGCCATTATCACGAAAAATTCTGCACAATTTGCAAAAATAACTGATTTGAATTAAATGACTTTAAAAAGAAATATTCCTTACACCGTATATAGTGAGAGGTAAAATTTCTTTTAACAACTTTTGCTGTTACACAAAATTCTGAATGTACTTTTGCTTAAAATATTACAAATGAAATAGGATTTTAACCTCTTAACAGTCTTGCCCGAACGCAAATCGAGCAAGAAGAATTTGCTTACTTTATTACTAAAAGCTTCTGGTATCCACTAATTTTTAGCTATAATTTTTTATTTAATAATTGGCAGACGCTTATCCATTATCATTATACAATACAAGGCAGATAAGTGCAGAAGAAGTGGTGTTTTGTCTATATTTTTAGTTTATTCTGTCAAAAAGAAGGAAACTGTTAATATGGGCGAATAAAACAGGATTTCTGTTCTTTAGTCACTTCTTGATACTTCTAGATTGATTTTATAGATAAGAAATCTTTAAATGTGGTTTCTAGAAAATCAATTTTTCCTGTTTTTCCATGTACGATAAACGACATTACACAAAAGGTTTTAAACATATTTCACTGAAATTTTGTTAGATTACTTTCCAAGTTACTCACAATTTTCTGAACTAGAATCTAAGCTCTAGTGCAGCGTTTCTTAAACTAAGGTCTGCGGGCATACAGACGGGAGTCCTGAAGCCCAGTATTGAATTCAGACCTTTTTTCTTTCGGCAGGAATTTCTGTAGTTGTAGTTGTGGATAAATGCAGGACTAGAATTTCTAATCTAGGACTATGATTGAATTCTAGATCTAGACTTTCTAAAATTCTATGGGAAGGAAATGCGAGTCATCGCAATCAGTTACTTTTGCATACAGAAATTAGGTGGCTGTCCACAGAAAAAGTTTTAAATCGCTATTTTGCACTGCGTAATGAAGTGAGGTTAATTTTATTGGATTCCAAATGCCATTTGAAAGAATGTTTCAATGATTTCTCCTGGCTTATCAAGGCGGCATATTTGATAGATATTTTTAGTTTTCTGAATGAACTGAATTTAAGCTTACTAGAAACATTGGTACGTATTTTCCAGGGCAGGACAAAATAGATGCAACAATAAAAAAAATATGATTTATGGACAAATCTACGTGAAAATAATAATTTGGAATCATTCCCAACATTATTTGATTTCTTACAAACCTCTGGCGATACAATTTCCCCTGATATTGTTCAAAATTTCGCTGTACACCTGAAGAACTTGAAAGAAGCTTTCCAGCGTTATTTTCCTCCTTCACAGTCAGAACATGAGTGGATGAGGGATCCATTTCATTTCCAAGATATTAGTGAAATGCAATCCTTAACAATCTTAGAGCAGAAACAACTTGCGGTATTATCATGCGCTGGCTCCATGAAAATTGCTTTCCAAGTGGATAAGTAACCTTCCTAATTTTTGGTTGTGTGTGAGAAATACGTATGCAGAACTAGCAGCATTACTATCCAGTACTTACTTCCCTTCTGTACAACATATTTGTGTGAAAAGACTTTTTCCAGTCTTCTACCCATGAAAAACAAATATAGAAATCGATTGAATGTCAAAACAGACTTACGAATACGCGTTTCGAACAGTGAACCAGACATTGTACGTCTCGTAGGAAAAAACAGCAGCATGGGAAAAAGTACGGTATATTTTAGCTGTCTTAAAATATGTGCCCTTTTTCTCATTAATGCAACTGATTTTTTCAACCACTAAACACCGAATATCTGTAAGGAAAAATAAATAAGCTCTATACTATTAAAAATATATATTTTTTTATATCTTGCATTAACAAAACTTTTTTTTGGGGGGGGGGGGGAGGGAAGTCCCCAGAATGCATATCATATCAAAGGGGGTCCGCGAGACCCAAAAGTTTAAGAAACGCTGCTCTAGTGTAAGTAAAGTATAGGTACTCGAATATGAAAAAATGGTAATTTTTATTACAAAATATGTATTTTCTGACATATTTTGAAATATCCCAGTTAATTTTGAAGATTTGTAAAACTCTTAGTTCGGTGCACAGATAAGTATAATAGTAGTATGTAGTACAAAGGGGGAAGCTGAAATATATTTAGCTGAATTGAGTATTGTATGGCGTAAACATGAAATTTTACTAAAAAATTGCAAACTCCCCAATTTTTTAAAACATTATGAAAATATTGGTAGGTTTTTATGTGTTTTCATCATTCTGAATTGCAAGTAAACTAAATATATGTGTATTTATTCAATGTTGTATATATTTTTTAAAAGCCCTCCGAACGTAGACAGATACCCACAAGAGTTTTCAAACGAGTTCTTTATCTTTAGAAACCTCATTAACTAATATACATTTGAAATTCAAAGAGACATTTATAAAGACAAAGTTTCTGTTGCTGCAACTAATTTTCGGAAGCGTTTCCGAGTAGTTTTGATAGTGTATTATTCAATTTTCTCCACAGAATTTGAATTTTTTGGATTTTATCAATTCTCAAGTAAACATTTTCATATTCAACAAACACATTTTACTGGTCAACAGGATAAAATAAGATAATTTACATTAACATTAACATTTATTTTATTTTATAACTCTTGCATGTATGAATTCAATTATGCAACTAAATTATTTATTCGAGAATTGATAGGATCAAAAAAACTATATCCTGGTTAAAGAAAACTGGTTACTACGCTTTAAAAACTAGAGATCGACCAAAAATTCGCTTTCGCTTTCGTTTTTGGTCCAAAAACTGAGTTTCGACGAAAGTGCTGCCAAAAATTCGGCCTGAGCGAAATTAGCTGTATTCCAAAAATCTCGTGGCCCCACCAGTGGCCGAGAGGTTCTGCTCTCGAAGCTGGTACACGGGAGGTGCTGGGTTCGATCCCAATCGCGCCCGTCGGCCTAATCGTTCGGAGTTTTCGCGGTTTTCTTCGAGCCGTGGATCTTCCATGCGTTAATACGGATTAGGTTCCCTTAGAAAGACCCCCACGGAGGGCACTCCCCCCGGGCCTATATCCCTCGTGTAGATAATTGGCCGTCAAAAATCAACCCAACCCAATCCAAAAATCTCGTTTCTTCCTTCGGATATTTTCAACATTACTCCTTGATTTGAGCTCTATCGGCTCAAATTAGACTCTCTTTATTTATTGCCATGAACTTCACTATCTTAACTGACTCAAGACGTGAATGTAAATTATAAACCAAGCGATGCATATATGACTGAACTTTGAAGACGCTTTTCTCGTGCTCATTAAAAGCTACAGTCTTAACAGTAATCGAAAATTTTTAGTTTAAAACTGCAGAAGTGTTTCGAATACTCTTTGAGAAAATTCTAGCGTAACAAATGATCATTTAGAAAAATCATTATAAAAGATAAAACGAGGTATGTATACCTAAAACCTTTTTTAATTAGATGAAATTCGTGTAATTAGAAAATCATTCTGTGTCGTTGACGAATTAATTACATTTTATTTTATATGAACATAAAAAGTTTTGGTCTCAGGCACAAAGAGCCAATTTGGTATATAATTAATTAATTTTTCTCTATATTATGTGGATAGAATAGGATAAGGATTAATTTTGAATAGCTCGAATTTAAATTAGGGAAAAGAAATATGAATAATCTGACGAAAGAATATGACTTAACAGAATTCAATTCACGATTCGATTTTAAAACAAAAACTGTGATTTTAGTTAGAAGTTAGAATTAAATTTAAATTTTCGTTACTTACCCCATTTTCCCAGAAATTCAGGCAGACACTTACAATAAAGGAGCAGCAGGATATATAACACGACACACATTTATTATAATACAAAGAACTGATATAGCCGCAAGTATATTGTAGATTGTAGTTGAATACACTTATAAATGTTCGAATCCCGTTGAGCTGGCTAATTAGTAACACCTTCGATTGAATTCTTGACTTGTCATTTAAAAACGACGAATTACATAGTAAATGAATATAGATGAATAACTTGTTTACTCCGCATCGAATAATAAATATTAGACTCAAAGAATAATACACGCCTTAGCATACTTCCTTTTCACCGTTCGAATTCCGAATGTTTGTTTTTAAAGATTGTACCTGTAAAGGCTGACGTCACGTTCTTACGTCAGTTGCTCGGTTGCCAAGGTAACCAGTTTTTTTTCCCTCGACAATCGTTCTGATCGTCCATAACCTCCGGGGGGCCGGCATGGACTTCAGGTAAAGCAGCAATCTGCTGAATCGGACGCTTGAATGTATCTTCACCTGTACGGATAGTCACAACTCTGACAACACCGTCAGCACCAGGATGGATGTTTTCGACCACGGCTAATTTCTAATGAGTTGGATGAATTGAAGATTCTTTTACCAAGACTAGTTGACCAATCTTGATAATATGATTGCCCTTTTTCCATTTATGCCTTAAGGACAATGTTTGGAGATAATCTTTAGTCCAGCGTTGCCAGAAATTATCTCGAATCTTGATACACTGTTTCCACCTGGAAGAGAGACTAATACATGGATTATTATGAGATGACATGTCAGGTAAAGCAAGTAATGGATCACCAATAAGGAAATGTCCTGGAGTTAAAACGGATAAGTCATTAGGGTCGGTTGATAAAGGAATAAGTGGACGAGAATTTATACATGCTTCAATAAGGCATAGGGTTGTGGATAGTTCCTCAAAAGTCATAAGAGTACCTTGGCATGCTTTGGTTAGATGACGTTTGGCTAGCTTTATGGAAGACTCCTATAATCCTCCAAAGTTTGGACCATAAGGAGGTATGAAATGCCAAATAATTTGGCGTTGTGCGCAAAAGTCTTGGACTTTTGATTCTTTGAGAATTAGGAACAGTTTTTTAAGATATGAGGCTGCACCAACGAATGTTTTACCGTTATCAGAATAAATGTCTGTTGGATGTCCTCGGCGTGATATGAAACGCTGTAAAGTGCATATAAAGGCTTCGGTGGTAAGTTCTGAAACTAATTCAATATGTACTGCTTTGGTGCACATGCATATAAAAAGACAGATATAGGATTTAAAAATAGTTGACTTTCGTTTATGTTGGCATTTTGTATTGATTGGTCCTGCAAAATCAATCCCTGTGCGCTGGAACGCTCTACAAGGATTAATTCGTGAAGAGGGCAAGTCACCCATGATTTGAGTAAGCGGTTGGGCAGATATTCGAATGCAACGGATACACTTTCTTAATTCTTTCTTAACTGTTGATCTGCCATCTGGAATCCAAAATTTTTGACGAATTAAGGAAAGAACGTGATCAGGACCCGCATGCAGACTATAGAGATGGAAGTACCTGATAATAGCTTCTGTTAAGGGATGGGTTTTAGGGATGAGCATTGGATGTTTGGAATCGAATGACATGGTGGTGTGTTTGCTGAGGCGTCCACCAACTCTCAAAATATTATCTGCGTCGAGAAAGATGTTTAAAGAAAGCAATTTACTGGATGTTGGTAGTGGTTTGTGTTGTTTAAGTAGATTAATTTCATCAGAAAAGGCTGACTGTTGTAAGCACTTGACGACAGTTTTACAAGCGTTGTTAAGTTCAACTTCATTTAATGGCCCTTTCCTTTTTAAATGGAATTTTGTGTTGTAGGCGAATCTTTGAATCCAAGCAACTACTCGGATTACTTTTGTATATGAAGAAAATCTGGTAAGAATGTCTATATCGTTGTCTAGTTGATTTATTAAACAAGAACTTTCGGTGGGTAAAGACTCAACTGCAAAGTTTGAAGTTGGAGATAGATCATCAACGAAAGGATTAGAAGACTTGTAGAGCCAAGTAGGCCCAGACCACCAACAGTCGCAATCTTTTAACTGATAGGGATATAGACCCCGTGTTGCACAATCGGCTAGATTATGTTTACCAGGAATATGATGCCAATGTTCAATTGAGGTCAAATCTCTGATTTTATTGGCACGGTGAAGCACGAATTGGTTGCCTTTGGTTGGAGGTTTCACAATCCAGCTTAATGTAATGGTCGAATCGGTCCACAAGAATGTTTTGTGGATAGCGTTAGGTAATGCATCTTGCACAACTTGAATAAGGTTTGCTAGCAAAAGAGCTGAAGATAACTCTAACTTTGGCAATGTTATTGCACTGGTGGGCGCTATTCTTGTTTTAGCAGCAACTAGCATTACCGTGACAGGATTAAAGGTTTTTATATAGACAACCGCAGCGTATGCACGTCTAGAGGCATCACAGAACCCATGGAGTTCGAAAGGTGATGATGTGCTGAAATTCATAAATCGGGGAATGTGCATAGAATTAAAAGCATTTATTTCAGAATAGAATCTATTCCACGTTTCTAGAATATCTGAGGGAAGAGGATCATCCCACTTCAAGTCTGCCTTCCACACTTCTTTCAATAACATTTTCAAAATAACAGTGGAAGGTGACAAAAGACCCAAAGGATAAAAAATGCCAGCGATTACGGATAATAATTGACTTTTAGTCTTTACTGTAGGTTTTTCTACAACTTGTACTCGCAGGAAATCTGTTTCCTGGTTCCACTCTAACCCTAGAAAACTTTGAGATGAATTCGGATTGAAAGAATGGGTTAAGTTATTTGCCTTTAAAGAATGTGGCAAACTATCATCTTTTGCTATACTGGCAGCGACAGGAAAATTAATTTTTTCCTCATCACAAACTTGTTTATTTTGCCGAATTGAATTGTGATACAGTTCTTTAGCTGCATCCGATTTAATAAACTCCTTAGCTTGAGGAACAGACTCCGAGTTGAAAAAACCAGTCATGTCTACTGAATGGCAGACCACGGTCGTGGCCGGTTTAGACGAATAGGGTACTGGACCACTTAGAATATATCCTAGTTGAGTTGGGATTGCAACGGGTTCACCAGATTGTCCAAAAATGGGTGACCCTAATAACAGATGTGCAAAAACATCTGCTCCTAGCAGAATGTCGATTGACTTGGAGATATAAAACTCAGGATCCGCCAGCTGTAAGTTTGCCATGTGCGGCCATGAATGCCTTTCAAGCCTGAAGTTAGGGAGTGGGGTAGTAACCTGATTGACTACAAGGGCTTTTAAAGAATTGTAATTATTTTCAAAATATGGCGAGTAATTAAATTCAGTGAAATTTAGGCAGGTTTCAGCCGAAATGCCATTTATACCTACAAGCCTATGGTTCGTTCTGCCAACAGGCAAATTCAACCTTTCTACACAATTTTTTGAGATTAAAGAATTTTGAGAAGCATTGTCAATAAGTGCTCTGCACTGAATAACATTACCTGTGCTAGATTTTACATTAATAAGAGCGGTAGATAATAGAACATTATAATTCTGCAAAGATGAATGACACTGCGCACTATTAGAAACAGAAATTTCTGGTGCATTATCATTAACAAACTCTCTATTAGTTTGACTAGTCGTATACACATGTAATAATGTATGATGCATTTGGGAACAATTTTTGCATTTAACATTAATTCTACACTGCCCTACTTGATGGTTTTGTCTAAGACAATTTTCACATAATTTGTTTAAATGAACGATTTTCCACCTCTCCTTCGCTGGTTTTGAATTAAATAACGGACATTTGAATAACGCATGGCTTTCATTACATAATAGGCAGTTATTACCATTCCTAACAAACGCGCTGTTCATTACGTTGGTTTTGACTCGACTAGCATCTAGAGGCTTTTTTGCGAAATTGAATTTAGACTCTACTTTAGTGCATTTTGACTCCTCTACACTTCTAGCTTCCCGCTCAACAAATTTTCGAAATAAATCCATATCCGGTATTTTATCATTGTCTAACAACAATTCCCATCTTTGTTTGAGAGGCTGATCTAATTTATTCAACATAAAATTTATTAACATTAAATCACTCAAAGCATTAGATTCTAATCCCAAAATTTTCAAATTCCGAATTGCTTCATTACTTGTATCTAGCAATTCTAACAAGGATTTTGAATTACTAGCTTTAATAATCTTTATCGAAAATATTTTATTTATTTGACTTAAAGCCAACTGTCTTTTATTTTCATATCTTTGATTTAACAAATCCCAACACTGAACTAAATTTTCTGCTTTTAAAGAAAATCCTCGAATTAATTTTGCGGCATTTCCGCGAACAGATGAATGTAAATATTGTAATTTCTCAATATCAGATAACTTTTCATTCCCCAAAATCATAGACTGAAATAATTCTTTAAACGAAATCCATTGTTCCGAATCGCCGTAAAAATGGGGAAGATCGAATTTGGGCAATTTAACTTGCGAATAATTCTGTTTATTTTGAGTTTCTACACGAATTTCCGTCGGAGAATTAACTGTGGTTTTCTCTTCTAAATCGACTAACAAATCACAAATAATTCCCTGATACTTCAAAAAAATATCCAAATTTTCATTATTTTCTTTCGGCGAAAGTTTATCAAATGCTTGCGCAAGAGTATTTTCATAAGAAGATATTTTCGATTTCAAAACTTTAATTTTTGCATGCTCATCTGAATTCGCATTTTGAACTTTATCCTTAATTACATCTATTTCCTTACAAATTCGCTCAAAATACAGCTCCTGTTTAGTTTGTTTAGTCATTTTTAATAATTACAAATAAACAATATAAGAAATGAATAACATAAAAATACGAAAATTACACAATCTCATACAAAATGTACCATAATATACAAAATATTAAAAAAAAACAAGAATTGAATAAATAAACACAACCGTTTTTACTTTTTTTACGTTACATCTAGCACAGATAAATTAATTGACAGCTACGACTTGAGAACAGATTCCATCGTAGCTCCGGCTCGACGGACCAAAATTTATGGATAGAATAGGATAAGGATTAATTTTGAATAGCTCGAATTTAAATTAGGGAAAAGAAATATGAATAATCTGACGAAAGAATATGACTTAACAGAATTCAATTCACGATTCGATTTTAAAACAAAAACTGTGATTTTAGTTAGAAGTTAGAATTAAATTTAAATTTTCGTTACTTACCCCATTTTCCCAGAAATTCAGGCAGACACTTACAATAAAGGAGCAGCAGGATATATAACACGACACACATTTATTATAATACAAAGAACTGATATAGCCGCAAGTATATTGTAGATTCTAGTTGAATACACTTATAAATGTTCGAATCCCGTTGAGCTGGCTAATTAGTAACACCTTCGATTGAATTCTTGACTTGTCATTTAAAAACGACGAATTACATAGTAAATGAATATAGATGAATAACTTGTTTACTCCGCATCGAATAATAAATATTAGACTCAAAGAATAATACACGCCTTAGCATACTTCCTTTTCACCGTTCGAATTCCGAATGTTTGTTTTTAAAGATTGTACCTGTAAAGGCTGACGTCACGTTCTTACGTCAGTTGCTCGGTTGCCAAGGTAACCAGTTTTTTTTCCCTCGACAATCGTTCTGATCGTCCATTATGTATGTATTAATTACTCAAGAAAACTTGGGAAATTTTTCGTTTTCGTTTTCGGCCGAAAATAGAAAGATTACCTAAATTTGTTTGCAGTTTTAAAAACCTAAAGAAGTTTCGGTCGCTCCTTAATAAAAACTATTCGGAAACATTTCCGAAAATACGTGGCAGCAAAAGAAAGTTTGTTTTTATAAATGTTTATTTGAATATCGAAAATGTATTGGTTTCTGGAGTTTCTAAGGATATACAACGCTTTCTCTAATCTTTAGTAATTTGAAAGGAGTTATTGTATAGTTCTCGAAAATATATTCAATATTTATAATTTATCAACCCCACAGAAGCCAACCATTTCTGTTGAAATTGTACGTGACATAATTCATTAGCTTTTGTTTCCAAATACAAACACATCTTTCATTTTAAAGAAAAAAAATCATTGAAAGCGTCTGTAGTTATTTGATGCTAATTTTGTATCCAAATAAACGTTTTTAGTATTTATAAATATGATAAGTAAATATATAAGCATACTTAAGCTTAAAACATCAATCCCTAAAATCATAGTATCATAAAATGTTTTCCAACCGATTAAAAAAGGATTAAATGACAGGATTTATTTCCACTTTACTGAAACTAAATAACCCTGAATCTCTTACGACAGATTCCCGATTTTATGTCTGTCGCATCAAATGACATCTTGCTACATTAATTATTTTCTTTCATTCCATTAAACTCCCTATAGTTGTACGGCATTTCTTCCTGTTCGATGCGCCAGACTTTGAATAAGTAAAATTTCTTCATTCGATACAATTTTTTTTTTTTTTTTTTTTGAAATTCTGAAACAATTTTCTTTTCCAATAAACTTTTAAAAAAATTTACATCTTCCTGTTATTAAGCACATTGAAAAAAGAAAAACTGTTGATTTTACCGTAAAAAGTGTCAGCCAGAATACCAGTAAAAAAAGTGTTTCTTTTTACAGAAAAAGCCTGTATTATTTTTTTTTTCGAGTGAAATTTGATTAAAACAAGAAATTCGTAAGAAATGCAATGTTCTTCCTGCAAAATAAACATTTTTTACATGCTTTTAGACCGATATTTTTGTCTTCTAAAATCAGATTTTATTTTGCATTGCAACAGAGTTGCTTATTGCTTTTAATCTTCTGTTGTAAGTCGTGTCACTTATAATAAAAGGAACTCTATCATGGGGAATTATTCATCATTATTCATCTCAAGGTGGTAATCGGAGTTTTAGAAGAAAAACGGAGCTTCGAATAAACTCGAAGTCTCAAAGACCATACCCAAAATAAGTAAGCGAACAAACTTAATGCTGGAATCAGGCGTAAATTAACACAGTTGCGCCACCTTGTGGACGGAGTGATAATTCACATACGGGGGATTTTAGTGTGGCGCGTATTTTCTAAATCTTCAGTCACTCATGGAAATGAATTTTGTTTGCCACATTTATTACAAAATAATGGCGTAGCAAGAATGGTATCCAGACGCACTTGACACCACGAAGTTTTCTTCGCCTTATCAAAACTGAACAGGTACTGAACAGGTAATCAGCATTAAGGGGTTTCCTAGCTGATAGCAGCTTAACACCCAGACTAGGAAATTGAAATGTCTTATGTTTTAATGAGCCATTGGGATAAAGTTAAACTGTAGCAAAGCTACTAGAAGAGAAATTGAAGTTAACAAGAGAAAAAAAAAGAAGTTTAAGAAAGAAAGGAATAAAATTGAATTTTAAGGTATAAACTTAAGAAAGAAAGTTAACGATTAATCTTAAAAAATACTAGATCTTAAAATAAGTAAAGTCAAACTGTAGTTGTATAACTACTATAAGGAATTTAGAAAGTTAAAGTTAGTACTGTTCAGTGAAACACTCACCAAACATGGGCAAGAAAAGCTAGGGTGGCAATGACCACAACATCCAGCCAAAAAAAAAAGCACTTCAGTTATTAATCAAGGTAAAGAAATTTTTACAATTTTAGTGGTGTCAGTAAGAAAACAGTTAGGTATCTACCTGTAGTTCACACTCCATCCGCTACATGGCTCATGACCTTGATTGATGTGACATCGCTTTTAATCTTGCGGTTTCTTCTCCCATTTGAGATAGGACACTTACTTATATCGCTTTGACCATACCGTCTCAAAGCCAACTCCCAAACTCTAATCTCATCCCGTATCTGGCTGCGCGTCTGTATTTAACTTACTTTGGCTCAAAGTTACAATCAAGGTCAGCTGACTTCTCTTTTTCAATCAAAATCGCTTAAAGAGGGATTTGTTAACAGTTCCGATGGATTAATATTGAGGTAATTCAACTTCCGTAGCGCAAAAACTTTCTTCTAGAATTTTTTATATCCTCCGACCAGCTACACAAGGTGTAATTAAAAATTAATCTCTGTGATCGAGAGTGCGGTCTAAAAACAGATTTTAGCCTGCCAGTCGATAATTTTAACAGAAAAGAAAATGCATTTATTGCCGCGGAATAAATTTTAGTATATTAAAGCTTTGAAATATTATAGTAGACACCTTGATATTTTAATAAAAAAATGATTTTATATAAATAGGTTTTTCAGACGGGATAAATTATGAATTATGATATTTTAGCAATTAAATAAAGAATTTAGAGGGGTTTGACATACCGAGAAATAATAGCGAATTTCAATAGGGATTTAAATAGTAAATGGTGTTATTTAAAGAATATTAGTTAACAACATTTTTAGATTTAAGCAATTTGGAATAAATATTATTAGATAGATTAAGATCTTATACCTTTACATATGGAGATTGATAGATTAGTTTAAAAATAGTGTTTTAACTTAATAAGCCGGTATGATATACGGAATATTAGTAAAAGGAAAATTTGTGTAGAATAATGTTAACTTTGGCGAAAAAAAATTTAAATTTTGTAATATATATGTGAGGCACGTCATAGAAAAATCATTAAACTGACAATGACAGATGTGTTAGCACTAAGATTGATAGACCGGTCTTAAGATCTTACACTAGTCACCGGAAGAAACGCTCAAGCTAATGTTAATCCTAGTGTTGCGTTGTTTACAGATTTCTCGACCACATTTAAATGTGTTAAAATGATTTTTTTTCATATTGTACCTGAGGTCGATAACTTTTATTTTGCATTTGAACTTTTTCTACTTTAGCTACTGTTTTATTTTATGCAGATACTTCACTTTTAGAACCGGTTCTGAAAGTGAAACTATCCGCTTATAAAAAAAAATAACCAAACTCGAAAAAGTAAAAGCCTACAACAGATTTGTTATACAAAGATATTTTCAATTTCAGAACCGGTTCCAACCGGTTACAAAAAAGAAAACAAATTTTCGTTAATACTAGAACGCCCGGAAGGAGTCGATCCGACTACGACCACATTATTAAATTTCAACTGGAACCAGGAATTCTTTCATAAAATAAGTTAAATTTCAACTACGCAGATTTATGTTAAATAAATGACTCAAATAATTTTAAATAACAATTCTGGTGTCACATATTTTATGAAACTGGAGTAAAATTTCCGGGCGTTCTAGTGTTAATCTGAAACCAAAATAGAAAAGTAAAAATTAGCCTCCTTAGAGATCGTTCTCAGGTATCCTATGCAAAAAAAAATTAAATAAATAAGTAAAAATAATTAAAATCCAAGCGAGAATTTTGAAAATAACTCCCCCATACGATTAACATTAACTTCGGAGTCTTTTCGCGTACATAGCGTGACATAGGTGTGACATTTCGTGTCACATAGGTATCTACATAGGAATTATTTTAAAGAATCTGAAAGTAAAGGTATTATAAAAATTTATACGTATTTAGCAGAGGAGAATGAGATACTTTGGAACCCTTTATGTTTCAGGAGCGTACAAGCCTGCAATAGTACTCATAGATAGCGTTATGTGACACAGCACACTGTAAAAAAATCCGAACAGTATTCCTGCAGGAATCGGAAAAATAGTTGGGTCAATCCATTTCAAGTGGTCCAGAAAATGTCATATTCGTTGCTCGACCATTTTTTAAAAATCTGAAATTTTTTGTACAACAACCCTAACATGATGGAAGTTCAAAATGACTATTATTTTAATTTTATTAATTTTTGTTTGTGCATGGAGGCCATCTTTGTTTCATCGTCTGCAGCAATTTTCTCACAAGAAGGGTTTACGGAATTGTAAATAATTCATCGTTTATTTATCCAATTCAAGTGCGGATTAAAGCAGTTTGTACAGAATACATTGGGCTAAAAATCTGGTAATGGAGTAGTTTCCGAAACTAACTGCTTATTGGTAAAATTTAAGCATAAATTTTCAGTCTTTTTCCAAAATTTGTCCGTTTACAAGAGGAAATTTTTCTAGCAAGGAAAACTGTCAACATGACATAATTTTTATTACAAATAGGACGAAAGTACTTGTACTCACACGCCGAGTTCAAGATCTGTTACTTGCTTTCTCTTCGCTAAAAAAAATCCCAAATTTTTCAAAAATGACAAAAATCGCACTTTTCAGGCTTTGATATCTCTGGTGGGGCACGAGATAAAAATCTGAAATTTTTTTTATAAGAGTATTGTATAGTAGTGTTATGCACAAGGAATTTCAGGATGGAGATTTGACTACAAGCTGAGATATGGCAAGGGCAACATGTCAAAACAATACTGCCAAACTATTGCTTTGTTGTAGCCACAGCTAAGTAATTTATCTCAGAGTATCTTTTAAATTTATTTTTTAGATTATCTTTAAATAATAGTAACAGAAAATAAATCTTTTGCAATTAATTTAAAAAATAATTATGCCTAAGGCTTACATTTTGTATGGTTTCAGTAATTTTTGTTGTAATTTTAGTAACTAAAAGAAACCTCAGCACTTTTACATATATATATATATATATAATATATATACAAGACCTGAGACAAAAACAGAATAGGGAAAGAGAAAAGCTGTTAATGTTGGCATACTTGTTGAGACATGATCAAACGTGTCAAAACACATTCCTGCTTGTTGGTTTAAAAAACACAATTTTAATGCTGCTTGCCAGTCCCTGAAACTTGTTCCTACCATAAGTATGTTCGTGTAAATGAAACATTATGCGATGTTACCATGCATCAGCCTCAAGTAATTTTCAGAAAGTAAAGATATCCAAAACCTTTTCAAAATTTATGCTGCAGAAAAATCACATTTTTTCATAAGAGTTAAGCTAGGAATTATTAATGAATTGAGACTTGCACATAGTGATTTCAAAGTATATTTCTATGAGCCAGCAGGGCCAAGATCTTAAATCAAGTTATCAAGAGATGACAAGACTTGGTTCCTACAAATAAAATTTTGAGAAAGATCAAAATTGTGGTTTTTGAACCAAAAAGCAAGAATGTGCTTTGACATGTTTGATCATGTCTCAACAAGTATGACAACATTAACAGCTTTTCTTTTTCCCTATGTTGTTTTTGTCTCAGGTCTTCTATAAAAATATTTTTTTTCTTTATGTAAAAGTCCTGAGGTTTCTTTTAGTTACTAAAATTACTTACAACAAAAATTACTGAAACCATACAAAATTTATGGCCTTAGGCATAATTATTTTTTTTTATTAATTGCGAAGCTTTGCAAAGGGCTTTATTTTCTGTTACTATTATTTAAAGATAATAAAAAACATAAATTTAAATGACACTCTGAGTTAAATACTTAGCTGTGACTACAACAAAACAATAGTTTGGCAGTATTGTTTTGACACGTTGCCCTTGCCATATCTCAGCTTGTAGTCAAAATTCCATCTTGAAATTTCTTGTGCATAACACTACCATACAATACTCTTACAAAAAAAATTTCAGATTTTTATCTCGTGCCCCACCAGAAATATCCAAGCCTGAAAAGTGCGATTTTTGTCATTTTTGAAAAATTTGGGATTTTTTTTAGCGAAGAGAAAGCAAGTCGCAGATCTGGAACTCGGCGTGTGAGTACAAGTACTTTCGGCCTATTTGTAAAAAAAATTATGTCATGTTGGCAGTATTCCTTGCTAGAAAAAATTCCTCTTGTAAACGGACAAATTTTGGAAAAAAACAGAAACTTTATGCTTAAATTTTCCCAATAAGCAATTAGTTTTGGAAACTACTCCATTACCAGATTTTTAGCCCAATGTATTCTGTACAAATTGCTTTAATCCGCACTTGAATTGGATAAATAAACGATGAATTATTTACAATTCCGTAAACCCTTCTTGTGAGAAAATTGCTGCAGACGATGAAACAAAGATGGCCGCCATGCACAAAAAAAAATTCATAAAATTAAAATAATAGTCATTTTGAACTTCCATCATGTTAGGGTTGTTGTACAAAAAATTTCAGATTTTTTAAAAATGGTCGAGCAACCAGTGCTGGACCACTTGAAATGGATTGACCCAGTTGCCCTTATCGTACCGGAAAATTTTATGACCCAACTCGGAATAAAATCCGTAAAAAAAAGGAAACATTCATTAAAACGGTACTTTACGGATTTTATTCCAATTTTACGGATTTTATTCCGATTTTACTGATTTTATTCAGAGCTGGGTCGGAAATTTTTCCGGTAGGATAAGGGCAACTATTTTTCCGATTCCTACCGGAAATCTGGTCCTATTTTTTTTTTCTTACAGTGCAGTCAATTAATAGCTGTAAGATTAAATTCATGCGGTGAACAGATTAGACCTTATACCACATTAAATTTGGTTTAGCCGCTTTTCTCTATTGATTTAAAAGTATTTATAAGTATTTATTTTAGTGTAAAAGGGAAAACATTTTTTTAAAGAAATGCCAAAGTTTTACAATGCATGTCTATCATGTAATTAAATATTAAAAATTTTATTTCAGTCACAAGCTTAAGTGAGCAACAGCAGTTTGGAAGTCACATGTAAAACTGCTGATGCTAATTAAGCTTTTTCTCAGGAACTACTAAAAAGAGATTTTAATACTTTTTTTTAGAGTTTTGACCGTAGTCAATTTATAAATTAATCATTCAGAAAGGAATAAGTGTAAAAATTATAATAGTTGTGCGATTTCACGAACCGAAAATAAATTATCACATGCAAAAAAGCTGGTATTAATGTTACTTTTTCTCCAAAAACGGATGAAAAGTTTGTGTGCGTGTATTTAAATTGTTAATGGACTGTAACTAGTTCAAATATAAATGCGAAGATAGTCAAATGATACGAAGAGTCTCTAATAACAAAGCACTTCTTTTTATATACATATATACAGGAACTTGTATTAGGTCAGTTACGAAACATAATACGATGTTGTTTGGTGGACAATACCACTCGAATTAAAGATATAATCTGTATAATTATGTTACATCAATACTATAACAGACATTATTAGAAACAGTAATGACCCCATGGTCATTTTCGCTCAAGAAATAGCTTACTAAATGCGATTTTATTCCATAAGAAAATTCGACGTGCGAACAAGAGCAACAAACGATAAAGACTGCTGGTGCCAAACGGCAAACACAAAAGGCTGAAGGAATGCGCAAGAAGATGCGTTCAAAACAGTGTCAAGGCAAGCCGTAACAGATTTCGTGACTTTTTAAATAGTTTTGGAAGAAACTAAACTATAAATTGGAAAGAAATAATAAATTCATAACAAATAGCTATTTTTTATACAAATTAAAGCTTAAAAAGTCAAATAAGGAGAAGAAAACAGACAGGAAGACAGATGTATTCTTTAGGATCCTAATGAAATCTATACGGGACCAGAACCAGAACACGCCCTATCCATCAACCAATTTCTTTTTTTAATTATGAGCATCCGTTTAAAAGTTATTCGTGGACATAAGTTAAAAATAATATTAAACGAATTGTACAAATTTATGACATTTCATGCATATTTACTCAAAACGAAATGAGATATCGTAAAAAGCATCACAGAATCCCCCTTCCCATTGTTGAGTGATAAAAAACAATTAAATCAGCTTAGTTTCCCATAACAAGCATCTTATATATTAAGTTTAGTGCAATGGATTTTACCCACGAGTGGCAACCGCATGCCTTTGCGGGTATTTACCCTCCAAAAGAGTCTGTTTATTGGACGAAGGGAAAGAAATGTTAAAATGTTCTTCACGCCTATTGGTGTTTTTCCTCTATATACCCGCAGAGAACGTGACATAAGTACAGCCCAATGGACATGATCTATTCCATAGCATGCCAAATTACCACTATCACAGAAGTCGTAAAAAATAGGGCACCTGTCGTGCGATATAAACCAAAATCTAATCAAAACCAATTTATTTCATGATCTAACTAAATATGAGGTCTCGTGGAATTGCAAAAATTAGAGTAAAATGATGAAAAAAGTGAAAAAATGAGTTAAAATTTGCATTATTTGTCTTTGGACAAACAGATATTTTACAAAATAATCAAATCGCGACAATATAAACAGCTCAAATAATCAAATAGAGGAAATTTAGAGAGAGACTGAAAGAGCGATTATATCATCAGATATAGAGGATTAACAACAGCATTAACTCGTTTACACTGCACCCATTATATACAGATTATTTTCAATACCGCAAGGATAATTAATTCTTCCCTGTAACTTCAAGGTCACTATTAGAGAATCAATAACGAATAACCAGCCGGAAAATTATGTACAGGGTGGCCATAATTAAAGTGTACATGTTGAAGGGCTCTACAAGCTAAACTATTTGGAATATTTTAAAGATATTTGGTATTTTTACTGTTTAGAATGGAAACAACTTTTGCAATCAAGAATAAAAAAGTTAAAATTTTCGCGCAGTTGGGCTGTATGCTGTATATACAATCAATTACAGAAATAAATAAAAGAAAAAAGAATCTACCACCAGCTAAATTAAAAAATTTATTAAATTATTTATGTAACACTTAAAACTAGTATCAGGTAAAAATTTCAATAAAAAAGTTTCAAATTAATCTGGTGGGAAATTGTTTTTTCTTTTATTTATTTTCATATTTTGATGGTATATGAAAATATATCTGTCCAAAACTTTTTCATTTTATTTATTTTTTACTGCAGAATTTGTTTCCGCATGCTCTAAACAGTATAAATACCAAATCTCGTTAAAATATTCCAAATAGTCTATCTTGTAGAACCCGTCAACACGTCCCCTTTAATTATGACCCCTCTATATGTAATTAATGCCATGTTCTCATCTAATATACCGAAACTCAGTTTAAATTTGTTAGGGGGGGGGGGGTGATTTTTAAAGCTGTGTATTTTGTATTTCGGTTTAATTTCAATTAGATATAACAAATGGCGCCTATCCATTTTGTTAGTTTTTAACGACTATTTTTCACTTTTTCAGTTGCTGTTCCCTTGAAAGTTCATTTCCACTCAGGCAAGGCGAGTGAAACATCAAAGATAAGTTAGTCTGTCCTGATCATTGTCAGGAATGTGATTGAAACTGTTGGGATTTAAATTAAAGCACTGCTATTTCACGCCTTAAATCATGATAACACTTTTGTATATTGTTACATCAAATCGCATTCAGGACATCCCAAAACGTGCAAATCCATGAAAATTTCGGAGTCGGAGATTTCAACGAATCCAGTACTTTATTCTTTTAAATATAAAAGAAGTTAAAGATTAAATATTTAAAGTTTAATCAGTAGTTACATTTTATCAAAAACAACTAATATATAAATTTAGTTGAACAAAACTAAAATTCCCCATTACGAATTTCAAAATATAAAAAAGCATTGGCATTTATGAGAAATTATCGAAAGTTATTGATCAAAGTCCAAAGGGTTTCGCTTCCTATAATAATGTAATTTTCCATCTAAAAATATCCTTTTATGGGCGTTGTATTGACGTTTCCACTGCTGTAATCATTTATAAAAGGTTAACGTTTCATCTGCTACAATAAAGTAATACGTCTTCGAAAGAAATAAAACATTGAAAAATCCCTTAAGATTACTTGATAGTAACAGAAATGATTAAGCTTAAGAACGGAATGTAATAGTTTTATAGGTTACATTATAGCTCGAAGAATAAATTACATTAAAATTATAGAAATATTTCTCGCGTGGGCAGAAATTCCATTCGAAAACAATTTAATGAGATATTTTCTGCGATTATTTGCATCTGAGAGTATCTTTCCATATTATGGCTCAAATAACATCATTTTGAAAAAAAGAACTTATTAAAGCATAATGAAAAACAATTTGTTTAAAGCGTATGTATTTAACAAAAAATTGAGGTTTTTTCTCCTTTATTTAACTTAATTGTTCCTTTCAAGGCCGAAACTAAGGGAGGGGGTAGAGGGGGCATGTGCCCCGGGCACCAGAGTCAAGGGACGCCAAGTGAAAGATTATACCTTTGGAATCGATCATTTTCTTCTAATGGACTGATGGATTTCATTACTTTGAAACAGCCATTATAAATGAAGTGTTAGGTGAAGATGAAAGAGCAGCCGTAAAAAATTTGAACTCTGATTTTCTGGTCAGAATGGGGAAAAAAATGACCATAATTTTTTTTTCAAAAAAAAAAAAAAAGTCCATTCCCCCCCCCCCCCCCCCCATTCTGACCAGAAAATCAGAGTTCAAACTTTTTACGGCTACTTTTTCATCTTCATCTAACACTTCATTCACAATGGCTGTTTCATAATAATGAAATCCATCAGTCCATCAGAAGAAAATAACTCGGTTAAAGCGGAAACTCGGTTAAGCGGGACTCAGATAATCGGAACTCTACTGTATAAGCAAACACTGTAAATAGCCGATAATGCATGCGAATTCTTTTATGTGAACGAACTATAATTGCAACAAACGTCACATTCAATTTACGTAGTTCAGTATTACATATTTTATGATTACATATTTTAAATTTTAAAATAAGTCGGTCATTAGAAAATTAGTAAAATTCTCTTTCTAAATATACTTTGAAGAAGAAAGGGGGGGGTGCCAAAATTCATGTTTGCCCCGGGCGCAAAAAAGGCTAGTTTCGGCCCTGGTTCCTTTCTTCTACCTTTACAAGAAGAAAGTATTGGATTCGTGAAAATTTTCGACTTCCAGTTTTCGATGGATTTACATGTTTTAGAGGTCAAACATCCCGTAAAACATGTTTTTACAAAATGTCTGTCAGTGAGTCTGTGTCTCTGTCTGGCTGCCTCTATGTGACACGAATTTTGTCGGTGCTCTATCTCAATAACTAATGCATGAAATTTAATAAAATTTTATATTTAGTTAGTCCATGATATGAATTGATGCTTACGGTCTTTGAGCAATAATTGCTGAAAGTGCGTTTTCAATGGATAATTTTCCGACTGTAGGTGGGAATTACTGGAATCGTGTTTTCAAATGTATTAATGCGTTTCCAAATGGTTCAATTAGATATCCTATTTCAACTTATTAAGCGGTGAAGTTTTGTTACATTATTCTGAAAGTGTTGGAAAGTGTTTCATAATTGAAGAATGACGCAGGATTTTTTCTTTTTTGTTTTAACGTGAAGTCAGTTTTACAATCTGAATGTTCCAGTCTCCAAACGAGCGGAATAAAAAATCTGTGAACGTTTCCCCTTCATAGCGTACACCATGTTAATAAGGAACAAAATTTAAAACAGAGTAGCCAAAATATTAACAGTATATATAAATATTAAACAGACATACATACAATAAATACAATTTGTATTTATTGTATGTATGTCTTGTCTGTTTAATATTTATAAATACTGTTAACCGACGGATGCAGGCGTTATTTATGTGTGTTTTATTATATATTGTAGTGTGTGTGTGTTTTATTAGCCAAAATATTATTTAAATCTTTCAGAAACATTTATGACGCAGACTGCATGTGAACATATAGATAACAAATGGAAGTTACTTTTCAATTCCTACTATTAGTTGACACTCTCCCTATATGTATATATCTTGTTCAAATTTTCAATCGTTTATAAAATACTTATTATTCATCCTATCAAGTTGAAATAATTTTTTTTGAACTTGTACTGGATGACAATTGATGTTAATAGTTTTTTCAAATATTAATTCATTAATTAAATTTTAATTATTTAATTTTAGTTTTATATGGGAGACAAAATGGCGGCCATTGGTTATTGAACAGCATTTAATGCATCTTCATATCGATAAGGGGGGTTACCATAGGGGGGGGACCCTGTTCTGTCGCCAAATACCGCCAAGTTTGTCGCCAACTTGGCGATATATCGCCAAATTTGGCGAACAAAATGAGTAGCCAAAAGTGAGGCTAACTTGGCGATATCTCTAATATTTCGCCGCATTCTCATAAACTTCTCATTGTAAACCAATAGGGTTTACTTGCTTATAGAAAATATTCAAATTGAGGTATTTTAATGCAACAAAAACTAATATTAGCTTAAGGTATTATATTAAATTTTTCTTTGATGACCTAAGTAGAAATTGACTTTAAAAACAAAATTTTTATATTACTTGTTTATCATTAACTGGAGATTGATTCATAGCCTAAAGATTTTTGTATAGAAATGAATGTTTTTTACTTTACGTTAAAAATTTTAAATGAATGTTTTTACATTTCTGAATAAAATTAATATTTTTTGCTAAACATGACGTCAATATCCCATTCTGTAAAATATTTCCGCATTTATGAATATTCCAATCAGAATGTTGTAAAATGACACTATAGATTAGTTTCAACTAACGTCACGGCTCTAAGCACGTGACCTCTAGCGAAAAACTTGGTGGGTAAACAAATAACATTGGCAGTTTTCTGTGACTCGTACTTTCACATCAGTCGTCGTGAATCACATTGCTGTTGCTATTGTTGTGAAACATTTCACTTTATAAATCTGAACCTACATTTCAAAGTTTTTGTGAGCGATTATTTACATTATTGTGATATCTTATTGCACGTTTTATCACGTAAATTATCACATTTATTCGCGTCACCATGCCAGCGACTTGTTATATAAAAATGTGCGGTAATCGTTCGAACAGGGAAAATAATAAATCCTATTATAGATTACCAGGCATTCCAAAGAACAGATAATATTATGAGAAAAAAGTTGTGTGAAGAACGGCAACAGAGATGGTTGTCATCGCAATATTGCGTGAATTAATTTTACGATTCTTATTATGAATTAAATCACAATCACATGGAATTTGTTATTAATTCATACACAGAAATGTATGCCTACTTTTTCAATAAGAAGATGAAAATCTCCGATTTTCAAAGAATGCACTTTTCTTACCCAGTTGCAGGCAAATTGTTTATAAGATTCAAGGCTTTTATAACGCCAGAAGTTTTTCTCAGTATAAAAACTTTGCCCATAGTTTACGATGTCAAAATAACTAACGTCGGGTAAATCCGCTACATATTTCTTCAAATCATTTTTTTTAAAAACTGTATGGATCTACACCGGAAATAACGCTAATTTTGGAAGCATATCGTTCCTTAGCTTTAGTACAATTCAATTCTTGGCACAGATGTCATATACGCACCATATTGACGCGATATTTTTTCTGACGAAAATTTGGCAAAAACATCAACAGCAGTATGACCGTTTTTTCAAGCTAAATGCAGGCTATAAAAAAAATAGATTTGGCCTGACAAGAGACTAAAAATAAAATCGATTGTCCTGCCTTCTATTAACGGTTTGTATAATTAAAAATGTAAAAAATCATATTTTGAGAAACAAATTCGATATACGATCTTTAGGTCCACTCTAGCATGGTTCAATTAAAAACGATTAACGTAATATTTATTAATATTTATTATTCATATACAGGACTCCACAAAAAACATCGGATCCATTACTTTCTAAGGACGTAAATTGTTGGAAGTATCGTATTTGAATTATATTACCCTACACTGGCGAAATTGAAATACTTTGTTGATATACATTATTGTATGTTTTTAACAAAAGATGTATACTTCATACATATTGTTAGGGTTTCATATCTGACGAAACCCTATTCGTCTCACTTCTCTGTTTGTCTGTCTGTCCGTCTGTCACAGAGCCCGTTCTAAGAAACTTTATATATTGGAGACTTGAAATTTTGCATACTTATAGCTAAATACCACGCATCAAACGCCAAAACATAAAATTTTGAAAAAGTCTAATATTTAACCCTCTGGGCTCTAACTTGTGTATTTTAAACAATTTTCCTAACTCAGCCCCTAATTGAGTTGGAGACTTGAAAGCTTGAATACCTATAGCTGAACACGTCACATCAAACGACAAATCATACAATTTTGAAAAAGTCATATTTAACTGTCCGGTCTCTAACTTCTGTATTTTAAGCAATTTTTCTAGCTCAGCCCCTAATTAAGTTGGAAATTTGAAATTTTGCATACTTATAGCTGAACACTTACGATAACACGACAAATCATAAAATTTTGAAAAAGTCATATTTAACTCTCCGGTCTCTAACTTCTGTATTTTAAGCAATTTTCCTAACTCAGCCCCTAATTAAGTTGGAGACATGAAATTTTGCATACTTACAGCTGAACACCTCATATCAAACGACAAATAATAAAATTTTGAAAAAGTCTAAAATTTAACCCTCTGGGCTGTAACTTGTGTATTTTAAACATTTTTTCTAACTCAGCCTCTAAATAAATTGGAGACATGAAATTTTGCATACTTATAGCTGAACACCTCACATCAAACGACAAATAATAAAATTTTGAAAAAGACTAATATTTAACCCTCTGGGCTCTAACTTGTGTATTTTAAACAATTTTTCTAGCTCAGCCCCTAATTAAGTTCGAGACTTGAAATTTTGCATACTTATAGCTGAACACTTGCGATCACACTTCATATCATAAAAATTCAAAAAGTCTTATATTATTACAGCCCTTTGGCCACTCTTTCTTATTGTGCACCATAGCCTTACATATTTTAGCTTCACTTTTTACCGCCAGGTGCGACCCTGTAAAATAACTATTATAAATGCTAAATGCACCATCTTGAAGAAACAAGTTGGTTAAGTGTGATCACAGATCGCACAGATAGTTTCGTGTAATATTCTTCTCAAAACACTTTGTCTTTTTGAAAAATATGTTAGTTCCACATTTTGGAACCAGGGGGCGCACACTATTCTAAATAAAACCTTTATCCAAAAGAAACTCCGTTTTACAACCTATTCGTAGACATATTAGTCGAGGGAATCGGGTCCATAGCATTCGATATAGGTAGGCGTCATCTGGCGGTAAAAAGTGAAACTAAAATATGTAACGCTATGGTGCACAATAAGAAAGAGTGGTCAAAGTGCTGTAATAATATAAGACTTTTTGAATTTTTATCATATGTAGTGTGATCGCAAATGTTCAGCTATAAGTATGCAAAATTTCATGTCTCCAACTTAATTAGGGGCTGAGTTAGAAAAAAGTTAGAGACCGGGGGGTTAAATATGACTTTCTCAAAATTTTATGATTTGTCGTGTTATCAAGAGTGTTCAGCTATAAGTATGCAAACTTTCATGTCTCCAACTTAATTAGGAGCTGAGTTAGAAAAATTGTTTAAAATACACAAGTTTAGAGCCCAGTGGGTTAAATGTTAGACTTTTTCAAAATTTTATTATTTGCCATTTGATGTGAGGTATTCAACTATAAGTATGCAAAATTTCAAGTCTCCAACATATATAGTTTCTGAGAACGGGCTCTGTGACAGACGGACAGACAGACAGACAGACAGACAAAGGAGTAAGACAGGTAGGGTTTCGTCAGATGAACGAAACCCTAAAAACATGCTGCGGGTGACTGTAACAACATCCTAAAATTACATTACCATCAGCGATCTACCAATCCCAAATTTAGTTTATATTCGTTTCATATATTCTTATTCTTTTCCTGTAAAATAACTATCAATAATGTATATAGTAAAACCTTTGAATAGCGGACACCTTGAGAGTGCAGAATTTGTCCTCTATTTGGAGGTGTCCGCTACTAAGAGTAAAAAATGTACAGTTATTTAAGTGTTCGTAATCGAAAAAAATGTCCGCTAAATAGAGGTATCCGCTAATCGGGTGTGTCCGTTATGGAGGTTTTAACAGTAAAACCTCTGAATAGCGAACACCTCGGGAGGGCAGAATTTGTCCTCTATTTGGAGGTATCCGCAACTAAGAGTAAAAAATGTATAGTTATTTAAGGGTTGGTAATCGAAAAAATGTCCGCTAAACAGAGGTGTCCACTAATCGGGTGTGTCCGTTATGGAGGTTTTACTGCATAATAATATCATCCTTTACAAGAAAATTGCATGCTGTAGGATAGACAGACAGACATCCAGAGAAAGATAACCTCCCGGAGTAATAAACACTCATGTCTTTTGTTTTAATCATCCACAATCGTTTTTAAATTTCGTTATACGAGTATTAAAAAAATCTGTTATTTTTCCAGTCGATAGACTGACAACTATCTTTTAGCCTGAGTTTTTAGCCGGATTTAGCCTGTTGTATGTCATACAACAGGCCAGATTACAACACGCATTACATACAACAGGCTAAAAACGGTCACCGTGATCAACAGCATAAACAACTATATCCGGGTTACCATACCAAGCAAAATATCGCCACTTTGGCGCCAGTTAAGTACCCGTTGCGTATATGGGTACTTCTTAGTTATCCCGTCGACCAATTTCGCCAAATTATATAAATCGCCAAACCAGTCGTCAAATTATACACATTGGCATTATTTTTATTTTAAATAACGAAAGAACAAATAAATTAGCAAAACATTAATAAAAATACAAATAAAACGTCAAATTAATGGTTTTATTCGCCATTATTGGCATTTAATCTTACAATTAATGAAGTAATGGCAACCATTATTGGCATTTAATCTTACAATTCAGCGACAGTAATTTGGTCAACGGCATAACCGTATATGACATTGGCGTCAGAAAAAAAATCACGTCAATATGGTGCGTATATGACATCTGTGCCAGAGTAGGGAGTACTATATTATTATTTGTTTGCCCACCAAAACTGGTTGCCACGGGTGCTGCCAGGTTTGTGATCACGTGGTTGAAACTGATCTATTATATCAATGAATTTTGTGTTTGTATATATATAGTTTGAATTTGCTCCATGCAATAATTTAAATAATTTAATTCACGAGGATTTTTTTTTAAATACACAAATAAGGTATATCTATAAATCAATAAATATTCCGTTGGACTAAATTGTCTCAAAATTATCCTTAATACAAAGTAAGAAATATTGTGGTTATTTTTTTATCAAATTGTGAACTATTTTTCTTTTTCTGTCTAATGAGTAAATTTAAACATTATTAGTCATGTTTTTTTTAGTCTTTTATATAGGCATACACTATATATAATACACTGATGTGTTCTTCTCAAACTATGCTCTAATTCAGTTTGTATAATTTGCGATTGAGATTAATGGAATTTAGACAAATATATTTGTCAGAAATAAGTCATATGCTTTTATTTAGCTTCGATATACTTTTTATTGGTTTGTTTGCTTGTTTTTTGGGTACAGATCTCATATTCGCCCCATATTGGCGCGATTTTTTTCGGTTGCCAATTTGGCGAAAACATCAACAGCATAAACAACATAATCCGGGTTACCACATCAATCACTTTGGCGCAAGTTAAGTACCCGTTGCCTATATGATATTGGCGACAGAAAAAAATTGCGCCAATATAGGGCGAATATGACATCTGTGCCGTTTTTTGTTGCGGTACATTTTAAAAGTTTCTTTGAAAGGTATTTCTTTCTATAGAAGTTAATTTTATGTAACCGTACATAGGCGTTAAAATTATATCACCTTAATTTTATTCTCAGAGTGCAGTGTTTGGCACAGATGTCATATACTTGTACTCCCATATTGGCGCGATTTTTTTCTTACGCCACTGTCGTATACGCACTGGGTACTTAACTGGCGCCAAAGTGTCGTTATTTTGCTTGATATGGTAACCCGGATATAGATGATATAGTGACGATGTTTTCGCCAAATTGGCGTAAGAAAAAAAATCGCGTATATAAGTTGCGTATATGATATCTGAGCCCTATGTTTGTTTTTTTTTGTTTTGTTTTTTTCAGTTGTGGATAAAGTTTATACAGATAAGATATAAAGATATACACTAGCTACATTATGGCACAGATTCCATACATACACCACGTTGGTGCGATTTTTTTCTGATGCCAATGTCATATATGCACCGGGGTACTTAACTGGCGCCAAAGTGTCGTTATTTTGCGTGATATGGTAACCCGGATGTTGTTATTTATTTATTAATAAATTGTTCATTTACGTTTATTAGGGGCTCTGTGCGGCCGAGTGGTCAGAGCACCACGCTGCTAATCGCTTGCGAGCGTAAGAGATTGTGGGTTCGATTCCCGCTGGTTCCATTGCACACACTCTTTGTGTTGAACTCCCAGGGTGTATTTCGCTTGTGATGTAATATTTCCTTGTGCTATATTGTCTCTGACTTATAAGCGGGCTCTCGTGTCAAGCACACAAGTCGTATGTTTGTTGTACAATAAATAAATAAATAAATACTTTTATTATCTTTTTAAAATTATATAAATTGTATTGTTCTATAGATATTAAACTTTTTTTGGCACACATGTCATATACGCTATATTGGCGCGACTTATTTCTGGCGCCAATTTGACGAAAACATCAACAGCATAAACAACAACATCCGGATTACCATATCAAGCAAAATAACGACACTTTGGCGCCAGCTAAGTATTCGTTGCGTATATACCATTGGCGTCAGAAAAAACGCGCCAATATGAAATCTGTGCCTTTTTTTATTTATTGTTATTCCCTTTTTAAAAATATATATGTAACTGGTATTCGAAAACCAGATTTTCGCCAAATTGGAGTCTAAAAAAATCGCGCCAACTTGGTACGTATATGACATCTGTGCCATTCGATGATCTTCTAGTACTTTTATGTTCGCCGGGCGCAGGTGATAAGTCGCCAAATATTACTCCTGTCGCATCCATTCGTAGTGCACCAATTTCATTTAAAATAATGGGACAGATGTCATATTCGCCCCATATTGGCGCGATTTTTTTCGGTTGCCAATTTGGCGAAAACATCAACAGCATAAACAACATAATCCGGGTCACCACATCAAGCAAAATAACGACACTTTGGCGCCAGTTAAGTACCCGTTGCGTATATGACATTGGCGTCAGAAAAAAATCGCGCCAATATGAGGTGAATATGACATCTGTACCAAAATAATAACGTTGCTTGTTAGGGCACAGATGTCATATTCGCCTCATATTGGCGCGATTTTTTCTGACGCCAATGTCATATACACAACGAGTACTTAACTGGCGCCAAAGTGTCGTTATTTTGCTTGATGTTGTAACCGGATTATGTTGTTTATGCTGTTGATGTTTTCGCTAAATTGGCAACCGAAAAAAATCGCGCCAATATGGGGTGAATATGACATCTGTGCCCTTGTTAGTTATCTCGTCGACCAAATTACTGTCGCCAAATTGTAAGATTAAATGCAAATAATGGTTGATCGTAAATGTCACATTCACTTGACTTACGTCATCAAGTGATTTTATTTCGACATTTTATTTGGGCACAGATGTCATATACGCCCCATATTGGCGCGATTGGTTTCCGACGGCAATTTGGCGAAAATATCAACAGCATAAACAACAACACCCGGGTTACCATATCAAGCAAAATAACGACACTATGGAGCCAATTAAGCACCCGTTGCGTATATGACATTGACGTTAGATAAAAATCACGCCAATATGGGGCATGTATGACATCTGTGCCTTTATTTGTATTTTTATTAATGTTATACTAATTTACTTGTTCTTTCGTTATTTAAAATATAAATTACGCCAATTTGTATAATTTGGCGAAATTGGTCGACTGCATAACTAAAATGTGCCGTACTAACTTTGTTACTTCTTAGTTATCCCGTGGACTAATTTCGACAAATTATATAAATCGCCAAACCACTCGCCAAATTACACACATTTTTATTTTAAATAACGAAAAAACAAATAAATTAGTAAAACCTTAATAAAAATACAAATAAAACGTCGAATTAATGGTTTTATTGGCCATTATTGGCATTTAATCTTACAATTAATTAATTAATGGCAAACCATTATTGGCATTTAATCTTACAATTTGTCGACAGTAATTTGGTCGACAGGATAACTAAAAAGTACCATAACTTTTCACTGATTTTACTTAAAATACATAACATGAATCCATTGAGATTTTACTTAGGAGTGATACTGTTTGTAACGATGTCCTTTCATGTAATATTCCCGCGATTTTGAATATCTTAAGTATTTCAAGAGCTCCAGAAAATATGAACTTATCTTCCCACCCCTCTGTACAGCAATGGATTGAACTTCGCTTCCGTATGCGTAATATTTTGTTTTGTTTTTAAATATGTTTTCTAATCTAGTCAGCTATCTTTTCCCCTTAAAAATGAACGCGTGTGCGTTTGAAAAATCTCAGGGTTATATTAAATAATATCGTCAAATGTTTGTGTCTCCTTTTAAGTAATTATAAGTATGTTTTAAAGTTTATACATAGCTTTAATTGGTACTTTTATTTACTGGTATTACTTACTATACTTTACTTACTATTTTACTTACTGGTACTTTTATGTTAGCCAGTGCAAATCTCGCCAATTGTATTTTTTCCCTTGCCAGTAGCAGTTTTTAGGTCGATTTCGTATGAAATTCTACCTATTGCAATCTCCCCTATGTTAGAATTTCTGAAAAGTTTTTGCAGATCTACAACGATTATGACCCCTAGAACCCAAAACCACCCTCAGTAAAAAACTTTACATATCTATCTATCTATATTACTTTTTTATGGACACGATAACTTCCATAATTCTGCACTGATCTATTCCAAACTGATACATAAAATCTCGGTCAAGTTCGTTAATGGGCAAAATCGGACTAAGAGGGGTGGAAATAGGAAGGGGTTTTGTGAAAACCGAAAAACACCCATAACTTCTTAATTATAGTACATATCGAATCAGTTTAAGGTTATTATTACTTGTAAAAAAAGGGCCAAAAATTTATGTATTACAGACTTTTGATAAAATAAAAAATGGACAAAGGGGCGAAAAAAATAGGGTTTTGGGGAGAAAAATTCATAACTTCGCAATTCTCAAGATATCAAATCCAATTAAATTTATTATAAATCTTTTTAATATTATCTACAACTTTTATACTGACAAGTTTTTGATAGGACCAAATCGTACCGAAAAAAAAAAAAAAAAAAAAAAACTCCAGATCTTCGTCAATTCAAATTTATATAATCCGCATGAATTTAATATGTATCTTCTTAATATTATCTAGAACTTTTATATTGACAAGTTTTTGATAGCACTAATTCTTATAGCAAAAACAAATTAAAAATACATAGTGGTTGAAGAAAATATCATTCTGTTAAGGGTGTACTCAAATCCAAACTGCTTATTTTCTCTGATTTTTAAATTCCTTTTTGCTCTCAAACGCATCCAATTGGTAGGTTTTCTTATCCAGAAACTATATAATGTACTGTAATGGTCTATTTTTTTATAGAGGCAGAATATATTTAAAAAAATTATGTCAAAAAGGGCATTTTGAGCCGAATTTCCGGAAGCGATTGTGTTGGAAACGAAAATTATTGTCCAGCTGAGAAAATAATTATTTATAAATGAAGCTCTAATTAATTGAACGAAAAAAAAAAACACTTATAAATCTCTTCAAAAATCATGTCAGCAAGTTTCGAGTTTTTTCTTTTAAAAATAAATCTGAAAATGTGTCAGAAAATTTTGAGTTGTTGGGCATGGAACAATATTTTTTTTAATACCGCCTTAACATGATTCTAATAAAATTCGCTCCTATGTAAAAATGAAATTAAAAACTCATCAAAAGCGGCCAGATAAAATTGTTAAAGTGGGTTTATCTCTGCTCATGATTTAGTTTTTGTTGTTGAAATTAGTACTTAACTTCGAAATCTACCTGAGCCTGCAGGCCGAGCCGTTCTTTTATTGTCTTTCGTGTGTGAATCAAATGGATGCTTTGAGGTTGAAATAAAATGTCCCGGTTTATGGTATTTCTTATTTCTTCTTATTATTATTTTGTATATAAAATAAAATGAATGAGAGGCATGTATTTTAATTGTATATAATATTACGCATATTAAAAGAATATTATTCATTCCAAATGAAATGAATGGAAGATTTATATTTTAAATAAAATGAATGCAATACAAATGAGGATGACAGATTTTTGGTCGACGAGATAATCAAATATAGTACCCATGACCTACTTAAAATATAAAAGCAATTCATTGGCTTAAAATCAATGAAGCGAATCACTGGAGGGCACTGAAAGTCTGCACCAAACTTCAAACCTGACCAAGGAGTATGGATAAAGACGGTCTGTAATTCTTCTTCCACGGGTTACTTTCAGTATTTGGGTTACATGGCTTCACCAGTCTTTACTAATTGGATTCCACGGACGGTTGTGTACACAAGCGTCGTCTTTAGGTCTAATAATTTTAATTTTACAGCTTTTGCGACACGTAGATACATATTTTTATATAAGTACAGAATATTTAAAAGGATTAACAGAACCAAAATTTAAATTTTCCTTCACATGAAAAAAATAAATAAATAAGCAGATCAGCAAATCTAAAAAGTTATTCGAATGTAACACTAACTCATTAATGCAACATGAAAGTGTTATAATCTATCCAAAAATATTCTTATAAATCGTATAAAATTAACACGTTCACGCCGGCGCGGTGAGTCACACTCGACTGTCTCAGAGCTGGCAAGTCTCCGGCCTTTTGGATACCAGTATTTTAATACAGAAAATGTTGTTTTATTTAATTAGAACAATTGGGCGATTTAAAGGAACAATCTTTTCTCTAAAATAATAGTGGTGTGCAAAAAGCCGGAGACTTAACAACTTTGAGACAGTCGAGTGTGACCCACTGCGCCGGCGTGAACGTGTTAAAGCGTGTAACCAACAGTTGATTTGAAAGCGATTAATGTTTCTCAAACTTCGGCGATGAGAAACAACCGAATACGAATCTCTGTACAGTATACAATATCTAGGCGTGGTAGAAATGCAAACAAAAGTCTGCTGAATTTTGACCAGAGTCGTGGTAAATCAGACTACGCTATTTCCGCGATTTTCGTTGAAATGGATTCGCCTTTATATATTGAGTATGGTTATAGTTTCTCAAAATTACCTGTATTTATAAACACGGGATAATCTACCGCATTGAAAATCATTAAAACGCCTTAAGTAAAATCAATAGTTTTTGAAGAGTTAAAAAAAAAAAAATGTGACTTACACCACACTGACTTTAACGGCCGATATTATACCAGAAGTAGTTTTTTTTTTTTTTTTTTTTTTTTTTAAAGGTACTTTTCCAGTATAGGGGACTTGGCGAGATAGAAATAATGGGCTTGGTGAGAGAAGGAAATTTTCATGCATATTTTCTGCAACCAATTCACTGTCTCATATACACAAACAAATCTTATAATATTTATAAAATTTATTTAATATAAACAAGTCATTTGTCCACTGTTATATGCAAACAGAACAAAATTATTTATAAAAATCAATAATAATAATAATAACAGTAATAATTGTTATGTTATAAAAGCAGTACATAACATTTCCTATTTAAAATTTACATAAATTTAAATTTTTATACTTTGTTTATTAAAATAAACAACTTCAAATTTGATCAATCAAATTGACAGCAAATTTTACTAACTTTTTAGATATTTAAAATCTAAAATCTTTATTCTTAGTTATCTTAGTTTGAAATCACATTTGTTAAATTCTAATATTTTTTCTCATTCCTCTGGTAAAATTTCAGCGTAATTGCTTTTATAGTTTACCAGTTAAACAAGAAAATAATTTCTAGACTTTTCTTTATTTATAATGGCTTTGAATTCACGCTTCGCCTCAAAAAATCATATCCCAGTTCAAGTGATGTATCTTGGAATGAGAGACCGGAAATTCCAATGCCACGTCATCAGGCCACACAAGTAGCTAGCGTCCCTTTTTATCCCGCTCAAACAACCGTTGCCATTACACAGTTGAAATTCTGGCACAAAAACATTTTCGTCGGCTGTGCTACCGACAAGCCGCCTTTTCGCTTATTCTGATTGGCTCGTTTCTCCAAGAATGGAATTCCATACTTTTGCCGATCTTTATGAAAGAAGGGTTGAATTCGAAATCCCGTACCTAGACGAGTTTTTATCTCTTCTATTCACCGTAGGGCGAAGGCCCCGGTGAGCGTAACAGACAACGTAAATGATCAGTTTAATTTCGCTTCTATTTCTTTGAGCGTAGCGCGATATAGAATTAACTATAAAGAACAATCAGGATGTAGCATTGTATATGCTGGAGTTTTTAGAAGATTTCTGATTTCAAATTTTATGGTGAACGTGCCGTTAAATTGCACTGATCGTCTTGTCGGATTCTACATGGAGCGTGCCGATAAACTGTATCGTCCTCTCACTATGATCATTTTGCTGGGTTCAACGCACGCTTGCTTTTAAATTGATTGGTCAGATGGCGAATTATGATTTGATTTCACCGTAATGCTAATTACTTCATCAGAATTCTAATAATGGTCGCATTTTGGATCATATCCTTTCTTCTCTGAAATTGCCGTTGCCTCACTCAGCGTGGCTTTGCATTCAAGTGAAATAGCCAGATGTCCATGTATACGAAGATTTCATCATTTAACCTAATTCATCATTCACAGGATTACAGTAATCGTCGTATAAACCTTTTGTTTGTCTCATCCTTGAAAGATTATGGAAAGGAACATTAGCAATTCAAATTTTTGATTACAACTATTAGAACACTATATGGAACTGTTAACGGCGAATCGGTATTTCAACTTTCCGAAAATTTTGGGAACCAAACTTTAAAATAATAAAAATAATATGTATGAAATAAATCATCAACCTTTTTTTTAGATATCAATGTTATTAGAAATCAAGTTGTTGTCAAGAGAATTTCAGGAATAATAGTGGTTGTACATTACATTTTGCATTTAATTGATATTTAAATTAGAATCGGATCTATAAATACTTCTGATATAATTGATATGTTTGATCACAATAAATCACATTATGCCATTTACAGTATATTCCTTTAATAGTGTATGTATCATTTCGTCTTCATGGGGCGAGTAAATCTTTTTTCTTTTTTCAGGTTAACAAATTTTATTACAGAGATTGGCCAGTTAATTAAATTTAATTCTTTTATTATTAGACCAATACATCTGAGAATATTCTAATTATTAATTACATTTTATTTACATAACCCAATTTACATAACCCAGAGTCACATTATGTGTATAAATAAGATATTTTTAGATATATAAATACATAAATGCATATATAAACAAGCGTAAAAGGCCATTAGGATTGTTTTCATAGTTGTTTACATCATTTGGCAAAAAATCTTACTTTCTGAAGCCAAGCTTTAAAAAAAAAAGTCAATGCCTCTATACTCAAAAATTACCCCAAAAATGTAAATTTTACAAAATAACCATTTTTGATAAACAGTGTTGTAATAAATATTCCAAATCCAAAAAAAATCTTATTTTAGTACAATAGTAATATTAAATCCTTTCAGTCATACTGTTAAATTTATAGTACCAATTTCGCATACTCATAAATTATTTATTCTTATTTAGATTCTTTCTCAAGCATGCTTTGCGTAAATAATCACAATTTTTGGAAAGAAATTATTGCCAGAGAGGAAAGACAGCTGAAAACCTGGTATATAAAAAATGGAAAGCCAGCAGAAGGATGCGCAGTTTATAAAAAGTAACTGCCATTATTTTGTTAATACGGAACATTTGTTATTGTAATTAAAAATTTATCAAAAGTACAACCAATTATTTGATAAATTTATATTTAGTTCTTAATCTGTACTGTTCTAAGTTGCACATTGATTAAAACTAAACCAAATGTGAAAAACTGCTTTTTTATATATTAAAACCAGAAATTAAATCGAAAAATTATCTTCTTAGCGCAAAGCCCTCAAACTGCCAATAACTAATTGGTTATGAACTACGGAAAGCATTTATTTGTATTAGTATCCTTTATCATAGATTATCTGTAATTTTAATTTTATACAATGTGTCCACGTATAATCTGACCGACCTTTATTTTCGCAACCGTTGGTCCTAGATGCATACTTCCAATTACAACTAGTATGTTGTGGCCATCACAAAACTTTCTTCTAAATCACGGCAATTAAATCATTTAAATAGTACAAGAAATAACAACGATTTAGCACCAATTCATATGAAAGTATATCTGTATTTGAAGTTGGATGAAAATTCGTGTATTTGTTCTTGAGATAGAGCTATAGCAGAAATTCTGAAAAAATGTAGTATAGCAGCGCCACCTGTTGAACGATTTACACCAAAAGTAAACAGCACTAAACGATATCAAGGTATACCTGAATCTGAATTTTTTTGTAAATCCAAGCATTAGTTCTTGAGATAAAGCTATTGCGGAAATCGCAAAAAACATAGCATAGCAGCGCCACCTGTTGAGCGATTTACACCAAAAATTAAACAGCACTAATTTATACGTCAATTCATGTCAAGGACTAACTAAATCTGAAGTTTGATGAAAATCCGTGCAATAGTTCTTGAGATACAGCTCTTGTGGAATTCGTGAAAAAAGCAGCACAGCAGCGCCACCTGTTGGGCGATTTACACCAAAAATTAAACAGCACTAATTTATATCAGGGACTAACTGAATCTGAAGATTTATGAAAATTCGTGCATTTTTTCTTGAGTTAGAGCTATTGCGATAATTATGAATAATGCAGCATACCAGCGCCACCTGTTGGGCGATTTTCACGAAACAGTAATCAGCACCAAACTATATCTTGGACTAACTGAATCTGAAGTTTTATGAAAATCCGTGCAGTAGTTCTTGAGATATAGCTATTGCAGAAATCGTGAAAAATGCCGCATAGCAGCGCCACCTGTTGGGCGATTTTCACCAAAAACTAATCAGGTCCAGTTTATATCGAGGTCTAACTAAATATGAAGTTTTGTGAAATTCCGTGCATTAGTTCTTGAGATAGAGCGCCCACAAAATTTTTGTCACATACAGACTCACAGAGTGACAGAGTGACAGAGTGACGGAGTGACAGAGTAACAGAGTGACAGACAGACTCACAGACAGACATTTTCTAAAAACCATCAAATCGTGTTCTGGGCATTCTAAAACGTATAAATCCGTCGAAAACCGAAAGTCGAAATTTTTCACGAATCCAATACTTTCTTCTTGTAAAGATAGAAGAAAGTAAAAATGGTCAAAATTAGGTGCAGGGTTAAGATAACAAAAGTTTGCAGCGAAAAAACAATTTAGTGAAGAATTACAGAATTTAAATTTTTATAAGGTCCCCCGGTCCTATAAGTTATATTTAGTAAATTTTTCCTGTTACACTGACAAGTAAGGCAAAAAAAGTCCCGTTATTCTACGATTAAAATTGACCGAGTAATAGCTGTTTAAAGTTGGAGTATATTTTTTGCTGCATATTAGGGGTCATTCACAAATTTAGCAGAAATATAATTTCATCAGATATATTAAAGAAATTGTTGAGAGTAAAATCAGCATTGCAATACGAATTTGAAATCTTTAATCATTCTGACGTATTACTGCAAAATGTACAATTTGTACTGAACATTATAAGAGGATAAAAATAACAGATTTTTATTTAAATAAAAGGAGGAAAAACAACAGCCTCAATTCTTTACAAAATGATACATATTTTTAAATGCTGTTAGATTACACTGTCTTTAAAATTTTGAGTTGTGGCATGTCTTTTTTAGCTTTTGAAAATTGTTTCTTATGTATTGTTTAGCACTGAATCCGAAAATATCCTTCATTTTAAACCATCACGTCAGGAATTTTCTCAAATCGCAAATTTCAAAGTTTAAAAGTTAAAATTGATCCACCCTCCCCTCCCAACCTCATCGGACCCCCGAGCTGTTTAGCTGTAAGAAACCCAGTATAAGCCAAAAAATCTAATAAATTATTGAATTAAATAAAATTAAACTGAATAAAAAAGTCTTACATCTATTTTATAGTATCAGATTTTTCGCTATTTGTTAACCTTGAAATTTGCGATTTGCGAAAAATCTTGACATGATGGTTAAAAGTGAAGGTAATTTTTTGATTCAGCGTTAAAAAATACATAAAATGTAATTATAAAAGTTAAAAAACACAACCATCGCAGGTTTATGTTATCTAATCTAAAACAGTTTCTTAAACTTCTTGACGATAATATATCCGATTTTTTTTGTGTTATCCTCCAATATAAGTATGTATAAGATGGTAAGAGACGAAAATCATAATAATATTGCATTGTCATTGGATTTAAGTCAGTATGTAAAATTTAACTTCGATCGGACATTTGAAAGTAAGTTAGAGTTAAATTTTAAACTGGAAAGACGATCATTGCAAGTTAAATAAAACCTTATAAAAATAACGTAATTTTAGTTAAAAGAAATCATAGTCTCAAATCCTTACAAAATAAAACACATGTTAAAATACAATTATTTTAACTAATCTTAACTAATAAAATTTATCTCAATCGTAATATTTCTACGATTTCTTTCAAAGCGCAGATACCTTGAAATAGGTTTAAGTACTTTATACACGACCCCTGAAAGCATGGTCGAAATCATCTGTTTTCATATGCAAAAAAGTGGTATAAGTCATGCATTTCAAAGTTTCATAACTCGGTCAATTTTAATGTTAGATGAATGGGACTTTTTTTTGTCTTACTTGTTAGTGTCACAGTAAATTTTTAGTAAATATCACTTATAGGACCAGGGGACCGTATAAAAATTTAAATTTCGTAATTTTTTAATAAATGTTTTTCTTGACCCAAATCGCTTTAAAAATAATTCTTTACCTTATTTAAACCATTTTTGTAATTGGAAGTATGCATCTAGGACCAACGGTTACGAAAATAAAGGTCGGTCAGTTTATACGTGGACACACTGTATAAAAATCAAAAGTTTAAGATAAATTTATTACAAATTTTAAATAAATTAAAACGATCACTTGCCGCAGTCCGTATATCCGTAGTCGAAAGCAAGTTTTATTTTCATAAGAGCCAAGTTCTAACCGATTCTCTGAAGTTTCGTTGGCTATACGATATTACTATGTCACATATGAAATCTAATAAAAGTTACATTTGTGTACAGATTAAATGGAACATTGAGGTGACAAGACGGGTGAACTTTCGATTTCAAGCTTTTTTTTTTCTGAAGAAGTACCAGAATTACCGGACAAAAATTGCCCTTCATCTTCGACTATATAAAGAACCAGCTTTAAGCTCACACTTTTCATTCGAAAATCATTCTCGAGTGCATTAAGAAGAAAAAATTTTATATGATAGTGTAGTTTTCAAATAACTGAAATTTGTCTCATTATATCACAAATATCTTTCTGAATTTTTATCATATTTAACTACACTGTAAAAAAACAAAAACGACATTTTTACAGTACAAAATACTGTTCATCTCGCGCACAAACTCGATCACAGTTGAATGTACTGTATCTTTCTTTGGTTTCCTGACTGTTTAAACATGGAAAATACAGTAGTTGCGTAAAATTAACAGCACAATGTACTGGCAATTTAGACGCCAGTAGTTTGTGCTGTCGTCGAAATACGTCCAAATTGCCAGTACATTGTTAGTACACACGTTAATTATACGCAACTACTGTATTTTTCATGTTTAAATAGTCAGGAAACCAAAGAAAATACAGTATATCCAACTGTGATCGAGTTTGTGCTAGCAAATTTACAGTGGTTTTTTTACAGTGTAGATGATTTATGTAAGTTGCCTTATACTGTTGTTTACTATGTTACGAAATAAAAAAAAGAGCTATCTTTGCGTGCGCACAGTTAACCCTTTAACGTACAACTACGTGTGTTACTCGTAGTCTTGTATTCGGACAAAAACTGATTGCCACGGTCTCGTATTATATCCGTAGTACATCGGTCGGGCCAAATGTAAATATTACGGGCATGACCCCTGGTACAGCGATCGAGTCAAATGTAAATATCACGGGCATGGCCCATGGTATATTTTGTGGTATATCTACCACAATTATTACATCATATTGCAATTATTTATCAAATATTCCACAAAATTAAACCAGTTGTATCTTACACATGTATTTACAGTCCGTAAAAAAAGTCGCGCGCGTTTGGTTCAACTTAGGACTGATTTGCCGAACCGTGGTATGGCTCGAAGATTGCGCGATCTTGTTTACGGTTTGGACCCAGGCTATTGAAATGTAAATCGTAGATTAAGGGGTTAAGGCTCCTGTTCATTAAAAAAAATTATTTAAAAATGTCGAAATGCAAACGAGATATTACATAAATCCCTCCCCATAGGATTAGCATTAGCTCGCGAGTGCCTTCGCCGGCAGGGACAGGAGCCTTAAATATGTTTTGCAAAAAATATTCAAATTTTAATGAATGTTCAACGTGTTCATTGTAAATTTCAGCTTAATGTTTTTTCATTAAGTTGTCGAATATTCTGAAATTTCCCAAATTATTTTCGTTGCATTTTGTGAAAAATTTTGTATATTATAAGCAAAAAAACTGTTAAAAAATATAATTTTTAAATAAATATTTGTATATTCGTGTGAATTTCTGCTATTTTTACAAAAACGCATACACACGTTATACATGACACGAGAAGGTATTTGTAAAAATTACAGTTCAATTAAAGGTTATGCTTTCTTGTATAAATATAAGACAAAAATATTAGAATCCTGAAATTTTTCGACTTATTTTCTTAATGGATTTACATATTTTGGGATATTCTGAACACAACTTGACTATTTTTGGAAAATGTCGCTCTGTCAGTTTGCGTGTCACACAAATTTTGTCGCCCCTCAATCGCAAGAATTTAAGCACGGAATTTAATCCAACTTTAGATTCAGTTAGATCTTGACGCAAGTTGGTTTTTATTTATACCACAAAACAGGTTGTACTGCTATGCTGTGTTTTTCACAAATTAAGCGATAGATATATCACATGAATTAACATATGGAATTTCATGAAACTTTTCTGATAGTCCTTGACATAAATAGATGATGGTTAAATTTTAATATTGATCACTTAACAAGAGCTATTGCTATTCTATGCTCGAGGAAAGATTACAAATCCACAACCAATTTGTGCGATAATGAACTTGGTTTGCAGTATTATTAACTCCATTCTTGTAACTCTCATGCACATTTAACACCCTCTTGCCAGAATTGCTCATATTTTACGTGAATGTTCGACTGTGGATCCAATTACGGAATATTAACCCTTGCTTTTGTGATTAACATTATAGTTGTGTCTTATTTTCTATTGAGTGAAAATGCGATAAATTTTATATTTGAGTTTAATAATTAGAAATGTATATATTAAACTCATTTTAAATTTAATTACCCAACAAATGGAGGGGGTTTGTTCTGTTCTTTTTTTAACCCCTCGAATGGCCCTTGAATATACTGTTATATATCCCGCTTAATTTTAATTCCTAATGCAGCAATGGCTTTAAAAATTCGGGAAAAAAATTTTGCTTTTAAAATGTAAGCGTAGAAAAGCTTATTTTCAATTATTTTTTTCATAAAATCTGGTGTCATTCAATCATTTCAACATTTTAGACACTAAAATACAGGGTGAACCAAAAGTCTTGCCCTGATTATAAGTATTTATTGTGCTTAAACTATTATAATTAGACATATGTTTGTTTGGATGCACTGTAAGTACTGTTATAATTTTTACTTTCTTCTATCTTTACAAGAAGAAAGTATTGGATTCATGAAAATTTTCGAATTCCGGTTTTCGACGGATTTACACGTTTTAGGGGTCAGAGATTCCAAAAAACATGTTTTTACAAAATGTCTGTCTGTGACTCTGTGAGTCTGTCTGTCTGTCTGTCTGTGTGTATGTGACACAAATTTTGTGGGCGCTCTATCTCAAGAACTAATGCACGGAATTTAATAAAAATTGATATTCAGTTAGTGCCTAATACAAATTGATGCTGATTAGTTTTTGGTGTAAATCGCTCAACAGGTGGCGCTGCAATGCTGCATTTTTCACGATTTTCGCAATAGCTCTATCTCAAGAACTAATGCACGGATTTTGATCAAACTTCAGATTTAGTTAGTCCTTGATATGAATTGATGATGGTTACGTTTTGGTGTAAATCGCCCAACAGGTAACGCTGTTATGATGAATTTTGCAGGATTTACACGATTTCCCCAATAGCTCTATCTTAAGAACTAACGCACGGATTTTCATCAAACTTCAGATTAAGTTAGTCCTTGATATGACTTTTTATTGATTAGGTATTGGTGTAAATCGCCCAATAGGTGGCGCTTCTCTGCTGCCTTTTCCACGATTGCCTCAATAGCTCTATCAATAGAACTAATGGACCAATTTTCATCTAACTTCAGATTTAGTTGTATTTTGACACAAGTTGTTGTTAATTAGGTTTTGGTGTTATTCACCCAATAGGTGGCGCCGCTATGCAGAAATTTTCACGATTTTCGCTATTGCTTTATCTCAAAAACTAATGTACGAATTTTCTCCAAACTTCAGATTCAGTCAGACATTGACATAAATTGTTGCTGATTAGGATTTGGTATAAATCACCCAATAGGTGGCACTGCTAGGCAGCATTTTGCTGAATTTAGACGATTTCAGCGATAGTCATATCTCAAGAACTAATGCACGGAATTTCATATTGTTAGAATCCTCATGAGATGCATAGATTGCCATTTAATTTTGGCAGTGTGATAGCGAATTTTGAAGTATTAACATGTATGAGATAGAAGAAAGTTTTGGGATTGGTACATCCGACTAGTTTTTATAAGACCACGTACCTCAGTAAATTTCAACATGTGCCCCGTTGGTAGCTCGCAGAATGTCTAAGCTGTATTCTTGTTCTCGCCAAGTGTTCTTAACATGTCTTCTGTTACAGTACGCACAGTTGCTTTAGCAGCAGATATTTGAAGTTCACGAGTTGATTGAGTAGGACTCCGCTAAAACGATTGCCGAACGCGTTCAAAAATTGCTTCACTCGCACTAGGCCTGCCACTTCTGGGAAGATCAGCAACGCTGCCTCTTTCTTTAAACCTGTCATACCATCGCTTTATTGATTTTGCATCAGGAGAGTTGCATCCATAACAACGTCGAAATTTTAGCAGAACATTAATGGGCGATTTCGTTTCGTGAAACCAAAGCACACATTGAGCTTTCTCTTGAATGGACGCCATTTCGGCCGAAAATATCTTCCTTCCCTGAGTCGCTCTTGGAGGAGCAATCGCGCCATTTATTGCACAAAAAACTTCTTAAACTGACCTATCCAATGATACAACAAGTTACATTATTATACAAACGGTTAATTTGTAATGATTTATTATAATCAGGGCAAGACTTTTGGTTCACCCTGTACTTTGCCCCTAAAAGGGTGAAAGGGTTAATTTACTGATCACTGTAACTCCGTGTTAAATTTGAAGAAATGCCTTACGCTTTATATTCATAATCGATGGTGATTTTATAAATTAATATAGAGAAATGTATAGGAAAAAGGCTTTTAATGGCTATAGCATACTAAATTATGATGTAGAGTGTCAGAAATATTTTATTACATTTGTTGTTATCAACTAAATATTTTAACTAAATATTCACTGAAAATTGTGAGTTCAAGCATCCTTTTCACATGGTTTAATATAAAGAAAAATTCTCCCGATACTTTTCCATAAATTTAAAAGAATGTCTGAAATCAGCAGTTTACACATCTTGTACCATTTAATTTGAAAAATACTGTATTTAAACATAATTTTAATGACATGTTGGAAAATAATTTTGTAATTCAGTCGAATTAATATCTGAAAAATCTATCTTTTTATGATGTATCACTTTACAAACAGATGTGTGATGCACATTTTCGCAATGAATTACGTTTTCTATTTATAGTTAATTAAAAAGAAATAATTAAAAATAAAATTTCTACATTGAGAGAGAGGGGGCTTCGGAACGTTAATAAAATATAGATGAGGGAAATATCATCCAGAAAAATACGGATGTCAAAATGATGTGGACCCATCTATAGTGCAGATTTCTGTTTTCGTGTACATCCACATCGACCATTTTCGGTAAGCAAAATATATTGCTAAACAGTTTGTTTTAACGCCAATAACGAAGATTTTAACGCCACAAAATTGTCTTTATTTAGTCAGGAAAATGAAAATATAGGTAATGGACATAACATATAAAAAATAAACAAATATTAGGTAAAGCCTTGATATTAATAACCAAATATATTTATCAAAATTAGAATCCTTCATTATGGCGGCCAAAAAACTGTGCCATTTTAAATAGCATTAAAATAGTCGGCACCTCATAAACTTGCTTAAATGATAATCTAAGTGGTGTCGATTGGTACTGTGTAATTTACGATTTTATGAAACTCCACGGACTTTCGATGCTTTGCTTATGAGCATTAATATAGTGATCTAAAAATTATACCGAGGATTAACTTTGAAATGTTTTCAATTCTGCAGCTCGTAATTTGATAGTTTCTTGGCTTTCTAAGAATCCAGAAAAATTCAAAAATATTCCACAGAAAAGTACATAATTACATTAACATCCAGTTTAAAACACATCATTTTTATTTCTGTGAAAAATTAAAAGAACTATAGCTCTTCAGTTGAAATGTTTAACGTTTTTAGTGTCTTTATACATTCATATTATTAGTTAAATTGTTTCTTTTAACTTTAGGCCTAACGAAGTGGTGATCTATGGTAATGTCTTAAAACAGAAAATGGTTAAGCAAAGACCCAGCCTCTTTTATGGAGCTGGAGACATGAAAACAGTTGAAGACGATTTGAATAACGAGGAATGTGATGAATATAAAAGATTGAAATTCAAGAATGAAGATTCGAACGACGAGGAAGATAAGAAATTGATATTCGGAAATGAAGATTCGAAAGAGGTGAAATATAAGAGATTGAGATTCGGAAATGAAGATTTGAAAGAGAATATGAGAGGCCTAAGAAAGAAAAACGTTGCGGAAAGGAAAGAGAAAGGTAAATACAATCAGCGTATGTGCAAGTTGTGTCAAATGGCTGTATATGAAACTCCCTACAAACAAGAACCGGAGAAGTGCCGAGAATGTAACCGGCGTGTGGTTTACCACTGTTACCGGTGCTGTGGCTGCGGATGTGTACCAATGGGCTCTAGAAAGGTTATGTGGGATGAAACACCTAAAACGGCTCAATATGAGGATGGTGATGATGATGAACTTTTTCAAGAATATTACGATGCATAAGGGATGGTGATGAGTATTTTAAAGTACACTAAGATGCCTGGGTGATGAGGGAGAATTTTTTTAAGAATGTTGCAATTAATCAGGCTGCATTTTTTATTTTGATAAATAAACTAGATTTGTATCATTTTTCGTTTCATTTTTATCGGATTCTAATTTACTTTGCTAATAGTCCAAGAGCCAACAGCACAAAAACCTATGTTATCAAGCACAAGAAAAAAACCTTTGTTTTATGGAAGAGTAGAATTAGGGGAATCTAATGATACATGTCTGCCGGAAATTAAGTGATGCATAAGCCAAAAATTAATACCACCAGTGGTTGACTCGTAGGTTTATCATTGTGATTTTCCTACAAACAAAAGTATGAAAACATGGAGGATAATTGTACTCTCCCATAGCTATACTCTTCTACTCTTCCATAAAATAAAGGTTTTTTTCGTGTGCTTGATAACATAGATTTTTGTGCTGTCGGCTCCTGGACTATAACTTGCTATTGTACTAGCAAAAGCCATGCTTTGTTTGGATTCGCGACGCATTATTTAATGAGATAAATATTTGAATGTAACAATAATTTTTTATATTATTTTTGCATCTTTGTTAAGCAAAAACGCTATTTTAGGTTTTGGCACACTTTCATTTTAGAAATTTAAATTCAGCCAAATAACTAAAATTTTCCTCGGAATTTTTTATTTATGATATAAGACTGGTATAAACAAAAATATTTTCTAAAAGCAAAATTTTACAAAATATTTTTAAATTTTCAACTAAAAGCTTTTTTAAGGATACTTTTACATTTTCCAATAGCCTCTGCTGTTTTCTCAAATCGTTTGAAATGGGTATGTTTCCAAACTTTGTAATTCACATCAAATAAACTTTGATAGTAATCTTAGAATAATATATTCGAAGCGATCTTGAAGAATGTTACTTCTTAATCCTACTAAAATCCTACTTTCTGGAAAAACATTTGAAATCTGCTCTCGTTGATGTAAGAATTATTAACTGTAAAACTTTTCATTCTAATTTCTTCTTTTTTTCTGCATGTTAGCATATGAGAATTTTTGATATTGTAGAATCTCTCGTAAATAAATTTTCTATCGAATGCCAAACCTTGAAGGGTTTTAACTCTCGATAACGCTACTTACGTTAAGCCAACTGATGTCTCTTTATCCCCAATATCTACAGCTGCTTTATCTAATGTTAAACATTGGGATTTATGGATTGTAACTGCAAAAGGAAACTACAGAGGAAATTGTTTTTGTTGAGCAATTCGTATTTCAATTTCTCCAGAATTTAGTTATTGGTGGAATCGGAACGCAGCCATTCTCATAAGTTGAATGACAGTAGTTTGCAAATTTAACCATGATTATTCGAGGGATCTGATCTGGTGGCCCTTGCTTTTCTTCATAAATAATATCAGTAATGTAGCATAAAGCCCCGTTTACCAAACCTTTTTTCGGTCCACAAATTAGAACGTAACATTACTTTAGACCCAATTGATAAACTAAAAAATGGTTCAAGTCCTTTGTCATTTCAGAATCGGTCAACATTGCTTTAGTACCAAGGCAACTTGAATCAAGGCAACAGGTTGACGCAGTTCTTTTAATTTTTCATTATTATATTCTTTTACATCTTTATTCGTTGAAAACGGCCTAAATGAATCTTTAAATAAATGCTGTTCGCTTTTTGAAAGAGACTGTAAGCTTCGATTCATTAATATTTCATAGTCTTCAATAGTGCATTCTCCATTGCTAATTCAATCAAGTATGCTACAAAATATTTGTCGAGTTTTATCTTGCCGTAAGAATGATGATAAAAAAAATATTTTTGAATAATAGAAGAAAATAACAATTGTCCTTCCAAAAGAAACTCGCTTCCTTGATTTTCAGGGTTCCGTATTTAAAAAGTCAAAACAGAACCGTTATAAGATCACTCCTGTGTCTGTCTGTCCGTCTGTCACAGCCCTTTTACTCGTAAACTATAGAACGTGGAAAGTTCAAATTGGGGGAAGTAAAAAGGACTATTGACTCAAATATTTACAGATTTATAAACATTCATAAATATATTTAGGAAAAATGTAGAGGGGCTAATTAAGTTACTTGGGAAAAAATCTTGTCATTGTATATCGTGTGGGGTATCGTGTGAAAGCCTTCATAGCGCTAAACTCAAAAATATATTTCATTTAATTTTAGGTATGATATTTTCAAAGTTATGGTCGAAAATATGTCCCCCCCCCATCTAATTCCGAATCCACTGAAACTAATATTACGAAAAACACTAGAAATAGTAGACGTTAATTTAAACCTTGCAGGAAAATTATAGCGATTACCCTATGTCAGATAATTTTTGAGAAAATCGCAATTTTCCATTACACACAAATTTCGATTTGTGGTCATTCAGTAAAAGTGTTCAACAGCGCTGGAGGTACCTATCGTAGAAGAAATATAAAGTCATTGTTAAGCATGATTTTCGAAAAAAATCGCCGATAATTAGCCGAGATATTAAGCCTTAAAGACACGGACGGTAACATGCATAATGACAGGGGCGGCGTACTCTATGCTCCATCGATTTTCAAAGCCTAAATACAACATTTTAAGGATATATTTATGTAATTTAACACCCAATAGCAGTATAAAAGCAATAAATGTCAAATTGTTAAAAAAAAGACTAATTTAATTAGACTTAATCGCATAAAAACTATGGGATTCGGGATTAGTTTGCATTGAGTGACTCTCAATACACCTACCGTGTCTTTAAATGTTAACTAAAAACCTACACAGAAAAAACGCGGCACAGACCAAAGCGGTGTTGCAACTTTGCGACGTCCTTTCGAAGCGCGCTGAGCACAATGCTAAGTTTAAATTTTGAACAAGTTTGCTTTAGGTACACTGTAAAAAAGAAAAAGGGTTATTACTATGCTGAATTTCGGTTTATGAAATGTCAAATGAAGTTTAAATATGCTTATATATTTATGTATAGGGGAGGGTGCTACACAGTGAGGCGAAAATTATTATTACTTCACAAATGGCGACGTATTTTATTCTTTTGAAAAAAAAATTTGCTACATCTTTAAGCAACACAAATGCGCTACACATTAATGTACAAATGATTTTTAAAAAAGTTATTTATAAAAGCACAGAAGCAGCATAACGGAGTATTGAAAATTTTCGTACTGTGTACCACAAGTAGTACACAGTGAGACGATGTATATATTTTCATAAATAATACATTTTTGCACTCTATCAATAATTTTCTGTAGTTTATGATTTCTAATTAATATTTCTAGATTTTTAAAATATTAAAAATATGAGCCTCGGGCGGACAATGGCAGATCTTGGGCTACCTTCATGCAAATTTTCAGCCTCTTACGTTTAGTAAATTTCCCTAGCCATCGCGCGCCCACACACACAGAGAGAAAGCGATATAGAGAGAAAAAACTTCTTTTATCAATAAATAACTTTTTTAACATCAGAACCACATGGTAGGTACACAATAAGACACATCTCACAGTGTACCACAACTGTGTGTCTCACTGTGGACTTTCGTTACGTGGTAACAAAATGGATGCCACTTCTGTTACATCAATTTCATCGCTTTAAAAAGTTTATGTCGTTTTGCCGAAATAGTCTATTATTAGATATAGCAAGGTTTGGTAAAGTAAATATATGTCATATTGAAGAAAATAAACTCTAAAATAGATGTTTATGTAACTTGGACCACTATAAAATAAGGAATTATTTACTATTTTGTCGGACGAGTAACTGAAGGGCCGAAACTACATCCACGTGTTGCATAAGATGAAGTCGTTATGTGTGTGTGCCAGTTTGTAGAAAAAGTTACAACTATATGTCAAAGTGGCTGCTGTCTCACTGTGTACCATGTCTCACTGTCTACTCCCCTCCCCTACTTTTATTGTCATCCCCGAATTAAATTCATTTTAAACATATTAGGATAAGAATACAGAATAGCTATACAGAAAAGCTATATTTGATATTACTTAGGTTCCATATCTCTAACTTTCATGGTGTATCTACTTATACTTTTATAGTATATGCAGCTATACCCAATCCTACGTTGTTTAGTTTTTACAAAGTCTTAGTATTCTTTGAGCAACGATTTTCTTTTAATAATACACTTACTAATTCATATATTATTGTACGGAACCCTCTGAGTGCGAGTAATACTCGCACTTGACCTTTTTTTGTTACTGTAAAGAAGCCTGTCTTTCACTTGTAGGTAGTTGTTTGATATCTCCAAATAGATATAAGAACATTCCACCAAAAGGTTCATCTTGTTTCGAACATCACAGCTCTACGTAATCGTAAATCTTTTTTTCGCAAAAGACTGCATCCAATCATACTCATTTCATGTATAATTATGAAGTTGCAATATCGAAACTCCTGCTGAAGTTGGCCAAGCGAATATGTACTAAGATCTCTTAGCTTTTGATTTAGTCCCAATAAAAGTTTTGAATGAATCGTTGATCCATTTGCATTGACTGCAGCGACACCAGTTGATACAAGCAATTGAAAAGAAGATGGACCAAATGTTTCATTTAATGAAGCAGTGAAGTAATGTATTATAGTAATTTTTCCAGAATATGTTTTTCCTTGACAACGATTCTTTTTATTGGCATTTATCGCCTATGACTTTGCAAGAAATTGAGCTGTTCTTCATTTTTTTTCTGTTCATGAGAAAAGACGAAATTTAGCAAATTAGAAGGAACAGTGGCACAGTCACTTTTTTTCACTCTCTTTTACCTTTTCATTTTCAATAAAATTTTATAATTTATTAAGCAAATCTTGACTTTGAATGGTATGCCAGTTATACTTTATATCAATGTCTCTTCTGCCCAGATCTAATTCATCCTGTGCATTATTTTGTCTTAAAGCAACATTCATCCAGTCAAATGGTTGATCTATTTCAGTAGATTCTATTTCTTCAAATTCTTCCTCATCTTCTAAATTTTGCAGCAGATATTCCAAAACCAATCTCTGAATTTCATAATTCTCAAAATGCGTTCATATATAACTTACCATGAAGTATTATTTAGATTCATAATTTGAAAATCATGTCAAGGAATATGCAACATAACTTGTTGCTTATAGAAATCTTCATTATTTACATTATTGGGATCATATTTCATTTTCGGTATGATTCTGGGGATAAATGTTTTTTTCTGATACTAAAATTTTCACCGCGTTTATAAACGTTTTTGAAATAATTCTGCAAGGTCATATTTTCAAATCTCACTTGGCGTTCCTGGTACTTTTCCAAAATATTTGAAACGGATATGCTTCCATCCTCCTTATTCATATCTAATTGTTCCCATGCGTTCCTTGCTAAATTAATGGTGACGAATTGACGAGATGACTTATACAAAGGCCATCCCATTAACACCCAAAATATTTCTTGGGCAGAATAATCACGTTCAGAACACATTTTTATTAAAATCTTCTGAATTGTCTGCTGAACATTGATGTTATCGCGTGATTCTTGAACTGTTTGTCTGTGAAATCTTTCATCCCTTCTGATCTGGGTTCATCTTTGCTAGCATATTTAGCAATATATTTTAGAACTGCGTGAATGGAAATGACTGCTTGGGTATCCATGTTTGCTCGCCATATTTTTAAAATTTGTGGGCTACGACTGTTTAAATAAGGACTATTTCTTTTTTAAATGTATTCGGGTTCATTATTAAGGAGATGAATTTTACTTTCGTGAGAACATTCTTTGGAAAATTTGAAACGGCATGTGATTTCAGTAAAATATTTTTTCTTTCTCTTACAATAAGCTTTAGAGCATTTATGCATTTGTATGTACGTATTAATTGATTATAGTCAGCAGTTTCATGAGGCACATCCGTAAAATGAAATTTATATGGATGTATATCATAAACTTGATTGGGATCTGGTTGCCAAGTCGATATGAATTCGTCAAAGTATTTTACAATTTTAAGTATCTTTTCATCATCATTCGAACTAAGATTGTTTACATCAAGAGCATTTTCAAACCAAAAAAGACCATGCATGTGAGGACTACCTCTAAGTTGAAACTCAATACGAAACTAAAAGTCCATGACTTTGAAATGTTTCTTTAAAAAATGTTCCATAAAAAAATCCAACAGCTTATGAAAAAATTAATCAACGATTAAAGGATTACAATTCAACAATTTTGATTTTCTGATGAATTCAGAATTTTGGTTACGATTAGTGCAATCATAGTCTGCATCAATGATGCGATAAAATTCAGGCCGGTATAAATCAGTTGTACTTAGTGTAATGAAAACAGTAAGAGTTCCCGATTCCTCAATCTTGGTTACAATTAGTCCAATCATATTCTGCATCAGTGATGCGATAAATTTCAGGCCAGCATAAATTAGTTGTACTAAGTGTATTGAAAACAGTAAGAGTTCCCGATTCCTCAATCATGTTTAACAACTCTCGTAATCTGATAAACCAATAAGAGCTCGATGATCTTAAATTAGCATTGAAATATAAAATCGACTTGTACAATGTAGGATCTTTCTGCAATCGTTCCTGGAGTTTTTCAACTGTTTCAACATCACGTAAGCGAGAATTTTTTTTAATACAAATAATTCCATTTTGTAATGCTGTCCAACGCATTATGCTATTGAAAGCAAAAAATCTAAATCTTGGATGCCGTGCAAATCTTCCATCGTCACATATTATAAGAAATTTAAAGTATTCTTTTGGTATCTTAAGTATTTTTAAAATTTTAGACTTGTGTGTATCATAACATCCTGAAGACGTTCGCAGATGCGAAATGAAACTTTGATGTTTATTGTATTTTAATGTGTCTACCTTTTAGCATAGTGTATTTGTTTTTAATACATAATTTTTAATATTCTTTTGGTGTTATTTTACGAAATCTGGCATCTCTAAGATTACCTCTTCCTGTTGAAAATAACGTTGGAAAAACTCAACAAATATGTTCATCACATGAAAATTCATTTATAGGTTTAGTATCTATATGAGGCCAAGGAATGACACTGCATTCATCATGTCCTTCTTTAATTCCTAACATACTATTTATTGCCTCTCGATTACACCTGAAAGTTACATTTGGGGCTCCGGATTCATATATATTATTTGTCCATGGACACTGATCATCTACAGGATTCAAAGTTTTTTCAACTGATGGTAAATAAATCTGCTGTTGCTTTTGACTGAGTATTATTCACTGAAAAATATTTTCATTTTCGGGTAAACTCTGCAAATTATTTTCATCAATCTATTTATATAAAATCAAAGTCTCTGTGTGTCCCTCACAATTCCGGTAGGACCGCCTCATTATAATGAGCAATTGTTGAAAATCACTAATTTAAGGTTACCGCAGTAGTTCACCAACTTGGCGAAATATTGCCACATTTGACAAAATATCGCCAAATTTGGCGACAAAATAAGTTGTCAAATATGTAGCCAACTTGGCGATAGCTAGCTAATTTGGCGAAATTTCCATTTAAAACCAATATTTCATAATCGAGATCACCGCAATTTAATTTAAACTGTGCGCTTTTAAGGGGTTTTTTTTAAATCTATGGGTGAGAATTTAAAGCGTAATATACGATAATGTACGCCTTTACATCTTCATCCCGATGCTACTAATAATATAACAGCTAACAGACGGCACTGTACTGTCTGAGCTCCTAACACCCAATTTTAATGTGCTTTAAATACTTTTCCAGTATAGAGGCCTTGTCGAAATAGAGAAAATAAAATTTGGCAACATATTTTCTAGCAACTTATTTACTGTTTCATATACGCAAGTAATTTTTCAATATTTATACGATTTATTTAATATAAAGAAGCCATTTAGCTATTTTTGTATACAAACTGAAGTAAATCGTATATAAAAAAAACGTCAATAATATAGATATAAATAAAATGTTTATAGATTATATAAATAAACTTAAAAGTTCATTAATTTAGTTTTCATAGCTATTTATATCATTTGTCAAAAAATCTCACTTCTGAAGCCCAAATTAGGACAAATTTTAAAAAAGTACGCCAAGGCCCCTATACTGGAAAAGTTCCGTGCTTTATATAGTCAGATACAAAAGTTAAACTCTCGGTTCTTTTCCACATTAGGGACCTTGGCGAAAATGGAAAATTGGCAACATATTTTCTGGCAACCTATTAGCTCTTTCATTTCATATACACACGCATTTTTTTTCAATATTTATACAATTTACTTAGCATAAAGAAGCCATATAGCTCATTTTATAATATAGACATGGCCTGTAATCCGCAAAAAGCTTCAATTCCGCACAACACTTGGAACCAAGCTATGCGGATTAGTGGTCTTCTACTGTATTACAGTTTTTCATAAATGAGTTTCGTTTTTAAAATCTGTTATTTTAATCTATCACCACGGCACAAGCGAGAAAATCTCATGTTCTTGCACATGTGCTGTATATATCTTTATCTATCATATTCCGTCATTTTTGACGGGGTATCTTTCTAGTAGTAATATAACGATACCAAGGATTGTTTTCATTTAGATATTCTAAAGCAGACTGAACGTTTTCACGATTTACTATAAAATCTTTGTATCCTTCACCATCTTGTCTTCTAACAAATATGTACTGAGATATAGTATCTATGGAATGCGGTAATAAATTACAAAATTCTGTAATATCTTGATGAAAACTAATAACTTGTCCACTGCATCCAAGCTGACCAACTTTAATGCGATAAACAGTAATAACTGGATGAACTTGGGCAATAATTGCTCCTCAACGAAAGTTAAGTTCTTCAATATTTCCGGTTCTGGACCTGGATCCATATTATTAGTTACAGAAAAAATATTTAGTTGATTATTTACTATACATTTATGGCAAATTTTACAAGATCGTCAGATTGAATATGCATGTCAAACCAACGACGATGACAAATTTTGCAAAAATATAATTTTAACTTTTTTTGTGCATCTTCGAAATTTAAAGCATATTTCCGAGCACATGCATTCACTGTCAGAAGAGATTCATCATGTCGTCGTTTATTACGCTGATATCTAGTCTCTTGCCTTAAAGCTAAATCATGTTCGCGTTCTTTTCGACCAGTAAGTGTACGTTTTCGCGGTATTTTTTATAATAAAGCTATAAAACTAATACATTCCAAAAATTGTTTTTTTAAATGGCAAACATATTAAAAATAATAGTACTAGTAATTAGTTCTTAATAGTAAATATGTTTAATTTGGTTCAATTTTCAACCTTCGAATTCGAATAACACTTTATATAACGAATTTAACAATTAATTTTATTTGTTTACAATTCTTTTGTTGCCACTTTACAAAAAATCATAATTTAATTCTTTTTAAATGCGTAAGTATCGTTTGCGTAAATGAGTTCACATAATAAGAATAAATTGTGTATTTGAATTCTTAACACTGAAAAATACTTTTATAATTGAATGTAAAAAATTTTAAAAAGAGAGAAATTTTGATGCAACGATAATATTTCACGTATTTAATAATTCATGACATTATTTACTTTTATTGACTCAATGATTTTTATTTACTGCAAGAAACACGCAGGTTTCATTATCGTTTACAAAAATACATCCGTATAATGGAAAAATATATTCAACAAAACAATAAAAAATAAAAAATTGTTGAATCATTCGATAAAAAAATTCTCAGAATCTACTGATAATATTTTATTTCTATCAAGTCCAAAAACGCTTCTTTCCTTAATTAAATTTAAAAAACAGTTTTTAGATATTTTGGAGGAATAATGAAAGTATATTTTATTTATTTATTTAATCATGATTCTATCTATAATTACTAACTCCATGATTTATTTTTTCTTCTGAAAATATACGTGTTTCATTTTTTATTTGCAAAAATGCGTCCGTAACGGAAAAACGTGTAAAATAAATTAGTTAAAATAATAAATGTTTTAAGGTTATTCTGTAAAATAATAATAATAATAATAATAATATTGTGCAAATCTACATATCCTAATTTATTTTTATGTTTCATTTCAAGTCAAAACACCGAGTAGTTTTTTTGTAAAGTGTACGATAAAATGTAATTTGTGTAACCTAGTAGAGGATTCGCTACGCTCCTCCTAATAACGTTATTGTTCCTTTGTCATAAGCCACTTCCATTATGGTGCGCAGTAATTCAGTTTCAAAATTTAGTGAAAAGAATTTCAATTTTCCAATCTCTTCTTTTCTATTTAGTAGTATTTGTGTTTTTTATTGAAAAAGCATCAAAAAGTCCTAATACACTTTTTCTTAAAAATATAATGTACGTAAATAAACTTTGCCTAATAGTATCAGATGTGTGATATAGTTAGTAAGTAACCATTTTCCATTGTTATGTTTTTTACATATTGAAAACACAAGAAATGTTTTTTAGTCATCTGCCCTGAGTTTTCCTACTGAACCAATTTTCTTAATTATTTTGAAAGTTGTCTATTTGTAGTCTAATATATCACCCCGGTCAAAAATTATAATGTTGGTCTGCGTTTCATTTTCATAAGGCTTCATACAAACAACCAGCAGGAAGATTTTATTATTGAAAGATAGTTATTGTAGAAAAGTACATTTTTACATATGACAAATAATTTCTATAAATACAAATAATGAGGATATTTTTATTACTCAATATTCAAATTCTGAAATCGTTCAACGACTCATAAAAGCTCCGATTCTAATCTTTAGAGTTAAGAAATGAAAAATCAGTGAAAATGACATCATGTTGACACAATCATATTAATAGTTATATAATATAAAAGTAATTTAAAAATCCCTGGCGGCTCGGCCTACAGGCGGAGGTAGATTTCGAAGTTAAGTACTAAATTCACCAACAAAACTTAAATCAAGATGAGAGATAAACCAGTTTCTTCACTAAGAATGAGCTCTAGGGAGCTAAACTTTTTGTGAAAATTATAATACACACGAATACACACACGCATGTATATGGAATAGGTTTTTAAATGGATACACAAATTCAGAGAACCTTAAAGTGTTAAAATATGTTAATATTTCCATAGTCGGGTTTTTATCATGTTTTAATACGTTTCTTCAAACTCACATGACGTTACATATTCACCTTCTGAGGTCCATTATATTTCCAATATGACACAATATACATATTTTTTTAATTCGTCAAACTATTTATTATATTTTAAGTTTTCATGCGGAAATCTTGCTCTAGAAAACGTATGACGTAATATTCAATTTGTTTTCAATTTGTGAAACTATTTATTTAATTTCTACGTGAAAATCTTGCAATAGAAAAGTAATTGTTGTGGGGAGAATTTTATTATTTTTTTATAATTGTTGGCAACTGCTATAACGAAAAATGTTTATTTTTTCCTGTCATTGTTGTGTAAGAGCTGGTTTTATCAGAATCATGTTAAGACGGTATTCAAAATTTTGAACCCTCCCCATTTCCACACCCTTGGGCCGATTTCGCCCATTTTCAATCCCCGACGAAATATTAACCATATCAAAGCTGTTGGCGAGTTTGAAGACGATCCGTGCATAATTGCGACTTTTATCGTGCGGCCAAAATTTAGTACATACATATATATATATATATATATATATATATATATAAACTTTTTAGGTGGGGTCGGCTTTGGGTTCCGGGGTCATATAATGAAAAGTTATGAAGGAATTTTTCAAAAGTCGCACCATGGTAACGACTGGAATAGGTAGTATTTTTTACGAAATCTACCTAATACATTTCAAGCTAAGCATAATGTCACTGGCGCAAACTTTTCAAACATACTTTATATACGTACTTCTATGATTAACCACAGTATATTCATATAAAAATATTTTTTGTATTTCATTGTAATGAAAAAAAACTACTAAATCATAATAAATAAAGATAAAATAAACCCAACAGACAATATTCTCATGATGTCGCAATAAATACGAATTTTTATTAGCTTATAAAAACAGAGTATACGAGCATTCATTATTTTTTTACCGAAAATAACTTGCAAATAAAAAAATATGTCCAAAAAGCCACGCGTCTGAATACTTTTCATAATTTCCCATTTATCTGAAACAATGGAAGTCATCAGATTGCCACCATTTTGAAGAAATTTCATAAACAACTTTTAAAATTAATATTAAAATATAAAAGTGGAAATATTTTTAAAAATAGTTAGTGCAAACACACCTGCAATTGAACAGCTTTCATTAAAAAAAATAACAATATTTAACAAAATCGTTTCAGTAGAAAACCCAGGGCAGATGACTAAAAAAAATCAGCTTTGTGTTTTAAATATATAAATGGCACGGTTCGCCCCGGAATGGTTACCACACTTTCCTATGCTTGGATTTTATATAGGGGCAATGTTATTATTTTTTTTTTAATATTCCTATTTTTATATTTTTATTTTAATTTTTTAAAAGTTTTTTATGAAATTTCTTCACAATGGAGGCAATTGGGTTACTTCTATTGTTAGAGAGAAAAAGGAATTAATAGATAACGTGCATGTTTGTCGACAAAATGGCTTGTTGCGGGACGACTCAAATTAATGAAGGCAGAAATTCGAACTGATTTGCTTGAAATTATGCTAAAATGCTAGTAATTTTCATGAAGTTCTAATATATTGTATTATATATAGAAAATAATACGTTATAATTACTAACTCTGCGAGAATTGTTACTTTCTATATACGTCTTACATCAAGTTGAGAGGTACGTCTTTTTGAAAGATGTGTGACGTCACATGCACATTATCTATGGTAATTACTTTATCTTTACACATGCCATTTCCTCAATACAATTAAAATATATAAATTTGTTTTAATGTGAACAGAAAATTATGTTACGTTTAAAAAACATGCATTTTACCAAATGAAGATGTTAAATTTCAGTATTTAATCATTCCGCTTAGACTGAGTTTGAGACGCTAATCTCAGAGGGAGCCAAACCGCTTCACTAAATGAAAATGACGTCATAGTATTAAAGAAACTAATATTTTCTTTCATAAAACTAAATATTTAACTACGAATGCGCCTAAAAGAAGAAATTTCTGGATTTCGCAGGTATAGGATTAGAGCTTCAAGTCAAGAGTGCAAATGTTCACATGCAAAGTTGTAGCTTGAAAATATATTTATTAACAATCTATTACAAGCTAAAATATTTTTTAAATAGTGAATATGAATATGAAAAGTACACATAGAAATTTTGCGACTGCTTTATGTTTAGCTTTCATTTAAATAAAAATTATGATTGTGTCTAAGTGGTGTAATTTTTGCTGATTTTTCCTTCCGTAATAGCAAAGATTAAAGCTTCAATTGATAACTTTATAATTTCCTATCTTGATTATATTTTATTTATTACTTATAGCAATAAAGTTTAATTTTTACATGATTTGAATTGTTGAAGTTAATGCAAATAGCATTTTGGTAACTTTACTTTAAAATAATATTTGACTGTTTTCCTGTCGACAAATTTCTATCAAAACTAACTGTTTCCAAGGAATGGAATTTACGTCAAAAATGCATAAGCTGACGTTATATTTGTTACATTTCACAATTTTCGGGAAATAACCGTGGTCCAATAATGACATGCTTGTATCCCGACTGCGAAAAATTTTCGGGAACATACTACGTTAAAAAATTTATTTAAAAAAACACCTAGTCATGCCTCCCACCCTAAAAGTTACAGGATAACGCTGTTCGCACCAAAATCCTTTGTTTATGGTTTTTTGTACTAAAGTTATAGGTAAGTTTTTTAGAGAGACGTAATGAACGCCAATAATAACGGAAGTATGGAAGGGATAGATTATCCTTTATTTAGTCAGAAAATGTAAAAAGATATAACAAATAAATGATCACAAATAACAGATATAACATTTAAAATGTATATAAAACTTAAACAAAGCTTTGACATTTTGAGCGAAAAAGATTTCGAACCATCGAATAAAGTTTCTTTTTAAATATATATTCTCATATCAGAGTTTTTAACATTACATCACCGTTGTTTATCCGTTTGCAAATATATCATTATCTGCCAACGGAGCATTAATAAAGCATTATCTGCATATCATGCCCATTATTATACACTTTTTTAATGGCAGAATCCCATAATTATATCATATCCCATAAATTGGTTTATTGCATCAAGTTCTATAGGCGTAAGATTTTAGATCCTTTTATTTTTTAAGAAAAACAGAGAAATGGCCGTTAACCCTTCATTAGAAAAACTAAACTGGCTTGTCCAAGCAAAAAAAAAAAAAAAAAAAAAAAAAAAAAAAAAAAAAACGTATATCTTGTACTAGCGCTGCATTTGAAATGGAACGTAACGTCATACTTTTGTATTATTGAAAATTGAACCTGAAAATTGAATGTTCAAGTTCTGGTAGTGCTGCGTGTCCACGGAAATTAATTTGTCCTGCTCGTTTCCGGTTATGGTTCTTTGGAATATTTTGGCGGGTTCAGATTTGGTTCGGGTAAGATTTCGGATTTTTTTTCAAATGGAATTTCCAGGTTCTGGTCGTGTTGCGTGTCCACGAAAATTAATTTGTCACGCTCGTTTCCGCTTATGATTCTTTGGAATATTTTTGTCGGGTTCAGATTTGGTTCGGGTTTTTTCAAATGGAAGTTTTAAGTTCGGGTAGGGCCTAATAAATAATTTCCGGGTCCGCGAAAAAAATTATTTTGTTTTGCTCGTATCGGATTATGGATCTTTGGCATATTTTTGTGGGGTTCAAATTTCAGTTTTTTTTTTTTTTTTCAAATGAAATTTTTAGGTTCGGGTTGGGGTGCGTGTCCACGAAAATTATTTTGTCTCACTCGGATCGGTTTATGGTTCAATGGAATATTTTTTTCGGGTTCAGATTTGGTTCGGCTCAGCTTTGGGGTTTTTTCAAATGGAATTTTTATGTTCGGGTTGGGTAACATGTTCACGAAAATTATTTTGTGTTGCTCCGATCCGGTTATGGTTCTTTGAAATATTTTTGTCGTGTTCAGATTTGGTTCGGATCAGATTTCGTTTTTATTTTTAATTGAATTTTTAGGTTCGGTTCGTGTTGCATGTCCTCAGAAATTATTTTGTTTTGCTCGGATTGGTTATGGTTCATTGGAATATTTTTGTCGGGTTCAGATTTGGTTCGGGTCAGATTTCGGGGTTTTTTCAAACGGAATTTTTAGGTTCGAGTCGGGTTGCTTGTCCACGAACATTATTTTGCCTTGATCGAATCGGGTTATAGTTCTTTGCAATATTTTTGTCGGTTATCAGATTTGGTTCGGGTCAGATTTCGGATTTCTTCAAATGGAACTTTCAGGTTCGAGTCGGGCTGCGTGTAGACTGAAATTATTTTGTCTTGCTCGGATCGGAGTATGGGCTGTTGTAATTTATTTTCCGGGTTCGGTTCGGGTTGGAAAAAGAGAGATGATTCTCCAATTAACCCGGCTCTTTGCAAAGAGCCTGATTTCTCAATTAGCCTACGACATATACTATATACATAAATTTTATACAAGGTGCTATTCACATCTGTTATACAGAGTATCACAAGAAATATGGTGATAACTTAAAAAGAAATACTGGTAGGAAAATTAATTGGAAACTATAGTAAAGAAAAAGTATGGATTGGTAGACGAGAGTACGTTTGTAAACTTTCCCTTTATTTATCTATGCGTCATAAGACGTCCAAAAGAAATGTCCTCAATTCGTCATCGTAAATGTTTTTAACTTCTCTCGTTAAGAGGAAAACATTAATAACAAATTTCTCTTTAAAACAATTAACTAGTGAGTTGTTATATTAAAATTTTAATAATTAGTTTTCTGATTATGTAGCTTGTTCTTTTTTAGGGGATGTGGGGCATAGAGTACGGTAAGCAGGAAGGGAAAGGGGAGGACCGCATTCCTTTCCCAAATCTTCTTTTGGCCAGTTTTAACTATTTAGAACCCTCTTAATGAAACTCTTGATTACTCCTATGGGGTAATCAGAAAGAAAGAATCAGAAAGAATCCCTAAGACCGGGACAGCTGCCCCGCATGCCCCAGCTTTTGTCAAGCCTTGCCTATGTATCTAAACAAAATATCAAAATTTCATTGCGATTGGTCAATTGTTACGAAAATTAGAGCCTAAAAATTCTGTAAAAAAAAAAAAAACAGGCAAATAAAACATACGATTTTTTCACTTGATGAAATTATATTGAGACCAATGTTGCCACCCATTACCAACAAAACAAAAATTAAAATCGGAACATTCGTTTAAAAGTTACGCGTGGGCATACATAAAAAAAATATACAAACGGATTACATGACCTCCTTTGTTGAAAGTGGATTAAAACTTCAAAGTCAGTGTTTAAAATTGTATTAGTAAGATTTCATTGCAGCATAATACAGATAAGATTTTTTGAAAAAATATTAGCATCGATACAGTTACTTCATACATAATTATAACTATTTTTTTTATTTCAAAACCTGAAATGAACGTCAATTTTAGCCCATTGTTATATTCTATTGAGTCGATGAATCGATTTTACTTGGTCCATTTCCGAAAGAAAAATTGATTGGTGGTTGCAAATAATTACATCCATTAATGTCATTAAGCTTCATGACATTAAATGAAAACAAAAGAAATGACAACTTTATTTTATTATGTGATCGAACGCATTTAATGATGATAACAAATGGTGACATCCACTGAATAGACATAATGACTTTTTGTCGAAATTTATTAGAATCCTGATATTAAAATGCGAGTTTAACAGTATGCAATTAAGTCTTTTTAATGATGAAAAAATGTATAAACATAGAAATTAAAAAATGATATTTTATTTGATGTTACTAACATTGTGTATTTCTTGTGCATTGTGCTTTTCTTGTAAGGAAAATTGTCAGCGTTTGAGGTATCCGAACTATTGTTTTCTTATTTTAACTATTTTCTTCCAAAATTATAAATGTAAGATTGCACGTAGTGTCTTATAGATCGGTAGGTGGCTGAACAAAGCATCACCTCATCGAGTTGACGGCTGAAATTTTAGGACTAATTAAAACGCGTTTCGCATATTAAAATGCAATTGATCTTCCAAGTCATATCATGGTGTAAAACACCTGCAAACCCTATTTTAGTGGTTGATTGGCAGGTTTACCATTGTGTTTTTCTACTCCCATTCCTCCATGCTTTCATACCTTTGGGTGCAGAAAAACGCAATGATAAACCTACCAATCAACCACTAAAATCAGGTCTGCAGGTGGTTTCCACTAAGATATGACTTGTCAGACCATGGAATTTCAGCCGTTAACTCGATGAGGTGGTGGTCTATGCAGCCGCATCCCGTTCTATTAAATGTGCTCTAATTACCCATCGGAAAACGCAACAAATGATTTATGCAACAATAAAGCTAAAAACTGCCGGCAGCACAGACAATTACCTCATCGAGTTCACGGATGAAATTCTAGGATTAGTTAAATCTTGATTGGCACATTGAAACGCAATTGATCTGCCAAGTCTTATCTTGGTGGAAAACACCTGAAAATCCAAGTTTAGCGGCTGACTCGTAGGTTTACCATTGTGTTTTCCTGCTCCCAGCCCTCCATGTTTTCATACCCTTGGGTGCAGGAAAACACAATGGTAAACCTACGAGTCAGCCACAAAAATCGGGTTTTCAGGTGTTTTCCACCAAGATATGACTTAGCAGGCCGATTGCGTTTTAATATGCGAATCAAGATTTAACTAATCCTAGAATTTCGTCCGTGAACTCGATGAGGTGATTGCCTGTGCTGCCGGCTCCCGTTCTACAAGTTTGAGATGAATGACAATAATATATATATGACTGCTTGGCGCATTCTGATCAAGATATCCAATGAATTTTCGCAATACTAAAATCTCCGTGGTCAAGCTCGTTGAGTCTTCTTAGGCTGGAAATTCCCTTATCTAATGCTAAACCTATGGGCTTGGAATGCATCCGTATTCTTCGAATTCCTTCCCCAAAAGTTTTAAAAAAAATTCTCCTGCTTTCTGTGTGCTCTTCTTGAAGAATGTTTTCTATTTTATTGAACAAAATATTTTTTAAATGAACTGTTAGTTTTATTTAAATTTTTAAAATCTTACTTACAACTCGCCTGCTTCACTTAGACTTTAACACTTAAAATATAAAATAATAAATATTTTAAAAACATTTTGGCAAATAAGAAAGTAAGAAATATTCTTCAAGAAGAACATACAGAAAACAGAAGGTAAAAATTTGAACTTCCCGAGTAGGTGTAGCATTAGAATTTGCGTCCTGACTGGTAGAAAGCCTTAACGTACCTGGGTCAATCAATTTCAAGTGGTCCAGCACTGGTTGCTCGGCCATTTTTAAAAAATCTGAAATTTTTTGTACAACAACCCTAACATGATGGAAGTTCAAAATGACTATTATTTTAATTTTATTAATTTTTGTTTGTGCATGGCAGCCATCTTTGTTTCATCGTCTGCAGCAATTTTCTCACAAGAAGGGTTTACGGAATTGTAAATAATTCATCGTTTATTTCTCCAATTCAAGTGCAGATTAAAGCATTTGTACAGAATACGTTGGGCTAAAAATTGGATAATAGAGTAGTTTCCGAAAATAAATCCTTATTGGTAAAATTTAAGCATAAATTTTCAGTTTTTTTTCCAAAATTTGTCCATTTACAAAAGGAAATTTTTCTAACAAGGAAAGCTATGAACATGACATAATTTTTTTTATAAATAGGCCAAAAGCATTTGTACTCACACGCAACGTTTCATCTCTGGGACTTCCTTTCTCTTCGCTAAAAAAATCCCAAATTTTTCAAAAATGTCAAAAATCGCACTTTTAAGTTTTGATATCTCTGGTGGGGCACGAGATAAAAATATGAAGTTCTGGTTTCTAAGAGTATTGTATGGTCGTGTTATGCACAAGAAATTTCAGGATGGAGATTTGACTACAAGCTAAGATATGGCAAGGGCAACATGTCAAAACAATACTGCCAAACTATTGTTTTGTTGTAGTCACAGGTAAATATTTATCTCAGAAAGTCATTTAAATTTATTTATTTTTATTATCTTTAAATAATAGTAACAGAAAATAAAGCCTTTTGCAAAGCTTAGTAATTAATTTAAAAAATAATTATGCCTATAGCCAAAATTTTGTATGGTTTCAGTAATTTTTGTTGTAATTTTGGTAACTAAAAGAAATCAGCACATTTACATAAAGAAAAAAAATATTTTTATACAAGGCCTGAGACAAAAACAGAATAGGGAAAGAGAAAAGCTGTTAATGTTGGCATACTTGTTAAGACATGATCAAACGTGTCAAAACACATTCCTACTTGTTGGTTTAAAAACCACAATTGTAATGCTGCTTGCGAGTCCCTGAAACTTGTTCCTAACATAAGTTTTTTCCTGTAAATGAAACATTATACCATGTTACCATGCATCAGCCTTAAGTAATTTTCAGAAAGTAAAGCTATCCAAAGCTCTTTCAAAATTTATACTGGAGAAAAATGACATTTTTCATAAGAAGTAAGCTAGGAATTATTAATGAAGTGAGACTTCACATAGTAATTTCAAAGTTTATTTCTATGAGCCAGCAAGGCTAAGATCTCCAATCAAGTTTTGAAGAGATGACAAAACTTGGTTCCTACAAATAAAATTTTGACAGAGATCAAAATTGTGGTTTTTAAACCAACAAGCAAGAACCGTTTCGACACGTTTGATCATGTCTCAACAAATATGACAACATTAACAGCTTTTCTCTTTCCCTATTCTGTTTTTGTTTCAGGTCTTCTATAAAAATATTTTTTTTCTTAATGTAAAAGTGGTTAGGTTTCTTTCAGTTACTAAAATTACTTACAACAAAGTTTACTGAAACCATACAAAATGTATGGCCTTAGGCATAATTATTCTTTCAATTAATTGCTAAGCTTTGCAAAGGGCTTTATTTTCTGTTACTACTATTTAAAGATAATCAAAAATATAAATTTAAGTGACACTCTGAGATAAATACTTGGCTGTGACAACAACAAAACTATAGTTTGGCAGTATTGTTTTAACATGTTGCCCTTGCCATATCTCAGCTTGTAGTCAAATCTCCATCCTCAAATTTCTTGTGCATAACACTACCATAAAGTACTATCAAAAGCCAGAATTTCAGATTTTTATCTTGTGCCCTACCAGAGATATCAAAGCCTAAAAAATGGGATTTTTGAATTTTTTACAATTTTGTGGAATTTTTTTAACGAAGAGAAATCAAGCCCCAGATGTGGGATTTGGCCGTCGGAGTACAAGTACTTTCGGCCTATTTGTAAACAAAATTGTGTCGTGCTGACAGTTTTCCTCGCGTGAAAAACTTCCTCTTGTAAACGGACAGATTTTAGAAAAAATCTTAAACTTTATGCTAAAATTTCACCACTAAAAATTTATTTTAGGAAATTATTCTATTACCAGACATTTAGCCCGTTTTATTCTGAGCAAATTGCATTACACCCCATTTTATTTGGAAAAATAAAATATGAGATATTTATAATTCCGTAAACCCAGTATTTGAGAAAATTGCTGCACACCATGAAATAAAGATGGCTGCCATGCACAAACAAAAATTAACAAAATTAAAATAATAGTGGTTTTGAACTTCATTCATGTTAGGGTTATTGTACAAAAAATTTCAGAGTTTTTAAAAATGGTCGAGCAACGAATATGACATTTTCTGGACCACTTGAAATTGATTGACCCACCTACTATCCTACTATCGTAGTGGTAGAATGTTCAATTCCCGAAAGCTCCATAGTGGAGTTGCTCATGGTTGTTAAACATCCTTTTCCTTTGTGATGTGTATTCCATGATGTGTTTTAATCCCTTATCTCTGACAGTACTTATAAGTAGCATTAAAATAACTTGTTATACAGTTCAGTTAATACATTTATTAGTAATACAGTTTAGAATGAGTTATAGTCGCATTACTTTATCTTGTTCCAAAAGCATTATTGGTTAGATAAAACAAAAATATTTTTTAAAAGGATGATTTCTTTTGTCTTTGCATCTTTTAAGCTTTCTTGGCGTTGCGGGGGGAGGGGGAGTTTGGAAATATTTCTATATTTCTATTGTAAGAACATTATATTTATACATTTCCTAATTCTACAAAATACCAAGAAAAAAATTTAAAATAAAAGATCTGAGTGGGGTAATAAATATTGCACAAAATCCCTATAAATTCAAATTTAATTAATCCTTTTAATTCCTTCCATCCTTCTAAAATCCTTCTAAATTTTTTTAAATGATTATGTAAATCTTGTAAAGTAGTTTCAAAAATTCACGAAAAATGCTTTAGAAGATAAAATTTTCATGAATTCATAATTCAGCACATAAAAAGTTAATCTCAAAAAGCTTCGAAAAAATGAAAGAAAAATCATGCTTCAGCATAGATTATGAAAAACTCTCTAACACTTCCAGAATACTTTAACAAAACTTCGCCGTTTAAAAAAGTAAAGAAAATACGTAGGTAAACATTTTAGAAAGCTCATAATACATTTTAAAACTAGATTTCAGCAATTACAGCCCATAGCCGAAAATTCTTATGTACAGCTCTGTTTATGATCAATAATGCATATAATTTAATTATGTTTAAAGTAGTGTAACACCATTAAAATACACCGTAAATGTTTTTTCCATATAGACCATAATGTATTGGAATACTTTTAAGTGCCCCTGTAAATGAACTATAAACGCGACACACTTCATTCTCAATACCGAACATTCCATTCTAAACCCCAATAACGTATATCAATTACTTGGAAATCTGAGTACATATTTACGCGAGTTAGACACGGGCAGACAAACCCAATTCATAAACACTTTTCAACTACGTTGGAAAATGTTAAAAAGCAGAATTGGGTATTATATTGGTCTAATAAAGTGCTTTATGTGCATGTAATAATAGAGGCCCAGTTAACGTAAGCTATAGCATATTACCTCAATATTAACATGAAACTATTAGCAATTTACACTGGAGATCAAAAATATTAATGATGTTTTTCAACTCTTTTTAACATGCTGTCTTTAAAACTTCTTTTAATGCATTTACATATTTTTTATTGATTTAAACACACTTAAAGTATATTACCAGTTGTTCACATTTTTAACATTATAAAATATGTTAATGACATCCGTTTATCTGGCCGTTTGTCTTTCTGGCTACCTGCGCTCTGAACCTCGTAAATGTGCACGGATTGACATAAAATTCAGATATGTCATTGATGTTTCCTATAGAATCTTTCCTATTGAATGAAACGAATGTAAAATTTATAGATCGTTTACAGGGATGCTAAAAAAATACTGATACATTACGGTCTATGAACGATAATTGTAAAATATATTACACTACTTTAAACATGAAATTGCCAATAAAGCATTTTCTGTTGTTTTAAAAGTTTTCCAGCTGAATTAAATATTATTACGCTGCGTGTTATTCTCTTCGGTCCCTGGGCACCCATACGGGGACCTCTGTTCTTTTCCTTATAAAAACTAAAATGTCCGATTTTTTTTTTTTTTTTTTTTTTTTTTTTTTTTTTTTTTTTTTTTTTTTTTTTTTTAACGTCCCTCTTTAATAGCTGAATGTTTTTTGCGTTCAAAGTAAACGAATAAATGACAACATCTAAGCTGATTCTCATATGAAATAAATGTTATTTTCATCTGAGTTTGCAAAAAGTTTGGCCTGAGTTTGGCCTAAAAATGCCCAAAAAACAGTATGACCAAGAAAGTGAGAAATTTTCATAAGTACTTAACTTAAATCTTTTTCATTAAAATATTTTTGGGATTTGTAGCTTGTTTACTTGTTTAAAGCTCTTAAATTTGCGATTGCGTTAATTTAGATTAATGGTTAATAAATTGATGTTTATAAGGGGTTTGTAGTTTTAGACCCATATTTTTTAACCTAAATTACTAAGCGCCTAAAGGATCAATTTCAGAAAAAATATTTTTTCTGTCATTTATGATGTCATTTTGTTTCGAAAAAACCAATAAATAAGCATTTGTATTATTATTTTACCTTCGGAACTGAAGAGATTAAATATAATTACTTCTAGATGATATAAACGGCTGCACAAAAGAAATCGAAGACATTAACACCTGTGTGAGATAAATTCAGAAAATACTTTTTAACTGTGTAATGCGTTCTTTAAATTGTTTATTAGATATCTCATTTTATTGTAAGAAAAAGAAAGTTGGGTAACAACAAAAAAGAAATAAAAGACAATAACACCTGTGGGAGATAAATTCTGAAAATATTTTTCAACGGTGTATTGAGTCAATCCATTTCAAATTACCAAGGTGATGTCGCCCAACATTTTTAATTTTCTTATTCTTTTAACCAAGTTTTCTTCGTAGTTTTCTGAGTTTAAAAACATGATTATTATTATCATACAGTTTTTTGGCGGTGGCCATTTTTAACAAGCTGTACAGCCATTTTTGACTGAAAACCGTGCTTTACGGCAAAGTTTGTAACTACTTTATTTTTATACCTATCAAAATGAAGGAAAATCAAAATGTTCAGCATAAAACTGTCTACACTTTATGTTATTATAAAATTTTCATTTGACTTAAGGATGTACGTCAAAAACATGTTTAAAGACCGGAGAAATAAAAGGTCAAACACCACATTTCGCTGCCATGATTTTTTATGAAGGAGATCAGACTCACCTTTTTTTTTTTTCCCACCCCCCACAGGTCATTAAAAACTGCGCTAAGTCTGATTTTTGCAATTTTCACTAATTAATATCTCAAAATGGACTGAATAAAAAATTCTCAAAATTTAGGATAATAAACATCTATGTAATGTACAGTTAAATTGTAAATTTTATGATTGAGACTTAACTAGTTTTTGAATAACAGTTCACTAAAAATGCACCCAAAACTCCGCCACCTTTCCTGTTTCTTTTCTTCCAGATACATAGCATTACAGGTTCTTTGTGTTTAGGTACGTTCAAAATAACGATAAAGACAAATTTTACGCATTATTGCTTAGAAATATAAAATTTAAGAATGTTCAAATATTCTTAAAAATGTAAGGAAAATTCTATATAAAAAACATTATAATTCATTGGTAAAATAAATAAATTTTGGGGGCGAAGGAGAATTTCGTAAATTCAGCTCTCAAAACTGCTTGATATGCAATTAAATTAATTCTTTTACAGCCTACATATTCAACAGAACGTTAAGAGGAGACGAAGAAGAAGAATACTTATAGAAAAAATGTGAATTTCGCTGATTCGAAGGAAAGGTGTATTTTCTAAAATCAAAAGGGCAAACATGATATTTGGCAAGGGGTAAGGTAAGGAGCGATGCAAACGAGATATTTTATAAAATTTTATTGGCGAACTGGTGTTTTCGCTTGAGTGAAGTAGCTTCCTAATGAATACTTAGGCTAATTTCAAAAATATATCTCAGAATAAAACTATATCAGGTGCTCCTCAGCTTGGAATTATAAAATAAAAAGCAGCACCCCTTCAAGAAAATTTTCAAAAAGTGCCCTGTCCCTTAACTTAACCTCTTCGGTCTCTGGGTCCCCAAACGGGGACCTCTGTTCTTTTCCTTATAAAAACTAAAATCTCCGATTTCTTTACATTTTCACACCACCTCTTATTAGCTGAATGTTTTTGCGTTCAAAGCAAACGAATAAATGGCAGCATCTAATCTGATTCCCACATAAAATAAATGTTATTTTCATCTGAGTTTGCAAAATGCCTAAAAATACCCAAAAGACAGTATGACCAAGAAAGTGAGAAATTTTCATAAATATTTAACTTAAATCTTTTTCAATAAAAATTTTTGAGGATTTGTTGACAATTTACTTGTTTAAAGCTCTTAAATTTGTGATTGCACTAATTTAGGTTAATGGTTATTAAATTGATATTTTAAGGGGGTTTGTAGCTTCAGAGCTTCAGACCCATATTTTTACTTTCTTCTATCTTTACAAGAAGAAAGTATTGGATTCATGAAAATTTTCGAATTCCGGTTTTCGACGGATTTACACGTTTTAGGGGTCAGAGATTCCAAAAAACATGTTTTTACAAAATGTCTGTCTGTGACTCTGTGAGTCTGTCTGTCTGTCTGTCTGTCTGTCTGTCTGTGTGTATGTGACACAAATTTTGTGGGCGCTCTATCTCAAGAACTAATGCACGGAATTGAATAAAAATTGATATTCAGTTAGTCCCTAATACACATTGATGCTGATTAGTTTTTGGTGTAAATCGCTCAACAGGTGGCGCTGCTATGCTGCATTTTTCACGATTTTCGCAATAGCTCTATCTCAAGAACTAATGCACGGATTTCGATCAAACTTCAGATTTAGTTAGTCCTTGATATGAATTGATGATGATTACGTTTTGGTGTAATTCGCCCTACAGGTGGCGCTGTTATGATGAATTTTGCAGGATTTACACGATTTCCCCAATAGCTTTATCTTAAGAACTAACGCACGGATTTTCATCAAACTTCAGATTCAGTTAGTCCTTGATATGACTTGCTACTGATTAGGTGTTGGTGTAAATCGCCCAACAGGTGGCGCTTCTCTGCTGCCTTTTTCACGATTGCCTCAATAGCTCTATCAATAGAACTAATGGACGAATTTTCATCTAACTTCAGATTTAGTTGTATGTTGACACAAGTTGTTGTTAATTAGGATTTGGTGTTAATCACCCAATAGATGGCGCTGCTATGCAGGAATTTTCACGATTTTCGTTATTGCTCTATCTCAAAAACTAATGTACGGATTTTCTCCAAACTTCAGATTCAGTCAGACGTTGACATAAATTATTGCTGATTAGGATTTGGTATAAATCACCCAATAGGTGGCGCTGCTAGGCAGCATTTTTCTGAATTTAGACGATTTCAGCGATAGTCATATCTCAAGAACTAACGCACGGAATTTCATATCGTTAGAATTCTCATGAGATGCATAGATTGCCATTTAATTTTGGCAGTGTGATAGCGGATTTTGAAGTATTAACATGTATGAGATAGAAGAAAGTTTTGGGATTGGTACATCCGACTAGTTTAACCTAATTTTCTAAGCGCCTAAAAGATCAATTTCAGAAAAGATATTTTTTCTGTCATTTACGATGTCATATTGTTTGGAAAAAACCATTGAATAAGCATTTGTGTTATTATTTTAGCTTCGGAACTGAGGAGGATAATACCTGCCCAGTAACATATTTGCCTCATTTTAATTTTTGAACCTTTTTCGTTCCATTTGTAAAATTCACATTTAGTTTCTTTAATTCTTTCTTTTTTACATTCTGTTGAATATGTAATGTAACACAAATAATTTAATTGTATATTAAATTGCATTGAGAGTTTATTTTACAATTTACCCTCCCCCTCCCCACCTCTATCTCAAAATAAAAAACGTAACATTTTTGAGTCATAGAGTTTCTATTTCAAATCATCAAAGTAAAATTTGTCTTTATTGTCATTCTGAACGTACCTAAGCAAAAAGTATCTGTAATCCTATGTATCTGGAAGAAAAGAAAAAGGAAAGGAGAGCAGTTTTTTATGCATTTTTAGTGAACTGTTATTCTAAAACCAGTTAAACTGTTATTCTAAAACCAGTTAAGTCTTACTTATAAAATTTACAATTTAACTTTACATTACAAAGTTGTTTATTATCTTAAATTTTCAGAATTTTTTATTCAGTCCCTTTTGAGATATTAATTAGCGAAAATTGCCAAAATCAGACTTAACGCAGTTTTTGATGAGCTAAGCAAAAAAAATAAATAAATAAATAAAAGGAAAAGGTTTTCGGGATTGAACTTCGTAAAAAGAAGTAATCCTGTAAGAGATCGGTGTCAGGAAAAAATATTTAAGGTAAGTCTGATCTCCTTCATAAAAAATAATAGCAGCGAAATGTGGAATTTGACCTTTTATTTCTCCGACTTTTAAACATGTTTTTGAAGTACATCCTTAAGTCAAATGAAAATTTTATAATTACATAAAATGTAGACAATTGTATGCTGAAAATTTTGGTTTTTCATTCACCTTGATACGTTTAAAAATAAATCAGTTACAGCATTTTCAGTAAAACACGTTTTTCGCCCAAAAATGGCTGTATAGCTTGTTAAAAATGGCCACCGCGAAAAAACTACATGATCAAAAAAATTTTTATAATGTTTTAAACTAAGAAAACTATGGTTAAAAGATTAGGAAAATAAAAAATTGGTCCACCACCTTGGTGATTTAAAGTGGATTGACACTAATACGTTTTATAAATTGTTTATTTATATATCTGACTTTATCGTAAGAAAACGAAAGTTGTGGAACAATATCCAGATAGTGTTGTAAAGAATTGCATAACCTATACATGGTGCTTTATTTTTCTTTCTTGTTAACTACGCATCAATTATAATATAAACTAACTGCTATAATTTTTCGAACTAATCTGGAAATTTAACTTCCAAGTGTTCCGTTGTAAGTTTGCTAGCTAATCTTTTTAATGCAAACCAGACAAATACATCCGATTTTCATCCATCAATTTCAGGCGGATTAGAAAATTTCTGCTGAGTGTCTGAGACACACCCTTAATCAATAGTTAGTCTATATGGGAAAAATCAATAAGTATTTTTTTTTCTTTTCCTAACGGATTTGATTTTTAAAGTTTCGGGTCTTAGAAGATTTGAGAAGCCTTTGTCGTTGAATCCGATATTGCACTTCACAGTATATTTCAAAAACAATTCTCAAATTTATATTACAACAATTATTATATATTTTTTAAATTTTCAGCACTGTAAAAACAAGAAAGAAAAATCATGCGTCAAGTGTAGATCAGGAAACACTTTCCAACACATTCAAAATAATGTATCAAAACTTCACCTTTTATATTGTTAAGGATGATGTCTAAATAAACATATTAGAATATCCATAACACAATTGAAAACATAATTTAAACAATTCTCATCTACAGCTGGAAATTTATCAGAAATGTTTTGTGCAATCCTGTATATGACCTTATTACAGAATTGTAATTTAAAAGTACTATATAGTACAGAACCATTTATACGGAATGCTTGGGGTCAGATGTATTCCGGATAACTGGTTTTTCCGGTTAACTGGTTGTGCATTAAAGCAGCATCCATTTGATAAGTTTTGTGGAATATGTGTGGTTGTGACATTATATCTGGTTTTAAATTATTAGATTACTTGGATTAAAAGTCAGATGCAAGAAAGATCAAAAGTTAACCAGAGTTTAAAAGAAGGTAATTTATGGGAATCCCTTAGGAACAAAAATTCTTCTGTTTCCTCTGCATAAAAATTAAAACATCTAAAATACAACTAAATATGTTTTCTTTTCAAATACTAGATGTTGTCATCAAATTATACAATTGTTTCAAGCAAAGCCTATGTCAAACTAGCAGTGTATGACACCTTTTACTGCAAAGATTCTGAAATGAGTCTAACTGAAATATCATTCCGGATAACTGGTTTTCCGGTTAACTGGTTTCCGGATAAATGGTTCCATACTGTACTTACTTTAAAATGTTTACACTGCACAATAATAACTATTCAACGATATAATAATTTGTATAATGATTTTAATTATTTGCAGAATTAAAGCCCCAAAGGGAAAAAAAAAAAAAAAACATATAACTTCTGAGTTACATTATGAAGTTAAGTTTGTTTACTGTCATTGATACCCGGAAATGTTTCTGAATGGTTTTTATAGTCTATTAATCGGTTATTTCGGATGCTATCAATTCTCAATTAAACATTTTCAGCTGCGAAATTCAATATATATATGCAGAAGTAATAATAATCTTTATGTTAATATTAACGCTGTTAATTAATCATGTTTGCCTGTAAAACCTGTTTGTTGGAGATGACAATTTTTACTTAAAAAAAAAATAGTATCTGTAAAACCTATATTTCCAGTTAAGAAAACTGATTAATGCACTATAAAATCTACTCAGAAATGTTTTCGTAAATCAGTGGCAGCAAAAAAAAAAAAAACTATTTTTTTTATATAAACTATTCTTTAAATCTCGAAAATATATTGGTTTCTGGTGTTTCTAAATGTAAAGAATGCTTTTAGGAACCGTGGGTAACTCGAAAACTGAAAACCTTTTTGTACTTCTAATTGTTTTCATGTATCGAAAATTTAAAGTACCCCAAATGTCTATTTAATAACTATTAGTTAGAAATAACATTGCTTTTAACCTTCAAATGAGGTTAGTTTTGTGATTTTGTATAAAAATGTTCGATTTTAAAAATAATAATAATATTTTCTCTTCTATTTTTCTCCTTCCATTCTAACTATATTTTAAGTGAAAAATATGTTTTTTCACCCATTTAAAAATAATTCTTGCATGAGAGTTTTAATTCGGTAACAGTTCAGTCATAATGATCAGAAAATTTAATTTTTTAACATTTCAATAAGGCTCATAAATTTCTGTGGCAACTAATTAACATTCTTTGTTTATGCATACGTAATAAATCCAAGTGCATCCTATAAATTTATACTGTCAAATCTAAATAGGGTGACTGTACTGGTCATTGATTAATCTCATAGTAAATAAAAGTAAATCTATATTATAAAGCAGAAAACATATCCCTGAGCAATGCTAACGTCATATTTCGATAGCCACACCTGACCAAGAAATTTCGAGTTTTTACTGCAATTCGTATAACTTAAAAACATTGCACTCAACTTATACACCGTAGAAGAGGATTTTTTTTTTTTTTTTTTTTTTTTAACTGGCAGAGAAATCAAGAATTCTTCACTATCATAGCAGCATTTTGTATCTTGTTTGTTGTTATGTAATTAATCTTTCTGACAAAAACCGCTTAACTCACTTAGTCATTTATAATTCATGGTCATTTGCGATATTTACGTATTGAGATACATGGTCAGAAACGGTTGTCAATTGTCAATCTTTTTTATCGTTGCCAATCATGTTCAAAACAGTAATTTAACATTATTTAATACATTAGCGTATTTTAGCTAATACGACACCCAAAAGATCCAGTTCAACAAAATTATTGTGAATTTAACATTTAAATTACAAAGATTTATTGGGAAATTTTCTTGGCCTGCATCTCAAACACACGCACACACACACACAAAAAAAAATATTTATATATAAATCCGCGTCACAATTTAGATGCAGGTCTATCCTCATCAAGTAAGTGATAAATAGTAAAATCAACTTCAGCATTAGCGGAAAATATAAGTTATAACTTTAAAAAAGGATTCGTGTTCAATGAACAGCGAGCCCACAAGTCACAGTGGATGGCACAATTCTAAAACTAAAATTAATTTCGTTGTTTTTATAGATGAATGACTTCGCGAACAACGTTGCATTTGCCTCGCGGTTTGACAGCTATAAAAATCACAAACAGGTTAATTCTTTTTAATTTCTCTCTGGAAAACTCGCTTTATGAATGATTACCTTCGTGGTTTAATATTTTTAATAGCTCACGATGAACGAATCTCTATTGTTTGTTTACTTTGATGGAATGAGATATCCAGCTGTCAGTCTAATTTCAACTGAAGTTATCTCAGAATATATCTGTATTTAAAAATATTTCTAAAAATGTAACTTTTATGCAGTTTTACTGGAAAAAATAATTTTGATTAAAAATGGCCGTTTGGCATATATGAAAAGCGAAGTGGTCAGCCCGTTTTTGTTTATGACAGTCACGTGACTGAGACTTTTATTATTAGAGATCAAAGACGTGTATTTTAAATGTATCTGATACACATGTATTTTAAGTGAAATTAGTGACGGGTTTATATTTTAAATGAAATGATGGCGATGGTACCCTATTTGGCGATTTAATCATCTGCACCCAGCTAACATAAAAGTAGCAAAATGCCCGCCTGGCATATAAAAAGTGAAGCGGTTAGCCCGGAACTGTTGATGACAGTCAAATGACTTAGGCTTTTATTATATAGATTCTTTTCCTAGTGTTCTTAAATAAAACATAATGAGATAACGAAACCCCGCAAATAATTTGGGTACATTTTGTATATTCTGAAAGAAGACAATAGACTTATTTTATATTTAGGGCATTACCAGAATCATTTAATCTATTTTACTTCTCCATTTCTAACGACAGACTAACTGTTATTTTCAGTCAGTGGAAAAAGAGTGTGAAATCCATGATAGAAGCACTCCGATCTTGTAAATGACTTTTTAAGGACAGATTAGTGCATATATCCGTTTGTTGAATAAATGTTATTATAAATTGGGGACTATCTCTCAGTTTAAATGCAACATTTATTATTTTTTAGTTGGATCGGAATTTTTAACATGCAAATTAATTCACGAAAAAAAGAAAATATTGCATCAAATTAAAATATTGAATGAAATGCGTGATATCATTCAAGATACATCACACTTTTCTTGTAATTACATCATGCAGATTATTCTATTCAAATTTGAAAATATTTGCTTTACATGATATTAGATAAACACCCATCTTTCGCAACGAAACAATCGATATTAGTTTTCACTGATTATACTGAAAAATGCAATAAATACGTCGAAATGGCATAACATGTACTAAATATTTCATTTCAGATGGTTTAAAGAAAACAATTTTTATTTTATAGATAGATCATAATTTTCGGAATGTCCCAAAACTTAATCTCGTGATGTTTGTACCAAAATGGTTAAAAACGGCAGGCTTGTACAAAGAAAATGTATACCTATCAGGTGGTTGGAAAAAGGGATAATTGGTGATTCAGGAGATTTATGAAGTATGTAGTACTTTGCTTCACACCTTAAAACATATACCTGCCAAGTTTGGTGCTTATACTATTGGTTTCGTTCATCCTTTTGAAGATAAATTAATTTAAATTTTAAATAGTAATTTTATCTGTATCCAATTAGCCGTATCAGTTTAAAGTACACTTTGCGCGGATGCAAAAACTCAGGTACTATGAGAGATTCAGTTAAAAGATCCAAGATACGTATGTGGCATTTTATTAAATACAAGCGAGCAATGTAACATTCTCGCGGGTTGACCGGTGTACAGGAGACAAAAGTTGTTACATCTTTTTAGCGGTGCGGCCAGAGATAGAATGCCGTCCAACAGCCTTGATTGTAAGTGCATCGAGCGGCAAATCTTTGAACTTTGCACAATTATAACCTAACGAACCTTATGAATTCAAAATCAGCCCAATGATTCATTAGCTCGAGTAACTGGAATGTTAACGAACAGTATGATATGCCACAGCTGGGCAATGGGAAAGTTATATTTAAAAGAAGGAATGCAGATCCAGGCGCCGATTTTAATATTAACAGGATATCTCTCAGGCCGAAAAGGCATTGTATTGACTATCAAATGGAAAATTGCAATGGGTGTTTAAGTTACTGCTGCACAAGAGCATATGGTCAAAGATTATCTTTTTTTTTTATATCTATACGTTAACCGAAGGAAAGTATACTCGAACAGTTAATGATTTTAGGATGAGAAAAAGATTTGTTTTTGATTTATTTTATTAGCGGTTTTGAGTAAGCCTGGGATATAAAGTGACAGTAATTTATTAAGTGCAAAAGAGAAGAAATAGATATATTTTTTTTGAAAAGGAAAAGAAGTATCGATTAGATTTTAAATTGTTAAAAGTAGAATTAATTTTAAAAGGGGATAAATAATTATATGTGATGATATGTTAATTTCATCATCACAGTGCTAATCGGTTAAATATTATAGACTTGTAAAAATGATAATTGATAAAAGGTATAAGGGGTAATTCTGGAGAATCGTAAAGAATGTAGCATTTTGCACCACATCTTAAAACATATGTATGCCAAATTTGGTGCTAATCGGTTAAATATTATAGATTTGTAGACATGATAATTCACATTAGATGGTTGAAAAGAAGGATAAGAAGTCATTTTCATAGCTGCCAACATCTTACGCTTTTTTGTACAACAAAAATTTAATAGGAAGTTTTGCCTTTTTGAATCGCCGTAATCTGACGATTAAGTAAGGCAAAAATTTCTATTAAAGTTTTCTGGTACAAAAAAGCGTAAGAGTTGGCAGCTATGCATTTGGGTATATAAAAAGTAACTAGTAAGCCGTTGAAATTTGGCAAAAGAAAATATAAAGAATATTGCTAGATTGAGTTTACAATAAAAATAATCAAATTTACATTGACTAGTCTAACTCTTAAAACAAAAATTATGTTTAAACAAACTTACCAAATTGCTAATTCCATTAGCTTCAATTTTTGAAACTATCGAAAAATTATACTTTGTTCGTACAAGCAATTAGTAACATGTATTTAAGGTAAGTAATTATGCAGAAGTTATCAATTGAGGCTCTGATCTTTGCAGGACATCAGAAAAAATTACTCCATTTTGACACAAGCATTTTTTTTTTCAGTGAAATCTAAACACCTTGTCATTATCACCGTCTCAAAAAATAAATTCCTATTTATCATATTCATATTCATATTTTTAAAAATATTTTAACATGCAATAGATTTTTAATAAATGTGTTTCCAAATTTGAAATCACGTTTGACAGCTACAATATTGCATGTGAACATTCTCACTTTCGACAAGAGACTCTAATGACAGTATCGGCAAGCAAAAACACGAGAAATTTGTCTTTTAGACGCATTCGTACAAAAAAAATTAATTTTATCAAAGAAAATGCTGATTTTCTTTTAATTATGACGTCATTTACACTCACTGGAGTATTTCGGTTACCTCTGAGATTAGCGTCAAATTCGGTATCAGTGGAATAGAAAAATTATTGAAATGTAACAGCTTTATGAGTGAAAATGCGTGTTGTTTTAAACGTGACGTCGTTTTCTGTTCATTTTTAGAGTTCCGTACTTAAAAAGTTTAAACGGAACCATTATAAGGTCACTACTCCTGTGTCTGTCTGTCACAGCCGTTTTACTCGTAAACTATGGAACGTGGAAAATTCAAATTGGGGAAAGTAATAAAGACTATTGACCCACATATTTACAGATTATTAAACATTCACAAATATATTTAGGAAAAATGTAGAGGGGCTAATTAAGTTACTTGAAAAAAAAATCTTTGCTTTGTATATCGTGTGGGGTATCTTTTGAAAGCTTTCATAACGCTGAACTAAAAGATACATTTCTTTTAATTTTTGGTAATATATTGTCAAAGATATCGTCGAAAATGTAGAATCCTTGTGCGAGTAATACTCGCACTTGACCGTTTTTTAAAAATAATATTAATTGTAAAGAGAAAACGACATCAGTAAAGATGTAGAAATTGTTGTTATTTTCCTTTCATCTGCACTGTAAAAAAAATGGTAACGTTCCATGTAAAATCCAGGAACGTTTCGCCTTTTCTCAGGTTTTCAGAATAATTTAGCTCTTTTCTGTGAAATTCTGGTTTTCTTATCTGAAACGTTCCTGAACAAAAGTTGGAAACAGCAAAACGCTGCGGCCGCCATTTATTATTTTTTTGCTATAATCCGTTGCTCGCGCGCGAGTGTTGAAAAAGAATTCCTTAAATGAATATAAAAAAATCAATATGGAATGCAAATAAACCAATAGACGACATAATCATTTACGTCTCTATTGTCAAGACAATTCAGATGAAAATACAATACCTCCGTGACATCGCTAAGAGATTATCTCTCGTGCTTGTCTGTGGAATGTTTAAGGAGCAGACCGTGTAAAAAAAATACACCTTGTAGGGACTTAGATATCACTGGACAAGAGTCTATGGTAGCGTAAGTTATCAAAATCTAAGTCCTTTATTTAGTCTCGATTATATTATTAATATTTACAAGTTAAACAATATTGGTTTTGGTTCGCGTCAATTTTACAGGATAAAAAGTTCCATCAACGGGCTGCTTCCACAGATATAGTGCTTCAATCGGAGAAAAGACTGGTCGGATGACCATCTATCTCATCTCCTCGCTTCGCTCATTCACCACTAGCTCCAGCAAGACCTCTTCGCCAGCGTCCTCGCTCTCTCGCTTCCTCCTAACTGCTTCTCCGCGTTGCCACCTCGCTTCTCTCCAAGGCTGAAACTCCCGGTCCTAGGGAAAACTAGCTTTTTCCCTCTTAGCCGATGCCACCGCCTATTTCTCGAAGGCTGAAGCTCGCCGCCCTAGGAGAAATCGTCTTTTCTCCCCCTCAGCCGTTGCCACCGCTCACTTACTGGACGGCGGAAACACCTGCTCTCTGTGCAATTCAATGGAATGTTACGTTAGCGCCGGAACGAAATTGTACTGCCAGTTCCATTCATATTTGCAGACTTGACGGCACCATAGCTTTGTTCAGAGATGAACTATGAGTTTATGAGATTCCTCTTAGCGTGGGAAAGTTCAGAAGACCCTAGGGGATCTTCTCCCGAATTAATAGTTTGTGAATAAATAGTCTTTATGGGTAATTAGTAAAGTTCTTACAGCAATCCCCCCTCCAAGAGAGATTTTTCACGTAGCTGGAAAATCTATAGTGAAATCAGTGTTACACTCAAAATTCGTTCACCACAGAGGTTCATTATTCATTTTTTTCTTTTGTACTAAACACATATAAATTTACACACTTTTCCAAGAACATTATTATGACAATTACAACAATATATACAAAATGTAAATTATTTATACCTTATGATGCAAGCACCTTTTTTTGAGAATTATATACAATTTCCCTAAATTTATTCAACCCTACTTAAGCAATCAACATGCACTATTTCTTTCCCCGGACGGTGCCTGATTGTATAATGATAAGGCTGAAGTATCAAGGACCAACGGATTAGTCGCGGATTATTTCCAGCGTTCTTTTGAAGCCAAATTAGAGGGTTGTGGTCCGTCTCGATACTAAACTTCTGGCCGTCTAAATAATGCCTTAATTTTTTTATCGCATATATTATAGCAGCACATTCTTTCTCGCTCGCAGAAAACTTTTGCTCTGGAGGAGTGAATTTCCTACTGAGGTATATGACTGGGTGTTCTTCACCATTTACGCGTTGGGCCATTATAATTCCTATACCGCGGTCAGATGCGTCACTCTGAATGATGAATTCCTCTGCATAATTTGGCGCATATAAAACTGGGTTTTCGGTCAATTTCCTCTTTAAAGTGAGGAAAGCTTCTTCCATCTCTGGCGTCCAACTAATTTTAGCCCTACGTTCTTTCCCTTTCAACGCCCTCGTCAAAGGTTCTATTATTGTGGCATAATTTCTAATATATCTAGAATAGTACCCCGACATCCCTAAAAAACGGCGTATTTCGGTTTTCGATTTAGGTGCTGGAAATTCCGTTATTGCTTGTATTTTAGACTCTGCGGGGGTGCGCCGTCCGTCGCCCACCACATGTCCCAAATATTTGACCGTACGCTGCGCAAATTTGCACTTAGATAATTTTACTTTTATTTTGGCTTCCTTGATTCGATCTAAAACTATTCCTAGATGTCTCATATGTTCATTCCAATCATCGGAAAATATGGCCATATCGTCTAAGTACGGGAGACAAAAATCTTCCAGGCCTCTAAGTAATGTACTCATAAATTTTGAAAATCTATAGCTCGCTCCTATCAACCCAAATGGCATCATGATCGGAAGAAATGAGCCCCAACTAGTCACGAAAGCTGCTATTTTCTGAGCTTTCGGCGTCATAGGGATCTGCCAATAGCCCTTCGTCAAATCCAAGGTAGTTATGTAATTGGCCCTTGCCACTCGTTCGACTCTCTCTTCTATGTTAGGTAAAGGAAAAACTTCGGGACGAGTTATTGCGTTAATTTTCCGATAGTCAATGCAAGGACGAGGATCTCGCCCCGGGGCTTCTACAAGTATCATAGGCGAATTATATTCCGACTCCCCCTCAATTATCACTCCTAATTCTAGCATTCGCTTTATCTCTGCTTTTAAAATTTCCGTTTGTCTTGGTGAATTTCGATAAGGGCGAAGCCTTACGGGTACATCGCTAGTCAACTCTATGTCATGCTCAATTAAATCGGTTTTTCCCGGGTCGTTAGAGAAAACATCCCTCCTCCCCCATAAAACTTCAGCTAACTCCGTTATCTGGTCTGACGAGCATCTTTCTCCTAAAGCACTGTCTGTCACTATTTTTTGGAAATCGTATTCTTCCGGGGTGCTAGTGAATTGCGGAATCTCTAAATCGTATTCGTTTCCATTGGGCTCATAATGTTCTTCCATGACTAAATTCACTAACTGTTCTCTTTGAAGGTAGGGTTTGAGTAAATTTACGTGATAAATTTGAGAAGGCGTTCTACGATGAGGTAAATTTACTATATAATTCGTTTCCGAAACTTTCTTTTCCACTGTGCCCGGACCATTCCAACTAACAGAAAACTTATTGGTTTTATTCAACGCTAATACCAAAACTTTATCACCTACTTTAAACTTTCTCTCTACCACGTCCCGGTCATACCACTTTTTCCTTTCATCTCTAGTTTTAAACATAGTTTCGATCGCTAATTCCTGACATCGCTTCATACGGTTTATTAAATCGAATACATATTCAGTGACTAAACTTTCCGTAGGATCTCCTCCTTTCCATTTTTCGTATAGTAATCTTTCAGGGGTTCTTAGATTTCTACCATGCACTAGCTCTGCGGGGGAAAAACCAGTGGAGTTGTGGGTCACGGTACGTAAAGCCAGTAATGCGTAGGGAAGATTTTTTTCCCAAGAATTTCCGGCCTCGAGGCACAAAACTTTCAGTAATCTCTTAACTGTTCTATGCCATCTTTCCACGGCTTGACTTTGGGGCCTGTGTACGGACGAATGTACCACTTTTATCCCAAATTTATCCAAAAATGTACTCGTGAGCTCACTTATGTAGGAACGTCCGAGATCAGATTGTGGTTCGAAAGGGAAACCCAATCTGCTGAATACTGTCGTCAAAGCGTCAACAATCGTCACAGAGCGCAAATCTTTTATAGAAATCGCCTCGGGGTAACGACTGGATACACACATCGCTGTTAAAAGATAACGGTTTCCGTTCTCGGACAGTGGAAGAGGGCCCACTGTGTCTGTGCACAAACGACTGAAAATACTAGTAACAATCGGGACAGAAACTAACGGAGCTTTCTTTTGCTCGCCTGGTTTTCCAATTTTTTTGGCATGGGTCACAAGTTTTAACATAGGATTCAATTTCCTCGACCGCATTTGGCCAAAAATAATTCCTAAATATTTTATCTTTGGTCTTTTTCATGCCTAAATGACCGCCTACAGTATCATGGCATAAAGATAAAATTCCTTTCCTGAACTTTGACGGGACCACGATTTGCTCCCTCTCTAATCCCGTATGGTCTGTTGTCTTTCCGGTCAATAACCCATCTTTTACCTCAAAACCTGATTTTTTTTCGTTTGCCTTTAGCCTTACCAATTTTAAACTATCATCTTCCCTTTGAGCCTCTCGTAATTTTTCCCCGCTAACGCGCGCTAGACCTGTCTCTGGTTCTTCGGCGTTTGTCTGCGGTAGAAAGCAGTGATTTTCTTCTCTGCTCTCTGCGTCTCTTTCGTTTCTCCTCTCAGGATCCGGGGATTCTAATTCTTCCAAATGCGTTTTCCCTGCCGAACAAAGATTCTCGCTCGCACCCGCCGTAAGCTGCGCTTTCATCGGGCGAACCTTTTCCGGGTATTTCTCCTCCTCTGTTTCTCTGAGTTGATTTGTTTCGCTTTCGATTCCGCGGCGTGTCATTTGTCGCGTCATTATGGCACTGATGCAATGCGGATTTAATTTATGCTTATCAATCAACTGTTGAGTTTTATTTCCTAACAAATAATGGTTCATGTCGGTATCTTTGTCTACCGTTGCTGCTTTCGTGAGTATTTTCTCGCCAGTACTCAGGTCTATTTCTACTTCCACAACCGGTAAACAACGAAGTTCATTATCAAGCGCCTGTCGGACCCATACTTTTTCTCCTGTCAAGTGATCCGTTGTTACATCGTGGGCCGAAATGAGGTCCAAATTTGAGCCGGTATCCCTTAAAATTCTCATTTCCTTCCCATTAATTAATCCTAGGCTAACATATGGTTCGAATGCCTCCTCTATATCCGCGGGACCCGCTACATGATAAACTGACTCAGCCTTTTCTTTCTTTTTTAGCTCCGGGCAAGAATACTTGTAATGGCCGGTTTTTCTACACAAAAAACATGTAATCTCTTTCTTTTTATCGAATATTTCATCCCGATTTTTAGGGGTATCTTTAATTCTCCAATTATTCTTTATTTCTTCCGTTTTAAGTTCCGTTTTTGGTTTACTCGCAAATTTATTCCGCTCGAAAGGTTTGGGAAGGTTTTGAACTTTCGGGGGCCCTGGTCGTTTCATAGTTTTCCTAGCCGAATCATACGCATCTAATTTCTTCGCCAAATCAAATGGAGTGATTATCGTACTCCAAACATCAATGAAATGATGCTTCATTTCCGGATTAACCTTTCTTTTTAACTGATCTGTGATTATTAGCTCTCTCAGTTGGTCGAAATTTCCCACTTCTAAACCACTTAACCATTGATCAAAGTAATTGGAAACCTCATATACGTAATCTTTCCACGTTTTGTTTTCGGGCTTTTGTGTCGTAACAAATTTTAGTCGAAAGTCTTCTGCCGAAAGCTGGAACCTTTCTAGTAACATCTTTTTTACATGATCAAAATCGTCGGAACACGCGGGTGGCTCTCTCAAGATAAGCTCCCCCAATTCCGTCGGTAACAATCCTAGTAAATGCGTAACCCATTGACTTTTCTCGATTTGGGCTTTCTGCGCTTGTCTTTCGAATAAACTGAGATAGATTGATATTTCGGACTTATCGGAGTCGAATTTGGGCAGGACTGATTTTAAAGATATTTTCGGCTCTCTCTCATTTTGGCTAGAAGCTAAACTAAACTCATCTGGTTCCCGTTCTAACCTAATTCTCGCCAATTCATGCTCCCGCTCCAAAGCCTTAGCCTTTTCTTCCCTCTCAAAGGCCTTATTCCGCTCTCGTTCTAACCTTTCTTCATTTTCTCTCTCAACCCTATCTTTCTCTAAGATTTTTAGCTGGGCTAGTGCTAAAGTTTCGTCATAGTCCTCTGCTTCTTCGAGTTTTTTAATAATTTTGGCTATATTATCCGACTCTTCTATGCTCGCGCCGAATTCAATAGCTAACTCTTTTAGATCGCACTTTTTCTTACCCGCAAACACTGACATGTTTCCTACTAATTAACAGTTATAAAGAATGCTATGCCAATCATGCAATTATCCACTTCGAAGTCTCTAAATATTTCCCTAGTTGTGGATAATCACAAACTCTCGCGACATAAAAATATCACAACAATTTCAATAATATTAATATGATAAACAGCCTTATCATTAACCAACCAAGTTTTCATATATAACTTTATATATTCTTTGGTATCATTTCTTTTAAGTCAATTGCTCAAAAAGTCTCTTAAATTTAGAAAACATACATTCTGAATAAAATTCACATACAAAACAGAATTTAAATTATTTTCATTCAGTGCATCCAACGATGCGCCACCTCTCATAAGCAATTTAAATTATCCTCACTGAATTATTAACCTTTAGTACAAGTAATACTTATTTAAAACAGTTTTAAGGAACTTTAGAAAATTAATATTTACTTAAATTTCTTAGAATCCAGTTGGAAAAATTTCACAAAATGTTATTATCAAATTCCTTACTTCCTAAACTCTATTAAATATACAATGATTAAAAAAAACATGTTTGTTATTAACTATACTATTTCGATTAAACCTCTGTAATGAATCAAATAAAGAGTGCTAACCTGAGATATTGTTGACTGCTCTTCTGACATCCGTCTTAGACTGGTACAGCTCCGGTCATCTGTAGGCTAAACCATCCGGCGTGCTCAACTTCCCTGCATTCGGGTGTCTCTCGTCTCTTGCACGGCGTCGGATTGCCTTGGGTCTGGAATCCTTGCTGGATTCGCCGAAGACTCTGCTCTGGGATCAAGGTCTCCTTTCTACCCTCCGTCTGTCGATTTCGGATCTCCGGAACGTCTTACGTCTCTTGCACGGCGTCGGAATGCCTTGGCTCTGGAATCCCTGCTGGATTTGCCGAAGACTCTGGTCTGGGGATCAAGGTCTCCTTTCTAATCTCCGTCTGTCGATTTCAGCTCTCCGGAACCTCTTGCACGGCGTCAGATTGCCTTGGCTCTGGAATCCCTGCTGGATTTGCCGAAGACTCTGGTCTGGGGATCAAGGTCTCCTTCTATCTTGCGGCCTGGTTGCGGCCCTTCCTGTTTTTTGACGAACTGTGATAATTTATTTTCACCAGTTCTTAATCCTCTTTAGCTGCCACCACTGTAGGGACTTAGATATCACTGGACAAGAGTCTATGGTAGCGTAAGTTATCAAAATCTAAGTCCTTTATTTAGTCTCGATTATATTATTAATATTTACAAGTTAAACAATATTGGTTTTGGTTCGCGTCAATTTTACAGGATAAAAAGTTCCATCAACGGGCTGCTTCCACAGATATAGTGCTTCAATCGGAGAAAAGACTGGTCGGATGACCATCTATCTCATCTCCTCGCTTCGCTCATTCACCACTAGCTCCAGCAAGACCTCTTCGCCAGCGTCCTCGCTCTCTCGCTTCCTCCTAACTGCTTCTCCGCGTTGCCACCTCGCTTCTCTCCAAGGCTGAAACTCCCGGTCCTAGGGAAAACTAGCTTTTTCCCTCTTAGCCGATGCCACCGCCTATTTCTCGAAGGCTGAAGCTCGCCGCCCTAGGAGAAATCGTCTTTTCTCCCCCTCAGCCGTTGCCACCGCTCACTTACTGGACGGCGGAAACACCTGCTCTCTGTGCAATTCAATGGAATGTTACGTTAGCGCCGGAACGAAATTGTACTGCCAGTTCCATTCATATTTGCAGACTTGACGGCACCATAGCTTTGTTCAGAGATGAACTATGAGTTTATGAGATTCCTCTTAGCGTGGGAAAGTTCAGAAGACCCTAGGGGGATCTTCTCCCGAATTAATAGTTTGTGAATAAATAGTCTTTAGGGGTAATTAGTAAAGTTCTTACAACCTATTATTTGGATCTCCATTAACCAGGGGACCATCAAACATGATTCTCACCGATTTTGATTAATTTAAAGTATGTTTTAGAGTTCTTATCTCTAATTATTCTTGTGAAAGGATTTCTTCAAATGGGACTTAGATTTTCAGAAATTAGATGACGAGGTTTAGCATACGTTTCAAATACCCATTAGTTTGCAGCTCTCAGCGTGTCTTTCGTGGTGTAGACGCAGAAAGCTCGCACGCCACCCGTACGGCCCGAGTTCGATGCTACCTCTGGACTTTTTTTTTTCTTTTTTAATTAATTTTATATTTTAACACTTTATTACAATTTGATTTAAATTTGATATATATTTGACACTTTGAATTGCTGCAAATTTGATTTTTTTTTTCGGAAAAAACATACAATTACGTTTAGGTTTTTTTTTTTTTTTTCATGAAAATTTATATGTATTTTATCTAACTTGTAAACTAACATAATTACTAACGAAAATCCAAAATATTTTATGTCTAGATTTTTTTTCTAATTATTATTTACATTTATATATTTTTATATTTTAAGCAAAGTTCAGAAACAATATATCATATATATATTTAGTTTATTGAATTTTAACTGAAAATTTATTTTTTCGTGTAAATTATAAATAATAATTTTGATGTTAATTTCAAAATATATTTTCATTCTAACAAATAATGATAATAAAGCGAAAATTGTCAACTGGAAATGTAAAAATCGTCTGCGGATCCCGCATGCTGTGAAATGTCAGTAATGTTTTGCTGTCAACAGAAATATTCCTGGTATTTCGCAGGAAACTTACTGGCATTTCTGTAGAAAGTTTTTAACATATACAGTAAAGTTCCAGTCATTTTCAAGAAATGTTTCTTGGAAATAATGGGCAACTCAGCTGCCCATTTTTTCCCAGGAACGTTGCGGAATTTTTTTTACAGTGTGTAACAATGAAAGTAAGGCCATTTCCACCACTTCGAAGAAATCTTATAAAAGACTTTTAATATCAAAAATAAAAAATGAAAATGAAATATTTAAAAATAATAATAATAATAATAAATATAAATATAAAGGTATTAAATTCAAATAAGTGTTATTTATGTAAAATTTTTACCATTTACTTACATGAAATCAAGAAATATCAAAGTATCAGATAGAAAAACAAAAAAAAAATATTAGTAAATATAATTTTTTCAAGTCATATAGTTTTCAAAATATTCGCGTAATCCAGATCACTGGCCGAACAACACACATTGTAACATATTCTAATTTGCCCTTAATCCGTTTGTAGAAGCTTGGGGTTAAATAGGCCAGAACTCAGATGATCCGAAATCATAAACACTTTTATTCTCTAATGGATAAATACTCTAATTGAGTAATCGATAAACTGAACATAGAATAAATAAAAAAAATCCCCGCCGGCTCGGCCTACAGGCACAGGTAGATTCCGAAGTTAAGTTCTAATTTCAAGAACAAAAACTAAATCAAGATTCGCGATAAACCCAGTTTAACAATTTTACGTGACCGCTTTTGACGAGTTTTTAATTTAATTTTTCTGTAAGACTTGGTTGTATCAGAATCATGTTAACACGATAATTTTTTTTTAATCTCTATTATATATTTTATATATATATATATATATATATATTGCTATAAGAGTTGGTCTTATCAAAAACTTCTCAATATAAAATTGTACATAATATTAAGAAGATTTATAATAAATTCAAGTGGATTTGATATCTTGTGAATTGACGAAGTTATGAATTTCTGTCTTCTTCACCCCCCTCCCTTTTTTTGTGCTGTACGAGTTGGTCCTATCAAAACTTATCAATTTAAAAGTTGTAGACAATACAAAGAAGATTTATAATAAAATTAAGTGGATTTGGCATCTTGAGAATTGACGAAGTTATGAATTTGTTTTTCTCCCTAAAACCTTATTTTTTTCGACCCTTGAGCCCATTATTAATTTTATCAAAAATCTGAGACACATAAATTTTGGCCTTTTTCCTGGAAGTAATAAGAACTTTAAACTGATTTGATATATATTATAATTAAGACGTTATAGGGTTTTTTCGGTTTTCACAAAACCCCTTCCTATTTCCAACCCTTTGGTCCGATTTTGCCCATTAACGAACTTATGAAAGTTATCGTGACCATAAAAAAGCGATATAGATAGATAGATAAAGTTTTGAACTGGCGTGTGGTTTTGTGTTCTACGGGTCATGATCGGCGTAGATCTGCAAAAAAATTTTAGAAATTCAACATAGGGGAGAATGTAATAGATAGTATTTCTTGCGAAATCTTACCTAATAAATGTTTTCAATTTATATAGTTAAAAAAAAAATGCGCAATCCAGATCATTGTCGGAACAAACACATAACCATACTCAATAAAATAGACCAGGAGTCAGATAAACCGAAATCATAAACTTTATTCTCTAATCCATAAATACTCTAATTGATAAATACTCTAATAGGTAAATTGAACATAAAGTAAATAAAAAAATGTTGCAGAAATCAAATTAGATGCATATAGGAAAAGGAAATCTTAGACCAAGAATGAGATTCCAAGATGAATTAAAAATTTAAAGGTAGGGTGAAACATTAAACATAGTAATTAAAGTAGAACGAAATGTAGAATAAATATAATAAGCATAGAACCAAATTACTAAATGTTTAAAAAGTCTGAAATTGTACGTCAAATGTGACAAATGAGGTGCGTTCGTACCATAACAAGTTTTATAAATATTCAGATCGTGGCGCAATATCTGTTGTACTCTTAAGCAAAAATGCATAAATACAAAATTTATTACGATTACAAATATTAAATTCAGTAATACGGAAATAATATGACTCCATCTTAAAAAGAACGTCATCACCATGGTAACTTAGAATCATTACCTATCACGGGATATCATCGAATTAATTAAGTACGATAGGATTTAAGAAAATAAAGAAAACTTTTATTAATATATTTTTAAGTTTTAATGCGATTTTCATAAAATTTGAAATGACTCTACAAAAATTTGCAACGATTATATATATATTAAATTTCAAACCATTCGGTTGGGTAATTATTATGTTATATAATTATTATGTTAATAATGTTATGTGCAGACAGATGGATGGACCAGACAGGTGCTACGTATTTATATAATTACAAATGCATCTAAAAAGGAATGTTAAGGCAAATTCTTTTTCACTTAACACGTTAAGCTCCACGTCAGCCACCGGTGACTGACACTGAACTTTCCGTTTAGAACACGTCATTCACCGATAATTGACGGTCTAAAATATGATATAAAACTAAATATATATATATTGTTTTATTACTTTAAATTTATTTAAAATTTACTTACCTTTTATTTATTACAGGATTATACTTTCTTAAAAAATACTTAAAACATTGCAAATTTTTCAGTTTCAGTGCCAGTCACCGTGTTAGAAAATTATTTCGTACACGCATTTAACATAATAGTACAATATTTCCAATTGATAAATTATTCAATGACATTATAGGAGAATCTGGTGCATTTTCAGCTACTTGGAAATTTTAATTAAAACGTATTCTCATCATTTATCACAGAAAATAACAGACTGTTAATCGTTCTGCTGCTAATCTTGAATTATAATGCTTTTCGTGACTCATTATTTACAAAGGAAATACGCATGCGCAGAGTGGATCCCATGCTTTAAACATAATGGAGCGTGGAAATGTATAGTGGAGTGAGTATTTAGAACTGAAATTGACGCAGATAATGAGATTTGAATGAAAGGCTAGGACATTAGAAATACAATATTATCGACAATGCTCAGAATTATGAAAGATTATAAATATTGAGACAGTATAGTCTTTTATTTTACTTCAAAATACTCATAATTACAAGTATGCATTCAATTAAGGGATGCCTGAATATTGTTTTATTGCTTGCTAGCAATAACAATAAACACGCTCTTCGCAAGGAAGTAAAGATTTTTTCCCCCTCATTTAGCAAGGAGCAAGTGCTTTTATCGATGAACAAGGGAATAAGCCCGGACTTCCCCGGTTGCAAAATATAGGTAAAAACCATCATATATATCATTGATGATGTTAACAACTTTTTCTCTTCACATACTAAAGGCACAGCGATGAATGAGGTATTTTTCGAAAAATTCTGCAAGAGGATTTTGACATAGTACATTTATACAGGGTGTCCCAGAAGTAATGGGACAAACTTTAAGGGGAGGTAGGGGACATCACAAGGATTCAGATTTGCATGTGAACCCAGGGTCGGAAACGTTTTCCTGGCGCGGTACTGACGACACAAAACACAAGAAAGACAGGATACGAATAAGAGGAGAAAACGTGTTTATTATCCTTAGTACATCAAAAAACCAAGAAGAAAGAACATTAAAGGGACAACGATCGTCATCAAAGTAGGTGTTCGAAATTACGACGTCGGGCCGTGATGCACGGAAGCGCATCTCCGGCGTATGGAAGATCTAATATTCTCGAAAATATTAGAAGTGCCCCGGACTTCCCCAGCAGCTGCCACGATGCGTGGAACAAGTTCCTCAACACTTTCCAGCATTGTCCCGGCATTTTTGCAGTACTAAGAATAATAAACATGTTTTCTCTCCCTGTTCGTGTCCTTTCTTTCTTGTGTTTTGTGTCGTCACTACCGCGACAGGAAAGCGTTTCCGACCCTGGGTTGCTGTGCAAATCTGAATCCTTGTGATGTCCCCTACCTCCCCTTAAAGTTTGTCCCATTACTTCTGAGACACCCTGTATATCTTTAGAACACGTTGTGTCATAAAAATAATTGCTCTTAATAAAAATTTAATTAAAAAAAAAACCTATCAGCAAATAATCTCAAAGATTGCGGTGAGAAAGCCTCGCTCGAATCTACTGTGTGTGTTTTTTTTAATTGATAACTTTAATAGATTTTTTACATGTAATATATATATATTTTTTGAATGCCCATTAACAGTACTAAAAATCGTATTTATGTGAAAAATAGCATAATGCGTTCAAATAAAGTGTTGAAACGTATTAGAAGCGATATTTTCCTATTGGACTCACGTCAGGAGTTAAGAGACGAAGAAATCTACAGCGTATTATCTCACTAATGCGCCAATTAAAATCTTTAAGTGCTGCGCGCATCATAAAAATCTAAATTAGGCATATAGAAAACAATTTTTGAACAAAATAGAATCATAACACACCTACTTCTAAATTAAAATCAAAATATATACAAAAAGCTTCGTTTAAAATTTAATTTTAGCACAAAAAAAAAAAAAAAAAAAAAAAAAAAAAAGAATTTCAAAATTTTTTTTGAAGTTTTTCAAGTACAAAAAACTAAATAACCAAAATATGTGATTTTGTTTTGTTTTAGCATGTAGACTATAAAGAAACGCATATTTGTTTCCTTTTTTAAAGCTGTAGCTTACATAGTTTGAAAGTAATAGTGAGTACAATCTCCAAATTTACCTAATCTGAGAAAAAGGGTTTTAAAGTTTCAATATCTACGGACCTTCTATTATACTCACCGCCTAGAAATGAATATAACTCAAAAAATAATGCAGATTTTTGAATGGAGTTTTTTTTTTTTTTTTTTTTTTTTTTTTAATTTCAGAATAAAACAAAAACCGAAAACTGTTTTATTGAAAGTTTAAAGGTCCTCTGCCTCCTGAAGTTATAAAGATGAAATTTAATATCATTTATGTGTAAGTAAAATGTTTACACTCGTTTTTCTCAATTCGCAATTTTTTATATTTTGATTTTAATCGAAATGTTAAGGATTCTACAATTATTAAGCAAATTGTCTGAAATTTTTCCCTGTATGTGGTAACTAAGTATCGGATTTTTGATAAATTTGTAACCTTTTTTTTATTATTATTTATGAAGTTAAAAACATGCTATTTTCTCCCATATTATTCCATATACATTGACTAATTATTTTTTTCTGCTGATCTAATGGACTAGTCAAAAACCCGATACTTAGATTTATAGAAAAAAGTACTCAGAATAAAGGATAAAAAAATCAATTTCCAAATATGAAAAATGGAAAAGAAGAAATTTTAAAATTGTTATTATTATTTTTTTTTTTTTTTTTTTTTTTTTTTTTAAAAAAATTCACCTTAAAAAAAAAGTTATTGCTATATTGAGAATTTAACACTTTAATGATCTATTATTACTATTCTTTATCCAAACATGAATCTAAAAATATAATATATATTATTACTAAATAAAATTTTTGGGTACCTAATCTCCTTAATTACAGAATTTCTTTAGTTAAAAAAGTAAAAGTTATTTTTCTGAAATAGCAGTTGTAATTGGCCTTCTGGTATATTCGTGGGGGAAAAAGTAAACACCCCCTACTAACTCTGCAACTAATTGTAATAAAAGGAAGTTACTGGTACCAAGCGATTGGAAATGAAGTCCAATTTTAAATGATGCGTATAAAACTTACTTAGGAGGCCATCTACAAATTAAAACCAGACCAAACATTGTTTTTTTTTTTCAAAAAGTAACACCTGATTTTGACAACATATTTTACAACTTCAGTTCAAACTATGCCTTGAAACGAAATTTCGAGTAATTTGGATGATAAGTTTTTGAATTATAAGCATTCAAAATGTAGAGCTTCTAATGTGCAATTACATTTTCATATTTGTATTAATATCCATTGAAATTATAATCCTAATGTGATAATTTTTTGCCCGGTTATAATACTAAAAAACCCAAGCATAAATGCATTGTATTTGTAATTTTAAAAATTTTATACAGGCTGTCCACGTACAACCTGACCGACCTTTATTTTCGCAACCTACGGTCCTAGATGCATTCTTCTAATTACAAAAATGGTTTAAATAAGGTAAAGTATTATTTTTAAAGCGATTTGGCTCAAGAAAAACATTTATTAAAAAATTACGAGATTTAAAATTTTATACAGTCCCCGGTCCTATAAGTTATATTTAGTAAAATTTTCGTCTTACACTGAGAAGTAAGACAAAAAAAAAAATAATAATAAATAAAGTCCCGTTATTCTACGATTAAAATTGACCGAGTAATAACTGTTTAAAGTCGGGGAATATTTTTTGCTGATAATTAGGGGTCATTCACAAATTTAGTAAAAATATAATTTCGTCAGATGTATTAAAACAAAGGCTGAGAATAAAATTAACATAGCAATATAAATTTGAAATCTTTAATCATTCTGACGTATTAATGCAAAATATACAATTTATAATAAACATATAAGAAAAAAACAGAATTTTTTTTAAATAAAATGATGAAGATTAACAGTTTTAGCATTTAATAATTGATTCTTATGTATTCTGTACCGCTGAATCCGAAATTTGCCTTCATTTTTTACCATCACGTAAAGGTTTTTTGCAAATCGTAAATTTTAAAGTTAAAAAAAATATATAGCGAAAATTTGATACTATAATATAGTGTTTTTAACTTTTGATAATTTATTTTTATGTATTTTTTACCGCTGAATCCGTAAATGACCTTCATTTTATACCATCGCGTCAAGATTTTTCGTAAATTGTAAATTTCAAAGTTAAAAAATTCAAAGTTAAAAATTGAACCTCCTCCCCCACCTCATCGGACCCCTCAGCTGATTAGCTGTAAGAATCCCAGTATAAGCCAAAAAATTGAATAAATCATTGCATTAAATAAAATTAAATTAAATAAAAAAAGTTTTATATCTGTTTTATACTATCAGATTTTCGCGATATTTTAACTTTGATATTTACGATTTGCAAAAAATTTCTAACGTGGATGGTTAAAAATGAAGGTCATTTTCAGATTCAGTGCTAAAACATTCAGTGCATGAAAAGTAAATTATTAAAAGTTAAAAATTACAGTCATCTCGTCTATTTTATAGTATCCGATTCTTGTTATTTTTTAACTTTGACAGTTTATGATTTACGAAAAATCCTGACATGATGGTTTAAAATTAAGAAAATTTTCGGATTCAGTGCTAAAAAATACATAAAATAAAAAAAAAACACAACCATCGCAGTCTTGTGTTATCTAATCTATAACTTTTTCCTAAACGTCTTGGTGGTAATTTTTCCGAAATATTTTGTGTTATCCTGTAAAATAAGTATAAATGGTAACCACTGAAAATCATAATATTAGATAGTCATCGGATTTATGTTAGCGTGTAAACTTTAATCTCGAACGTATATTTGAAAATGAGTTAAAGATCGAGTACAAATTTTGAACTGGAAAAACATACATACGATCGTTGAAGTTAAATAAAAACTTATAAAATAACATAACTTTTGTTAAAAGAAATCGTGAAAAAAAACAGTCTCATATCCTTACAAAATAAAACATATGTTAAAATACAATTATTTTAGTCCATCTGAAAATTAATAAAAGTTAACTCGATCGTAATTCTTGTACGATTTTTTTCAAAGCGCAGATACACGTGAAATAAGTTCTTCGAATAGTTTAAGCACTTGGTATATGACCCCTCAAAACATGCGAACTTATCTGTGTTCAGATGCAGTAAAGTGGTATAAGTCATGCATTTTTAAATTTTCATAACCCGGTCGATTTTAGTGTTATATGAACGGTACTTTTTTTGTCTTACTTTTCAGTGTAATTGGAAAATTTTACTAAATATAACTTAAAGGATTTTAAAAAATTTTAAATAATTAATAAAAATTTAAATTTCGTAATATTTTAATAAATGTTTTTCTTGACCCAAATCGCTTTAAAAATAACTCTTTACCTTATTTAAACCATTTTTGTAATTGGAAGTATGCATCTAGGACCAACGGTTGCGAAAATAAAGGTCGGTCAGGTTATACCTGGACACACTGTATAATGAATTATGAAATTAATATTCGAAAAAAAAATATGAATTGCAACCTACAATTTTTTGATAGATTTATATTTATTATGACCTGTTTTATGCGAATTCCCAATTAAAAATTTTTTGATCAAGTAATTTTCGAATTATGATTAAAAAACATCAAAATGGTGATTTATGATGTGCAGAAAAGCGTAATTTGAAAATAATATATTTTACTCATTTTATTGAAACATTTGGGGTAGCAATAGTCGAAGCATATTAAGCGTGCGAAATGGTCATATTGGCAAGAAATAATACATTAATAGAAGTGACATAGTCATTCTGTAGCATTTCAACAATCGAGTACCGAACTGCAAATTGGATACAGCCTCTAAAATAGGCTCATTTTAAAATAATTAATTTATCTGAAACTAATCGTACGAATTTCATAAAAAGTTATATTTAGGTTAATTGAAGTGTGTAGAATTAAATTATAGTGCAAATTTGGGTATTGCTATCGTTTTGATATGTAGATGGTCTTCTAAGCAACTTTTATATATATATACTTTGAAAGCAGACTATATTTCCAATAGTTTAGTGCAAGTAACTTTCTTCTAAATTTAATTGTTGCAGAGTTAGTATTGGTGTTTACTTTCTTTTTTCCACGACTGTACATAGGTTCACTGAACCTGCAGCTAATATTTGAATATCACGGTTTTTCTCACCTGACAATCTTCAATTACATTTTCATCTTTCAAAACATGTCAAAATATAAAGAATATTTCAATTTTATCTAAATATTAAAAAAGAAAGGTATTTATAATATTAAATATCTGTTAAACCCCATGCATTTCATGAAACATTAAAGGAACTTGCTATCTAATGTTCCTACACTCAAACACTAAAATTTGGACAGAAACAATTCTCGAACTTTTCGATTAAACTTTAATTGAGATCGATACAGTATTATGCTTAATTAATATAAAAATATTAATTTTATATTATAATATATATTTTATATTTTATGAGGAAAAACGCAAAAAAAGTTAGTTAATTTACCTGTCTGGAGATTATTTTTTTAAATGTTCTAACATCTCGTATTTGAAATTTTTTAGTTCTTTAAAAATATTAGAGTTAATGCTTATGTTATTGAGATGTCATCTGTAAACTGGAAGCAAAGCTTTTTAAGTTTATTGATGCACTGCAAAAAAAATAATTAAACGAAGGATTACACTAATGAAAATTCTCCATTTTTTATTATTTTCTAGGCTATGAATTTGTGCAAGAATCACTTAAAAACTGGGTTTATCTTTTTAAACTCAAACTCTAACATTTGGCAAGGAAAAAAAATCTCATCTTATTTTTAGTTAAATTTTATGCATTTTCTTTAATATTGAAGAAGCATGCTATATTTAACATTTTCTTGAGAGAGAAAAAAATCCATGCGTCTCTTATATTTACACACTCAAGCATAAAACTTCGACAAAAAGAAAACATACTAATCCTTTTTGATTATGCTTTTTATGTTGTTGCATTAGGGAAGTTGCTCGAAGTTTTTCTTTTTATTAAAAAATCTTGAGATTTCTGTTTGTTTGTTTATTTTTGTTTTTCACTTTCTTAAAAAGTTATGTCAAATTCAAAGTGGATCAAATCCCTTTATTCGTTCAAACGTGTTTGAACTGAATTCTTGATCTACACGCTGTAAAAAAAATTAAAAATTTATCTTAATTCAGGAAAATGTAATACAGGGTGTCCACTGTCTATGGTATCCAATGGTTAATTCCTAAGCCATTGTCATAGACATATAGTTCCAATTACAACATGTTGTAAATTGCACGTCAAACGTGGCAAATGAGGTGCGTTCGTACTTTAACTAGTTTTATAAATATTTTTTGCACCGCATATTGTAATGAATGTATATTTTACTGCACATCATAAGTGAATATCAATTTCATTCTGTTCAAAATGCTGTAACATCATTAAAATGCACTTGAAATATTTTTTTTCCCATTGGCCGTAATGTAACAGAAAACTTTTGACTGTCCCTGTAATTGAACTATACATCCGATTTTCACAAAATTTGAAATGACTTGACAAAATTTTGAACAATAATACATTTAAAATTTCAGACCATTCGGTTGGGTAGTTTTTTCTCTGTTATATACGGACCGACAGACAGAGGGACCGAACGACGACTATAGGTGCTACGTATTTATATAATTACGAACGCACCTAAAAATGTTTTAATGGAAGTATAAAACTATATTAAATGTCGTTTGCATCAATTAAAAATATTTTTTAAACTGTTACGAAATTTAATTTTTTTTATACGGTTTCCGGTCCTATAAGTGATATTTAGTACAAATTTCCTACTATATTCAAAAGTAAGACAGAAAAATGTCCCATTCATCTAACACTAAAATTGGCAGAGTTATGAGACTTTGAATTGCATGACTTACACCAGTTTTCTGCATCTGAACACAAATGAGTTGCACCATGCTTCGAGGAATCGTACGCAATGTACTTAAAATATTAGAAGAATTTATTTTGCGTGTATCTGCAATAGCGTGTATCTCACAACGTACAAGTATTACAATAGTGTTAATTTTTACCCGGCTGCCAAGAAGGGTTATGTGTTTCACGCGTATCTGGGTATGTGGATTTCTTTATACCCTCGAAACGTCCCAACGGCTGGATGGATTTTAATTAATGAGGTCTCTATCGATTCATCTTAACCGTCCGATGGTTATAAGCTAGATTTTGTTTTTATATATTCAAAATGGCGGTAGAGACGAAAAAAATTTTTACGCACCATACTGAGTGGCATGTCGTTGGATAGGAGTTTCAAAATGAAGACGATGTTTATTGACTATTTTACAGTCAGAAGCTCCGTTTAAATATTACACAAACTGGAAGTTGTGTAGGTAGGATCTCTAACTTTACTGCAACCCTAACCATCATAGACATTTATAGGCCTCATGAAAACAGTGTTTATAGAGAGGAACTAACAATTAAACACAACTTAAAATTCATCAATACAAGTAAATTAAAAAGATAGGTAAGTAATATAAAAAATAGTTTCACATTGTTGAGAAATAATTAATTAGTTCGCTTTTTACGCAGTCGGGTTTTTTGATTTTTTAAATTTAATTTTTACTTGTTAATTAAATTTTAAATTGGTTAAAATAATTGTATTTTAACATATGTTTTATTTTACAAATGATTGAGACTGTTGCTTTTCATCATTTCATTTAACAAAAATTCGGTTATTTTTTATTTATATTTTCCGTACAAATTGTATATTTTTCTTTAATATGGCAAAATAAAAAGAGATTTCAAATTTATATTGTTATATTAATTTCACTCTCAACTATTATTTTTTTTTTTATAGCTGACAATTATTTACATAGAAAATTGTATTTTTCGCTCTAAACCATTTCGGCTTAAGCGTCTTTGTGAACTGAACAAACTGAAAAAAGCTACGATGGAATTATTATTATTTTTTTTTTAATCAATGGATTTTTATGTCAATGATGAAAGTGAAAATGACAGACGACTTTTAGTTTTCTAAAATAAACGGATTCCTGAATATCGAGTATGTGAAAATAAGTTTTGATTTATTCAGGTATTCTTGGATAAACATAATTTAATCACAATATTGTCTTCACTATTGACTGAAAAAAATAAAAAGATAATTTCAATTTGAAAATGAAGAAAAAAAAGAAATCTAATAACCCCTATAGTTTCTCCATGTTCTCCCTTTTTTTTTTTTTTTTTTTTTTTTTTTTTTTACAAAAATAGAGTAATTTAGTTTGCATCATTACAGAAATGTTTATTAAAATTAGAAAAAAAATAATATCTCATAAACTAGTAAAAATTTTAAAATTTTAAAACCCTTTTGATACCCGCGGATCAATACGGATAATTAGTGTCAATTTCAACGCCAAAAGTTCGATATTTTAGGAGGAATACCTGTGTAATAAAGCCAGTCGTTTCATAAATTCGTTTCATTAGAATTATATATATATATATATATATACGGTAAATATACAATTTGCGTATTACTGAAGTTATTTAATTTTACATGGTTTCATCGGCTGCAAAAGTTTAAGATTATTTTAAAAGTAACTAATCTATTACGAACGCCCTCTTTATGCATTTTGACATTGAATAAGCCGATGTTTCCATAGCAACAATACTTTACTCTTGTTGTCTCCGATACTAATATCGAAGTCAAACTATAAGTGGTCAGAATCGGACCTTAATTTTGATTTGAAGCAATTTTAATCAATTTAATTTTTTTTTCTAAGCCGTCGTTAAACGATTGTTAAATTTCATTACATATGCATATAAATATATATAATAGACACGCACTTATAAAAATGTATTTATTTAAATTAAATTTACTCACACTAGTTCTAGTTCAGTATGAATAGTAGAAAAAATTTTCCCTTAAAGTGTATTTATCATAAAGGGTATTTTCTTTTTTTAAATTTTCATTGCGTCGTCAATCAGCGATAAATCGCCAATAAAACGAAATATTCATTATTTTTTTTACGGGAGCCCTATCGAGGTTCCGCCGGAATTTTTTTTTATAAACTTATATATCCACATGACAAGAACGTTCTGTAATTTTTTTTCAAATTTTTCTGATATGCGCTTATGGAAACATTCCTTGTCAGTAAACATGAAATGGAGCTTTGTTTAACTTTATCTCAAAATATATCTGTAGAATGTTTTATAGACTTGAAACAGTTTCATTCTGAACATCTCTTATACCATTTCACCTTTAACTTAAATACGAAGCTTCATCTCTCCATTAGAATAAATGTTTAAAAAGTACATTTTCAGAGACTTTTTCGGACAGTAAATATATAAAATATGTTAACATATAAAAATATGTTATTATATAAAATAAACTGTATGTTTTATGAAAAAAAGAATAAAAAAACAATTTAATCGTTTACCTCCTTGAATGAAAAAAAAAACTTTTTTAAATATCTCGCATTCGAAAAGCCTTAGTTCTTTTCAAATGTTAGAGTTAATTTTATGTTATTACGATATCATCTGGTAAGCCGTAAGTAAAACTTCTTAAGTTTGTTGTTATACTGCAAATCATCAATGAAAAAAAGACTGCTAAAAATTCCTTTTTAGACTATTTTTTTTACTACGAATTTGCACATGAAAAACTTGGAAACTTTGAATTTTTCTTTGTATGAGTATCATACCGAAATAAAAGTTTGTTAGAAATTTCATGAGTCATTATTAAACTGATTGTGGTACAGTATATTATATATATTTGTTGTAATTGCTTAGAATACAAAAAGAAATGACTAGCAATGTGCTAATATTACACACTTGCTAACTTAAGACAAAGAAATAAAAAACATCTATTACAAAACTAAACAAATGGCAATAAATGTTAGTAATTTGAATCTTTTTCATATATAGGGTTAGCGAAAATCAAATAACCCTCTTCAGAAGGTTATGAAATAACTTCTACAGCTCCAAATCTGGGGAGATTGAAAGAACTTATAGTTCAAATAATGCGCTTATCATACGTTAACACACGAGAATAAGTTTATTAAAAAAGTTTGCCTTAGTGCCAGAGCTGCCGGCTCGGTCTACAGGCAAAGGTAGATTTTGAAATACTAAATTCACCGACAAAAACTAAATCAAGATTAGAGATAATTTAGATAATTTTTTGTCCTTTTCTGAGCAGTGATAACATCTGGAAACATTTTCGATAGGTTTCATAAATAAGTAGTTATAGTGGTTTTAAAGTTTTTATAACTCCCAGACTGTTTTTTTTTTTCTGTAAGAGTTCATCCTATCAAAAAAATTTTACTACAAAAGTTATAGATAATATTAAGAAGATTTATATAATAAACTTAAACAGTGAGGTGACTGTTTCACTAAATGAGCCACACATTATATTTTAAAGTCTGACGTTCTTTTTATTGATGCACTATCGCATTTAATAATGCAACCGTATATACAGCATCTCTGAGGGTTCTCAAAAATTTTCATTACGCCAATGGCACTTTTTTATCGCCTTAATGGCGGATTAGCGAAGATGTGATTTTTTTTTTTTTCTCCTACGACCCCTTTTTTCCTTTTTTTCTGTAAGAGGTGGTCCTATCTAAAACTTTTAAGTATAAAAGTTGTAGCTAATATTAAGAAGATTTATAATAAATGTAAGCGGATTTGATATCTTATGACTTGAGGAAGTTATGAATTTTTTTCTTCTTAAACCCCTACTTTTTTCGTAATTTGAGGAAATCAAACTTATTGAAAATTCCAGACACTATTACATTTTTTCTTTTACTGTTTTATTTACAAGATAATATAATATTTCTTTAAAACAAAGTCTAATGGGAAAATTTATCATTTAAAACAACGGCATCTATTTTAAAAGCTTTGGCTTTGTTTTTATCAGCCCTCAATATGCTATTTCTTTCAGGCAACAATTAAAGTGTCTTCCCTACAAAATAACGTCGCAATACATAAGCCAGCAGTAAAACGAAGCAGATATACGGTTAAATATTTATAATCTCTACTGCAACTTTTTAAATTTCCAATCATGGCACATTTTCAATTTTTACGCCTTCGTATAGGGAAAAAAGTACTTTTAATTGCAATTGGTATAAAAACTGAATCACAATTTTTTGGAGATATTAATTTTTTTGTAGTCTTTAATGCCATTTCTGTAATGGTGGCAACTGGAGTAATTTAGAATTCTGTACAAAGTAAAAAGAAAATAGTAGATTACTATATCTTGTCATTTCCTTATAACAACTGAAAAAGAAATTGTAATTAAAATACGTGTATAGAATATCGTCTGATATAAAAATATATTTTTTAAAATATTTGTGTGACTTATTTCTTCTTAGTTAAATAAAGTGACGTCATATCAGGGGCGTAGCTACTGTGGAGCAGTTGGAGCAAAGTGCTCCAGGCGCACGAATCCTAAGGGCGCAAAATTAGAAAGAGCGAAATAAAGATTTATAAAAATATTTGCAATATTTTTTTCATTATTTATCAGATATTATAGATTAATCTTTTTATGTATAATCTTGCATGTTCCTATGATATTTTACCTTGTGTTTAACCTCAACTACTTCGATTTAAAAAATGTTTTTATATACAGTTAAAAGAAATTACTTCTATTCGCGAAGTTTTAATTTTAATTCACTAGGGGGCTCGGCCCCCTACGAGCTACGCTCGCCAACCCCCGTCCAGACACCGCAGACTCTAAATGCACGCTAATTTGATCGGCTTTAAAAATATTTCGAAAGATTGAATTATAATTTAAAAAACAGTGTCGATCTCCCTATAAACGAATTTCTATTCATTTCTCTTTGATTGGGGAATTTTAACGCAAAATCCACTGCGTTACTACTTGATTATCCCGTCGACCCATTTCGCCAAATTATATAAATGGCCAAACCACTCGCCAAATTATACAAATTGACATAATTTTTATTTTAAATAACGAAAGAACAAATAAATTAGTACAACATTAATAAAAATACAAATAAAACGTCGAAATAAAAATAACTTGATGACGTAGACACGTGTAACAACATTTCAAAATAAGCTAATATAAAAGGAATTAAGTAAACAGAATCTTTGTATCCTGGTATTTTTTAACAAAGCGAAAAGAAAGTTCTTTTAAATGAGACATTTTAAATTAATCGTTTTTAATCTGACGTAATTTTTACCAAGCTATTCTTTCTCTGTTAAATATTCACGTGAAAATACCAGTTGAAAAGTATATTCTCAAAATATCAAATAAATGTCTAGCGCAATTTTTAAATTTAAACCGTTTTGCAATATTATTTTACGTTTATTTTATGTAATAACTGTAATGTGACGTAATTTCTTCTATTTAATACTTCTAACGCATGTTAATAAATTTATTATTTTACAAATTCCTTTCTCTCTTAAAATTCACGTGTAATTATAGTTTTTATGACGTAATTTTTAATAAGTTCCTGCTTTTTGCACATAATTATTTAATTCTAATTCCAAATGTATTTTTTCTGTTTATAATAGTCACGTGTAAATAAATTTTTAATTTATTTACACGTATAAATATATTTTTTTTTGAAGCAAACATTATTGCTTCCTCTGTTTATACAGTTGGCAACAGTTTAAATTAATATCACTTTCTAAAATCTGTAAAAAATATCTCTAGAAATGCTGAAAATTTTAATTTAAAATAGAAATAAAACCTGAAAAAATGAGTCAAAACAAAAAAATTAATGCAATCTGCACTCCGGCAAATTCTAACGCATAAAATGATCTAAAAATGATTACACTGCCATGTATAGTTTTTGCTGCTATAAAACTTTTTTAGTGGAACGATTTTGTCCAACTTTAGCATTAAATATCTCTTAAAATAATTCTTCGATTTGAAAACTGTCTTCTTCAGCGTGTTTATCAAACATTTCTGTATAAAACCACCGATTTTTATATTTTTGTATGCATTATTTTTCTTAATATTAACGAAGAAAGACCTTCAGTCACAGAAAATTCAAAACCGGCGGCGGCGGCGGCGGTGACAGCGGTAGTTACTTTTTTTTAGAATAGAGAGATACCATATTGCAGCCTCAAGTAACTGTTTCAGCATGCCTGATTCTTTCCTGTAACTTTTCCGTAGAGTGCAGTTGAAGATTTTCAAATCGTAAAGTAATCAAAACTTATCTATAGGGCTCTCAATGGTCATTTTATTGATACCACTATTTACAAATAATATTCTTAATGGTACATCTCTATTGAAAATGTTTTAGAAATTTACCATGATGATTATTGTACGGAAATAATGACAGCGAAAGAAGTCACCGCTGAGAAACCTATATTTACGATGTAGCCGCCAATGATTTAGCTATTTAGTTATTTTTATGCTTTGAAAAAAAAAAACTAGTTTGGCAAGTTGAAGAAAATTATTGACCATTTTACAAACAAAAAAAAACCCAAGAAACGAAAATTTTGATGTTTTTTTTTTTTTTTCTGAAACTAAACATGCATCAATATATATTACAAAACCATAATAAGACTCGGATTTAGACATATTCCAGATCAGTCCACGGCAACAAAATTCAGAGGGAGAGTAAGGGGGAAACGGCAAAGGAAATTTCGTGCGTATTGTTTTTGAGATTTTGAAAATATGGCCAATCTCAAATACAGAATTGATAAGTACTTTCCTTTAAAAAGGGAGAAAACGTTAAGTGTCAAATTCAGTGTTCCCTAGGACCTGATTATTGCCTATGCAAATTTACATCACTTTTTTCGAAAAGTATTTTTCCGCATTAAACCTTATTTAATCGCAGAATTTTAGAATTAAATAAGGCAAAACATATTTTTCAAAAACAGTAATGTGTGTTTGCTTAGACCGTAGTTAGGCATTGCCCCTCCCCCCAAACCACCATCCGATATCACATATTAACCCTCTCGCTGCGTAATTGTTTTATCAAAATAGCTTCAAAAATTGCGTATTTAATGCCTTCGCGACGAGCGTCTTTTAAGAATTTTTATTCTTTTGTCACCGGTTTTTCAAAACAAAAATTTTCGCCTTATTTAATCGGGAAAATGCTCCGATTAGATAAGGCAAAATTTACAATAAAAAGTTACTAGTGGGAATGATCAAGAAGGGTTAATTAGACGGGAAAAATGCAACCCGATGAAATCTCGGGTTGCGCCAATTTTGCTACTTTTACGTTGCCCGAGAAACTCTTGGGTTGTGCAGCGAGAGGGTTAATAGTCAATGAATATTTTAATTATATAATGAAAAAGAAGCTGTAATTACTTCACTCAACTTTCCGAGCAGTTTAAAGAAATGCTGTGTTTTCAAAACAGTATAACAATGAATAAAATGTTAGATCCTAATTTATTTAAAGGTGAAATATTTCGGTGATAAAGACTTCGTGTTAAAAAAAAAAGAAAAAAAAAGAAAGAAAGAAAGAGAAACGTGCATTTTCATTTATAAAGATTAAACATTTTTCTAATGAAATAATTTTCAACAAACTTTCATTCCGCCTATGCTCAAACAAGGCCTATAAATAGTAAGAAAAATAATAAGAAAAACAGGACTTTAATAAATTAAGTCCCATTCTGGCACGCTCCTGACTGGGCCGACGGTCAACCTGCAGTTCGGTGCGCGCTAAACCAGGTAAAATTACGCCTTTCCTCAAGTGGAGCTAATAGTTACAAAATTTGCAACAAGCATTAGATATGAACAGTCTTAAATTATTTAATAATTTTCTTAAAAAATTCCTTTTTTGATGCATTTTTTTAAAAATTATTAATCGTTTTTTTTCTCTTTGCACACCAGAAGAATTGAATTTTTTTTGTTTCAGAGGACTTTTTAACCCTTTATGTTCTGAATTATGAATTCATGAAAATTTTCTTCCAGAGCATTTTTCGTGAATTTTTGAAACTACATTAGAAGATTTACATAATCATTTAATAAATTTTAACAGGATTTTAGAAGGATTGAAAGATTTAGAAGGATTAATTCAATTTGAATTTATAGGGATTTTGTGCAATATTTATAATCCCACTCAAATATTTTATTTTAAATATTTTTCTTAGTATTTTGTAGAATTAGGAAATGTGCAAATATAATGTTCTTACAATAGATATATTTCCGAATTGAAAAATTCTCCCACCCCCCTCCTAACGCCAAGAAAGCTGAAAAGATGCAAAGGCAAAAGAAATCATCCTTTTAAAAATATTTTTGTTTTGTGTAGCCAATAATTCTTTTGGAACAAGACAATGTAATACATCTGTTATGTTTTGTTAGCGCTCAAATCTTACATAACTTTCTACATAATTATTTTAATACTTAATATTTACAGAACCGTTACAGAAGATATAGATAATTAAAAAAGATTATCTGGATTGCGAGTTACATGTTAAACAGGCGAGAGCGATCATGAGAGATCAGACACAACAGCAAAGCCCGGAAAGTCTGCTATAACAACCTCTAGCTGTTGCCACTAATGTTCATCTAAAAGTTTTTTTTTATCATACTGCTGCCACACACACAGATAAGACTTTTTAAACTTTAACTGACATCTGGTGGATGTTGGAAGAATCCACCACGCATCTATAATTCATTCTAAACTGTTAGCAGGAGAGCTGTTGAACATTTTTGAGTAGGTATTTGAGGCACCCTGAAAATTTGTGCAACACTTCTTTTGTAATGCCTGAATACAAAATCGAATGTCTGGCTGAAGGATCGTGGCCCAAAAACTGTGCCAGACACGTGTCAAGTGCCAAATAGCACTTGACACGTGTCTGGCACAGTTTTTGTGCCGACTAAAGTGTCTGTCATTTTCAAAATATTTTTTTCTAAGCATAAATATTATTCTGCCTCAATCTCAGCGTGCCTCAAATACCTTTTTTGGGTAGTCAAAAAATGGCACTTGACACGTGTCTGGCACAGTTTTTGGGCCGACTAAAGTGTCTGTCGTTTTCAAAATATTTTTTTCTAAGTATAAATATTATCCTGTCTCAATCTCAGCGTGCCTCAAATCCCTTTTTGGGGGGTAGTCAAAAAATGGCACTTGACACGTGTCTGGCACAGTTTTTGGGCCACGATCCTTCAGCCAGACATTCGATTTTGTATTCAGCCATTACAAAAGAAGTGTTGCACAAATTTTCAGGGTACCTCAAATACCTTCCCTAAAATGTTTAACAGCTCTTGGACTATGTATTACTACTAATCGATGTATTAAAAATTTTTTATAAGAAGTTATTTTAATGGTATTTATAAGTACCGTCAGCAGATAGGGTTAAATAGTTTAAAACCTAATGCATATTCTGTAATTCTCTCTGTGACGTATGGCGACATGATATGTCCCAAGAATTTTCAGCCTGTCTGGCACGAAAGAGCGTCGTCTCTATTTCAAAATATATATAGGTATTTTTTTTTTTTAGTTTTTGTAAAATCATTTATTAAGTATTTGTTTGAAATGTGTAGGCTTCGTGTATTCGTACAGCGCTATTTCCCTATATAAATGTTTAGTATATGGATTTTTGCGCATGCCGCACAAAAATATTTATAAAGAGTGTTTTCTTAAAAATTATATTTTAATATGAAAACAAGACTGCTTCAATATTGTCTATAAATGTAATAATCAGAACAATGGTCTGCTATTTTGTATATACGTTAGAACAGGTGTGTACAACGCGGCGCCCTTTAAATGTTCTTTTTACGCCCCTTCGGTGTAATACCGTACATTCTGCGAAAGATGCAAATCTGTCTTACATAGAGCTTTAGAAAGAGTTTACTGTATAAAAATCAAGAATATCACTAGCTAGATTTTTTTATTCTCTCGCTGCAAAAAAAGTTTAAAATAGGTTTAATTAATCATAACATTCTTATTTAGTACTAAAATTCTGTATACTTAGAATCCTACACAAGTCACTTGCAAGCTAATGTTAAACCAATGGCAACGTTCTTTGCAAATTTCGCATTTACATTTTCATATTTTAAAATGATATTTTTAATTGCATAGAACATAATGAGGTCGATATCTAAACGATTATTTTTATACTTCTTTTTTTCTACGGATACTTTCAATTTCGGATCTTGTTGCGAAATTGAAAGCATCCCCAGAAAGAAAAACTGGAATGCTAATGGATATTATTGATTTCTACTAGCAAGGTGGTAAAATAAGGAATTTCTAAAATGTTGCGCCCTCCAAAAATCCAAAGTCTGCGTATTTGACAGTTACCGAGTCTGACCCTGCATGTTATAGCGGCTCTACAGGGGTTCGCAATTACTTTACTAGAAGAACATTGGTATATACAATTTCATTTGTTTTAATTCTGGGATCTTCTACGATTAAAAGCGGAGATTTTTTTTTAATTAACACTAGAAGCCCGGAAATTTTACTCTAGTTTCATAAAAATATTTCGCTCCAGAATTTTTATTTAAAATTATTGAACTGATTTAGTTAACGTAACTGTGTCGCTTAAATTCAGTGTTGCCAGATTGGGGATTTTGTCCCCAATTTGGGGAACTTTGAACCTCTAGGGGAATTTTTGGGGGACAAGTAGTTCGTGGGGAAATTTTCGGGGACTACAAATATTTTGGGGAAAAACTCGGGGATTTTTTTTTCTTTTACTATTTTCCGCAAAGATTTCTTTTAGTCCTGTAGGAAAACTGGATCTGCCTCGAACTCAATTTTCATCTGAAAAACGAAAATACAATCCGGAAATCGGAAATATCAATCATTATTCTCTTGGATGTGGTCGTGTTCGTTGTTACTACATTAAAGTCTTAAGCAGATTAAACCTGCACGTGACTAAATCTGCAGGACTTATACGAAAAATTCTTTCGTCATACTTTAAAAAAAATTAATTTAAATATGTGGAAAGCAGATATTTTTGTCTTCTGATATACAAAAGCACATCGATAGAAACAGCGAAAATACTTTGCATTAGGATTATGTACTTTAGTATAGGGATGACAAAAAAATTAAAACTGTGTACCATCTCGGATTCATTCAAATCCCAACTAATAAGAGATTGTCTAAAGCTATGGAGCTAATGTAACAATAGTCCAACATTGTTAGACAATACTTTTAAAAACAAACGTAAAATAACTCGTCACTACACAATATATCCCAATGTAGCTGCAGAATGTGCATTCAACCCAGCTTTAAAAGTTTGTGTTTTGTAAATGGGGAATTTTTTCAAAAAAAGGCTTGATTTGGGGAAAATTTTTGAGCTTAAATTGCTTAAATATTTTTTATAGTGGTAAATTGAAAATTTAAAAATTCTCTTTTTGAGTAAAAACTGAGTTGGGGACTTTTGCAGAAAAAAACACTGATTTGGGGAAAATTTCAGAAATTTGGGGGAAATTGACTTTTGACTATCTGGCAACACTGCTGTTGGCAAGGGCCATGTGTTTTTAAATCTCACATGTAACGAAAGTAATTTTTTCCTCCCGCCCGTTATTTTGCTAACGATAACATTTTTCTCTTCGCGCGCTTTTAGGGTTAATGTAATAATATGACGTAAGAGGGTAGAGGTATTTTATTATTCGGACAGACATGCAGTTTCTGAGCTAGTGAAGAGTGATACTAGGTTTTTTGCTGCGAAAATGCGGAGTTAAGAAAGAAAAAAGGGTTCGGTTCGGATATTGATGGTTTTGACCGATAACCCTTAAAATTGTTGCGTTAATCACCCTTGAAATATTCGCTGCGAATAAGATGTATAAAATTTAACTGCGAAAAATTGAGTTATTCAGTAGGTGAGATACCGTCTGCCCACAGGATAAAACCTAAATTAAAATCGAAGCAATTAAACTGCGCCACCCTTTTGAAAGTGAGTCCTCTTTTGCGTTTTATAGTAGATTGAGTTCTTTGAGATTTTATAGTATGATTATTTCTGAAAATGTTATTTCTATGTATATAGTGTATAATATTTGTGTGTTTGTTCTAAATTTAATTGTGTAAATATTCTATATTCTAAATTTAAGCGCATTGCGCATAGTCAAAATGTTAAGCAGTGTGTTATGTTTTTATGTTTAAGAATTGTATATACAAATGTTTCATTAAAGTTATGATTCATTAATTTGTTTTGGTTTAAATTTGAAGTTTAATGTGTATAGTTTTTTTTTTGAGTAAGTATAGCCGCCCTGCGGGCGTGTCATCGCAGTTTAGCGGCACATTTCTATGTCATTTTTTAAGTTGAGTTTCTGACATAGAAAGTGGCGAGCCAGCCAGGATACGAATTTGATTTTTTAATATGAGAAATAATCATACTAGAGGTTAATTCCATTTACGTTAGGAATAACAATAACTGATGCCGCATATTTAGTATTTATAATATATTTTCGTTTTCATACTCTTCGTGAGGTGAATTTTTATTTATTGTGTTAAATTATAATTATAATGTTGTGATTGTTGAGTTTAGAATTTATGAGAATTTATGAGTCATTGTTAGAAATATTGATAAGATTTTTATTTGAGATTTTGAGTATATTTTCATTTATATAAAAAATGAATGTTGATACATTGAAGAAAAAACGTGCAACGGCACGTAGCTCTTATACTAGAACAGCTAAGGTTCTAAAGGACGAACTAGAAAAAGAGCAACCGGATAAATCCATTTTAGAGGATAAATTTGTTAAATTACAAACAATAATTAGTGAATTAAAATCTTATGACTCAGAAATGTTAGATTTAATGATAGCAGCTAAGGCTACTGATGATAATTTAGAAACGGAAGTTATAAGTTGCGAGGAATATTCCGATGAATTTATAACGCTCAGCCGCCGAATAAAAGAAAAAATGGATAATTCAGACTTTAAAATTAATATGAGCTCTAATGTTGAGAATAGTGTAAATACATGTAATGAAAAACGGTACAAATTGCCGAAAATTCAAATTAAAAAATTTGATGGTCAGCTGTTAAGTTATCTTTCGTTCTGGGGCCAATTTAAAAAATCCACGAGGATAAGAGTCTGGATGATGTTGACAAATTTCATTATTTAGCACAATCAATGTTACCGGGGACTCGAGCTTATGAGTTAATTGAGAGTTATCCTTTAACTTCGGACAATTATCCGAAAGTCATTTCTGCGTTTGAGGAGCGTTTTGGTAATAAAGAAATTTTAACTGAGATATATGTGAGAGAATTGTTAAAATTAATAATCCAAAACGTACGTTCACAAGGTAAAGATAAGTTACCCCTGGTGTCATTGTTTGACAAAATTGAGTCCTATCTCAGAGCACTTGAGTCTTTAGGTGTACACCAAGACTCCAATACTGCGTGGCTATATCCTATGGTTGAATCATGTTTATCGGCTGAAATGATTAGGGTGTGACAGAGAAGCGTTCTATTTAATAACAAGGGACCACGTCTCTCAAATCTTTTAGAATTTTTGCGAAAAGAAGTTGAAGGGGAACAGAGGGTCAAACTTGCACGGTCGGGGTTTGAAATTTCTCCTCCCTCACGTGAAGAACGCCCTAGAGAAGTCAAATTAAAAAATAAAAAACCTCCCGTGAGTGCTGCAAGCTTGGTAGCAACCAAGGAGCAAAAGTGTGTATTTTGCGGGAAAAATCATGAGAGCAAAGAGTGTTTTTTGGCTCGGTCTTTGCCCCTAAAAGAAAAGTTAGATAAATTAAGAGAGTTAAAGTGCTGCCTACGCTGCCTTAAGCCTGGACATTTTGCTAGGGATTGTAAATTATTTATACAATGTCATTTGTGCAAGCGATCTCATCCCATAATTTTATGTCCCGAGATTCAGAAAAAAAAGAGTGAGAGTGTAGCGAGTGCAAAAGTGTCGACTACGGTACAAGCTACTATGTCTACACCTTCGTGTATGAAAGAAGTCCTCCTTATGACATTAATGGTTGAAGTAGTGTCAGGGGGCATGAGGAAAAAAGTCAGATGTCTTTTAGATTGCGGATCTCAAAGGTCGTATGTGCTGAAATCTACAGCCGAAGCTTTAAAATTAGAAAGCCTCTCATCTGAGAATTTAGCGCATACTCTGTTTGGGGGAACAAGAACCGAGTCTAAAAATCATAAACGATATTCTATGAGATTAAGTCCTGTAGGGAGACGTACTGAATATCAATTCTCCTTTCTAGATCAGGAAAAAATTTGTGGAGGGATACCACGCGTCTCTAAAGGTCCTTTATTGAAGGAATTAAAAAAGCATAGAATTTGGATTTCAGATGTGGGTGACGGTTACCCTGAAATAGAAATTTTGATAGGTAGTGATATTTATGGACAAATTCTTACGGGTGATGTAATTCAACTTAATGAGGGTTTGACAGCCATTAATACTAAATTGGGTTGGACTTTGTGCGGAGAACCAATAGGATTAAATGTTCAGAGTTTTGAGGGGGCCCAATCCATGTTAGTAACCAATCTTCATGTTCAAAACATGAAAGTTTCTGATATGTGGAGTTTGGAAACAATTGGAATTGCCGATGAAGCGCAAACGTTTTCTAAAGTGGTGGAGAATCAATTAGCTCAAGAACAATTTTTGAAGGGGCTTCATAGAAACGAAGATGGGAGATATTGCGTAAGCTTGCCCTGGGTTCAAAAATTTCCCCCTAACATTTCATCTAATCGGCATATTGCAGAAAAAAGGCTTTTTGCCACTACTCGTAAATTGAAGAAATTAAATAACTTTGACGAATACGATAAGATATTTAAAGAATGGCTGTCGGAAGACGTAATAGAAAAAATCCCGGAATCTGAAAAGAATGAAAAGGGACATTACTTGCCACATCATCCAGTTATCAAATTAGATAGTTTAACTAGCAAAATTAGGCCCGTTTTCGATGCCTCGTGCAAATCAGATAATTCGTTGTCGCTAAATGATTGTTTGATAAAAGGTCCGAATCTCGTAGAAGAAATCCCAGCGATTTTAATGAGGTTTAGAGAAAAGGCGATTGGCGTAACTTCTGATATTAGACGAGCGTTTTTACAGATTGGCATAAAGCGGGAAGATCAAAATTATCTGAAATTTCTTTGGTGGGAAAATAGCAAAATTTGTGAATTCCGTCATAAAAGGGTTGTTTTTGGGGTTACCAGTAGCCCATACCTGTTGGCAGCGGTGATCTCATTCCATCTTAAAAATATTCCTAAAGAATTCGAAGTTGTTGCCCAAAAACTTTCAAGTTCCTATTATGTTGATAACTGCGTAACCTCAGTTGATACGAGAGCAGAGCTTGAAGAATTTATGAAACAAGCAACTGGCATTATGGCAGAAGCCAAAATGGAATTACGTATGTGGACCTTTGGTCCCGAAAATGAAACGTTACCTTCACAGAACACTGATACTGTCTCTCCCGTTTTAGGTCTTCAGTGGGACCGTATAAATGATGAGTTTATAATTCCCTTCAAACATGAGCAAATCGCATCAGGCTTATCAAAAAGAAAACTTTTATCCATAATTCATTCTATATTTGATCCACTAGGCTTCATTGTGCCGATAATGGTACCTGCAAAATTAATACTTCAAGAAGCATGGGCAACTAAGGCAAATTGGGACTTACCTTTGCCAGATGAATTAAAAACTCGGTTCTTAACGTGGTACCAAGGATTGTCTAGTATTTCCCAGCTTAGGTTTCCTCGTCGCATAGGTTATGGAAAAACAGATACTTGGTCATTACATGTCTTTTGTGACGCCAGTAGAAGCGCTTATGCCACGGTTATATTTTTAAGAAGTGAAGACGACGGAAAGGTTCATGTGAGGTTCGTGGCAGCAAAATCTCGTGTATCTCCATTGAAGAAGGTGACAATTCCGCGCCTCGAGTTACTTGCGTGTGTTTTAGGCGCACGTCTAGCCAAATACATCTCTGACGCTGTGTTCTTGGAAGAAATTCCAATCTACTACTGGACGGATGCGACTGTAGCTCTTTGCTGGATACAGCGAGAAAAAAACTGGGGTGTATTCGTAAATAATAGAGTCAAGGAGATTCGAAATCTGTCGAAGAAAGAATGCTGGAGACACATCCCAGGAAAATTGAATCCTGCTGATATAGCCTCTCGTGGCTGCACGTCCCAGCATCTGCTGCGATGCGGTTGGTGGGAGGGGCCTGAATTTCTGAAAGCAACTCCCAAGGAATAGCCTGAATTTAAATTTTCTCCAGATGAAGAATTAATCGCATCAGAGTTAAGAAGAACAAAAATTATTGCCTTAAACGTGAAAATAGAGAGGCCTGAGTGGTACGAACGTTTTTCTAATTTTTCTAAAATAGTGAGAGTTTTCTGCTGGATGTTACGATTTGTGAATAAACTGAGAAAGAAGCCTTCTTATAATACTGATACCCTAACGGTGGAAGAAAAAGCTAAAGCTGAGATGATTCTGTGGGGTATAGAGCAGAAAAAGTATTTTCACGAGAAAGAAAATTCCGTCCATGGTTTGCTGGTGGTGCGAGGTGATGACGATGTTCTTCGAGTGAAGACTAAAATCATCGAACGAGATGATGAACTGTCCTTTTTATATCCAGTTCTTCTTCCGTCCAAACATTACCTAACTGATTGTTTGGTATGGCAATATCATATACAGTATTGTCATGCGGGTGTGCAGATATTGGCTGCCAAATTGAGGCAGCAGTACTGGATCATTTCTTTAAAAAGAAATATAAGATCTTGCGTCAACCGTTGTGTCATATGCAAAAGATTCACGGCTAAAGCTTTAACTGCGCCTCCAATACAGTTACCCCTTGACAGAGTAAGGGATTCTGCGGTCTTTGAAACAACAGGAGTTGATCTGTGTGGGCCTCTACTTTTAAAGCCTAAAAAATTCCTTTTTTGATGCATTTTTTTAAAAATTATTAATCGTTTTTTTTCTCTTTGCACACCAGAAGAATTGAATTTTTTTTGTTTCAGAGGACTTTTTAACCCTTTATGTTCTGAATTAGGAATTCATGAAAATTTTCTTCCAGAGCATTTTTCGTGAATTTTTGAAACTGCATTAGAAGATTTACATAATCATTTAATAAATTTTAACAGGATTTTAGAAGGATTGAAAGATTTAGAAGGATTAATTCAATTTGAATTTATAGGGATTTTGTGCAATATTTATAATCCCACTCAAATATTTTATTTTAAATATTTTTCTTAGTATTTTGTAGAATTAGGAAATGTGCAAATATAATGTTCTTACAATAGATATATTTCCGAATTGAAAAATTCCCCCCCCCTCCTAACGCCAAGAAAGCTGAAAAGATGCAAAGGCAAACGAAATCATCCTTTTAAAAATATTTTTGTTTTGTGTAGCCAATAATTCTTTTGGAACAAGACAATGTAATACATCTGTTATGTTTTGTTAGCGCTCAAATCTTACATAACTTTCTACATAATTATTTTAATACTTAATATTTACAGAACCGTTACAGAAGATATAGATAATTAAAAAAGATTAGCTGGATTGCGAGTTAAATGTTAAACAGGCGAGAGCGATCATGAGAGATCAGACACAACAGCAAAGCCCGGAAAGTCTGCTATAACAACCTCTAGCTGTTGCCACTAATGTTCATCTAAAAGTTTGTTTTTTTTTATCATACTGCTGCCACACACACAGATAAGACTTTTTAAACTTTAACTGACATCTGGTGGATGTTGGAAGAATCCACCACGCATCTATAATTCATTCTAAACTGTTAGCAGGAGAGCTGTTGAACATTTTTGAGTAGGTATTTGAGGCACCCTGAAAATTTGTGCAACACTTCTTTTGTAATGCCTGAATACAAAATCGAATGTCTGGCTGAAGGATCGTGACCCAAAAACTGTGCCAGACACGTGTCAAGTGCCAAATAGCACTTGACACGTGTCTGGCACAGTTTTTGTGCCGACTAAAGTGTCTGTCATTTTCAAAATATTTTTTTCTAAGCATAAATATTATTCTGCCTCAATCTCAGCGTGCCTCAAATACCTTTTTTGGGTAGTCAAAAAATGGCACTTGACACGTGTCTGGCACAGTTTTTGGGCCGACTAAAGTGTCTGTCGTTTTCAAAATATTTTTTTCTAAGTATAAATATTATCCTGTCTCAATCTCAGCGTGCCTCAAATCCCTTTTTGGGGGGTAGTCAAAAAATGGCACTTGACACGTGTCTGGCACAGTTTTTGGGCCACGATCCTTCAGCCAGACATTCGATTTTGTATTCAGCCATTACAAAAGAAGTGTTGCACAAATTTTCAGGGTGCCTCAAATACCTTCCCTAAAATGTTTAACAGCTCTTGGACTATGTATTACTACTAATCGATGTATTAAAAAATTTTTATAAGAAGTTATTTTAATGGTATTTATAAGTACCGTCAGCAGATAGGGTTAAATAGTTTAAAACCTAATGCATATTCTGTAATTCTCTCTGTGACGTATGGCGACATGATATGTCCCAAGAATTTTCAGCCTGTCTGGCACGAAAGAGCGTCGTCTCTATTTCAAAATATATATAGGTATTTTTTTTTAGTTTTTGTAAAATCATTTATTAAGTATTTGTTTGAAATGTGTAGGCTTCGTGTATTCGTACAGCGCTATTTCCCTATATAAATGTTTAGTATATGGATTTTTGCGCATGCCGCACAAAAATATTTATAAAGAGTATTTTCTTAAAAATTATATTTTAATATGAAAACAAGACTGCTTCAATATTGTCTATAAATGTAATAATCAGAACAATGGTCAGCTATTTTGTAGATACGTTAGAACAGGTGTGTACAACGCGGTGCCCTTTAAATGTTCTTTTTACGCCCCTTCGGTGTAATACCGTACATTCTGCGAAAGATGCAAATCTGTCTTACATAGAGCTTTAGAAAGAGTTTACTGTATAAAAATCAAGAATATTACTAGCTAGATTTTTTTATTCTCTCGCTGCAAAAAAAGTTTAAAATAGGTTTAATTAATCATAACATTCTTATTTAGTACTAAAATTCTGTATACTTAGAATCCTACACAAGTCACTTGCAAGCTAATGTTAAACCAATGGCAACGTTCTTTGCAAATTTCGCATTTACATTTTCATATTTTAAAATGATATTTTTGCATAGAATTATTGCATATATTTATGCATAGAACATAATGAGGTCGATATCTAAACGATTATTTTTATACTTCTTTTTTTCTACGGATACTTTCAATTTCGGATCTTGTTGCGAAATTGAAAGCATCCCCAGAAAGAAAAACTGGAATGCTAATGGATATTATTGATTTCTACTAGCAAGGTGGTAAAATAAGGAATTTCTAAAATGCTGCGCCCTCCAAAAAATCCAAAGTCTGCGTATTTGACAGTTACCGAGTCTGACCCTGCATGTTGTAGCGGCTCTACAGGGGTTCGCAATTACTTTACTAGAGGAACATTGGTATATAAAATTTCATTTGTTTTAATTCTGGGATCTTCTACGTTTAAACGCGGAGATTTTTTTTTTAATTAGCACTAGATGCCCGGAAATTTTACTCTAGTTTCATAAAAATATTTCACTCCAGAATTTTTATTTAAAATTATTGAACTGATTTAGTTAACGTAATTCTGTGTCGCTTAAATTTGACTTATTTTATGAAAAAAAATTCTGGGTCCAATTGACGTTTAAATTTGTGGTCGGAGTCGAAACGACTCCTTTCGGGCATTCCAGTGTTAAATGACTGGTAGCAAAGTGATTGTTAACCCCTTGTCGTGCCGCCACTGTCTGCGTGGTGAAACGTTGTTGCACAGATATAAGATGAACGTGAGCAATAAAAAATAATTTAATTGATATATAAAAGAAAATGCTCATCAGTTATCGTCACAGAATGGTTGGTTGAAAAATAGTTTAGATAACAAACTCGTCGGCCGATTTCTTCGAAAATTAATACATTTCTTGTAACAGTTTTATAAAATACCTGCCGATCTCATCAAAAACACGCCAAATCGTGCTCTAGAAATTTGAAAACGTGAGGAAATTCTAACATGCACACATACATATTGAATCATTGTAAAAAAAAATGTAAGTACGGATTCAGAGTATTTGAAAATGTAAAACTATATAATTATTTCAATTATTTTAATTAATTTTTATTGTAATTACAATGCTTTCCTATTTCGTTTCTTACATTTTATGTACATATAAAATAAAAATTGCAATCTTGAGTAAAATGTAAGCGTTTCAATCAGGGTTCACTGAAAAAAATGGTTTCTCAAAATTGAGTAAAAAGTACTCATTTTTAAATACGTCACATACTCAAATAGCTCCGATCCAAATGTACTCAAAATTGAGAAATACGTGTACTCATTTTTGATTCCACGGATGTGGTCAAATATGAACCGTTATGACATCATTTTTAATCTTATGTATGTATTCAAATATGAAGTGTGTATGTACTCAAATATAAATAATGTATGTACTCATTTTTGATCCCATGATCAAATTAGAACTTGAAAGTAATTGTTCTCTTTTAAATACTCCATACATTTTTTTCTTATTTTATGCAATCAGCTGTATCTTCAGTAAGTATTGCATTAATGCAACTATTAAGTTATGCACAGTATTTTAAAAGTGTTTGAAACAACTCTTCTGTTATAAAAATCTGAAGTTAAGCAAGATGGCCGATTAGTAACACGTGCAAAATCAAAATAAGATACCGGGCTAAAAGACACGCAATATATAAAATACTTTGAAAACTAAAATAAGTTAAATGGAAAAAATAATTTTCTTTTCAAAGGGGCTTCCCCCCCCCCTCCCCCTCCCGAGATACTTTACTACAGATTAAAGTAAAAATGTTCTGATATTTATTTCCTGCTAAAAATTATTAACAAGAAATATTTAAATATTTACTAAGAAAAAATAGCAAAATTATTATCAAGATACGCTAAACAATTACTTTTATGACATGAGCATTGTTTCCAAGCACTTTTAAATCATTTTAAAATACTGTGCATAATTTAATATTTACATTAATATAATATTTACAAAAGGTACAGCTGATTACATTAAAAAAGAAAAAAATGTGTTGAATATTTAACAAAGAGCACTTACTTTCAAAGTAGTTGGCGAAATATTGATAATCCCATTTTCTAATTATTGGTTTCTCGAACAAATCCATCACACAGACCAGACCTAATTTACGAAGCAGTGATACACAACAAGAACACAATGTAACGCTACGCGTTATAAAGGAGACACGGGATATAGTTCCTTCGGAGGAATAAAAATGTAATATTATACCTCTGATTTCCACGGTATATTACTTTGTTTTCCGATTAAAGAACACCTTTTAAGCCGCCATGAATGAAATAAACCACTACAAAGCACAAAATTATCGTTTCATTTGGTTTTGATAACATATGATGTATCAAAATTGTGAAAGGATGGGTTCATTTTTTATCCAAACATACTCAATTCGATATGAGTACATCGATTTACTCATTTTTTTCAGTGTTCTCGCTGCCGATCGCTACCGCGCCTAAATGTTTCATTTGGCAAAAAAAGTAAAGATTGAAATCGCCAAATTGCAAGAGATTTTTTTCCTTTCGGCACCACTTTAAATGATGTTATTGTACGATTAAATCTTTTCTGTGTAACTCATTATTTGCGTTTTGAAATTCTTAAACGTTTCACGACGAATCTATTGTTACTATTACTTGAATTCGGCTAGTTTTTCTTTAGCGATTAGCCAAATTTCTCAGATTAGTCAAAAGCCAGTGAGAACTCCGATGTCATCTATTATCGTCGTCCATTGGCTAATTTTCTAAACCATTAGCTGTAGAAATATAGTTTCGATAGTAAAAAAGTTTCAAAGTGGTTCTTCATGCTCTTAAAAGCAATTTATGTCTTTTTAAAAAGTGTTATTTACTTTTTATGTCTTTTTTTAAAGACTGAATTTTAAAAAGTTACGAGGTTTAAATTTTTATTCGTTCCCAGGGTTCTATGCATTATATTTAGAAAAATCTTCTCCGGACTTTAACAGGTAAAAACAAAAATGAAAAGTTCCTTTTTGTGCGACCAAAACTTACCGAATTATGATGCTTTGAATTTTGTGGAATTTTAATATTTATGGCACTAAAAACAAGAAAAACATGTTTCATACACATGCGAAAAATAAAAATTGGTATTCTTCAATGCGTCCAAATACTTGAAAAGAAAAACATATACTAAGGGCGTCAGATTATACTGGTGACAAGAGGGCGCAACGTTTTAAATAGTCCATTGGCGCATTTAAAGCGAAAATCCCGCACAATTCGCAGAAAATATTAGTAGGTACTCTGTTTTTTAAGAATTATTTCATTATTCATTATTTATTTTTAATTATTGATATTTAATAAGTTGTTAAAATACTTTGATTTCCAAATAAAAGTAAGGTTTTAAATCGAATTAAGTTGTTAAAATACTTTGATTTCCAAATAAAAGTAAGGTTTTAAATCAAATTAAGTTGTTAAAATATTTTGATTTCCAAATAAAAGTAAGGTTTTAAATCGAATTAAGAATTGTACATAAATTTTTAATTTCAAAACAAAATTGCGCAGAACTTTTTCGAGTGAAAAGAGGGCGCACAAACTTTACTTGCTCCAGGGCGCTGAACATGTAGCTACGCCACTGCGTCATATGCATACTTTTCTATAGATGTTGTTTAAGACTGTATCGTAAATGTGGAATTCTTCAGCGGATGCAAATGACGTCATTTTATAGAAAATAAAAACGTGTATTTTAAGTCTTAAAACTGAAATACGTTTTGTACTATCTCTATTTATATGTTTTTTTTCATCGGGGGCGACACTAAATTCTGAAAAAGAAGAATTCCTGTGTTCTAGTTGGTTATCTTTTCATTTAGGCATAACAGCTGCAGGATATATTGTTCAATCTGTCTTTCTAAAAATGCAAGTACGTTTTAAACACTTTCACTAAAGTTTATAGTAATACAATTCAACTAAAAAATTTATAATAAAGTTTCCAATCAATATTTTTGAAGGTAGTTTAAATTATACTGTAAGATTAAATATTTCAGGAATATTTATTATGTTTTATAATATATATTTTCTATAAGAATTATCAGGTTTTTTTCTATCCAATTTGAGAATTTTTTTTTCTTAAGTTTCTTTTTTCATAGAATCAATGCATAATTAATTTTTCGCTTTCATTTGTACTTTCCTACATTCATTGATGCTTTCAAATCATTATTTTTCAAAATTTGCTTTTACAGAATATATTTTAATGGAACACAACAGAAACAGCTTGAAATATCCTTTCAACATCCACAATAGTGCGGTGTAAATAAATGAACTAATAATAATAAAAAAAAGAAATCAGATTTGGGAATATCTAGCGTATTGTAGACAAAGACTTCAATTCATTCAGGGGAAATAAACCAATTGGCGCAGATGTTGAATACGAAAATTTCTCATAAAGAGAAGAAGAATGTTTGTGTCATAAAAACACGCTTTATTTCATAAAAATCTCAGACATTTGGAAAAAAAATTGTATAGACGTTACTGACAGACAAGATTTTATGTTATTATGAAAGTTGGCAGTAACATACAACACGGTATCTACAAGCCTATAATTATCGAAAAATAAAGAAAAAAGTCAGATGATAACTTTGACAGTCATAGTAGTTACATAAGTCAGAAAAGTGACAGCCCGAACAAATTTTCCAAATGCAAAACTTCTGCGAATGTGTTAGATATCGTGTCACTAGATAGATTTACATCAGAACATAGTGACATGGTTGAGTACTGTATTCGTTTGCTGAAAAAAACAGTAAAATATCTAAGGTTTTGAGTACCGCATGCGACAAGTGAGATCTTACGGATAAATATGCTAATACATAGCTTTTTGTTTATTTTATACATAATTTGCTGTTATAAAAGTTATACAGATTCGGCAAAAGGTAAGTGAAGTCTTTCACTATAAAATTTTAATTTTTATGAATGAGTTCGCTAGTTAACTTCTATAAAAACACAACTAAATAATAAGAGAAAAATAACAATAATTTCTCCAATATGCTGATATAAATATAACTAAATTTTACTAAACCAAGTTTTCCAAATAACTAAATATGATAGAGTAATGATTGAAATTTACAACAAAGTTGACGATGGTCAAATTTTAAACACTTATGCATAACCCTAATAGCAACGCGACCTGAGTGTGAAACCAAAATGAGAAAGCAGCGTGACTCAAATGTAATTCTTACTGTCTTCAGTCACGCGTCGCCATTCTCAAGCCAATAGAATGTTAAACCAATAGAGGCGTTCTTTGCACATTTCTCGTTCGCATTTCGATATTTTGAAATGATTCATTTGGCATGAAATACCTCGAATTGATATGTAACATTGTACTGTTCTCCTCTTTTTTTTTTTTTTTTTTGGTAGTGTTAATCTGACGAACCTTACAATCTTGAAAGCAACCAACCCTTTTTTCCTAAATTACACGTGTCCTCAGAATGAAAATGCAACAAGAAATAAGAAAAAAGAAACACAAAAATACAATGTTAGACCTCAAACGTTGATCTCGGATATTCTGTGAAAAAAAAAATCGTAATAGTAATATTGCAATGCGAACGAGAAATTTGTTAAGATATATGTTGGTGCAACATTAGATTGCATATTTTTCTTCCTGTGATCAACGTTAGAAAATGCAAGGAAAAAATTTTCGAGTTTTTTTTGTTGTTGTTCTTGTTGTCCTGGCGGGGATTATACGTTCGCAATTTCATAATGCAGGATAAAAGAAACGCGTTTTTCTCTGATTCAAGTTCCACTTAACGCCCGTAAATGCGTGGCCATCGACGGCGGCACCATTATAGTTTTTAATTAATATTTTGGATAATTATAAAAAATCAGAAAAATCCGAGGCTTAAGTGTATTCAGACAGTCTATTCTCATCCAAATTTTCAAACATCTACGTTCGATAGATTTCCCAAGTTATGGCCAACAGACCCATATGCATACAGACACACAGACAAACATCTTTATTTTATTAATATAGATTATTATTGCTATTAAAGGCTGAAACATAAATAAAACCATAATAATAAATGTATAACATATTCTATCATTATCACATGCAGATGATAACAAAAATAGTTGTTAAGCCAAAATAATACCATTGAAAACGCATATTCTATTAATAGGACACCGATCCCGAACGAGTTAAATTTAATGATTTTTTTTTTTTTTACATTGCTTCTTTTTCTTAAATTCTTTTACATTTCACTTATATTAATTACAATGAAATTTGATTCTTTAAAATAAAAATCGTCTTATAAAACAATTACATAACTTAGAATGCCGATATTGGTCTTACTAGTTTTTCTTTAGTTACTTGTAACTCAGAGAGCATCTTAAAGTTATTTTGTCCTTTCTAGCGAATATTTTGACTTTATATTTCGTTCGTCGTCGAAAATTAACTCATTGCAGTCTACATTTTAATGAGACTCGGGATAAGATTGTAGCAACAGACTTATATTACAGCATATAAAGAAAAGCATAATTAAATGCATATTTTGAAAATAATGCAAAACAGATATGGTAAGCGATATTTATTACCATTTTTTATTTAACGGCTAAATTTCTATAATTAACATTTAAAAGTTATAGTCTTTTTTTAAAGAAATACTTGCTTTATTACATAAATGTATAATAATGCAAGCATGTTATTAAATTGATACCAGTAAATCTGCAGATCAAGAGCATCAACCTCAGATCTGCAAGCAATTGTCTTTTAATCTCACTTTGCATAACATTCAGCATCCTATAATCCATAATTTAATTTTTTTTAATTACACGATTATTTATAGGAATATAAAATTTTTGGAAAATTTCGGAAATTAGAAATTTTAAATTAAATACTGTGTTGTGCAATGATATTCCGAAAACTGAAGAATTGCTTATTCTGGCAATTGTTTAGATAAAAAAGTATATTTCTTCAGGGGGCTCTGTCCCCTGAACTCTCCGTAGTGTCATTAAATTTACATTAGTGATTTCCTGTTGATTGTGCGAATGGTTATAGTGTATTAGTATATTTTCGATTTCGTTTTACACTGTGATTGTTTTAGGACAAGCAACAGTTTGGACAAGGATTTTATATGAGGGGTTCCCAATCATTGTAGACCAAATCCATTTTGGATAAAAAGAGATAATCCATTTAGAAGGTGCCTAAAATTTGTTTTATCTATTCCCACAGTAAACCAAGCCTGTTTTCACATACTTTCTCATATATGGTATCTTTTTAAAGACTTGCTTCACTGTGGAAGTGAATAAAACATATTTTATGCACCTTTTAAATTGACTATCTCATTTTTTTTTTAATGGACTTGGTCTATTATTGCGGTGAGCTCCTCATATTATCCTAATATCCAAATAGCAATATTTATTTACTACCAATCACGAAACACCTGCATCTGATGAAGAAGTTGATTAAAATCTCTTATATGAAAGGAACATAAGGAAATGTAAACTGAATTTAATGTATCTAACTTGCATTTAATTTAGAAATATAATGCTTTTACCAAAAAAAAAAAATTGCGGAGAGTAATGAATTTTACGTTACCCACTCAGAGACTTTGCAAGGCACGTGACCACTCAGGGTGGACGGCGGGAGGGTTTTACACAGAGTATTGAGTTGAATATTTACTTGAAAACCGGAAATGTATGTCAAAAATTGAAAGATATGGGCTTTGTTCCTTTTTTGTTTTATGAATACAAAAACTACACACCAGAAAAAATTTAAAATAAGTGTTAAATTTTAAATAAATTTAAAAAGTTAGTTAAATTCGTATTTCTTGTATTCTGTAATCAAGTTACTTACCCGTGTCTTTGAGTCGGTTAAGTGCTGTGCTTATATAACGATATCTCTTTTGAGAGGTAAGGGGGTCTGACACTTGATATCATAAGATATCTCTAGGGGCAGGGGGTTTGCATTTTGATATCGTTATCAATTTTGATCCAACGAAACTTTTCCTTTTTCAGTACCATTTTCTTTACATAAAAATAGTCTGTTGCTTTTTTTTTTTTTTAAATTCTGATATACTTTTATGAAAATACAAAGCTGTGTATTATTAAAGCCATTAAATGTTTATAAAATCATTTCATTCAAAATATGGAATACACAAACTTTCGGGACTCATGTTCTTCTGCCATATGCGCATATAATTCGATGTTAGAAAAACCAGGAGTATAATATATTTGAAATGATACTTGCGATTACCAGTAAGGAAAGAGAAATTATGTTGTCCGCAGTTTTGTTTGATAAGTTCTGCTTTTACCATTTCTGAGCAAGAGGCAAGTGCAAGAAGACAATATTGTTGAATGCATTATGTAACAATAAACTATTATTAATTATTTTTAATTAGTATCTATCACTTTTTTTAGACATTGATAACCATATCATTGGGGGGAGGGGGGACAAATGATAACGTATGATTTCGTAAGGGGGGGGAGGGGCTGCAAAATTAGCAAAATGTTGATAACGTTATATATGTACGGCCCCTTAGAAGTCAAAATATTAAAACAAAGCATGCATTTAATGACAAGCTTAACCCTTAAATGCCTGATTTTTCAAAAATCATTGTAATAATGTTTTTCGGCTTTCATTTTTTAAATAAATCATGGGAAAAATACTTTAAAAATCATATTTTGTTTTAAGTATACTTTACGGCTAAAAAAAAGTTTGTTACTGATCGACAATACTGGTGTTTAATGGAAAAAATAATTTCCCTTGATAAATTTCTATAATATTAAACACACAAGAATTTTAGGAACTATAATAAGAAATAAATTTTACTTGCTCACTGCAGGTCAAAATAGGGTATTTCGCAAGCTTTCAAACAAAACAAAAAGAACAAGTATCAATAATTGAAAAAATAAACCTATCTTTATCCTTAAACAGCACAAGTGTTGCCATCTACATGTTGAAAATCAATTTAATAATATCTTCAGAATGTATTTTATTGGCAAAATTAGGCATTATAGCTTCAATATTATTCTAATAGTATTTTAGAGCCTAAATTGGGTATGTTGCCGAAAAGCAACACCAGGCATTTAAGGGTTAACGCTATTTTTAGCAGTGTATTGTAACCCTGTTAAAGATTTTGATTTACAGTTATTTTATTTGTAACTAGCTTTTGTCCACGACTCCGCTTACGCATTTCATGACAAGCTTAACACCATTTATACAAAATAACACTTTTAAAAATTTTGATTTATAGTTATTTTATTTGTAATTAACTTTTGCCCACGACTCCGCTCACGTAGAATCTAAGTTTTACAATTCGAAGTGTAAATTTTACATATAATTTTTACATTTCATTTTTGAATAATTTATCTATCTTAGAGTGTAAGTCATATAAAAAACTAAAGCACATTTTAAAAAGCTTTTCTTACCCCTTTTTTAATCTTTCATAATTGGGTTCAACTGATTACAGAATTTTTACCCACAACTGAATAACTAAGAAACGTAAAATTATCTAACAATGCAAGTCCCATTGCAAACCATTCATTAGAACTTTTTAAAAAGCTAATCTTACATAATTCAGTTCAACTGATTACAACATTTTCACCCATAGTTGTACAATTAAGAAATGTAGAACGACATGTTATGTACTAACCACTTTTGAAAGAATATCAAACAAACAGTTTAAGTCTCATCTAAAATGGTTCATTAGAAGTTTTTTAAAAGGCAATATTTCATAACTTGATAACAGAATTTTTGCCCATAGCTCTATAATTAAGAACGTAGAACAATATATTGTATACTAAAACCTTTCCTAAATAATTATCTAAATCACAGTGTAAGTCCCATCGAAATCCACTCATAAGAATTTTTTTAAAAGGCTAATCATTTATAATCGGATGTATCTAACTATTGAACTTCCCCCATAATTCTATAACTAAGCAAAGTATAACGATATGTTATATACTAAAATAGTTTTTATGTTGTTAATATGTTATATACAACAATAGTTAAAATATCATCTCGAAATATAAAATAAACGTCTCGTGTAAATATATTTTTTAATTTAAACTGTTTCACAGTGTTATTATTTGGCCATTTTAAATATGACGTAATTTCGACCATTTACTGCTTTTAACACATATTATGAATTCATTATTTTTAAGTTTTCTATCTTTTTTTTTAAATTGACGTGTAAATACAATTTTTATGGCCTAATTTTCAATATTTTCCTGCTTTTAACACGTAATCATTTAAATCTAATTTAAAAGGGTTTTTTCTGATTATAATAATCACTTGTGAATAAATTTTTAATTTAAAGGAAATACTATACTTTTTGCTGTTTTTTACAATTGGCAATATACTTTAAAAATAACCTTTTCTAAAATATATAAAAAATATCCCTTGAAATGCTGAAAATTTGAATTTAACATGGAACCAAACTCAAAAAATTAGTCAAATTAAAAAAATAAAAATAGTCTGCACACCGTGATATCCTAATACATATTTTTAGAAAACATGTTTAAATTCCTATGTCTTTTGCTTCTATAACACTTTTTTAACGGAACTTATTTTGTCCGGTTCAAAATTAAATATCTCTTACAATAATTCTTCGATTTAAAAACTTTCTGCTTCAGCGTGTTTAATTTCTCTATAATATTACTAATTTACATATTTTTGTATGCGGTACTTTTCTTAATATTAGCGAAGAAAGGACCCCGGTCACAAAAAATTCATTTACGACTGCGGCGGTGACAGACGTTAGTTACTTTTTTTTAGAATACAGAGATAGGAGCTGTCTAAAAGACTATATTTTCTGTCTTCAGCGTTTGGAAATTTGTCTTTGGAAAAACAACTACTTATATAAAGAACACTATAAATATTGATTATTGTAACATGTAAATATGCAGATCGGGGATCTGGAAGTCAGCCCTCTAAGTCCCATTTTTAGGTGCGTTCGTAATTATATAAATACGTAGCACCTATAGTCGTCGTTCGGTCCGTCCGTCCGCATATAACAGATCAAAAACTGCCAACCGAATGGTCTGAAATTTTAAATATATAATTGTTGTAACAATTTTTCGACTCATTTCAAATTTTATGAAAATCGGACGTATAGTTTAATTACAGGGACTGTCAAAAGTTTTCCGTCATTACGGCCAATCGGAAAAAAATATATTTCAAACGTATTTTAATGACGGTACAGCCTCTCGAACAGAACAAAATTGATATGCACTTATGAAGTGCCCTGAAATATACATTCAGTACAATATGCGGTGCAAAAAATATTTATAAAACTAGTTATAATACGATCGCACTTCATTTGCCACGTTTGACGTGTAATTTTCAACTACGTACTACGTATTTCGGTTTCGTGCTACGTATTTATATAATTACGAACGCACCTAAAAACGGCGTTCAATACAAAATCTCTCATTCGAAGTGTCGATCGGACGTTGATTGCAACATCGAAAAATTTACTAGCTAAATCTGTAAAATATCCTCTCTCTTTATTTTAACTCATTATGACGACTATAGCAGTTTTATCAATCTCGGAAAAGCGGGAAATTTGTGAATATGAAGAAAGAAATGTGAATGCGTCGCAGCAACATATTTCCAATCATTTTGCTACACTGTGGAAAAAGCCTGTTAGCAGGCGCTGCATCGGAGACATTTTGATGAATAAAGAAAAATAGTTAATACCAACGATCTTCAGTCGAATATAAAAAGGTTCAAAACAGCGGAACATGAAGACTTAGAGGATGCCCTTTGCACATAGATAGATCAAATGAGTCCAAAAAATGCTACCATAAACGGAGACATTATCAGAGAGCAGGCAAAAGTCTTTGGCCAGCAAATGAATATCACAGATTTCGAATACAGTAGTGGCTGGTTGAACAGATTAGATTTGAAAAGCGACGCGGATTCTCTCAGTACATACGAACTGATGAGACTGCAGGTGTTGACGAAGATATTGTGTTAAATGGTCGTATAAAAACTGGGTGCGCCGACTTTAGAGTATAAACCAGAGGACGTTTACAATATGGAAGTGGCCTCTGTTAACGCTTGCTGTCAGATAAAACAATTTCGAGTGAGTCTTCTAAAGAACGCACAAAAAAAAAAAAAAAAAAAAAAAAAGATTGTGTGTCTTTTGTGTTCTGTACAAATAGTGATGGATCTTATAAAAGAACTATGACAGTGATTGGAAAATCAGCTAAGCCAAGATGTTTTAAAAAATTTATTCCTGCTCTTTGTGTAGATTATGAGAATAACAAGAAAGCTTGGATGACTGTAGCATTATTTCAAAAATGGCTAGTGAATTTCAACTTAGAAATGAAAAGAAACCAACGCCATATTTTAATGATTTTGGATAATGTCGCTTATCACATAGCATATCCAATGAGCAATATCCGCGTTGGGTTTTTACCTCCTGAGTATACTGGATTTTTACAACCTTTGGATGCGGGTATATTAAACTCATTCAAAGCTCGAAAGTATCATTGCCGCCATATCATTAAAAAAAACAGTAAAGATTATTTTTCTCCAATCCTTTTACATGATGCTATACGCATGATAAAAAAGCATGAGATGAAACTTCATCAGAAACTATTGTTAACTGCTGGAAACATACTAAATTGATTAAATCTGAAGGATCTACTAAAAAATAAAACAGTATAGCACTTCAAGAACTACAAGACGAAATACACAAATGAGCATCCTCTATCAGCAATTGAGTACATTAATATAGACAAAAGTGTTTCAACCTTTGAAGATTTGACAATCGAAGAAATTGTTGTCAATCAAAATCAAAATTCAAATTCATCTGGCAGCTAATCTGAAGAAGCTGAAACGCCTCATATTACACCTGATGAAGTTAAAAATTGCATTGGGAATATATATATATATATATATTAGAAAAACATGCAACTGATAAAAAAATGATGAACAATCTTTTAGTTGTAGAGAAAGATATTGAAAAAATCAATATTGAAAAGAAAACTCAAACTAGCATTTTAAAATATTTCCCTGTAAAAGATAATTAAAGTAAAGTAAATTCAGTGTGAAATTTAATGTATGTGTGTGTATGTTATGTGCATATTATCTACTTTATCTAAAATTGATTATATAAAGAGGCAAGTGCATGTTAATTTCATACATTAATTGGATAATTTTGAATCATGCAGTATTAAATATATTATGTATAATAATTATATTATATTAATTATATATATTATATATTATTGGATAATTTAATAAAAAAGGATTATGATATTTATTTTTATAATGATAATAATATTAGTATAATAGTATCAAAATTAATTTTCATTGTATTCTAATTCGACATACCGCCAAACTTGTTATAGCGCCGAAAATTTCTTGAACGGGTAATGGCGGTATAACGGGGTTTGACTGTATACGTATTACGACATTTTAACGTAAAATTCACAAATTGTATATGCAAAAAAATAACATTATCTGCTCAGAATGACATCCATTTTTGATATTAGACGGTGTCCTTTCTTATTGGTTTATAAAAACAAAGTACACGTGTCGCCTTTTTTTTTTTTAATTCTTATGCCTTTTTACCTGACTGCCAAGAAGGGCTATGTGTTTGACACGTATCTGGGTATGTGGATTTCTTTATACCTTCGAAACATCCCAACGGCTGGATGGATTTTAATGAATGAGGTCTCTATCGATTCGTCTTAACCGTCCAATGGTTATAGGATAGATTTTTTTTCATAAATTCAAAATGTCGTCCGTAAAATACAAAATGGCGGTAGAGATAAAAACAATTTACGCACTCCATTGAGTGGCATATCACTGGATAGGTCTTTCAAAATGAAGACGATGTTTCCTAGACTATTTTACAGTCAGAAGCTCCGTTTAAATGTTACACAACCTGTAGGTAGGTTCTCTAGTTTTACTGTAACTCTAACCTTTATAGACATCTATAGGCCTCATCAACACAGTGTTCATAGATAGGAATTAACAATAAAACACAACTTAAAAGTCATCAATACAAATAAATAAAAAAAATAGGTAAATAATATAAAAAATAGTTTCACATTGATGAGAAATAATTAATTAGTTCACTTTTTACGCAGCCGGGTTTTTTGATTTTTCAAATTTAATTTTTTCTTGTTATTTTAGAGTGTAGTAAAGAAAACTGCTTCAGAATTTTTTTTTTTCAAAATTGATTTGTATAAAGATAAATTAAGGTAGGTGACTGAAAACAGGGATAAAGAATCATCTGTAGTAGATTTTAAGTAGTCAGTAATTTTCATCGAGTTCAAAACCGTAGGGATATGAAGTATAAGTATCGTGAAAATTGGTGAAAAATTGTTGATTTGCATAAGGAAGGCATTCGCACACTTTAACTTTTATATAGGTAGATAGACAGACATAGATTTAAAACTCTCAAGAAGCAATTTCACTTTATTCAAGTTAATATTACAAAATACGAGGGATATTTTTTCCAAGCTCCAATGGGGTGTAAAATAAAGACAAACGTGACTAACAAAATAATTTTATTACCATGAGTAAACTTTTCGACTTAGTCAACGTGAAGATTGAGACATTTGTCATATCAGTGGACGAGTTTTCCAATACCTTCTCCATAGAAGGTTGCCGCCAACATGTTGAGATGAGTCCCCATGATGGCGTCTTGGAGATTTTCTAACGAAAATCCCTCTCAGACCTGTCTTTGGCTCTCGACAAATGTGGCAGTCGGTTCCAGGCCGAGCTGACGGCTCAACAGATTCTTTCACAATTTCGATGGGAAGTGTTCGATCACCCGGCGTACAGCCCAGATCTGCTATCCAAGTGATTTTCACCTTCTTCGAGAACTAAAGACTAGAAAACAGCGCTTCTGCACCAACGAAAATCTTCGAATCGCAGTGGAAACATATTAAAACACACCGGCGCCAACTTTCTACGAAGAGCGTATTAGAAAACTCGTCCACTGGTTTGATAAATGTCTCAACCTACACAGTGACTATGTCGAAAAAAAAGTTTTATCCTACATGATTCATTCTATTTTTGTTGTTTATTTAAATACATTTTATTTTTGTTGTTTATTTTATTATTAACCCCGCGTTATTTATTCCCGGTGTGAATAACCGGGGATTTTGTTATTCGCACTTGTCTTTATTTTACACCCATTTTTGCCCGCCCTTGTTCAAATAGGTCGAAAAAGAAACCTCGTAGTTTCTAAAAATTTAATTCTTTCGAATTGTAATGTGAACAATGCACATAATGTGTACAATTATATGCACTGATGCGCCAGGACTATTTATTTTCCGTTAAAATGTATCATTAAATCAAGGGTTCTCTACCCCCCTTATCCCCCAATTGTCTCATTCATTTGATAGAATTAAGTTCTTAAATCACCTATCTAAAATAAGTAAAATCTTGATTTTGTCATAATGACATTAATAATGAGTTTGAGCGATTAAGACCTCTCGTAAATATTTTCTTAATTACTAACAATCGTTATTATTCAAATTATTTAAAAATGATTACTTGAAATTCCACCGTAATGTTCTACGCTATTACCTATAACCGTCAAAAGAAAAATATATAAGGAAATACCATTATTTAAAATGAAACATAGATTTCATTATTTCTTCATATAAAACTTTTTGAAATTCAGAAAGCAAAAAGGATCTTTGTGGTCGTTACAAAACTGCATGACTCTTTATTTAGCTCCACCTAAGATAAATTATGATGGAATATTAATCATTTACGCTTTACTGAAAAATGACAGAGAAGTGTGAACAATGCTAATAAATCTTTTTATGCACGATTACCTTAAAATCATTGCATTAAAAAAAGAGGAATGATCTCAGGTGAAAACCATTGATCACTCATATATTAGAGAAAACAAAGTCAACTAAAGGGAGAAGAAGAGTGCGACAGATATTAGAATAAACTGAAGAAAAGGCTGTTTTTTAAAGTCATCAGTGCAAAGAATAAATACACATGGTGGATTATGGGTCGAATATTTTTTTAATTCAGTAATACGTAAACTGTGACAGCTTTTAAAGTGCATGAAATTAATATTTTTTTACATAAAATTAATGTGTGAACTCAACAATTACTTTACTATGCGTCCTTTTGTTTTACTTCCAAACATCACCAATAGTTCTCGCTGCACTGTCTTAAACTGTAACACTGTTCAAGATAACTTTGCAATTTCAAAACGCAAACTTTGTTTTGAAGCTTTGCCAACTAAATGAAAATTAGAATGAAATTTAAAAGCTAAATGAACTTTGATAACTATTCCACGTTATTTCGAGCATTCTAGCAATCTGAGGAAGCCCACTGGATTCTGCCGGGTATATTTGTAACTAAAACCTGATGTAGTAAAGAAATTTCCGACTTTACACTTTAATCTCCTACAAGAATAATAGCTGTCATCCTTTGCACGCTATTGAATTTTAACAACGTTCAGTCCATTTTAGAACAGTTTGTATAATGATCTAGTGTTGGCATTCGATCAGTGTTAAATCGTATTGAAGATTTTTTAACATTTGATAAATAAAAGCACGGACACTGTACAGGTTCTCTCACAACACAACTAATTTATGTCGCGCCACAAATGGCCAGAAGTTTTTACAATCACCACGATAAACAAAACGTGACTTCTATCATTAGGCAAGTGACCGCCATTTGGTGACTACAATGTAAAATTACCGTGACCAGTTTTTTTGATAATTTTTAGCATGTCACAAAATGGGATTTACAAACTAAAGTGATAGGACACATCTGCCTTAATCATTTCCCGAAATTCACGTCAATAACCCTTTTTTCTTTTTTGGTTAGGTGAATTTACATTTCTGATCATATTTCAACTATGGAGCTATTAAGCTTAGGATACTAATGGTGTTATTACACGAGGGGTCAAAAACGCTTGAGATTCCAGGCGTCTCCATGTCCTGCGACCCACTTTTGAAAGCCACTTTTTACGTTTTCCGAACATTTCATTGGTTGTTCAGGAAAAGGCTTTTCCATCGTCAGATTTCCAAGCATTTGATTGGCTGTTACTGGCGACTTGCCTCGTTTCGGGCATCAAAGACGCTCCGACAGAAAAAAGTTGCTCGCTCTCCAAGCGACTCCCCTGCAGCCATAGGAATAATATGGAGACGCCTGGAATTTGAAGCGTCTTTGACCCCTCGTGTAATAACACCATTATTACTACATCTGAAGTACGATCGTAAAAGTGCTATTACACAAGGTGTCAAAGTCGCTTCAAATTCCAAGCGTCTCCATGTTATCCTACGGCTCCATGGGAGTCGCTTCGAAAGCAAGCAACTTTCTTCTGTTGGGGCGTCTTTGACGTCTGAAACGAAGCGAGTCGCCAGTAACAGGCAATCAAATGCTTGGAGATCTGACGATGGAAAAGCCTTTTCCCGAACAGTCAATGAAATGCTTGGAAATTACGTAAGTTTCAGGAAATCCGACGAGTCACAGGCGATTTTTGTCGCTTGCAACTTTTACGTCTACGTGTAATAACACTATAAGAGTGGGAGATTACATTTTGATTGGTCATACCCTATTCACACTAGAAACTTAAGATATCTTAGACCGCCAGTTTTGAAGTGGTACCCTCCCGGAATTGGATGCCTGTTCACATCGAAAAACTTACCTTAAGATATCTCAGTAGCGTCACTGTGTCTGTGATCTGAACAAAAGGAAGTATGCGCATGCGCTTAAAATAAAAACGGCCACAACAGCCAATCAGTAAAAGCGAAGCTTCATAGCCAACGAGAGTGAGTGGTCGTTCCTGTATCTAGCCGAAGTAAGTCCAAACTCACTGAGAGAGTTTGTGGAACTCTCACAGAGAGTTCAGCGGCCTGAGATATCTTAAAGTATCCAGTGTGAACATAGTACTATTAACAAACCTTTTTTCTATCGCCTCTTGACTATAGCAGGTAGTCGAAATTCTCGTGAAGTCAGATTTGGCTGCTTTCAAAATAGTACGAGGTGCATTCAAGTTCTAAGGCCTCCGATTTTTTTTCTAATTAACTACTCACCCGAAAGCTATGAAACTGGTGTTACTTCTTGACGTAATCTCCCTGCAGAAGTACACATTTTTCACAACGTCGACGCCATGATTCCATGGCCACGGCAAAGGCTTCTTCAGGAGTCTGTTTTGACCACTGGAAAATCGCTGAAGCAATAGCAGCACGGTTGGTGAATGTGCGGCCACGGAGAGTGTCTTTCATTGTTGTAAACAGCCAAAAGTCACTAGGAGCTAGGTCAGGTGAGTAGGGAGCATGAGAAATCACTTCAAAATTGTTTTCACGAAGAAACTGTTGCGTAACGCTAGCTCGATGTGCGGGTGTGTTGTCTTGGTGAAACAGCACGATTTGCTTCAGCGATTTTCCAGTGGTCAAAACAGACTCCTAAAGAAGCCTTCGCAGGGGCCATGGAATCATGGCGTCGACGTTGTGAAAAATGTGTACGTCTGCAGGGAGATTACGCCAAAAAATTACACCAGTTTCATAGTTTTCGGGTGAGTAGTTAGAAAAAAATCGGAGTCCTTAGAACTTGACTGCACCTCGTAATTCACTAAGGCACTATTATTAAAGCTCCGTGTAGACCATTTTCTACGTCAGTCTTGGGTCTGGTTTTTTTTGTGCTGTAACTGTTTCAATCTAATTAAAGAATTACTTAATCATATTTTATTTTACTTTCTTCTATCTTCAATAGAAGAAAGCTAATATTGTAATCGTAATTTTTTGCGACTTCCAGTATTCGACTGATATACACGTTTTAGGGGCCAGACATCCTCAAAAATATGTTTATACCAAATATCTATCTGTCTGTGTGTCCGTCTATCCGTGTGTCGCCATTATATCATCGAAAGTGTATGAAGTTATGCATAGAATGGAGCCAAATTTTATGTGTATGTTTTTGTTGTGGCAAGCAGGTCCTCCTTCAATTTAGAAATATTCCGCCAGAAGGGGGCGGTGTAATAGCGATTTTTATGCCATTTTCATTATTATGCCATCGAAAATTGTATGAAATTGTGCATAGAATTGAACCAAATTTTGGATAAGTTTTTGGCTATGGCCAGCAGATCTTCCTTCAATTTGGAAATATTCCGCTTTAAGGAGGCGTTGTAATAACGATGTCTGTGACATTTTCATTATTGTGCCATCGAAAAGTGTATTAAGTTATGCATAGAATTGAACCAAATTTTTTGTGTATGTTGTTGGCTATGGCCAGCAGTTTCTCCTTGAATTTAAAAATATTCCTCCGGAAGGGGTTACTGTAACAGCAATTTTTGTGCCATTTTCTTTATTGTACCATCAAAAAGTGTATGAAGTTATGCATAGAATTGAACAAAATTTTTGTGTATGTTTTTGGCTATGACCAGCAGGTCCTCCTTGAATTTGGAAAAATTCCGCCAGAAAGGGGCGCTGTGATAACAATTTTTGTATAATTTTCTCGATTTTTCGTTGTTCTATTGCCCATAGGCGGCTCTTGCAGCGAAGGGAACTTCGCACCCTGCTAAGCCGGCTATTCGCAAACAGCTGATGTACAACAGAATATCAGAAAACTATTGATTTTAATGAATATTATGATCGAGATTAACTCGTTCTTATTCCGATTAATTGACTGAAGCAGAAATTTAAGATGAAAATCAAAGTTGGTATAGTATTAAACTAATAATATTGAAGTATTAACATCTGTAATTACTTTTTGAAATGTTAACCCTTCACTGCACGGTGTGCCATATGTGGTACATACAAATAAAACCCGCTTATTTTCCTATGTATCTTAAATATAGGTGATTTGAGCTTTGTATCATATCTAGAACAGTTAAACAAAGAGTTTTGTATCTGCTTTTCTGATTAGATGGCAGTACCTCACTATCTATTGGATTTTCATTTCCCCAAAACATTTTGAGCCCGCATCTTATGCAACGTGTGAATTTGCTTCAACTTTTCCGCCAGAAAATCTTGAAAGTGTCGCAAGGTAAAATTTTAGACATTTAAATGTGTCAAATATTAGTCATTTAGGCTTCTTTAAAATTAAAATATTTTAGTACATCAGCTTGAAATCTTGTTTTTGTGTTTGTGCCAGATATGGAACAAAGAGCATAGAACTCATAGTGTCATAGTACTTTCGAATGAAAATTGACTCGCAAAGGGCTAACGCAAGATGAAATCAATGCAATAGTATTTGCTTCTGATACTATTGATGAATCTCTTGGACTTTCTGATGAGTTGGGAAGATTGAAAGTATAACCCAGCTAAAAATAGAAGCGAAGCATGCTATTTCTTCATTTGAATCAGAGATTGACTGCACGACAACAACAAATGTGACCCAAGAAATTGATTCAACAGCAACAGGAGCTAAGTTTTTATACTTGTTAACAAAGTAATTTTGAATTCTACTAAAAATTATCTATAAAATTCAACAGTGTTGGATTCAGACGTTTTCCCCTGGGAGGAACATTATAGTGTTCCGATGTGTGTGTGTAGGGGATTGCACTTCTAAACCATGCAAATTTTACAGTTTAATGACAATGCCAAAGAAATTCTTAGAGGAAGGAATTGCTATGATAGACTATTCAAAGTGAGGCCTTTAATAGAGAGTATCAGAAAACGTTTTATGCAAGTTAGTATGGAAAATTGCTTGTCAATAGATGAACAAATTCGCGCAGCAAAGTCTCTAAGCATTTTGAAATAATATTTGCCCTAAAAAACACATAAATTGGGGTTTTAATATTTTTGTTTTATGTGGTATAAATGGTTTTGCCTATGATTTCGAATTATATAGTATCTAAGAAAATGGCGCTCTACGACCGATTAATGAGCCAGATTTAGGATCTGGATAGAATGTTGCTGTGCGTCTCACTAGGTTAATTCCGCGAAATCAAAACCATAAGTTGTTTTTTGATAATTACTTGAATTCATTACCCTTATTTGAATTTTTATCACAGATCAAAATACTTTCATTCTGCACAGTGAGACGCAACAGAATTCCTAATTGTAAACTTCCTTTGGAATATGACATGAAAAAAGGGGATGTAATTTATAACAAGTAGCATTCATTAACAGTACAGAAATGTCATGTATTACATGGCTGGATAATAAGCCAGTTAATTTCTTGTCAACATTTGTTGAGATTTTTCCTATAGGAAATATTTCTCGATTCGATAAAAAGCTGAACCAAAACACTGATATACATTGTCCTTTTGTGGTAAAGCAATACAATAAACACATAGTTGGAGTAAACTTACTAGGCAGCCATTGAGGAAGATATAGGAATAAGATGAGATTTAAAAAGTACTACTTTCAAGTATTCGACCCTCTACTTGATGTTGGTATGATTAATTCATGGATCTTGTATAAAAAAGTGAAAGCAAAGAATCCTTTGACACCCAAGTATGTCTGAAGTAGGAAGGTGAATTATAACCAAGAAACATAAAGGTCCTGTAACAGAAAAGCCAGTCAAAGACGTAAGATTAGATAGAGTATGCCTTTGGATGGAATACATAGAAAACTCACAACGATGCAAACTTCTAAATGGTACTCGTAAAACTTTAATAAAGTGTTCAAAGTGAGGTGTAGATTTATGCAAAAATCGAGATAGAAATTGTTACTATGAATTTCACCAGAAATAAACTTATGGAACTCTTTTACTCTTAAAGCAATTCTGTTACACTCTGAATAAAGGATTTCTTTTGATTTACCTACTTATGATACTTTACTGCATTGTAAAATGTCTTTGTATGCATCTTTTTACTTCATACCTTTTTTAAATTTGTATTTTGAAATTTGTAACATTAAATTTTACTTTTTTCACATTTTAAATGCCTGCGAAAGCATTTAAACATATATTATAGTGCTTTTGTATGTCTAATATACAAGTATTGTGGGTTTTGTGCCACATTTGGAACAAAAAGTTAAATACCTAATTGTGTGCTTTGTGACACATATGTATAAAAATCCATATTTAAAAAATATAAATGAGGTCAAATTTTTTTATTATTTTTCCTGTATTTTTGACTATCTAAAGTCCTCAAATTATTTTTTTCACAAAGAAAAGAAAAATCGTGAAGTGAAGGGTTAAGATGTATGAGATAGAAGAAAGTTTTGGGATTGGCACATCCAACTAGTTTTAACGAGAGAATGACATCCAAATATCAATAGACAAAATAGGTGTTAACGTAAATGCGTGAATGCGCAATGTAATAGCTACCATTAATGCTATCTTTAGTTAAAGACTTTAAATAAGATACAATATTTAAATAGAATAAAACTTCCTTCAATAAAAACAGTCATAATAAAAAATAATTCATTTAAAATATGAAAATACGTACATTATAAGTATGTTCTTTGTTAAGAAATCAAGCAAAATTTAATGGAAATTCCTTTTTAGTACTTTAATTTATTATTCTCGATAATGTCTCCATTATCGTTAAAATCCTGAGAATTTAGCATTTGAAGTTTCTACTAGAAATTCATTATATACATTTAAAAGAAAATGATCTAATGTATACTTCAAATAAATATAACAAAGAAAAAGTAAATAACGTTCTTTAAATATTAACTATTATATATTTTTCAACCATCTTTCTATTCCACATAATGAGTTTTAAAGTCATGATGAAATATGATCTTCATATATTAAAAAGCTAACTACTCGAATATTATCAAACATGCGTGCAATTTTTTCTTCTTAGAATATTCATTTTCTCTAATAACCATAAATAAGAATTAGTAATTGCTTTCGAAAGCCATTTATTTAAAAATCTCTTACATAAGATACGTTCAAAAATTTTAAACAATTTTTATCATAACGAATTACTTTTTCAAATCGATCTTCAGATATTTTCTCTACATGTTCAAGTAGGGTTTATTTATAACTAAGAATTGACCGAAACAGGTTTTTAAGACCGAAACCTATTTTCAGTTATCTCCCTATTTTCAGCTGAAAACGAAAACGAAAAGGATAATGTTCAAAAAATTTTTAAGTAATTAATACATACCTAAATATACAGAATTATTAATTAATTATACTTGTGGCCCAAGCTGGCTCTCTGTGACTCTGACCAAAACTTTTTATTTTCATATAAAACAAAATGTAATTACAGTAATACCCCAACATACGTCAGCAATACGTTTCAAGACTAGCGACGTAAGTCGAGGTACATTTAGATGAGCAAAAGAGGTCATAAAATAATAAATAATAAAGTAAGTAATAAAATCGACCCCAAAATCTAATGGACGTATTCTGTTGTATTTAGGGATTATGTTACATACATTATTATATGTATGTATTTATTATATATTATATATTATATATTATATGTAAATATTATTATAAAAATGGCTTTGCAATACGAGAATTGGAATAAATCAACAAATTGTTAACTTACAATTTGTTTTTTTTAGCTGCCTTGTTCGAGTCTTTGAGCATGTGAAAAAATCTTGCAATGAAGTTTACACAATTTTTTCTATTTTCTTTTAGTAGCTGTTTGTAACAGCAGAGTGAGTTTTCTAAGCTTTTTCTAGCCGTAGCTACACTTTGCTCGTCTGAACCCTATGACGTCACCCTATGACTGTGACTGCATCTGAAAAGTTAAATTTCTTTCAAAAATCTTCGAAAAAGTTCTAAGTCCATCTTAATCGAGGAATTTTTTTTTTCAATCTAGACGACGTAAATGAGGGGTGACATAAGTCGAGGGGGCGTAAGCCGCGGTATTACTGCAATTCATCTACGACACAGACTGGTTTTCTAATTATACGAATTTCATCTAATTGAAAAAGGTTTTGGGTATACGTACCTCGATTTACCGATTTTTGTAAATGATCTGTTATACTAGAATTTTCTCAAAGAGTATTCGAAACACTTTTGCGGTTTCAAACTAAAAATTTGCTGTAATTGTTAAGTCTGCATCCTTGATCACGCGAAAAGTGTCTTCAGAGTTTTGTCATTTACGCATTGTTTGCTTTATAATTTGCCCTCACGTCTTCAATCAGTCATGACTGGTAATTATAAACAGTGAAGTTCATAGGAATAAATAGAGAGTTTCTCATTTGAGCCAGTATAACTCAAATGAATGAGGAATGTTGAAAATTTCGAAAGGAAGAAACTAGATTTTTGGAACATAGAAGTTTCGGTCTGGCCGTATTTTCAGCAGCATTTTCACCGAAAATGAATTTTCGGCGAGACTCAGATTTTGTGCCGGAAACGTAAATGAAACCTAGTTTTCAGTCGATTTCTATTTATAACCGGCTTCAAAATATACATAAACTTTTAGCTACAGGTTGTTTGAAAGCTGTGTTTGCAATATAAGAAAGGCAATAGTTAGGTAACAGGTTGTAAAAGTGTCGTTTGTCGTAATACCATACAGGTGTGAAGCATGTTGCTAAAATTTCATTTGTTTCTCCAATGCGGTAGAGTCTGATTTGTACTCCACAAAAAAAAAATTCCATTACATTAAAAACCGAAAAAACGATTAATTTAAAATTCCTAACCACAATTTTAGCCTTTTTTTTTTTTTTTCTTTTTTAAAAACTTTACATATTTCCATTGCCTTATTTGAGCTGGAGCTCAGCTCCGGTACTTCTTTGATTTCACTGAATATTTAAATATTGATCGGAATCCACCGGACCTCATAAATACTGCGTTCCGGAGCCAGTGAAACAGCGCTTCCAAAAGATCGAAGCCTAAATTACCTTCCCTCCCCTCTCACATTTCCAGTACTTTGCGTTTTTCAATTCCTAGTATTAGTTCACACTCTTCCTATATTTATTAATGTTCAAATTTTCAATCGTTAATAAAATACTTATTATTCATCCTATCAAGTTGAAATATTTTTTTTTTAAATTTGTACTGCATGACAATTGATATTAGTACAGTTTTTCAAATATTAATTCATTAATTAAATTTTAATTAATTAATTTATTTTTACATGGGAGACAAAATGGCGGCCATTGGTTATTGAAGCATTTAATGCATCTTCATATCTATAAGGGGGGGGGGGGTTACCATAGGAGGGACCTGTCACCAAATACCGCCAAGTTTTTTCGCCAACTTGGTGATATATCGCCAAATTTGGCGGTTAAAGTGAGTCGCCAAAAGTGATGCCAACTTGGCGATATCTCAAATATTTCGCCAAATTCCCATAAACTTCCATTGTAAATCTACTTGCTTATAGAAAATCAACAAATTGAGATATTTTAATGCAACAAAAACTAACATTAGCTTACGGGATTACATTAAATTTTTCTTTGATGACCGAAGTAGGAATTGACTTTTAAAACAAAATTTTTATATTACCTGTTTACTATAAAAACAATTACATATGTGACGTAGCGTGTCGCACATCTATAAGTATACTACTATATTGCACTTGTAAGTGTAGGCTCAATGATTTTCTTTCTCAATCCTGGCCCGAGTGTTTTTCACCCACTTAGAAATTTGCAACTGCTCTGATTTATTTACCAATTGAATAACTGTGTTAACAATTAATCTAATATAATTACGCATGCAGCGGTTAATGCAGTTCCAAAAATAACCTTCGATTTATTCTGTTGAGCTGATTCATATATCAGACCAGATGCTGTAATCGTTAAAGGTTTGTTTTGTGAATTAGTCCTCCAAATCAACGCCCCCTAGAATGGAGAAAGCCTAGACACGCAATTTTGACGTCACCAGTAGCAGGGACGATAGCAGGGATAAATCGAATCTAAAGAAATAAAATTGTCATTCATTTTCCAATTCCGATTAAGTAGCTCTTCAGATATGACTAAAATTTTGCATATTTTTAAAAAAAATAATTGAATAGTCTAATTTTAAATTAAACATTTCCTTTTTTTTAAATACATTTATACAAATAAAAACTTAGAAAGGAATTTAAAGTATAATTTTAAATCCTTTTCAAACATATGTATTGCCTGAAATTAAGAGTTTGGTTTAAATAATCATTTGTAAAACTAATTCCTTATAGGAGAAAGTATAGATGGAAATAAACACAAACATAATATTGTTTAAGACGTTTAAAAAATAAATAAATATGTAAATGGTAAAAAATATGAGACGTGGAAAAAAATATAAATAAGTTTTAATTAATGCTACACACTATTTTTAACCCATCGAAAATATTTTAATTTTAAAATATTTACTTTTTTTTAATCCAAACTTCCTTATAGAATGTATACATGTAATTAAAATATATAAACATTTGTTTGCTATTTTAAGTTATATACATTTATCGTTTCAAAAGAAAATACAATAAAATCCGAAAAATGAAATCTGTTTATACCAAAATCCTTTCTAAAATGAAAATTTTTCATGCTTCCCGTGAAAAATATAGCATGCAATTAGATCTATTAAGACGTAAAAGTGATTTAAAAAGAAATGTTTAACTTTAGTAAATAATGTTAATTCAATTATAATTACACATACTTGAATTCCTTATTCTGTCTGATTAAAGTATAATTCAATAAATGGAATATTTTAAAGGGATTATTTTTAAAATACGTACATAAACAAAACAAAATATTTTTTTTCCCTTCAAATACGAACAACAAATTAGATTATAATACAATTTTTATTCTCAAGTAACAAACATTATGAACAACAAAATATATATGCAAAGCTTTATTACTAAAAGTGTACAAACCAAAGTTAAATTTTAGTAGAAAATTAAAATAACATATTTTAGGGCAAATTTGATGTTATTTATAACATGTCTCAATTATTTATGTTAATTTCATAGCCTGATACTTAAAAATGAAAAATATAAAAGTAATATATCAAATCCGGTTATAAAAATGTTTTACAACTCAAAAGAAACATTCTAAAACATTGTTTAGCCCACTAAATTCATTTTAAACTTAATGATTACAGCTATAACTAATGCTTGATGATTTAGTTTTTTTTTTTTTTTTTTTTTTTTTTTTTTTTTTTTTTTTTTAATTTATTTAAAACATGAAATAATACAATTTGTATTGTAGCACAACATGATCAGATTTATTTGTTAACAAAATTACAAAATGATGTTCAGAAACAATTTATTTTTACTTATATGTTTTAAAAACACTATATTTACTCAACGGTATAAATATGATTAAAAGATTTGCATTGTCACTTTTAAATATATAATTTTAAAATTATTTTTAAATACTGATGGCCTCTCAGCTAGTTCAATTTTATGAATGTTTGAAAGAATAAATAAAATAAATATATAAATAATTTATATTAATCCAATTAAAAAATATATATTGAAATGGTAAAATTTTTAAATACATTTTAACAATTTATTTATTTATTTTAACAACGTCAATAAGAAAAAATATGATTAATTCAGCCAAAATTTTGTGTTAACGAAGCTTTGGAGTAAGATTAGCAGCTAATGATCCTCTTATAAAATGAGTAAAAGATTTTTGAAAAAATTATTTCTTATAAAAAATTGTGCGATTTTATTGATCACAATTTTATGCCATTTTTTATGGCCAAATATACAGCTCATCAGATAATAGATCTGTCATTTACTAATTCACTACATATCATTAATTTATAACAACTACGAAGCTTTAAATTTACATACAATCATTTGAAGCACTGAGTATCAAATAATAGTGAGAACTGTGTTCAAAACTATAGCATGCACCGCAAATTGATTTCCCCAAAATATTAAAAAATGATCATCTGTGAATTTATGTTACTACCAAATGTCATTAAAATGCTAAACACTATTCTATTAAAGACAATTATGTGTAATTTTGTACTAACTTGTAACTTAAATCATTCCTTTTGACTGACAAAAACTCATTTGCATTGCGATACAAAAAATTAGAACTATGCATTTTAAATCTAAAATAAACATTATAGGACAACAATATAAAATTATTACTACGACTTTACATGTTATAATGAGTACTGATAACTTACTGAGTTAAATTTAATAGCAAGAATAAAATTTACATAAATCGTGTTCTTGATTTAATTATATAAAACAACTAATTGTATATTAAAATTACTCGTTAGATTAGATGGGAAAAAATCTTTAACGTAGTAGTACCTAAATATTTCTGTAAAACCTAAATAGTATTGGTTTAATGATCATAAAAAGCTACTACTAATATTCTTTAAGGAGGTTTTGTTAAAAAAGTTTAGTTCAAGGATATAATAAAATGCAACAGAAATAAAACAAGTAACATATGGTAATAAATTTGACACTTACTTTGATGAAATTTGTAGGGACGAAACGTTTCCGGTTTATTCTAACCGATTCGTTCATAATTTCGAAATAAAATTTTTTAACTTTTGAAGTTTTTTATATTATTTCCATGGCAAAATGGTACTCACAACTGTACATCGTAAGTAACTTGATCTACATATATCTAGTAATAGCACAATATAAACAATGATGATCATTAATAACACACGCCGAACACAATACCGAAATCGAAACATCCCGCCATTAGAACGTGATATGTATCCCTTCTACTAGTGACGTCAGAGCCGAAAGGGAGGGGACGCACCTTGGCTTTCTCCATTCTAGGGGGCGTTGTCCAAATTCGCCCGGGATGGCTCAGTTGGTAGAGCATTGGCGGCTTCAGCCAAGACATCACTGGTTCGAATCCAGGACCGGACTTTTTTCACCCGCTTGGAAATTTCCAACTGTTATAATAAACTAGTTGGAAATGTCAATCCCAAAACTTTCTTCTATCTCATACATCTTAATATATCAAAAGTAAATATTTCAGTATTATTAGTTCAATACTATAGCAACTATGATTTTATCTTAAATTTCTGCTTCAATCAATTAATCGGAGTGAAAACGAGTTAATCGCGATCATGATATTTATTAAAATTAAGAGTTTTTCGTTATTATATATCAGCTATATTTCGTTATATATATCAGCTGTTTGCGAAAGCCGGCTTACCGGAATGCGAAGTTCCCTTCGCTGCACGAGCCGCCGATGTACTATAAAACTTCGAAAAATCGTAAAAAATTATACAAAAATTGCTATTATAACGACCCCTTCCTGCGGAATATTTCCAAATTCAAGGAGAACCTGTTTGTCATAGCTGAAAACATAAATATGAAATTTGGTTCAGTTCTATCCATAACTTCATACACTTTTCGATAGTACAATAATTAAAATGGCACAAAAAATGCTTTTACAGCTTCTTTTTTGGCGGAATATTTACAAATTCAAGGAGGACCTGCTGGCCATAGCCAAAAACATACACAAAAAATTTCATTTAATCCTATCCATAAATTCACATACTTTTCATTTGTACAATGGCGACACACGGACACACAGATGGACAGACATGCATTTTGTATAAACATATTTTGGGGGATCTCTGACCACTAAAACGTCTAAATCCGTCAAAAACCGGAAATCGAAAAAAATTTCGATTACGATACTTTCTTCTATTGAAGATGATAGTATGATGATAGTAAAAAGCATGTGTAACTTATTTTCTTTGAAACTCATATAAGCCTATTAGACACAAACTGGTAAACAAAGCCACAGCACCGCCACCGATTAATAATTTCGATGATTCGCAGCTTAGCTACTGTGATGACACAAGAAGACTGCCCATTCAGCTCCAAGTATTGTATATTTTAAATTCTGTTTTTTTCATATTTTGCTTTCTGATGCTTAAGATTAAAGTTATTAGTCATTTAAATTAGAAATATATGTATACAGATACAACTTTTATGGCTTATTAATTGAAAACTTTGGGTAATTTCGGCTATTCCTTTACACTGCACTGTAAGAAAAACCTGTAACCTTTTTTTAGAAAAAAACTGTATTTTTTACCAAAAAAATAAAAAATAAAAAATAAAAATTCTTTTAAAGAAAAAGCAGTATTTTTTCGCAAAAAATTACAGATATTTTCTGTAAATTAAACGGTTTTACATTGGCGCTAAAATCGACCGTCAATTTGACAGATTTTTTTTTTTTTTTTTTTTTTTTTTTACCGTGTGGGTTCAACAATCGAATTCAGTGATGAATAGATTAAATAAAATGCAAACTAATAAAAAAGAAGGAAATATTTAGTTTTAAATCTAAGAACTGATATGAATTAAGTTAAAATCTTATAAATTTAAAGAAAAGCATTTTCTGCCAAAAAATGATGAAAAATATCGTTTTTATAATTTTCTGTACATTTTACCTTTTATGATTTTCTTTACTTTTTCATTTTTAGGATTTTCAATACATATATATTAACATACATTAGATATTAATATTTTAACATATCAGACTTTTACATAAAAGAACATCGCAACATATGCTGCTTATAGGAAATACCTACTGGTTAATAGAATTAATCACTTTCATGCATTAAACAACAAAGGAAAAAAAACAAAATTTGATTTATCTGTATATTGTAAGCAGTCATTTAATAAGGAAATTTTAACTCGGAAAGTTCATTTAAGTGGTACAGTCGTGGGAAAAGTACCCCCCCCCCCCCCCCCACTACTAACTCTGCAACAAATTATCTTAGAAGAAAGTTACTGGTACCAAACGATTGGAAGTAAAGTCAACTTTTAAATGATGTATATAAAATTTGCTTAGAAGGCCATCTACAAATCAAAACCAGACTAAACTTTGTTTTTTTCAATGGCAACATCCAATTATGGCACTATATTTTAAATCTTCTGTTCAAACTATGCCTAGAAATGAAATTTCAAGTTATTTGGATGATAAGTTTTTGAATTATAAATATTCAAAATTTAGAGCTTCTAATGTTAAATTACATTTTCATATTTTTATTAATATCTCCTGAAATTATTATCCAAATATGATATTTTTTTGTTTAATTATAATACTAAAAATCCCAAACATAAATACATTGAATTTGTGTTTTTTTTTAATCTTATGATATGAATTATGAAATTAATATTCGAAAAAAATATTAATTGCAACCTACGATTTTTTTTTATAGATTTATGTTTATTATGTCATGTTTGATGCATTTCGATTTATGAGCAAACAACGTCAAAATGACAGTTTAAGGGGCCGTCTATGATATCCTGAAAAGCATAATTTGAAAAAAATATATTTTACTTATTTTAATGAAACATTTGGGATGACAATAATTGAAACATATTAAGTCAGTGAAATGGTCGTATTGGCCAGAAATGATACATTAATAGAAGTGACACTGTCACTCTGTAGCATTTCAACAATCGAGTACCGGACTTCAATTCGGATACAACCCCTAAAACAGGCTCATTTTAAAATAAAAAATTTCTCGGAAACTAAATGTACGAATTTCACGAAAATTTGGATTTAGTCTAATTGAAGGATATAGAATTTTCGTACTTGAGTATCGCTATTGAAAAAAAAAAAAAAAAAAAAAAAAAAAAAAAAACAAAGCTTGGGTTCATTTTGATATGTAGATGCCCCCTAAGCAAATTTTCTATACATCATTTAAAAATAGACTTTATTTTCAATCGATTGGTACCTGTAACTTTTGTTGCAATTTGTTGCAGAGTTAGCAAGGGCTGTTTACTTTTTTTTTCACGATTGTACCACTTAGATGCATTAATACGCGGTTTTTTCTCAGACCTTTGAGCATCGACCATAAGACTAATGTAAAAATGTCACCCTTAATATGCAAACGGTTATTACGCGCTCCCGCTTTACTACGCGATAGAGATTCGGTCCTTTGAAGCAAAAAATCACACGTAAGACGCGAATTCATAGCCCAAGATATGAATTTTTTCTATCTTCTCCAGTGTTACCAATTTAGGGGATTGTTTTTGTTTTTTTTTTATATATACATATATTCACCCCTATTTCCGAATAGCAATAACCGCCTTTCTTAATTATGTATTATTGAAGATGAACATTGCTATTTGTAAATAGTGGTAGATATTGGAATAAAAAAATCCACCAAATTGGCAGTGCAGCTTAAATAATGTGAATTTTACTGATCGGAAATAGAGGACCTAGTTCCATCCGCCAAATTAACAACACTGCAACTTGTAAATAAGCTCAGTTCCTACAACAATAAGAAAATCGCGTTCAACCTTTGATCTACTGCAATTTTTTTCATGTAATATTTTTTTTTCAGTTACTACAATGAAAATTAAAGGATAAACATAAAAAAAATACTCACCCGTGAGGGCCCAAGCCCGGCCCTGCCCGCGGGCCGATTTTCATTCACGACACTCGGCCCGGGCCGGGCCCGGACCATACTTTTTTCTGAAGGCTCGGGCCGGGCCGGGGCTAACTTAATTTTTCTGTACAGAGCCGGGCCTGGTTTCATTCCTAGTCTTCATGGCCCAGAATTTTCAGTCCTAGTTTTGAGCCAGCCCGTATGAAAATCATTGTCTCAGCGTGGCCTGGTCCATTTAAAGGTCAGTTAAATTAAGCCTGCCCCAAAAGTTTTTGCAAAAAATGCATGCATTTTTGAATCGCCATTATTCTACACTTAAACATTAAAATTTATTATTTTTAAAGAATAGTAGATTTCTACGCATATTAAAATATAACTGAATTAAAATACAGTAAAATGTCTGAAAAGGAACCTGGCTACGACGGAACCCTGTTTTAAACTGAAAAACGTGTTGACCCATGCAAAATTACTAATAAGTAAGAAAAGAATATATAATACATTTACATCTGCTAAGAAGGGTACTTGTCTAACGCATTTTTTTTTCTTTTCTATGCAATTTCATCTTAGAAGATTTTGCTGTATAGCATTTTCCCGATTTTTAACACTTCTATACATGGAATATGGATTAACAATATTAATGATAACTGAAACATTTACATTCAAGAAATAGAGATTCATTAAAAAAATATCGCAGCCTGCTGCACTTCTATAAAAATAAAGATTATAAACATGAAAAAAAAGTTAAGATAAATATTTTATGGTCAGAACTCCTCGTGCGAGACAAATTTTTAACCAATTCGACGTAAAAATCAATGTTTTGTAGAAGTTCATTCGGGCCGGGCCGAAATTTTAACCTTTTTCCGGGCCGGGCCGAACTTTTAATTTTTTTATCGGGCCGGGCCGGGCCAGTATTATTTTTTCTACGGGCCGGGCTGGGCCTGGGCCGAACTTTTAATTTTTGTATCGGGCCGGGCCGATTTTTTTTCTCTATGAGTCGGGCCGGGCCCGGGCCTGGAAATGTCGGCCCGTGCAGACCTCTACAGTACACTATGACTAAAATATCGTAACACAAAACCCCCAAGGTACTTCAACGGTACCAGAAAATATTTTCGATTTAATAAGTATGTGAAGTATAGGCTTTTTCTTATTTACAAATAAATCTTTTGGCAAATTCCGGTGCCATTTTTTTTCAACACTTTAGAATTGAAAATACTTTGCTCCTGAAAGGGTTAAAAAAACCTATTATTATTATTTTTTTTTTTTTAAGGTTTCGATCCTGTTAGCATTCCTTCAGTTGTGCGGCGTCTATATTCCAGGAACAACATGTTCTCTCGCATGTCCACATATGCAATACATGAATTTACATATGCCATTTCTAGCACAGCAAAAACGAGTCGGTGGCACAACTTTTTCAGTTTCCCATAAAAAATAACAATGAAACAGAAAAGAAATACCAGGGAAATCATTACTACACTACATTTTAGTAATTATATTTTAAAGCAGATGAAAACTATGGATAACTACACAGACGAAAGGTAAACAAAAAGTTTTTCTCTAACACCCAGTGTACTGACGGTACTTATAAGTACCACCGAGTAATTCAGCTGTTAAATAAAATACATACACCGTTCACCTAAAATAGCTAGTCAAACTGTATTCTAAGATCATAATGAACGCATAAAAGAAAATCCAACACTTATCTTACATTCTTTATTGTGTTTGCAATAATAAAAAGACGAGCGCAACAATCTGTACAAAATGTCGGCACAAAACACATCGACTGTTCCAAAGATAGCCTCCTTCCTCGCTAAAATAACAAACCTAGAACTACTGCTGCCATGTATCCCGATAAAGTGGTATTAAAAGAGTGTTTTTGAAAAGTGCCATTAGAATATTAGTAATAATTACAATGGGATGAGAGTTTAAATTGAGTGGTACTTATAAGTACCGTCAGTAGATAAAGGGTTAATACGCAATCCCGCTTAGTAATTTTGTGCAGTCCCTTGAATCGCATCTTACCGGATTCGAGCGTAATTTTTATTCCACTATATTTTAGATTATCTTTAATACAACAATATATAACTTATGATAATTAAAGTTGCAAAATAAAATGTGCTAATAATTCATTAATGATTTTTAATGGTTGTACGTTTGATAGAGAAAGATTTATATATGGTTCATATCTTGTTATTTTAGTCACATGAATAACAAAATAGATCCACGTTTGTAATTTTACTCCAATAACTGTGTTGTGATAATCATTTGAGAAAATAAAGTTTTTAAAATTCACAAAGAAATACAAAAAAGTTAATTGTCGAATACGCTGCATAAGCATCACAGAAAAAGATTTCCTTATGTGTCAATTATTGTAAAAATTATTTTAATCATTTGTGCTAATCTGTACACGTCAATCAAAATTTTATTTATTATAATAAAAGTAAAAAAATAAAAATTATCCTATATAATGATCGTTATATTAAAATTTTCCCCGCCAGAGAAATTATCGTACGTATCACAAGTTCGCAATACTTGCACAAACGGTGTGTAAAAGGGCTTTTTACATCCTTTCGATTGTTTCTTGATTACTGTTAATTGTATTATTATATTGCTATTCCCGAATGTTTATGGTAGTTTCTTACACAATTGTTAAGGTCTAACAACAAATACAAATAACTTTGAAGCATTTATTATTTGAAGACGTAAGTTTCAAAACTCGCCTTATCCCGAAAATCAAATTTTGGAAAATCCCGAAAAACCTCTGACTGCGTCCATTGGTTATCATTGTAAACCAGGATTTTACAATGCCAGAAATACACGATAAAACTATTTTTTTTTTTTGCAGATTTGTAGTGTCTTTCGGTGCAGGGTCACCAATAGAATAGATTGATAGAGAAAACTCGACTTTTTAAATTTTGGATAAGGCGAGTTTTGAAACTCAAGTCCTCACTTATTCTTTTGTAGTCGGTTGGTTGAAAAATAAGCATTCTTACACACCCTACCTTACCCATAAGGATGCTTCTTTTTTTTTTGGGGGGGGGGGGGGATCAGGGTCGTAGTTTTCTTATTCTGTTAATATTAGAACATGCCTCGTTCGAAACTGAACCCGGATTTTCGTACATAAATTTAACAAAAGTGAAGATAAGTGAAATTCCCAAAAGACTAACATTGCTTTGTGTGATATTTGATGCCATCACGAGAAGTGCTGCAAATAATCATCATTTTCGTAAAAAAAAAGAATAAACTTTGAGCTAGACACTCGATTAAAAATGTAACTGGCAAGGCATATGGTGTGACTGACCAAATTACACTGAGAAAAAAAAAGTACCGCCTTCTCCTACAATGAATAGGTAGTCATTTTCTGAATCCCTTAAGGGTGCTGACCACTCGGCTTCCAGTTTTCCCTCACTAATGTAAAGTCTATGGGCATTTGATGCATTCATATATTTAAAATAGCTCCTCGGGAAATTAATATTTTTATCTTCTATTTTTTGTGTACGCTTCCTAAAAGATGTCTCTTTTTTTCTTAGTTCTCAAAATATTTCTAAAGTATAGGCTTAATTTTATAGGAAGTGTTAAAATCTCACTCACAGTTCGCCCGCTTTTAACACATAAAATAATAAATTCAGCCTAGATTTTAGAAATATTTTGGAAAACTAAGAAAAAAAGAGACATCCTTTAAGAAGAGTACACAGGAAAAATATGTTAAAAATATGAATTTCTCGAGAAGATATTTTAAATATACGAATGCATCAAAAGTCCATAGACTTAACATTACGGAGGAGAATTCCGAAGATGAGCAACCAGCCCCCTTAACTAGAAATATAGATTTCCGAGCTATACGAGTAGGGTAAACAATTAAGCTGAATAAACTAAATGATCTAGAATTTCTAGTAACGAAACTTTCATGGATCGTTTCAGTAGCGAGAAATTATCGCATGATTTCGTGAATGGTTTCATAAACTAGGATTATAGTTACTAAAACTAAGAAAAAAAGAGACATCCTTTAAGAATAGCACATAGAAAAAAGATGTTAAAAATATGAATTTCTCGAGAAGATATTTTAAATATACGAATGCATCAAAAGTCTATAGACTTAACATTACGGAGGAGAATTCCGAAGCTGAGTGACCAGCCCCCTTAACTAGAAATATAGATTTCGGAGCTATACGAGTAGGGTAAACAATTAAGCTGAATAAACTAAATGATCTATAATTTCTAGTAACGAAACTTTCATGGATCGTTTCAGTAGCGAGAAATTATCGCCTGATTTCGTGAATGGTTTCATAAACTAGGATTATAGTTACTAAAACTAAGAAAAAAAGAGACATCCTTTAAGAATAGCACATAGAAAAAAGATGTTAACAATATGAATTTCTCGAGAAGATATTTTAAATATACGAATGCATCAAAAGTCTATAGACTTAAAATTACGGAGGAGAATTCCGAAGCTGAGCAACCAGCCTCCTTAACTAGAAATATAGATTTCCGAGCTATACGAGTAGGGTAAACAACTAAGCTGAATAAACTAAATGATCTAGAATTTCTAGTAACGAAACTTTCATGGATCGTTTCAGTAGCGAGAATTTATCGCTTGATTTCGTGAATGGTTTCATAAACTAAGATTATACTAAAACTAACCTCTTGTGTTCGCATCTATTTGCAGAGATTTTTAAATAAGTTTGACCACGAGAATATAGGAAAACGCTCTTGAATTCTAGTAGGAGACTCTAGAACTCTCTAGCAAAGAGAACTAGAATGTATAGGGATTAACTATGTTTCTAGAGCCACAATTTATATTCTAGATGCTACAACCATATTTTTTTCACAGTGTACAATTCATTTTTATCAGTTCTCGTGATCCAATCGTATTTCACACAATAGTATTTTAAAAGCAAGTTAGTATTTAAGAAATTATGCTAAAATAACGTCGTTTTTGTTAAAGGGGCAACTGTTTTGAAATCACAATTAAAGCAACTGAGAGTCGTGTACATTTTCCTAGTACACTATTGAAGGGATTTCAGTATTTTGTTTAATAGTTTTAGAAGTAGTTAAACTATAAATTGATTGTTCGTCAAGGAATAAAAATAAAAAATGCAATAGTTCCGCAATTTCACAAATAAAAGAAATCTAAGTGGGGTTTTTTTTGGGGGGGGGGGATGGGGAGTTTAAATAACGTAACTATTGCATTTTTCCCGAAGGATCCTTGTATAGCTGAACTACTACCAAAGCTAAATGTATCGAAATCGTTTCTGTAGTTCCTGAGAAAAAGTGCATCAATGTTAGCTCTTTTGCATGTGATTTCGCAAATGTAAATATTTTTTTTAAGTTAAATTATACGGTTAAATTATTTGAGTGTTATCCTGCGCACAGGGCAAAAAAATATGCATCTACTTATGACATAAAAATTACACAAATTAAATATATTTATTTTCTTGAAAAAGCAAAATTAGAAAAAATAGGATTGGTTACATGTTCTTTTAATATGTAACACAAGTGTTTTTTTTTTTTTTTTAATAAAAACCTTTAAATATTTCATGATTTTGATATCATAAAGTTTTATTATTCCGTTACAAGCTCATCGTATTGCTGTTCCAACATAAAGTATAGTAATAATAAAGGACTTTACGTTGTAATATCGATACAAAACAGATACCGAAAGGTTCCATATTTTCCTATCTTATTTGAAAAGTTAAAAAAGTCTTTCATGAAATTCAACATTCAACTTGTTGCCTCTAATTCTATGACATTGTTTAATCTTATGTGTAAAAAAATTGATCCAATTCCTTTTTCATCTTTTTCTGGAGTGTATGAAATTCCCTTTAAATTTACAGATGGGACCACCTCTTCCTATATTGGTATGACTAAACGTCGATTTTTCGAAAGATTGCAAGAACATAAAAACGATTTGAAGTTTCGTAAATTTTCTACAGCACTCTCAAGAAGCTACCATAAAGGACTCATTTCATTTATAGACTTTGACCATGCTAAAGTTTTTTTCAAGCAAGTTATTCCGCGCAATGCTATTATTCGTGAATCTTTAGAAATTCGTCTAAGAAACCATGAAGTGTGTAATGATAATGTTTCCTTTCACATCCCAGAAATATGGCTTTCAATTTTGAAAAGTCAATGAAAATTCCAATTTTTTTCAGCATTTCTTTCTTCTTTTGCATCTTCGGTTAAAAGATGGCGCCACTGAACTGTTTATTTGGGAGTAAGAGGTTTCCGTTAGAAAGTTTTGTATTTTGAATTGATTTCAAAATGTAGCATGTAAAGAGTTTGTTGTCGATTTATATTTTAGAAAATTTTTCTCCTGATGAAGGTTTTAAAGATTAAACCGAAACGTAGAGTTTTATGTTAAACTTGTGAATAAATTGTACGTTGGATAGCAACACCTATTTGTTTTGTATAAAGTATAGTGTCATTTATATTTGCATATATTCTTAAATCACAAACTTTAAGAACAATCTAAAACTTCAAAAAATATTTTTTTTTTTAATCAGTGTATTTAAAAAGTATGTTATTGCTTTTGATACTTGAAAACAATGAAGCCACATGGAGAGTGCTTTGCATGTGTCTGTGGATATTAGTGTTTGCTTATTCCCTTCTCTAAATACTGATTTGGACTGATTGGACTGATTTTGACAAATGACCTATCGTTGAACTCAGATTGGCAGTGCTAGTAACATATGTTATGGGACGTATGAAAATTTTACATATGGTTATCACCGCATGTTAAGCACATATCTTCTTAAATTCCAACGAGATAGGTATCAAGCGGAATATATTACAGAGGCCATTACACAAAATAAATTATAATAATACAATTTATAGGCTTAATCCTTAAATGCATAGAATAGTTCAGAAGTTACCTGAACATTTTTTGCCATTTGACACTTTCTATTGGTCTTTTGGTAAACTATTATGTGTTTATTTATGTGTGGTAACGTGCATTTAAGGTCATGAAGTCTGTTTTTGTTCTGATTTATTGTCACGGGGAGGTTATAATATCTTCCATTGATATTGCTTGCAATGTGCTCGACAGTCATTTTTTCTCTGTTTTTTGTAAGATAGTAATTATGAATTCTGCAAACTATTAAAAGCATTATAAAAATTATTATATTGTTGAATAGTTGTTATTATGTAGTGTAAACATTTTAAAGTACAGTGAAATACGTTTAACACGAAAAATTGGTTAACACGAAATGATATAGCGGTCCGGATAGTATACTATGCAATTTAATACATTTTGTTTCTTTTAGCACGAAACAAAAATCGTTTAACACGAAAAAAATTCGCTTTCGATCTAGATAGTTTGTGTTGAAATTGGTAAATTTTGTGTTAAAACCACTGAATTTTGGGTAAAAGTCAGTGAATTTCGTGGGGTTTTTTTTTTGTTTGTTTTTTTGTTTTGTTTTTTTATTAGTGTTTGTTTTATGAGTACAATGGATGCGAAATTGGTACGAAAACAAACTGCTATTTCGCATCAAATGAAGATGAAGCTGCTTAATGTAGTTAATGGAAAAAAAGGACGAAAACAGAAATCTGCAACGATAATAAAAACAGGGATCCTACTACTTTAATGTTTGAGCGCATAGTCCAAGAGCTGTTAAACATTTTAGGGAAGGTATTTGAGGCACCCTGAAAATTTGTGCAACACTTCTTTTGTAATGCCTGAATACAAAATCGAATGTCTGGCTGAAGGATCGTGGCCCAAAACCTGTGCCAGACAAAAAATGGCACTTGACACGTGTCTGGCACAGTTTTTGTGCCGACTAAAGTGTCTGTCATTTTCAAAATATTTTTTTCTAAGCATAAATATTATTGTGCCTCAATCTCAGCGTGCCTCAAATACCTTTTTTGGGTAGTCAAAAAATGGCACTTGACACGTGTCTGGCACAGTTTTTGGGCCGACTAAAGTGTCTGTCATTTTCAAAATATTTTTTCTAAGTATAAATATTATTCTGTTTCAATCTCAGAGTGCCTCAAATACCTTTTTTAGGTAGTGTCAAAAAATGGCACTTGACACGTGTCTGGCACAGGTTTCGGGCCACGATCCTTCAGCCAGACATTCGATTTTGTATTCAGGCATTACAAAAGAAGTGTTGCACAAATTTTCAGGGTGCTTCATATACCTACTCAAAAATGTTCAACAGCTCTCCTACTAGCAGTATGTCTAAGCCAGAGAGAAAACGTATGAGAACCGCAAAGCACGAAGATTTAGAGACAGTCTTGCTTATTTGATTCAAACAAACTAGATCTCAGGATGCTGAAAAAGACACTTCAAAAAAAGATATCTGATTTTTTCCCCCAAAAAAATATTTTTTTATTTGCTTTTTATCCTAATGGATGCAACCTACTAATAGTTTAACAGGAAATCGAAATAAAATTTGACGACGTTGAAAATATTTGTGAGTTTTGTTCTTTTTTTTTTTTTTTTTACGAATCTTTTAACGCGAAATTCTTTTAACACGAAAAAAAAATTCGGCCCCCTCAATTTTGTGTTAAACGTATTTCACTGTATATAATTTAAAATTATCATTTTTTGAGCACTTTTTGTTATGTAAATCAGGAGTGACATTATGACATTATATCCAATAGAAACATAAATAAATTGTTTCACTATTTTTTTAGTGGATATTTAACAAATATAGACTCAAATATAATGTAATAAATAAACATACAATCTTGCTAAATGGTGCACAAAATACGAATTTTAATAAACTAACATTTAAAATCTACGTTTCGAGCTGTTTCTACAGCCGTCTTCAGGAAAATATGATGGTAAAATGGATCAAAGTTCAGAGACGAAAGCTTCCTGTGCAAGAAATAATTAGTCGGAACTTGACAATGATTTGAATACAAAAATGTAGTGTTGCCATCCAGTGAAAATAAATAATTATTAATGAACTGAAATCAAATCAATCAAAAGGTCGATTTAAGAAACCACCAATATGTGTTAATCAAATATAATGTTTTTCGAACAAAATAAAAAACAATGCATCAACTTTGGCAGAGAAGAGAACCACCCAGGAGGAGAGCAACAAGAGGAAAGAAGGAAGGAAAAATTATCCTGGAAATGGGAGGTCGGCGCCATTTGAAATAAAGCCGAAAAAAATGCATATAATTAAAAATGGTTCTATGTGGCAACTCTCTCTTTTGCCCAATTCAAACTCAATAAGTTCTGGCACATGTGTAATTCACTTAACTTAAAATAACTCCAAACTAAGTTCATACTTGCTAAAAGTGATAAAAATACGCTTAGAAGGCAAATAAATACCTTTATTCAGATCGACATGATTCATCGCTCAGACGACGATATCCTCAAGATCTTTAATGATACAAATATTTTCGAAAAATAATTTTCAATTGAAAACTGGTAAACAAAAATGACGAGATCTCATATATAATGAAATCAAATGCAGTAATAAAAAGGGATATTTGTGAACGTGAATTATTTTATATTATTGTTTCTTATTCTGCTGAGCATCTCTTTCCAAATTTCAGCAAAAGTCCATAGAGGCTGAATCATTGCATATATTCTCACCGCGTAAAAATATGTCTATTGATTCTAGGATAACGCATAGTAAATATAATCTTGAGGGATAAATTATTCTATTATTTTTAAAATCAATCGGTGAAGGTTCTTTGTTATCTAGTCTGGCCAAAGCCGTAGTTTTCTTGGTGTATTTGATGTCTTCTATACGTTCTTTGATCCTAGTTTTAACCTTTCTGCTTGTCATACCTTAAGATATGTACAATAAACTGTTAAAATTTCAAAAATATCCATCATGCAGTTTTTTTGCAAAAAAATCATAGAAAAAGGGGGGGGGGTTGTCTCCTAATGTAGAAGATCCCCTTAAGGCTGTTCTCAAATCCAAAGGGTCAACTTTCTGACATAAGTTAATTAATTTTTGTTCGGAAAAGCATGAAACTAGAAGGTGTTGTTAATCAGAAACTATGTTATCTAGCCGTTTTCTCCGTTTTCTTGTAAACGCAATAGATCTTTCATAAAATACTGTCAAAGTTGGCAGTTTGAACCGAACTTCCGAACGAAAGAAGAAAATCCAGTCAGTAAGTGGCCAAAAATGCCGTGTCACGTGATCAAAATCGCTTATAACTCAATAGATAATTTATTGATCAAAAAAAAGGAAAACACAGTTCGATTCCAAATTGCTTCCATTCTCAGACTTTCCAATTTTATATCTTTCCGTCAAGAAATAAATTTGTAAATGTTTCAAAACGTTTTGCGCTTGTTGAGCAAAGAAGTTGAGAACAGCCTTAATAGAATATCTAATTGCAGAAACTTTGTAGGAAAACGGTGCGTGTGTTTTACGAGAGATAGTGAATTGATTGGCTTCATATATAATTTAATCTCATTTGTTAATATGATCATTAAAATACGAGAAAATTGCCGAGCTTTTTATATAATTATTTACTTTATGCATAAAAATGTCAGTGGCTATTTCTAAATAATATTAGAATTTTTTATATAAATTGAAACTAATCCATGATGTTATTTTTTTTTGTTTGTTTTTTAGTTACCTTCAAGCCACCTGCTCAGTTAGTACTTCATATAGCAACTAAATATTTAAAAATACCTAACACAGTGCTGGTTACCCATGAAAATTCAGGTAAATTTTATATTTTAGGTATCGATTTTTTTTTCTAATCAATCACATTTTCAATTGAATATAAGAATATGCATTCGGTGGCGTTTCATGCATTTTGTTCTCTTCCACAGACCGTGGGATGCAGAAATATCGTATCGAAAAACATATCCTGAATGGCCAATTTTGAGTTTTATTCTAATTTTTTATTTTTCACATGTTCAAACATGCTTCATTTTTAACATGAAAAATATCCTCCATAACGATCCTGATCATAGAAATTGATATTTTCGATTCTAAATATTAAACTGTTGGTTAGCTTAAAACATGCTATTTATACAGTATATCAATGTTTCTAAAATTTTCAACAGCATTACCTCTAATATAGAGGAAGTTCGGGCATTATGGAATGGTCGGACAATAGGAAATACGTCAATATCTGGCGCATATGGTGTTGCAGTAAACATAAACATGCCATACGACTTCCTAGTACTCCCTTGAGTGACTGTTCTCAGTTCTGTTTGGATACCTGTTGTTGGAGAGACACGGCGAAATAAAATCTTATTCTCAATTTTTGAAGTTTTTTGCAGGTAAATTTAATAAAATTCGTATTAATTTATAAAATTTCTTTGTCAGTGATGGTAACCAATTCAGTATAATCTTGAATAGTTATATTTATTGCAGTGTTAGTCAGTTTCCATCTATGCTAACTTGTTGACGAGTGAAGAGGTTATGTTTTTCAAGACGGTATGTCGGGTAATACCGGGTGTCCCAAAAATCACTGATGGATTTTAAAATTCCATAACTTGCAAACGGTGACAGATATTTAAAAAATTCTTGCAGGAGTGTTTTGTAAGATGTCAGGAGTTTTTATGCTGCGATTCTCAGTTTTAGTTACAAATAGCATCCATAGATGACGCTGAAAGCAATAACCGCTAAATCCAGGCTCGATTTTTTTGGCCTCTCTCTTCTTCCATGCGGAAATAGGAGATTAAAATGTATTGAATGGATCCCGAAGTACCAAAAATTGGGTCTGGACTGAGCGCCTATTGCTCTCAGCGCCATCTATTGTTTGAAATTCGAACTAAAATCAAGAATCAGAGTAAAAAAAAACCCTGACATCATACATAACCCTCCTGCAAGATTTTTTAAATATCTGTCACCGTTTGGAAGTTATTGAATCTTAAAATACATCAGTCATTTTTGGGACACCCGGTATATGGAATATCAGCTATACGTGTTTCAAGACGAGTCTAAAAAGTAAAACAATGTTTCAAAGAATCTGATGATTTATAGATAATGTACTAAGGTTTACTCATTAAATGATTTTGGTTATTCTTTTCAATCGTGGATTTTCTTGCAATTTTAATATTCCTTCCGACGCTATTCCATATTATCCGGCTGGTTGCCATTACCCGAAAAGTGTAGTTTTTTAAAAAGCTAAATATTGATATGTATTTTTCCTTCTTCTACTTTAAACGCGTTAAAAATGTGTTAAGAAGTACTCATAGTTCGTTCTTTACTAACTTTTAATGTGTATCTCATTTTTTTTTTTTAGGTTGACTTACAAATAAAAATTCAGTGGTACTCCATAATACCCGAACTACCTCTATATTATTTTCAAAAAGCAATAGCTCCAGCAAAGAGTTCTTTTTATCTGCAACTTAGCTACACTGGTGGAAATTTATTTATGAAATCACGGTTTTTTAACAAGAACTTCTATAATATTTCTTAAAAACGAATGAAATTTCATACGTTATATATGCTATGTACAACGAATAATTTAGAAAAATAAAATTTCATACATATTAATAAACTAAAACATAAGGTCAAAAAATAGATTTTAGTAACATAAAAACATGGAAATTGATTTATGAAATATCACATTTAATTGAAATTAATAGTTAGTGAAGCCGCTTTATTCATCAGAGTTTCTTTTATTCTAGATGGCATTGATAAAACAAGATTTTTAATGTATTTCTGATCAATTAATTTCCAGTTTTGACAGATTGAAGCTTTCAATTCTATAAGTGACGTGTACTGAATCTCATTTGCATAAATCATTCGAACAAGCTGTACCCAAACGTTTTCGATGGTGTTCAGATCAGGACTAATAGGTGGATGATCTAAAATAATAATATTTTGTTCGTCAAACCAATATTTTATTGAATTTGAAATGTGAATACTTCCATTGTCTTGCATGAAGATGTAATCTAAACCATAATATTGCCATGCAAATGGAAGAAGTGAATTTTCTAAAACAAAACTGTAATCAAAAGAAGTCTGGTGACCGTTTAAAAATACAATTTCATTTTTGTCATCATAAGCTATCGCTGCCCAAATCATCAAACTTCCGCCATCAAAATTTCTGCTGAATGTAGATTTTAATTCTTATTAGAAATCCCTCCAATAAACGTCAAACCATCCGGGCTATCCAAATTAAACCTTTTTTCGTCGAAGAAAATAACTTTCTTCCAATTGTCACCCATTGTCGTGTACTTCTCGCAATACTACAAACGCATCTGCTTGTGATGCAGAAGTAATTATGGACCAGACTTCATTTTCGACCAACTCAAGCTTCGTGAAGAATGTAAAATTTGCCTAACGCTTCTAGAAGTAACAGGAAGAGATAGATCTGCACAAATCTTCTTTGAAGTGTGGTCGGCTTTCGATGCAAGTTGAAGGATCCCCCTTTTCTCTCTCTTACTTTAAACGTGGATTACATTTTTGTTAAAATTTTTCCCATAATTTGCTGGATCTTTTCTGTAGTTATATATCACACCAACTGATCTTTTAATTAATTTCACTAATTTCCGTAACAGACTTTCCACATCCTATATATGCATTGATTTTAGCTCTTTTTTCCTCAGACAACATCTTTCGTTTACCCATCGTGAAAAGTATAACTGAAACGTATTGCTTCCAAAATATAATACTTTTTATGTCTACTGTACATGTCACGCTACCTTGTTTTATGCAAATTTTCGTCATATTACTTCGGAATAGCCAATGAAATGTGATATTTCATAAATCAATTTCCATGTTTACATATTACGAAAATCTAATTTTTGACTTTTTATTTTTGTTTAATATTATGTATGAAATTTTATTTTTGTAACTCATTTGTTTTACATACTATGAATATCCCATGAAATTTCATTCATTTTTAAGGAATATTATAGAAGTTCTTGTTAAAAAACCGTGGTTTCATAAATCAATTTCCACCAATGTAGTAGCTCTCAATTATATATATTACCTCCCAACAGCTATTTAAAGAAAAAAACAATAGCTTTAAAAAAACTCCACCAGTAGCTTTCTTCTTCTTTAAAAAAAACTTTTTATCATTTACGAATAAACCAAGTAAGTATAATCTTTCGACGCCGATCATAATAAATGCTAGGTCAAATATTCTATACATACTTTGCCTCTTTCCATAAGATGGGACACTTCCATAGAGCGTAATGGTAATGCGATTGCGATCGTAGCGCCTTTAGTGACAATGGGGAAGAAACTCCTCATCCTTGTAATATTTTTATTATTCAGTATCTACCTTGTTGTGATCTTTCTTTTTTTAATGTTGCATGTTTACGTTTCCAATAGAACCTTACACCGGTACATGAATATAGAATAGATATTCTATTTTATATATCTAACATCTATTCTATGTTCATGCACGGGTATATGCCTTTTTTTTTTCTTTTGTACATGATGATTTAAGTGCAACGGAAAACAAGGTAAAAATTCCATCTTGAATGCTATATATCAAAAGCAATGGTGTAATATACAAATATACGAAATATTGCAGTCTACAAGTCCCAGAAAATTTCATAAATATTCCCATTTGGTAGAAAACTTTTTATAGCCTTGTTTTATTAATTTATGAATTTTAATGTCTTAAACAATCGTTACAGTAATTTTTTTTTAATTTACGCATTTTCACTTTCTTACAGGTAAAATAAAAATATCGTTTTTAATGTAAATAACGTGCAATCATTTCGATAATATTTATAATATTAACATATAAGAAATAATAATAAAATTACAGATGGGGAAAAATTCCTTTCGACAAATTTTTAGAATTAGATAAATTTAACAGTTAAAAATAAATAGAGATCCTAACTTTACACTCAATAAAATTATATTTAATATGAATAAATTAACACAATACCTGAATTTGATTTTTTACAATTTAATCTCATAAACTTACATATTTACGTTATTAACAGAATTTTCTAGGGCTTTTCTTTTGTATTATTACTCTAATTATCATTTTGTAATTTAAAGGTAAATGATACAAGTGCGATTTTTAAAAAAAAGCATCTAAATAAATAAAGCATAAATACAATATCGTCTGCCTCTCCTTCGATTTAGGAAAGAATAGATATTCAAAACATGAGCGTAAACATATTTCTTAAACATAGTTAAATTTCGGAGGCTTGTTAATTCTTTCCCTTTGTCGGTAGTGACGCTAGTACTGTTGCCATTACAGATTTTGCAGGAAATGTCCCATCTTGTTCGTTAATCTATGCCTCTTCCTTCCGTTCAATAATGTTTATTTTTCAAAGTTGAAAAAGGCCACATGCAGTTGAAATTGACATCTTCAAATGTTCATAACTTTCCGAACAACTAATAATGTAGCATTATATAAAAACTAGAGGAATCAACCCCCTACTCTCTAACACCGTAAATCCCGTGAATTGCATCGCAATTCACATTCGGACCGCTACGCTATTCCATCTCGCTTGGCTAGCTCTAGCCAGAATGGATATTATAGCCAATCATTTTAACATATGAAATTGACAAATATATTTTTAATGTATAAAAAAGTAATGAAAATTTTCGTTTCAAATGCAAATAAAAATGCATTTTTTCGCCTATAATATTGCACAGCACGGCTTTAAGTTCATTTAAGGGAACAAGGGACTTTCAAACTTATTTATTTATTTTTTTATTTCACTTTATATGCAATTCAATGACACACTATTTGCACTATGGCATATACCGGATGTCCCAAAAATGGCTGATGGATTTTAAAATTCAATAACTTGCGACCGGTGAGAGATACTAAAGTAATTCTTGCAGGGTTGAGTTGAGTTGAGTTTTGACGGCCGAATATCTACTCGAGGGATATAGGCCCTAAAGGGGGGAGGGCCCTCCGTGGGGGTCTTTATAAGGGAACCTAACCCGTATTTAAGCATGGAAAATCCAATTGTTTCGAAGAAAACCACGAAAACTCCGAAACGGTTAGGCTGACGGGCGCGATTGGGTTCGAACCCAACACCTCCCGTCTACCAGCTTCGAGAGCAGAACCTCTCAGCCACTGGTGGGGCTGTAATTCTTGCAAGAGTGTTATGTAAAATGTCAGGAGTTTTTATGCTGTGATTCCCAGTTTTAGTTACAAATAGCATCGATGGATGGCGCTGCAAGCAATAATCGTTAAATCCCGGCTCGATTTTTCGGCCTCTCTTTTCTTCCATGTGATAAAAGGAAATTAAAATGATATCCGTTGTCCGCTTGGAAGAAGAGATCAGCCTAAAAATCGAGCCTGTATTTAGCGCCTATTGCTTACAGCGCCATCTATTGATTGAAATTCGAACTAAAACCAAGAATCACAGTGCAAAAACTCCTAACATCATGCATAACCCTCCTGCAAGAATTTTTTTTAATATCTGTCACCGTTTGCAAGTTATTGAATTTTAAAATCCATTAGTCATTTTTGGGACTCCCGGTATTTATCACACAAGAAATTTAAAAAACATTTTCTTTAGAGAAAAATGATGAATTTTCTTGAATATTTCAATCGTTACGATGAACTTTTCAAAATGACCGATTCGCATTCCATATTAATCAAAATCTCCAATATTTTTTATGCCAGTTTGATTTATATTATACAAAAAAAACTGTGAATCGAATTTTATATATTTGAATATAAAGGTAAGAAGAAATATTTTCAAAATTTTATGAAATTTTCAGCATTTTCACATAATATTTCTGCAATTAACTATCTTTAACTTTTTCAATTATATTTAGTCTAAAAAACCATGCACAGTTTAATTTGCATATATAAACCAAAATTCCATAATAAATATTTGAGATTTTAATTGATATGGAATGAGAATTTGGGATTTTGAAAAGTTCTTCGTAGCGCTTAAGATTGTTCTTAACAGCCCTGCTCAACAAGTGCAAAACGTTTTGACACATTTACAAATTCATTTTTTAACGGAAAGGTATAAAATTGGAAATTCTCATCATGGAAGCAACTAGAATTGAACTGTTTTTTTCCATTTTTTGATCAATTAATTACCTATTGAGTTATAAGCGATTTCGATCACGTGACAAACTCGTATTTTGCCCGCTCTTGAGTGCACTTTCTTCCATCGCGCGCAAATTCGGTTCAAAACGCCCACTTTAACACTATTTTCTGAAAGATCTATTGCGCTTGCAAAAAAATGGAAAAAACAGCTCAGTTACATACTTTCTGAACAACAACACCAGCTAGTTTCATGCATTTTCGAACAAAAATTAATTAAAACCTATGTCAGAAAGTTGCCCCTTCTGATTTGAGAACACCCTTAAAATATTCAGGAAAATTCCTTATTTTTCTGCAAAAATATATATTTTTAAATGTCTTGCGTGATACGTATATACCATAATGCATATAGTGCTCTCTTGAATAGTATTTAAAGTGCAATTTAAAAAAATGAGTTTGAAGGTTCCTTGTTCCAATAAACTCTTTTAAAAACACTACGGAGGTGCTATGACTGACGCTAATGAAATGCAAACAAAATGTTTTCTGCTGTGTCTGAAAGACAATCTTGATCAGAAAACTGATTCGCTGAATGCACCATGTCACCGTAAAATGAACAAATGGCATTGTTACTCGTGCATCAATTAAACGATCTGTCTTTAAAAAGAGATTATCTCTGAATTTTGATTTGCTGAATAGCTCGGGTCCTGTGACCTTAAATTAACCACCGAGAATCGTCAAAGTGATCTTTGCCAAATGACAAGCTATAAATTCAGCCTCATTTTCGAGCCACGTAAGAGAAATATATATATATATATATATGTTTATTTCCAACTACGACAAAAAAAAAATCTATCGTAAATTCCCTCTACCTAAATGACATTATTTTTTAACGAAATATTTTCACATAATATAATATCAAGGATTTATAATATAGGAAATAAGAAAGATTGACTTGGGGTCAAAAAATTACCTTGGATTTCTTTTTCCCAAAGGACTTCTTCAGATATCATAGTTCTTAGATCCCGAATGCCATTCAGGAAAAATTGCACTCTGCAGGTATTTTCCGAGAGAAAAAAAAAGCATTCAAAGCGAAAAGATATGATCTATAATGTATCTTATAATGGGTTACATCTATAATGTTAAAGAAATACAAGTGCGAAAAGCAATATCGCATTGTGGGAGAAAATATTTTAAGGCCATTTTGTATCATTATATCTGTTATTACTAAGTCTTCTTCGTTCCATCTTTGTTACTTCACTGATAAAGTTGAGCTTAACAAGCTTGCTATTTCACGAAATGTTTCAAAACAACATATTAAATATAATATTCACTCACATAGCAAAAAATAAAAGGATTTTAAACTTAAAACCTACACTGAATACCAAAAATCTAATAAAGTAATATGAAAACTTTCCTGTTAAAAACGTATGACAAGTAAAGATCATTCTGAAGGAAATTTCAACTAACTTGGATAAATATATCATATAAAACTGTTTCAAAGCTTCATAAAAATGCCCTTTCTGCATCACATTTGTTTTAGAAAGTGTGTTCACAAAGTTTCAAGACTTGTCTGATAATACAAAATTTATTAAACATTTTTTACAGCGAATAAAAATTCTTCGAAATATGACTCTTGGGCATCAACACACCGCTGCCAGCGTTTTTTCCATTATTCATAGGCTCCCTGGAGGTCTTCGCGCACAAGACTGTTAAGAGACCGCGTCGAAGCTGCTTGGATCGCTGGAATTGTGTCGAAGCTTCCCTTTCAGATCTTTCTTGATGCAGGGGATAAAAAAAAGTCGCTGGGAGCAAGGTCGGGGCGTAGAGGGCTTGCGGCAGTATTGCCATGTTAAACTTAGCCAAAACTTCGGCAGCGGCAAGCGGCGTGTGAGAGGGCACATTGTCGTGGTGAACAATCCAATCGTCTCTGATGTCTGAGCGGGCACGCCGGACATTATCCTTCAAATAGTGGTGTATTCCAGAGTAAAACCGACCTGACCCGGCGTGTCCTCCCAGACACCAGAAAATTGGATTGTTCACCACGACAATGCGCCCTCTCACACGTCGCTCCCAGCCACCAAAGTTCTGGCTAAGTTTAACGTGGCAATACTACGACAATTCTCCCTATAGCCCTGACCTCGTTCCCAGCGACTTTTTTTTTATTCCTCCGGATCAAGAAAGACCTGAAAGGGAAGCGATTCGACACGATTCCAGCTTCGACGAGGTCATTTAACAGCCTTGCGTGCGAAGACTTCCAGGGATCCTATGAACAATGGAAAAAACGCTGGCAGCGGTGTGTTGATGCCCAACGGTCATATTTTGAAGAATTTTAGTTCGCTGTACAAAAATGTTTAATAACTTTTGTATTCTAGGACCAGTCTTCAAACTTCCTGAACACACCATGTAAATGAGAGAATGAGAAGTAGCAGAAGCAACATATGTATACGTAATTTATATTAGTTAGGACTGGATCGGGGGAGATATTATACTTACAGAAGTGGAGATTTACTCTTTCGATAAATCTCATATCTGTCCATCTCGAATATAACGTGTTATCAGAAACAAGCAAATTCGCCTGCTACTCTGGTCGGTTTCTCGGAATAAACGTTGAATCTAACGAAACATTTCTGTGAATTGTGTTTTAAAGCAATATGCAACTTAACATAGAATGTGCTTCCGTATTACTGAAACCTATACGAACGCCATTGTGCTGTTAAATTTTCTAATGTACCGGAACAAATTTAGATTAGAGACAAATAAGAAACAACCTTTAGATTAATTATTTACAATTAGAACAAATAAGGAACTACCTTTTTAGTTGATAATTTATAGCAGGATTTGGTAAAGAACGATATGCAATATACTAAAACCATCTCTGATAAATTATCTAATTACTAATGCACATTTTATCAAAATCCGTGCAATAAAACTTTTTAGAGGTTTACCTGATAATGGGCCTTTCTTTCATAATTCTATAACTAAGCAATGTAGATTTATGTACAATTTACTAAAACCATCCCTGAAAAATATCTAACTAACAATGCAGTTCTCATCAAAATCCATTAAGCAAAACTAAAGTTATAAACGGTCAGAACGAAATCCCCATTTGCATTTTATATATATAGTCGATGTTCTTCATTCGACAGTGTAATTTTAACATAAAAGAAATGCATTTTAATTAAAATATATACTAAATTTCATTTACATATTTTGCGTTGAAAAGGGTGCAGAAAATTTTCTGATGTAGCAACGGTTACAAAATGTCAGTGTAATATTATAAGTACTCCTGATTCCGGAAACGTTTCTCTTATCTTAATAAACCAGTTACAGAGGGATCAGTACGAAGCGTAAGAAAAATAGAATAGGAGGAAAAACAGAGAGTGTCAATTCATTGCCCTGAAATTTTAGGAAAGATTTTTCTGTTTAATTTCCAAACCTGTTCGCTTGTGGGGTTTATGACTGCTTATTCGCCAAAATATTTCTAAAAGTAAGGGGAAATTTTTCTAAAATCGTGGTTAAATTCGAGATAACGCTGAATTTTTGTAAGCTTTTTTGTTTGTTTGTTTGTTTTTTTACAATACTAGGGGGCTTGGACCCCTACGAGTTACGCTCGCCAGCCCCGTTCAGACACAGCATTCTCTAAAAGCACGCTAATTTGATTGGCTTTAAAAAGATTTTGAAAGATTGAAATTATAATTTAAAAAACAGTAGCGATCTCCCTATAAATGGGTTTCTATTAATTTTTCTTCGATTGGAGAATTTTAAGGAAAAATCAGCTGCTGTTAAAAGATAAAATGGCTGTTTTCGTCTTTGATTAAATAAAATCAGTTAAACATTTCAAAATAAGCTAATATAATAAGCAAATCTGCATCAAAATGCAAATATATTTTACAAATACCAATGCCTTTTTTTGACGGAAACGACACAGAAGATTAACGAATCTTAACTAAACCATTTAAGCAATTTCTATATTTTCTGCTTCACAGATTTTTCTCTTTCAAATCATATTTTTTGTTGATGACACTTCATTTTCAGCTTGTAATCGTTTTTATTTTTATTACATTACTAAATAATTGCTCGAAAGCAGTCTAAACGCGTTCAATAAAATTAATATTAATCTTATTAATATAATCTCAAAATATCAAATTAATGTTTCGCGCAATTTTTAAATTTAAACTGTTTTGCAATATTACTTTTTGTTCATTTTACGTAATAAGAGTAGTGTGACGTAATTTTTCCTATTTAAGACTTCTAACGCATGTTAATGAATTTATTATTTTACAATATCCTTATAAAATTCACGTGTAAATATAGTTTTTATGAAGTAATTTTCAATAAGTTCCTGCTTTTCACACGTAATTATTTAATTCTAATTTGAAAGGTTTTTTTTCTGTTAATAATAGTCACGTGTAAATATTTTTTTTAATTTGAAGCAAACATTATTATTTGGGCTGTTTATACAGTTGGCAACAGTTTAAATTAATACCATTTCCTAAAATAAGTAACAAATATTTCTCTAAATGCTGAAAATTTGAGTTTAAAATAGAAATAAAACCTCAAAAAATGAGTCAAATTAAAAAAGTGAATGCAATCTGCACACCGGGAAATTCTAACGTATAAAATGATCTAAAAATGAATTAATTCCCATGTATAGTTTTTGCTACTATAAAACTTTTTTAATGGAACGATTTTGTCCAACTTTAGCATTAAATATCTCTTAAAATAATTCTTCGATTTAAAAACTGTCTGCATCAGCGTGTTTATCAAACATTTCCCTATAATACCGCCGATTTTCATATTTTTGTATGCAGTATTTTTCTTAATATTAACGGAGAAAGACCTCCGGTCACAAAAAATTCAAAACCGGCGGCGGCGGTGACAGCGTAAGTTACTTTTTTTTAGAATAGAGAAATGGAATATATGAAATTTCTTTATAATTCAATGTTTCATCTTTCTTTTAACATTAAATATAGAAATTGTCTTTTCCTTCACCGAGAAAAAAAATTATGGATACTTCTCTCAGTTTCAGCTAAATAACATTCATCAATAAAATATTTTCAAATAATACAACTCACATATAACTTAGAAAATAAGAAAGCTTAACTTGGGAACAGAAAATAAGCTGGAATACCTTTTTCCCCCTAGGAGGTCTTCCGATATCATAGTTCTTAGGATCCCAAATTATATTCAGGAAAAATACAGTTTCCAGGCAGTTTACCATAGTAAATAAAAACCGAAAATAATTCAATGCGGAAAGTTATGATCTCGTATATCTAAGATATTAAAAGTAACACAGGTACAAAAGATAATGCCACATTGTAAAAGAAGAGCGTTTCGGGGCATTTTGTATCGTTATTTCGGTGTTTGCTGTTTCTCTTTCTGCCTTTTTTGCTTCCATTGATAAAATTGAATTTTTCATTTGTGCTGTTTTGTGGTATATTACAACTAATATTTTAATAGTACCAGAAAGGTTTGAAATGACGAAAAATTGTATTTATTATTTTTCTTTATTATTATTAAAATCTGATTGCCTGTTTGTATTTCACAACTATCCCTTCCGAATAGGAAACATTGGGCGATAAAATCAACATCAGTTTTTCGCATGGATCTCAGGATGTAAAAGCTCTCAGAATTTTAAAATTTTAAATAGTTTCCGAGATATATATGCAAGGTGTGTAGCTATTCCCTCCGGGGTTTGGAAGGCTTTTTAAAAAAATATTACCAATACAGCAACAAAGTTGACTTTACAGGAGAAAGAAACATTACAAGTTTTGTTTGTTCAATATGTGAACCTTTGGTGATGTGACAGATATCAAGTCTAAAGTCAAATTCTTCCCACACTCGCTTCAACATATCACGAACAATGGGTAGCAAATGCGATTGTGATCCTTTGGCGTAAATCTTGTAAATCACGCACAAACGCATCTCCAACGAGAGTAACCGTTTCCGCCGAAGAACGTAGACGACCAGTTCGTTGTCCATCACACAAGCAACCACTTTTCTCAAATTTCCGAAACCACGCATGAATTGTTTTGTCCCTTGCTTGTTGCAATCCGTATTTTGTACGAAATTTTCTTTGAACTGTCACAACAGATTGACTTTTCGCAAATTCTAACATGCAGTAACAGTAAGCTTTCTGTGAGCCTGTAAACGACATTATCTTATGTGCAAAATTTTCAAAAGTGTGCTTTTCCGTTATTTTCAACTGCTGTCAGAAGTAGTGGTGCCATCTACTAACTCACTTGTGAAACAAAACTTGTAATGTTTATTTCTCCAGTAAAGTCAACTTTGATGCTGTATTGGTAATATTTTTTATAAGCCTTCCAAACCCCGGAGGGGATTGTGACACACCCTGTATACATATATATTAATGAAGTTTCTCTAAACATAGCAATTAAGTTGCTGCAATTTTGTTCGAAAAAAAAAGGGAATGTCAAAGGTAAATCATCGGATTTCATCTGTTTTTCGAACTAATGAACAAATATCTTTGTTTTGTTTGTATAAATCTATTTAATAATTTTTAGTTTACATTATCTTTTAAAGGATGCAATATATGGCAATATATTAATACGAACAAAATAACATTTTTTGAAGTCATTTCAAACATACATGAATAGAATATGATAGAACATGGAGTTTTCACCATGCAGTCGGAACACAGGGCACAGAGAGTGTATGCTAAGATTAAAAGTTTCAGTCCAAACCATAGCAACCCATACCACACAGACAAGTTTTTTCCCCAAATCTTCTCGACTAATGGAAATTTTCCCCGTTTATTGCCATTCTACTATAATTGCATCAAAATATCGTAACTTGCAAAATGCAATTTGAGTAATCTTCAGTTAATTTATATTGTAAATGTGAATTCTTGCTCATAATGAGAAAATTTGAAAAAAGTTGATATGATAAATCTTTTTTAAATGTATAATAAAATACGTTTCTTTTTTCCCAAAAATTGAACGATCTCACACAATGCAAATATAGCATTTCGGATTACTACAGCAGCTAGTATAGTTGCAGGATTTATTGTTTTGCCTACGTAAATATTCTATTAACTTATAACTATAAATGAACTCACCAATCAGTTCTTCAAGTATATACTAAATTCATTACTTATGCGAGCAAATGTAAGTCCTGGAAATTCACTAACGTTATTAATAAAGTAGACAATTTACACATTGGTAAATATAAATAGAAGAAATCACCTAGACTTCTTGCTTAAGTCTTCTTTTCGGCTATAGACAGTTTTCCCACTTTTTCTTGATATCCCAACTATGGAACTCTCAAGATCTCTCTCCATATTATTTATTTTCCACACGAGCAGTTAATCTCATATCTTGCGCTTTTTTCACGCTTCTCGTGTTATGCCTTTTATTTCATATAATATCGAGTATTGATTAAATAAAACCTTGAGTTTGTCAGGTTGCATTGTAGGGGATATTTATAATCCCATATAGATAACTAGCTGAGCCATCCAGCGTTGCCCAGGAACGTGATAATAACCTTAAATGAACCTCGAATTTGTGTAATTTTATATCTTTAACTCGATTTTGTCTGAATTTATATTTTTTTATGAAAAAATCACGAAAAAATATTGGTTTTTAGAGGTAAAAATGCTCGTAAGACGACATTTCCTTGTTTTTTTTCACGTTTGTTAGGTCTCTAAGAAATTGCGATCTTTTGTTTTGTCAAATTGCTTGTAGATGACAGCACCAAACAATATATTTGCAGTCTATTTTTCTGTGGACAATTTTATACTGATAATTCTGGAATTTCTTATATTTATCTGGATTTGATTAGACTATATGAAAGTTAATGTAGTAAATTTTTTTATTCGATTCATTTATGTGTAGTTTTTCCTTTTTTAATAAGTCAATTTTTTTAATTAAGAATAATTATTAGATATATATTTATTTATTGTCATAAAGTCGTTAAACATGTTAATGCATTGACATACAATTTTAATGCAAAACTTTCAGTTGCATAAAAATACGAAATTTCCTTTAATTAAATCGATTGGACAATGAAATACCCGTCCTTCCAGGACCTTTTGTTTAGAAGTCCTACGCTTTACCACAGAGCTACCATGACCGCGAGAAAATAACTGAAATTAAAGTTCTGTTTCCTTTCGATGCGTAAATAGTGTTCTAGGCATGCGCGAATGAATTAGAGGATTTTTTATGAGAGTCCGTTGTAATTTTTAATTCATAATTCAGCTAATTATTAGAATTTTAAAATTCTGAGTATCAGGTGCAGTAGGAGAGACTTTGGACTACCTTCACACGAATTTTCAGCCTTTTACATGTGGTAGATTCCACTAGCCATCGCAGACAAAAGACAGAACGTAACTCTTTTATTAGTATAGATGTTTGTTTGCCCCTTTAATAATTTCGTATATTTGGACTAATAGGAAAATTCCTAAATACAGTCAAACTGAAGATAACTAAGATCTTATTGCATGCTTAACTGTACGTTTAATTATGAGTAATTATGCCTAAAACCTCAAACTCAATTATCTAGAGACCATCTTTTTCAGCGGTTTTGCCACGATAACTTTTGAAAAAGTTAACAGCACGTATTTTTTAATTATTAAGTAAGCAAGTATTTTATTATTATTATTATTATTTATAAAAGAAATTCGCTACAAACTATACCTAAACAAACAGACAAGTTCAAGTTACAGCAAAAAATATGATCAATTATTACGGATTTTGAAATTTTCATTATATTTTTTTTAATTTAAAAAAAATTATTATTTGCTCCTTTTGGTGTAATTGAGAGACAATGCAAAAGCAGTAAGTAAAAGAAATGACGACTCAAAAATATGGAGCTTGGATTTGAAATCACAGCAAAATTTGTTTTTCAAGATTAATTTTGTCGTACAATATTAAAACTTTTATTATTGTTTTTATTATTATTATTATTATTATTATTATTATTATTAAACTTTTTTTGTGTCTATAAAACACAAATAAATAAATGCAGAATGAAGCAATAGTCTAAATTAATTTCAGCCTTCCCAAGCCTACAATCAAACTTCTTTCAATTTTCCTCGTTTTAAATTCATCCGGCCTTAAATATTATAATTCACGCGGTTAGTGAAAGATGAGATTTTTAATGAATAAAACGTTACACGGAAGATAAAAAATTTAAATCATTTTCTCCTTTAAATTATTTTTAGATATTTTTTATTGAAATTTCCCTTAAAATATCGCTCTGTTTTCAATTTTCAAAATAAAACGTGATTTCTGTTGCTTATATTTTGATTTTCTATGAACATGCATAAAAAGATTTTTACCATTTAGTATTATACAGGGTGTCCAGTCTCAACGGTGTCCAATGGCTAATTCCTAAACCGTTAGTCATAGACATATAGTTCCAACTACAAAAATGTTTTAAATCAGGTAAAGAAATATTTTAAAAGCGATTTGGGTCAATAAAAACATTTCTTAAAAAATTACGAAATTTAAATTTTTATACGGTCCCCCGGTCCTATAAGTTATATTTAGTAAACTTTTCCTTTTACACTGACAAGTAATACAAAAAAAGTCCCGTTGTTCTACGATTAAAATTGACCGAGTAATACCTCTTTAAAGTTGGAGCATATTTTTGGCTGCAAATTGAGGGTCATTCACAAATTTAGTCGAAATATAATTTCGTCAGATATATTAAAAAATGGTTGAGAGTAAAATTAACATTGCAATATAAATTTGAAATCTTTAGTCTTTCTGACATATTAATGCAAAATATACAATTTGTAATACACATTTAAGAAGAAAGAAAAAAACAGAATTTTTGTTAAATAAAATGATGCTAAATTAACAGCCTCAATGCTTTACAAAATGATACGTATTTTAAAATATTATTAGATTACTCTAGCCTGCAAAAGTTGGGTTATTTCATGTTTTTTAGCTTTTGGTAATTGATTCTTATGTATTCTGTACCGCTGAATCCGGAATTGACCTTCATTTTTAGCCATCACATCAAGACTTTTCGCAAATTGCAAATTTCAAAGTTAAAAAGTTCAAAGTTAAAATTTAATCTCCTCCCCCATCTCATCACACCACCCAGCTGTAAGAATCCCAAGATAAGCAAAAATATCGAATAAATTATTGAATAAAATAAAATAAAAAAAGTTTTACATATGTTTTATAGTATGAGATTTTCGCTATATTTTAACTTACACATTTGTAAAACAATTCTAACGTGATGGTTAAAAATGAAAGTCATTTTCAGATTTAGTGCTAAAAAGTACGTAAAAATGAATTACAAAAGTTAAAAAATACAACCATCTTCTCTATTTTATAGTATCCGATTTTTGTTATTCTTTAAATTCGACAATTTATGATTTGCGAAATATCCTGACATGATAGTTAAAAATTAAGGCAATTTTCGGATTCAGTGCTAAAAAATACATAAAAGCTAAAAAACCCAACAGTCTCCGTCTTGTATTATCTAATCTAAAACTTTTTCATAAACTTCTTGTCCGTAAAGTATCCGAAATTTTTTGTGTTATCCTATAAAATAAGTATAAATGGTAACCACCGAAAATCATAATAATATTAGATTGTTATCGGATTTGCGCCGGTATGTAAAATGTAATCTCGTTCGGATATTTGAAAGTCGGTTAAAGTTCGTATACAAATTTTGAACTGGAAAAACATACATAAAATCGTTGAAGTAACATAAAAACTTATAAAAAAAAAAACATAATTTTATTAAAAGAAATCATAAAAGAAACAGTCTCAAATCCTAACAAAATAAAACATGTTATTTCAGCCAATCTGAATCTTAATAAATGTTAACTTAATCGTAATACTTGTACGATTTTTTTCAAAGCGCAAATACACATGAAATGAGATCTTCGAATACTTTAAGCACTTGGAATATGACCCCTCAAAGCCAAGCCGAACTCATTTGTTTTCAGAGCAGAAAAGTGGCATAAGTCATGCATTTTTAAAGTTTCATAACTCGCACAATTTTAGTGTTATATGAATGGGACTTTTTTTGTCTTACTTGTCAGTGTAATAGGAAAATTTTACTAAATATAACTTATAGGACCGGGGGACCGTATAAAAATTTAAATTTCGTAATTTTTTAAGAAATGTTTTTATTGACCCAAATCGCTTTTAAAATATTTCTTTATCTGATTAAAAGCATTTTTCTAATTGGAACTATATGTCTATGACTAACGGTTTAGGAATTAGCCATTGGACACCGTTGAGACCGGACACCCTGTATATATATACGCATGTTGCACTTTTAGGTAATGATACAATTCTGCTTTATTATGTAATATAAGATATATTTTTCCCTCAAATTTTCCCCTATATGAATTATTTGTGATATAGTCATCTATAAATATCATAGATTGTGCTTATGCAAATTATATCAAGTCGTATTGGATTGGAATGGGAATTATACTTGCAGTAGAAGCGGTTAATTTGCACTTTTCAACAAATCTGATGTCTCTCCGTCTGGATCCCAACTAAAGTTGGATCGAACAGAGTATATATTAAGTTACATTTACAAAAACTACAACAGCGGAAATAAAATAGAGAAACAATATGTATTTATAGATTTTAAAAGGCAGGTGACAGACAGGTAGCGGACGTGGAAGAGAGCTAGAAAGCTAGCTTAAGGGGACGGTGGAGCTTAAAATCCCTAAAAATATATTTTTTTTATTTTTGTAAATTTCAACTTAAATATTATTCAAGGGTACATTATATACATTATAACATGCATTTATCACAAAAAAATTTTTAAAAAAATTTATTTTTGAGAAAAAAATGGAATTTTACACGTTGTCTTAGAAATCTTCGAAACGCCCCATGTGTCTTCAATATCAATGAAAATCCCCAATATTTTTTATAAAAGTTTGGCTTATATATATATAAATAAAATAGAGCATCGAATTTTATATATTTGAATTTAAAGGTAAAAAAAAAAAATCAAAATTTCAAAATTTTTTCGAAAATATTTCAAAAATTTTCAAAAAAAATGTCTTTTTAACCTTTAAATTCAAATATATAAAATTCGATGCTCTATTTTATTTATATATATAAATCAAACTTTTATAAAAAATATTGGGGATTTTCATTGATATGGAACGCGCAGGGGGCACTTCGAAGATTTCTAAAACATTTAATTTCCATAATGTCTTAGAAATCTTATGTCTTAGAAATGTAAAATTCCATTTTTTTCTCAAAAATAAATTTTTTTTTATTTTTTTTTTTTGGTGATAAATGCATGCCATAATGCATATAATGCCATAATGCCATAATGCCCTTGAATAATATTTAAGATGAAATTTACAAAAAAAAAATTGAAAAAAATTGAAATTTTGAAAATTTTTCGAAAAAATTTCAAATTTTTTCAATTTTTTTTTTTTAACCTTTAAATTCAAGTACGTAAAATTCGATGCTCTATTTTATTTCTATATATAAACCAAACTTTTATAAAAAATATTGGGGATTTTCATTGATATGGAAGACGCATGGGGCATTTCGAAGATTTCTAACACGACGCATAAAATTCCATTTTTTTTCTCAAAAATAATTTTTTTTTTAATTTTTTTGGGATAAATGCATGTTATAATGTATATAATGTACCCTTGAATAATATTTAAGTTGAAATTTACAAAAATAAAAAAAAATTATTTTTAAGGATTTTAAACTCTACCGTCCCCTTAAAGAACCAATCACAGTAAAACAATTAATATTGTATAGAAATTAAAATTGAATATATATGTACAGTCGTGGCAAAAAAAAAAAAAAAGTAAACATCACCTACCCTCAACAAATTATCGTAGAAGAAAGTTGCTGGTACCGAACGATTGGAAATAAAGTCTACTTTTAAATGGTGTATATAAAATTTGCTTAGGGGGCCATCTACATATTAAAACTAACCATAACTTTGTTTTTTTCAATAGCAGTACACAATTCTGACAGCATAAATGAACTCTACACCCTTCAATTAGTCTAAAAACAAATTTTTATGCAATTCGTACCATAAGTTTCCGAGAAAATAATTATTTTAAAACGAGCGTATTTTAAGGACTGTATCTAAATTGAAGTTCGGTACTCGATTGTTAACCGAGAGAGCTCCCTTCTTGATCAAGGCACCTTACGCAGTCAATTAAGTCTGTTAGATTACAGGATAGCATAAGAAATTTCAATATATTTAGTCACTTCTATCATAGACGGCCCCTTAAACCCTCATTTTGACATTTTTTAAGCATAATTTGAAAACTATTTGGAAGAAAAATGTGAAATTTTGGATTTCCATAAAATAGGACTTAATAAATCTGAATCCATAAAAAAAATTGTAGGTTGCAATTTATACATTTTTTTAAATATTAATTTCATAATTCATAATTCATATCAGAAAATTATAAAAATTGCAAATTCAACGTATTTATGTTTGGGTATATTAGTATTATTGCTACACAAAAAATTAAAACATTAGGATCATAATTTCAGAAGTTATAAATAAAAATATGAAAATGTAATTTAACATTAGAAGCACTAAATTTTGAATGTTTATAATTCAAAAACTTATCATTCATATGATATGAAATTTGGTGTCTAGGCATAATTTGAACCAAAGATTTGAAATATCTCGTTAAAATTGGGTATTGCCATTGCAAAAAATGAAGTTTGGATTCGTTTTAATATGTAGATGGCCCCCTAAGCAAATTTTATATACGTCATTTAAAAGTAGACTTTACTTCCAATCGTTCGGTACCAGTAACTTTCCTCTACGATAATTTGTTGAGGAGTTAGTAGGGGGTATTTACTTTTTTTTCCACGACTGTACAAGTGTACATATATATTAATTAAAATAGCTGGCATATCAACCCGATTTGTTTGATTTGCATTGTACGAGATCTTTCACTTTTTGGAGAGAAAATAAAGCAAACTTTTTTTTTATTAAATTTCTTACTAAAAGCAATAGCACATATTTACTATGTAAATAAACTGAAAATAACGAATTTTGCAGGCTGCATTATTTTGATGCAACTATAGTAGAATGCCTTTATAAGAAAATGCCGACATATGGACAATAAAATTGTATTGGTAGAGAGAGTTTTGGATTAAAAAAAGGAAAAGCTTACTCTATTTAAAGCTTTTTTTTTTTTTTTTTTACTTGTTTAATTCGTCTAATCAAATTCTTCAGGCGAGCATCGTCAAATTCTCTACTGTGTGTTGTTATGGTTTGGACAAAAACTTTTAATCTGAACATATGCCCGGTACAGACTCCTTGCTTAAAACTCCATATTCTATCTCAGTCCATTAATTTATATTTCAAACAAATTCTGAAACTATTACTTAATACAGCTCAATAATATTAAAATATTTCAGCCTTTTTATTAATGATTTTAGTAAATTTGAAAGTAAAACACATGAATATCCTTCACATTATTTTTTTAAATGAAAAGGTAAACTAAAAATAATTTTATTGATTTATACTAAACAAAACAAAAACGAAAATATTTGTTGACCATTTCGGATAGCAGACGATATTCTATTATTTACCTGTTTCTTTCTCTTTTGGTCACTAGAATTGAATAATTTAGTTGCCATCTTTAGATAAACGTCCTTAAAAGTTACAAAACAAATTGATATCTCGAAAATTAATTCAAATTTTAAAATTTTCGGAGCTTATATGACACCCTCAGTTCCATGCGGATAACTGGTGTTAATTTCAGGCTGCTTTCGATATTCTAGACTGAGTTGTTGTTAAATACAAACAGACGGTCAGATTTTAATATAATAGATAGCACTTAAGTCGTCTTTGGCACAAAGTTCATTGGTCTCCGTAATATTGCACTCTAAAAAAAGATAGATAACTTCCTGATATAACAGAAACGTCTACAAAAAGTTGGTACACAGGATTCCAAAAACGTTTATCTCATCTTAATACTTGATTATTTATTATCCTTGCATCGATAAAATGCAGTAACTTTTTTTCTGACTGCAAAAGTGTCTTTGGATATACCAGTCTGATATATATATATATTTTTTTTAGCTTTTGTTATTAAAGACAAAATAACACACATTTCTTGTTAATTACTACCTTTTCCCTGAAATATCGCAGAAATATGGAAATTATGTTATTGGATACAACGAACGGAATAACGAAATTTTTTTTAGGATAGTAATCGAATATTAACCATCTGGAGGAGAACCAATTAGAGACTTCAGGAAAACAATAGGTGCCTATAGTCTACACAATAGAGACCGTATAGGGGCTCTACCTAGCAAAATTCATGGTAGTTCTGGAATAAGGCTTACTATATGTTTTTTGGGTCGATGAATCTAAATTTTTAACTTCCCACCAAAATTTCCCCCGGCAACCTCCCCAAATTTTTGTAAAATGCCCCCCCCCCCCAAAAAAAAGGTTTTTATTTTAAAAATCAATTTTTTTTATTGTTTTAGGGAAAAAGCATCTAGAAATTCAGAAAGTAGACAAAATTTGCAATAAATAAGATGCATGACATTATGACATAAGAATGGAGAGGGTGGGAATCTGCCTCGGAACATGCGCCGCGGTGCTGCGTGGACTAAGTTGCGCAGTTCCACTTAACCGCTCACATCGTTTACATTCGCCCTCCCGTCTCCCCTCTGAACTTTTCCTATAAGGTTTACTTTAAGTTTTTTTGGGTCGCTGAATACGGATTTTTAACTTCGGATTCGTGAAAATTCGGATTCCCCCAAAATCCCCCCCCCCGCAACCCCCCAAAATAGTTGTTTTAAATTAAATTTTTTATTGTGTTAGGGGAAAAGTATGTAGAAATTCAGAAAGTAGCCAAAATTTGCAACAAATAGGATGCATGACATTACCACGTAGGATCAACGGGGAGAGGGGGGGGGGGTGGCTGCCTCGGAACATTCCCCGCGCGCTGTTCTCAAAAACCAAATTTTTTAGAAAAATCAATTTTTTAGGGGGGTTGCCGGGTGAAATTTTGGTGGGAAGTTACAAATTCAGATTCAGCTACCCAAAAAACATAAAGTGAGTCGAAATCCAGAACTAACATTAATTTTGTCAGGTAAAACCCCCTATAGCCTGGACTTGCATAACTTAGTGCACGTAGCGCCGCAGTGCATGTTCAGAGTCAGCCCTCTCCCTCCCCGTTCATTCTACATCATAATCTCATATATCCTATTTGTTGTCTAATTTTGTCTACTTTCTGAATTGCTACATACTTTCCCCCTAAAATAATAAAAAAATTAATTTTAAAACAACTATTTTGGGGAAGTTGCGGGGGGGGGGGGATTTTGGGAGGAGTTAAAAATTCGGATTCAGCGACCCAAAAAACTTAAAGTAAACCTTATAGGGAATGTTCGGAGGGGAGACGGGAGAGCGAATGTAAACGATGTGAGTGGTTAAGTGGAATTGTGCAAATTAGTCCACGCAGCACCGCGGCGCATGTTCCGATGCAGATCCCTCCCCCTCCCCATTCATCCGACGTCATAATATCATACATCTTACTTGTTGCAAATTTTGCCTACTTTTTGAATTTCTAGATACTTTTTTCCTAAAACAATAAAAAATTGATTTCTTTTTTTTGTTGTTGTTTAAACCTTTTTGGGGGGCATTTTACCAAAATTTGGGGGGGTTGCGGAAGGAAATTTTGGTGGGAAGCTACAAATTCGGATTCAGCGACCCAAAAAACATAAAGTAAGCCGATTTCCAGAACTACCATTAATTATGTCAGGCAAAATCCCCTATTTCCTGGACTACTAGTGTCTGCGCAAATGCTTCTAAAACAAAAGAAATCTTTTGTTATTTGTAAATTTTAGAAAAGACATTTCTGTTAATTTTGGAAACCTATTGATTTTGGAGGTTTCTGATTGATATATTACGATGATGTTCCTGAAAAGAAGATGATGATCCAGAATCGTTGTTAACTATGTGGATGCAGCGGTAAGGAAGGGACGGTAACGAAAATTAGCACTATTTTTAGGCAAATCATGTTAAGACTAAGTGATAGCCACAATGTTCATTGATTTTTAGAAGCAGTTGTTTACATTGGATTAAATTTAAAAAAAATTAATTTACCTTGAAAAGTGCGGGAATAAACGGTGGGGACGGTAAGACAACCAATAAAGTCAAGATGCTTGAAATTGATATTTAAATGCTGATTCAAATTCTGCAGTAAATTTCCTGTCAAAGAATTTTAGACATTATTTCTCTAGCATACTTCTGCATGAGAAAAAACTTGAAAAAAATTCTGTGGCTGCATCTGAAGTGATTTTCTGTAAGTTTAGCAAGAGGGATGGTAAGGAATCTAAAACCTAGCGACAGAGTTCAAAAAATAATATCAACCGTAAAAATGTGTGCAGGTTAATTTTTTGCTACATATTTATATAAAACAATTGCCCCAGTTTCGGGAAAAAATTACATTGAATTACTTTTATTGAAACAATTTTATACAGACTGCTCCAAACTTAAAAATCAGCATCAAGGACACGGGACACTATAGTAGTTTTCCTGGTATTTGGACCTCCCAACATCGTCCAAAACTTATTTATCTCGTTAATATTGTTATGCAATCATGCAATGGGATGTTTCCCAGTATATGAAATAAAAAAAATCACAAGACTATGTACTAAAATAAAAATTAATATTCAGGGACTTAAAAATCAAAAGATTGTGAGAATGCCCCACATATAACCATATAGTTCTTTATGTAAACACAAAAGATGAAGATGCAATGAAGTGACTTCTTCCCATTGATAACGTATAGATTCTTTTATGCGAGTTACATTTGCAAATAAACTCCCCACAGAATAAAAAAAATCAATCTGATTTACTACAGTAAATCTATAAAAATTAAAAACCTATAAGAAAGACTAACTAAACATAAATAGTTTCCGTGAGTACTATAAACATAAACAGTTCTTAGGCAAGACGCATAAGAGAAATCCGGTGAAGCGATTTCTTTCCTTTAAGAATATACAAAATCTTTCATGCGATCTGCACTTGCATACAACCCACCATTGTATAAACTGAGTCAGTAGTTTCTAGTAAGTCATAGTTCTAAAGTAATTCTGTATAGTTATAAACCTATGGAAGAATCAAACTTGACATAAAGAGATGTTTTAACGGTATGAACAATTCTAAACCTCTTAACAATTTCTTTTTAGTTTTTCACACAATAAACTTTAAATATTGGTTAAACACCACTTTTTTCCGAACTAAAATATTTGTCTTGTTTAATTGAAAAATTTCTGTCATTAAATAAAGCGAAGATTACAATTAAAAATTAGTAGTATCCGAAAACTTTGAGTAACGGAGCAAGCAAATCCTTCTAGTACGCAGGGTGTATGATCGGCTTGTTCGTTTTAAGAATCAGCGAATTATTTCATGCGATCTACATTTCCATATAATTCAGTACTGAAAAAAATATAACAAATCAATTGATTACAGTTAATTTAGAAAGCTGATATTTCTCTATGAGAGTCTAACTTCAAATAAACAGTTCATTCACTCAGAAGTGGATACTCAGATTTCACGAAATTTTCTTGGTCTTTGACGAAATCGTCTCCTGGGAAATGCTCCGAGCAAACATTTCGTCAAATTGAGGAAATTACTTTCTTCACTTGTTTGAAGATACGACTTCCATCAAAAGCACTTGTTCAGAAAGTACAAAAAAAAGCCAGTGGTGCCTTCTGTTGAGCATTTTAGAAGCATCTGTATTTATTGATAGGGGGGGGGGGATTATGTCATTCATCTTTTCCTTCAAGGTGGAATCAACTCACTATGTCGGGTATGGGAGCCCATCACGTTACCTATCTTACCATTTGGCCCTTGTATGGATGTGATTTTAAATACAGGTAATTGATTTTTATGTGTGTTTATATTTTTATAAGGTAGACTGTAATTTTATCGGTGCTATTATAATTTCTGCAACTTTTAATTAATAAGGTTAATTTATTATTATGGTTTTCTATGATCAGTGAATAATTAGAATATGGCTTCATTAATATAACTTATTACAGAAATTTTCTTTGATCAATGAATTGTTAGAATATGGTCTGGTTAATTTGTTGCTCAGAAATAACAAATTTTGAAGTGCATATTAGGAGAGATTTTATCAATTTAAGATGATGGTTAAGATTTTAATACTTTACTGTTTATAGTGGGTACGGGGATCAATTATGCATATTTTTAATTTGATTGTCATATGAATATAATTCTTAAATGGAAAAGCTCTCCTAGAATTTTGAAATTTAATTCACTAAATTTTCTTTTTGAACGATTTTGTAAAGCACAGTTATTCTTTTTGAATTAAACCATAACGAACAGTCACAACAAAAGTAATAATAATAAACGTTCCTGAAAACTTCAACAGCTATAAAAATAACTAATGCAGGAACAATAACTACGTATATTTCAGTATTCCCTGAAAAGCACTAAAGAGTACTGTTTTTTTTTTTTTTTTTTTTTTTTTTTTTTTAACAAATTGCGACAGGAATGACATAAAAATATATCTGCCTACTAAAATCGCTGGAATTGATGAGGTACAGTAGCGCGCATTTAGCAAACAGCTACCGCAACTGTTTTCTTAAAATGCATTGAGTCTGACCATGAGTGAGGAAACTGTTCCGTTAAATATTTGAGAGTTTCAGTTTCGTTAAAAAGGACGTGATTTTGAGACGAAATGATTCTCAAAAATATCGATATATAGCTCAAAGATTGCTGAATCGACAAAGGTAAGAGTTTTACTTCTAAGAGTGCATAGAGTTGTATAAAGAGCAGGTCGTACTGGTCCTGAAATTTCACGACCGTGAAATTCTTCGGTACCAGTATTTTCTTATGGAAAAATCTCTTCTTAAATTAGGCTAAATTTCGCACGTTTAACCTAGATTTATTTTTCTATAAATAAATAGTGATATTTGTCGTGAAAAAAATTCCTTAATCGCACGACCTCTAAAAGAGTTCTTAATTTAGGTGCTGTTGCGAAAGCGCATTTGCCTGTTTGGGGAGAAATAAGAAAATAGCCGAGATCATGTGACTCGGTCGTGTGGCGCCGGAGCCCACGAATAAACTATCAGATTACTATTGATACTAGAATTATGTTTGATAAGTAACAACCTTTAAATGCTCGACCGGGGGAAATAAAATGTTTCCTCCGAATAAATGTATTATAATTATATATTAATACGCGAGATGTATTGTAGTGAAGTAATGCCAGAATATATTTTCTAGAAGATCCAGAATATATTTAAGCTTCGCCGAGATACGTGTTTATCGTATTCTTGGTATTTATAATCTTATTCTAAATGTTAATAGTTCTAAATGTCGTCGTGCTGTGCTGTCAATAAAAAAATGAAAACACCATCAAGTTTAATTATTTTAAAGGAATCACCTATGATTACAACGAAATAAGTTTTTTCTCGAAATCATTTTATTGCTTAGAATGATATTCTCGACAGTTTTGAATATGAATAATTTTTATGGTGCCGAACACCGGGACTTTAGATTCGAAGTAGATTTCAAGATTATATAAGTATTAAATTAATGAGTGCTCCATAGGATTTTACAGTCTCCGCATTTGGATTGCAAATATTGGATTACCCGTCATCGGCTTATTCGTCTTCTCGTCGCGGATAAAAAAAAGGTACTGTACCATTTTTGTTCTATGCATGAAAATAATGGATCTCGAAAAGTTAAAAGGTAAACGGAAAGTCATGAAGACTTCCATTACCAAATTTATTACTAAAATTGATAATTTCTTAGAAAGTCTAGATTTTGAAGTAAAAAGTAACTTCGATCAGTTGACTGAATATTTAAATAATATAATAGAAAAACAAAACGAATTAAAATTAGTAAATAACCAGATTCAAGAGTTAATAGATGATGGAACAGTTTTCGAAAGCGATATACAAACGAGCATAGAATACGATGACGTCATAAATGACGCTAAATTTAAAATTAAAATGAATTTGAAGAAATTTAAAGTTGATTCTGATCAGCCTGATACTAGTTCTGTATTTAATGCGAGTACAATTCCTTATGTTAGTCCTAGGCCGGCAACAATAAATTTGCCAAAAATAACTATACCAGTCTTTAAGGGGGAACCAAATACCTTTTTAGAATTCATGAATAGTTTCAAGAGTACAATCGATTCGAACGAGAATTTAACCAAAATTGACAAATTCAATTATTTAAAATCATTTTTGTCAGGTGAAGCGCTTAGATCAATTTCCGGTTTGGCGCTAAACGAAACTAATTATCAGCACTCTTTAGACTTACTGCAGAATCGATACGGTAAACCAGAAATTTTGATAAGCGGGTTTATAAACAAGTTGTTAGAGCTAGAACCGGTAAAATCAACCGCGAACATAAAATTGTTACGGGATTTATATGACGAATGCGAGGTAAGATTAGGCAGACTTAGTAAATAGAGGTATCTTGAAAGCCATTGGGGTGGCTTCAGATAATTTTGGGTATCTATTAATACCAATTATCTTAAAACAATTGCCCCATAACTTAGTTATAGAATTTCAGAGAAAGAAAAATGCCGAAAAACTGGTGACGTGAATGAATTAATGAATTTTATAAAGTTTGAAATAGAATCGCGCGAAGCAGCTAATGCAGTGTCAGGGCTTTCCTTAAAAAATCAGGAAGTAACACGATGTGAAAAAAGGGCTCCTAGGATAAAACCTAATGTTCCCACTTCAGTCGCGCTTAACACTGTTATGAAAAATGTTTGTATTTTTTGTAACTCGAATCATTCAAGCTTAAAGTGTAACGAGATTACCAATGAACAGAAAAGATATAAGTTGAAAAAAGATGGGAGATGCTATCGATGCTTCTTGAAGTCACACTTAATGTCCTTGTGTAAGGTAAAAATACCGCCTTGTGAATTGTGCAAAAGTAATCAGCATTATTATTTATTTTGTCCCACTAAAAAATCGGCAAAAACGCGTCCCGATGATGGCTTAGTGAAAGCCGAAACGTCTAAAAATGACAAAAGTCAAGCCGTGTTTTCATATGTAGTAAAAACATATAATTCACCCGAAAAGTATGCAACATTGTTGCAAACTGCCTGTGTACAAGTGCAGGGAACAGGAAATAAATTAAACACGAGAATTTTATATGATTCTGCATCCTCTAGAACATTCGTTACAAAAAGTTTAGTCTCAGGGTTAAAATTAAAACCTGTTGCTAAGGAAACACTTTTGGTTTATACTTTTGCAAATCGCGACGCCATAGAAAAGGAATTTAATGTGGTAAATTTAACTATTATTAGTTGTCATCATCCTTATGAAAAAATGACTGTAAGAGCGCTGGTTTCTGAAATTATTAGCGGTACTAAGATAATGACTTCTGTTGATTATTAGTTGATAGATAAACTATATCTAGATAAACATGAATTGGCTGACACATTTATTCATTCGAAACCTGTTCAGATATTGCTTGGCGCAGATTATTTATTTGAAACTATAATAGGTTCTGTCGAAAAAATTAATCGTCAATTATTTAGGCAGCCAACAATATTTGGTAAAACCTTGGTCGGTCGAGTTGACAGTAATAATTCTAACACAACTCCCTGTTTAAATGTAATTTGTTTACCTCCAGAAAACGATCTTAGAAATTTATGGGACATCGAGTCTTTTTTAATCGATTCTAATGATCAAAAGCACGAAGAGACTTATGAGGTCATTAATCAATTCCAGAAAGAAATCATTTTTAAAAATGATAGATATATGACTCCCTTGTTATGGTGTAATGAATTAGATAAACAAAATTTGTTTAATAATTACGAGGTTGCGAAAAAGAGTTTTGCAGGTTTGGAGAAAAGATTAAAAAGTGATAAATCTTTGTTTTTGAAATATAATGAAATTATGAAAGAACAATTAAGTGAAGGAATTAGTGAAAAATGTAGTGATAATTGCTCTATCGATTATGTAATGCCCCATCAATCAGTGTCACAACCGAGTTCTTCTACTACAAAAACCAGGATGGTTTTTGACGCGAGTAGCCAAAAAAATGGGGAAAAAAGTCTAAATCAATGTCTTTTTGCGGGGGAAAATTTAAATCCTAATCTCATAGATGTGCTATTAAATTTTAGACAGTTTAAAATTGCTTTAACGGGGGATATTGCTAGGGCCTTTCTGCAAATAGAGGTATCAGAAAATGATAGAAATTATTTATGTTTTATGTATTTCGATGACTGCGACTTAGATCAACTGACCGTTTTATACCATTTTAACCGTCACTGTTTCGGTGTGACCAGCTCCCCTTATGTTTTAGCCTCAACAATTAAAAAACATATTGGTAATTATAAGGAAACGGAACCCACCGCTTGTGAAATGATTAATAAATATTTATATGTGGATGACTCAATTTATGGAGCATCCACGGTTGCAGAAGCCATGAAACTAACTACTGCAGTTTCTATATTTAAAGATGCTAATATGCAATTGCGAAAGTTTGTTACTAATTCATTAGAATTAAAGGAATCGTGGAATGGTAACCCGGTTATAGAAATTAATGAAAATTGTATAGAATCTAAAGTATTGGGGTTAAACTGGAATATTGAAGAGGATTTTCTGGCCATAGATTTGTCGTCTTTAGTGTTACTTGGTGACAGCTTGGTGACAGCTTGGAATTTACCAAAAGGCATGTTCTCCAAACTGCCGCCAAAATATTTGATCCTATTGGATTTATGTCACCATTTTTGATTAGAATTAAGATTTTTCTACAAGAATTATGGCAGAGTGGGTTGGACTGGGACGACGAATTTAATGAAGAATTTAAAATTAAATACAGAACATGGTATCAGGAAATAAAATTGCTTGAAGAATTAAAAATACCTAGGTATTATTATCACTCGGGTGAAGTGCAGGACAGGGTAGAACTTCACATTTTTTCGGACGCTTCCTTAAAATCCTATGGAGCGGTAGCCTACTTCCGGTTTAAATCATCCGAAGGGCTCTTTAAGACTTGTTTTGTTATGGCTAAGGCTAGAGTGGCCCCGTTGAAGAAAATAACTCTCCCTAGACTCGAACTTTTAGGTGCTCTAATAGCTGCTAGGATAGCTAATCACCTAAAAAGTATTTTCTCCAATCACGAAAAAATAGTACTGTTGACAGACTCGACCATAGTATTACATTGGATCCAAGGGTCGCATCCAAATGGAAGCCATACGTTGCCAACAGGGTAACGGAAATACAGGGAGTGAGCGACCCTAGTTCTTGGAGGCATGTAATTAGCAGAGATAATCCTGCGGATATGCTGACTAGGGGGCTATCAGCTAAAGAATTATTGAACTCTAAGCAGTGATGGTATGGCCCTGAATGGCTTAGTAAAAATGAAAAATTTTGGCCCAAGGATGATAAGTATAAAACAAAATCAGTCAACCCTGAAATTGAAATTGAAGCTAGAAGTAAAATTATTGTTAATGCAACAATTGTTAAGGAGAATTTAATTGACATAAGAGAATACAGTAACCGGAAAAAACTATTACGAGTAACTGGCTATGTTATACTTTTTATCAAAATGCTAAAGAAAAAACGCGAGAAAAATTGTAACCTTACGTCAGAGGAAATACGAGAAGCAGAAATTTATTGGATAAAAAATTGTCAAAATGAAATTTTCTCGAGCGAAATCATATGCCTGAAAAATTCTAAACCGCTTCCTAGAGATTCTAAATTACTTTCCTTGAACCCTTACCTCGATCCAGAAGGAGTTTTGCGAGTCTCTGCAAGACTCGGTAAAACTGACTTATCAATGGATGAAAAACATCCTATAATTCTTCCGCCAAAAACTAAACTGGCAGACCTAATAATTTGGGATGCTCATAATAAAGTTTTTCACTAAGCTGTTGCCCATACACTTCTACAAATTCGTGAAAGATTCTGGCTACTAAAGGCTAGACAAACCGTGAGAAGTGTGCTAAAAAATTGCATTGTATGCAAGAGGTTTTCTTCAACTCCAGGAGACCAAACGGTAGCTCCATTGCCAGCTGATCGTGTAGAACAGGCAAATCCATTCCGTGTGATAGGATGTGATTTTTCAGGACCTTTGTACGTAAAAGACAGTGAAAATAAACAATACATTTTGCTGATTACGTGTGCAGTAACCAGAAATGTCCACCTGGAGCTTGTAGACAACTTGTCAACTTCAACATTTTTACTAGGCTTCCGTAGGTTCATTGCTCGACGAGGATTACCATCAATAGTATATTCCGCCAATGCTAAGACTTCCAAACGCGCAGAAAAGGACTTGAGAAACCTTTGTCCATTATAACTCATCCAGATGTACAAGAATTTTTTTCTTCCCATTGCATTAAGTGGAAGTTCATAGTCGAACGAGCAGCATGGTGGGGGGGGGGGATTTTATGAACGTATAGTTAGGACTATAAAAAATGCTTTACGAAAAACTCTTGGCAAATCATCGCTAACTGTTAAAGAACTGAATACTGTATTAATCGAAATCGAAGGCATGATCTATTCACGACCTCTTACCAATATCTCGCCAGAAGGTCCAGACCCCCTACCATTAACGCCTGCTCACTTCTTAATTGGGAGAAGAATATCTTCTCTGCCACCAGTTCGGCTTCACATTGACTGGAATATCTCTTCCAGCAAAGAGTTAATTAGATCTTATAACTATCGTGAAAAATTAATGCGCTTGTTTTGGTCTAGATGGAAAGGGGAATACTTGTTAAATTTGAGGTCAGCTCATTTAAGCTCGAACAAAACTAATTTTCCTCAATTTAAATTAAATGACATTGTACTAATCAAAGATGATAAATCACCCAGAAATTTCTGGAGTCTAGGAAAAATTATTGAATTATTTCCTGGAAGAGACGGCAAGGTGAGGTCCTGTAAAGTCAAAACTGAGAAATGTATTCTCAAAAGACCCATCCAATTGATTTATCCTCTTGAACTTGGAACTGATTGTGACTCTAAAAATTAATTCATATATTAATCTTATTTTTTCTTCTTATTTTAGTTTGAATTTGATTGTAACGTGTTTAAATACCTTGAAGTATGTATATCATTTTATATTTGTATTTGTATTAATTTCATATATTTTAATTATTTGTGATGAACACCCATATGTTCATGGGTGGGCAGTGTTTCGAAAGCGCATTTGCCTGTTTGGGGAGAAATAAAAAAAATAGCCGAGATCATGTGACTCGGTCGTGTGGCGCCGGAGCCCACGAATAAACTATCAGATTGATACTAGAATTCTGTTTGATAAGTAACAACCTTGAAATGCTCGACCGGGGGAAATAAAATGTTTCCTCCGAATAAATGTATTATAATTATATATTAATACGCGAGATGTATTGTAGTGAAGTAATGCCAGAATATATTTTCTAGAAGATCCAGAATATATTTAAGCTTCGCCGAGATACGTATTTATCGTATTCTTGGTATTTATAATCTTATTCTAAATGTTAATTGTTCTAAATGTCGTCGTGCTGTGCTGTCAATAAAAAAATGAAAAGACCATCAAGTTTAATTATTTTAAAGGAATCACCTATGATTACAACGAAATAAGTTTTTTTCTCGAAATCATTTTATTGCTTAGAATGATATTCTCGACAGTTTTGAATATGAATAATTTTCAGGTGCATAAGACATGGACCCAATCCAATGTAGCGACATCATTCTATTTAGAATGTATAAATTATTTCACGCAATTTACATTTACACGCAACACGCCATTCAGCGAATTAGATCATTCCAACCAATTACAATCAATCTGTACATTTTAAAAGCCTATAAGCGAGACTTACTTGAAATACATATCTTGTTAAGGTAACATAAATATTCCTTAGTTGCGGTACATAAGATGAGGTGCGATGTAACGACTTCTTCCCATTAATAACTTGTGAATTCTTTTATGCGATCTACATCTGTATACAACTCACACACGAATAAACATAACCATCCCATATATTAAAATTAATCTAAAATTTTAGAAGCATGTAGGAGAGAATAAACAATTGTTAGGCAAGAGCCCACTCATTCAATAATTGCAAAATATTATCTTACGTACTAATAAAACAATTTATTGTATCGTTGCTGCATTTAATAAATAATCGAAATTTTGAAAATTTACTTATGCGTTTTAATTTTTTTTTTTTTTTTTTTTTTTTTTTTTTTGTAATTAAAATATATATTAGTAATCTAGGTTTTCAGGAAAACTTGTAAATTCAAATTTAGATAATGTTTTTTTTTTTTTTTTTCCTAAGTTTAACAACTATTTAAATTCGTCGTAACGATAATAAAAATCACAGTGCCATTAGTGATGGACGATTTTTAATGAAAGATCATTAATAGTATATGATTTTGAAGAAAAAAAGTTTCTATTAATGATACAGAAAAAAGAGAGAGAGAGAGAAGTTTTAGTAAAATCGCTGACGAAAATGTAAAGTTATCGTCATATTACCTCAAAATTTAACCTTTATTCCTTATATTATTTATTTGATTTACATTTAGAGAATTTTAAAAATCCGCCGCTTGATATTTATCAAAGGGAATCGTATTTCTGTTCGTCATGATTACTTCCTCGTAATCATTAAACTGCTCTCACGTGAGAATTAACGATCCCATTTGGTTATCTGAAAACGGATTGCGTTTCGAAGTCTCCCTCGACGCTTTAAAAGTGTCATATAGACGCTTCAATTTTAAATTAACTTGATTATATAAGAAGTTATAGATAACTAATTTCATTTGTGGTTGAATTTCCTCATTTAAAATACACTACATCTGCCATGAAAAGAAAATATGTGTAAAATTGACTACTTGATATGTTTTATGCGTTATTCAATTGAGGACGTGAATTACAAAACTCGCCTTATCCAAAATTTAAAAAATCGAGTTTTTTCTATCAATCTATTCATAACATGCATCGGAAAAATACTGCAATCTGAAAACAAAAACTAGTTTTATAGTGTACTGTTCTAGCTATTTGTTCTGGTTACCATTTCTGGCTTTGTAAAATATTGGTTTATAATGAAAACTAATGGACGCACTCAGACGTTTTTCGCGATTTCCCAAAATTTGTTTTTCCGGATAAGGCGAGTTTCGAAACTCACATCTTCAATTGTTTTAAAAACCTCACAACTAAAAAGTAAAATTTCGTTTTTTTTTTTTTTTTTTTCTAGTGTCTAAAATGAAACTTCAAATTGTTTTCTTGTTAATTTTTAGTCATCTCAATTCAGTATTAATTAATAGTCTGATGTAGTTTCCATTACAAAAAGTAAGAAGATATCTATTGCTGCCGTTCGGAGGAAAGTTATTCCTAAAAATTTCCGTATATTTTCACCAATCCTGATCCTCAGACCTCCAAACCACTTCCGCCCAAATATTGACTTATATGCTCGTATATATGTGAGTGTGCGTGCGTGCGTATACAAGTTGTTGCAGGTTTCGACCGATAGATTCGGAGGGGTGATAGTAAGCACAAAGAGGAGGAAAAGTTACCCTAGGACATGGGGTCGCAAACACCCATTTAATGAAAAACACAGGGTGTTATATCATAACCCAACTTTGATTGACAGCATAGGCATAGCGTGACCAGAAATTTGGGGGGGGGGGGGGGCACCAAGGCCGTGAAACTGCGCCCCGAGCGAATTTTCAATTGTGTGCCTCCACCCCCCCCCCCCCAAAAAAAAAAAAAAAATAACTTTCTCTTTGTGATGCGTGTAATAAAATTGATAAAGTGCAGAAACATAAATAAATTCTAGTGAATAAATATTTCGAGTTTATTTTGGAACTTTAAAAGGTTTAATTTTAATTTAGAAATTCAGAGCAACTAAATAATGTAAGGAAAAAATTGCACTTATTTAGAGAGTTCATGATGTTTTGCGACAGGAAAAAAATGATCAAGAGAGAAAAAGAAATTCCCCGGAAAATGATCGGCGGCCAAAAAATGAATAAAACCGTGGTTCGCAGCATAAATTTTGCGCCCGCGGCGACCGACCGCTCCTTTAGCCGAAAAAATCAATTTCGACAATCGTTCACAGAAAAAAATCGCTAATTTCTTCAAAAGATCTCAGAAAAAACGAATTTCGCCAAAGAATATCGGAAAAAACGCGAAAATTTTCAAGGAATCGCAAAAAAATGCGAACTTCGCCTAGGAACCGCGAAAAAAACACAAATTTCGCCAAGGGATCGCGAAAAAAACACAAATTTCGCCAAGGGATCGCGAAAAACGCAAATTTCATCAAAGGATCGCGGAAAAACGCGAATTCTGTTAAAGAATCTCGGAAAAAACGAATTCTGTTAAAGAATCTCGGAAAAACGCGAATTTCACCAAAGGATCGCGGAAAAAAAGCGAATTTTGCTAAAGGACCTCGGAAAGAACGCATAATTGGCGCCGGAAGGAGATTTTCCCTCTTTCCCTCCTCCGCTGTAACCTTTCAGAAAATTTGCTGTGAATTTCAGATTTTTTTTTTACTCAGAATCATCCCTACCGTCTTTTGTCCGTGACCATTTGACGAAATTTGCAATTTTTTTTCCTTGATCCTTAGACGATATTCGTAATATTTTGTGCATTCTTTTGACGAAATTTGCGATGATTTTTCCGTGACCGAATGACGAAATTCGCCATTTGTTTCCTCAACCTTTGATAAAATTCAAGATATTTTCCATAGTCCTTTGAGGAGATTTGCGAATTTTTTCCCCGATGAATTACCAAAATTCGTATTTTTTTTTTCAGCCGATCGTTTCATAGAATTCACGATTCTCTTTATACACTATCCTTTGCAAAATTTCGTGGATTTTTCTACCCCCGATTGACGAAATTGATATTCGGTATTTGTTTCAGAGATTTTTTGACGAAATTCGCGATTATTTTCCACGATCATTTGTCGACCGACTGAGGAAGTTTTTGATTTTTTGCTCAATTTTTGATTAAATTCGCGGGTATTTTTTTTTTTCTGTCCACGACAGTTTGACAAAATTTTTGATTTTCTTCCATAATCCTTAGGCGAAATTTACAAGTTCTTTTGCGTCCGATGGAAAACTTTTTTCTACGACCAATTGATATCTGCGATGTTTTTCGCTACCGATTGGCAAAATTCGCGACTGTTTGATGAATTGATTTTGCGGAATTCCCGAAGAAAAATAATCGTGGCTTTCACGAAATTTTAAAAAAAAAAATCGCTTACGAATCATATGCCTGTGCAAGAAGTAAATTTGGAAGATTTCATCCAAACGAATTTTTTTATTGTGCGGGATTTTCCTTTTTTGTGTGGGATATACGATATCCCACACGTTATTTGTAACCCTACCCCTCAAATAAAAGTTTTTTTCCTTCTCTCCAGGAAACTCTTGAAATGAAAGGCCAGATGAAAAATAGTATCGGGGATAATCTGCAAAAAAGGTTTTACTGCTATGTTTCCTGGTGCTGTACATAATTTTTCTTGTTGAAGAACCAAACTTACTTACTTCATAACTGAAACGTTAGGGCCTTATTTTCTGCATAACTTGCTTTCTCATTTGAAGAAATCACTCTATTCTTTATTCAGTGATTTCAGTGATTGATTGATAAACTGTGAAATAAGATGTGAACATTCATAAAGTCCTTTGAGTTGTTATGGATACATTTTTTCTTCCTTTTTTTTTAAAGTGATGGGTATACGACTATTTTGGGTACTATTTTCGAACAAATGCTATTTTTTTTTTTCGTATTTGGAGGCTACTAAAGCTACTATTTTCAGTGTCATTCGGCAGTGGCAGCCCTGCAGTTGAGATGCTTTTATGAAACAGAATAAAGTTTTTTCTTCTAAAAAACTCCGTTTTTTTTATAAAATAACATCAAAGTTGGACTTTTGATTTCCGAATTCGAAGGCTGACAATTACAAGACGGATCCATTTAGTAATCCGCTTTAAATCAAGTTGCTTCGAATTAGGAAAAATGTTAGGAAAAGGGAGAACGCTACTCGATTCTTAAGCACCTGACACTTAAACATCTGTAATTTTCAGGCAAATAGGAATAGAAATGAGTTTCTGAATGCGTCAAAAATAATCACATTTTTGAGTGGGAAATTTTTTTTCTTCTGAAAACGTATTAATTTACTAAAACAAACAATTCTGTATATTCTTAACTTCTGTTCCATTTTCGTCCTTCTGAAGCCAGACTTACATGAATTTAAAACCAGCATGGCGTGCTCCGTGACATCTCTTTTTATTGAGTTTTCTATAAAAATTTCCTACTTTTTTATCTCGCTTGTTTTTGCGTGGGTCATTCATTCCTGGTCAGTTTAAAAAATAATAACAACATTAAACTACAAGCACATTCCCACAAATGACCAGATTAGACCAAACCAAGTGTGTGTAGGAGTGTGGGGGGGAGGGGGGGAGGTAGAGACGCTTCTACTATCTTACTTTGCACAAGAGGGAAACACGAGTTCAGAGGTCAAAGAAGTTCTTTGTGTGACCATGTTACTCACTGCAATTAAACTACGACGACGGTGACTGGAGACTAAAAAATAGTATATAGCTTTGCAGTTAGGAAAAAGTTTCTTCTACCGATCAACTTACAGCTACTGACCAAATATCAATGATTTGGTCAGCACTGTATTGATGGTTGAGAACTAAAGCGTTTTTGTTTTGGGGGAAGAGAGAGTGGGTGAAATGCTACATACTAAAGAGGTTTAAATTAGATTTTTTAAAAAAAAAGAAAATCACTGCCATTTATCGTTTTTGTAAAAGTCTCAATAAATCATAATCCTAAAATATGTGAATATAAATTCCACATTAATTTATCTGAAAATCCCATGTATAATACACAATCACATATCCTTTTAAAACAGTGACTAATGAATGTTTTTAGTAATTTGCACAATAAGTACAACCAGGGCCCTCGCAAATGGGGGAACGGGGGGAGCCCTCCCCCTCCAAACCTTTGCGAATGCTGTTACACTCGGCAAATTGACGAACTTAATTGGCAAATTTGTTTAAAAAATTAATAAAAAACTATAAAACATTTTCTATTTCTGATAGATTTGACAAAAGTTACAAATATAATTGGGAATATTATTAAGCTTTTTACAAATAAGAACTATATTACGTTTTCTAATTGTGGTAACTTGGTAACATTATAAAACTGGTTGGCAAATGTCGAGAACTGTTTACTTCTCAATGAGTTGGCAAACACTGAAATTTGACTTGACAATTTAAGTTCCTCTTCCCCACCAACAAAATGTCTAAAGCGATGGCCCTAAGTACATTTTATATCAATCGTACATTCAGGGCCGAAACTAGCCTTTTTTGCGCCCAAAGAAAACATGGATTTTGGCGCCCCCATCTTGTCACGCGCAATTAAAGTTATCGACCTCAGGTACCTATGCAAAAAAAAAAAAAATAAATAACAATCATAAAAAATAAAAATCATTTAATAATTAAAATTAGAAATTTTCAGAAAATTCGTAAGAAACGCTCCCATAGGATTAGCATTAGCCTGAGCGTTAAGAGCCTACACTAGTTACGCGAAGAAACTGGATCGCTAATGCTAAACGTATGGGAGCGTTCTTTTTAAATTGTCTCGCTTGCATATTAATAGTTTTATTTTTTTTTTCCTTATAATAGCTGAGGTTGAATTCTAACCCGGTTAATGTTTACTTTTTCGATTTTGGTTGCAGATTATTTTTATAAAGTTACTTTCACTTTCAGTACCAGTTTCGGAACCTAAAAGTATAGCAATGCTAAAGATCAATCTAAACTATCTTAAGAAAAAAAATCTTTTAAAATATTAAAATGCAAGCGAGAAATTTGAAAAGATCGCTCCCATAGGTTTAACATTAGCTTGCGAGTTTCTTTGTATTTCATATATATATATATATACATTTTTGTATGAAACGACAACCAAAATCTTCATTTGGCGCCCCTTCGCCTTCGTTCTGGCACCTGGGGGGCACTCTTTCTGCACCCCCCTAATTTCGGCCCGGGCTATATTCTTACAAAAACATTAAAAAAGGCGTTACTATTCTATCTTGCATATATTTCAACCCTCAGTCTTTAGCCGTTGACAGTTGCCCGACCTCGCGCCCTTTGACGCCGGATCTGAAAGTAAAAAAAGTAATTTTAGTAAAAGGCATGGGCGACATTTTTCAGTTGTCACCTACCTAGAAATGGCAAAAGTACGAAAAATGTAATTTGGTAAGGTAAAAGCAGGGGCGGCTGCGGCTTTACTATTCATAGCGCCCTGGGTGCCAAAAAAGGGCGCCATGGCGCCCTTTTTTGTTTATCACGTGTAGTCGCCCAAGCTCGCCTCGTCTCTCTAAGACTGGATCTCGTTGGTTGCAAAAAACAATTGCCCCAAAAGTACTAATGCAAAAAATAATTCAAAAAATAATTGCACCAAAAGGAACAGAGCGGCATTTTTCAATTTCCGCCTAGGGTGGCAAAACGCCTAGAAATGGCAAAAAGAAGAGAAAAAATCATTTTGAGGGATAAAGATAGGGACGACTTTATTAGCTATGGCGCCCTGTGCGAGATTTTTTACTGTACCACTGCAAATGCTATACTTCTTTTTTCTTTTAAATTGTTTTACTAAAGCATTTTACTTTGTGCACTCCTTACAGGTACGAAACTAGCTATATTTTCACCCAGGGCAAACATGGATTTTGGCGCCCCCCCCCCCCTCCTCCGCAAAGTAAATTTACAAAGAGACATTTACGAAAATTTCTATTAGCGGACTTATTTTAAAATGTTAAATGCGTAACAGTAAAATACGTAACAATAAAATACGTAATATTGAAATATATAACCAACTTTGTCAAATATTTATTCACTAAAACCTGGGGGGAAAATCGAAAGGAATCGGAAATAATTCCGCTTTATACAGGTTTCGGTCTTAGCAGGTATAACTGTTGTTATTCTTTCTCTTGGAACCATGTAGTTTTTTTCATTTAAGGCAAGATTCCATTATAGACATTTCATTTTTCCAGATTTTACTTGTTGTTGTAGCATTACAATTTATTACAATTGAGGCACTTTAATGTCATTGTGATATGAGTCACATCGTTTTAGGAACTAAAAAACCACGATTTACTGTAGGCATAAAAAATGAATTCCAGTATTATAAAATTTCTTCCTGTACTATCTACACCAGTTTTGTGGAATTATCACTTATACCACTCTTCTTATTTATAGATTGATATGTCTAGAAAGACACTTTCCTGAACCTAATGCTAATTTTCAAATTTATGTGTGACTCAAAACAACAACAACATAATTATTAAGTTTCTACTTTTTATTTTGTGAATTTTCGACCGCTTGGTTTTTCTTGTCCCAGCCAGTCACCTGACCTCACCATCTCTAAGTTCAGATATAGTGATATGCATGTAAAAAAGTAATTATAAAAAAAAAAGAATGGGGTTATTCATTTGCTGTCTTGTATATTGCAGACGAATGTTTTGATCTATTTGACAATTTTAATGCAGTTTACTCACCTTTTCTTTTTGATTTTTCGGCTAGAAAATATTTTGTTACACAAATTTCACACGCACATATATATATATTGCATAAAACGGCAAACCAAATTTTCATCTGGCGCCCCCCCCCCTTCGCGTGGCGCCCAAAGCACATGCCCCTCCCCCCCCCCCCTGAGTTTCGGCCCTGACTCCTTCTCTCGTTGTTTTTATTGTCCCGGACAGTCGCTCGACCTCGACCATAGCAAGGCGGGAAAAAAGAAAGTTCAATGCTACTCAGGGAGAGAGATAAAAAAAAAAAATAGAACAACCTTCATGGAATCTTTTCATCAGAAAAGTCAGTGTCAAACAAAATGTTCATTTGGCGCCCCCTTCGCCTTTCGTTCTGGCGTCCGGGGCATATGCCCCTTTTGCACTCCCCCTCCCAGGGAAATCGGTTGGCATTTGTCAATTATCGGTGAGGGTCAGTTTCACACAGAAGATAGGGGTGGAGACTGACCTTGGAAAATGTTAATGATTCTCCTGACACAGGAAGGGATTTAAATGATAGAAGACGTAAACATGGTACATTTGAAATTGGAGAACAGCTCTTTTTTCTAATTCATTTGCAGTCTTCTGTTATAGATGAATCGTTTTATATATTTGTAAATTTTTATGCATTTGGTTCAGTTTTCCTTTTGGATTTTCCGGCTGTGAGACATTTTTATGCGAATTCGATATATATATACATATACATTATACATTTTTGTATTTAAAGACAAGAAAAAATCTTCATTTGGTGCCTCCTAAGCTTTCTGTTCTGGCGCCCGGGATACAGAAGATTGGGGGGAGGCGTGCCCCCCCCGTGCCCCCCTGACGCTGCGCCTATGATTGACAGTAATAACTTTTAGAAAACTGAAGTGTACTACAATGCAGCTTTCAATAGACATGCTCATCTTTGTTGTAAATATTATAACACCAAAATAAAAGTTGTAGAATTTTACATTACACGTACCAGCAGTATGCACTGACGATCCAAATTTTGGACTGTGATTATCAGTTCATAAGGTATCATTGATTGTCTAAGCACCCATTTTTTTCAGAACTTTTTGTGATGTTATCACATTTCGTATAAAACAAAGTACATATCGTTACATTTTTATTGCAATATTTTTATTTTTCGCAAAATTATTATTGTCAAGATCCTACTGTTAGTGTGTTTCACCCTGTATTTGTGGCTAAATAAGTAGTTTGCTACCCCATGTTCTATGACATTTTTTTTATCTTCTTGATACCTTCTGTCACCCTTTGGAGTTTGTCGGTCGAATTCGACAACATCCTGTATACACACACACACACACGTATATATATATAATTCATTTACTCACTTTTTATTTATTTATTTTTAATAAATTGTCTTTAAAATAATCAATTTAATCAATACTTTTTCAACTTTTACTCAGTTATTTATTTTAAGTTTTTTCTTATATATTTTTTCTTCTATTTTTTAATAAATTTTAGATTACTTCATATTTTTTCATTCCATTTTTTATAATTATCAGTTAGAGTTCATTTCTGTATTCTTCAAACTTCTTCTTTAGATTTCACACTTCTCCATAGATGGTAGCACTAAAATTTGTTAAAATATTCTTTTACAGTCTTGTTTTTCATTTTTCACACCAGAGGGCAGCAGTATATTTATAGGTATTAAGTATCTGCTTTTTTAGAAGTTAAATCGCAGCCTCATAATTTTCAATACTATATCAATCTGTTTCCATCTTCGGGCATTTACCATTACTAAGTCAAATTTCTTGTATTTTAGATTTTTATCTCTCATTGAAGTATTATCCTCTCTTCATTTATTTATCTTTTATATCTTATGTGTAATTTTGGTTTATTTTGGAAATGTTATGATATGTTATAAAGAGCTGGATTTTGTCATTTTAGATCTAATGCCGACATAATTGGATGAAATAACATATCTTCACTATGGATTAAACCTGCAAGCTCCTCTCATGATTCTGTAGGTTATTCATGGTTACTTGTTATACATTTCTGGTTTCCACTGTTCATATTTGTTCATCTTTTTTGTTCATGTCATTTAATCATTTGTTGGCCCTAATTTAAAATTCATAATGTTTGAATCTTGTCTTAAAACTTAATTTATAATTTATATATTTAATTATAGATGATAATTTGTAATATTTTATAATGGTTATATATATATATATATATATGTCTGTCTGATTTTTGTCATGTGATAGCACTCGAATTTATTAAGCGATTTGGATGTGACTAAACATGTGTATAGTATTTACCAAGGTCTCGACCGAGTTTGTTGACCAGCAAAATCCTCCGTCTTGTTTCAAAATGGCGGCCACAAAGATTTCAAACTCAAAAAGTCGTACAAAAAAATTATATAACATGAAAATTTTCGAGTTAAGTTTCGGCTTCCTTACAAGGATACTAGAACATTTTTTGTTTCACTTCTATCTTAACTGGCTGAGATATAGCAGTTTGAAATTTTAGGGTGGCTGTCATTTTCAACCAGACAGAAGGATTCTTCCATGAACAGGTTTAATTTATGAGTCTAAGTGCACATAATTTCTAGCAAATTTTCTCTCATTGTTGTAACCATGTTCCAACTCTCATATGCTTATATTCATATCCGCCAGCGTCAAATTTTCGCCAAGTTTAGCGATACTTGGTGAAATATTGTCAAATTTGGCGACAAAAAATCGGTCGCCATAAAAGAAGTACACTTGGCTAAAGCTGACTAATTTGGTGCAATTCGCATTCAAATTCAACATTGACGATGATAACTGGGAATGAATCTTCTAAAATCGGGTTCCATACATTTTAGCTTCGTGTTTTCCAGAAAAATTAGCTGAAATCTTTTTTTTTTTTTTTTTTCGAGCAATAGGGAAGCTAACTTTTCCTCGGGGTACAGGCCGAAACACCTTTTTTGTTTATTTAAATTCATAAGTATGTTATTTTTTATGTAATCCGGGTCAGCTGTTTATTCGACAATTTATGAAGAAAGATTCTTTTTTCCAAATTCTGGAGTCTAAAATGGTAAAATCGCTCAGATGTTGACATTTTTGAAGATAATTAATCATATTTTATGACAGCTTGCATAAAAATACCTTTGTTTCATTCATATTAATGTCAAAATTAATATATTTGTTTGTTTTTTTAGTCTAAAAATAAGTGCGTTATATTTTAAACTAATTTTTTTGTAATGCTGAAATTTTAAATTAGATTATGATCGTTAACAGATGATAAACTCACGATATTAGCACTTGAAAAAAAAATGTAGTGGACACAAGGCAAAAACCCTTTCCATCCTAGATCATAAAATAACAAAACAAAATCGTAAAATAATAATCCATAAATAATTTTATTTGGGGATAAATTTCCTCTTTAAAAATAGACTGCATTTTGTAATGTGAATAATGTGTAAAGTTTATCTACGTGGTATGTTTTATATATTGTTCGATTGAGGACGTAAGTTTCAAAACTCGCTTTATCCAAAATTTAAAAAATCGAGTTTTCTCTATGTTTTAGTGAACTTGCATCGAAAAAACACTACATTCCGCAAAAAACTAGTTTTATCGTGGATTTGTGGCATTGTAAAAACTTGGTTTACAATGAAGAGCATTGGACACACTCAGAGGTTTTTGGCGCTTTCCCAAAATTCCATTTTCTGGATAAGGCAAGTTTTAAAACTCACGTCGTCAATTGTTTAAATTTATATATTGTTCAATTGAGGACGTGAGTTTCAAAACTCGCCTTATTCAAAATTTAAAAAATCGAGTTTTCTCTATCTTTTAGTGAACTTGCATCGAAAAAACACTACATTCCGCAAAAAACTAGCTTTATCGTGGATTTGTAGCATTGTAAAAACTTGGTTTACAATGAAGACCATTGGACACACTCAGAGGTTTTTGGCGCTTTCCCAAAATTCCATTTTCTGGATAAGGCAAGTTTTGAAACTCACGTCCTCAATTGTTTAAATTTATATATTGTTCAATTGAGGACATGAGTTTCAAAACTCGCCTTATCCAAAATTTAAAAAATCGAGTTTTCTCTATCTTTTAGTGAACTTGCATCGAAAAAACACTACATTCCGCAAAAAACTAGTTTTATCGTGGATTTGTGGCATTGTAAAAACTTGGTTTACAATGAAGACCATTAGACACACTCAGAGGTTTTTGGCGCTTTCCCAAAATTCCATTTTCTGGATAAGGCAAGTTTTGAAACCCACGCCCTCAATTGTTTAAAAAGGCCACATAACTAAAAAGTGAATTGCAAAAGTGTAAAAAGTGAATGCATGACCTTCTGAAAAAAGCATTTCTTTTAATGTTACTGAAAAGAAGTGATCTTAGAAGTTTGGGGATATTTTCAAGCGACACTTGTAAGAACTATTGCATTATTATCTCAAAATTTGGTATTTATTACTTTCATTATTTATTAATTTGAACTGCATCCAAGAAATTTTGGAAAGTGGCTGCTTGATAATTTATAAGAGGGAGTCACTCCCGTTTGTCTTAATGACTTCCTAACTAGTTATTAATCTGCTCCCATTTGAGAATTATTCATCACATTTAGGTTATCTAAAAATGGATTGCGTTTTGAAGTCTCCCTCGTGACTGTTAAAACATGTCATGTCACCTAAACTATTCGTTTTTAGATTAACTTGATATGTGGTGATGCATAAAAGTTATAAATAAATAATTTTGTTTGTGTTGAATTTCCTCTGTAACGACGCATTACATCTGTCAAGCAGTAAAACATGTAACTTTTTTTCTTGTATATTTTTTTACATTGACTATTTGTTTCAAAGGCGATACAAATAAAAAGCAGTTTCTTACAATAAACAAAAAAAAAAAACTATTTCTAAATATAAAAATTTAAAAGATCTTGTTATTTATTAGTTGTCTCTAACTAAGTAAAACGTCATCAAATATAAATTAATAGTTTTGAAATTTAATCTCAAAAGTATTGTGAAGCTGCAGTTATCTGGACAAACGAAAATGTATTCTTCAATTTACTGAAACATTCCTGACAGCAATGCTATCGGAATATTTTCGTTATTTGAAGAATGTCCGTCTCATTTTTTTCTCTGTTACAAGATTGAAAATATCAACCAACTGAAGAAACATCAATTCTGTTTTTTTTTTCGTTGTAGTTTCTGTTTTTTTTTTCGTTCGCCTTCTAGGCACAACCCCGGATATGCAGAACTCTGGGTAGCTGGAAACATAATAAAAAAACGTTAGGTTGTAAAATAACGCGCGAAAATCGCTTTTGTTTAATAAAAAGATAAGATCATTTAAAGATAAGATAATGTAATTTTTAAAATAAGATCATTTTTATGACAAAAAATTAATTCTACTGCTTATATATGCTTAAAAATGTTAGCTGAATATGTCCAAAAAAGTTAAGTGGTTTGTCGTACTAGGATATTGATCATATACCGTATTAAAAACTCATAATCAATTATAATACTATGCTCACACTGGATACCTTAAGATATCTCAGGCCGCCGAACTCTCTGAGTGAGTTTCGACTTACTTCGGGTAGATACAGGAACGACCACTCACTCTTGTTGGCTATGAAGCTTCACTTTTACTGATTGGTTGTTGCGGCCGTTTTTATTTTAAGCGCATGCGCATACTTTACTTTCGTTCAGATCACAGACACAGTGACGCTACTGAGATATCTTAGGTAAGTTTTTCGACGTGAACAGGCATCCAATTCCGGGAGGGTACCACTTCAAAACTGGCGGTCTAAGATATCTTAAGTTTCTAGTGTGAACATGGTATAAGAGTTCTTGAAAATAGCAAAAATTGTAGTTTGTACATGGCATAAACCCTTTCCATCCTAGATAGTTATGCATGACCTTCTGAAAAAGAGCATTTCTTTTAATGTTATTGAAAAGAAGTGATCTTAGAAGTTTGGCGATACTTTAGGTGACACTTTTAAAAATTATTGTATTATTATCTCAAAATATGATATTTTAAACTTTCATTATTTATTAATTTAAACTGCATCCAAGAAATTTTAGAAGCTCGCAGCTTGATATTTATCAAAAGGAATCACTACTAAGCCATTAAATTGCTCCATTTGAGAATTATTGATCACATTTAGTTTATCTAAAAATGGATTGCGTTTTGAAGTCTCCCTCGTGACTGTTAAAATATGTCACCTAAACTCTTCTATTTTAGATTGACTTGATATGTGGTGATGCATAAAAGTTATTAATAAATAATTATGCTTGTGTTGAATTTCCTCTGTGAAAATATATTACATCTATCAAGCTGAAAAATATGTAATTATTTTCCTGGTGTGTTTTTCCCCTTTTTTTATAGTTAACAGATAATAAACTGGTGATCAATTATAAGAGCTCTTGAAAATAACGAAACGTGTAGTGTGCACATGGAATAAACACTTTCCATGTTAGATCGTTATGCATGACCTTGTGAAAAGTGCATTTCTCTTCACCCTTTATGTCCCAAATTATGAATTCATGAAAATTTCATCTTCCAAAGCATTTTTCGTGAATTTTTGAAACTACATTAGAAGCCTTGATAAAACTGCGTTATCAAGGCTGTTTTTAAAGAGAGGGGTTAATATTTGTTTCAGGGATAGTAGATTAGTGTTAGTTTCGAGTTTATACCGCAAGTCAATCATCCGTGAATCTATTGAGATATATTCTAAGAGGGATACTGAGTGTAATGATTCTTTTTCCTTTGATATTCCAATTTATGGTTGGAATTCCTTAATAAATACTTAAAAAGTGAGTCTGGTAGAGGGAGCCGCGGTAGCGTAGGCTATTTGAGATCATAGAGGGCGCAGTGTTTGCATTTTTTATGTTTTTTGGTTTTTAGATTATTTTTTGGTACCCAGTGTCATTCATTTCTATTGATTATGTGTGTGTTATGAATACGGTTTTTACTATTGAACCGAAACATGTCAACATATTTTGATTTTTATTTGTGACACCTATTTAAGTAAAATAAATGTATGTTTTTTATTTATATGATAAGAAAGGGTGAAGTAAAATTTGTTTGAGTTTTTACGAAAACTTACAACAGTTTTTGACATACATTAGAAGATTTATGCAGTCATTTACTAAATTTTAGAAGGATTTTGCCAATTAAAATTAATTGATTAAATTTTAATTTATAAGGATTTTGTGCGATATTTATAACTCCACTCAAATCTTTTATTTCAAATTTTTTTTAATATTTGTAGAATTAGGAAATGCACAAATATGATGTCCTTACAATAGAAATATAGAAATATTTCCGAACTGAAACACCCCCACCCCATCTTTCAACGTCAAGAAAGCTGAAAAGATGCAAAGGAAAAATAATTCATCCTTTTAAAAATTAATTTGTTCTCTTCTACCAAAACTGCTTTTGGATGTTCCTTTGTATAAAGTAGCTATAACTCATTCTAAACTGTATTACTACTAATCGATGTTTTATGAATTTTATAACAAGTTATTTTAATGGTACTTTAAAGCACCATCGGGGTATAAAGGGTTAATGTTACTGAAAAGAAGTTATCTTTGAAGTTAGGCGACACTTGTAAGAACTATTTCATTATTATCTCAAAATTTGACACTTATAAATTTCATTCTTTATTAATTTGAACAGCATCCAAGAAATTTTAGAAATTCGCCGCTAGATAATTTATCAAAGGAAATCCCTTCTGTTTGCTTTAATGACTTCCTACTAGTTATTAAACTGCCCCCCATTTGAAAATTATTCATCGTATTTAGATTATCTAAAAATGGATTGCGGTTTGAAGTCTCCCTCGTGACTTTTAAAATATGTCACCTAAACGCTTCCATTTTAGATTAACTTGATATGTGGTGATGCATAAAAGTTATAAATAAATAATTGTGTTTGTGTTGAATTCCCTCTGTGAAAACTCATTACATCTGTCAAGCTGAAAAATATGTTGTTCTTTTCTGGTATGTTTTTTCACATTGTCTATTTGTTTCAAAGGCGACACAACTAAATAGCAACGTTTCTTGCAATAAACAAAAACAAAACCTATTTCTAAATATAAATTTTAAAAAATCTTGTTATTTATTAAATGTCTCAACTAAGTAAAACGTGACCAAATATAAATTAATAGTTTTAAAATTTAAACTCCAAAGTATTGTGAAACTGCAGTTATCTGGGCTATGCCTTCTAGGCACAACCCCGGATACGTAGAAATCCGGGTAGTTGGAACTATAATAAATAAAGTTAGCTTGTAATAAAAGATCCTCGAAAATCACTTTCGTTTAATAAAAAGATAGGATCATTTAAAGATAAGATAATGTAACTTTTTAAAATAAGATCATTTTTATGACAAAATATAAATAAAAAATACATTGTAGTGCTTATATATGCTTAAAGGTGTTAGCTGAATACGTCCAAAAAAGTTAATTGTTTTGTTGTACTAGGATATTGACCGTATATCGTATTTAATAAGTTACCGTATTATAAACTCATGATCAATTCTGTATCTTGGAACAAAAAAAGCCAATGTCCATTTTTCTCAAATGGCAGGAAACCCAATTTAAGTTGAGGAATTTTAAGAATCTTGCTACGATTTCTGTACTATTATTTTTCAAAGTTGTACCTTTCAATTCAGTAATATTTTTCTCACTAAAATCTAATGTTACATTGATTTAGTTTTTTTTTTTTTTTTTTTTTTTACGTTTTAAATTGGTCATTTTTACATTAACAGTAAGTAACATTGGCCTCGACAAAACATTTTGTTTTCAATAATCTAATATTGGGAGGACTTTGGCTCTTTTAACATTTACTTTATATCGCATCCTGAATTTATTCGTGCATTTAACTCAAATTTCTCAATTTTAGACATTGGCCCTTTTTGTTCCAAGGTATAGAATTATAAGTGCTCTTGAAAACAACAAAAATTGTCATTTTCACATGGCATAAACCCTTTCCATCCTAGATCGTTATGCGTGACCTTCTGAAAAGAACACTTCTTTTAATGTTACTAAGAAGAAGTGATCTCAGAAGAACTATTACATTATTATCTCAAAATTTGACATTTACAACTTTCATTATTTATTAATTTGAACTGCATCCAAGAAATTTTAGAAATTCGCCGCTTGATATTTATCAAAGGGAATCTCTTCTGTCTGTCGTAATGACTTCCAGCTAGACATTAAACTGCTCCCGATTGAGAATTATTCATCACATTTGGGTTATCTAAAAATGGATTGCCTTTCGAAACCTCTCTCGTGACTGTTAAATATGTCATATACACTCTTCCATTTTAGATTAACTTGATATGTGATGATGCGTACAAGTTATAAATAATTAATTATGTTTGTATTGAATCCCCTCTGTAAAAAGGCATTACATCTGTCAAGCTGAAAAATACGTTGTTTTTCTGATGTATTTTTTCACATTGCCTATTTGTTTCAAAGGCGACACAACTAAAAAGCAAAGTTTTTTGCAATAAACAAAAACATAACCTATTTCTAAATGTAAATTTTAAAAAGATGTTGTTATTTATTAGTTGTCTCAACTAAGTAAAACGTGAAATTAATAATTTTTAAATTTAAACTCAAAAGTATTGTGAAGCTGCAGTTATCTGAGCTAATGTCTTCTACGCATTGTCTCAACTAAGTAAAACGTGAAATTAATAGTTTTTAAATTTAAACTCAAAAGTATTGTGAAGCTGCAGTTATCTGAGCTAATGTCTTCTACGCACAACCCGAATATGCAGAAATCCGGGTAATTGGAGCTATCATAAACAAGTTGGAAATTGCACGTCAAACGGGCAAATGTAACGGGCAAAACGTACTATAACTAGTTTTATAAATATTTTTGCACCGAATATTGTACTGAATGCATAGTTTAGTGCATTTAATAAGTGCATATCAATTCCATTCTGTTCGAAAGGCTGTAAAATCATTAAAATGCACTTGAATTTTTTTCCCCATTGGCCGTAATGTAATGGAAGACTTTTGACTGTCCCTGTAATTAAACTATACATCCGATTTCCATAAAATTTGAAATGACTCGGCAAAATTTTGCAACAATTATATATTTAAAATTTCAGACCATTCGGTTGGGTAGTTTTTGCTCTGTTATATGCGGACGGACGGACTGAATGACGGCTATAAGTGCTATGTATTTATATAATTACGAACGCACCTAAAAAGGATAGTTGTGAAATAAAAAATTCTCGAAAATAGCTTTTGTTTAATAAAAAGATAAGATCATTTAAAGAAAATATAATTTAAATATTAGATCATTTAAAGATAAAGATAATGTAAGTTTTTAAAATAAGTTCATTTTTGTGAAATATTATAAGTAAAAATTACAGTGTAGTGCTTATAATATGGTTAAAGGTGTTAGCTGAATAGGTCCAAGAAAGTTAATTGTTTTGCCGTACTAGGATGTTGACCGTATACCATATTTACTTGTGTATACAGCGAACATTTTCTTCTAAAATTTTAGAACTAAAAAACGGGCTATGCATTACACACGGAATATTTCCCACAACTGTGTGAAACCATGCGTGCTTTCGTTAGTTTACAGAATGTAACAGATAGATATTACGATGCAAGTGTTCGAATTAAGAAAAATAAACGAAGCAATTGCATAATAATAAACACACATACTACAATATATATTAAAACACACATTCACACATAAATAACGCCTGCATTCAACAGTTAAAGGTATATATAAATATTTTACAGACATATATACAATAATACAGATATACATACAATATAATATAGACATACGTAATATATTCATCGTTGTCCGGTCATCCAAGGCTGTCGTATAGATGGCTGGTGACTTCCCCAACATGGTTTATTAGTGAGAAATTGCAGACCCAGATATCGGCCAGCTATCGGCCTGAGTAGCTCAGTGGTTAGAGCAACAGTCTGGTATACTGTGGTCCTGGGTTCAATTCCTGTCTCTGGCTAATTTTTCACTCCAGTTGGATTTATCTTATACTATAATGCGAGCAAAAATTGTGTGTGTGTGTGTGTGTGTATGTAAATTTTATCTTGAAAACGGCTCTAACGATTTTGATTAAATTTTGCACCCTACCGTTTTCGGGCACGAAAAGACCATTGGGATGGGTCTCGTGTTCGAGAAAATTCAATTAGTGGGTCATAATGGGTCAAGGTCAAGCTAATTATATCTAAAGAACGGCTCAATCGATTTTGACTAAATTTTGCATCTAACCATTTTCGGGCACGAAAAGACCATTGGGATGGGTGACGTGTTCGAGAAAATTCGTTTACTGGGTCATTTTGGGGTCACTGTGGGTCAAGCTATTTTTATCTAAAAAAACGGCTCTAACGATTTTCACTAAACTCTATATTCTACTGTTTTGGATTACGAGAAGACCATTGGGTTATGTCACATGTTCGAGAAAATTCGATTAGTGGGTCATTTTGGGGTCACAATGGGTCAAGCTAAGTTTATCTAGATAACAGCTCTAAAGATTTTGACGAAATTTTGCACCCTACTGTTTTCGGGCACAAAAAGACCATTGGGATGGTTCTCGTGTTCTAGAAATTTCGATTAGTGGGTCATTTTGGGTCATAATGGGTCAGGGTCAAGCTAATTATATCTAGAGAACGGCTCAATCGATTTTGACTAAATTTTGTATCTAACCATTTTCGGGCACGAAAAGACCATTGGGATGGGTCTTGTGTTCAAGGAAATTCGATTAGTGGGTCATAAAGGGTCATAAAAGGTCAGGGTCAAGCTAATTATATCTAAAGAACGGCTGAATCGATTTTGACTAAATTTTGTATCTAACCATTTTCGGGCACGAAAAGACCATTGGGATGGGTAATGTGTTCAAGAAAATTTAATTAGTGGGTCGTTTTTGGGTCACCGTAAGTTTATCTAAATAACAGTTCTACGATTTTGACGAAATTCTGTAATCTATCGTTTTCGGCCACGAAAAGACCATTGGGATGGGTTACGTGTTCGAGAAAATTCGATTAGTGGGTCATTATGGGTCAGGGTCAAACTAATTATATCTAAAAAACGGCTCAAGACATTTTCACAAAATTTCTTAATATACGGTCATTCCTGGTCATGAGATGACCATTGGGTTGGGTTGGGTTGATTGTTGACGGCCAATTATCTACACGAGGGATATAGGCCCTAGGGGGAGTGCCTTCCGTGGAGGTCTTTCTAAGGGAACCTAATCCGTATTAACGCATGGAAATCCACGGCTCGAAGAAAACCACGAAAACTCCGAACGATTAGGCCGACGGGCGCGACTGGGTTCGAACCCAGCACCTCCCGTCTACCAGCTTCGAGAGCAGAACCTCTCAGCCACTGGTGGGGCGAGATGACCATTGGGATAAGTCACATGTTCGACAAAATTCTATTAGTGGGTCATTTTGGGTCACAATGGTCCAGGATCAAGCTAATTGAATCTAAAAACATGCTCAAAACAATTTGACCAAATTTTATATTATACTGTTTCTGGGGATGAGAAGAGAATTTGGCTAAGTCACATGTTCAAGAGAATTCAATCAATGGGTCATTTTGTGTCCTAATGATCAGGATCAAGCTAACTGTATCTGAAAAAACGGATCAAAATATTTTGATAAATCTTGGTACTACTTTTCTGGACAAGATAAAACCATTGGACTGGCTCGCATGCTCAAGAAAATTCTATTAGTGGGTCATATTGGTGATAATGGGTCGAGGTCAAGCTAACGGCATCTCAAAAATGTTCAAACAATTTTGACAATATTTTTTGTTATACCGTTTCACAGTACAAAAAGACCATTGAAATAGCTCACATGTTCGATAAATTTCGTTTATTTGTTTTTTGAATCAACGTGGGTTTAGTTTATTTTTTCTAGAAAACGACTAACGAATTTCAGTAAATTTTGTATTCCACCGTTTTTAGGCTCAAGAATAGCATTGTGTTAGGTCGCATATTCGAAAAAATTCGATTAGTGGTTTATTTTGGGTCACTATGTCTCAGGGTCAAACTAATTGCATCTAAAACAGCAAGAATGATTCAGTGGGAATAATATATCGAGATAAACACAAAGCTAATTTTAACAGACCTTAGCTCGGTCATTCCTGCTAGTTGTGTTTATTCTATGTATGTCTGAAGCAATTGCATGTTTACATGCTGAAGTTGCTTATTGCAAGCTAACACATAGTAGTTATTATCTTCTAGGTTTTCTGTCCCAATGAACGGAGAAAGCAATCTTAAATTGGCATAACTGAGAAAAAAATTAAAACTCACCAAATAGATGCATTATACAGGGAGTCCACTCTCAACGGTGTCCAGTGGCTAATTCCTAAAACGTTTGGCATAGACATACAGTTCCAGTTCCAGTTGCAAAAATGTTTCAAATGAGGTAAAGAAGTACTTTAATAGTGATTTAGGTCCATAAAAACATTTCTTAAAAAATTATAAAGTTTTAATTTTTATACGGTCCGCCGGTTCTATAAGTTATATTTAGTAAAAATATCCTATTATACATATTATACATATTATATTCCCTATACTAAGAAGTAAGAAAAATAATTCCATTCTTCTAAGATTAAAACAGACCGAGTAGTAACTGTTTAAAGTTGAAGCATCTTTTTTCTTGTGAAATAGGGGTCATTCACAAATTTATTAGAAATGTAAATAGTCGTCAGCTAAAAAAAAATAATAATAATATATGAGAGTAAAATTAACATTACAATATAAATTTGAAATCTAGTATCGCTCTGACATACTAAAGAAAAGTATGCAACCTGTACACAAAAATATAAGTTAAAAAATAACAAAATTTTTGTTAAATAAAATGATGAAAAGCAACAGCCGCAATTCTTTACAAAATGGTACATATTTTAAAATGCTATTAAATTATCTGATCTACAACGCAATTTAAAAAAAAAAAAAATACAGATATCTTAAAACTTGTTCTAATACTTTAAGCACTTTGTGTACGATCCCTCAAAGTATGGTCCGACTCATCTGTGTTCAAATGCAGAAAATTGGGATAAGTTATGCAATTGAAAGTTTCATAACTCAGTCAATTTTAGAGTTAGATGAATTGGACCTTTTTTATCTTACTTGTTAGTGCAACAGGAAATTTTTACCAAATATCTCTTATAGTGGAGACCATATAAAATTTTAAATTCCGTAACTTTAAAAAAAAAAATGTTTTTATTGACCAAAACGACTTTTAAAATAATTTTTTACCTTATTTAAAACATTTTTATAATTGGAACTATATTTCTATGATTAACGGTTTAGAAATTAGCCATTGGACACGTTGAGAGTGGACAACTTGTATAGCTTTATTATATTAGCATTCCACAATGAAAGCAGTAGGAAAATAAAAATTAAATAAATAAAAGGAAAATAAATAAAGGAAAATAAAAGGAAATAAATAAAGGAAAATAAAAGGGAAATTTTTGACATGGCTGGAGCAGCAGAAAGACTTGATACTGGTGAACTAATAATATTAAAAAACTCCGTGATAGAGCTTCAAAGCAAAGGCAATCGAAACTGCGCAAACAAAACATTTTTTCAAACTCTTGTGATTTATGTAAAAGGTACTTAATTTGAAAATTAAAATTCAGGTAATTTATTCTTGTTTCTATTTTTCTATTACTTTATTTTTATTAAGCACTTGTTACCATAATAAGAAATATTGCATATGTTTCTCCTTAATCTTAAAATTTAAGCATTCTCGATTATCCGAAAATTTCAATTTTCCGAAAAATGGACGGTCTTAATTACTTCAGATAATCGAGGTTCTACTGTACCCTCTTTTTTTCTTCTTTGCATAGATGTTTCCCTTTTCTTTTTAATTTTTTAAGTAGTTTTTAACTACGTTTTAACTAATACCCAATGGCTCATTCACAATAGCATTTCATGTGTACACTGGGCGTGAAGTTGACTGCAACTAGGAAGCCCATAAAAGATGCTTACCTGTTCAATTTATTATTTTTTCCTTCAAAATTCAAAATAATTGGCGATCCGAACGATTGAAGTTGGAGAAACTGAAGTTTTAGTGTATGTTGTTTCTATTTATGTGACGCGGGACAGTTGTTTATTTCTATTTATGTGACGCGGGACAGTTGTTTATTTGAAAATTTGTTGAGAATGGTGTCTTTCTTTCTTCAAATGTGATAAAGAGTAAATTCATTTAGAATTTGACGTTTTTAAAAAGAATGGATTTTTTAATATATAAAACAGCTTGGGAATGCATTTCTATGATTCACTGTCATTTATGTCATTTGATATCTATAAGTTTCTAGAAAAGATTATTGTGAAATTCGAAATCAGATTGTGATTTTTTACAGTTTTATTTATGATTATAGGGTAGTCCGACCAGTAAATGAACACTTAAGCACATTTAAAAAGAATTTGATTCATTATATTTTAATAAACAGTACCTATTGGAGTTTGACGGTGCAAATACATTTGTTGATTTACAAATGATTAAAAAATAACAAAAGGAATTTTATATTTTTCTTGTTTGGGATGCTAGGGGTATCCTAATAGAAATCGATACAAAAAGCAAGTAAATGAACAGTTGTTACCAGTGAATGACCGCAAAATTTTCCAGTGAATGAACAGGCAGCAATTAAAAAAAATAGCAATTTAACAAATTAAAATTAATTTAACAAATTTGGAAAATGATTTTTTCAAAGACTAAAATTTAAGACATAAAAAATCGCACGGAGTTGATCCTACATTACGTACGCCATGGATTAAACGATAACATTCCTGGAATTATCGTGAACAAACTTTAAAAGAAATTTCAGTTTTACAATTTTTGGTACTGTAAATTTTTAAACTTGTACGCAGCTGGTCATACATTACGTACGCCATGAATTAAACATTAATAGTGTTATTACACGTAAAAATTGCAAGATTTCCTGAAACTTGTGTATTATTCAAGCATTTCATTGGCTGTTCGGGAAAAGGCTTTTCTATCATCAGATTTCCAAAAAATCTCACGACCAATTTTAAATAAAATTTCATTCTTAAACTTCTAAACATCCGACAATATTACTTTTTATACCGTCGGATAGAGAAAAAAATGTACTTTTAAATGCAATTTGTTTGAAAGCTGTATCTCAATTTGTTTTTGATTTATTTTTTTTTTTTTTTTGTAGTTTTTATTACTTTTTTGTCATAGTGGCAACACTCTGTTGTCCAACGTTGTTGAAACCAAAGGGAAATACAGATTACTGTATATACCAATCAGATAACGAATAAATTGCGAATTAAACCAATGAAAACGTTCAGATATGCTTTTGATTTCCTACCCTGACGAGAACAATAACCATTTTTCCAAATGGTTAAAAACTTAAATTTCACAATTCTTTATTTATTTTATAACTTGTACAAATAACTTATAACATGTTTTTACTGAATTACAGTTTTTTTTTTTTTTTTTTTTTTTTTTTTTTTACCAAGAACGATAATTAATTAGCTTGAAAAATTGTCACTTTTAGTTTTGAAATTAATCATAAATTACGGATTAAATAATAATAATAATAATAATAATTCTATTTCCTGAAATCAATGGCCCTGAACTTCTCTTTTTCAGTAATAACTCCAGACGAACAGGAGCATGTTTTAGAAATAAGTTCGGGTGTTTTTATTATACCTTTCATATGATCCTTAAAATACTAGATCCTATACTTTACTGCTGGCCATTTCCAATTCCACCACATGTGGACCTGTGGTCCACATATTTTCATGGTGCTTACTTCATATTTCCAACCTTGGATGCTATTTTTAAAAAAGAGCCATCCATTTCTCCCCTGGATGTTTGTTTATAAATGGATTTTTCGTTCCTATCTGTTTCATGACATTGTAAATATCACCTTTTATTTCATCCTTATGCATTGTAAATCCAATTTTCCATTTCCAACTATCCAATGTTCAAGGAGTTTTTCTTCTTCAAAGGACAGCACAGGCAAAGTCCCATACGCTTACTTTCAATTGTTTTCCCTCGAAGTTTCATAGACAACGTTGCTTTTGGAATATTAAAATGAACAGATGCCTTCTTCAAACTGAGCTGACCTGAGTCTCATAACTTGTACAGCATTTCCAATGTCCTCTGTAGAGTACTTGAACCTCCCATATTTCCTTTTTGAGGAATCTTCTTGGTCATCAGTGAAAATATTTCTATCAATCATCTAAAAACATAGAAAAAGTATGATTTGAAAGTCACCAATGATTATTACCTTTAAAAATGTGTGTGTGCTCTTTTGTTACGTTTTCATATCTGTTAACTTTTCATTTGTTGCCATTGTTGAAAAATCACTTAATTCAAAATATAGGTACAAAAGAAGCTACAAAAACATAAAGCCCAAAACAATTCATTCACTAGGTAAAGTAGCCTAGTGTATTCCTTCCAGTGAAAGAACAGCTGTTCATTCATTGTATTTTTAATATTTACCTAACCAGTTACTAAACATCCCTATTCTCAAATTGTACATATTCTACAATGGTTAAAACAATTAAAAATATTGCTATAATGTATATATATTTAATGTATGTACAATAAAATTAGTGCATAATGCAAATAAAAACAGTAAATTCTTATCAAACATATGAAATGACATAGCACTTACCTTATTATTTCAGCATAGAAACAATGTGCTTCTCAGACATGAGAAATAAAACATGTTCTAAAAGTAAAGTAATGTGACTTCAGTAACCAATCATGAATTCAATAGCTTCCTATTGAACAGAATTAAGGCAATGTTGTAACCCCATCCAGTGCAGAGGTTTTCAAACCTTATTCTATTAAAATATATAAAAATTGTTCATTCACTGGGTTCTGTTCACTTACTGGTCGGACTACCCTACTCATGATTATTTATATGTGCTTGAAAAAAATAACAAAGAAAAGAAAGATTTAAATTTTGGTAATCCAAAAATAGAAGATGGATAATTTTGCTTAAGGTCAGTGATCATAAGTATAGAGTAGAAGTACATTATATGTGAAAATAAATAAATACTAATATAGAAACTATTTCATGATGAAAAATATAAAAAAACTTTTATTTACATGAACCAAATTATGCATTTAATACTGAAAAGTTAATAATCCTACAAGAAAGATTGATGTGCCTAATTTTCATAGTTGAATATTTCGTTCAATTAGAAATTCCATTAAATAGTAAATATATGTTTTTCAATTAAATTTTTCATCCCTGTATGATTTATCTGATATTAAATATTTACGGGCATAGAAATGCTATTCTTCAATATAATAAGGCTTCTTTATGTTTTATATAATTTCTTTCTTATCATTATGAAAATCTTGTGATTAATACTATACGTTATTTATAAGATTTATAATATGACACATTTATTATTCACTATAATAAATGGAAATTGTATGATATATAAACACAATAAATACATCTTTATACTTAATTATTTTTATTGCAGTTATGTAAAAAGAATTGTGAGATTATCTGCGCAGAATTCTCAGAGATTCAGAACAATATTACCAATTGTAGAGAAACCATTATTAGACCTTTTATCATAGTTATTTTATAATTTATCATGTAATTAGCTCTAGTTATTTTGTTAATGAATCAAATAAATCATAATAGGATACGACCGTTTATTTAAGTGACAATCAAATTTTAGAATAATCACACCGATTTGAGTAAAATTTATTAATCTAGATTGTTCTTTATCTAATATATGAAAATGAAAATTTCTCTGTCTATAATGATATACAAATCCACAGTTTGGAATCGAGAATTCTGAAATGTTACATGCATGTGTATTAAAACAACTAAGGTAATCAGACCGAGGCAACTAAGGTAATCAGGAATCGAAATAACTTATAGTTCATTTTTAATTAATAAAATACCACCAACTTAACAGCAATTTCCTATCAAATTTAACCATTTTTCGTTATAGCAGTTGCCAAAAATTAAAAATCCACAATAAAATTCTTACCACAACAATTACCTTTCTATTGCAAGACGCACTGCATATTACGTACGCCACGCTGCAATAATAAGAAGCTTTAGCGGGTATTACGATAATTCTTTTACCTCACATGCAAGTATTTAATTGCACTTAATTTCTACAAGTTTTTAAAAATAAAGAAACACATTTTATCACAAACATCAAAAAAACTTTTTATTCTATTTATTCCCTTATTCCAAAGATATCGCTTTATCATCTACTGCCATGGTTTCATTTAAAAAATGGCACAGTAGTAGAAAAATATTTTACTAAATCGAATAGTTATTTTTAATTTTGGTTTTATAATTATATTCATGAACTCCCTTGCATAGAACGGGTTAAACAGCTAATCCAATAATAAGTTCAACTTAAAGGAGGAATAAATCAAAGTTCAGTCAATCTAGAAATGTGTAAGATGAAGAAGCGGCCTCTAACATATCTCAATTACAGTTCCGTTTGGAATCATCAAAGTTTCAATAAAAATAATTATGTAAACACACCTTACAATATTAGATGTTATAGGATGTAGCAGATAAGAATTAGCATCGTAAAAGCTGTATATCGCCGGAACTAAGTATCTTAGCCATATTTCACTGCAATAAGATGTGTCGTGAAGAAAGTGGTATAGCCTGGTGTCCAAAACTTCTAAATAGACGGAGTCAAGCATGTTTTACAAGTAAAACTGTAATCATATAATTTTCTGTCATAATGTCGAAAAATCTAAGAAATCTGACATTTAAATCTTACTAATTGTCAACCAGAGGCGAATTACACATTAGGCTGAAGCCTAGAGCGCAGAAGGAAAGGACCCTGGGGGTAAGATCTTTTTTCCTCATGTCGAGCTAATATTTTATGTAAAAAAGAAATGGTGTGCAGTATTCTTTGTTTCGCTCATTTATTGAATTTTGTAGATAATTAACATATAAACATGTAATTCCAAATGCTACTCCCCTTTTAATATTTTCGATATTCATAAGAAGAAAATATTGGATTCTTGCAGTTTCTCGGGTTCCATTTTTAATGGATTTACACAGAGGTGACTTCTATAGTAACAGCTACGTGGGCGAGATTTTGTCAGCATCTCTACATATGACATCTTCTAAAGAAGCAATTAAGTTTTAATCAAGCATTTTGCCAACTTTGGATATTTCTCCTTGATTTTTAGCGCCCTGGGTGATCATCCAGCTTTGTCCACATATTCCAGTAAAATTCATTATTAAACTAAGAAAGTTCATTTGAGGTTAGAGATTTAATATAAATGTTTATATGAAAATACATTAGCTTTTAAATATACTTACTGTAAATCCATCCTGAAAAAAAAAGTATGCAAAAGATTAAAAAATGTTTTCAGAATTTCATGATATAGGGCGATTCAAGATAATGGCAATTATCGTTTAAACCGCTGATGATAGAAATATTCTTACAATTGCAAAAAGCATAAAATCAGGCGCAGCTTTTGTTTTATAAGAGGCTGTACATATAATCAAAATACAAAATTTTATTTTTTTACATGGTCCCTGGGATCTAATGACTTATATTTAGAGAGATATTGTTGAACGTCTAGAAAGGAAACTTAAAAAATCCCATTTTTTACGAAAACTTACAGAATTGTGACAGTTTTAACTTTATGAAATTTCAGTGTTGACCTGCACTAAAAACTACTTATTTCTGTTATAAGAGAAAACACTTTAAAAGAAGGGAGAGGTCAACAGAAAAGTCTAGCCTAGGAGCCTGGGAGGTAATTTATCCTCTTCTGTTGTCAACACCATGCACATTTTAATTCCGCCACTGTAACAACTGTGAATTAGATCAATCCATTTGCATTGACCCATAATGAGTATCTTGTCGTATCCTTGATGATTGATAGATAATATTTTGAGGCTAAATTACAGATATGGAATCAGCCAAAAGATCTGTTTAGTCTAACGGTTAAATTTAAAAGGAATTTACAGAACGACGACATATTCTTTTTGGCACGTCGACGTCAGAGCCTCAAAGAGAACGATTTTCACGGCGTCACACATATGTTCAAGGGGTCACAGAAAAGCTCGTTGTATTTTGGCGGGGGAGTTCGTTAGAGCATAGAGTAACATATAACTATAATATACTTAATCTGTGCATTAGAGCATCGGCGAGCGCCCCCTAAGAATGTTATGGGTTGCTGTATGCAAGTGTAAAATGAGCGATCGCAACTAGGATTAAAGAAAATAGGCGAATTGCTGCGATATCTGTGAATTCTGGAATCGGCAATTGGCAACGGAATTTTGAGTCAACAGTAAACAGAATAGAGGACCGTTATATAAAAGCTATTAGAAGTTAAAATAATAAAATATTATGAAAAATTTCAGAATTTTCAGGAAAGTTACTTAATAAAGATATTTCTTTTAATTATGATTTTATGACGATCGTTTTTGAGGAATAAATAGACAACGTTTTTTATTAAAGATACTAGCAAACCCCGCGGCTTTGCTCGCGTAATAGTTGAAATATGCTAAGTGATATTTGCATAACAATTTTTCAATTCTTAGTATTAGTTCACACTTTCCCTATATTTATTTATTTATATATATATCTTGTTCAAATTTTCAATCGTTAATAAAATACTTATTATTCATCCTATCAAGTTGATATATTTTTTTTTAACTTGTACTGGATGACAATTGATGTTAATACAGTTTTTTCAAATATTAATTCATTAATTAAATTTTAATTAGTTAATTTTAGTTTTATATGGGAGACAAAATGGCGGCCATTAGTTATTGAACAGCATTTAATGCATCTCCATATCTATAAGGGGGTTACCTTAGGGGAGACCCTGTTCTGTCGCCAAATTTGGCGACCAAATGTGACGCCAACTTGGCGATATCTCTAATATTTCGCCAAATTCCCATAGACTTCCATTGTAAATCTACTTGCTTATAGAAAATCAACAAATTGAGATATTTTAATGCAAAAAAAACTAATATTAGCTTAAGGGATTATATTAATTTTTTCTTTGATGACCTAAGTAGGATCTGACTTTAAAAACAAAATTTTTATATTACTTGTTTATTAGAACAATTACTTTTTGGAATAATTCAAATATTACAAATTAAGCCACAGTTTGACTAAACTTCATTATAAAAGTGCAACAGACAGAAATGAGATTTTAATTAATAAGAAGAACTAAAATTAATTCCAAATAAATGATAATTTAGAAAGTGTTTTGAGACTTTTATGCTCATTTCAGTATTCATTTGAAGTTTTGAATTTTTTAGAAACCATCTTAACACATTTAAATCTTAAAATTAACCATCATGTCAAATTCCAAGCTTCTTGCTTAAAAGTCTACCACCTCTCTGGTGTTAGTGGCACCAACATAAAATGCCGAAATAGTGTTGAAATAGAATGTCTCTAAAAATGTTGAAACAGAGACTGTCACCATTAATTTGCCAACATTAACCTTGACATCAGTTGGTATTTCCTAATATTCTATATAAAACGGAATTTAGATGTTTTTAAAGGCTTTCTTGTCGTTCCTGCCAACCAGGTGGTACTGACACCGGCATAAAATATAGCCCGTATAGGATCAGGGACTATCACTCTTGATTCGCAACCAATAACTTCTGTAATCAGTTTATTATTTCCTGAGATTCCATAGAAATCATAATTTAGGACTCTTTTAGAATGCTTTTCGCTCCTTCACTTCGCTTCAGCCCTTTATAATTTAGAATTTATATATGACTGTTCTTAGAGGACATTCATATTTTATAAGTAACTACCGTGCTATATTTAAAGTTTCTAGCCTCTTCACTACCGCAGAAATCGCAATTTAGAATTTTTTTTACTCCTGCAACTCTCTAGGGGTTGTGGCACCGACATAAAATATAGCTTAAATGTTTGAGCAGGTTCTATCACCATAAATTTACAACCATTATGTTTGAAATCGGTTTCGTATTTCGTACGACTGCATAACAATCGTAACTCTTATAGAGCGCCTTTCGCTCACTTCACACTTTTAAATTTGGAATTTTCTTTCGACAATTCTTAGAAAGCATTTGCATCTTTGAAGTAATTACCATTCCAAATTTAAAATGTTACTCCCTCTCTAACACAAAAAACGCAATTTAAAACATTTTTTGCTCCTATAACCCCCTGGTGGTAGTGACATCAACGTAAAATATAGGCTATGTTGGAGCGGGGACTTTCACATCAATTTGAAACCATTACTTCTGAAATCGTTTTATATTTCCTGAGATTGCGTAGAAATCACCATTTAGAACGTTTTTTAGAACTCTTTTCGCACATTTTCACCGCTTTTAAATTTCGAATATTTTAAGAAATGTTCTTAGAGATCATTTATATCTTATCAGTAACTACCATTCTAAATTTCACGTTTCTAGGCCCTTCAGTAACACGAAAATCGCATTTTCGAACTTTTTTTGCTCCTGCATCCCCTTTGGGGGTAATGGCACCGACATAAAATGTAGCCTATGTTTGAGCAAGGGTTGTCACCATCATTTTAACACCATAATTTTTTTAATGCGTTTGGTAATTCCTAAGATTGCGAAAAAATCGGCATTTAGAACGTTTTTTAGAACGCTTTTTGCGCCTTTTAACCTGTTTTAAATTTCGAATTTTTTAAGAAATGTTCTTAGCGATCATTTGTATCTAATAAGTAACTACCATGCCAAATTTTGACACCATTATTTTTGAAATCGGTTTGCTACTTCTTGAGATTGCATAAAAAGCGCCATTTAGAACGTTTTTTAGAAAGCCCTTTTGCGCATTTTCACCCCTTTTAAATTTCGAATTTTTTAAGAAATGTTCTTAGAGATCATTTATATCTAATAAGTAACCACCATACCAAATTCCATGTATCTGGGCCGTTCATTAACACAAAAATCGCAATTTCGAACGTTTTTTGCTCTTGTACCCCCTTTAGGGGTTGTGGCACCGACATAAAATGTAGCCTATGTTGGAGCAAGGGTTATCACCATCATTTTGACACCATTATTTTTGAAATCGGTTTGCTACTTCTTGAGATTGCATAAAAAGCGCCATTTAGAACGTTTTTTAGAAAGCCCTTTTGCGCATTTTCACCCCTTTTAAATTTCGAATTTTTTAAGAAATGTTCTTAGAGATCATTTATATCTAATAAGTAACCACCATACCAAATTCCATGTATCTGGACCCTTCATTAACACAAAAATCGCAATTTCGAACGTTTTCTTTTGCCCCTGCACCCCCTTTAGGGGTAGCGGCACCGACATAAAATGTAGCCTATGTTGGAGCAAGTGTTGCCTCCATCATTTTGACACCATTATTTTTGAAATCGGTTTGGTACTTCTTGAGATTGCATACAAATCGCCATTTAGAACGTTTTTTAGAACGCTTTTCGTGCATTTTCACCCCTTTTAAATTTCGAACTTTTTAAGAAATGTCCTTAGAGATCATTAGTATCTTATAAGTAACTACCATTCCAAATTTCATGTTTCCAGGCCCTTCAGTAACAAAAAAATCGCATTTTTAGAACGTTTTTTGCTTCTGCACCCCCTTTTGGCCAGTGGCACGGACATAAGATATAGCCTATGTTCTAAGTTGGACCAATACCATCATTTTGAGACCATTACTTTTGGAATCGGTTCGGTAGTTCCAGAGCTTACCTCCTACAAATAAACAATTTTTACCTCTTTATAATAGTAGTATAGATTATTATTTTTATGACAAATGTAATAAAGATATTTTTATTTATAAATTTAGATGGTTATCGATTCGCGAGGATAATTAAATTGTAAAATATTTAGAAAAATAATAGTAAATTTTGAAATTAAATTATGTTTATTGGATTAAGTTGATTATTTTAGATTTTATTACAAAATATTTAAATTAAGAAATTGCTGTAATGTAACAGTGCTCTTTAAAAAAATTGTAGAGCATGCATGATAATATAAACCAGTTTCATAATAAATCATTGACTACGACCTTTCGAAAAGAATGGTTTTTAAATACAAAAAGGAAGCGATCTTAGAAGTTTGGGATATTTTCAGAAGACATTCTAAGGGCTATCATCATATTAACTCAAAATTTGAATTTTATATCTCTCATTACTTATTGACTTGAACTACTTCTTAGACATTTTAGAAATTCGCGGCTTGATATTTATCAAAGGGAATCATTTCTATCTGTCGTAATGACTTCCTCGTGGTCATTAAAGTGCTCCCATTAGGGAATTATTGATCACATTTGGTTATCTAAAAATCGATTCGATTTCGCAGTTTCTCTCATGACAGGTAGAAAACCCACATAAACTCTTTAAGTTTAGATTAACTTCATATGTGTTGTTATTTTAAAAGTTGTGCGAAAAGTAGATTTACATACGATTAAATTTTAACTTCAGAACGCATTACGTCTAATCACGCAAAAAACATGTTGTAGTTTTTTAATACGCTATCTTTCAATAATTGCATTTATTTCAAAATTAACTAAACAGAATTTTTGTAGAAAAAATACAAAACGTTAGTATTTTTGGTGGCTTTCATTACAAGAAATAAAAAGCAACCTTACAGTCGTCGTCCGGGGGAAAGGAATTCCGGACAATTTTGGTTTTTAACCGAACCCCTGACCACAACAGCGGGAACAAGCGGGTTTGAACAGCGGGTGGTTACCCGCTGTTCAAATATATCCATGTGTAAATATATTTATCTGATGTCTTTCATTCTGCAACTCTCGTATTTATGAACCAATTTGGATGTAACTGAGTATGTGTACAGATCATATCAAGGTCTCGACCGACGGAGTTCATTAGCTAACTTCATCCGGCATCTTATTTGTAAATGGCGGCCATTTAAAAAAAATTAATTTTTAATTCAAAAAGAGGAACAAAAATATTAGATATTGAAAAAGCTTTTTCCTTAAGTGTTTGATTTTGATACAAGGACTCTGGAGCATTTTTTTTTTCGCTTTTATCTTAAAGAATGGCTGCGATATTAAAGTTTGAATTTCTAGAGTGTCTGACATTTCGAAATAATCTGATTTTTGTCATGGGGTAGCAAGCGTATTTCTTAACCGTTATGGATGTGACTGAGCATGTGTACAGGGTATACCAAGGTTTCGACCGAGTTCGATAGCCAGCTTCATTCGCCATTTTGTTTCAAAATGGTAGCCATTTTTAAAAAAAATCATTTTTTTAAATTATTTTAAAAATATTTTTAATTATTTAAAAAAAAATTATTTTTTTTAATTCAAAAAGACGTATAAAAAATTAGACTTTGAAAAAAAAAATTCTTAAGTGTTTGACCTTGATACATGGATTCCGGAGCATTTTTTGTTTCGTCTTTATCTTAAAAATGGCTAAGATGCTGCAGTTTGAAGTTCTAGGATGTCTGACATTTTGAAATAATCTTATTTTTTTCATGCGACAGCACTCGTATATATTAATCAATTTCGATGTGACTGAACACAAGACATCCAAGGTCTCTACTAAGTTCATTGGTTAGCTTAATCCGCCATGTTGCTTTAAAATGGCGGGCACTTCAAGATATCGCTAAATTTGGCGGCCAAGCATAAAATGAAGCCAACTTGGGTATAGCTGACTAATTTGGCAAAATTCTCATTCAAATTCAGTATTGGTAAAAACTGGGGTTGAATCTTCTATTATCGAATTCCACTCATTTTAGCTCCGTGTGTTTGAGTAAAATAAACTGAATTTTTAAAAACAAGAAATACGAATGCTACCTTTTTATCCCGGTACAGGACGGGAGAACTTTTTTTAGTCTTCTTTTAAGCACAATGGATCAATATTAATATTTTAATCCATGTTCAAACGGTTGTTTTCTATAGATATATGAATTCTTACAAATATTTATTGTACGATTTGCAGAGAGTAGTACTTTTTAAAGCCAAGTGATGAAATAAAACATTTGAATCATAAAAAAATTTTCATTTTTAAACATAAGTAAATGATTCATGACAATTTTTCAATTGTATTAATATCAAAATTATTGTTTTCTAATTTTCTTGACATGAAATAAATATGCAATTTTTGTTATCTAGTTTTTTAAGAGAAATATAATTATGAAATACGAATTCAAATTGTGATTCTTAACCATTTTGCACATAATTAATTATTAATTTTCCTAAAGATGTCTTATATTGCAGTGTCAGCATAATAAAGAATTTTTAATCAACATTCAGTAAGGATGGTATTTGGAAAATAGTAAATTTTCAAAAGTATATCTTATTAATAAACACGGTGTCAGTACTTTATTCAACGATACCAGTAGTTTTTATGGTTAAAATCAGAAAAAGATGAATCACTCAGATAAATATTTAATAATAATTTAATACATTTTTAGGACAATTAGAGAATAATATTGTTGTGATTCATTTATAGTAACATCAAAATTAATACTTTTTTTAGTTTTTTTTCCTTAACCATTTTGCACATAATTAATTATTAATTTTCCTAAAGATGTCTTATATTGCAGTGTCAGCATAATAAAGAATTTTTAATCAACATTCAGTAAGGATGGTATTTGGAAAATAGTAAATTTTCAAAAGTATATCTTATTAATAAACACGGTACTTTATTCAACGATACCCGTACTTTTTATGGTTAAAATCAGAAAAAGTTGAATCACTCAGATAAATATTTAATAATAATTTAATACATTTTTAGGATTTTAGAAATTTTTAGGATTTTTAGAAATTTAGATTAGCAATTTAGAAATTTTCGCTAAATTGTGGATTTCCTCGACCAGAAACTATTATTTTTGAGGATCCTTTTCCATACCTTCCTGTTCAGGGCAATACCATTACTTAATTTGTAATATCTAAATGATTCTTAAACGGTATTCTTCCGATTCATCCTTTGTCTGCCTCTTTTTTGTCTACCGGACGGGCTCTAGTCTATATGAATTTTTAGTAGGCGGTACTCATTCATTCTGTGAATAAACCTATACCAATTAAGTTCATTTTGTTCGATCGTCTGTGAAATATCTTGTTTAACTTACATGATTTCACGTATTTTGGAATTCTTAACTTTTTCCAGCCATGGTATTTTTGCTGATATGAGGCTGATATATAATCCACACAGAGCGGGACCAAGGACAGGTCTGGTTTAAAGATTTTTGCGGATTATAGGTCATTTCTTTATTTACATTATAATGTTTGAAATTTATCTACAAATACAGCAATCACACTGTAAATAAATAACAATGAAATAAAATCCTTTTTTATATGTAAAAAAAATATTCAATATTAAAAGTACATTTAAATCATATAATAGTACAAAATAATAGAAAATATTACCACTAAATTTCTGTTCATTTTTAATTTTGTCAAACATTGCAGTGATAGTGGTTTGCTTTAACGCTTTTAATTTGTACTGCGTGTTCGATGAATTGTATATGTTGTGTCAACAGTCAATAAATATACTAGAGATTAAAATAAAATTATATTGAATCAAATATATTGACATCTTCCTGAGGGTACAGACATGCAGTTTGTTAATTTTAACAAAAGCTAGGCTTTGTGGATGCCCAGTTACGTAGATTAAAAATGTCACAACTAAAGATGAGCTGATGCGTTCAGTCTGAAGGTTGCACTTCAACTGCTTCTTCCAATGTAAAAATGCACTGCAACCAGGAAGTGTCCTTGAGCAACAGATATAAATCACAATAATTATTTTTTTTAAGCAACTGAGAAAAATGTCTAAATAGAAAAGTATCTTGATATGATAAACAAAGTTATTTCAATAAGGAAATGAAAGGTAATGTTTATAAGTATAACACTGTTTCAGATGATTTATAGTTTCAAAATTGCTAATTGCTAAAGGAACATATTTCACAATAATGATGAATTTATGGGATTGTTTGTCTTGCGTATATATTTCTATTGCAACAGGAAATGAAATGTTGATTTATGATGGATAAATGTTTTAGATTATTATTTCAAGAAATATCAATAAGGGTTTTCTTAAATAACAGTTATAGCAATAAATAACTCTAAAGTGATTTTAGTTGAAGTGATTATCCAGTAAATGGTTTCTCATAAATCATAATTGCGAAAAATGCATATGTTCACTGAACACTGCGTAATTTAATCTTGAAGTCTTTTAAGAGTCGGGATTTTTTATCAGTAACGGAAGTTTATTTTTCTAAAAAGCTATTTATCCTCAAAAGCTCACCCCTCTTCGAGAAGAATTTTCTCTTTTTCAGGATCAGATTATGTTTCTGAATCTGTTTATCCTGAATTCAACACAGAATATACAGGGTGTATCTGAAATGCTTCAACAAACTTATAGGGATGATAGTACTCATGAAGGCGAACAAAAAATGCAATGGAACATGGGGTCGCAAATGACGTTTAAGAATGAAAATCGAGACAATGCTTCTGGACATGGACAAACTGAGACAGAAAGAAACACTCCAGAAAATTATTCATTGCACAGAATAGGTACAACACAGCTCGTGATGTACAGAGAAAACCAATATTTTACAACAATTGTTCAAAGTGTCGGCCGCGGACATTATTACACAGAGTACATCTACGGAGGAACGACTGGCGGACACGCTCGAAGACTTCGGGAGTCCTGCATACGTGGATTCCTGCTCATAGATTTGTTAGGCTTTCTTCCATGTTTTTGTTATATCTTTCGGACCGGATATGCTCAAAGGGAAAGGAAAACCAGCTTCGTACTACTAGCCTGTTCCGCAGAAAAGCAGCATGCGAGATTTCGATATTTTTATTAGTTTTGCGATTTTCACCCTTTAAACGTCATTTTCGACCCCATGTTCCATTGAATTTTTTGTTCGTCTTGATGAGTACTATCATCTCCCTAAATTTGTTGAAGCATTTCAGATACACCCTGTATTATTTCTGCAACAGTGATTTTTTTTCTAACGGTACTTTGAATTAAATCTTCTTCTGATGCTGAACTGAGAAAAGAAACTGATGCCTCTTTCACGAATGGCCATGAGGGCCTATGAGTGCGTTCAGAATACAGCAGTCTAATAGTTATTTACAAGATACAAAAACATTTCCTTCTAATGCATACAGGAATATCTTAAACTTCAATAAATTCATCCAATCAGTCAACTTTTATTATGATCAAATCCTTCATTATCTTGCTTAAAAAAAGACAACTGTTTGTTTACATCTTAAATATGTTGAGGATAACAAGCGTTTTTGGATTAGAGGGAGTGGACTGTATTTTTTATGTTTAATTTTGATTTTAAAAAATAAAACTTTTTTTTTTTTACTTGCATTCACTGCACGCTAGACTGTAGCAAAACTAATGGTTCTACAAGAATCCCAAATAATATTGGTAATGATGTAAAACTAATGTACCTTGAACGTATACTTCATTTTTATACAATTAAAAACTTATTTTATTTTAATACAAATTTAAGGTATAAAAGTTTAAAAATTTTTAATGCTAATTTTAAATAACAAATACAATTATAATACTAACTTGAAGTATAAGTTATTCCTTCCATCAAAATGAATGAGTCCGTCAAGCTCCTTACAAAATGCTTTATCAGTTTTTCAGAAACGTTGCACAAAGTGAATGCAAGTCAATTTTTTATCAAAATTATACAGTTAAAAAAAAAGTAAAAATATCCGATGCAGAATATCGAAACAATTATACTAAATAGAATAGATACTAATCAAGAGATAAGCTACTCAGTTGTACAAATTTTATGTGTTTTATAGGGAATCCGAAATAAAATAAAATGTATCATGATGCTAAATTGCACCTTTTACATGATACTAAACACCTTCAATGACTTTTTACGTGATGTTTTACATGATGCTAAATTGCACCTTACTTTTGCATGAGAAAGTAAGACTCCTGAGACACCTTAAGGTTCATTTCTCCAAACATTACAGTATAATTCTTTGCACGATTCCACTATAAATTAGTACTTTGAAGAAATTTGGGGGGATTTGTACATAAAAATAAGCGCACAATTGTGTGCTCTGGTTTATTGATAAATTTGTGTAAGTTGAACAGGTAAAATATTTAGCCATAAAATTATTACAATTGTCCCTTGCTACAAGGGCTAACAATACCGAAACCACTGTTTGAGTATGGAAATCCGATACACTACAAAACGTCAAAGCCTGAATCTGAGAATTTTTAATTTGTAGCCAGTCAGCATTCGAACCACTAGACAAACATACGAATATCATCATGTTCTAAAGCTTCGAAATGAGAGAGCATAGAATTATTTATTGTGATTGGCTTTTACATACTATCATAAGGTTGTGAAAGTCTAACCATAGTTGAAGTTTCACTTTAATCAGGTGCTTGGAAAAATCAAGTAAAAAATGCTCTCTTGTTTCGGTTTTTTCCCACCATTTAGGTATGTGCCTACCATCGGGGCACTTTTTTTTTAAAAAATATGACATTTTTATCAAACACATGTGTTTTTAGTTAAAACAGGGAATGAACTATGAATTCATATAAATTTTTAAAGGAATTTTTATTTACTTTTCAAATTTATACAATATTTAGTCAAATTTTAGTAAAGAAAATGCGTTTATGCCAATAACGAAATCTGTTCAATACATTTCACTTTTTTTTTCAACAATATATTAGCAAAACACTTACCTGTGTTATGAATCAAAATATTTGCAAAGTCTCTTAAATTTACCAGCTTATGCCAAATTTTGTTTACAAAACATAATTTCTTTCAAAAGAAAATGGTGTATTTTTCAATAAAAATGGCTCTTAATATATACAAACTTACAAGCTATATTTTGCTTCATAACATACCTATAGACGAGCAGAACCTTGTCACAAAATTTTATTTCAATATCTTAAAACCTTCTAAGAAATGATGTTTCCCATAAACGTACACAATGAAAAACGCTGTTTTCCAAAAAACACAAATTAAGATTTTGACATAACACAAAAAAATATACGTAAAGTTTATAACTTTAAAATCCACCCTATTTGTAGGGGTTTATATATTTGTGTATAAGTTATATATTATATATTTGGGTATTAAAATGTATTCTTTACCTTTCTGTGGCTCTTTAAATGGTCACTTCCGGTTTCAGAAAGTTCATTTCCGGTGTATATTTTGGGCGATAACTCTGCTTCTTATTATCGCTGAACCAAAAATAAAGCATTTTTGGAACCCAAATGTTTCAACTTTAATTTAAAATAATAAAAAAAGAAATCGAAAAATTTCGCAAAAACAGCAAATTGCGGGTAGGCACATACATTAAATCTTTTAACGGTGTAATCTAGGCTTTTAGAAAACGCGAATATAAAACTTGAATTCATATTATCATTTTTAAAAGTTTTTTCTAAAAGTTAACCATTAAAAACGAGGAGCATTGTAGTGGTGTGATGTGACCAAAATGCCTCAGCTAATGTTTTGTCGCTATGATGCTAAAAAAATGAATGAATAATTTTATATGAAGTGAATGTCTAACTGTGTAAACGTCAGGCAATAATGAAATTCTTAAAAAAAAATGGTTACATAATCATCTAAATGAATATCGAACAATAACAGTTTGTTAATACTTGGATTTTTTTTTTTTTTCAGAGAGAAACATTTGTCTATAATATAATAAAAATATTCCATCTTGTGCTGCGTCCTTTCTAACCTGTAATCGTGAGAAGTTCCAGGCTGGGTATCGTTCTATGCGGTTTAGTCGGTAGAAGGTCAGTACGCTGTGCTGATGGACGGGTTCGAGTGCCGGCGTGGAATCTTTTTCACAAGGTTGGCCTTTGCGCCTTTAAAGCAAAATAACTTGAAATGTGATTTTCATTTGAAATAATAACAGCTGGATATTATAAAAATGTTTTGGATAAATTATATGTTTTATCTGTTTCTTTCCTTCACCTTCCTGTATTATTGATGCATACATTCACAGATTCGCGTTTTTTGGATTTCAGAATTTTATGTTTAAATGTTTTTTTATAATTTATATAATTATTCTAAATTATGATATGCCTAACCTTCATTATTCCAAAATAATTATTTAATTAATTATTTCTTTGTTATTTAATTATGTCAATTTTAAGAATTGCGAGAGCTCTCCTTGAATCAGTTAATAATAATATTCGGACCGAACTTGTCTTAATTTTATGCTATGTTTCAGACCGCAGTAAGTAAGGGGCTGTGCATATATAACATTATCAATTTAAGGGGGAGAGGGGGGTCTGGCACATGATATCATAAGATATCTCCAGTGAGATATCTTATGATATAATGCCATAATTGCTTATGATATAATGCTTATGATATAATCCAGGAGAAGCGGGATTTGTCTTTTGATATCGTTATCATTTTTGATCCAACCAAGATTTTCTCTTTTTATTTGTAACTTTGTCTTTACATCAAAATGGTATGTTATTTTTCTTTTTTTTTTTTTTTTTAGTCTATCTATTTTTATGAAAATACAAAGTTATTATTAAAATCATTAAAGGATTATAAAATTAAAATTCCAAACTATAGAATATCCCAACGTTTGGCATTCCTGTTTCTTCTGTTATATGTGTATACATATATAATCCGCTATTCGAGAAACCATATGCGAAATATATTTCAAATGATACTTGTGTTTGCTAGTAAGTAAGAGAGATATAATGTTGCGTTTGTTGATAAGAAGTTCTGTCTGCCCCCACCCCCTACACACACCACCACCACCACCCGTGCTGGGGCAAGTGCAAGCACTATTACTGTTGATTGCATTGTTAGACAAAAAGTTATTATTAAATGCTTTTAAATAGTAGCTATTTCTTTTAAGTGTTATTTGACATAAAGTTATTTCATATATAAAGTGATATTTTATTGACTTCTCTCCATTTGAATCAATAAAGTATGCGAAACATAAATGTAACCCTATTTGTATATAACTCCAAAGAAAAGAAAAAAAATTCCAAAAATTAAAAGAATTTTCAGACATTGGTAAAGATATCATTAGGGGGAGGGGTGGGGATACGAGGGATGGTAATGTATGACATCGTAAGAGGGAGGGGGGGGGGCAAAATTACTAAAATGCCGAAAACGTTATTACAGCGCCTAAAACAATAAAAGTTTGTCTGTGTGCTAATTAATTTACAATCACATCAAAAGCTCGACGTTCTTACTTCAACCTTTCCTTTCTTTAATGTTTGAGACGCAACTTCGGCCCAACATGTTGATAGCGAACCATTTTAAGGGTATTGCTAGTGCATTACGCACAACGTTACGAAATGAGCAATAACCTATTTTTAAGGAATGGTGTAGAAGATGTTGATATGATAACCGTAAAGTTAAGATCAATTTTAAACATTTCTGGAAAGAAAAGTGAGTAATTATCTTCACACTGAAATCACTACAAGTACAGACAGGCTTTAAACTACTAGTTTATATAAAAAATATATACTCATATATATATTCTGATCATCAGGAAGTTCAGAACAAGAAAATTATTCTTAATTTTCATTCAAATTGGTAGTCAATGCAGCGTGAAAGCGTTGGTTTTAAAACAAACAGTTTAAAAACTGAAACTGGATGTCAAAATCTGGCAAACCATTAATTTCAACAAAATAACTATATTATAATTATTACTTTCATTTTAAAATAGATTTGGTAGTGGGGGAGGACGAAAGCAAGCAAATTTCTTAGAAGCAACATTTCTAAAAAAATAAGAATTACAAAGATAAATTTAACCCTTTCAGGGGCAGATAATTTCTTTTTTTTTTTTTTTATGTTGGATTCTCATCGGAATTTTCGCCAAATTTTATTTCAAAATAAGAAAAAGCAATTTTACAACTTTTTTCCGCCGAAGTTATAAAAGTAAAATTTAATTTAAAATTTCTGTTGGAAATCTGATTTAAAATTTGGTGGAATATAATATATCCCACCGCCCCTCAATGGGTTAATGGTTCATCAGATATAGTTCATGTTTCATACTGCAAAAAGTTTAGAAGGTGGCGGAAATTTTTCTAATGATTTTCTAAAAATTGCCGTTTTATAATTTCAAATTTGATATGTACTTCTTTCATTATTTATTAGTTCGAATTATTTTCTAGGAACTTAGGTTTACATCGTTGTAACGTTCATCAAGACTGATCATTTCTGTCTGTCGTAATGATCTATCCGTAGGCATTAAACTGCTATCATTTGATAATTTTTAATTGCACTCTGTTATCTAAAATTGGATTGGATTTTGAAGTGTCCCTCATGACTGATAAAAACTTTGCATAAACACTCTAATTTTAGATTAACTTGATATGCTATGCTACTTTAGCAGTTATGGGAAAATAGTTTTATTCTCTTATAACTTATTAAATTTCCTCTCTAAAATGATCCTTTAAGAATATATAAAATTTTCTATCTGCCATATCTATAATAAAAGTCCAAATCACATGATTGTCGGAAAGAAATATAAAACCGGGTTGGCTGCTTCACGTTTCATAAAGCAATCGGCCATATTTTCGCAAAATTATTTTTTGGAATAAAACAGCATAAAATTTACCTTTTTAGAAAGACCGTGGAAAAACTAAACATTTTTGAGCGATGAGTTATAGTCAAACGACTCATATATTTGAGATATCTGCAGTTGAAGTTCGGTTAACCATCAACCGTACAAAAAAACAAACCGGCAATTGATTTGTTCATTGATTCATTCACTTGACTGAATTGCAATTCGCAAATCACGTACATCATACGCTGTTAACCAATGATTGTACAGCAGATCATTTTGGCTAATAAGAGAGAAAGAACGCAAACTACCTATTTCATGTACGAAGAAATGGGACTGAAATACAGGGTGTTTCCAAAAAGTAATTGCAGTGATTTTATTGTGAAGCGACTATATCTCTCAGCACGTTCTACGGTCATAAAAAGTAACCGTTGACGCAACAGAAGGAGGTGGAATATTTTCTCTTCTCACCCCCACACCCACAACTCCAGTGGGAATTACGGAATCCCGCTTGTTTTGAATCTTTTATGTTGTGTGTGACGCTATTGGAAATGGATTACAAATACGTTTCATATTTAGTTTCTTAAATATTTTATTACTTATTATAAATGAAAACTTTTTCTATTCATAAAGATGATCACCCAAAATGTTCGACAGCTTCTTAATTAACAGCTCTTTAATTATTCCTTGTAAGGAATAGATGCAGCTTTATACTAATAAAATTATGTCATCTGGAATGGTTATAGTAGCTGAATGTAAATAATTGAATTCCAGTTCTATAGCCAGGCTAACTAGTTTTCTTACTGCATTCTTCTGGAATATAAAGAATAAAGCGAAGGAGTAAGTAATTAAAGATTTAATATTATTTGAAATTTTCTTAGCCATCAAAAAGACTAATCTGCGTTGATAAGTGTGTTGATAGTTTTTGTGATGAAACGTGTTCATTTTATTTTTAAATAACTATTTGTACTTGTATTGCATTTGATTTTACTAAAAGAATAAAATTTATAATTGAAAATTAATTTTATAAATAACATAAGAACTTTTAAAAAGGCTTTAATTACTGAATATTAACTCCAAATTAGGTGGTTAAAATGTCAAATATTCCTATGATAAAAAAATATATATATACAGTTGTTTTAAATAAAACAATGAATGCTTTTTTTATGCTGTAATATTTAAAAAAATTAAAGTTAGAAAAAAATTTTGTTTGAAAACTATTCATCATTAGTCTTAAAAATGAAAATTTTAAATACAAAATTCCTTGTAAAAATGTTACTGGCGAATTACTCTTTGTTTGATACTTATTTTTAAATAACTATTTACATTAATGTTTGATATGTATTTGTTTCGCTGAAGGAGTAACATTTACGTAATTGAAAGTTCATATTATTAAAAAAAAAAGCAACAGAATTATTTTAAAAGCAGTAATTGCTGAATTATTGACTTAAAATTATGTGGTTAAAAATGTAAAGTATGTCATAAAAATCATGAAAAATTATTTAATAATATATTCATTTAATATAAAAAATAAGTAAAATGAAATTACATGAAATAAAATTTAGTATGTATGAATGTTAAAGGTATTTACTATTTTATATTTTGTTCAAATGACATAATATTTTATTGTAATATAACCGCAAGAAATAAATTCTCTCAGAAAAAAAAAATTCCACCCTTTCAAAATTTTCGGAAATTTTACCCCTGTTGCATGAGAAAACTAAAAGATATGGTAAGGCATATCTGTGAATGTAAGCATATATTTTTAAAATATGTATGATAATGACTTATAATGAAACAAACTAAGCTAAAAGAAATGCTATAAAAGTAATAAAATATTTTTATTTAGATTAATGTACGTTTCATCGTATAAACGGCGACATTTTCAAAATCCTTCTTGATAGAAATATTTTCGTAATTTTTTTTAAAAACAAGAAATTTGGTAAGTAATGTCACGAAACTTCATGCATAATGAAAATCAGTGCTAACATAAAATTAAATTGGTACCCACACACATTGGTACGCTCACAAATATTCAATTTCATTTTATTTTATGTTTGCACTAATTTTCATTATGCATGAAGTCTCGCGACATTATTTACCAAGTTTCTTGCTTTTTTAATTTTTTGCGAATATATTTCTATCAAGAATGATTTTGAAAATGTCGCCGTTTGAGCGATGAAACGTACGTTAATATAAATAAAGGTACTTTATCACTTTTATAGGACTTTTTAACTTAATATATTTTAATTTCAAGCTTTTACTTTAAAAAGTACAGATTACTATTATCATCTATTAAACGCTCTTATTTTTTAAATTGATATTGAAGTAATTAATGTTGAGATAAATATTACTTCTTTTATATCTCGATTATGTAAACAAAAGTATATTATTTATTGTTAATCACATCTTGTATGGTTTAAACTTCAATGGTTTAAAGAATATGAATGTTATGTAATAGCTATATATTGTTGAAATTAATTATGAATGTGAAAGGTTAAATTTTTAATAATAAAAAAATCATAAAAAATATTTAATAATAAATTCATCTAAAGTAAAAAGTAAAAAATTTTGAATCGAGAGTATATAAATGTTAGAGGTACTTATTATTTTATATTTTATTGAAATGAAATTATTATATTTAATCGAAATATAACTATAAGGGAAAATATAATAAATCAACTTTTCCAGACGGAAAAACGATAAAATTGTTTTCCATCACTCCAAAATTTTCGGAAATTTTACTTCTCTGTATCTGATGAAACTAAAACATATGCGTGATACAGCTATGTATTTTAATTTCAGGCTTTTCATTTGGAAAATATAGATTATTATTATCCTGTATTAGAATAATATGATTTATTTTTACAGTTCATAATGAAATGGAAGAGATAAATATTACTTTTTATTTATCTTTATTAAATAAACAAAATATCACTTATCAAAGTATTTATATTTTCTTACCTGTAATTAAGTAAGAAAAGGTTACTTATTCGTAAATAGTGGTACTTATTTTTAAATAATTATCCATCAGGGGTCTGTCTAGGATTTTCTTACATGGTCCTGTTTTTGTGAAATTGTAAACAGTTTTTAATATTTTTTAAAAATCTAATCACAATTTCGTGAATTTGAATTTATTGTTGTATATAGGTTCCTGTTTAAATTCTTAACAAGATTATTTATGTCTAAAAAAGATATGTTAAAGATACTTTGGTAACTTCAGCTGTTTTATGATACATTAAATTTTATTTTAAAATGATTAAATGTGTGAAAGTTTAATTTTGGAGACGGGAAAGTTTTATTTTCAAGACAATGAATTTTGTAAAGCGTCCTCTTTCAGTAGGAAAAATGTTGTGAAGGATTCTGTTAAATATAGTAATGATAAGCTGGACGCAGCAAGAGTCGTACGGTAGCTTCAGGTCCCCAAGCCCTCCCTTCCCGTTTTTCGGTGTTTTTAAATTGTGTAATTTCCCTTTTAAATTTGCCCGGCTTTAATTTTCGATTTTTTTTTCAACCTGGCTTTCGTTAGAGTGTCTTTTACTCGGGACGTGGCTGGGGTCCTATGAACCTTGCCTCCGCAAAAGAGTCGGAATAAGTAGAAGAATAAAGGGCTGCAGACGAAAAGAGGCCGCTCGCCGCGACAGTTTACCCTCCCGGCCATCCCCAACCACCGACCGAGAGTAATAATACTCTTAAATTAGATTTAAAAAATTGTGAAAGGTCCCTTAAAGGACCAAAATTCTTCCTAAATAGATTCCTGTTCATATCAATGTTTAACCTGTATTGGATTGCACTGAAATAATAAAATTTTATATTTGAAAATTAACATTATAAATTAAAAAATATATATTTAAAAGGCATTAATTACTGGATATTAACTCGAAATGTTGTGATTAAAAAGCAAAAGATTTTCATTATATAAAGAAGAAAAAAATTAAAATCCATTTTGTTTTAAATAAAAATATGATTGGTTTTCATATGCTGTAAAATTAAAGATTATTTTAAAAAATTTGTAAAAATCTTTTGATTGAAAAGTAATTTTATTGTTAGGCTCCATCCGCCCCCCCCCCTACCCCCGCCCAAAAAAGTTAGGACTTCTAGTAAAACTTTTACTGGCGAACTATTCTTTCCTGTGTGCTTATTTTTAAATAACTATCTTTGACAATGTTTGAACTGTATTTGCTCATACTGAAAGAACAAAATTATATAATTGAGATTCAATATTGTAAATAAAACCATAGAATTATAAAAAAAAGATGTTAATTACTGAATGTCAACTCGAAATGATGTTATTGTGAAATATTTTCATGGAAAAAAAAGAAAAAATTTAAATCTGTTTTGTTTTAAATAAGACTAAGCAAGTTTTTGTATTCTGTAAAGTTTAAATTGGAAAAAAAAAGTTAGAAGTTTGAAGATTTTTTACTTTTTTCGAAAATTATTCGTATTGTTAGATATAAAAGTGAAAATTTTGAATTGAGGATTCTTAGTGAAAAGGTTACTGGCGAATAACTCTTTGCTGATACATTTACTCCCTAGCACGCCTTTCTCGCCATATTCAATGGGTGGATAGGCCTGTCCTTTCGAGGTGATACTGGTTCTGACCGCTAGGGCTAGGACGGCGGGGGAGGGGGGGGGGAGATGCGTGGCTTGGCAAACGCGTCCAAATTCAGTCTGCTCCAAGAAATGGTTGCGTCAGAATCGCTGATTTTGTGAACCTCTTTGAAGACCGTGTCTCGACGCAGTCTTTTTTCAACGCAAAAGGTGTAGTCCAAACAGAATTTGTATCTCCAGGACAGACCGCCAACGCTGTCTATTACGTGAATGTTCTCCTAAAATTGAGACAAAAGGCATGCGAAAGGAGATCGCCTCCAAGTTGCTCCATCATGACAATGCTCCCAGCCCCTCTGCTTTGCGCGTCCGTAAGTTTCTGAAGAAGCCACTGAGCTCCATATATAACAGGAGATCTGTCTTCTCATTTCCTGACATGATTCCCAGCGTTCAGCGCGGAAGGATACAGTGACAATAAATTTCGTTCGCAGCCATGGTAAAAAAAAAAAAATGCTGTTTATCGCATTTCCTTACATGATTAGAGAATCATTTATTAATTTGATAAGTATAGCTTAATTAGAGAAAGATAAATAAGGATAATAGTAAATGAGAACTCTAGTGCCTAACATTGTTGACGCGGACTATTTTTTACCTTTGCCTTGCACGCTTCTGACCGCCGACTAAGAACTCTTGTTATATACATGGAGCTCAGTGGAAGAAGCACAACTTGGCAACGCTTCCCTAGGATTAAGACCGCCCTCAAACGTGACCAATGAAATACAAGGCCAGTTCATGGTGTGACGTCAAGATAATGACGTCACGACCACAATACTCGGTCGAAGCGCAACCAACAAAACGCATTAAACTACTGATAGTTGTTTACTTTATACTCTAAGATCTTAATAAAAAAATTTAAAAATAACTTTTTCCTTCAATTGTGCCTTTTTATAATAAAAATATTTTTTATGTATATCAGAATTCAAATAAAAAACTTATTAGAATGGAAGCAAATCTAATTTAAAATATCTGATGAGAACTAACAAATATATTAATATTTTAAGACATACCTGAACTGAGTCACGTAATCATGAAGAACTGGTTAAGTGAGAATCAAAGCATTTAGCTCAAACGCTTAAATATTGTAGAAAATCTGTCCGGAGAAGTTTCACTGAGGAATGTGATGTTAAAAATATTCAACTTGCACTCTGTGACACTTTTTGGACGACGAAAGGTCCATGTGAAGACAGGTTCATATCAAATTGATGTGAAGACCATTCTCACCTAGTTTTAAAGATCATGTAATTAAGATCCTGAAAAGAAAACATAAATGTTTGAACTCTACAGTCAAATTTTAGATCTAGGTTTAAGATAAAAGAGATGATTATAAAAATTCCTACATTCTAAGGATTTATTTCAAAATACACGCTAACTAGATTTTATTTTGCACATAGTTTATAAACTTAAACACAGAAAAATGTAAAATGTGTCGTGTTTTTATTTAAATTCCATTTAAGTAAAACTTCTGGTTCATAATATGTTTATCTGATTGGAAAGAAATGGGGATGCTAGCAGCTGTGTTTTCTGTTTGCATATAGCTATTTTAGTAAAATATAGCATCGCATGCTTATCAAAAGTAAAAGAAAAATCCAAAATCTTTTTTTAACATGTATTTTTTGTGAAGGATTGTGAAAATCTATTTTACAGCAACTTAAATGAAATAGCATTTTCTTATTGATAAATAAATAAAATATGCATGTATTTCAGAGATACTTTTTTTAAATACAGAAATTGTATATTTCAGTACTATTAAAATATTCATCTGAAGGTTATCTTAAGTTTTAAAATGCAATTTAAGAAACTGATAGAAATCCATGGTACAGTAACATTCTGAATTATACAAAAACTATTAAATCTAACCAAACTGAGAAATTAAATATGTTTAGAAATAAATTTTACTTCGTTAGGTTGCTGTGTAGAAATGTTTTAGGGTGAAAATTAAAAGTAAACATAAGTTACATGCTAAACAAATGTACAAAATATAAGATTTAACAGAATGCACAATTTAAAGCTTTTATTTCTATGACGAATGAAAAAATAAACTGTAAACAGCGTATTCGGCCTATAAAATGAGTAGCTTGTAGCTTAAAATAAGCAATGAAATAAATTTACTTCTGAAACCATGAAACTGTATATCAATTTATAGTTAGGCTTAAACACCATATCAAGCTCTGGCACATCGATGACAGATCAAAAGATAGCAATAAATTTAACTAATAAAAAATTCACCAAATCCATAAAATAATATGTCTAAATGATCACAAAACTTTACATATTATAAATAAAAACGATACATATCCATTAGAAACGTATAATATACTTTTAAAAGTCATCTTTTAAAGACATTATGCACTTTCGTCATACTTTACTACGGAGAAGTTAAGTTTAGATGATCTGCTCCGTTTGACGTCATTAAAGTTATGAACTGGCCTTGTCTACCATTGGTCACGCCTCAAAGGATACCGTTTGGACAGCAATGAGGTGATCCAAGCTGCCGTGACGACCGCTTTGAACGGGGTTCTCGTCGAGGCGTCCCACGTCGCGTACCGTGCCTGGGAAAATTGCTAGACGAAATGAAGTAGATGCTTTAGTGGTCTACTTTGGAGAATTTTAAATGTTTCTAACTATATCTTATTATTATATTTTTTATGGCAACACTTGCAATATTTTTTGAACACATCCTGTATACTGAGAGATGGGGCTGAAATTAAGTAAATTTGTTTTCTGTAATAATATCAGTTTTAAAACTAATTATTGAACCTAAAATTTTTGTTTTGTTAGATAAATGTATTTTGCAGATAGCATCTTGTAATTTATATGTAAGTGGAATTCGTTTACATTTGAGATACGTTTGAAAAACAATGTTTATTGGATTTTTATGTTGATTATTTCAGCAACAGTTATTCGCATTCCTCCAGTTTTTTAAATGTATGAAGCTCATTATTGAAGTCGAAATGTTTATTTGTTTTATTAGGTAAATCTATTTAAATAAGAAAAATATTTTTATACGAAAATAATCCACTTCAGAATTTTCAAAATCTAAGTTAAATGTAAACAAACTCATTTTATTCAATAAAAAACAAAATAAATCTGGCATCATTGGACATTTATAATTGCAATCTTTCTTCTGCTTTTTTTTTTCAAACGTAAAATATTTTTGAGTTAAAATTATTCTATGACACAAAAACTCATAAAACAATAACAAAAATTTGTGTTTATTTTAACTCATTAGTGTGAATTCATTTTGTTTAATTTTAAAATTATGTAATCTTTTTTCTGTCTTTTCTTTCCGGTGCGAAAATATTTTTGGGTATGTGGGGCTTTTCTTTATTAAAATTATATTACTTTGAAATATTTTCAGGCTCACTTCTATACATTTAGTGTGTGCCTTTTGAACTTCACTAATCAGTTTAATACGTTAGCAAAAACTAAACGAATTATAGAAAATGTTACCGACTTAGTTTCAGTTTAGAAGCACAAATGGCACGTAAAAACATGTAAAAAACATTTTTCTGGAAGATTACGAACTATTACTTAAATATTTCTAAAATATGCATTCAAAAATATTGAAATATTTATTATGCGGAGAGGGTAGGGAGCAAACCATACCTCGTGATCTTTCTGGCACTATAAGATAAACTTTTGTGGTATGATAATTTTTTATAGCATAGCACGGAAAAACAAAAGTATTGTTAATTAAAAACTGTTACCCCACCGCCTCCCCTGGGAAGCAAGAATACTTTGTGATCTATCAATTGCTATAAGAAGAGACCTTGTGTGATTTGTATATTTTTCAGTATAAGCACGGGTTAAATTATTCTAAATTACAAATTTTACTTATATGCTGCCTGGTGGGGAAGCAAAACACTATCTCAAGTTCTTCACGTTCTTTAAGAAGACATTTTGTACAGAAGAAGATTTTTTAAAGTAAGCACAGATAAAAAGTTTCTTAATTATGATCCCTGTGGCCTGCGGAGGGTCGCGAAACCATGATCAAAAGTTCTATCGATCCCTTTACAATGAAATTTTGTAGGATGATACTTTTATTAACATAGGGACGAGTAAAGGGATGCGTAATTGAAGAGCTCAAATGATAAATTTGCTGACACAATCATCATTTTGAGAAAACACATTTTGAACCACTTTTATCAACTAAAGTTACAATTTTTCATTGTCAGATTCCTCCTTTGTCAATTGAAATCGCTGAGATTTTTAGGTTTTTTTTTCAAATAGCATTTTAACAGATGGTAGAGGACCATTGATTATCTTCAATCATATGATTAATTCTTTTTTTATCACATACCACCTTTATCATCCGAGCTCTTCAATTAAAAATTGTATTCATCAAACCTCCCTCTCCCTTTTCCCGAGGTTTGAAAAACCATATCTCAGAACCCATCAGTCCTAAAAGACGAAATTTTGTGCGATGGTAAATTTTTCAACGTTTATACGAGTTAAATGTTTCTTATATAAAAATTTCAGCCATCTGCCCTCCTGGGGGGCGGGGGGCGGATACCTCGGGTTCTATCATGCTCTTAAAAATTAAAGCTTATATTTTTTTTTATAATATTGTGATATCGGCACTCAACTTGGTATCTATGATTTTCGAACCGATCACCACTGCTCGTAAAATAATTAAATGCAAACTCGATTCAATTAAAAACAAATTAAATTTAATTAAATAAGAATTATAAAATTATGTACAGTATAGTCGATTACAAAAAATTCTCAGCACGAGAACACAACAAGCCAAACCTCTATATTTAACACAACATGATGTTCCGCTACGTGGAACCTGCTCAAAAATTAACTTAGTCAGAGCGGAGCTCTCTAGAAGAACAACCCACTTCTCACTGTCCGAAAAACTGACTGACCTCTTCTCCCACTAATTCACACTATTATGACGTTTAAATTCAGTTTGTGTTTTTTATTTTTTTATTTTTTCTCATGATTAATTAAAATTTGTCGTATTCATTGTGATAAGCCATTTTTTTAGAGAGTGCATTAGGCAGAAAACAACCTTATTTAATTATTAAATAAAATGATTTTGCAATTTTGAGGAAATTTTCTGGCAAGAATGTAAGTACTATGGTCCTATTAGATAAAATTTGACATTTATATATTTCATTATTCATTAGTTTGAACAACATCCAAGAAATTTTACTTATTCTTCGCTAGATATATATCAAAGGGCTATCATTTCTGTTTGTCCCGCGTAACGACTTCCACGTATTCATTAAATTGCTCCAATTTGAAAATTATTAATCACATTTGGTCTCCTAAAATTAGATTATATTTCAAAACCTACCTCCTGAGTTAAAAGTGACATTACTAATTGCTTAATTTTACATCAGTCTGCTATGTAATGCCATGTAAGGAGCTAACATGAATGTAATTTTACTTTAGGTAAATTTTCTCGGTTAAATGTGTTTTTTCTATATCAGTGGTCGATGCAGGTTTTTTTCCTTGGGGCCATTTTGTGAAAAGTAAAAGTTATTTTTATGCAAAATAAGATTTTGTAATGAAAATTGAAATCCAGTTACTCAAATTCGAACCAAGCATTTATTAACAAAAACTTCTTTAAACCCTTTTGCTAAGGTTTTCATTTCTGATGAACTGGTTTTATTTACAAATCACACAGTTTAAAACCTAACAAGATACAAATAATAAATAGTCGTAAGTTTTTATGAAAAGAAATTTTGTGAAGATGCCTATTTTATTAAAAGAAATTTTGTGAAGGGCATGTCTTTTTAAAAAAAAAAAATTGTGAAGGGACATGTTTTATTAAATTCATTTTTATAAAGGGACCCGTTTTGTTAAATTCATTTTTGTGAAAGGGCCAGTTTTATTAAATAGACTTTTGTGAAGGGGCTCTAAATAGGCCTCAAATTTTGCCTAGATCGACCACTTTATACATATATTTATGTGTGAAACTTGATAATTATCTTATTTGATATCTACTTAAGTATGTTTTTAATTTTATATTTTAATCATGAAAGTCTGCTTTAATTTGAAATTCTAACCATAAGCAACAATTGATATATAAAAGGTCTTCATACAAATTTCAGCTATGTAACTAACTTTTACTAACATTATACCTAAGCATATATGCTCTGAATGCCATCTACTATCTCAACTATCATGACAGAAACGCTATTATGATGAAATCTACATAGATGTCTTCTAAACAGAATATCATTTAAACATTTCACAATTTTAGGGTTCCGCACTTAAAAAGTAAAAATAAAACCATTATAAGATCACTCCTGCGTCTGTCTGTCTGTCACAACCATTTTACTGGTAAACTATGGTACGTGGAAAGTTCAAATTGGCTGAAGTAATAAAGTCTATCGACTCAAATATTTATAGATTATTATCCATTCAAAAATATATTTAGGGAAAATGTAAAGGGCTAATTAAGTAAGTTGAAAAAAAAATATTTTCTTTGTATATCATATGGGGTATCGTATAAAAGCTTTCGTAACGCCGAACTCAAAAGTACATTTCTTTTAATTTTAAGCATTATATTTGCAGAGATATCGTCGAAAATGTAATTCAAAAATATGTCCCCCCCCCCATCTACTTCCGAATCTACTCAAATTAAAATTATGAGAAAATTAGGGGTAGTAGAAGTTAATTTAAATCTTGCAGGATAACTATAGCAATTACCCTAAGTCACATAGTTTTTGAGAAAATCGCATTTTTCAATTACACACTAATTTCGATTTGCGGGCATTCAGCAAAGGAGTTGAGGAGCGCTGGAGGTACCTATCGTCTCAAAAGTATAAAAAGATTGTTGATAATGAATTTTGAAAAAAATTGTCGGTAATTAGCCAAGCTGTTAACCTTTAAAGACAAGACGGTTTGAACATACATAAATACACTGGTGGCGTACTCTATGCCCCATCAGCTTTTAAAGCCTAGATAAAAAACTTTTAATGATATCTTTATATAATGCAATGCCCATTTACTAACTCATATATTTATTGTATGGAACCCCCTGTGCGTAAGTAATACTCGCACTTGACCGGTTATTTTTATTCGCAATTTCCCTTAACCCCTTAATTCTCGCTCCCGTCATATTCTCCGGCTGTATCTTTTACTCAAATTGTTTGATTCCCACCAGTTTTATATAATAGTGAAATTGGGTATATTTTGGTATAGTTTTTACTGTGATTAAATAAGGTGAATATTTCTTTTTCATAAAAGTGGTGCCAATAAGCAATTTGAATTATTCAACCGTAATTTAATTCGAGCGTTAAGGAATTAATTGTGGATTTTCAACGCTAACTTATACCAAACTTAAAGCAACTGCTAAAAAATTTTATAAAGACTATTGTATTTAGATTTTATTTTTATATTTTATCTATAGAAATCTAGTATGGAAAATATATATAGTGCGTTAACTACTTTTGGATTTCCACAGTAATTTAAACGCCTTTCATCGAATATCCTATCTAATATTAAAAACAAAATTGTATCAAATTTTACAGTGATATTTTGCTAAATAATAATTTTTTTTTTAAGTTTCATTCATGAAAGAACGTACAGTAAAGAATTATGTAATTTCATGTCCAAAAAACAAAATATTTTAGAAGGAACTGGAACAATATCCCTTATTTTAAAATTAATTTTAAAAAACATGTTTCGAAAGCAACTAACTTCATCCAAAATTACTTTCAGAGAAATTTTAATAGTATTTTTATACGTTACATGCATAATTTATGATTTATATATTTTTTCCGTTATTCGCTTTTTACAATTTATATGAGAAAAATTTTCTGAAGTCTTAAAGCGAAAAACAATAAAAAAGATTTTATTTATGAGCCTTTAAATTCACTTATTCTTTTTTTCGTTCTTACCTAATTTTTGAAGAAAACAATGTATTTCAAAAATTTCCGTACTCCAAAGTGCATATTTCCATATTTTTACACGAGTAAAAACAAATGTATGATCCAGATTTGCTGCGTACAATTTTTCAGTAGCTATTTCTAGACAAAACTTTCGATTGCTTCTATTTTTATTCGGAAATATTTATAAGAATTTTAATAAAAGCAAAGAAACTTATTTACTTTTCAGAAAATTTTTAGAAGTATTTTGCTCATATTTTTACTTTATTCTATCTTTACAAGAAGAAGTATTGGATTCGTGAAAATTTTCAAATTCGGTTTTCGGCGGATTTACACATTTTAGCGGTCAGAGATCCGAAAAACGTGTTTTATAAAATGTCCGTCTGTAAGTCTGTGACTGTCTATCTGTGACGCAAATTTTGTGGGCGCTCTATCTCAAGAACTAATGCACGGACTTTAATAAAAATTTATATTCGGTTAGTTCCTGATATAAATTGGAACTGATTAGTTTTTGGTGTAAATCGCTCAACAGGTGGCGCTGCTATACAGCATTTTTCAGGATTTCCACAATAGCTCGATCTCCAGAACTAATGTACGGATTTTCATCAAACTTCAGATTCAGTTAGTCCTCGACATGAATTGACGTTTTATACATTTTGGTGTAAATCGCTCAACAGATGGCGCTGTTATGCCGCATTTTTTGCGATTTCAACAATAGTTCTATCTCAATAACTAATGCTCGGATTTCAACAATCTTCAGATTTATGTATACCTTGATATGAATTAGTGCTGTTCGTGTTTTGGTGCAAATCGCTGAACAAGTGGCGCTGTTAGGCTGCATTTGTCAGAATTTCCACTACAGCTCTATCTCAATAACTAATGCACGAATTTTCATCAAATTTCCGATTCAGCTATACCTTGATATCAATTAGTGTCGTTTATGTTTTGGTGTACATCGCTCAACAGGTGGCGCTGCTATGGTACATTTTTCAGATTTTCTGCTATAGGTCTATCTCAAGAACTGATGCACGAATTTTCATCTAACTTCAAATTCAGATATACTTTGATATGAATTGGTGCTAAATTGATGTAATTTCTTGTACTATTTAAATGATTTAATTGACGGGATTTTATATAGAAGAAAGTTTTGTGATGGCCACAACATACTAGTTATCTTATAATATTTCAACCTTATTTTTTTTTTAGATTTTGTTAGAATTCAGAGAAAATGGCGTAAAATATTTTAAACGTATCGCTTTATTAACAAACAAAACATAAAATAATAATAATCTTGAAATGAGAAATGGAATATATTTAAGGTAACTGATGGTATTAAGGCCATTTTTGTTTTAAACTAAAATTATTTTTAGGTGCGTTCGTAATTGTATAAATACGTAGCACCTATAGTCGACGTCTGGTCAGTCCGTCTGCCTGTCCGCCTGTAAAAGGACAAAAGCTACCTAACCGAATGGTTTGAAATTTAATACGGTGAAATACGTTTAACACAAAATTGAGGGGACCGAAATTGTTTTTCGTATTAAAAGAATTTCACGTTAAAAGATTCGTAAAAAAAAAGAACATCTTCAAATTTTATTTCGATTTTCTGTTAAACATCTAGTAGGTTGCATCCATTAGGATAAAAAGCAAGTAAAAGATATATACAGTCGAACCTCTATTTAACGAAGTCGCTAAATCTCGGAAAAAAGTTCGTTATAATGAAAATACGTTAAATAGAGATTCACCTTTTAAAATACTTTAAACTACATAAAACAGATTTTAAAACATAAACACTAAATATTTTTACTAAAAGTAATTAATCACATTTTTTTAAATAAATTATATCGATTTGTTTTATTTATTTTACCCACGAATATCCATCATCAATTCATTTTTTCTATGTGTTTAAATCTTTGAAATCTGCAAGGAAAACAAAACATTGTCCGGGAATACACTGTGTTTTCTGCTTAAAGTAAATAGTTTTACATTAAAATTAACGAATTTTAATGGCATTATCACATTTATTCTTATTATAACAAATAATTTTAACCATGCATTAACATATGCGTCCTTAAATTTAATTTCTGAAAAACTCTGTTAATTTTGCCTGAGTTTTTTATTTAAAAAAGTGCTTTTTCTCATAATACGGCGCGCATTTTTACAATGCACCAAAAACCCCTTCGTGCGTATTTTCTTCTAACTATAATCTGCGTCAGTTGTTTCAAATGATTTTAGCATTTCATCATACGAAGTTTTGTTAATTCCTGCATAATGATCATTTCCATCATCATCATATTCGTTTTCATCGCAATTCATTGCTGTAGTGTTTTTATTTTTCACACTGTCAAAAATATCCAATTCGAAGAGTGTTTCAGAGGTCTCAATTTCAGAATTAAGTGAAATACAATCACCAATCAGCACATCATGGTTAATTTCTTCTTTTTTTCTCACCGTATCAACATTTTTTAAACTTACTATAAGGGATTATCTTCTTCGTCCTCCGTACTTCACAGATTCTTACTGCTGACAAAGAAGGCGCCTGGTAAAACCAGTTCAAGACCATTGAACATCATAAAATGTGTTTAAAGAAACAATAAGTTTGAAATGTCCAGATATATTTTGAGAAATGGGGAGAAAAAAAAATTTTGATCACAAGAAAAAGTTCGTTAAATAGAGAATGCAATTCGTTATTTGGAGGTTATTTTACGAAGAAATTCGCAAAATGTTCTTGGTTCCAAGGAAAAGTTCGCAAAATAGAGGTTCGTTAAATAGAGGTCCGACTGTATATTGTTTTTTTTTTTTTTTGTGAATAAAATCAGATATATTTTTTGAAGTGTCTTTTTCAGCATTCTGAGATCTACCTTGTTTGAATCCAGTAAGCAAAGCTGTTTCTTAATCTTCGTACTTAGCGATTTCCTTTTCTCTCTGACTTAAACATGCTGCACTCAAACATTAAAATAATGGAAACTCTGTTTTTAATTATATTTGATAAAGTAGAATTGGCAATGATTAAACTCTTTGCAGATTTCTGTTTTCGTCCTTCTTTTTCATCAACTGCATTAAGCAGCTTCATCTTCATTTGAAGCGAAATAGTAGCTTGTTTTCGTACTGATTTGACAGCCATTGTGGCTATAAAACATAAGCTAATTTACAAAAAATAAATAAATAAATAAATAATAAAAATAAACACGAAATTCATTGATTTTCACCCAAAATTCAGTGGTTTAAACAAAAAATTCACCAATTTCAACTCAAAGCAACTAGATCGAAAGCAAATTTTTTTTTCATATTAAACGATTTTTGTTTCGTGTTAAAAGAAACAAAATGTATTAAATTGCATAGTGTACTGTCCGGACCGCTATATCATTTCGTGTTAACCTATTTTTAATGTTAAACGTATTCCACTGTATATATATCGTTGCAGAATTTTTTCCAGTCGTTTAAAATTTTATGAAAATCGAATCAAAGCTTAAAAAGATATCAATAAAAGTTTTCTTCATTCTATTAAATCCTATTATACGTAATTAATTCAATGATATCCCATGATAGGTAATGATTCTAGGTTGCCATGGTGATTACGTCCTATTTAAGACGGAGTACTATTATTATTTACGTACTACTTAATTCAATATATTTGATCTTAATAAATTGTGTATTCATGCAATTTTTATTAAGAGCGCAACAGCTATTGCACCAAGATCTGAGTATTTATAAAACTAGTTATTGTATGAACGCACCTCATTTGTCACGTTTGACGTGCAATTTCCGACTTGTTTAATTTAAAAAAGTTTTTTTTTTTTTTTAAACACGTGGTTACTAGTGCTATCTATTAACTTTAAGTTTTAAAATTTATATTTGACTTCTCTTTAGATTTTCCCTTTTTAAATTTAAAATTTCCCTAAACAACTTTCTTTAACGTTAACATGGCCAGTAAAGGTGATTTGGTACTTTTCTGTTTTTCTCAATAAATTTATTTGTACTAAATTTTACTTAATTTAGATAAACAGATCAATGAAAAAACACAAAATTTTATTATTATCATGAACTGATTTTTACTTTCTTCTATCTTTAGAAGAAGAAAGTAGTATTGGATTCCTGAAAATTTACGACTTCTGGTTTTCGATGGATTTATACGTTTTAGAAGGTCGTGCATACGATTTGATGGTTTTTAGAAAATGTCTGTCTGTGCATCTGTCTGTAGGTGACAAAAATTTTGTGGGTGCTCTATCTCAATAACTAATGCACGGAATTTCACAAAACTTTAGATTCATTAGATCTTGATACAAACTGGTACTGATTAGTTTTTGGTGTATATCCCCAATAGCTGACTCTGCTGTGCTACATTTTTTCACGATTTCGGCAATAGTTCTATCTCAAGAACTAATGCACGGATTTTCCTAAAACTTCAGATTCAGTTAGTCCTCGATATGAATTGGTGCTGATTATGTGTTGGTGTAAATCGCCCAACACGGGGCGCTGTTATGCTGCATTTTTTACGCATTCCGCAATAGCTCTATCACAAGAACTAATGCACGAATTTTCATCGAACTTCGGATTCATGTATACCTTGTCAAATGATGGTGCTGATTATGATTTAGTGTTAATCGCCCAACAGGTGGCGCTGCTACGCTGCATTTTTTACGATTTCCACAATAGCTCTATCTCGAGCTAATGCATGGATTTTCATCAAACTTCAGATTCAGTTAGACGTTGACATAAGTTATCGCTGATTAGATTTTGGTGAAAACCACCAACAGGTGGCGCTGATGTGCTGCATTTTGTATGATTTATACGATTTAATGAAGAATCGCTTTGAAGAAGAGGAAGGGGCCCCGCAAAAAAGTCAAGCCTAGGGGCCCGAGTAGTGGTTAATCCGCCTCTGGTCATATCTCAAGAACTAATGCAGTGATTTTCATATCTTTAGAATCCACATGATGGGCATAGATTGCCATTTAATTTTGGCACTGTGTTAGCAAATTTTGAAGTATTAAAATGTATGAGATAGAAGAAAGTTTTGGGATTTGCACATCCGACTAGTTTACCAAAGCTTTGGGTTTTTGTTTTGATTTTCTTTTTTATTATGTGACTACAGCCAAACCAGGAGTCAAACTTTATATTTGACTGCTGATTATATTTGTCTTTCCTTCATTCATTATATTTGTCTTCTCTTCGGTAAATTCATTTGTACTAAATTTTACTTGATTTAGATAAAAAGGGCAATGAAAAAAACACAAACTTTCATTATTATCATGAACTGGTTTTTTTTTTTTTTAACCATTTGGAAAAATGGTTATTGTCCTCGTCAGGGTAGGAAATTAAAAGCATATCTGAAGGTTTTTATTGGTTTAATCATCATTTTATTCGTTTTCTGATTGGTCTATACAGTAATCTGTATTTCCCTTTACTTCCAACAGAGATGGACAACAGAGTGTTGTCACTATGACCAAAAAGTAATAAAAACTACAAAAAAAATTAATAACTCAGAAACAAATTGAGATATAGCTTTCAAACAAATTGCATTTAAAAGTACATTTTTTTCTCTATACGACGATATAAAAAGTAATATTGTGGGATGTTTAGAAGTTTAAGAAATATATTTCATTTAAAATTGGCCGTCAGATTTCTTGGACGATGGAAAAACCTTTTCCGGAACAGCCAATGAAATGCTTGGATAATACGTAAGTTTCCGGTGGATAATACGTACGAGTCGCAGACGATTTCTGTCGCTTGCAATTTTTACGTGTAATAACACTATTGATGTTTAATTCATGGCGTACGTAATGTATGATCAACTCCGTGCTATTTTTTTATGTCTTAAATTTTAGTCTCTGAAAAAATCATTTTCCAAATGGTCGTTGTAATTTGTTAAATTGCATTTTTTTTTTTTTTTTTTTTTTTTTTTTTTTTTTTTTTTTTTTGTATTCCGAAAAAATGAAATTAAATTTGTAAAATGATGACAAAAATTCACTGCGGTCAAGGAGTAAAAACCACATCTGTATTCCCTGCAATAAAAGCATCACATTTGTTAAAAATTCAAAATTTGTGCGTACAAAAACGTTTAAACGTTGAAAACGCCACGTGGTCATATTATCCTCAAGTACCTTACTATTATCAACTGAGAGAAGAGTAAAAAATATATGTTTCAAAGGTTCACCATTTTGGAAGCCAGTGTGTTTTGTAAAAATTTCATAATCATTTTGCTAAATATTCATTTTTGATACAATCATTCAGCAGCAAAAAACAACAAATTCTACTATTAGATCTTCAGAGACAAATCATTTTAGGTGTAACTGGCAGGATAAAGTCGCTGCTTTGACATTCATTTTATGAATCATCAATTGAAAGCAATAAAAAATCCTCCAGAATTGCTATCAAGGCAAGTTTCACAATCTTTTATTGACAATTATTTTTAAAAGACATGTTTTCTGATTTATATTTACGAATCTCTTTTTTCCGTTTTGCTTTTCACAGTTTTTATAGAAAGGAAAAAGGAAATTTCATGTGGTCATAATTAAAAGTAACGTTAAAATATTTCATTTATGAGCCTATAAATTCATTCTTTTTTCCTTTATTATCAAAGCTGAGAAAGAAAAATGTGTTCCGAAAATTTTTCATAATCCTAGCTGCATATTTCCGTTTTTGTCTCTGGAATAAAAATGAATATGTGATTCAGATTCAAAGTGTTTAGTATTTTAGCTATTAGGTAGGTTTCTTTACAAAAAGCTACCTATTGCAGCCGTTCGGAGGAAAGGGATTTCAAAAAATTTTGGTATATTTTCATCGATCATGACCCCCAGACCCCGAAACCACCCTCCGTTCAAAATTGATATATATATATATATATCAATATATATATATATATATATATATCTGACCTATGTCACACTGTAACTCTCGTATTTATGAACCGATTTGGATGTAATTCCGTGTGTACATAGTACATATCAATGTCTCGACCGAGTTCGTTGGCCAGCTTCATCCGCCATTTTGTTTCAAAATGGCGGCCATTTAAAATTTTTTTAAAAATTTAAAATTTGAAATGTGGTACCAAAAAATTGAAAATGGAAAAATATTTTTTTTTTATGTATTTGACCTTTATACAAAGACTCCGTAGCAGTTTTTGTTTTGTCTATATCTTAAAAAATGGCTGAGTTATAGCATTTTGAATTTGTAGCGAAGCTGACATTTTGAAACGTCCTGAATTTTGTCACACGATAAAAGGCGTATTTATGAACCGATTTGGATGTAACTTCGTTTATACATAGTACAGACCAATGTCTCGACCGAGTTCGTTGGCCAGCTTCATCCGCCATTTTGTTTAAAAATGGCGGCCATTTAAAATTTTAAGAAAAATTTAAATTTGAAATGTGGTACCAAAAAATTGAAAATTGAAAAAACATTTTTTTCTTATGTGTTTGACCTTGATAAAAAGATTCGGGAGCAGTTTTTGTTTTGTCTATATCTTAAAAAATGGCTGAGTTATAGCATTTTGAATTTCTAGCTTGGCTGACATTTTAAAACGCCCTGATTTTTGCCACGTGATAACAGACGCATTTATGAACCGATTTGGATGTAATTTGGTCTGTACATGGTACATACAAATAACTCAACCGAGTTCGTTGGCCAGCTTCATCCACCATCTTGTTTCAAAATGGCGGCCATTTAAAAAAAAAATTTATTTAAATTTAAAATAAGATACCAAAAATTTGGAAAATGAAAAAGATTTTTTTCGTATGTGTTTGACCTTAATACAAAGTTTCCGGAACAGGTTTTGTTTCGTCTATATATAAAAAAATGGCTGAGTTATAACATTTTGAATTTCTATTGTGGCTGACATTTTAAAACGACCTGATTTTTGTCACGCGATAACAGGCGTATTTATGAACCGATTTGAATGTAATTTGGTCTGTACATAGTACATACCAATGTCTCGACCGAGTTCGTTGGCCAGCTTCATTCGCCATCTTGTTTCAAAAGGGTTGCCATTTTTTAAAAAAATGTAATTTAAAATTTAAAATGAGGTATTAAAAAATTGGAAAATGAAAAAGATTTTCCTTATGTGTTTGGCCTTGATACAAAGATTCTGGAGCAGTTTTTGTTTCTGAAATTTTGTTCTTTTGTTTATATCTTAAAAAGTGGTTGAATTATAGCACTTTGAATTTCTATCATGGCTAACACTTTGAAACGATCTTGTATTTGTCACGCGATACCACACGTATTCGCCTATTTCGATGGAAGAAGGCATGTGGATAATATACATCAATATCTCGACCAAGTTCGCTGGCCAGCTTCATCAGCCATCTTGTTTCAAAATGGCGGCCATTAAATTAAAAAAAATTATATTTAAAGTGAGGTGCAAAAAAATTAGAAATTGAAAAAGGTTTCTTTCTTAAGTATTTGACCTTGATATAAGGATTCAGGAGCTTTTTTTGTTTGTCTTTATCTTAAAAAATGGCTCAGATATAGCAGTTTCAATTTCTAACGTGGATGACATTTGTAAAAATCTGATTTTTTGCCTGCGACAGCACTCGTATATATCAACCGATTCCGATGTCAGTGAGCATGTGCACAGCAATTACTAAGGTCTCGACCAAGTTCACTGGTTAGCCTCATCCACCATCTTGTCTTAAAATGGCAGGCACTTTAAGAAATCGCCGAATTTGGCAGCCAAATGTAAGTTACTTTAAATAAAAGCAGCTTGGATAAAGCTGACTAATTTCGCGAAATTCTCATTCATAATGATTTAGTATTGATAAAAATTAGTATTGAATCTCCTACATTTGGTTTCCACTTAATTGAGCTTCGTGTGTTTGAATAATATAAGTTGGCTTTTTTAAAATAAGGAATATGAAAGCTACCTCTTCCTCCCGGCACTGGCCGGAAGAGCTTTTTTTAGATGAAATTTCCCAGTGGTCCAGTTTTATTATTCAGAAACATTCATAAGGATTATTGTAAATCTAATTGATCATTTATGGAAGATTTTAGGAAGTATTTTCACATTAAATTTTTCCACCTTAAATTTTTGGCAATGTTTTAATTCAGAATTAAAAGAAAATCGTGTAAAATATTTTAAATGTGTTTCTTCATTAAAAATCGAAAAAGCACAATTATTTTTAAAAGGCGTGTTTTCTGATTTATATTGCAAATCTCTTTTTCCTTTCTGCTTTCCACAATTTTTATATAAAAAAGAAAATTTCCGGGAGTCTTAATCGAAAATCATGCTAAAATATTTCATTTATGAGCCTATAAATTCACCCTTTTTTTCTTTATTATCTAATTTGGGAAAGAAAAATGTGTTCCGAAATATTTTTCGTAATCCTAGCTGCATATTCTCGTTTTTCTCTCTGGAATAAAAGTGAATATGTGATTCAAATTCACTGTGTTTAGTATTTTAGCCATTTCTAGATGAAATTTTCCAGTGGTTCAGTTTTTTTATTCAAAAACATTTATAAGGATTATTGTAAAAGTAAAACAAATCGATAACTTATGGAAGATTTTAGGCCGTATTTTCACATTAAATTTTTGACAGCGTTTTAATTTGGAATTTAAAAAAAAATCGTATAAAATATTTCAAATGTGTTTCTTCATTAAAAATCAAAATAAAAATCTTATAATCTCTCACTGTAAAAAAGCCACTGTGAGCGAGCCAGCCAGCACAACTCGATCACAGTTGAATGTACTGTATCTTTCTTTGGTTTCCTGACTATTTAAACATGAAACATACAGTAGTTGCCTAAAATTAACAGTACAATGTACTGGCAATTTTGGACGCATTTGGACCACAACACAAACTACTGGCGTCCAAATTGCCAGTACATTGTGCTGTTAATTTTACGCAACTACTGTATTTTCCATGTTTAAATAGTCAGGAAACCAAAGAAAGATACAGTACATTCAACTGTGATCGAGTTTGTGCGCGAGATGAACAGTACTTTGTACTGTAAAAATGTCTCTCTTTTTTTTTTTTTACAGTGTTCTTTGTAAGCTCAAGGAGAGCCATATGCAACCATTTTTTTTTCTCGCGGTCTGCAATAATCTGCAAACATTTGTTTGCAACATTAGGCGGGACGCAACACACAGAGAGAAAAAAAAAGAGTAAGATAAAATACGTAGCATAAGAAAATTAATATTGTTAGTAGGATTGAAAGTTTGTCTCAGGAGAAATGTTACCAAAATATTTTAACACCACTATTTTCAAACATGGACTTCCTGGTACATTTCTATTATAAATACTGCAGGAATTTACCGCGAAGAGGTTTGTTTGGCAATAGCAGTGTAAAAAAAAAAATTAGTACCATTTTTTTTGCAACAAACGTTCAACCCTAAGTAGCAGTATTAGCTATATAATAAGTATAAAACGTAATAATATAAAAATGCAGAATTTCTAAGTAAAAAGAAAAAAAAAATCAGGGAATTTTTCTAATAAATATTTTGCTTAATGAAAAAACTTTTTATTATTATTTTCTTAATTATAGAAATAGATAGTGAACATTTAATTAATTTGAAATAATGTTCTATTAGTCTTAAAAATTAAGAAAGGTATCCTCCCCCCCCCCCCCCCCCCGTTCAGCCGTTTCGCACCGGTTCCGTAGAACCGGTTGTTAACTTGTATTGAGTTCGGCGAACCGGTTGTTAAAATGATACTTTAAATACGAAAATCGCATTTACATTAATCTGCTTTCTTTAAATGTTTATCGGCACAACATTGTTTTGTAGTCGTAACTCTGTGATAACTCCAGATTAATTTCATTTAATAAAATACTATTTCATTTGGAACAATAATATATTTTTTCTTCATCAATCCTATAAGAGAAAATTCAACTTAAAATAACGAAATGTTGAAGAATTTTGGTAACTAAATTGACAGTCCTCAGCTAATCCCAGTTATATATTGTAAGGTTATTAAAAATTACACAAACTACTTATCTATACTAATAAAAGAAAGTTTTTTATCTGTGTGTGTGCGATGGCTAGCAAAATCTACGCCTCGTACGAGACGGAAAATTTTTGTGAGGCTAGGTCAAAATGTCTGCAGATGCACCTGAGACACAGAATTTTAAAATTCTAATAATTAGTTGAGTTATTAATTAAAAATCGCAATTCTTTCTCATTAAAAACTCAACTCGGTTCCTGCGAGAAAGAAAAAACTCTTAGGTATGCACAGAAGCCTTATTTACGAATCAGTGAAAATGAAGAACGAAAAGAAGAAATTTCGAAGGTATTTTGTCATTATTTATTAACTTACATCGGCCAAACCGCTTAGTAAAGTTAAAAATGAAAGACATATGCTGAAAGACCTACGTCTCAAATGCCGTAAACAATTTTAAAAAATACTGCAGTTAACCGCTTGATAAACAATTTTCAAAAAGGGTCGTTTTTCCCAAAAACTTTTTCTCCCTTATTGCAACGCCCCTCCAGGGCGCAATTTTGGAGGTACCAACAAACCGAAAATATGTTCTTAAAGTGAAACCCTCTTCTAATCGGTGGTGCAATTGGTTTAAAACAAATATGAATGTTAACCCTTTCAAATACACCGGTAAACGCAGGTCACTACGCACCTCACGATGACGATATTTTTTCTACGCTAAATATAACTAAACGACCATATTCTTTTTAGAACATCTCAATAAATAGACCAGATTTACATCACCTACAACAATTTTGAAACGTTCAAACGGGTAGAAATATTTCTTACAAAATAAAATGTGCGAAAATTTCGACGAAATCAGCAAAAATCTGAGTGTTTCGTTGCGGTTTTGCTCCTTCAGGGCGAAATTTTAGAGGTACTGACAAACCAATAATATGTCGTAAATCTGAAACCACCTTCTTATCGACGGGACAATCGGTTTTAAAAAATAGGAATTTTAACCCTTACAAATATACCGGCAAATGCAGGTCATTTCGCGCTTCAAGGAGACGATATTTTTCTACGCTAAAAGTAATTAAACGACCGCATTTGAACACAATCTTTTAAGAGTATCTCAGAATCAGATGGTATTGAGATACTTAATACATCAGATTTACGTCATCTACAAAAACTTTGAAACATTCTGACGGGTAGAAATATTTTTTACAAAATAAAATGTATGAAATTTCGACGAAATCAATGAAAACCTGGGTGTTTCTTCGCGGTTTCGCTCGCTTTCGATGCGCATAGACTCCACAAATCAAATTGCGCAGAAAGTAAAGTACCAAATAGCATATAGTTTCAATTCAATATTTTTTCATTTAAAAATATCATTTCAGATAAAATAGATTTAAAGACATAAAATCATACACATTTGAGGTTAATTTAAGGGTCATTCATCACGGGCCCATGCAACGCTATTATTCGAATAAACGGAAAAATTATGTTTTGGCACGGAATGTTCCCGTTATTGCTGATTTATAGCTAATACTCAAAACTTCTGATTTAGATATATACATATAACTTCAAATTTTTTTTATATTGTTCTTCGTATCTTAGAAGTTTTTTTTTTAATGAAAAAATGAAAATAGTTATTTTCGTAAATGTATCAAATCCAAAATTTTGATAAGTTCCTCAAGTCTTATATTTAGAAAAATATTTTTCCAGCTCTAACAAATGAAAAGACATTGTATGATCTAAACTTGCCGAATCATGGTACTTCGTATTTTACGAATTTCCAACGTTGTCTGGCCTGGCTTTTTTTTTTTTTTTTTTTTTTTTTTTCATTGAGAAATGGTTAAAATTCCTAAAATATCTAAATGACGTAACTCGATAAGTTTTGGTCGTGCAAAAATTTGCCTCACTAGCTATAGCATGGATAATATTTTTCTAAATATGTTATATACAACTTTAGGTCATGAACATGGGTTAATTCTTAAACTTACATTTCTGCTATTTTTATATTATATTGCTTATTGTTTTGATGCATTTTCTGTTAGAAATTATGATCAGGGTTTCATGACTGCCGAATATTTATTAACGTCCTTTTATAGGGTAACATGTTTCAGGATTTTTTTCACTGTACCAAACGGTCAAAGTTTTTTTTTAACAATGTTCTAATAGTATTGGAAAATGTTTCATAATATATGTGTGATGCTTCATTTTTCTTTCATTTTTGTACATCAAAAATTATTCAAGCAGCGAACCGGTTGTTAAATTATTTGAATCCTACCACTGTATACACCACTGTGGCACAAATAGGACTACGTGTAAAAAGAACCTTTGACTAAGAAAACAGCATTTAAGATGTGCTAACATAATTTTAAAATAATAAATACCAGGACCGATTTTGTCTTCCCATGAAAATATATAAAACAGCAGGGACAGCCTTAAATGATTTTTATGCACTTCTCAATTATTTTTTATGTATATGGAGTAATGGTTATGTGTCTCGGGCCACACGAAAAAGCTCGCCGGCCCACGGGCTGCAGGTTGAGTATGGTTGTTCAAGGCGAACAAAAACACGAGTAACAAATGATAATTTTCAAATATCTTTCTTTAAGTTTAAGCTCTATAACTATTTATTTTAAACGTTACACATAAAAATGCTGCCATATTCTTTAATAGCGCAATCATCACGCCAAAAAATGACAAAATGCAGAAACATTATGTGTCGAAATCAACAAAGAGATATTTTAATTACAATGTCATTAAACTTTCTAATTTTTTTAATCAAAACTTCACCTTAATATTAGATTATTCTTCAACGCTCAGACATATGAAACTGCAAGCAACTACTAGATAAATTCACAAAAATACTGTATTTAAATTTTATTTTTGTATTTCCATCAGAAATGTTCTATAGTACTGGAAAAATAACCGCACCACCCCATGATATTTCATCACCAAATATTCGCAAAGAGCTGTGAGAAAAGCCGTTCGACTAGAAATTGTGTCTGCTTTTCCAATATGAATAAAAGATTTTTTTAATTAGAGATCGACTACATATTAAAATTGTACTAACATTAAATTTTTAAATAGAAATTTCCACTTTTGATACAATATTAGAGTTGATGGTATCAAGGCAGCTCGAAAAAAGGTATAGTTTATAGATTTTTTCTTAGATAAGTTATAATAGAAAGCGTTTTGGGGGCTTTATCCATAAATTTAGAAAAATAAAATTAGAATCTTACAAGGAAAGTGAACCGAAAACGAGCTCCAGAAAAATTATACAGAAAATTTAAATATTAAATATACTCGCACTACTTCACAGTGACTTAAGTCAGTATTGTGATTTATTGGATGGTATCGTAATGGTCTTCTGGGTGGTGGCTACAGTTCGTTAGAATAGAACTGCATGACGGAATGGCCTCTGATGGTAGCATCGACATGATGGACTCTGCCGAATCAGTTCAACAATTGGAGCAGTTGTGTTCTGAGGATCTTAAACCGCTACTCTCATGGCTGACTCATTTTTTGACTGCTTCTGCCTCCGCTGTCGGAGAGGGTCTTCGCAACGAGGTAACTGCCATTGTTACTAAGATTGTGCAATTCTACTCGTCCTGTAATGATCGGGCGCAGAAAGATGTAATTGATCAACTTAATGATAAGTGGAGCACTCTTACTGCCGTCATTGACAAAGCAGACGTGACTGCCACTAAGAGCATCATTCAAAATTTTAAAACTATGTATCATGCTGCTAGTTTTCTTAATGGTTCCCCCACTAAAAATAATCCTAAAGTTAATACCTCTGAACCTAGCTTAAAACCTACTTTAGCGAATCCTAGGAAAACTAAAGCAAGTAGTGAACTTAATTCTAGTAAAAATCCTAAAATCTCTAAATCAAAATCAAATGCTAAATCCAGGACATCTAATATTTCTAATAACGAAACCCCTGAAGCTACAGAGTACAACGTACCTGTCAGCAATAAATATTCTGTAAATAACTGAAAGTTCTATGGAAGAGGAGGACAGTGGCGCCACCTCTCAGATCATTTCCCAACCTAAAACGCGTAAAGATCCTAAACCTGAGCCCATTAATATTAAACTAACTGCTAATTGGCGGGATATTATTAGCCAAATTAATACTCTTATTGGCAGCGAGGTCCCCAAGAAGATCGTCGCTGACGATATCATACGCATCTTCCCTAGCACTGTTGAAAACTATCGCTCAATACAAAAATTTCTAATTGATACGAAGGCGGAATTCTTCGGACTTCAACTAAAGTCTGAAAGACCTAGAAAAATCCTGATCAAAGGTATTCCTATAGATACCCCTATAGACACCGTTAAAGAAGAGCTTGCTAATCTGGGCTACTCTATCCATACGGTAGGGCAGCTTAAGAACTTCAAAACTAAAGTCCCATTACCTATCTTCCTTATTAATATTTTCCCATCGGACAATCTGGCCACCATTTTTTATCTTAAAGAATTCCTTGGTTTCATCGTAACTGTTGAAACCTATAAATTTAATGGAACCAAACATTGTTACAACTGTCAGAAGTTTAATCATTCCAGCGCCTCGTGCCGTTGCGGCCCTGTTTGCCTTAAGTGCGCATCCATGCATAAAACTTCTGACTGCGAAATTACTGACCCAAAACTTTTCCATTGTGCTAATTGTTCCCTGAATCATACAGCTAACTATTCACTTTGCCCCATGAATCCTAAAAACTCTAAAGTAAACCGTGCTAAAACTATTCAAAATTCTCTTACTGTAAATCCAAAAATTTCTGCTAAATCTTCTAAAACTTCCCCCAATCTATCCTTTGCCTCTGCAGCGAAGGGAGTTACTATTTCAAATTCTACCAGCAATGAAAATGCGGCTAACTCTAATCTTAATATTACTGATTTTCCTCCCTTTGGTGCTCCTGGGCTTAGCAAAATTAATTTTCCCGAGTTATTTAATACTGACTTAGATGGCTTTATCAATAAATTTCAAATTGTACTAACTCTGCTCGAAAAAATCGATACTATTATTTCTAAATTAGGCATCCCTGCTTCAAATTTACTTAATATGACTGATAACCCGCTTTTATGCGGTGGTCAGTCAAATTCCTAAGTTAATTTCCTTTTTTACTTTTATTACCGGCCAAATTTGGTCATTTTTCTTGTATATTTGTGTAAATAGTAAATTTTCCTCCTTATTATTCTTTTACTGCTATCAGTTCTGGTCTCTGACCAATGAAATTCCTTCCACCATCTCTTCGGAGATGGGGTTGTAAGGGTTTCGCTGATCGGCTGCAGCATCAACGCTGATTGGCTGAAGAAGTTGTCAGTCGGGGCCGGCTGCATTTCTCTCAGTCTGCTTTTTGTAAATACTTTTTAACTTATTTTATAGCTAAGAGAGGGCGCCACACACCCTGTCTGCCGGTTTCTTTCTTTTTAACTTCGTTTTGTAAATGTTAACCTTTTAAATTGCATTGTATGTATTTTTATTACCGTATGGTCCTGAATTGTGCCTTTTTTTGTTTTGAAGATTCTCGAGGAGTCACGTCCTGGTATTTTCTGCAAAAACCATAGTTCTGAGCACTTATTTTACCACGAACTTTTTCTACTGGAGATATGGATGTGTTTCTAAGGTGCTCCATAACTATTTCTTTCCAAGTTCCAAAAGTGACTTAAAATATTTGATTAGTAACTTTCCAAGATTTTCCATTTTGTCGTACATTTGATGACGGAAGATAGATCCTGTATGATTCCTAATTTATAGTCACTAATTGAAGAATGTTCAAAATTTTTAATAAGTCATTATTGATAATCATAATGTCCTTGAAACACACATCGGAGTTTAGATCAATAAATACCTCACTTCCTTATTCATCTGTTAAACGTGATTGACGTTTCTTGATTAACTGATACAGATAAAAGAACTTTATAATATTAATCGTTATTTATGTTCATCTGGGGATTATAATACTTGATATATTGTAACACAAATGACGTCCTTTATGTCTACTCCTCTCCTTCATAGCTCCTTAGTTTAAAATTTACAAGAGGAAAATGGCGGCTTGTATCACAGAGATACGCATGCAACTTAAAAATATAAATAGAAAAGCATCTTAATCTCATGCAATATCAGTGTACTCTCTGGCAGACAGACACATCTGGAGAAAAATCAGGGAAATCGATTGAAAGGCATGTTGTCCATGCTTATCCGGCTATGTCATTTTACGTATTTCTGTTAGAAAAATGCCTATTGCATCCTGTTTTAATGTAAATTTAATTTTTATCTCATGTAATAGTTTGTATTACCATTTTGGCAACCACGAAGTTTGTCTTGTCGTATTGGCAACCCCTCTGCCAATGTAGCTTCCTGTAAAAACGCGGCTAACTGCAAGCATCATGTTCTGATGCCGCAAATCTTCTTTACCTTATATTAAATCCTTATATCCCAGGTATTTCAAGTTTTTTTCTAGCAAGCTGATTATTTATTTCCCTAACACGTTATCAGCACGAATAGCTCTGGTGAGCATTTTGATGATATTTGAAGATTAATCGCATGTTATGACGCCTTTGCACACTAGCTAAGCCTAACGTAGAAGTTGTCCTGAATTACGTTCATCGCTAATGTTTTTGAAGAGGTGTGAAGCATTTTAGCAGTAAGGACTTTAGTTACGTTTTTCAAGTGTGCAAGATGGCTGGTGACGACTATAAATTATCCAAATTAAACGGCGATAATTACCATGCGTGGGCAATACGTGCTCGCGCGATTATGGTACAGAAGAAATGCTGGGAAGCAATCGATCCGGGATATGGTTTGGATCTAACAGACAACGAAAAGAAGAAAAATGATGAAGTATTAACACTTATGTTCTTGATAGTTGAAGACACATTTTTAGATGATATCGGCGATTGCGTCAGAGCAAAGGATGCATGGACTGCACTGAAGGAGATGCATACAAAATTTGGATTACTCCATGTGTTGCAACTCATGAAGGATTTTTTCAATATTACGATGAAATCCGGTGAAACTGTCCAATCATACCTTGCCAGACTTATGGAAATTCACCGAAAACTGTCAAATGGTGGATACGCCTTTACTGACAGGGAAGTGGCTCTGGTTATGCTAATCGGTTTACCGAAATCATATGAAAGCCTAATCTTGAATTTAGAAAAGGATGAAGCAAATTTAACTACAACCATTGTTTAATCCAGGCTGTTAATTGAAGAAAAGAGAATATCAAGAAATACTACCGTTGCCGAAGATCATGAAGAGCGTGCACTCCATACGAAGAGTTTCAACCAGAAGAAACCTATACAATCAAACACCACGAAGAGGTGGCAACCAAAGAAAGGTGAAGGAAATTTGAAGAAAAACACCAAGTGTTTTAGTTGCGGTGAGTGGGGCCACATATCCAGATACTGCGAAAAAGCCAAGCAAAAAGGGCAAAGTACAGCAAAAACTGCTATAAATCTTAAGAACTGGGCATTATCAGTAAACCTGAAAAATGAAAATAAGTCAAATTTGTGGATTTTAGACAGTGGAGCCACGGAACATATGACGTCCGATAAAGAAAAATATACAAATTTTAAGCCCTATACATCCACTGTTGAAGTTGCGAATTCTGAAAAAATAGGAGTAACTGGAATAGGTGATATAAAATTTTTTATACATGACGAAAGTGAAGAACCCAGTACTGTCACCCTTGCAAACGTGCTGTACGTTCCAAATTTAGGAGGAAACTTGCTTTCAGTTGGAAGAATTGAAGAACGGGGATTTAAAGTTGAGTTTGCAAATGGAGAAGCCAAAGTAACAGAGAAAAATGATGAAACTGTTTTTATTGCTAAGAGAAAAGAGAGACTTTATGTCGTCGAAGAGAAACAATCCATAGCTTATGCTGCAAGAACTTCTAGTGAAGAATTATGGCATCGGCGTTTGGGACACGTTAATTACAATGATTTGAAAGGGCTGAATATAGGTTCCAGTTGCAGTAAACATGAACTTAACCCGAAGCAAGAAGAACTTTGCTCTGTGTGTATACAAGACTAAAATGAGAAGACTGAGATTTCCCAAAACTGGTCATACAAGATCCAAAGATATACTGGAGATAATACACTCTGATGTGGCTGGCAGAGTCACTCCATCATCGTTGGGCGACTCAAATTATTTTGTTACATTTACGGATGAATATTCACATTATACTAGTGTATACCCTATGAAGACGAAAGATGAAGTCTTGGAAAAATTTGACGAGTACAGACGTATGGCAGAAAAGTTTCATGGCAAGAAAATAAAAGATCTAAGGAGTGATAATGGAGGTGAATACAAAAGTGCAAGATTTGACAATTATCTTATTAAATTTGGAATAAGAAGACAACTCTCAGTGCCAGAATCGCCCCAACAGAATGGCATTTCTGAGCGTATGAATCAGACTCTAATCAACACCGCAAGATGTTTGCTCATAGAATCTGGTTTAGATGCAACATTTTGGGCTGAAGCAGTGTCCACAGCAGCTTATCTTCGAAACAAATGTCCCTCTGTGGCTATTAAAGGAAATATTCCTGAACGATTATGGACTGGCAAAGAAGTTACCTCAACCAATCTCAGAGTTTTTGGATGTAGAGCATGGAGTCATGTACGCTGCCACTCGCGACATAGCAAATTAGATCCTAAAGCTAAAGAATGTGTACTTGTGGGATATCCTGATGGAATTAAAGGCTACAAATTATATGATCTGAAGAGTAGAAAATTCTTTATTAGCCGAGATGTAATATTTGAGGAAAATATTTTTCCTTTCAAGACCAAACTCACTGACACAAACATTAGTGGCAAAGATTTTGTTACACTTCACATTGAAAATGAAGAAGTGTTAGAAGACGACACCTATCAACCAGAAATCCAAGAATCACACATAAATTCAGAACAAATTTTAGATACTAACAACTTAAATGAATTACCAATTGAGAATCATCGTGTAGAATATTCAGACACACAAGCAAGAGATTCCAATAAGTACAATGAAGAATCCCCAATTCAAAACACAGAACAAGATGAAAGTGCAATGGAAGAGGAAGAAATTGACTATGCAAATGACACTACAGCTGAAGAACAAAGTATATCTTCTTGTGACCAACAAGCCAGAAGAGTGACAAGATCTCCAAAATATTTAGACGATTATATCTTGTACAATGCAAAAGAAATGAAAGTACAAGATAAAGTTCCAATGACAGTTGCAGAAGCTCTGTCATCAGATGAAGCAAAAATGTGGCAAGAAGCAATGAAGTCTGAGATTGAAAATCTCCAAAGAGCTCAAACTTGGGAACTTGTACCAAAACCACCAGACACAAAAATCATTACATCAAGATGGATATTTCGCAAGAAGAAGGATGAGGTTGGAAACTGTGTAAAGTTCAAGGCTCGCCTAGTAGCCAGAGGATATTTACAGACTCATGGTATCGACTTTCAAGAAACCTTTTCACCAGTTATAAAGTTGAAATCAATTCGTATATTGTTGGCCATTGCTGCAGAAATGAACCTTGATATCCATCAAATGGACACAACAGCTGCGTATCTGAATGGTACTTTAGATGAAGATATTTATATGGCTCAACCAGAAGGATGTGTAGAAAAAGGAAGAGAGCACCTTGTTTGCCATCTCAAAAGAAGTCTGTATGGTCTTCGACAGTCTGGCCGAATATGGAACTCCTGCTTAAATGATTTTTTGGTTCAATATGGACTTCAGAGATCAGATGCCGACCCATGTATATATTACAATTGTGAAAGAAGCCTCATTATTGGAATATATGTAGACAATCTCCTCATCGTTGGAAAACTACCAGATATCAAGAAGTTTAAGCAAGAAATCAAAAAACAATTTAATGCAAAGGATCTAGGCCCAGCTAGTCAAATTTTATCGATGAAAATAAGCAAGAATGATGATGGATCCATCACATTAGATCAGTTTGCTTATGTAACAGAAGTTCTTGAAACTTTCAAAATGTCTGAAGCCAAGCCTGCTGCTACACCACTAGATCCAAACATAAAGTACAAAAAGGTTGAAGACCATCAGTGGGAAAACATAAAAGAAGAGAGTAGCAAGATACCATACAGACAGGCAGTTGGTAGTCTCCTTTATCTAGCATGTGGGACTCGTCCTGATTTAGCATATGCATCAGGTTACATGAGTCAATTCAACGAAAGACCAAGTGAAGAACACTGGAGAGGAATTAAGCACATACTAAGATATCTAAAAGGGACTAAGCACAAGAAGTTGAAATTTATTAAGACTGGAAAAGGATTACAAATTTTTTCAGACGCTGACTGGGGAGGCGACAGGATTGATCGAAAATCCTTTAGTGGATACATATTTTTATTGGCAAATTCACCTGTCTCGTGGTCAAGTAAAAAACAGACCATCACAGCATTATCTTCGACTGAGGCTGAATATGTGGCAATGTGTCATGCAGCAAAGGAAGTGATATGGCTTAACAATTTACTGAATGAAATTTGTGAAGTTTTTGTGTCCATACCCCAAACAGTGTTTGTCGAAAACCAAGGTGCTATGTTTATAGCGAAAAACCGTGTTACCTCAGAGAGAAGTAAACACATCGACATCAAATACTTCTTCGTGAGAGATCTAGTGCATAACAAAATAATCAAATTTGAACATGTGCCATCGCAAGAAAATTTTGCTGATTTGATGACGAAGCAAGTATCTAAGAAAACTTCAAAACTTGAACTGTGGAATGTACTGATGAGGATTCAGATAGGCTTGCAGATTTTTGTCTAAGGACTGAAATAAGATTTATAAATTTCTGTTTACATTCCCAGATATTTGACTTACCATCCTACCAGTGTAATAGGCAAGGGGGTGTGTTAGAAAAATGCCTATTGCATCCTGTTTTAATGTAAATTTAATTTTTATCTCATGTAATAGTTTGTATTACCATTTTGGCAACCACGAAGTTTGTCTTGCCGTATTGGCAACCCCTCTGCCAATGTAGCTTCCTGTAAAAACGCGGCTAACTGCAAGCATCATGTTCTGATGCCGCAAATCTTCTTTACCTTATATTAAATCCTTATATCCCAGGTATTTCAAGTTTTTTTCTAGCATGCTGATTATTTATTTCCCTAACAATTTCTTCATAGATCTGAGAACGATTGAGAATCAATAAACTTGAATGAGAATGGACCATAAGAATTATTGCCATTTATGTTTTGGAACATTTTTCAGATTATTCGATTACTTATAATCACTCGATTCTCAAAATATCTCGAACATACAGTGCATCTCATAAGTATAAAGACACTGATATTTTCGAAATAATATTTTAATAATTCAGTATTCAAAATTATGTTTATGCATATAACAAAAAGCATGTACTAAAAAAACATTTTACAGTAAATTAAATTATAATTTAATTTCAACTCGAAAATTGATAAATGTAAACAAATTTGCTGTCTCATAAATATAAAGATATTTTACATACTTTTGAATTATCGTCCAATAAAAGATCCATTCTTATTAATGACAGCAAATATTCTAGCTGGCATGCTGTTCATTAAGTTGTGTAAGTATTTTGACTTTATATGAAACCAACTTCGTTCGATTTCTTGTTTCAACTCAAGGACATTTGAAAATTGTCTTCCAGATGCATATACACTGCGAACGAGAATGCCACAAAGATTCTCAACTGGATTTAAATCAGAGCTACGTGCGGGGCCGCACCATGAAATGAACATCGTTATCAGCAAACTATTTTTCTGAAAGTCTTGATGAGTGAATCGGTGCATTATCCTCTTAGTACAAATAATTCCGACCACCAAGAGTTTCAGCAATTGGCAACACGTGACTATCAAGCAGTTCTATATACTCTTTAGATGTCTGTTTACCTTCCGGAAAAACAATATTTGTAGTTCCATTAAAAGAGAAGGCACCCAAAACCATAACAAAACCTTCCCCTTCCTGCCTACGAAAGAGAGTTCAACGTTCAAGTCTTAAATCGTGCTAGTAGGAATTACAACCATCTGAACCATCCAAGTTAAATCTCTTTTCATCTGAAAAAATGCCTAGTATCCATTCGTCCTTCCAGTGCATATGATCTTTAGCCCAGAGTAGCCTCCGTTCTTTGTGTTCTATTTTCAGTAAAGGAAATCTGCATACATGGCGGCACACAATATTTTTACTCTTTTTTATACGACATTACTGTGTCCTTTGAGACCACACCATAAATTCGTTGAGAAACTTGTCGGAGTGCTATTTTTTGCGACGAAACAAGTCGCATGATCTCGAGTCTTTCACTGGTCTTTCTTGGTCTGCCAGATAATTCTCTCGAATATAAAATTTAAGTTTTTGATAAAATTTTATAAAGTGCAGCTCTGCTTCTCCCAGTATTTTTACATATTTGAGAAACTGTTAAGCGATCGGCTTTAAATCCATGAATTTTGAAAATCTCATCTCTTGAAATTTCAATGTTCCGCGGCATTTTTGCAATGGAAACAAGTCAAACAACTTTGCTCGTTTGGGTAACTTAAAGTGTATTTCTGCGCGTGCGCATTATTTTTTGTAAGCGCACATTCGAAAAAAAATTGCATATAAAGCAGTTTCAAATTTGTCTTTATATTTATGAGACAGCGTAACTTTTTAGTTTTTTTATTATTCGAGCGAAATTATTTTATTTAAGTTTAAACCCCTATAACAAATTTATTTTATTGTTCTTAATATGAGGAATAAAAATTAATTTCTTATAAATTAATTAATAAAATGTAATTTCAAAAACATCTGTGTCTTTATATTTATGAGACGCACTGTAAATCATTCGATTATCAGAATAACTCGTTTTGACTATCACTATGTTAGGCATTGGGAGAAAAAAATCAAGAAATATTTTCGATTACAAAACTTTTTTTTATTTTAAATCATATAATTTGCACAATAATATATGTATATATATATATATTTCACCATGAATTCAAAAAATTTAAAAGAGTTACGAGTAAGATGCTTCAAATAAAATAATAATTTAAATCAAAAGTCTAAATAGATTTTTCGCTGTTGCATTACTTTTAAACAAATACGTTACAAATAGATAAGCTACAAATTTACAACGTTGAAACGCACAAATTACACTACAATGACATTATATCAGGTAATATGTTTATGAAGGTATAAGGTTTGCCAGGGAGCAAAAAAAAAAAAAAAAAAAAAAAAAAGGCCAATTTGAGAACAGGGATATTCCTTAGAACATACAGTCAATTGTAGACTAGTTTTCCATAATTCTACTAAAAAAGGTTAATTTTATGTTCGTTCAGGTTTGGAGTCGATTTCGGTTTGCAGTAAGTCAGATTTGGATCGGCGAAAGATTTTGTCACGACTTCACATTGTGTTTTGTGTCAACGAAAACAATTTTTGTAATGTTCTTGCGAGGTTTCTGATCGACTCCAAATAGACTTTCGGCTTCACCTTGCGTTTAACTCGACAAGTACAAGACTCAAATCTGGGACACCAATGGATATCAAAAGAAATGTCGATATTTTGCTTTCATCGAAGTTTTTCTTTAATTCAATTGCGTCATTTTGCTTTAAAATTGTGAGAAATGGAAAACCATGCTGAATCTATAGTTCTTGGAACCTAAAGAATTTTTCTACGCTGTCTTCAAATTCCGCATAACACAGATTTAGACCCACTGATCTACATCTCCATTTTGAGAACCACAACATTTAGTTTCTTGATGGTTCCCAATCAGAAAAATGTGATGTCAGTGATCACTCCTCATCTTTACTTCATACTATTCGTGGAACTACTTTCTTCAGTGCCGCATCAAGTGATTGAAGTGCTGAAATTTCGGTCTCTAAAATTGCATAATTTTTAGAAGGCCTCACATACTTTCTATAACAAAATTATTTAATATTTAAATACATTTCAAACTATTTACTATATACATTTTCAAACTATTTAGCGCCTTGATTACGCCCCATTCAAAATCCATGTCTGTTTCAATGATTTCGTGGCCGTAGTCAAGATGTTAAAGTTATGTATTGAATTTAATCTAAATAAACATGATTATATTTAACGAATTGGTCCATTTCAGGCATTTTTATAGATGAGTATCTAGAACTTCTGCATGAACACACAGTATATACATCAGTCTTCCAATGGAAACAGAGTGAAAGCCTCGAGGATCAGTTTACAAATTTTGTGAAAATTGTTCAAAGCCAAAAGCACTATCGAGTTATTTTCTTCTTAGATTTCCTCAGCTCTGAAATATTTATAAAACAGGTAAACTTCTTTACATCTTTATTTTTCATATATATATTAATGTCTGTTTCAATGATTTCGTGGCCGTAGTCATTATATATTTTCCATATTCCATATATATATCCATGTCTGTTTCAATGATTTCGTGGCCGTAGTCAAGGTTTTAGGTTAGACATTTTCTAATAAATTTTGTATTGCGCGGCAGCGCAATACTTATTTATTTCCAGTGTCACTTCTCAATGTTAATTTAACATAGAAAAGCCTATGGAGATGATAACTTTTTCATTTTTTCTTCCCACCTTTTTGTCCCTGATGCCACTCATTTTTAATTGTTTGCTAATTCTAATAATGTTATAAATTCAAAGTGTAAAAACATTATTTATTTCCAGTGTCACTTCTCAATGTTAATTTAACATAGAAAAGCCTATGGAGATGATAACTTTTTCATTTTTTCTTCCCACCTTTTTGTCCCTGATGCCACTCATTTTTAATTCTTTGCTAATTCTAATAATATTATAAATTCAAAGTGTAAAAACATTATTTATTTCCAGTGTCACTTCTCAATGTTAATTTAACATAGAAAAGCCTATGAAGATGATAACTTTTTTCATTTTTTCTTCCCACCTTTTTGTCCCTGATGCCACTCATTTTTAATTCTTTGCTAATTCTAATAATATTATAAATTCAAAGTGTAAAAACATTTGCCAGACGTCAGGATCAAAACGGATCATAAAATGCCTTTGCATATAAGTGGATTATAATCTAGAGTGTAACATGGGCTAATTTTTATTTACATTATTCAAGTATTTTTCTTAATAATTCCAAATTTCGCTTTTTTCATTGAGAATCAACGGACATTTTCTAATAAATTTAACATTTTCCCTTCATTGTTGTAAATAATTCAAAAGCCGTGATAATAATTTGCCTATTTTTAGTTGAATGATTTTCACGTGAAACATGACTGAAAAAACAGAAATAGTTTTTTTTTTTTTTTTTTTTTTTTTTTTTAAGAATTAAAAAGAAGATGAATATGGTGTCATAGTGGGGAAAAAAATGACATTTTCAAGCAGATTTTTTAAGTTCAGATTGTAATTTTTTGACCAAACTACAACAACCTGCATTACTGCACTAGTGAAACATTTTGAATTATACATAGGTAAATTGCATCACAAATTATGATGCGATATCGCACAAATCAAAGCCTGATGATGATACCCTCCATTAATTTTGAAATGTGTTTGTCTGAATGCAGTAGTTATTAAAAAACTTGACATATTAAGCAAAAACCTAATTTGCAGAACAAATTAAAAAACAAAATTTATTTCCTAAATTGTTTAAGCCCAAGAAGGGGCAGATATTAAGATATTTCATTCAATTCTTTCTACATTTAATGTTAAATTTTTGTAACAAATAAGTTAAACCAATTGAACATTAAAAAATAAAAATGAAATTCATACAATGTAATGCTTTAAACACCTATATACTTAGATTCCGTTCAAATGAAATTGAAATAAATCTTAGACTTTTTCCATTTTTAAGTTGTAAATATTTGTACTGCAGATTTTGCATTATGTTTATGACGATTGTACATAATATGATAAGGTACGTGCAAAATGCAAAACTTAAAAAAATTCTAAGATTTATTTCGATTTCATTTGAACGGAATCTAAGATTTTAGGGTGTTTAATGTTCAATTGCTTTAACTTATTTGTTACAAAAATTTAACATTAAATGTAGAAAGAATTGAATGAAATATCTTAATATCTGCCCCTTCTTGGGCTTAAACAATTTAGGAAATAAATTTTGTTTATTAATTTGTTCTGCAAATTAGGTTTTTGCTTAATAATTATATATTTATTGAAAAATACGGCTTTTGAACTCGTTTTTTCTCGATGCTGCACAGTGTAGCAGATATTTTTTCGAGTGGTTTTATCTGAAATCAATGAAAGAAAAAGCAAGTGAAATCAAATATAAATGTCTAGTTCTACGCTGACAATTTTTTGAAATTGAGCCTTAACACTAGATCTCCCAAGGAAGTCATTTTGACTGCTTTTTAACCCATTTTAGGCCAAGCATAGAAATTTTATAAAATGTGGTATTATTTTTATTGAAATATGCTAGAAATACATTCATTAAGACACAAAAAAAGTTTCGTGCATGAAAAAAAATAACATATTTAAGAAATAAAATGATGCGTATACGCACCATTGGCCTAATCAATGAACAAATCATTTAGTTGAACGTTTGTATTATAGTCAAATGTTTATATATTTTGATGGAAATTTTCGAAACATTTTGGATGCAAATGGACTTGGCATTTGAGACACAAACAAATCGTGTGATTTTTGCGCACTTTACATCGTATACGGGCTTTTTTTAATGTTCACTTATATGGTATGTCCGATTCTATCAGTCGGTATTTCTTTCGGTAGCGCTGTGGATGATGGACGATCTTTATTAGGATGTGTCATTTGTAATGTATTTTCACCAGATAGATTGTTCTTGTATTCAGATTTTAATAGAGTAATCGCTATATAAGATCTAAAATCCATAAGTGCCGTTTCTCTGTTAGTAGAAGTACTATGCAGCTTCCATGAATTTACTATAACGCTATCAACGATATTTGTAAATAATGGCCACCACCATTTCTTACCTTGAATCTTTATGCGGTAATTAGCTATGGCATTGTCATGTAGGTCAACACCTCCTATATGCTTATTGTAATCCGAAATAATGTTCGGTTGTGAAATCACATCTTCCTTTCTTTCTTTGTGACTGTATCGTCTAGCATTTACAAGGGGCAAAATGTTCCCTTTATTAGTAACAATCGTTGCCACAGCATTGTCGTTCCATTTGATAGCACATGTTTCTGCATCCTTGTAGAATGCAAAATCGTAGGAACCACGAGGTTTTTTTTTCATATTTTTGGAGTCATCCAATATATAACCAGCTATGCGATTTTCGCGAGTTGTTACAGATGCAAAAAAAAAAAAAAAAAAAAAAAAAAAAAACCTTTCTTTTAAAATTTTGAATAAACCGTAAAAAAGTAAAATAATTTTTGTGCATTTAAGATTTTGGAACAACGCTAATTAACTTAAGAGCAACACTTGTTTCTAACAGTGTATTTTGTAGACCATTGCCAGTCTCAACACCTCCACAATGAATGAATTGGAAAAGGTATCCGTCAGAAGAGCACAAATACCAAAGTTTGAATCTAAACCTTAGTGGCTTCCTCTTTATAAACATTTTTGACGAATGCCTTCTAAAATAAGACACTATCTCTTCGTCAATTGACAAAAGTTGAGAAAATATTCCACAACCAAACTCACCATAAAATCACACCAATTTTGCAATAAAACTCTGAAACCTTGCATAAAAAGTGGGTTTTTATTTTTGCCTTTTTTTCATACACTAGGGGGCGCTGCCCCCTACGAGCTACACGCTCGTCAACCCCCGTTCAGACACCGCAGACTCTAAAAGCACGCTAATTTAATCGGCTTAAAAAATATTTCGGAAGATTGAATTATAAGTTTAAAAACAGTGACAATCTCCCTATAAACGGGTTTCTATTCATTTCTCTTTGATTGGGGAATTTTAAAGCCAAACCAGCGGCTGTTAAATGATACAATGGCTGTTTCCGTCTTTGATTAAATAAAATCAGTTGACATTTCAAAATAAGCTAATAAAAAATGAATTAAATAAACAGAGTCTTTGCCTCCCGGTATTTTTTAGCAAAGCGAAAAGAAAGTTTGTTTTTAATGACACTTTAAATGTATCGTTTTTAATCTGACGTAATTTTCACTAAACTTTTCTTTCTCCTTTTACTATTCACGTGAAAATAATTTTGTTAGAAATGAAATATTATTTGCGCTATCCTAAGAAAAATAGTTGAAAATATCATCTTAAAATATTACATAAATGTCTCGCGTAATTTTTAAATTTAAACTGTTTTGCAATATTATTTTTTGTTCATTTTACGTAATGTGTAATGTGACGTAATTTCTCCTATTTAAGACTTCTAACGCATGTTAATGAATTTATTATTTTACAACATTCTTTCACTTTTAAAATTCACGTGTAATATGGTTTTTATGATAATTTTCAATGAGTTCCTGCTTTTTATATTTTCTTGTTTATAATAATCACGTGTAAAATAATTTTTTTATTTGAAGCAAATATTATTATTTGCGCTGTTTATACAGTTGGCAACAGTTTAAATTAATACCAATTTCTAAAATGTGTAAAAAAATATCTCTCCAAATGCTGAAAATTTGAATTTAAAATAGAAAATAAAACCTCAAAAAATGAGTCAAATTAATAAACTGAGTGCAGTCTGCACACCGGGAAATTCTGACGCATAAAATGATCTAAAAATGATTAAATTTCGATGTACAGTTTTTGCTCCTATAAAACTTTTTTAATGGAACGATTTTGTCCAACTTCAGCATTAAATATCTCTTTAAATATTTGATCGATTTGAAAACTGTCTGCATCATCGTGTTTATCAAACATTTCTCTATAATTCCTCCGATTTTCATATTTTTGTATGCAATATTTTGCTTAATATTAACGAAGAAAGACCTCCGGTCACAAAAAATTCAAAACCGGCGGCGGCGACAGCGGTAGTTACTTTTTTTTTAGAATAGAGAGATTCGGCCAATGGTGCGTTAACGCACCATTAAATTTAAATTAAAAAATTTTAATTTTTTTGTGACATTTGTTTTATTTTTATTTTATTTACAGAACTTGCAACTTTAATCCATTATAAAAACATATGATTAATCTCAAGTGGAATAATTATACATTTTCAAAAAGTCCAATTTGTCAGTAACCGTTTCAAAGTTAAAAAACTAGCGTATTTTGAAAATTTCTCAACAGAAAGTGGTTACTCCAATTGAATTACTAATACTTTATAGATGTCTTTAGAACCCTTAAAAATAACAGGAAAATAAAATTAGTGAAAAATATACGTCACAGTGTTAATAAAAAAATATTTATTGAAATGGTGCGTTTACGCACCTTTGGCCGAAAATGGGTTAATTTCAATTAGAAAAAAATTATGTATATAATGACACAATTTCTTATAATTTTGTGACTTTTTGTAAAACATATAAATGCGTTCATTAATAATTGTACTTATCTCCCCCTCCTTAATTTCCGGTATATACAGGGTGTCCATAATTGAACGACGCTACTTTAAACTTGTCTACAGACGAAACTATTGGTCAGAAAATTGTGAAATTTTGTGACGGACATAATGAAGTAATGGAAATTTTTTTGAGCGAAAAAAAGTTTTTAGTTCAAAATTTCGCCACCAGGGGGCTTTTTTAATGAATTACACATTTTAAAAAGTTTTTACTTATTTTTTTCTCTCAGATTAAATAAGACAAATATACAGATTGCCCCCTGAAAAAAAAATAAAGCGTAAAATCTTTTAAAAATTATTGGTGTTCGAATTGAACGGAAAGCACACACTCTGAAAAAAAAATCCGCCTACAACAGCCGCCATTTTTTTCACAGAGTTCAGGCCTAGTATTCAGTGGGCGGTGGCTAAACGTGCAATTTATTAAAAAACGCCCTCTGGTGTCGAAATTTTGAACTCATTTTTTTTCGCTCAAAGAAATTCCCATTTCTTTATTATGTCCGACACAAAATTTCACAACTTTTTACCAATGGTTTCGTTTTTTGACAACTTTAAAGTAGGGTCGCTTAATTATGGACACCCTGTATATATATGTGTTATACATATATTGCCCAAAGGCAGTCATTTTGACTGCTTGGGAAATTTTTAATAATCAAACTACTCTTATTATTGAATTGAGTAAATTTCTTATATGACCAGTTCGGCTCTGTACTGAAATAACAGTTTTCATTTTTTTCGATTACCATCACATGATAAATTATCGATGTGGGCGTATACTTGATAAATTGCAGTTGCTCAATAAGGTAAAGTAGCACTTGTTATTCGGGTCTTTATGCAGTGATACTTGTTCTAACAAGATGTTTGTTTGTTGTGGTTTTTTTTTTTTTTTTTTTTTTTTTGCACCCTAAATTCATGAAAGAAATGTCGATTAGAAGTGAGTTATTGTAAAAGTTAACGAACATAAGTGAAGAGTGCTTCAATATAGAATCAGATGCAACAAATTCTGAACTATCATCTGAAGATGAAGCGGATTATATTCAAAGTGAAACATCTGACAATGAAGATAGCGATGAAGAGTCGATAACCAACAATGAAAATGAAAGTGTCATCAATATGCCCAGGAAAAGGTGTAAAGTGGTAAGTAGTTCAGACTCTAGTGGAGAAACTGAAAACACCTTTCAGGAGACCGAAACAGCTGCCGATGGTACTGTGTGGTCAAAATTTGACAAAGGTGGTTTTCCTGGAAGGTTACCATATACTTGTATTTTTAAGGGTGTGAAAGGGCCAACAGGCTACGCAAAAAGGAACATTATGGCAGATAATCCCATCAGTGCATTCTCGTTGATAATAGATAACTATATTATCAAACATATAAAAAAAAGTGCACAGAAGAAGAAGGCCACCGAATTTTGAAGAACGATTGGATAACAGCATTGCCGGAAATACGTGCATTGATTGGGATTTTATATGCTCGTGGAGCCTACGAGGCAAAAATTTAAAACTGAGTTATTTATGGTCAGCAAGTGGGGTCCCGAATTTTTTAGAAAAACTATAACCAGAGAAAAGTTCAAGCAAATCCTACGGTTTATTCGTTTTTACAAAAGAACCGAAAGAAGTAGGCGCCTACAAACAAATAAATTTGTCTTTGTTCCGGAAATATGGGACAAGTTCATTGAAAATAGTCAAGCTTGCTATCAACCGGGGCAAAATATAACAGTTGACGAGCAATTATTTCCGTCAAATGCCAGATGCGGGTTTACACAGTATATGCCTAATAAACCCAACAAATTTGGCAACAAATTCTGGCTTGCATCAGATGTTAGTAGAAAATATGTTTTGAATGGTTTTCCTTATTTGAGAAAAGATGAACAACGACCATCGTCAATGCTTCTCAGTAAACACGTTGTTCTGAAACTTGTCGAGTCATATACAAGCTGTGGAAGAAATATCAGGACCGATAACTTTTTCACTAGCATGTCACTCGCTACAAAATTATTGGCCAAACAAACAACTCTAGTTGGAACTATTAGGGAAAACAAAAGAGAACTACCCAAACCAGCCCAAACAAACGTAGAATAACATGCCTTGTTTTACCTACCACTCTGCTATAAAAATCAGAGAATTGTGTTCTTACTATATATAAAAGCAAACCAAATAAAAGAGTAGCTGTTTTGAGTTCTAAGCATAAATTTGTAAAATTGATAGAAGTAATAAAAAATGTTACCGGAATCTATTCAATTTTATAACAGCACTAAATTTGGAGTTGATATGGCAGATCAAATGGCCGGAAAATATACAGTAAAAGCTAGTTCTCGTAGATGGCCCTTCCAAATATTTTTCAATATTTTAGATTTGGCTGCTATAAATGCTTGAATCCTTTACAAAGAAACGACAGGAATACAAATACAACGAAAAGAGTTCTTGTTTCAATTAGCAGAAGGAGCTTTCCACCGAATACAGAGCTGCAAGACAGAAAAATTCATCAGAACATGAAGACCCACAAAGATCAACTGCAACATCATCAAATGCAACCCATTCTAACAAATGCAAAATTTGTCAAGTACGACTTTGCCACAACAACAAAACAAATAATATATGTGAAAAATGTCAAAAGTATGTTTGCGGAAGATGTACACATAAAAAGATTCCCACTTTCATTTGCATAAAATGTACAAATAATAGTGCATAGATTATTTTATTGTTATTACTTACTAATAACTTGTTATATAACTGTAAATAATATAAAAAATATTAAAAATTAATTTTAAACAAATTTCTTTACACATTAGTTATTCTTTCACAATGCAGTCATTTTGACTGCTTTTGGGCAATATAGGTATATACTAAGTTTCAGTCTTTCTAGTGTTAATTACAAAATGCTGTACGGTCAAACTGAATGTATTATTTTTCAACAAAAAATCTGATTTTGCTTTGTTTATAGAAATAAAAAATAGAAAAAAATGTAAAAAGAAAATGCTGTAAATTTAAAGTCTTTCATAAGAAATGGAAATTGATTTATCCATTGCTGAGATATTTCTGAAACAGACTTACGAAATGTTGTTTTAAAAAAATCGTATTACATTTTGCAACAAAAACCGCTCACGTGTACCGTGAACAGAAATCTCTATATCTTCTAGATGCGCTTATTTTTTTTAAACGACTTCGATGGAACATTTTAAAAAGCAAGAAACAAATTCCATTTTTAGGGTTCCGTACTTAAAAAGTTAAAACGGAACCATTATAAGATCTCTCCTGTGTCTGTCTGTCTGTCACAGCCATTTTACTCGTAAACTATGGTACGTGAAAAGTTCAAATTGGGGGATGTAATAAAGACTACTGACCCACATATTTGCAGATTATTAAACATTCAAAAATATATTTAGGGAAAATGTAGACAGGCTAATTAAGCTACTTGAAAAAAATTCTTTTCTTTGTATATCGTGTGGGGTATCGTGTGAAAGCTTTCGTAATGCTAAACTCAGAAATATATTTCATTTAATTTTAGGTATTATATTTTCAAAGTTATGATCGAAAATGTAATGCGAAAATATATCCCCCCCCCCTCCATCTAATTCCGAATCTACTGAAACTGAAATAATGAAAAAATTAGAGGTAGTAGACGTTAATTTAAACCTTGCAGGAAAATTATAGCGACTACCCTAGGTCACATGGTTTTTGAGAAAAGCGCATTTTTCCGTTACACACAAATTTCGATTTGCGGGCATTCATCAAAAGTGTTAAGGGGCGCTAACGGTACCTTTCGTAGCAGAAGTATAAAAGCATTGTTGATAATGATTTTCGAAAAAAATCGCCGGTAATTAGCCGAGATATCATTCCTTAAAGACACGGACGATATATCATGAGAAAATGTCTACATTATGTTTTGCATTGTATCAAATCTGAATTTGTCTGGATCAATTTTCCAACCACTCGAAATTTGCAGCCATGTAATATATTTTACGTCATTTTGAACTGAGATATCGACATACAACTGGCAACTTTTCTCCAAATTGTGTCATAAGTTTAAACATTTCGCGCTTGCAAAACTCCATGTGCTCTTCAATGTAATTTTCCTCTGTAAACAAACCTTTTAAAACCAAATTCACATTCTCGTTATATTTAAATCTTGTTGCCGATGCATAATGTTGCAAATGTTTATATATGTGACTAACTTAAATTCTGCTGTCTTCGATAAAAAGAAAATGGTACTTGAAGTAAAATTTCAATAAAAAATTATTTAGACTTAATAAGCTATAAACAATTCTAAAAACTAGGGGCGCACCTAAGGTCAGACAAATTAAATTAGAACAAAAAGGTAATAATCTAAACTACTTAATCATATCAAAAATTGAGCTTAATCGTGCTTTATCATATAACTTTTTCTATATTAAAACTGAAAAGTTGTAAAAAAATACAGAGTTTTTTGCGACATTAAATATGAAATAACAGCTGATATGTGCAAAATTTATGCACATAAATCTGATAAAATAAAGTCCATATTTTGTTTGAAAGCGTCCATAGTCGAGCAGTATATTTTATTCCGCTTCAAGTAATATATTAAAGAACTATACTCAAATTGATTGATTCATTCTCAACTAAGAAACACCAACTTTGCACTAGTCTATGGACCATACAATTATTTTTATAGCAAAACCAATAGCAGGGTACAACGCCCTAACTATTAATCTATAACAGGCAAAAATAAATTACGCTAGGATACACTTTTAAAAATCCACTTTTGGCCAGCTAGAATCGGAAAATCACCCACCGTGCGACGCTGAAACTTTGCGACCTCCTTTCGAAGCGCGCTTAGTATAATACCAAATTTAAACTTTGAACAAGGGTTTTGTTTTAGATACACTGTAAAAAGAAAAGATTATTACTACACTGAATTTAGTTTTATGAAATGTCAAATGAAGTTTAAATATGCACTACCTTTATTGTCAGTACCGAATTAAGTTCATCATAAACAGATTAGGATAAGATTAAAAGAAGAGTTATATAGAATAGCAATATTTGATATTATTTAGGCTTCATATGTCTTTGAACTTTTATGTATACCGATTGATACTTTTCTAGTATATACAGCTATACCCAACACTACGTTGTATAATTTTTTACAAAGTCTTCTTATTCTTATAGCAGCGATTTTTTTTAATAATGCAGTTATTGTACGGAACCCTCAGAGTGCGAGTAATACTCGCACTTGACCGTTTATTTAAAGCCAAACAACTCCTATGCCACTTTAACAGAAAAGTTCTATGAAAACCACGGTATTTCATTTTAAAAAATGCATTTTAAAGTTTATCTTACATTCCACAAGAATGGTCAGTTAAAATTAAATGCAATATTTCCCTACTAAATGGAATCTCTAATTAGAATAAAACAAAATTCCTACAGTCTATAAATGCTTTAAAAATAGGATTAAATTGGGGTAAATTTTCAATTTGAAATCTGTTTCGATTTTACATGTCGTATCTCCAAGTAACGCCGGCAAGTGCGTTGTTTCTGTGAACTGTAATATGGTATGGTAAATTTTGGTCACATCTTTTACTTAATTTGCTCATTTGCATTTCTTATTTTTCTCATTTTCTCACAGCTTTCAGTAAGAAAATCAACAAAAATATCTAATTTCTAATTCAAACCGTTTGTTAGTAGAGGAAAGGTTGGTCTTTCTTCGACAAACTTTCAGCAAAATATATTTTGTTCTTTATTTTTATTTTATTTTTTACATTCTTGTATGCATTGTGGTTTCAAAATTAATAGAAAAAAGTATGAAATGAATAAATAAGATCCATAGACCCCCTTTTTTTTTTTTTTTTTTTTTTTTTTTTTTTTTTTTTCAAAATTTTTGGCCTCCAAGATAAAACCAAGATGTCCGAAATCTTGATTTCTGCTTTTTGGCCTCAGGTGCATCTGAATCTCACATTTTCTGTTTTTACCGGAACTACACTGTAAAAATACCATAATTTTAATTGTTTTCTCTTAGCATTTTTAAACTATTTTCTTAATTATAGTAACGTTTAGATTATAGAATTTTTAAATTTTAATCTGTTTAAATAAAAATATCTTGTAGAAAGTTATACAGAAATTAATGACATTTCATGCTTTGCCTTGCCTTGCTCCATATATTTTTCTTAAACATAGGGTTAAAAAAAAATCTATGTTTATCCCTAAAAAGTCCGTTTTTTTTTATAATCTTTGCAACTCTATTCATATATCATTTAGTATCATGCGAAACAGGAAAAAATATTTTTCAAATAATTAAACTGTGTAAATTGGTCGTTTAACAATTTTTAATTTGCAGCATTTTGTTTAGTATCATTTAACGATTATAAGATTATATGCGGCTTACTGAGGGGCTGAAGATATCTGTGAAAAATACAGGACACGGTTTCTATCTTTAGTATGCGGCATTCATTATTCTATTCCTATCTCAGTCCGACATCTTAATTTCTGCTAATGGATAACAAACACTAGGTTTACTCTCAAACGCACGTGTGATATCTCTTCTGTAGACAGACAAAATTACACTTCTGCATGTTAAATATAGTCTTATAAATAACCAGCAATTTTCTGAAAAACTAGTGTCTCCTTTGATTTTTAGTCGAAAAAATTAGGACATCATAAAGAGATTTCACATGTAGAGGATTAAAAACTTTTGTGTATTCTCTCTTATCAACTCTATAGATTCACTTAGATGTTAATACTAATATACATACGCAATGATAACTAATAATAGACTTATAATCAGCAACATACTTGAAAACTACTGTAACTTATTGACGTTTTAGCCGAAATAAATTGAGAACATTATAAAAACTTTTCACATGTAGACTATTAAAAACATCTTGGTTTTTTGCCATACAAACTCTGTAAGTTCAATGAAATATTAATCTTCATATCCATACTATGTTAAATGCCGAAACAAATTAGGAGATCGTAATACCTTTTCATATGTAGATGATTAAAAATGTCTTTGTTTTCCGTCATGTCAACTCTATAGATTTACTCATATATTAATCTTAATATTCATACGCGATTCGACGATAAATATTTGACCATTTTAATTTCCAAACAGTTACAGTTCCATCTCTGTTGCGTCAATCCCTTAGATATTAATCCTAATATCCATACACGTTTTCTACGATAAATGTTTAACATTTTCCTTTCCATCCAGTTACAGTTCCATCTCTGTTGCGTCAATCCCTTAGATATTAATCCTAATATCCATACACGATTCTACGATAAATGTTTAACATTTTCCTTTCCATCCAGTTACAGTTCCATCTCTGTTGCGTCAATCCCTTAGATATTAATCCTAATATCCATACACGATTCTACGATAAATGTTTAACATTTTCCTTTCCATCCAGTTACAGTTCCATCTCTGTTGCGTCAATCCCTTAGATATTAATCCTAATATCCATACACGATTCCACGATAAATGTTTAACATTTTCCTTTCCATCCAGTTACAGTTCCATCTCTGTTGCGTCAATCCCTTAGATATTAATCCTAATATCCATACACGATTCTACGATAAATGTTTAACATTTTCCTTTCCATCCAGTTACAGTTCCATCTCTGTTGCGTCAATCCCTTAGATATTAATCCTAATATCCATACACGATTCTACGATAAATGTTTAACATTTTCCTTTCCAAACAGTTACTGTTCCATCTCTGTTGCGTCAATCCCTTAGATATTAATCCTAATATCCATACACGATTCTACGATAAATGTTTAACATTTTCCTTTCCATCCAGTTACAGTTCCATCTCTGTTGCGTCAATCCCTTAGATATTAATCCTAATATCCATACACGATTCTACGATAAATGTTTAACATTTTCCTTTCCATCCAGTTACAGTTCCATCTCTGTTGCGTCAATCCCTTAGATATTAATCCTAATATCCATACACGATTCTACGATAAATGTTTAACATTTTCCTTTCCAAACAGTTACAGTTCCATCTCTGTTGCGTCAATCCCTTAGATATTAATCCTAATATCCATACACGATTCTACGATAAATGTTTAACATTTTCCTTTCCATCCAGTTACAGTTCCATCTCTGTTGCGTCAATCCCTTAGATATTAATCCTAATATCCATACACGATTCTACGATAAATGTTTAACATTTTCCTTTCCAAACAGTTACAGTTCCATCTCTGTTGCGTCAATCCCTTAGATATTAATCCTAATATCCATACACGATTCTACGATAAATGTTTAACATTTTCCTTTCCATCCAGTTACAGTTCCATCTCTGTTGCGTCAATCCCTTAGATATTAATCCTAATATCCATACACGATTCTACGATAAATTTTTAACATTTTCCTTTCCATCCAGTTACAGTTCCATCTCTGTTGCGTCAATCCCTTAGATATTAATCCTAATATCCATACACGATTCTACGATAAATGTTTAACATTTTCCTTTCCAAACAGTTACAGTTCCATCTCTGTTGCGTCAATCCCTTAGATATTAATCCTAATATCCATACACGATTCTACGATAAATGTTTAACATTTTCCTTTCCATCCAGTTACAGTTCCATCTCTGTTGCGTCAATCCCTTAGATATTAATCCTAATATCCATACACGATTCTACGATAAATGTTTAACATTTTCCTTTCCATCCAGTTACAGTTCCATCTCTGTTGCGTCAATCCCTTAGATATTAATCCTAATATCCATACACGATTCTACGATAAATGTTTAACATTTTCCTTTCCATCCAGTTACAGTTCCATCTCTGTTGCGTCAATCCCTTAGATATTAATCCTAATATCCATACACGATTCTTCGATAAATGTTTGACCATTTTCCTTTGCTTCCAGTTACAGTTCCATCTCTGTTGCGTCAATCCCTTAGATATTAATCCTAATATCCATACACGATTCTACGATAAATGTTTAACATTTTACTTTCCATCCAGTTACAGTTCCATCTCTGTTGCGTCAATCCCTTAGATATTAATCCTAATATCCATACACGATTCTACGATAAATGTTTAACATTTCCTTTCCATCCAGTTACAGTTCCATCTCTGTTGCGTCAATCCCTTAGATATTAATCCTAATATCCATACACGATTCTACGATAAATGTTTAACATTTTCCTTTCCATCCAGTTACAGTTCCATCTCTGTTGCGTCAATCCCTTAGATATTAATCCTAATATCCATACACGATTCTACGATAAATGTTTAACATTTTCCTTTCCATCCAGTTACAGTTCCATCTCTGTTGCGTCAATCCCTTAGATATTAATCCTAATATCCATACACGATTCTTCGATAAATGTTTGACCATTTTCCTTTGCTTCCAGTTACAGTTCCATCTCTGTTGCGTCAATCCCTTAGATATTAATCCTAATATCCATACACGATTCTACGATAAATGTTTAACATTTTACTTTCCATCCAGTTACAGTTCCATCTCTGTTGCGTCAATCCCTTAGATATTAATCCTAATATCCATACACGATTCTACGATAAATGTTTAACATTTCCTTTCCATCCAGTTACAGTTCCATCTCTGTTGCGTCAATCCCTTAGATATTAATCCTAATATCCATACACGATTCTACGATAAATGTTTAACATTTTCCTTTCCATCCAGTTACAGTTCCATCTCTGTTGCGTCAATCCCTTAGATATTAATCCTAATATCCATACACGATTCTACGATAAATGTTTAACATTTTCCTTTCCAAACAGTTACAGTTCCATCTCTGTTGCGTCAATCCCTTAGATATTAATCCTAATATCCATACACGATTCTTCGATAAATGTTTGACCATTTTCCTTTGCTTCCAGTTACAGTTCCATCTCAGTTGCACCAAGCCATTATTTGGCAGCAGAGTATGATTTCTGACAACACTTTATTGTTATCTGCATGCAATTTAAACTACGTTGATGCCAACAGAGTGCCGTCATACAATGGTAGGGTTGTCAAGATTTTATCCAAAGACTTCTCAACCAATCAAATTTTGTTTATCGTATGTCGCCTTTCTCTTATTTATAAAGAAAGCGTTCTAGTTCCTAGTATTGCCCTTGTTGGACACATAGTAGACAATCAACGTGTCTACTATGTCTTTAACAACCGTCTTTTAAAAAAATAATAAATAAAGCACGCAATATGGTCACAAATTTTAACTTTACACCTTCCCTGGTATACTAGAATTGTAATAAAAACAAGTCGAAAATTCTACGTCAAACGTGGCAAATGAGGTACGTTCGTACTGTAATTAGTTTTATAAATATTCAGATCTTGGTGCAATAGCTGTTGCACTCGTATACAAAGATGCATGAATACAAAAAAATTTTATGATTATGTATATTAAATTCAGTAATACGGAAATAATATGAATCCATTTTAAATAGGACGTAATAAACATGGTAATCTAGAATCATTACCTATCATGAGATATCATTGAATTAATTACGTATCATAGGATTTAATAGAATGAAGAAAACTTTTAGTAATATCTTTTTAAGTTTTGATTCGATTTTCATAAAATTCGAAATGATTCGACAAATTCTGCAGCAATTATATACATTCAATTTCAAACATTCTGTTGAGTAGTTTTTGGGCTGTTATATGCGGACAGACAGACGGACGGATCAGACGACGACTATAGGTGCTACGTATTTATATAATTACAAACGCACGTAAAAAGTTACATTCAAATCCGCTCAATATTTTTGAGAAAAATTGTGAACATGCATGCATATATAATTAATAAAAGCATAAAAACTTCATAAAAACACCATAAAATAATGAATGCGCATTTATTACTTTATGGTGTTTTTAAGAAGTTTTTATACTTTTATTGTATCACATCAGTTTATTCAATGTTCTAATAATACATAAGAGCTAAAAACAAAAACATCTTTTTTTTTAAGTCGCTTAATTTAGTAACTTAGGATGAAACCAAATTATACAAATGAAAATCTCTCACAGTTATCGTTGCATGTTTCGCTTTAGAAATAATGATAATTTCAGACTATTTATTGAATTTCATACATTATACCTATTACTGAAAATGATCATTTTTAAGTATGCATCACACCTTATAGTACATATACCTCACATATCTCTGTTTTTTTTTTTTTTTTTTTTGTTTTTTTTTACTATCACATTATGCTTTACCTTATAAAAAAAGTACGATAATTTTTTTTCAGTAAAATTCTTATGAACTAGATTATGTTACACATAAATTCTCTCAAAATTGATATGTCTAAAAATTCTATATCACTTTAAATATCACGCATATACGCCAGAATATCCGATAACGGTAAAGTGAGATAAGGAAGCATAGTTTTCTAACATATATAGCGGCGAAAAATCGAACATGATAAATTAATATCTCCAACATCATATTACATCATGAGCCGATCAAATACTGAAAGAAGTTTCCGTCCGCGAATTGATATTTAATATCTTTTCCTATAGTAATTTCGAAGGAACCCAGTAGATATGATGATTAGATTATTTCATAATAATCAAAATGTGCTACAGTTCATTAATTTAGATATATTATGATAGTCTCCCTATAACTGTTTTTGTGTATTTTAGATTCATGCATTACAATATTTTTGCAGATTGTTAGAGATTGAAATTTACTATAATAATTATATACATAAACAGGTAGATGAATATCAAAACAAATAGTTAACTAGACAAATAATAAGTGTGTACCGATAAAGGTACATTGGTGGATATACAAGGTATCTCATAAAGGTTGGCACGCGTTATAATTTTTTACCTGCTGGAAATATGTAGACAATGTAAATTTCAAAAGTGTTTATCACGGTAGCTAATAAGTTTATCTTAAAGAAATGGTTCGCCGATTAATTTTGAAAACGTTACACTATTAAATATTTATACGACTCTCTAAACAAAGTTTGTCAAGTACAAAGTGTTCCTTTTGCTCAAGCAAGATCATTATAACAAGAGAAAAAATCATGCTTCAAGCATAGATTATGAAACACTTTTCAACACATTCAAAATAATGTAATAAAACTGCACCATTTAATAAGTTAAGGGAACCGGGAAAGCAAAATTCAACCAAAAATCGATTTTTACTTTTTTATAATTAAATAGTTTAAACATTTATCTTTCCAACGATGTGTCACACATGTTTATATATGAAAAAATAAGTGTCGAAATTATTCATTCTTTCTAAGAGTACTTCACAACTTAATGGCCATTTAAATCTTTAATTGACTTTTCTCAAAACTTGAATTTTTCGTGTTTATGTTCCTTTTTATCAATATGTATTAAACTTAAGAACTCACATTTTTTTAATACTTATATTATGTTATATTGTATACTTTAACACAGGTATTTAATGATTTGTTGAGAATTATTTATTTTAGGCAGTGAAATCTACCAAAAATGCTAATTTAAAAATGACTTCAATAAATAATTAATAATTAATTTTAAGTTTCACTTAAAAAGAAAATGGTCTGTTAAAATACGTAAATCATGTTATTCTATCTACTCTAAAAAATCTAGACCTCTATCTTTCACCATTCCTGAGAAAAAAGGTACATAAAGTTGGTGAATTTAACATAGCGAAGATAGGGCTTTTCCGGTCCCGTTAAAGTAGTAAGTCTAATTCAAGCATATGAAAACACATGACACACTTGAAAACCCAATTTCAGCTGTTCCCATATACAATCGGAAAATTATCTGACTACTTTGAGCAGCCCTGTATGTATAGGATATATAGTATCTATTAACTACCTGCATTCCAAAATTAGATAAGAAACACATACATGCTTTGGTTGAAATTTCCCTTTCAGCAATTTCCGCTGATAAGGAGAATGACACGTGAATTCTTTTATGCAGCCCTGTATATGAGGTATAGAATTTATATACAACTAGTAAAATCCAAAGAAATAGTTAAATTAAAATAGTTGCATTTAAAATCGCATGACGAAATTGAAAACGCACTTCAAGCAATTATTACTCAAAGACAGTACTGTAATCGATTTCGTTTGTGTGTCTTTGTAAATAAACGACAAATGCTATGAATGTCCTGTTCTATCGTAATTATCTTGTAGTGAAATATTCAGTGATTTATAACAGTTTCAATACATTTGAACACATAATTTCACACATAATGCCATTCAAATACTCTGCAAACGATTTTCCCCATATACCATAATATAATGGAATCCTTTTGGGTGCCCCTGTAAATGAACTATTAATCCTACATACTTCATGTACAACACCAAACAGGTGACCCTAAATAACGTTTATCAATTGTATGAAAATCCGAGTATATTTACGGGAATTAGAGCGTGGACAGACGGGCAGACAAACCGAATGTCAACACTTTTGGTTCATCATTTTTCGGTCAACACCAAATGAACACTTTTCAACTTTGTTGGAAAGTGCTAAAAATTGCATACCTATATCTTTAAAATGAACTAAATTATAATAAAGGGGAAGTAAAGCTGACATCGTTTCAGACAGTGGTTCGTGAGAAATTGGGACATAAATATTAGCTATTTTTCATTGATTTCACGATTTATTCCCTTAACCCTTTATGCACTGAATTATGAATTCATGAAAATTTTATCTTTAAAGCATTTTTCGTGAATTATTTAAACTACATAGGACGATTCACATAATAATTTAATAAATTTTAGGAGGATTTTAGAAGAATTGAAGGATATAGAAGGATTAATTAAATTTGAATTTATAGGGATTTTGTGGAATATTTATAACCCCACTCAAATCTTTTATTTTAAATATCACCATAAAATCAAAACAATACACAGGACGCGTTTCGAACTGGAAAATATAACAGCCCGTCATCAGGCAATATAAATACGTGTCCGTAAGGGGACAAGGTCACAAATGAACAGAAAATGGGAGATGAGAGCTTACAAAGAGTGTAATCGACATAAGCAAAAATCCATTCTTCAAGGAAAGGGAAATAAATTAGTCTTATTTAACTATAAATACAAGGAATATAATTCATATTCAGTGCGATAAAGAGAGTGGCGAACATCTTGAAAGATGGCTCTAAGAATATAAAACTTACTCCTGGTTAAGGCATTTTGAATACGAATGGATGAAGAAAGATTGTAAAGGATAATAAAAACTTAGAAATAACCTTTGAACGTTTACACCTTTAAAAAATAAACAAATAAATAAATAAATAAAAACTTTTATTTCTTTTGTATTTCTCCCTCTATTATTATTATTATTATTTATTTAATTATTTTTTTATTTACTTATTTTATTTTAATTTTGTTTATTTCCTTTTATCTTTTCTTTTTTGTTAGTTTTTTCTTTCATTGTGGCAACACTTTCCTATTCTGCATGTGCTCCTCCGTGATTGGTGTTTACCTTACAGATAGCGCCACCTGTCGCACACTTTCTAATCTCTCCTCTTCCCCTTTCTGTTTATTTGTGACCTTATCCTCTTACGGACACGTGTTTACATTGGCTGATGACGCACTGTTATATTTTCCAGCTCAAAAAGCATCCTGTGCTTTGTTTTGATGTATGGTGATTTACACAAAGTTTTATAATTTTAATACTATACATTCTTATTTATTAAATATCTTATCTGGAAATATTTTTTAAATCTTTTTTTCTGAGTAGCCTTCTTAAAGAGTGTCTTTTTCTTTTTTAGTTTACGAAATATTTCTAAAATGTACATTTTCGTTTAAAGTGTTGAAATCTTACTCACAGATTGTCAGTCTCTAACATAAAAAATATTAAATTAAGCATAGATTTAAGTAATGTTTTGTCAACTAAAAAAGAAACAGACATTCTTTGAAAACAATATACGGAAAAAAGAAATAAAAAATATTAATTTTGTGAGGAGATATTTTAGAAATAAGTATGCATTTAAAGTTCATATGTTTTCAATTTGACAGGACAATTTAAAATCTTACTGACTAACACCCTTAAGCTTAGTCTTATCATATTATGGATCAAGAAATTGCTCCACGTCAATAATTATCTTCTTATCTTCTTTATAAATCTGAAGATCTACTGGAAGTTTTAAATAATAATAATATGAAATTCAGATAATTTTTTTCATTAAAACTGATTAAATAAATAGGTAGTTATAACTATTTTTTGTAAAATATTTACAAGAATAATTACATTAATTAACAAAAAATATTCTTATGTTAATCACACAATTATTACAGAAACAATATAAATAAATGTTTTGTGATCCTCTCTGTAAATGAAAATGTTTTTGCTGCTCCAAATTTCTCAACATTTTTTAGTAAAACAAAACCTACATATCTGTAAATGTTGAGATAATACCACTTTAAAAGATATTTAGCTTCGACTGTTTCACTGTGCTTTCTAAGTATGATCGAACCGTGTGTTTTGCATGGAAAGAAAAATATACCTTTACTGGTAGGCAGATTAAATAAATTTTATATTAGATATTCTTCAATGGTACTTAAAAGTACCGTTAATGAATAAAAGCTTAACAAGTATCTCGTAAAATTCAGAGAATTTACAACATGTATTCTACACTGAAATGGCAATCGAAATACCGCTACTACTGCCATAAGTTCACTTTGTCATTCTATTAGTCTATTATAGGTCCTTAATCAGTCAAATTACCCTAAACATTATTATTATTATTTTTTTTTTTTTTTTTTTTTTTTTTTTTTTTTTTTTATCAATCGTGCTTGATGAAAGTAATTATACTGAAAACAAGTAAGGTCAAAGACTGGTTCACACAAATAGACCGGGAAATGGCAGAATAGACAATCACCTATCGAGTTCACGGATGAAATTCTAGGATTAGTTAAATCTTGATTCGCATATTAAAACCCAATCAGTCTGCCAAGTCCTATCTTGGTGGAAAACACCTGAAAACCCGATTTTGACGGCTGACTCGTAGGTTTACCATTGTGTTTTCCTGCTCCCAGTCCTCCATGCTTTCATATCTTTAAATGAGGAAAACACAATGGTAAACCTAGGAAACAGCCGCTAAATTCGGGTTTTCAGGTGTTTTCCACCAAGATATTACTTGGCAGACCGATTGCGTTTTAATATTCGAATCAAGATTTAACTAATCCTAGAATTTCATCCGTGAACACATTGCATTCTCACCTGAAAGATATTTACGGTAAATTTTGGAACAGTTAATTTCTATGAAACAGGCTAACATACGCAAAAACTTTCGTTTGTTATTATTTAAGAGCGATAAATTTCGAGTTAATTGATTTTAAACCATTAGAAATAATGTATAGTTTAATACCTTAAATATTTTCAAATAGAGGTTTTTTTTTCTAAATCTGTAAAAGTGTAATTTTTTTAACAAGTCTTATCTCCTCGCTAAATTAAATTATTATTTAAATTCCGGTTTTTATAATGAAAGTATTTTAGAACGAGAAATCCGATAATGATAAAATAACATTATACGAAGAATGACGCCTCCGTATGCGATCTGACGGAAAATCGATTGTGATGAATTAATTTCTTTGCTATCGTGTAACACCGTCGGCTGGCCCAGGAATAAAACGGTAATTTCCTGTATTAAATTAATGTTAAATATTCTTCATCGAAAATAAATCCAACGGAAAGTAGCAGATTTCGATATTTAATAATTACTTTGCTAAAAGGGAAAAAAGAGCACAAATCAATTCGACAGTTAAAAAAATCCCTGCCGGCCCGGCCTACAGGCAGAGGTAGATTTCGAAGTCAAATATACTAATTTCACAAACAAAAGCTAAATCATGATTAGATATAAATCCACTTTAACAATTTTATCTGACCGCTTTTGACGAGTTTTTATTTCATTTTTATAAAATAGCTGGTTTTATCAGAATCATGTTAGGGCGGTATTCAACAAAATACTTTTCCATGCTCAACAACTCGAAATTTTCTGGCATAATTCCAGATTCATTTTTAAAAATAAAAAATATATATATATGAAACTTGCTGACGTGATTTTTGAAGAGATTTATAAGCGACCTGTGTTTTTATTTTTTGTTCAATTAATTAAAACTTGATGTATAAACAATTATTTTCTCAGAATGACAATATTTTTCGTTTCTAACACAATCGCTTCGGGAAATTCCGTTCAAAATGCCCACTTTGACATCATTTTTTGAAATATATTCTGCCTCTATCAAAAAATCGATCATTACGGTACATTATATAGTTTCTGAATAAGCGAATCTACCAATTAAATGCGTTTGAGTGCAAAAATGAATTTAAAAATGAGTCAGAAATAAGCAGTTTAGATTTGAGTGCATCCTTAATACAATGATTTTTCCAACACAAACCGCTTCGGTAAATTCGGTTCAAAATGCCCTTTTAACAGCATTTTTAAAAATATATTCTGCCTCTATCAAAAAATCGACCAATACGGTTCATTATATAGTTTCTGAGTAAGAAAACGTACCAACTGGAAGCCTTTGAGAGCAAAAAAGAATTGTAAAATGAGTCAGAAAATAAGCAGTTTGGATTTGAATACACCCTTACTAAGATGATTTTTTTCTTCAACCGCTATGTGTTTTTAATTTGTTTTTGCTGTAAGAATTGGTCCTATCCAAAACTTGTCTATATAGATGTTGTAGATAATATTAAGAAAATATATGATAAATCCATGGGGATTTTATATCCTTTGAATTGACGGAGTTATGGATTTTTTTCTTCTTCAAACCCCCTTTTTGTTTTCGTTTTTATTTTTTATTTTATTTTTTTTTTTTTTGCGCTACGAATTGGTCCTATCCAAAACTTGTCTATATAGATAATGTAGACAATATTAAGAAGATATATGATAAATTCATGGGGATTTTATATCTTTTGAATTGACGGAGTTATAGATTTTTTTAGAACCCGCTTTTAACATACAACGAATTGATCCTATGAAAAACTTGTGAATATAAAAGTTGTAGATAATGTTAAGGAGATTTATAATAAAATTAATTGGATTTGATATCATGAGAATTGACGAAGTTATGATTTTTTTTCTCCCTAAAACCATATTTTTGCGCCCCTTGAGCCCATTTTTAACTTTATCAAAAATCTATGGTACATAAATTTTTGACCCTATTTTTAGAAGTAATAAAAACTTTAAACTGATTTGATATGTACAAAAATTAAGAAATTATGGGGGTTTTCTGTTTTCACAAAACCCCTCCCTATTTCCATCCCCTTGGTCCGATTTTGCCCATAAACGAACTTGACTGACATTTTATGCCCATTGATTTTATGTAACAGTTTGGAAGAGAGAGAGTGAAATGCCGACTACACACGGCATACGTTATTTAAATATTTTATTACCACAAAATTTATTCAGTTGCTAATAAAAAATAAATTCGCGCTCATTATAACCTCATAGGGAAGTGGCATTAGCTTACTCCGCATGAAACAAAATAACTATTCTCTGTAATGAAATTTCGGTAAATAAAGCTTTGATATCAGGAACTCGGGGAATCATAATCGTGGGGCCTGGTTGATGTAACTTGTATTTAGTACATTTTAAATTTACTGCCAAGAAAGTAATTGATTACATAAGATGTAATTAAGTAATATATTTACCTTCTAATATTTACATTATATTCTGAGCTGTAAAAAAGCTTGTACTTTGCCAAATGCAACGGCTTTTTAAAAAGAATTGTATAATACTGCCAATTTTTTTCTTCTTCAAACCCTCTTTTTGTTTTCGGTTTTTTTTTTTTTTTTCGGTACTAATTGATTTTATCAAAAACTTGTGAATATAAAAGTTGTAGATAATGTTAAGGAAATTTATAATAAAATTAATTGGATTTGATATCTTGAGAATTGACGTAGTTATGATTTTTTTCTCCCTAAAACCATACTTTTAGCGCCCCTTGAGCCCTTTTTTAACTTTATCAAAAATCTATGATACATAAATTTTTGTCCCTATTTTTAGAAGTAATAAAAACTTTAAACTGATTTGATATGTACAAAAATTAAGAAGTTATGGGGGGTTTTCTGTTTTCACAAACCCCTCCCTATTTCCATCCCCTTGGTCCGATTTTGCCCATTAAAGAACTTGCTGACATTTTATGCCCATTGATTTTATGTATCAGTTTGGAAGAGATTGGTGCAGAATTACGAAAGTTATCGTGTCCAGAAGGAAGTGATATATATAGATAGATAGATAGATAGATAGATAGATAGATAAAGTTTTTTACTTAGGGTGGTTTTGGGTTCTAGGGGTCATGATCGGTGTAGATCTGCAAACATTTTCCAGAAATTCCAACATAGGAACGATCCCAATAGGTAGTATTTCATACGAAATCTACCTAAAAAGTAATACAAAATAGAGAAAGGCAACCGAAACTCGTATAAATATACCTAATCAAAATAACTCACTCGGTGTTTTATTGTTCTTAAAACTAAAATAAGTGACCGTCTTTTTCTTTAGAATAAAAAAAATAAATTCATGTTTCGATACATTTATACAGATTCTTACCCTATTCTGTAAAATGACGAATTTGGTTCGTCATGAACTTTTCAAACCAAACAGTGAAATGCCGACTACACACGGCATACGTTATTTAAATATTTTATTACCACAAAATTTATTCAGTTGCTAATGAAAAATAAATTCGCGTTCATTATAACCTCATGGGGAAGTGGCATTAGCTTACTCCGCATGAAACAAAATAACTAGTAAATCTGCAGATCAGGAGCCTCAACGTCAGCTTTACAATTCATTGTGTTTAGCACCCTTTGAGTAATATTAATCTTTCTACAAAAAACGAAATTTAAAGTTTTGAAATTACATAAACATTTATAAAAATAAAAAATATTTCGAAGGTTTCTGACATTAGAAGCGTTAAATTAAACCCCTTGTTATGTAATGGTATTCTGAAAATCTCATGAGCTACTTATTCTGGTAAATTTTAGATAATAAAGTAGATTTCTTCAGGGGGGGGGGCTCTGCCCTCCTTAACCCCTTCGTAGTGTAATTTAATTTACATTTGTAATTATCAATTAATTGTGTTAATGTCCTTTAGTAAATTCTACCAATAGACGGAAACGTACATGAATTCTTTTCTACAGCCCTGTATATTACGTGAAGATTTTTACGCGTCGTCTATAACATTTAAATTTAATGCAGACAAAAAACCCTCTTAAAACTGCTCATATCACATTTCCGGGGATTAGTATGCATAGTGTGCACCATATATCCAGTTTCTGCGGAGTCCTGTATATGGTTCTATTTAAATTCTGCAAACATTTGTTAGTATACTAAATGTAATTGGGCTGGGAAATACATAACTCAAAAAAAAAAAAAATAGACAAGCTATTCGCGCTCATTTTCTTTTATACTTACGAATTCATTTGTGTATCCCTGTACATGGTCTATACAATATTTAAGCACTACTTATTAAGCACAAATTTACTTAACGTTAAAACGCACACCATAATCGAAAATGCTCTTCAGCAATCATCCCTAATAGACCAGAACTGTATCCGGAATTTTTTATGTGACCCTATAAATGAACGATAAATACGATACAAATCATATTCAAGTTTCTTGTAGTCAACCACAGTAATGTAATTTAATTTCATAATGTTTGAATTAGTGCAACACAATTAACACACTGACGGCAGACAATTTAATTAAATCTGTGTTTAAAAACAGTAGAAGCTCCTCCCTCTAATGAAAGTGTCTCGGAAATTGGTTTCTGAGATATGTTTTTCATGTTTATGCCGCAGTAAATATCTTTCAATGTACGGATGTAATATATAATGTCTTGCAATCTATAAAAAATATGGACAACACAATATAAATGTCTTTTCTGTAAGGTAGAAGTCACTCCCTTAGCCAATGATGTATTCTGAATGAAAACGAGAATTTTCGTTTCCCGTCGCTAATGTGTTAAAATAAGCTGTGAAGAGTTTTTTTTCCCCCGGAGACCACATTTTAATAGACCACTTTTGTGTGACCCTGAAAAAAACATATGCTTTGCACCACATATATTACAAAAATGTTTCAAAAATACATATCAATTTTATTATTTTGTAACAGAGTAACATCATTAAAAAACGCCACAAAAGGATTTTCTTCAAAGATTGTAATATTATGAATACTTTTGAGTTCCCTGTACGCATGCTGTAAGTGCTACACATAACATATTTTATAGTAACCAGGTTCTAGTGCACCTTAATAAAGTATATAAATTTCATTACGTTTAAAATTGTGTAACATTATTAAAATACACCGCAGACGATTTTTCCCAAATACTTTAATGTAACGGAATAGTTTTGAGTGCCCCTGTAATTAAGCTATGAATGCTACACTCTTCATTTTTAATATCAAACATACTTTGGCAAACCTCAATAACGTATATCAATTACATGTAATCCCGACTATATTTACGCGAGTTAGAGCACGTAGAGAAACACGGCAGGCGACAGATAGAAAAACTGAAGTCATAAATACTTTTCATCCATGTTGGAAAGTGTTAAAAAGGATTTACATGCCTTTAACTGTACTTTTTTTTCACTTATAGCATGGTTAAACATTAGTTTAAACATCCTAATCCATGCGATAGCAATAACATATTTAAAGCCCCCAAAATATGCATATCTGGAGATCTATAAATCTACTGGAAAATAATTCATTATCGTGCCCACTGTTAATTGCATAAATTGCATCGATTTGGCGCGATAAAATAGTTTTTGTGATAGCCTCTTAATAGTACCTGCAACAAAATTAACGTAATTTACTAACTTCATTCATATTTGACGCAATGATAGGCTACGAATAACAGTCGCTAGGCAACGAAGAAAAGGAAAAAATAAAAGAAATATGTATCATGTAAAACAAGAAAATTAATTTAAAAATTCTTTATATTATTGGAATAGATGTTTAAATGTCCTCAAAACATTATACACGTAAATAAAAAAATCTGATAGATATATTGATAAAACTTCAATATAATAGGAATAATTTAAAACCCTTATTTGGAATTTTAGTATCCATAATTTGACATTTAAATCCATTAATCAAACGTGCCATTTTCTTTCAACAAATCGAAATTTGAAAATCGTCTGACTTGCCGTAGAAAAGCATTATAAAGAAAAATAAAATCTTCCATATTTTCCGAACGAATGAACCAAATTTAACCAAAAACTATACAGCTACGTCCGGGTATCTCACGAATATGCCCAATTAATTTCAAGCTGATCGGGTGCTTTTTGCGGCAGTTATCGCGGAACAGACAGACAGACAGACAGACAAACGGAAATCAAAACTTTTCGTGTCTCCACAGTAAGCCTTCACTGACGTTTCGGCAACTATTCTCTGTAATGGAATTTCGGGTAAACTAGTAAATCTGCAGATCAAGAGCCTCAACGTCATCTCTGCAACTTATTGTTTTTAGCAAATTTTGCTTAATATTAATCTTTCTACAAAAACAAAATTTAAACTTTTAAATTACACAAACATTTATAGAAGGAGAAAAAAATATTTCGATGGTTTCAGACATTAGAAGCGTTAACTTAAACACGTTGTTATGTAATGATATTCTGAAATTCTCACGAGCTACTTATTCTAGTAATTTTTATATAATAAAGCAAATTTCTTCAGGGGGGTGCCCCCCCCCCTGAACCCCCCGTTGTGTAATTTATTTTGCATTTGTAATTTTCTATTGATTGAGTTAATGATTATCCTATATTCTTAGATTCATTTTTACACTGCGATTTATAAGGATAAGCAACAATTTGGTCAAGCATTTTACGTTATCCTAATATCCATACAGAAGTATTTACTTGCCTGCTAACCACAAACATCTGTATCTAATGGATAAAGAACTTTTGGAAATGTAAACTGAGACATCTAATTTAGAAATCTAATAATAATTTTGATTACCATTCTGCAATATTTATACCTAAGATCTAATTTAAATATCTAAAAATGTACTCGATAGCATTAACTTACTAAAATCACCCTAAAGTAGGGGGAGTTCTAAACCTAACGGTTAATAATTCATCATCGTGTCCACTTCCAATTGACTAAATAGATAAACGTGATATGGCGCCGTTAAGTATTTTTTGTGATAGCCTTTTAATAGTATCCACATTTAATTTAAAATCGTGATCTTACAAACACCGTTGAAATTTGATGCACACCTGTGTTCAGGTCAAATTACGAAAGGTTAACTAACCTTTTATTTCCCTTAGCCGGGCATTTTGTTTCATTTTTCGTAATAGGGATTATTTTAATAATTTATTTTACACTCTACAAGCTGTTACACGCGACGTTGTTCACGTAGCATTAAAATAGAGATAAATGCATTAAATAAAACATTTCACTCACCACCAGACATGGCAAGTCTCAGGCTTTTTGCACAACACTATTACCTTACAGAAAATGTTGTTCTTTTAAATCGCGCAAATGTTTCAATTAAATAAAGTAACATTTTTTGTATTAAAATACTGGTATCCAGAACGCCGGAGGCTTGGCAGCCCTGCTCCTCTTAATAGAAAAATATATAGTTAACCAACACTTTATCACATTTTATAGGAAACAATACGGAATTTCTTATTTGTATGGCCTTACATATACCTCAGTCATAAAAATGTAAAATTTTGTGCCAATTAATATACGCAATTGCGAAAATGAAATCGCAACCAATGAGAAAAGGAAGGCCAAGTAAAATCGTGTAAATCGAGGAATCTTTCTTCGTAGTGTGGGAAAATACCACTAGAAAAATTAATTTAGGTGGTATTTGGTGTGAAATGTTTATATGTATTCATTCCTGTCCTATTTATCTTTTTTATTATTTGTAATTTGCTGCATTTTCCCTTTGCACGTGAAAATCTTACAAATTAAAATGAACTCTTTGGGAGAAATTGTTATTCCCTTTTTTTTTTTTTTTTTTGGCAACAATAAAGTTTATAAAGTTTAATAGAATAATGTCAGTTTATTCTGTATGAAAATAACGAACTTTTTCCTTTATAATCAAAATAGTTGAATACATAAATAAAGATATTATTCTATATAGTATATAAATACTATTTTCATTTCTGCGTTTAAATCAATCTATATGCAAATATCTATACAAAGGCATTCATTAATTCATTCCTTTTAACTTTGATTTGACTTTAAAAACCATACATACTTTCACATTTATGATATTTTTAGATGAGATATAGTTGCTACGCAACGGTTAAAAGAAAAAAAATGAAATATAAGTAAATTCATAAAATAAAATGTTTTATATTATTCGAACACATGTATAAAATTCCATCATAAGTTATACACCTAATTTAAAAGCTCTGACAAATGTTTTGACAAAATTGCAAACTAATAGGAATAATTTACTACTCTTATTTAAAAATTTCAGCATCAAAAATTTACCATTTAAATCCATTTTTTATATGAGCCATTTCTTTCAACAAATGAAAATTTGAAAATCGTCTGACTTGCCATTGAAAAGCATTACAGAGCAAAATAAAATGTTCTATATTTCCCGAACGAATGAACCAAATTTAACCAAAAACCATACAGCTAAGTCCGAGTACCTCATCAACATGCCACATTAATTTCAAGCCGATCGGATGCTTTTTGCGGCAGTTATCGCGGAACAGACGGACAGACAGACAGACAGACAGACAGACAGACAGACAAACGGAAATCAAAACTTTTCGTGTCTCCACAGTAAGCCTTCACTGACGTTTCGGCAATAAAGCTTTGATATCAGGAACTTAGGGAATCATAATCGTGGGGCCTGGTTGATGTAACTTGTATTTAGTACATCTTAAATTTACTGCCAAGACAGTAAATGATTACACAAGATGTAATTAAGTAATATATTTACCTTCTAATATTTACGTTATATTCTGAGCTGTAAAAAAGCTTGTACTTTGCCAAATGCAACAACTTTTTAGTAAGAATTGTATAATATAGCTGCCAAACTTTAAACTTTTTTCATTACTGCTAATTTAGAATAGTAATCACTGCGTTCTTTAAACCCAAAATTTATGCGAATGAATAAGGCAAAAACAGCTTTCGAAAGCAGAAACAACAAAACTGCGTAAAATTTGGCAGCTATGGCATAAAAATGATAAAAACTGAGCAAATGTAAAAGAAAACCAGCGAAGCAGCTAAAAATCATTTCCCTGCATAATATAATTAGTTTGCCGTGGCACAACAGTTGAAAATCATTTTTGTAAAGTAGACTTCAACAACTTTTCGGTATAGAGGCCGCACTTCAGTTTGGGGCAAACCATGAAGGTAGACAATGTTTACACAATTGGATCTATAGTAGTGGTAGCGATGCACACACATTGCCTCAAGGTCCCTGCAACTCCACCAGGGAAAAATAAGTTACAAAGAAGGACAAATAAAAGCAAATGTAGCATTTTACATCGGGGGGGAGGGGGGGCACCTCATGCAGTCACAAAGTTTAAAAATATTATTTAGGAAGACAATTTTACATACTTCAGATTATTAAAATTGAGCTGTGACAGATTTACAGGATACACAAAATATATTTCAAATATTAGCATATAATTTTATAATATCTTCTTTGCAGGATTAAATTGTGTATAATGAATATCCTTAAATTTTCCCACAAGAATTCTAGGTGCAATCGAATTCTTTTTTTCTTTTAGTCTTTCATTGGAGAAAAATACATTTCACCAAAATGTGACTTTAAAAACGGAATAAGTATTTGATAAAAGTAAGAGTATTTTTGTGTAATGTTTAGAAATTTATCCTATAGAAAAAATAAAATTAATAGTTAAACTAATCCTTAAAAATTTTTTCGCTCCACGCAAGCTAGAACCTCTGATATAGTTGAAGGGTGGTCGGTCTCAACTACGAGCTATGTGTTAAATGCTCCTTACAGTCATAGGGGACCGGGGACTTTTATTTAAGTGGAAATCGATCCAAAACTCGAAAATTATTTTTGTGCATATTATTATTCTCCAGTGTATTCTGAACTATTTGTAAAAAACCGCATGCAAATGCGATAATCTTTCGCAAAGTTACAGGCGTTTGAATTTTGTACACAAACATTTTTTCGGCCCTTTAATATACAGGGTGTCCATAATTAAACGACCCTACTTTAAAGTTGTCCAAATACAAAACTATTGGTCAAAAAGTTGTGAAATTTTGTGTCGGACATAATACAGAAATGGGAATTTCTTTGAGCGAAAAAAAAAATGAGTTCAAAATTCCGACACCAGAGGGCGTTTTTTAATAAATTACACGTTTAGCCACCGCCCACTGAATACTAGGCCTGAACTCTGTGAAAAAAATGGAGGCTGTTGTAGGAGGATTTTTTTTTCCAGAGTTTGTGCGGTCCGTTCAATTCGAACACCAATAATTTTTAAAAGTTTTTACGCTTTATTTTTTTTTTCAGGGGCGGTCTGTATATTTGTCTTATTTAATCTGAGAAAAATAAAGTGTAAAAACATTTAAAAATGTGTAATTCATTAAAATTTTGTGTCGGACATAATGAAATGGGAATTTCTTTGAGCGAAAAAAAAATAAGTTCAAAATTTCGACACCAGAGGGCGTTTTTTAATAAATTACACGTTTAGCCACCGCCCACTGAATACTAGGCCTGAACTCTGTGAAAAAAATGGAGGCTGTTGTAGGAGGATTTTTTTTTTCCAGAGTTTGTGCGGTCCGTTCAATTCGAACACCAATAATTTTTAAAAGTTTTTACGCTTTATTTTTTTTTTTCAGGGGCGGTCTGTATATTTGTCTTATTTAATCTGAGAAAAATAAAGTGTAAAAACATTTAAAAATGTGTAATTCATTAAAATTTTGTGTCGGACATAATGAAATGGGAATTTCTTTGAGCGAAAAAAAAATAAGTTCAAAATTTCGACACCAGAGGGCGTTTTTTTATAAATTACACGTTTAGCCACCGCCCACTGAATACTAGGCCTGAACTCTGTGAAAAAAATCGAGGCTGTTGTAGGAGGATTTTTTTTTTCCAGAGTTTGTGCGGTCCGTTCAATTCGAACACCAATAATTTTTAAAAGTCTTTACGCTTTATTTTTTTTTTTTTTTTCAGGGGCGGTCTGTATATTTGTCTTATTTAATCTGAGAAAAATAAAGTGTAAAAACATTTAAAAATGTGTAATTCATTAAAATTTTGTGTCGGACATAATGAAATGGGAATTTCTTTGAGCGAAAAAAAAATAAGTTCAAAATTTCGACACCAGAGGGCGTTTTTTAATAAATTACACGTTTAGCCACCGCCCACTGAATACTAGGCCTGAACTCTGTGAAAAAAATGGAGGCTGTTGTAGGAGGATTTTTTTTTCCAGAGTTTGTGCGGTCTGTTCAATTCGAACACCAATAATTTTTTAAAGTTTTTACGCTTTATTTTTTTTTTTTCAGGGGCGGTCTGTATATTTGTCTTATTTAATCTGAGAAAAATAAAGTGTAAAAACATTTAAAAATGTGTAATTCATTAAAATTTTGTGTCGAACATAATGAAATGGGAATTTCTTTGAGCGAAAAAAAAATAAGTTCAAAATTTCGACACCAGAGGGCGTTTTTTAATAAATTACACGTTTAGCCACCGCCCACTGAATACTAGGCCTGAACTCTGTGAAAAAAATGGAGGCTGTTGTAGGAGGATTTTTTTTTTCCAGAGTTTGTGCGGTCCGTTCAATTCGAACACCAATAATTTTTAAAAGTTTTTACGCTTTATTTATTTTTTTTTTCAGGGGCGGTCTGTATATTTGTCTTATTTAATCTGAGAAAAATAAAGTGTAAAAACATTTAAAAATGTGTAATTCATTAAAATTTTGTGTCGGACATAATGAAATGGGAATTTCTTTGAGCGAAAAAAAAATAAGTTCAAAATTTCGACACCAGAGGGCGTTTTTTAATAAATTACACGTTTAGCCACCGCCCACTGAATACTAGGCCTGAACTCTGTGAAAAAAATGGAGGCTGTTGTAGGAGGATTTTTTTTTTCCAGAGTTTGTGCGGTCCGTTCAATTCGAACACCAATAATTTTTAAAAGTTTTTACGCTTTATTTTTTTTTTTCAGGGGCGGTCTGTATATTTGTCTTATTTAATCTGAGAAAAATAAAGTGTAAAAACATTTAAAAATGTGTAATTCATTAAAATTTTGTGTCGGACATAATGAAATGGGAATTTCTTTGAGCGAAAAAAAAATAAGTTCAAAATTTCGACACCAGAGGGCGTTTTTTAATAAATTACACGTTTAGCCACCGCCCACTGAATACTAGGCCTGAACTCTGTGAAAAAAATGGAGGCTGTTGTAGGAGGATTTTTTTTTCCAGAGTTTGTGCGGTCCGTTCAATTCGAACACCAATAATTTTTAAAAGTTTTTACGCTTTATTTTTTTTTTTTCAGGGGCGGTCTGTATATTTGTCTTATTTAATCTGAGAAAAATAAAGTGTAAAAACATTTAAAAATGTGTAATTCATTAAAATTTTGTGTCGGACATAATGAAATGGGAATTTCTTTGAGCGAAAAAAAAATAAGTTCAAAATTTCGACACCAGAGGGCGTTTTTTTAATAAATTACACGTTTAGCCACCGCCCACTGAATACTAGGCCTGAACTCTGTGAAAAAAATGGAGGCTGTTGTAGGAGGATTTTTTTTTTCCAGAGTTTGTGCGGTCCGTTCAATTCGAACACCAATAATTTTTAAAAGTCTTTACGCTTTATTTTTTTTTTTTTTCAGGGGCGGTCTGTATATTTGTCTTATTTAATCTGAGAAAAATAAAGTGTAAAAACATTTAAAAATGTGTAATTCATTAAAAAAGCCCCCTGGTGGCGAAATTTTGAACTTTTTTTCGCTCAAAAAACTTCCCATTACTTCATTATGTCCGTCACAAAATTTCACAATTTTCTGACCAATAGTTTCGTCTGTAGACAAGTTTTAAGTAGGGTCGTTTAATTATGGACACCCAGTACTTTAAAGCTGTTTTTCTCAAAACTGATTTTTCAACATTTTTACATTTTTGAAATGCTCCATACGTCATAATTTTTTATCAAATTTCATGAAATTGATAAGGAAGAGTCCTGATATTGCTTACAAAGAAACTATGTATGCATTTTAAAATTAGACTTCATTAAGATGGTTAAATTTGGTTTTTAACATATTAGAAGGCAAAATTTTGATGAAAATCGATATCGAATTCAGAAAAAATCTCTAAAAAATTAACTAATCAAGGGATTAAAACATCGATGCACAGATTTGGTCGTAATAAAGTTTTAAGTGATTAAAATGTGAAATCCAGGAAATATCTAAAAAATTATGACGCGTGGAGCATTTTAAAATTTCGGTTTAAAATTTAAATTTTTTACAAAATCTTAAAATTATAATAAGATTGGAAATTTCTGTTAAGGTGTCCGATATGCATGGTGAAATGTACATTTCAGGAAAATTTCATATCTCTATGATGAAAATTAGAACAATTTTTTTTTAACTTCCACCGTCCCCGGATTAAACGATAACAATCAATAAATGGTAGTGAAATATACATCATGCAGCACTCTTATTTGTTTGTAATATGAGCATGTAAAAAGAATGTTGCAGTCCTCTAAAAAAATAAAATCCAATTTCATTCCGTACAGTTACGCAAATAGATGTAGGGGAAGGTGGGGGCAGAATCGGGTACCATAAATGTTTGTTGTTCGCAAATGCAATGAAATGGAAAAACGAACTCTGAATACAGTTTCTAATATTAAATGAACCTTTGGCTATAATAAAACATATTCTTTTCGATAAAAAATATAATTTATTTTATAAAAAAAAAAATAGCTTTTTTCAGCCGTATGCAAAAATCAGGTTTTACCCCACTGGTTGGGTAAAACCGGATATCCATTTAAAACTCCTAGAAAACTTATTTTGGTCCGAAAAATTCTTGTTTAATATAGTAAAAAAATATATTGCTGTTTATTTTAACGAAACAAAATTCCACATGTGTGTTTCAATGTGTCAAAAATAAATCTGTGGCAATATTTTACATTGTATAAGTCTATCTATTTTACATTGGAAGTCGTAGAGATATTTTAACAACACAATGTCACAAATGAATTTCTTTTCATATTCTTCTTCATGCTTCTTCGTGTGCCCATCTTTGGCATTTTAAACATTGTATCCCTCCTTCTTTGAAATCAGAACTGGAGTAAAGTTCATTCCAAAACATTCAGTCTTCATTATCTTCTTCATTTTCTGAGGATGTCTCCTCAACCTTTTTTGGTTTCTTTTTCTGTTAATTCTTAATTTCTTTTTAAGGTTCTTCCTTTTTCATTTTCTAGGCTGTTTGGCTTTTTTCTCCTTAATATCTGTTTCCAGCTCCAATTTATAGGGAGTAGAAGTCAAAATAACAGTTCTACCCACCTTTTGTCAGCTCTTTTCTCAATCATAAAGCCTTTCTGTGGAGGGGGTAGTAACATTTTTTGGCGAAATTGGAAATGCAGATTGCTGGGATACACAATCTGAGATGTTGGTGGAAGAGACCGGATGTTATCAACTGCTGAATGTGCGATGTCAACTCTTTTAGATGTGGAAGGATGAGCTTAATTGTCTTGTGATGTTTCATAATTTCATAAAAGCAGAAATATTTATTGCTACAGCTATGCAAACATATGGCTGCGTAGACCTAGGTGCTATGACATTTATCACTGATTTTTTTTTTTTTTTGGGGGGGGGGGTGTCTCTGTCATTTTCGAAGAAGCAAAAAGATGGTCTGGAAAAACATCATTGTTGTAAGGAAAAAACCATGTTTTCTAAAACCGTCTGTTTGGAGTATTTTCAACTGCTGCTGTCAAATATTCAGCTTTGAATAATTTTACAATTTAGCGAATTGTTACAGATTGCCCAAGATTGGAAAGCAACAACTTCCTCATCTCTTGCTTTTAGTATGAGTTTAGAGGTGATATGAAAGACACATCAAGGGTTGAAAGTACTTAACATCCTTAAATGGCAATATAAATCTCCTATCTAAATTATTAACTATTCTAAAAAAGTCATTGCATGAGTGTAGGACAAAACCGGGTATACCCGGTTTTGACCCGCTCTTAAGTACCCGGTTTTACCCCAACATGACACCGATATAAAAACATGGCGTTACTACTCTCAATCCTATAGTAAAAGATTAGTAAAACTGTTAAATTACAAGCAGAAAAAGCAAAGAATTTGATATAATTCTTACCAATATTGAATATGCTGACAAACAGTTAAAATATAAATAAAACCTGAAATCAAACAAAACAATTTTTAAGAGTAATTCAAACGAAATTTTTCCCTCCAAAAATAACCGCACACAGTAGCGTTTCGTTCAGCTACAAATGTCGTGAGGACGTTCAACAACCAATTCCTCATGTTGGCCGAAAGATAAAAAATCAAATCAATGAGGAATCTGCACTACCCGACTTTACCCGCCTACCCGGTTTTGTACAATTCTCCCCTATAAGCTAATAAGCATAGACATTTCATCCTGAAATAATAATAAGTAGTAGTAATTTAGTATACTAACAGAGTAGGGCAGGGGAGTACACAGTGAGACATGGTACACAGTGAGACAGCAGCCATTTGACATACAGTTATAACTTTTTCTCCTAGCTGGAATACACACTGAATCACCTCATCTTATGCAACACGTGGATGTAGTTTCGGCACTTCAGTTACTCGTCCGACAAAATAGTAAATAATTCTTTATTTTATAGTGGTTAAAGTTACATAAACATCTATTTTAGAGTTTATTTCGTTCAATATCACATATATTTACTTAACCAAACCTAGCTATATCTAATAATAGACTATTTCGACAAAACGACATAAACTTTTTAAAGCGATGAAATTGGTGTAACAGATGTGGCATTCATTTTGTTACAACGTAACGAAAGTACACAGTGAGACACACAGTTGGGGTACACAGTGAGACGTGCCTCATTGTGTATCTACTATGCGGTTCTGATGTAAAAAATGTTATATATTAATAAACGAATGTTTTTTTCTATATATATATATATCTGTGTGTGGGGGGGGGGGGATGACTAGTGAAATCTACTAAACGTAAGAGGCTGAAAATTTGCATGAAGGTAGCCCAAAGTCTGCCATTGTCCACCCGAGGCTCATATTTTTAAAAAAAATTTAAATCTACTAATATTAGTTAGAAGCCATAAACTGCAGAAAATTATTGATAGAGTGTAAAAATGTATGATTTGTGAAAATATATACACTGTCTCACTGTGTACCACTTGTGGTACACAGTGAGACATTTTTTGATACTCCGTTATGCTGCTTCTGCGCTTTTATAAATAACTTTTTTAAAACCATTTATACATTAATGTGTAGTGTATTTGTGTAGCTTAAAGATGTAGCAAAAAATTTTTTCAAAAGAATAAAAATCGTCGCTATTCGTTAAGTAATAATAATTTTCGTCTCACTGTGTAACTACCCTCCCCTACACTAAACTTTTCCTGAGTCTGAAGAGTTTAATTTCAATAATGCGTACTAAATATGTACTTAAAGATGATAACGTACAATATTGTTGTGTAAAAAAGGTCTATAAAGTTATCATAAGCATTTTGAGTGACTATTTAAAAAATAGTACATTATGTATAAAACATCAATAACAAAATTAAATATTATAGTGCTACCAATTATTTTTTTCCCAAAATTAAGAGTGATCAAAATTTATTTACTTCTGATAAAATGCAATGCTAAAATTATAAGTATTACAGAAATAATTCATTAGGTTATGAGTCATTAAATATTAGCATTGATACCAGCATTAGGGTGCATGGTTCTATTAGGCCATTTCTTTTATTTCGGGTTCTCATCCGCAAAAATCAGAACAAAGGAAAATACTTTAATAATCTTAACTTAATTGACTGATTCTTGTTAATTACAATACATATGACCTTAGGGTTAAAATATAAATATAAAGTAAATGTACTAAAAATGAAAAAGAAACCATTTCTTTACTAGTTTTCCATTTAAAAAGAAGATCAATTGAATCAGTAATCTCTCTCAGACTGAAATTGTAACTAGACATTCACATCTATTCAGGATCATTCTCTATTTCAGATAGATTATTTCTAATTTTATTTGATTTTATTAACACTTTCCAACAAAGTTGAAATGTGTTTATGAATACAGTTTGTCTGTCTGTCTGTCTGTCTGTCTGTCCAACAGTGCTCTAATTCGCGTAAATATAGTTCGATTGTCATGAAATTCATAGATGTTATTTTATATCACTCATGTTCGGTATTTATAACTAAGTGTATAGCATTTACGGATCATTTACAGAAACACTCAAAAGAAATCTTTTACATTACGGTCTACGGGGTGAAATCGTTTGCGGTGTATTTTAATGATATCACACTATTTTAAATATACTGAAAATTATATATATCACTGAACTGAGGTGTACTACACTGCGCTTACTGTAGAATATGCTGTGCATAGAATTCATTGTTCATTTACAGGGACACACAAAAGAATTTGGCTTCAGAAGAAATTTAACAATAATTGGAATAATATTGAAGTTTATGAACAATAACTGTTGGAAGTGCGTTTTAAGTTGTGGTATGCGTTTTTAAATTGAACTATTTTTTAAATATTACTTGGTATGCATAAATTCTAAATTCTACAGATCATATACAGTGCTGCTCAAAAATTTACAAGCACATTTCCGTTTATTCACGGAAATTGCTGAATGGAAATTTTCAACGGTGCTGTTCGTTTAATTGAACTAACTTTTAGCATGCTGTGTAGTATACATACAAATCTATAGATCATATACAGCAGTGTTTCTCAACCTTTTTTACTTCACAGCGCACTTAAACGTAGAATTAAATTTGTGCGGCACACTAAAATTATAATGATTTAAAAAAAGGAAGGATTATTTATCATTACGTAAGAAATGATTACATATAATTTTTAATTTATTTACTATCACAAACAAAATAAGCCACCCGAGCTGAATAAAAGAAAAGAAAATTATTTTAAATAAAATTCTTATAACCTTTTTTTTTACATCACTGTATTATGCATTAACATTTATTAGCAGATGAAACGCCGTTTTAAGCTCATTTTTAACACTAGTTTTGGTGTCATTCAGCATACCGGCATCAGCGCAAAGAATCGTGGGATTTTCCCATATATATAGCGAAGAAGCGTATTCGAGGTACAGATTTATTGATCAATAGCAGTGCAGGAAATTATAGGCAACAGCCTATAGAAAATTGTATAAGGAAAGGAACTGGTAATGTGGAAAAATATCTTAATTTGTTAGTAATATATCACGTTAGTATTTAAAGAGATATCTGAGTTCGACTTTTTTAAAAATAAGAAGACTTTCTGTGTAAGATAAAATCTTCCCCATTTTTTTCCCCATTCTGACCAGAAAATCAGAGTTCTAACTTTTTACGACTGCTCTTTTATCTTCACCTAAACGCTTCATTTATAATGGCTGTTTCATAATAATGGAAACCACCAGTCCATCAGAAGAAAATGATGTAATGGAAATGTCGGGGGCGAGACTAAATTCTGAAAAAGCAGAATTCCTGTTCTTTAGTTTTATTTTATTTCTTTTTATTTTGTTTTGTTTTGAGACAGCAAGAAATTGGTTGATAGTAGTCAAATTTAAACCCTTCTCCGTAAGGCGCATTATAGACATATGTTTGGACTTTAGCGGCACTTTGTATAAATCTTATGTTTTAAACACAATTAAACACGTATTTTCTACACTTAATAATGTAATAACGATATAAATATGTATTTTTGGAAATATAAGTCCAATCAATCTTTATCTGAATGTTAAAAAAATTCTTTTTTATTCTCCACAAATTTCAGCTTTTAGAAATTTATGTAACCATTTGCCTCTTGTTTTGTTGTTGTTGTCATCGTTGTTGTTCTTCTTGTTGTTTTTTAATCTGCCTTCACAATATAATTTCTTCTCGCTCAGTTTTTCTACTAAGTTTATTTCACTGAACCAATTATCACCAGTTACGTAACGGCGTTATCCGTAGATTGGTTTCATCATTACATAGGAAACGTTGGCCACCACCTTCAACATACTTTGTTTAAACATACATGATTTAAAACTTTAAATTCTGTTATTTCATTATCAACAAATAAATTTTGTAAATCAGAAATACTTCTTTTTTTTTCACATTCCAAAAAGGGAATTTCTGTGCCCCACTGTGTAAGTCCATAAATATAATTTATGCATTATGACGTCCATCATATTTTATCTAATAAATATTTTTAAAACGAACTTTTTTAATCGTATCCATAATTATAAGCTAAAATCATTGATTTATTAGGACTGTTGCGCTGGGATTCAATACAAACCAAGTCATGCTTAGTGTGCAATAGCTTACCTAAAGTATTCCTGATTTGAAGCTATATTTTAGGTGATTTGTTAGCTTTATTCACCTGATTTAATTTTTAATTGTCTTCTAGTACTTTATTTTAACTGTTTAAATTCACTTGGCTTCATTATTTTTCATTACTGAATGATTTAATATCATATTAAAGTAATTAAAACCGGAAAAATCATCGCAAAAGTTCTTGCAGATAAATTGAACTAATTTGGTTGTATATACATATCTATTTGTTGAGCCGTGCTTCAAGTAATTAAGTCATCCGAAACGGTGGCTTAGCAGAATAAAAAAAATCAATTAGCTTATATAGATCTGTATTGCAGATCACTTTTCTAAATTACGAAAATATTCAGATTACACGTATTAAAATAGGTTTTATCAGAAATTATTCTCCTGTTTCTACGCTGTAAAAAAGACAAATGTTTCTTAATTTAGCTCTTATATTTCTTAAGTTTTATGAAAATATAATATAACCTCAATAAATTTAAGATATTTAAAGAAGGATATCTAACGCAAAAATTTCTTTTGCTGCCCGGGACTTTTGAAAACGTTTCTGAGTAGTTTTAACAATGTATTATTTAGTTTTCTCAACCAAAATATCAGTTTTTTGGCTGCTATCGATTATCGAATAATTTTCAGCTGATTAGCAGAATTTCTACATGCAAAAGTACCACAAAAATGTTAATTTAAATTTTAATGATTATGCGGCTAATTTAGCAAGTTTGTCTATTGAACATGTTTGTTGAACCTGAAAATGCTTACTTTAAAATTGATAGCATGCTAAAACCTAATATTTCGAGTTGAAAAGCTCGTTTTGGTAGTGATACAGTAATGTAGTCCTGCATGGGTCGGGTTCTACACGACCCGAATCCGAAAAATACTTTTCTTCAACCCAACCTGCATCCAAAACCGACCGAACCCAAAGTGAAAGAAAATTAAGCCCTAAGGAAAAGTAGTCTGCAATTGCATCTAATATTAAGTTGATCTTTTTTGTAGAAAAATGAACAGTTGTACACTTAATAATATTCAACTATATAGTTGTTGTTTTTTGTTGTTGTTGTTGTTGTTGTTGTTTTGTTTTGTTTTGTTTTATATTAACGACTTTTTTTTGAAAAATCGGGTAAACCCGAAACTGACCCGAAAGAGTCAAAATCCAACTTGAAACATTTAAAGTCAATTCGACCTGAACCAGACGTGCAGAAAAAAAAAGTAACGTCAACCCGAACCCGGATCGGGTTTGTGAAAACAGGACACTATGCAGTATCGGTTACTTTATGATAATAAAAACTAGTATGTTTGGCTTTCTATTAACTGGATAATTTACGAAACGTAAGATTTTTCGGAAAGTACATTTAGCTTTGTAATCTAGAAGATTACCTCCTTTTTAAAACTTTTTTTTATAAAATTTAACAACATTTAAATATTTAATACGTGAATTATCAGCGTAAAACCAACAGAGTGAAAAATGTCTAAGCCGGGAATCTATCCGGATCCTTGGAATAAAGCTCCAATGGATTAATTTTAACACAATTATTCCAATTGGTAAATAAATCATATTAGATGTGAATTTCCAACTGGGCGAGAAATGTCCGTAAAATATTTCTATATGTTCTAAATGTTCTAATATGATTTATTTACCAATTGGAATAATTGTGTTAAAATTAATCTAGTGTAATTTCGCATCCAGCGATTTCTGGAGTTCCATTACCTGAGATTTATTATGTTGAGCTGAACCAGGTTTCTGACCAGATGCTATAATCATTTAGGTTAGCTGGATGAAAAAGTTCCACCACATTCGTCCGGGATAGCTCAGATGGCAGAGCAATAGCGGCTTCAGCCAGGAGATCCCTGGTTCGAATCCTGGTCCGAACATTTTTCGCCCAGCGAAACAGCACCGAAAACTGGCGATATGAAGCAATTAAAATAATAAAACTTTGTAAAAAATCACCATAAAATTAAAACAAAACACAGGACGCGTTTCGAGCTAAAAACATAACAGCTCGTCATCAGCTAAGCATACACGTGTCCGAAAACGAACAAGTTCAAAAATGAACTGAAGAAAAAGAATGTTGCGAAGAATGCGACAGATGGCGCTACCTGATAGAGGGATATGCAAAAGGGAAATGTGTTGAAAAAAGATAGAAGAGAAAATGAAATGGAAAAAATGGAAATAAAAGAAAAAATAAAAATAAAAGAAGTAAATTAAAAATATAAATAAAAATAATAAATAAAGAACTATAAAAGAACAAGAAAAAAATCCAAATTATTATTATTATTTATTTTTTTTTTTTTTTTTTTTAACAAAATAAAAAGAAAAGAAACAAGAGAAAAGGGAAAAGAATTACAAAATTAATTTCCACGCTGGAGATAGGAAAGGAGATGATGGGAGATCATTGACAAGATTAGCAGAATTTTTAGAAATAAAATATGCTTCATGAAAATCCAAGTGAGAGGGAGAGGCAGGGGAAGAAATAATTTTGGCCATGGAGAAATTGAAACAATGACTGGAAGACCAACAGTGAGAAGCAATCGAAGATTTAGAGATTTCTTGATTTGCAATATATCTCTGATGCTCGCCTAATCTGAATTTTAAAGCTCTCTTTGTTTGACCAATATAACCTAAATTGCAAGAGCAAGGAATGAAATAAACACCCCACCGGTTCTCAGTAGGAACAAGATCTTTTAGAGAAGAGAATTTAATTTTATTCATAGGTTTGAAGATAACTTTAAAGTTAAAACGAGAAAGTATTTTAGCAATTTTGAAACACAGAAGAGAATAAAAGGGCAGAACTATTATAGAATTAAAATTAGGAGGATTATTTGAATCAGAAAAAGGAACTGAACTGCTTTTCAGTTTAACAATTCTTTCTATTCTCAAACTGAGGGTCTGGCCATGGGTAATCCATTGTCTCCTCTTTTATGTGATATTTATATGCATTTTGTTGAAGAAAAACTCTTCAGTTTATATAAATTTCCTTTCTGGTTTAGGTATGTTGATGACACTTTCATTTTAATTCCATCTGACCTTGATCTTTCTAATCTCCTTTCTCTTGTTAATTCTGTTGATCCTTGTATTCAATTTACTCTCGAAGTCGAAGAGAACAATTCTCTTCCTTTCCTTGACGTCTTGGTTTCAAAACTCCCAGATCGGTTCTCTACCTCCGTTTATAGAAAACCTTTCGCTGTCTCCCTTCCCCCTCATGCCCTTTCAAATCATCCTCCTCAACAAAAAGTGGCGTCCTTTTATACTTTTGTTTTTAGGGCGTTACGCATTTGTTCTGACTCTTCTGCTCTGAATAATGAAATTAATTATCTGAAATCTCTTGCCCTTGCTCGTGGTTATAATCCCTCTTTAATTGATAAAGCCTTGTATAAATTTAATAAGCCTAAACGTCCTTTTTCTGATTCAAATAATCCTCCTAATTTTAATTCTATAATAGTTCTGCCCTTTTATTCTCTTCTGTGTTTCAAAATTGCTAAAATACTTTCTCGTTTTAACTTTAAAGTTATCTTCAAACCTATGAATAAAATTAAATTCTCTTCTCTAAAAGATCCTGTTCCTACTGAGAACCGGTGGGGTGTTTATTTCATTCCTTGCTCTTGCAATTTAGGTTATATTGGTCAAACAAAGAGAGCTTTAAAATTCAGATTAGGCGAGCATCAGAGATATATTGCAAATCAAGAAATCTCTAAATCTTCGATTGCTTCTCACTGTTGGTCTTCCAGTCATTGTTTCAATTTCTCCATGGCCAAAATTATTTCTTCCCCTGCCTCTCCCTCTCACTTGGATTTTCATGAAGCATATTTTATTTCTAAAAATTCTGCTAATCTTGTCAATGATCTCCCATCATCTCCTTTCCTATCTCCAGCGTGGAAATTAATTTTGTAATTCTTTTCCCTTTTCTCTTGTTTCTTTTCTTTTTATTTTGTAAAAAAAAAAAAAAAAAAAAAAAAAAAAAAAATAATAATAATAATAATAATAATAATAATAATTTGGATTTTTTTCTTGTTCTTTTATAGTTCTTTATTTATTATTTTTATTTATATTTTTAATTTACTTCTTTTATTTTTATTTTTTCTTTTTTTTCCATTTTTTCCATTTCATTTTCTCTTCTATCTTTTTTCAACACATTTCCCTTTTGCATATCCCTCTATCAGGTAGCGCCATCTGTCGCATTCTTCGCAACATTCTTTTTCTTCAGTTCATTTTTGAACTTGTTCGTTTTCGGACACGTGTATGCTTAGCTGATGACGAGCTGTTATGTTTTTAGCTCGAAACGCGTCCTGTGTTTTGTTTTAATTTTATGGTGATTTTTTACAAAGTTTTATTATTTTAATTTTTCGCCCAGTTGGAAATTTACATCTAATAAAGCTCCAATGCTTTGCCACTTGAACTACGAGGACAATACCCAGCCTGGCATCTCTTACTCACATATGTTGGAAAGGGTGCACCCGCAGCACACGATGGGAATGTCTTCATGAGCACACAGCCCTTTGGCGAAACATGAGACGCAAATAAAGCCCAGCATAAGTAAACACATATAAGTATAATTTTAATTAATTTTTCAGCATTGGAATTAACAATAACAAATTGGGTAATCAATAATTTCGGGCGTAATTTCACCGCTGAAAAATTAATTAAAATTATACATATATTAGCACGATTTAAATGTAAGATAAAATGTCAATAGTACTATAAAAATTATTCTTCATAATTAGGCATCAGAATATTTTGGAATGTAGGGAGTAAAATTCTTGGCTAAATTTAGAACATTGCTGTTTCTTAAAAATGGTGAAAGCATTGTAAAAAAAGGAGTTATTAGAAATAAAAATGCACTGCTCGTTGAACTTTATTTAAATTATTCGTAAAAGTCTGCCTAATTAATTGAGAGGCTGCCAATGTTAAAATGAATTCCTCGTTCTTTTTTTAAAATGTACTTTCTTAAGGATTGTAAGATCTCTCGTGATTGTCAACACGAAGAAAACATCATATCAGACTTTTCATTGTGCCACCAGCCATTACAACTACATATATCTTATAACGATATAGCCCTCCCGACTAGTGAGAGTACCAGGTATCTGGGAGTGACTTTCGATCGAAATCTCACGTGGAAATTATATATTGATGTCATCAAGCAATAGGCTGAGAAGCGTCTGATACTGCTTAAACGCCTTGCAGGAGTTAGGTGGGGTTGTGCTACCACAACTCTACTTGCTACCTGTAAAACCTTAATAAAACCTATTATGACTTATTGTAACGCCTCTCTTATTATTTTATCTGTGGGAGGTGTTGAGAGACTGGGAGGACTACAAAACAATGCACTCCGTGGTGCTGTCAAGGCTACACCAATTGACGCACTTCTATTGCATACTAATGAAATCTCTATGCAATATGAAATAAAGAAATCAGCTAACTCAAAGTGGCTTTCTTCAAGCTGTATTAAAAGAGATGGATGGACTTTAAATTCCATCCCGAATTGAACCTTTGTTGCCTCCCATAAATCCCTTGGAGGCTAGTAGAATACACTATCACATCCCGTAAGGCATGGTGACGTCACGGCGACGTCGTTGTGAAGTCACACTGTGATTTTGTGACCGTCGATGTGACGTCATAGTGACTAGAATGCGAGGTCGTTATGGCCGTTTTAGAGGTCGTTTGTGACGTCACATCGTGACCACTCTGTGAAGTCCGGTGTGACAAATTTGTGAAAAGTGTGTCATTTGTGACTATTTTGGCATTAACTTTGTGACGAACCTGTGACGAAAGTGACAATGCTTTGAAGTCACACTGTGACCAATTTGAGAAATGTGTGTCATTTGTGACGAACTTGTCATAAACACTGTGATTACAAAGGAAAATCAAATTTCAAATTAATTGCTTAAAAGACGCAAATAGTGAAAAAGATTCCATGCTGGGACTCGAACCCGGGCCATCAGTACAGCGCACTGACATTCTACCGACTAAACCACATGGAACGGTACCCAGCCTAGAAAATTTCTCACTATTACATGTTGACAAGGCTACAAACGCAGCACAAGATGGAATATTTATCGTGAACCACCGACATGGGGTAAAAACGAAACTTAATTAAATCCAGCATCGATTGAAACTATATTAATACTTGGAATTTTTTCCAGAGAGAACCATTCGCCTTGCATACAATATTTCAAATGAAAATCAAATTGCTTAAAAGGCAATTTTAATTTGAAATATTGTATGCAAAGCGAAGGTTTCTCACTGAAAAAATTTCCAAGTATTAATATAGTTTCAATCGATGCTGGATTTAATTAAATTTCGTGTTTACCCCATGTCGGTGGCTCACGATAAATATTCCATCTTGTGCTGCGTTTGTAGCCTTGCCAACATGTAATAGTGAGAAATTTTACAGGCTGGGTGTCGTTCCATGTGGTTTAGTCGGTAGAATGTCAGTGTGCTATACTGACGGCCCGGGTTCGAGTCCCGGCATGGAATCTTTTTCACTATGTTGGCCTTTGCGCCTTTTAAGCAATTAATTTGAAATTTGATTTTCATTTGAAATATTGTATATAAGGCGAATGTTTCTCTCTGGAAAAACGTCTAAGTATTAATACTGCGATGAATTTTAAAGTAAACTTTGGTTGTAAATAAAAAATGTTATCTTTTTACCGTACTTTTTAGCAAAATATCGCTATTTTGGAGCCCTATTCTTCTAAAACATTTTTAATTTCTCCACTTAAAAAACAATGCTTATCAACTGACATATTGATTTATTAAGTTCTAAACTTGATATTGAGTTCAAGCTTGATATTTTGAATGTGTAAGTTTTTTTATGTGTTGTGATTTTTTATTGCTTTATTAAATACGAACATGGAGTCTAACGGATATTAATACAACTATTGTATATAGAACGGTATGGTAAGCAATATTTATTTAAATTTTTTATTCCCGTGTATATTGTATTTTGTGAATATGAGCTAAATAGATTTGGTATGTTTCATAGGAAAAGACTGATCTGGGAAATAGAAAAAAAAAAGTAAGAAAAATCATGCGTTAAGCATAGATTATAAAATACTTTCCAACACTTCCTGAATGCTTTAACAAAATATCGTAATTTAGGGAAATAACGTAAATAAGAAAACGCATAAAACATTTGAAAAACTGATTTCAGCAGTTACCGTCCATAGCCAAAAATGTTTTCCAATTCTTTTGAACAGCCCTGTATTTGATCTGTAGGTTGATACACTGAAAAAAATCAAGTACTCAAAAATGAGTAAACCGATGTACTCATATCGAATTGAATATTTTTGGATCAAAAATGAACCTATGCTTTCTCTATTTTGAAACATCACATGTTATCAAACCCAAACAAACGAATAATTTTGTACCCTGCAATGGTTCATTTCATTTTGGCGGCATAAATGATGTTCATTACTGTAAATATTAAATTATGCACAGTATTTTAAAATGATTTAAAGTGCTTGGAAATATTGCTCTTGTCATATAAATATTCGATTTGAGTAATTTGTTAAGAATTTTGCTATTTTTCTTAATAAATAATCAATTAAACGTTTCTTGTTAATAACTTTGAACGGGAAATAAATGTCAGTACATTTTTACTCTAATTTTTGGGGGGTTTTGGTGGGGGGGGGGGGCAGTACATAACGATTCATATTTGATTACAACCATGGAATAAAAAATTAGTACATGTGTTTCTCAACTTTGAGTAACATTTGTATCGGAGTAGTTTTGAGTATGTGACGCATTTAAAATTGTGTACTTTTTACTCAGTTTTGAGTACCCATTTTTTTCAGTGTATATATACTATATAATAGGAAAATTTAGTTTAGCAAGAAAACGCCTAACAGGTTGAAATTCTCTTTCAGCAATTTATACTATTACATGGAAACATACTTGAATACTTTTGTACAACCCTGTAGTTTACCTAGAATCTTTATTACACGCCACTATTTAGTTAAAATTTAATTCAAACTAAGACATTCTTAAAACTGCTGAAATCACATTTCCAGAAATTATAATTTATAGACAGCCATGTATCCAATTCTTTACGTGACCCTGTATGTCATTTTATCTATATTCTACAAACATTTCTTAGTAAATTAAATGCAGTTCAGCGAAAACAAGCATAACTCATTTTAAAAAAAACCTTTAAGCAATATGCGCCCATACCCAGTAACCCTTATGAATACTTTTGTGTAGCCCTGTATAGGAATTATAGCATTTATATACACCATATACTATGCATAAATATAGTGAATCATAAAAGCGCATATCATATTTAAAAATGCATTTCCAGCCGTCATCGCTAATGTACAGTACTTCGGATACAATATAGTATCTGAAATATTTTATATAATGTGCCCCTGTAAATGCTATATACGTATTATTCGTATTATACATGAAATAATTTATAGTATGTAAACCTCAGCGACGTATATAAGTTTCATTATATATGGAACAGATTAACATAATTAAAGTACGCAGCAAACAACTCCCTCCACCCCTATATCATTATGTATTGGAATTCATTTTTTAGCCCTGTAAATGAATAATAAATATTCTTTGCATCGCATAGTCACCAGAATGCATATTTTAGTGCGCTTCATAAATGCATATCAATTTTGTTCTGTTTGAAAGCGTGCGTAAAATCATTAAAATTCATTTGAAACGATTTTTTTCCATAGGCCGTAATGTAACGGAATACTTTTGGCTGTCTTGTAAATGAAATAAACATGCTACAAACTTCATTACAAATAGGGACCGTGCTATGGTAAACGTCAATAACATCCAAAAATTTCAGGGCAATCCGAGTATATTTACGAGAGTTAGAGCGCGGACAGACAGATGGGGAGACAAACCGAAGTCATAAGCACATTTCAACTTTGTGTCCTGTATTATGTATCCTGTATTATATGAACTTAAAAAATATATATACTAAAGCAGTTTAATTTATAACTTCCTATCAGGCACGAAAAACACTTTATTTTAATGCTTAAATATCATATTTTACTTTTTAGTGCCAATAATTACGTGTATCATAAACGTAGAAATGAGTTTATAATAGAAGAAAATTTAATAATCGATTTAAAATGTCTATAATTAAATGTTTGATTAAAATCACAAACAGAAAAAAAATTCTTACATACAATTTAAAAAAATAAATATACGAATTTGAACAACACTAAAAATAATAATTAGTATTTATAGTTGTACTATTAAACAACAACAAACTACTATAGATGAATTAAATGCATTAATAGATTTAACAATATCTCAAAAATCTTTCCATATGTTATAAGGAATTCCTATTATTTTATAATTTTGACAAATGTTAAATCTGAAAACATTGGTATGAAGGTTTAGAATTAAAAAAATAATTTAAAATACTATTAGCATCAAAAGAAAACTTTTTCAAAAGTATCACTACTGTAATATGCAAAAGTACATTTTCCCAGTGTAATGCTAATTTCTAATCTGAAACAATTTCGTAATATCATAATAATCGAATATCTATATAATCTATAAGTATTAGTATTGAGTAAACAGTAAGATGCCGAAAAAAAACCTCCAAATCATTGTTTCAACACTTTTTCAATCTCAAGTAACTGAAGATTAATGTTTTCATTAATTTCCCTATGAATGTAATCATAAATCAGTCTCTGCGCAGCTTTTCTTTTTTTTTTTTTTTTTTTTTTCAAGCGATGACAGATTACGATATTTTCCTTTAACTTATCGAATAGGAAATTTTGCTTCTGAAAACAAGATCAGTCTCTTATTAATATAACATAAAACTATTTAACTCATAACACATTAGGAATAAAAGATTTAAATTAAATAAGACTTACGTTTATGTTTCTATAATAATATCCGTGTGTCCTAAAATGGTGACCTTCATTCTCTTATCTTAAAAAAACTGTTGTAGAAGTGGCGAAGTGGCGATGCGATGTTCTAAACAGTCAAGCAACTTTCCGGCTTCCCGCGTCTTCCGTATTTATTTTTCTGTGGTTATATCTCACGCAGACGATTACAGAGCAGGTGGTTCTTTACTGCTTATTTGTTTTTGTATAGATTTGGAACTTAAATACGCAATGAGGGTATCTTTATTTAAAATTTTCTATTTGAAGAATTTTCCAATTTATTTTACCTTTTCTTTTTATCAGTACCAAATATTTGTGTTAAATTGTATTGTAAAGTTTCTTTTTTGTAAATAATAATAATAATAATAATAATATTCTTAATTAGAGTTTATTAGATAAAACATTGTTTAAATTTTTAAAATGTGTAAAAATCAATTTAATGGTAATAATGAACCCCCAGCTTCCTTTTTTTAAAGTAAAGTTTGTTTAACACGTTTTTTGTAAAATAAAACAATTTGTAAAATAACTTTTTTTTTTTAAGTCATATCTCTAAAATACAAATTTGAAATACGAATAATTAATTATATCATAGGTTTTGCATAAATTTTGTGTATTTCTTTTATTTTCGGAAAATGTTAATTTTATTTAAAAGTCTGAAAGAAGTAGAATTTTTGAAAAAATAGTTACTTAAAATAGTTAAACAGCTAAATAGCTAAACGGAAAAAATATGACTTGAATGCAAATTATAAAGCAAGAAATGCATATATGACTAAACTCTGAAGACTCTTTCTACGTGCTCATTAAAAGCTGCAGACCTAACTGTAATAGAAAATTTTTAGTTTGAAAACACAGAAGTGTTTCGAATACCACTGGTTGGCAAAAAAAGAAAAAAAAAATTCCTCCCTGCAAACTAAATATGTAAAGTGCGCAGATTTAATTCTCCTAATTCTAAATATGTTATCCAAATTGCTCCAGCACGTATCATTTTTCCGAGAAACACTTTTATAATAATAACAATCAGTGAAGGATTATTATATTAAATTGCAATGCTAGATAAAATTGAAATCATGAAAAAAGTATACCTTCACTGTCTCAGATATCAAATTGATAAAATATAACATGAAAATTTAGTTTATTAATGCTTGTATCGTGCACTTTATATATTATGTCCGCCCCCCCCCCCCACCGCCCCCCTTTCGTGACAGAATTTACCATTTGCTTTGCACTAATATATTTTCATTCCTTATGCCGCTGTAACTCGGAACTGTTTAAAATACTGTTTAAAATATTTCTCTTCATTTTCAAGGATTTTAAAAGTTCACATTTTTGTCACACTACGACTTACAATATGGTGGTTTTTTTGTCACATATGTGACGTGACGTACGTTACATGCAATGACATAACAATGACGTCACATTTTTTTTTTATTGCTAGAAAAATATAATTTTACAGTAAATAATATGTTTTGAAGAATTTTCGTATTTTTTTTTAAGTTTTCTAAGAAGTTCACATCTCAGTCACAATGTGACATCACTGAGTGGTGGCATTTTGGTCACCGATGTGACGTGACTACAGTGACTTACAGTGACGTCACAACAACGTCACCGTGACCATGCATGCTATGAGGGATAGACCTTATGAGTCCTTTCTCAAAATCAAATGATTGTACTGCAGCTTTGTTCTCCGTGGGGATGGAGACTATTTACAATCGCTTTCCTCTTGAAACATGGCTACACATATATACTGATGGTACAAAGTTTGAGATGGATGATATGGCTGGAGCAGATATTTATTGTGACCATTTCTCTCATTATCTTTCGTTGGGAATGGCCGGGACCGCTTTTGATGGTGAGGTTGGGGCAATCAAAGTGGCCCTGGTTCAAATAGATCCTCGTTGTTCCATTTTCAATCAGGCTGTCATTTTCTCAGATTCACAAGCTGCTATTCTGACGGTTGTCAACTGTTCTCAAGCCTCTTGCTCTATGTTTGTGATGCAGTGTAGATCTTTAATTAGAGGGATGCGAGAAGGATATAAGATGATTGTCTTACAATGGATCCCTTCACGCTGTGGTTCCCGGAAACGAAAAGGCGGATGAATTGGACCAAAAAAGGTTGTTCTGTTAATCAGGCCCCATGTAACTTAATTAACTATAAGTCCACCTGCTTAATGGTTAAACAAATACTTAAGACAACGCATATGACACTACTAAAAGAACGGACAAAAGAAAAATTGCGGAGCAATACCATCCTTAACCTTCCCGACTGTCCAAGAAGCAATGCTGTAGCTGCCTTTCGTCTCGCGACAATGATTGTTTATATGCTCATCTTTCCCGACTCCTTATAGTGGATAGTCATGCCTGCCCTCTCTGCCGCAGTGGCGGGGTGATGACAGCTGATCACCTCTCCGACTGTTCAGCGCTCACGAAGAACTGTATTTACTCCCGTTACTAGGAGGCCAGAGACTCTTTACGCATCTTAACTTCATGATTTTATGTGTTTCTCATGTTAATTATCCTTTACTTTGTTCCCGTGTTTGATGTTATCTTTTTTACACATATTGCTGTTCTTTTTCGTGATTTCTGTTCAGAGTAAGGATAATGTCTGTATCGCTTGCTGCATTGGAACAAAAAAAACTCTTTTAAAGAAATAGCTCGTGAAGAGTAAAGTCTGTTTCAAGTCCTGTAATGAAGCTATTAAGTTTCTGAACTGTGCCAGTGTAGTTTTCATATTCAGTTTACGTTTGGATTCTTATTCACGCAATCTTTTGAACTCATTAAAAGGGCAGTTGGAAGTCCCTGTACCTACCATGTTAAATTAATGTACAGTCGTGGGGGAAATAAACACCCCCTACTAACTCTGCGAGAAACTGTTGTAGAAGAAAGTTACTGGTACCAAAAGATTGGAAATAGTCTACTTTTAAATGATGCACATAAAATTTGCTTGAAGGGACATCTACATATGGGAACGTCCATTGTTACTCTTGTGACCATTAGAGCAAAAATTCACAAATACTTCCAATTATTTTATTACAAAATACAAGTAAAACAAAAATTGATATAACCAGTTAAATACAATTATGTTCCACTCGCATAAAATATATCTAATTTGTAACAAAAAGCATTTCCCTTGTCTATATAATCAATCAAAATTTTGTTACTCTTGTGACTAGAGTGTCACAAGAGTCATTTAATATATACATAAGTAAAATGCTTTTTGTTACAAATTACATGTATATTTGTGTGTGGAACACAGTGGTATTTAGCTGATTATATCAATTTTATCTTAATTATATTTTGTAATAAGATAATTGGAATTATATATGAAAATTTGCTCTAATTATCACAAGAGTAACGAGTAGACGTTCCCATATCAAAACGAACCCAAAGTTTTGTTTTTTTAGATCGCAATACCCAATTTCGACCCCATAAATAGATTCTACACCCTTCAATTAGCCTAAATCCAATCCAAATTTTCATGTAATTCGTGTGATTAGTTTTCGAGAAATTAATTATTTTAAAATTAGCCTATTTTAGGGGCTGTTATCCAAATTGAAGTTCGGTATGCGATTCTTGAAATGCTACAGAATGACTATGTTACTTCTATTAATGTATTATTTCTTGCCAATATAAACATCTTAATATGTCTCGACTATTGCGCCAGCTCAATTGTTTCATTAAAATGGGTAAAATATTTTTTTTTCAAATTATGCTTTTCTGTGCATCATAGTTCAAATACATAATTCATAATTCAACTCATAATCAAACTCATAATTCAAAAACAACTTGGAATAAAAATTTAAAATCGATAATTTGCATACAGCGGGACATAATACATAAATATAAATCTATCAAAAAAAATTGTAGGTTGCAATTAATATTTTTTTCGAATATTAATTTCATAATTCATATTATAATTTTTTTTAATTACAAATTCAATATAATTATGTTTGGGTTTTTAGTATTATAATCAAACAAAAAGAAAATTATCACATTAGGATTATAATTTCAGGAGATATTGATGAAAATATGAAAATGTAATTTAGCATTGAAGCTGTAAATTTTGAATGTTTACAATTCAAAAACTTATCATACAAATGACTTGAAATGTCATTTCTAGGCATACTTTGAACCGAAGATTTAAAATATAGTGTCAAAATTGGGTGTTGCCATTGAACAAAACAAAGTTTGGCCTGGTTTTGACTTGTGGATGATCCCCTAAGCAAATATTATATACGTCATTTATAAGTAGCCTTTATTTCCAATCGTTTGGTACCTGTAAAATTTTTCTATTACAATTAGTTCCAGACTTAGTAGGCGTGTTTACTTTTTTTTTCCCACGACTATACCTTTTCTCAGAAACTACTGAAGATAATCACTTGAAATTTTTATAATATGAATAATTCCTGTTAAAGTGAAGTCAACATTATAAACAGATATTCTTTAGATATTTTTTTTTTAAATCTGGAATAAAAAACACTTTTAAGTTATAACCACTAATAAGTTTTTGTTACTCGTATTTAACAAAAAACCTGCATTCTTCCAAACAAAAACTTTTTTATAAAAATTGTGTACAAATGTTTATGACAAAAGTTCCCTTCAGTCTGATCAAGGATATGTGTGAAATATTCTGGCAATATTGCAAACAATAACAGGTAGTAGTTTCTGTAAAAAGGCACATTGAAGTTCAAAAAGCAACATTTTGGAAAACTGAGTTTAAAGTTTACGTACTATGTAATGTTTATGTATGATGTACACAAAATGAATTACTTAAATTTTTTTAACTTCTTGCTGTCGTAGAAACAAAAGTAACATACCATTCGAAAGGATTCAAAATATATTTTTTAAAAAGTCTTTTTTCACGAATTTGACTTCCTGTTGCCCTTATAAGCCGGGAGACGAATGCACAGATCATCACTTCATCGAATTGATGTATGAAATTCCAGGATTAGACAAAACCCAATTAACATACTAAATTGGAACTGGCCTGCCAAGTTACATCTTGGTGGAAACCACTTGCAAACCCTATTTTGGTGGCTGACCGGTAGGTTTATCATTGTGTTTTCCAGTACCTAAAGACATGAAAACATGGAAGACTGGAAACAAGAAAACACAATGGTAAACCTATCAGTAAAAGTCACTTAAATCGATTTTGCAGGTGATTTCCACCAAAATATGACTTGGCAGACCAGTTGACTTTTAATATCCTAATCGAGTTTTAACTAATCCTGGAATTTCAGCCGCCAACTCGATAAAGTGATGGTTTGTGCAGTCGCCTACCGATCAATTAAACAAGAACAAAAAATTATGCATCAGTCATAGATTATGAAACACTTTCCCACACTAACAGGATATTATTAAGAAATTTCATTTATTCCTAGAATAAAATGAGATATCTAAATGAACAACGTACAAAAACACGTAACTCACAAGAGAACCCCTTTTGGTGCTGCTCGCACCTAGCATTGAGACCTGGTACATTTTGTAGCCTTATACATAAAAGTTAAAGAACCGATAAAATTTCTGTATCTAAGTCATATTTTATATATATTTTTATACTTTTATTTTTTTATTATTGGATTTTTATTTGTTTATTTACGCCAAAAGTGAGTTAAGTCGCCAAATATGACGCTAAACATTTTTCGCCAGTTTTATCCCTCTAGTATATTAGAATTAAATCCGATTGCAGTTTGTTTGATCTATTTTTTTTTATTAAAATATAAAATAAGCAAACTATTTTCTTTTGAAGTCATATAGAATAGAGTTTCGAATGTTTAAAATGAAACGTCGTTGTATTAAATGTTGTGTCTCTTGGTAAAAGTAATCATAAAGTAAACTAATATTTTTGCACAATTTAGAAAATTTACTGTACCTAATTAGGTCGGACATTACAATTTCTACTAAAGTCCAAAGCAGTGCTCACTCACACACGACAAGCAGCTGTGACATTTGGATAGAGTTGCCGAAAAGCTCTACTTTTAAAAAAAAAACGCCTTTTCCCGCCAAAAATGCGAATATAATGTTGTACTTTTTCAAAATCAATTTCGTGGGTTCTTGAAGGAAGTTTTAAACTTTTTTCAATATTTTATACTTATTATTCACTAATTTGTATTTTTAAATGCTTTTCTTGTATTTTTAAATGCTTTTCTTTTAAAAAATTCTATGTTATTAGTTCGATAAGTGGTTTCGAAAATTGCATTTTCAGAAAGTTATGCTGCAGTAAAATCAAAAAATATGATTTTAACAGAAATATTTTATAGATTCTCAAACTTCGCAATATAGGGCTTTAAAATGCACCAAGTCTCAATGATAGGTGCGAGCAACGCCAAAAGTGGCTCCCTTGTCAGTAAAAATCGATTATCAACAATTTCTGTCCATATCCGGTAATCTGCCAAGTCTTTCGTGTAGCCCTGTATGCGGTCTATAGATTTTATACAAACTACTACATCAAAATTAGATTTTAGAAGTTTTACAATGCATATCATAGAGGAAAATGCATTTCGAAAAATTATAGATTTTAGTGAGTCCTTAAAACGAATTTTTTTAGTGTGTCTCTGTAATCTGCTTTTAGTGTGTAACGATAAATACTATTCACTGTATAATCTATAAAAAAAACAATACATTGCATTCCTGTGATTTTGTTATGCTTGAAGCACCATAACATCATTAAAATGCACCGCTGACGATTTTTCCGCAGAGATTCTAATTTAATTTTCTCCTTTTGTGCATCCCTGCAAATGAACTATAAATGCTACTTATTCTATATCTCTGAGAAAGCCTGTTGTAGTCTCTGTGAATGGCGTATATTAATCTCAATATATTCGAAATATCACAACATGAATAAAATGCACAACAAATGATTTTTCCCAATGGAACGTAAGGTAACGGAATACTTTTGTGTGGTTGTGTAAAAGAACTTTAACTGCTACACACTTTATTTTCGGTTATAGAACATTCTATAGTAAACCTTAATAACGTATTAAAAATTATGGCAACACGGGTATATTTAAGAGAGTTAGAGCACGAATAGATAGACGACAGACAGACAAACCGAATTCATAAACACTTTGCAACTATGTAGGAAAGTGTTGAAAACGACTAATGTTCTAGAAATAATCGATAGGTGGATCTGAAAAAGCTTGTTATACCTTTCGGTAGTTGATACTGTTCTAGAAGAAAAAATTCTAAAAGTGCTATTACACGAGAAGTCAAAGTTGCCTTTAATTTCAGGCGACTCAATCTTAACATGTGTGTTTTGAAGAGTTGCTCGAAAATCAAGCAACTTTTATTGTCGGAGCAATTTTGTCGACATCGTAATGGATGAGAGCAATGTCGGCCGGAAGAGTCAATGAAATGCTTGGAAAACTGACCAAGGGAAGAATCTTTTCCCAAACAACCAATAAAATGCTTGGAAAACTGATTGAGTCGCAGACAATTTTTGTCGCTTCAAATTTTCCTGTGTAATAACACTTTTAGTTTGTTTCTGTTTCTATTATTATTTAATTCAGTTATTTTTTTTTTATCTATATCTGTCTTTCAGAAACTAAAAAATATTATCTTAATTGTTTATTATTAATTATTTGTTAATCTCTTTTTTTATTGTAATTTATAATAATTGAACCTTCTTTATGATTTCAGGCTCATTTAGTTAAAAACGAACTCAGTCTAGTATGTTTTTATCGATGGATCTTTTTTGATTTTGACAGAATAGATATGCGGCCACTTTATTATGCAAATACATCGGCTGTATGCTGGCGGTCACTATTCGTGACGACAAAAGATCCTGGTGTAAGTTAGTTTTTTGTTTATCTGTCTACAATTTTGTAGCAAATAAAATATTACTGTTGAGTGTAAGTTTGTTTGTTTGTTTGTTTTTTGTTGTTGTCGTTGTTTTTACTAATATTTTTGTAGCTGATTACATTTAATTTTTTAAAGTATTTTATTTTTATTAGTTCTGCAGATAATTTTGTGTTTATAAATAAAATTTCGTTACCTATACGAAGTTCCGTTTATTCGTTTATGATTTATCGAATTTTCACTAAATAACGAGACTTCTTAATTCTTTTGCGACTTCTTTTTTGTAAATAATGAGTCTTCAACAGACACTTCCTTTATGCTGCAATAATCATAGTAGTCAGTGGTCGAGAGTAATAATTTTTGGTTGCAGCTTTTTCACCACTACAAAAAAAAAACTAATATTTAAAAAAATCTACGTTCTAGAATTATGCTAACGACAAGTGGGATGTTTCGGAAGTATTTGAAATTTCTTTAAACTGTTTTTAGACCGGAATGCGGCAGCTCAGACAATCATCTCATCGAGTTCGCGGCTGAAATTCCTAAATTAGTTAAAACTCGATTCGCATATTAATGTAGGTTACCCATAGGTTTACCATTTTGTTTTCCTGCACCCAAAGGTGTGAAATCATGGAGGACTGGGAACAGGAAAACAACGTTTGAACCTACGGATCAAACGATAAAATCGGGTTTACAGGTGTTTTCCATCAAGATATGACTTGCGTTTTAATATGCGAATCGAGTTTTAACTAATTCCGGAATTTTAGCCGTGCATTCGGTGAGGTGATTGTCTGTGCTGCCACCTCTCGGTTTAAAAACAATTTCAAGAAATTTTCTTTTTTTTTTTTCTTCATTGTACTTTAATGCTTTATACTTTCTTATTTTACACTATTTCTATCATTTCAGTGTTATTTGCGTTCGTAATTATATAAATACGTAGCAGGTATAATAGTCATCTGTCTGTCCGCATATAACAACGCAAAAACTACCCAATCGAATGGTTCGAAATTTAATATATATAATCGATGCAGAATTTTGTCGAGTCCTTTCAAATTTTATTAAAATCGAATCAAAACTTAAAAAGATATTAATAAAAACTTTCTTCATTCTATTAAATCCTATCATACTAGTAATTAATTCAATATCCCATGATAGGTAATGATTCTAGGTTGCCATGGTGATTACATCCTATTTAAGTTAGTCATATCATTTCCATACTACTGAATTTAATATATAAATTTTAAATTTATATATTAAATTCAGTAGTATGTTATGTAGTACGTTATAAATTTTGTATTCGTGCATTTTTGCATAAAAGTGCAACAGCTATTGCACCAAGACCTGAATATTTATAAAATTAGTTATAGTACGAATGCACCTCATTTGCCACATTTTACGTACCATGTCCGTCATTTTTTGTTGAAGTTGTTGTTTTCATATGGTAGAAAGTGGTTTACAAATTTTCCATTAAAAATATGGATTTGACTTCATTTTTTTTGTTGTAAATTTGATCCAGAATAAGTTAAAATAACAAATTTGATTATTACTTATTTTTTCTTATATTCCGTTGGATGCAACTCCGACATTTTACTGTGTTTATTTCTATATTTTTGTGTTTTCTTCTCGTTTTATCAAATCAAAACATAGGGAATGAAAAAAAAATACATGAATTTCCTTAACTATTCGTGCCCATTCTTTTTTTTTTCTTCATTGTACTTTAATGCTTTATACTTTCTTATTTTATACTATTTCTATCATTTCACTGTTATTTGCGTTCGTAATTATATAAATACGTAGCAGGTATAATAGTCATCTGTCTGTCCGCATATAACAACGCAAAAACTACCCAATCGAATGGTTTGAAATTTAATATATATAATCGATGCAGAATTTTGTCGAGTCCTTTCAAATTTTATTAAAATCGAATCAAAACTTAAAAAGATATTAATAAAAATTTTCTTCATTCTATTAAATCCTATCATACTAGTAATTAATTCCCTATCCCATGATAGGTAATGGTTCTAGGTTGCCATGGTGATTACATCCTATTTAAGTTAGTCATATCATTTCCATACTACTGAATTTAATATATATAATCGTTATAAATTTTGTATTCGTGCATTTTTGCATAAAAGTGCAACAGCTATTGCACCAAGACCTGAATATTTATAAAATTAGTTATAGTACGAATGCACCTCATTTGCCACATTTTATGTACCATGTCCGACATTTTTTGTTGAAGTTGTTGTTTTCATATGGTAGAAAGTGGTTTACAAATTTTCCATTAAAAATATAGATTTGACTTCATTTTTTTTTGTTGTAAATTTGATCCAGAATAAGTTAAAATAACAAATTTGATTATTACTTATTTTTTCTTATATTCCGTTGGATGCAACTCCGACATTTTACTGTGTTTATTTCTATATTGTTGTGTTTTCTTCTCGTTTTATCAAATCAAAACATAGGGAATGAAAAAAAATACATGAATTTCTTTAACTATTCGGGCCTATTCTTTTTTTTTTTTTTTTCGGAAGAAAGTTTAAAGTAACAAAAGATAACTATCTTTAACATAAAATAATATTTCACTAAGTAAATATTTGCTATTAATATGTGAATTACTAAGGCTGCTAGCCCCCGAAGAACTACCCTCGCAAACCCCCGTTCAGACACCGCGGACTCTAAAACATGCAAATTTGATCTGCTTTAAAATATTACAGAAAATTGAATTATAATTAAATGGACAGTCACGATCTTCCGTAATAGGGTTCCCATTCATTTATTTTTGACTGAGGGATGTTAAAGCCATATCAACTGCTGTTGAAACAGCTAACGGCTGTTTTCGTGATTGTTTGAATAGAATCAATTAAAGATTGAAGCATGGAAATGGATATGCACTCATGCATCCTAAGATTAAGCAAAAGATTATCAACGCTTGCAACAATACCATTGGCATTAAAATTCGAAATATTTACAGAATGCATTATTAAAACAGCTCAATAATGTAATACAGTTGGAAGGGAACAATTTGAGAATAATTTGTGAAATACATTTTTGAATTATATTCCTAATATTTAAAATTGCATTTACCTTTTTCATGATATCTGTCTGCGCAGTGCTTTATTTAAATGTATTTGTAATGCAATTTTTTCACACTTTGTTAACATATTTCATGTAAACAAACGCCGTTGTCAGTTTGTATATGGCGTCTATTTTCACTAATTAAACATAATTTCAAATGATACGAAAAAGTAATGTCAGCCTTTTTCTTCGTTAAAATTCGATTTATTTTAAAGGTACAGGTATGTCTTTATTACAAAAATTCTAATGGACCGATTTTGTCTAGGGGGAGGGGGGGGGGGTTGTATCTATAAATTTACAAAGTTCAGTTAATTTTAAAATATTTAGAGGCCTATTTTATTAATATAATCTTATTTTCTACTTATTTTTTAATACTTTTGCAGTTTACATTGCCTACATATCTCCCCCAAGAAAAATGATTAAAGGGCTAATATTTTGCGGTACAGTGGGTGCTCATGTTGAGTTAATGTAATCTAAAGAACCGTAGATCAAACTCTGAACTTTTCTGTATCCAGTAATGCGCTGAATCTGTTTGTGACTTCTACAGTTTGTCAGAAATAAATTATTGAAATCTGAGCTTCTATTTTGAAACACCGCGTATGTAGAACGAGTTTCTAAGTAAAAGTGCATAATTATAATTGTATTGCTATTTTTGCAAAGTTGAAATAATTTAACTGTATTATACTTTAAAAAGAGGGAGGAGGAAGAAAGTAATAATACTATAGTCAGGTGGGGTAATTATGATCAGGGGGATAATTGTGACCGCCGTCATATTGGAGAAAACTGTACATGGTAAAATTTTGTTTCAAGCTTTATATTAACCTCATAATGAATATTTCATCTTAGATATTCTTTATCACTTCTATATCTTTTTGAGATCCGAATAGCAATTTGAAGCTGTCTATCAAAATTTTTGATAAACGGATTTGTCACTTTGGAGTTCAAAGTGCTCTCAATTACCCCCAAACAAATAAATGTGTATTGGCAAGTATAAAGAGAAAATATAGTGGTCATAATTTCCCCACTAGTGGTCTTAATTACCCCAAACTTATGTGATTGTGAGTTTTTGGTGGGGTAATTATAACCATCCTTTTAACTTTTAAATAGCTTTTAAATAAATAGCTTTTAGATAAATAGCCTTTTAAACAGCTATGAGAATTTAAACTTTTAAAAAGTGTTCTTAAAGGAACAAAGTTACTTCCTATGTACTAAAAACACCACTTTTCTAAATAGAAATAAGCAAAAAAATAACAATGTTGAAAATGTAAAAAGTGGTCATAATTACCCCTCCTGACCCTATATTGAATGCTCTTGTCTATGGATTCGACTACCTCTGATTAAGATTTCTTTCAGATCAAATATTTGTGTAAAAATGACTGTTTATATGTTTGTTTAATACTATAATAACATACAAAAATAAACATGAAAACTAAACATTTATAAAAATCCAATTAAATAAAAATTGATTACGCATCAATAATTCACACAATTTCAACTGATCCTAATTACAATTTCTTAAAGGATTTAAACGTTAGGAAATAGAGTCTAATGTAGTCTATCTCATAATGTCTATCAATGTATAGGACAGGGTTGGCGAACCTTTTTATAGTCGCGTGCCAATTATTTAAAAATATATATTTTACTTGACCTTGACGTGCCAACTAAAAAGCAAATTCAGTGGATTGAAATATAATGAATCAGAACTACTTAAAAATTACTTATTAGGATATTTTCTAAAACGAGTAACAGACATGTAAGTATTACACTGCAATAATTATAGAAACAATTATACTTTAGAAATTAATTAAAAACATAATGTGATTTATTGTTGTATCTTGGATGAAAAATAAATAATATCATGTTCATGTTCATTTAATTTCAATAGAATGCAAACTAAATGAATTTATATGGCAACCACTCTCTATTTGATTTTTTATATTCTAAATTTGCGAAAATGATGAGTTTGCGAAAATGACAGACATAAATAGTAGAAAAAATTATTAAAATTGAAAAAAGGCAGTTTATTTAAATAGTTCTGAAATTAATTTCCAAGTTGCCATAATTTACCATCGGTAATAATTTTCCTTCTTGATAGTTTTCAAATATTTTCTTTGTTTGATAAATTTTCGAAACCATATTGAATAAGATTAAAATTCTTCAATTTGCAATTAATCGAATTTAGAATCTAATCAGATCATCTAAGTTCGTGTACTACTTTGTGTAAAATCGCTGTATCCTCATTTAGAGATATAATCAACGCCTCGTCGTGCCAAAATTATTCTGTGGCGTGCCGAAAGTGGCACGCGTGCCATAGGTTCGCCAACCCTGGTATAGGATATACATTTATACACAAATACTTAAGCATAAGGTGTTGAGTGTGCATATTTTTAGATAATTACATACCAGGCAACTGAGTAAAGGTTTAGTTCAATAGATGGCAGCACTGCATAAATATGAACGGTGTTTTACAGAATTTCGATTCAATTCAAATTTCCATTTCAAAGAAGATGTGATGGCTTTTTATAACTCTGAAATGTAAAAATGGGCACGTTTTTTTCTATGTGAACTTTTTTTTTTTTTTCAAAAAGTTATATCTTTTATGCACATCAAATATTTGGATGCACAAAGAACCGTCTTTAGTAGTGTGCAAAAGGCCTCGCGCCTAAAAAGGTGCGAAGAATCTACAACATCTACAATTAAGAAGATTATTATTATCTTTCAGAGAGAGAAAATATCAGCAGATTTTCTATATCCCTTTTTTATTCATAGGCGTAACCAGGGGGGGTGCCCCCCCCCCCCCGCTTGCGCAGACTCAAGCACAATTATTTTTTTTTTTTTTTTTTTAATCGAAATCTACAAAAAAAAAAAAAAGAAGAAGAAGAAGTGATAGCAGAGTTCAATTAGTTTAGCAAAGTAGTTTAGTTCAGAAAACTAACAGCCTAAGTTTTGAAATGTGATAAAAAAAAAAGAAACCCACGTTCTTTTTTTTTTTTTTTTTTTTTTTAAGAAAATTATGGTGTTTATCTTCTTTTAAACTAGAATATTACAAGAATCTGTATTAGTCATAGTAAGTCAAAACGGTGGCTTTATGATCCCACTTTGAAGTCTTTTTTTGTGGGAGATTTTTTTTTAACACCGTTCTTTCCACAGCACGTTTCTGCAATTTCATGAGAAATTAACACAACTTCTTGACGAGGATAGAAACTATTTGTCTCTTTGCTTTCGTAGTTTAAAATCTAGAAAGAATTAAAAAAAGTGTAAGGGAATGCAGATGTGAAACGATAATTCCAAAATGCGATTAGCCGGGGGAAAGGGAGGGGGTACACAAACACTGCCTCCTTTGAAAATGAAAAATAATAGCACAAAAAATTCAAATTAATCTGGAGGTTGGTTGAATTTCGTGTTTCGCGGCCATTTTCTGACATTCTTAAAAGAAATATGGTTGGAGTATTTAAAGTCAATATAGTAATTTTTTTCCTCTGAAAATTTTTATACTATTTTTAGAGTTTCTTCTCGTTTCGCGGTGTTCTTTTGAAAGTTGGAAAAGGAAACCGGTTTCAACCTTTTAGCCCAGTGCAGTAAATTTTGACCAAATTCGCGATTTTATTCTGCGATCATTTCATGATATTTACAATTTTTTCCCAAAATCGTTTGACGGAATTCGCGTCTTTCTACGCGATTTTTTGTTGAAATCCGCACTTTTCACCTCTAACCTTTGACAAAATTCGTGTTTTTTTACCGCGATGCTTTGACGAAATTCACATTTTCTACCGAGATATTTTGACGAAATTGGCATTTCTTTAGCACGATCCGTCGACGAAATTCGCGTTTTCTTCCTCGATCTTTTGACGAAATCCGCTTTTTCTTTTCGCAATCATTTGACGAAATCCCCGCTTTCTTTCTGTGATCCTCTGACGAAATTCTCGTTTTCACAGCGATCCTTTGACGAAATTCTTGTTCTTACCGTGATCCTTTGACGAAACTTATTTTCTGTGTGCGACCGATTGGCGAAACTGATTTTTTTACCGGGAATCACATTTTACATTTACAGGGAATTACATCACAGGGATTGCACTTGTCGAAATTCGCGGTAGTTTTGTGCGACCCATCGGGAAAATTCTCGATATCTTTCCGTACCAATTAACAAAATTCTCTACTCTTTTCTGCGACAGTTTGGCGAAATTTGCAAAGTTTTTTCGTCAATCGTTTATAGAAATTCGTAATTTTTTTGCACAATCTTTTGACGAAATTGGCGATTACTTTCTGCATTCCTTTATCGAAATTCCCGATATTTTTCCATGATCGTTTGAAGAAATTCTCAATTTTTTCCGGGACCGATTCAGGGATTGATTTTGAGAAATTCCATAAAAGAAATAAAAATCGCGGACTTCAAATTTTTTTTAAAATACTCACTGAAGAATCACAGGTCTGTGAAAAAATTTGGAGTGGGAAATACTCACAGCATTTTTTATTATGCGGGACTTTCCTTTTGTGTGCACAAATCGCGCGATCCCGCACGTTATTTCAAACCCTGTCTCTCAAAGAAAACTTCATTACTAGTGGAGTTTCGTTTTTTTTTTTTTTTTTTTTTTTTTTTTTTTTTTTTTTTTTTAACGGACATAGAATTAAACAAATCTAGGATTTAGGGAAGGGAGGGGGACTGCCTTCAACAACGTACTCCCAGCAAGATACGACTTCTTCTGTCTCGAAACAAGCTAATCTTGAGTTATTGCGTTTTTTATTTCGAGCAAAATTAAATTTTCAGCTTTCTTATAAGAACTGATTTGACATTATTTTAATTCGAATTTAATCACGACAATTGCAAAAATTACCGGAGAGTCTTTTCTGTTTAACAAAAAGCCAAAAAATCGCCTAAAAGCACGAAAACCCTCGGTAAAAATCGCATTAAATATTTAGAAAAGATTAAAAAAACACAGGGAACGAAAATGAACTAAGATTTAAACCGGATTCCTTTTAGGAATGTCGGGGGAAAAAATCACCGCGAAATGCGATAAAAACTCTCTAAAAATAACATTTAAAAAATTTTTTTAATTGAAAAATCGCTGTAAGAATCTCGAAAACACTTTATTGAAAAGAAGACAAAGTTTACTGGATAAAATATTGAAATCGGATTCTTTTTTTACTAATTTGAAAAAATTGCAGTAAAATGCGAAAAAAATAGCATGAAAAATTAGTTGAAAAATTACAGAAATTGTCTTCGATATGCATGAGTTCAGGCATACAGGTCCTGTCAAATCTTACGGCTGTGCGGCCTGCATTTTTCTTTTTTTTTTTTTTTTTTAGAGTTCAGCGCGCGCGTACACATACACAGAGACAGACAAGCACCTATCTGTATTATTACAGTCGCATCATGATAGTATAATTTTTATTCATCTTGATAAAATTTAGTGTATATTATCATGAGCTGCTTTACCTAATATATTCGACACATTCTGAGGTAAAAACATGAATTACAGTAATTTTCGGCCTATAACCCGCGGATCGAACAATATCGGACCCAGAAATCCTGTTTCATGCAACGTAACTTGTTCAATCGCGGTAAATATTTAACTTCAATAATGAAATAAAATTTATGGGTCGAAACACGATTGTTTGATCCGCGGATTATAGGCTGGAAATTACGGTATTAATGAATATTATAATTATTTATAATATTATAATAATTATTTACATAGACTTTCCTCCAAAATGTCTTGGGTCCCTTCGGTGATCCCGAAGAAGTCATGGAGTCACATTCTGAAAAACTTTCCTACGTATGTACTGGTGTACCGCATGTATTATCTGAGATTTATTATCCGGCAAAATTTCATCGACAAGACTTTGATTGAGATAATTTTAGATCTCATGCAGTGTCCCCCCGTGCATATAGAAGTTTCCAGCATGATTAAAAGCCTTTTTTAATCTTTATACGAAGTTAGGATGCGAAAAGGTTTTACACTTGTGACCACATTTTGTCGCTGTCTTATGTCACTGGTGAAAGGACATTTACATATCTTTTTTTTTTTTTTTTTTTTTTTTTCTATTAGATTTAGTTTTGATGTTTTAAACCCCTTCTCATCCCTCCTCACGCAAACAAAAATCGCGTTTGAGCCCGTTTTAAAAGAAATACCACCCAATTATACCTTCTAAGATGAAAACTTGTCTAAAACGGAAATTCGACCTGTTTCTTGTATTTCCGTTTTAGCAGGTTTTACTATATAAGATATTGTTTGTATCCAATAAGTTCAGGTTAAAAAGTCTGGACACCCCCCTGTTCAAAAGGCTGGTTACGCCTATGTTATTATTAATACTTATTTATTTCCAGTGTCACTTCTCAATGTTAACTTAACATAGAAAAGCCTATGGAGCTCATAACTTTTTCATTTTTTTCTTACCATCTTTTTGTCCCTGATGCCACAATTTTCTTATTCTTTACTAATTTTAATGATATTATAAATTTGAAGTGTAAAAATGTTTGCCTGACGTCAGGGTCAAAACGGATGATAAAATGCCTTTCCATATGGGTGAATTATAATCCAGATAATATCATGGGTTAATTTTTATTTACATTATTCAAATACTTTTCTTAATAGTTCCAAATTTTCAAATATTTTTCTTAATACTTAAATAGTTTTTTCATTGAGAATTAACGGACACTTTTCCAATAAAATTTAACGTTTTTTCTTCATTGTTGTAAATAATTCATATCTCTTTTTAGTTGAAAGATTTCCACGTGAAAAATTAAACTGAAATAGTTTTTTTTTTTTTTATTAAAAAGATGAATATGACGTCTTAGTGGAAATAAAAAGGACATTTTCAGAATAAGTTTTTGCTTTGGTCAAGTATATGTTTTAGTAAAAACTTTCAAATGGATAGCTATTTTTACGCAGTTAGCGAACTTACTGAGGAATTACATAACTTAAATTTTAAAATGTATTTTTTTTTCCAAGGTTGTAACTATTTATATCCCAATTAAACTTAGATAATCATTTTCTTTTGTGTTTACATCACACCTTGGGAAGGAATAAGGTAACAAAATTTAAGTAAAACTTTTTTTTTTTCTGTATCACAGCTATAATATTGTTAAATAATAGCAGTAAGGATTCATCACAATTTATTTTTGCATTCATAGCGTTCCTGAGAGGGAAATAGGGTATCTAAATTTAAGTGAAATTATTTTTTTATGTTTCGATTATAGATTTTTTATGTTCAGATTGGAAGTTTTTGTCCAAACTACAGCAACCTCCAGTGGTGAAATATTTTTGAATTATACATTGGTAAATTGCATCACACGTTGTGATCAATACTGCATACATCAAAGCCTGATGATGATACCCTCCATTAATTTTGAAATGAGTTCGTATGAATTCAGTAGTTATTAAAAAACTTGGCATATTAAACAAAAACCTAATTTGAAGAACTAATTAAGAAAAACAAAATTTTTTTCTTACATTGTTTAAGCCCGAGCAGAGACAGATATTAAGGTATTTCATTCAATTAGTTCTACATTTGATGTTAAATGTTTATAACAATTAAGTTAAGCCAATTGAAGATTATAAAATGAAAATAAAATTTATGCAATATGATACTTAAAACACCCTAAAAAATTAGATTCCGTTCAAATGAAATCAAAATAAATCTTAGACTTTTTTAAAATTTTGTATTTTGCATGCATTTTATAATTTTATGTACAATTAATTGTACAATTGTCATAAACATAATACAAAATCTGCAATACAAATATTTTCAATTAAAAGTAGAGGAAGTCTAAGATTTATTTCGATTTCATTTGAACGGAATCTAATTTTTTAGGGTGTTTTAAGAATCTTATTGTATGAATTTTATTTTTATTTTATAATCTTCATTTGGCTTAACTTATTTGTTACAAAAATTTAACATTAAATGTAGAACTAATTGAATGAAATATCTTGATATCTGTCCCTTCTTGGGCTTAAACAAATGTAAGAAATAAATTTTATTTTTCTTAATTTGTTCTTCAAATTATGTTTTTGTATAATTTATTTATTGCTGCACATATATTATGGCTTGTTTAATCCCTTAGATATTACACGCAGAAAAACATTTTATCTGTACACCACAAAATAAATCTTTAAAACATGCTTAAATACTAGTTATATTTTTTAATAAGAAAGATATATGTTGGCAGTTGGTGTGTATTGCGGCCGATTATTTGCGCGTGGGGTATAGGCAGAAGGAGGAACGATACCCTCCGTGGGACATTTTTAAGGGAACCTAAACCGTCATAGGCGTAACCAGCCTTTTGAACGGGGGGGTGCCCAGACTTTTTAACCTGAACATGTTGGATACAAACAATATCTTATATAGTAAAACCTGCTAAAACGAATCCCATAAAACCAATCTAATTTCCGTTTTAGACAGTTTTCCATCTTAGAAGGTATAATTGTGTGGTATTTCTTTTAAAAAGGGCTCAAATGCGATTTTTCTTTGCGTGAAGAGGGTTGAGAAGGGGTTCAAAACATTAAAACTAAATCTAATGGTAAAAAATAAGATATGTAAATGTCCTTGCAGCAGTGATATAAGACAGTGACTAAGTGTGGTCACAACTGTAAAACCTTTTGGCACCCAACCATTACAAACATATAATTGTTTGTATCCAACATGTTCAGGTTAAAAAGTTTGGGTACCCCCCCCCCCGTTCAAAAGGCTGGTTACGCCTATGATATTAAATGCAAAAGTTCATATATGATTGTTCTTATAAAGATTAAACAAGTTGGAAATTGCTCGTCAAACGTGGCAAATGAGGTGCGTTCGTACTATAACTAGTTTTATAATTATTTTTTGCACCCCATATTGTACTGAATGTATAATTTTTTGCACTTCATAAAGCGCATAGTCTGATACATCATTAAAATGCACTTCCAACATTTTTTTCCCATTCCCCGTAATGTAACGGAACACTTTTGACTGTCCCTGTAATTAAACTATACATCCGATTTTCCTAAAATTTGAAATAGCTCAACAAAATTTTACAACAATTATATCTTTAAAATTTCAGACCATTCGGAAGGCTGTAATATCATTAAAATGCACTTGCAATAATTTTTCCCATTGGCCGTAATGTAAAGAAAAACTTTTGACTGTCCTGTAATTAAACATACATCCGATTTTCATAAAATTTGAAAGGGCTCGACAAAATTTTGCAACAGTTATATCTTTAAAATTTCAGATCATTCGGAAGGCTCTAATATCATTAAAATCCACTTGCAATAATTTTTCCCATTGGCCGTAATATAAAGAAAAACTTTTGACTGTCCCTGTAATTAAACTATACATCCGATTTTTCTAAAATTTGAAAGGGCTCGACAAAATTTTTCAACACTTATATCTTTAAAATTTCAGATTATTCGGAAGGCTCTAATATCATTAAAATGCACTTGCAATAATTTTTCCCATTGTCCGTAATGTAAAGAAAAACTTTTGACTGTCCCTGTAATTAAACTATACATCCGATTTTCCTAAAATTTGAAAGGGCTCGACAAAATTTTGCAACAGTTATATCTTTAAAATTTCAGATCATTCGGAAGGCTCTAATATCATTAAAATGCACTTGCAATAATTTTTAAAATTGGCCGTAATGTAAAGAAAAACTTTTGACTGTCCCTGTAATTAAACTATACATCCGATTTTCCTAAAATTTGAAAGGGCTCGACAAAGTTTGCAACAGTTATATCTTTAAAATTTCAGATCATTCGGAAGGCTCTAATATCATTAAAATCCACTTGCAATAATTTTTCCCATTGGCCGTAATGTAAAGAAAAACTTTAGACTGTCCCTGTAATTAAACTATACATCCGATTTTCATAAAATTTGAAATGGCTCGACAAAATTTTGCAACAATCATATATTTGAAATTTCAGACCATTCGGTTGGGTAGTTTTTGCTCTGTTACATGCGGACAGACAGACGGACGGACTGAACGACGACTATAGGTGCTACGTATTTATATAATTACGAACGCACCTAAAAAGGCCTTTAATCATGCTGGAAACTTCTATAGGAACACTGCATGAGATCTAAAATTATCTCAGTCAAAGTCTTGAAGATGAAATTTTGCCGGATGATAAATCTCAGATAATACTTGCGGTACATCAGTACATGCGCACGAAATTTTTTCAGAATGTGACTCCATGACTTCTTAGGGATCACTGGAGGGACCGAAGAAATTTTGGAGGAAAGTCTATATAAATAATTATTATAATATTATAAATAATTATAATATTCATTAATAGCGTAATTTCCTGCCTATAATCCGCGGCTCAAACAATCATGCTTCGACCCAGAAATTTTATTTCATTATTTAAGTTAAATATTTATCACGATTTAATAAGTTACGTTTTATGAAACAAGATTTCTGGGTCTGAACCTAATTGTTTGATTCGCAGATTATAGGCCGCAAATTACGGTAATTCAGATTTTTTTTACCCCAGAGTGTATCGAATATATTAGGTAAAGCAGGTCATGATAATATACACTAAATTTTATCAAGATGATAAAAATTATACTATCATGATGCGACTGTAATAATAAAGATAGGCGCTTGTATGTCTCTCTGTGTGTGTACGCGCACGCGCGCTGAGCTCTGAAAAAACAATGCAGCCTGCACCCGTAAGATTTGACAGGACCTGTATGCCTGAACTCATGCATATGGAAGACAATATCTGGAATTTTTCAATTAATTTTTTATGCAAATTTTTCGCATTTTGCGGCAATTTTTTCAAATAAGTAAAAAAGAATCCGAATTCAATATTTTACCCAGTGAACTTTGTCTTCTTTTCAATAAAGTGTTTTCGAGATTCTTACAGCGATTTTTCAGTTTTTAACAATTTTTTAATGTTATCTTTAGAGGGTTTTTTTTTCGCATTTCGCGGTGTTTTTTTTTTTTTTTTTTTTTTTTTTTTTTTTTTGTTGCTTGTTTGTTTTTTTGACATTCCTAAAACGAATCCGTTTTAAATCTTTTACCCAATTAGTTAATTTCGTTCCATGTGGTTTTATAATCTTTTCCGAATTTTTTATGTACTTTCTAGCGGGGGTTTTCGTGCTTTGAGGCGATTTTTTGAAACAAAAAAAAAAAAAACTCTCCGGTAATTTTTGCAATTGCCGTGATTAAATTCGAATTGGAATAATGTCAAATCAGCTCTTATAAGAAAGCTGAAAATTTAATTTTGCTCGAAATAAAAAACGCAATAATTCAAGATTCGTTTGTTTCGAGACAGAAGAGGTCGTAGCTTGCTCGGGAGTTGCCGAAAGCAGTACCCCCCACCCCTCTCCAATCCTAGATTTGTTTAAATCTATGTTCGTTTAAAAAAAAAAACCACTTCTCTAGTAATGAAGTTTTCTTTCAGGGACAGGGTTTGAAATAACGCGCGAGATCGCGCGATTTCTGCACAGAAAGGAAAGTCTCTCATAATAAAAAATGCTGTGCAGTATTTCCCCCTTCAAATTCTTTCACAGACCTGTTATTATTCAGTAAGTATTTAAAAAAAAATTGGGTCTGTGATTTTTATTTCTTTTATGGAATTTCTCAAAATCAATTCGTGAATCAGTCCCGGAAAAAAATGAGAATTTCTTCAAACGATCGTGGAAAAATATCGGGAATTTCGATAAAAGAGTGCAGAAAGTAATCGCCAATTTCGTTTAAAGATTGCGCAAAAAAATTACGAATTTTGATAAAGGATTGACGAAATTTTTTTTCAAATTTCGTCAAAATGTTGCGGAAAAGAGTAGAGAATTTTGTTAATTGGTACGGAAAGATATCGAGAATTTTTCTGAACGGTCGCGCAATACTATCCCGAATTTCGACAAATGATCTCCCTGTAAAAATATCAGTTTCGTCAATCGGTCGCAACAGAGAATAAATTTCGTGAAATGATCGCGATAAAAACGAGAATTTCGTCAGCGGATCGCAGACAGATAGCGCGAATTTCGTCAAAAGATTACGGAAAGAAAAAGCGAATTTCATCAAAAGATCGTGGAAAGAAAACGCGAATTTCATCGAATGATCGCGTGTTAAAGAAATGCCAATTTCGTCAAAATATTGCGGTAAAAAATGCGAATTTCGTCAAAGGATAGCGGTTAAAAACACGAATTTTGTCAAAGGTAAGTGGTGAAAAGTGCAGATTTCGACAAAAAATCGGGTAGAAAGATGTGAATTTCCTCACACGATTTTGGGGGAAAATTGTAAATATCATGAAATGAACACAGAATAAAATCGCGAATTTGTCAAAATTTACTGCACTGGGCTGAAAGGTTGAAACGGGGTTCCTTTTCCTACTTTCAAAAGAATGCCGCGAAACGAGAAAAACTCTAAAAATCATATACAAATTTTCAGAGGAAAAAAATTACTATATTCCTTTCAAGAATGTCAAAAAATGACCTAGAAACACTAAATTCAACCAACCAACCAACCTACAGATTAATTTGAATTTTCTGTGCTATTATTTTTCATTTACAAAGGAGGCAGGTTATGTGTCCCCCCATCCCCTTTTACCTCGGCTAATCGAAATTTGGAATTATCGTTTCACATTTGCATCCCCTTTCAATTTTTTTTTGTTTCTTTCTTGACTTTAAACTACCAAAACAAAGAGACAAATAGTTTCTATCCTTGTGAAGAACTTGCGTTAATTTCTCATGAAATTGCAGAAACATGCAATAGAAAGAACGGTGTTAAAAACATCTCCCACAGACAAAGGACGTCAAAGTGGGATTATAAAGCCATCTTTTAGAATTACTATGACTAATACAGTTTCTTGCAAATATTCTAGTTTTAAAAAAGATAAACAACACAATTTTCTTTAAAAAAAAAAAAAAAGAAAGAAAGAAAAAAAAGAATGTGGGTTTCTTTTTTTATCACATTTCAAAACTTAGCCGTTTAGTTTTCTGAACTAAACTAATTGAACTCTGCTTTCGCTTCTTCCTTTTTCTTTTGTAGATTTCGATTTTTTAAATAATTGTGCTCGAGTCTGCGGAAACGGGGGGGTGCCCGGGCACCCAGGGCACACCCCCTGGTTACGCCTATGACCGTACTTAAGAGACTGCTTCAGTCAGGCGAAAACCCCTGTTCGCTAATGTTAATCCTATGGAAGAAATTGTTTGAGATATCTCATTCGCATTTCAGTATTTTTAAACAACTTTTTTTTGTATTGGCTAGCTGAGATCGATCTGTAGTATTTGTACTACAGATCGATTTTTAAAGGATCGACAGTAAAGGATCGACAGATCGATCCTTTACAGTTTTATTTTTATTAGGATGTTTTTACTTTCGCAATCGGTTTCGAAAGTGTGGGTATTCTCATTAAAGAACCTACAAAGAAAATTGAAAAAGTAAAAAACGGCCTTAGCTAGACACTGCAAAAGAAATCATTTAAAAATATTGAAATGCAAACGAGCTATCTTTAAAAATTTCTTCCATAGGATTAACATTGGCGAACGGGAGTTTTCGCCTGATTGCAGTAACCCCTTACGCAATGTACCAAGACCCACGTGAAACTCCGAACGGTTGGGCTGACGAGCGTGGTATGGGTTGGAAGCCAGCACCAAAGAAATTAGCACCTTCTGTCTACCAGCTTTGAGAGCAGGACTTTTCAACCGCTGGTACGGTAAGAGAGAAAAAAAAATATGAATATTTCTCATAATTTAAACAAATACGTTTATTGGAATTCAGCATGATCTTGAAGTGGAAAATAACTTCCACAATAAAGTACTGTATGTGGACTTCGCTGACATTAGAGATGAATTAAAGGGTGTGGCCATAGAGGGCATTCTCCCCCCAGGAGCATCGAAATTCCTGCTGAAAGTTTTCAGATTTTCTGCTCATAAACACAAAACTCAGGAAACATCGAAGGGTCGAGAGTCAAAAGAGCACGAGAAGGTTTTTTATAGAGCTTCTGGTTATAACAGCAAGTATTGATTATATAATAGATATCAACATATTCATTAATTCCCCAAAAAACACTATTAGATCGACCTACATTTCCATGTGGCGATTATTTTTTTTTTTTAAGAATTACGGAGCAAAAAAAGAGCACCCTGGAGGGAACACTGACAACTGAAAAGTTGACCCCCCCCCCCCCCTGAGATGGATATATGTCTGCTCAACACTCAAAACTGCGAAATCAAAACATACAGATTTTAATCCTAGACAGTGATGAACATCAAATGTCAAAATTCAGTCATCGAGATCTAAATTATCCATTTTAGAGTTCTACTTTAAATAAAAAGCAGTTAAGTGATACTTAAAATTAAACTTACGCTAACAATCGAGCTTCTATTGATAAATGTTGCCTTGTTTATATTCAATGCTTCGTGCAATTATCCATTTGTGTTTGTTTGCTATTTTGTATTACTTTTAAGTGTTTCAATGAAAATTACTTTCTTTTCATATTTTTAATAACTTTGTCTTTAAAAATAAAAACTTTAAAAATAAAATATAAATATAAATAAAATATTTAATTGTAATCTAAAAAATTCGTGTAATAAATATTTTTTCTACATTACGCAAAATAGAAAGAAGATATACAGAAATTCTTAAATTGTCTTTTAAGTATTAGAGCAATGATGTTTCAAAAAATTTTATACTAGTAAAATAATATTGACTAAATATAATTGAGTTTGATTTACGTGACGTGTTTCGTTTCTAATTCCATATATGTCATTTGTTTCATTTACACATATTTGGGGCCCACACTAGTAATGCAACAACGTTCGCAAGCTAACATGTTAAACCAACGGAGGAGTTCTTTAAAAATCTCTCGTGCGTTTTTCAGTATTTTTAAAAGATATTTTATTTATTATTTTTATTTAAATTATTTTTATTTTTGTTTTTGTTTCTTTTTGGGCTGGGGGGTGGGGGGGGGGGTATCCTATTTGGCGCCGATGTCAAATGAAATATCTCTGTCTTTTTTTCGATTTTGGTTGTAACTTATCTCTGAAGGCAGTTTCAATTTCAAAACCAAACAACCAACATTTTTTCGAGATTTTGTGTGGTCTTAGAAAGAAACTGCGGCCAAAATCGAAAGAGTACAAAGATGTCACGACTCAATCGATTTCAGAATGAAAAAAAAATAATTCATTTTAAAATAATGATTTTCAAAAGAAGTCTTAAATTATTCTTCGATTGTTTTAACATTAGCTTGCGAAGTCGTCGCGTGACTAATGTAGGTTCTTAATGCCTAGCATGCTTTTTTTAAAACTGTTTTAATAGATTTTGCTCTCATATAGATTTTTAATTACCTATTTTTTATTAATCTACCAAATATCGATAATTGTTACAATTCTCAAAATAGTTTTTAAAAATGACCGTATTTTGCTATACACCCTTGTACATATAAATATATACACTGCTCAAAAAAATTAAGGGAGCAAGCAAAAAAGGGTGAATGACCGTATTTTGCTATACACCCTTATATATATAAATATATACACTGCTCAAAAAAATTAGGGGAGCAAGCAAAAAAGGGGGGAGAACTGTGCGAGACAACCATGCTTGAGCATAAAATGGAGAGTACATGTGTATCAATGCGTAATACAGAAAAAAAGACGCAAAAAATTTGCGAGACCTTTAATTCTTTGAAACGGATAGAACGTGAAAAGATGGTTTAGGGGAACAATTTGCTTATATGTAAATAACAAAAAAAAAAAAAAAAATCCCTGCCGGCCAGGCCTACAGGCAGAGGTAGATTTCGTATACTAATTTCACCAACAAAAACTAAATCATTATTAGATATAAATCCACTTTAACAGTTTTATCTGTCTGCTTTTGACGAGTTTTTATTTCCTTTTTATAAAACAGCTGGTTTTATCAGAATCATGTTAAGGCGATATTAAAAAAAATATTTTTCCATACTCAACAACTCGAAATTTTCTGGCACATTTTCAGATTCATTTTTAATAAAAAAAAAATATGAAACATGCTGACGTAATTTTTGAAAAGATTTATAAGCGACCTGTGTTTTTATTTTTCTTTCAATTAATTAAAACTTGATTAATAAACAATTATTTTCTCAGTAGGGCAATATTTTTCGTTTCTAACACAATCGCGTCGGGAAATTCTGTTCAAAATGCCGACTTTGACATCATTTTTAGAAATATATTCTACCTCTATCAAAAAATCGATCATTACTGTACATTATATAGTTTCTGAATAAGAGAATCTAGCAATTGGATGCGTTTGAGAGCAAAAACGAATTTAAAAATGAGTAAGAAAATAGACAGTTTGGATTTGAATACACCCTTAATAAAATAATTTTTTTCTTCAACCGCTATGTATTTTTAATTTGTTTTTGCTGTAAGAATTGGCCCTATCAAAAACTCTTCTATATAGTTGTTGAAGACAATATTAAGAAGATATATGATAAATTCATGAAGATTTTATATCTTGTGAATTGACGGAGTTATGAAAATTTTTCTTCTTCAACCTCCCTTTTTTGTTTTCGTTTTTAATTTTTTTTTTTTTTTTTTTTTTTTTTGCGGTACGAATTGGTCGTATCAAAAACTTGTGAATATAAAAGTTGTAGATAATATTAAGGAGATGAATAATAAAATTATTGGATTTGATATCTTGAGAATTGACGAAGTAAGGAATTTTTTTCTCCCAAAAACCCTATTTTTGCGCCCCTGGAGCCTATTTTAAATTTTATCAAACATCTGAGGTGCATGAATTTTTGGCGCTATTTTTAGAAGTAATAAAAACTTTAAACTGATTTGATATGTACAAAAATTAAGAAGTTATGGGTTTTTTTCGGTTTTCACAAAAGCCCTCCCTACACAAAACCCCTCCCTATTTCCATTCCCTATGTCCGCTTTTGCCCATTAACGAACTTGAACGAGATTTTATGTATCAGTTTGGAAGAGATTTGTGCAGAATTGCGGAAGTTATCGTGTCCAGAAGAAAGTGATAACACAATTGCTTCGGGAAATTCCGTTCAAAATGCCCACTTTGACATAATTTTTTGAAACATATTCTGCCTCTATCAAAAAATCAATCATTGCGGTACATTATATAGTTTCTGAATAAGCGAATTTACCAATTAAATGCGTTTGAGAGCAAAAATGAATTTAAAAATGAGTCAGAAAATAAGCAGTTTGGATTTGAGTGCATCCTTAATGCAATGATTTTTCCAACACAATCCGCTTCGGGAAATTCGGTTCAAAATGCCCACTTTAACAGCATTTTTAAAAATATATTCTGCCTCTATCAAAAAATCGACCATTACGGTACATTATATAGTTTCTGAGTAAGAAAGCGTACCAAATGGAAGCCTTTGAGAGCAAAAATGTATTGTAAAATGAGTTAGAAAATACACAGTTTGGATTTGAAAACACCCTTAGTTACCGTATATACTCGCGTATAAGTCGAAGAATTTCTGACAATTTTCGGTAAGCAAATTTGGGGGGTCGACTTATACGCGAGTCAATTAAAAAAGCAAAAACAAAAACTTTAAATACTGCAAAAATATGGCATTTTATGTGTATGAATAGAAAAATAATATATAAAATATACAAATAATAATATAATCATTTAAAAGAATTTCAATGATTTGTTTTTGTTAACTTAACACCTTTTTGCATTGACAAGTGAAATCTTTGGTTTGATTTTGCGCAAAATTGAAGCAAAAAGTTAGGGGGTCGACTTATATGCGGGTTTTTGATGTTTTCCAGAATTTGCATTCGAAAGTTAGGGGGTCAACTTATATGCGAGTCGACTTATACGCGAGTATATACGGTAGATGATTTTTTTCTTCAACCGCTATGTATTTTTAATTTTTTTTTGCTGTAAGAATTGGTCCTATCCAAAACTTGTCTATATAGATGTTGTAGACAATATTAAGAAGATATATGATAAATTCATGGGGATTTTATATCTTTTAAATTGACGGAGTTATGGATTTTTTACTTCTTCAAACCCCCTTTTTGTTTTCGTTTTTAATTTTTTTTTTTTTTTTTTTTTTTTTTTTGCGGTACGAATTGGTTCTATCAAAAACTTGTGAATATAAAAGTTGTAGATAATATTAAGGAGATTTATAATAAAATTAATTGGAATTGATATCTTGAGAATTGACGAAGTTATGAATTTTTTTCTCCCAAAAACCCTATTTTTCGCGCCCCTTGAGCCCATTTTTAACTTTATCAAAAATCTGTGATACATAAAATTTTGGCCGTATTTTTAGAAGTAATAAAAACTTAAAACTGATTTGATATGTACAAAAATTAAAAAGTTGTGGGGGGTTTTCGGTTTTCACAAAACCCCTCCCTATTTCCATCCCCTTGGTCCGATTTTGCCCATTAATGAACTTGACCGAGATTTTATGCCCTTTGATTTTATGTATCAGTTTGGAAGAGATTGGTGCAGAATTACGAAAGTTATCGTGTCCAGAAGAAAGTGATATATATATAGATAGATAAATAGATAGATAGATTGATTGATTGATTGATTGATTGATAGATAGACATATAAAGTTTTTTACTGAGGGTGGTTTTGGGTTCTAGGGGTCATGATCGGTGTAGATTTGAAAAAATTTTCCAGAAATTCCAAGATAGGAACGATCCCAATAGGTAGTATTTCATACGAAATCTACCTAAAAATACTGTTTAGGAATGATGCTATGTATTTAATATGATGTGTGGTCCTCTCGAATAGATAAAACTGCCGCACATCTGTTTTCCATGGATTCGGTGACATTATCGGCAAGACTTTTTGGAGTACTGTTCCACTCTCATAAATTGTAATCTCCAAGTCCCAGAGAATAAAAGGAGGCCTTAATCTCCGTGCAATGCATCGTCCGAATGTGTCCCAAACATGCTCGATCAAACTCGGGTCAGGAGAGTATGTTATCTATTCCATGCGCTGTACTGTTTCAGCTTTAAAGATGTTTTCCTTAATACGAGCTGTGTGCGGTCTGGCATTATCATGCATGGGAAAAAAGGAATCACCAATTGCTGCAGCGTAAAATACGATATGAGGTCTCAGTATCTCGTCTGTATAACTTTGGCCTTCAAAGTGCCATTTCATTTTATATGCAGCTCCGTACGTCCGCCTATGCTGATTCCCGCAGATACCATCAACCCACCTCATCTGTAATGTAATCTTTCACGGACGAATGTGGAATTATTTTGAGTACCCCTTTTCCTTCCATACCAAAACACGTCGTATGTTACATCCAGACTGAATCGGGACTTTGTAAACAGCATTTGACTCGAACCACATTGCCTCCGATCTTGATGTTCAGTTGCCCACCTTCTTTGGGCCTCTATTACACTCTATTGCACTCTATTACATGCAGTGTTGTCATATAGTCGAAAATCAGTTTCCCAAAATTTCTGAAACTTTCCCCAAATCAGTGTTTTTTTTTTTTGTTTTTTTTTTTTTTTCTTTCAGAAAAAGTCCTCAACCGCAGTTTCTACTCAAAAAAGTAAATTTTCAATTTTCCTCTTTAAAAAAATGTTTAACTAATTTAAACTAAATTTTTTATCCCTAAACCAAGCCTTTTTTTGAAAAAATTCCCCATTTACAAAAAATAAACATTTAAACTTGGCAGAATTTTGCATGCATATGTTCGCAGCTAAACGAAGAGAATGGGAGATAAATTTTACAAAGACAAGTTCGTTTATACATTTTTAAATTGTTGCCAATCCATGATGCTGGTTTATCATTACATTAGCTCCATCTAAGCTTATACCAATAAATTTTTCAAGGTTTACACCATCTCTAATCGGGATTTCAATGAATCTGTGATGGTGTTGGCATCATCTACTTCTATCTGACATAACATTTAACTGATGTTACCGGTCCCACAGACCGCTGCTTTTTTCAATTTTTATAATTTAACTTATAACTTCCAGTTTAACTACAAACATTACCGAAATGTTGTTTCGTTTAGAACTTTATTACTGTCACCAGAGACTTTTGAATAGGGGAATTATAATTATAACAGTAATGTACAAAACGTTTAGTATAAAAACACCATCATATGAGTTAATCTCGCCTTTTATTGATCTTTCGATGGAGCGGTCTCAGAGAACGCTCCACAGTAGTTATATTACAATTTCTGTCGCATCAGTTAAAGGTTAGCCTATAAAACTTTGTTTTCAATTTTGTGTCATCCCTACTGAAGTACCTAATCGTAATGCAAAGCACTTTCGTTGTATCAGTCTCTATGCTTCCGTCAATAATAAAAGAAAAATAGCTGCTTTTCACATCTTTAATAAAGTCTTTCAAAAAGCACGGTAAAAGAATGTTTCGGGTAAGTCCTGAAAATTTAGTAATGTGAAGGTTTATACCGTTTAAGACCGCAGAGTTTTCTTTCGAGTTTCTTATAAGGAGAGCTAGGGGGTCTGCTACATTCATTGAGCACTGTTCAGTTATAAACGTAGCAATGTGACTGCAGTATGGAATTGCATGTCTTGCAAAAAGCTCTACTGTCATTCCATGAAGAACAAATTAACCAGCTTTAAGCAAAAAAAAAAATTATAAAATTGTTTTTTTTTCCTATTGTATAAATCTATACACACTAATTAAAGAAGTGTGTATATTTGTTTGTGTGTCTGTTCGCGATGCCTAGGAAAATCTGCCGCACTTCGTAATCTGGAAATTCAGGTGGGGATAGTCCAAGGCATGTCGTGTGATCCGTGTAAACTGTAATGTTGTAAACCACGAGCACGACCACGAGAATAATGATTGACATCTCCGATTTCTCTACTTTATTTTCGTTTTCCAAATCAAAATCGAGTTCGAGACAGATCCGATGTTGTCAGATGGCTAAAAATAAACTTTACGTGAAATAGTGAAAAAATTCCCCATATTTTTCCCTCAAAATGTTGATATTCCCCAAACATTTCCCCACGAACTACTTGTCCCTAAAGAATTCCCCTGTTGGTTCACAAATCCCAAAAAAGGAGAGAAAATCCCAATCTGGTAACACTGATTACATTTAACAATCCGTCAAGTACGACGGAATTGTGTCAAGAACTTACATTGCCCAGTTGCGGAGGTGTATTGAAACTTAAAATTTTAAATTAATTTAATTATTGTGTTTAAATTTTTTCTGGTGGCAGTACTTTTTTATTTTTTTCGTGAAAAATAATTGATTATGGCTTCTAAAACATTTTCTATAATTATTCAATATTTCACTACTTCAGTAAACAACGAAACTGTAAATTCTATTTCTGTGAAAATTTTATATTATTATAAAAAATTAATATATTTTTAAACCAGCATTTTTTAGTATAAAAAATTTTGTCGAAGGTTTTTTTTTCCTTGATTTTCCTGTTTTCGAACATTGAAATCAGATTTTACGTCAACCACGAGTCATTACCGTAGTTCATAACTGACTTTATGTTAACGCTCTACAACAACTTTTGTGAGATGAAAGTCGTTGAAAAAACTAGGGGAGTTCTATTCCTTTCTGGCTGAAAACTTCTTCGTTTTATGCACTACCTCTGCATATTTTTTTTTTCTTTTTATCAGTTTCATTTCTTTCCTTCATGTTGATGGCTTTTATATTATTCAAATTCAGTTTGCTTTAATTATGTATAAAAATCAAACTGCAAACATAAATTTAAAAAAACCGGTGAAATTTATATATAAGATATAATTTTCTCATTTAGTTTAAAATAAAATGCAGAGGGAGAAAAAATACAAATATTGGTAATATGAATGAACCTCTAAAATTATTAGCACTTTCTTTACGATCAAAATTAAAAAGAAGCAAATTGTTGAGTTACATTTTCCACTTATTCCTGGAAAATCTTTTTTCTTCGCACACATTTCTAGCCCATGAAAACAGCCGTTTAGAATTACACGAAAGTAACCGATGCTAAAAATATCTTGCTGTTAATTTAGAGAATGAACGCGTAAAATGAATATTGTATAAAATGTTTATTGGATTTTACATATGCTATCAATTTTAGATCTTAGTAATTATATTATCTTAGTAAGCATATTAAGGATTTTGTTTTATAGTTACTTTATTTTCTACTTAATTACTTTTGCCTATATGATATTGCTTTTGATAGAAAATGCGGTGTTTTTCCTTTCCTTTCAATAATTAGAGATAGGAAAATATTAGATTTAAAGTATGCTGTTCAAAAATAATTTTTTAAATAATAATTTTGTGTTTCGACTTAGTTATCAGACTTGTTCGTTTAATAGAAAGTCTTTATCTTTTCTTCCTTTCAATTTTTAAAGATAAAAACAGTGGCTTTTATGTATATTATTAGCAGGGCTTAATTTCTATCAAAAAAAAAATACCGGAGCTCTAATATTCTGCCGTAATAATATTCTGCTGTAATGTAGCCCCCGTCCCGTCCATCTCCTTTTTATATTTCATATATTTTCAAAATTTAAAGCAATTTCGTCTTCAGCAATATATATATACTTTGATTGTATGTACGAGGATTGTTCAATAAGTTTTGCCTCCGCGTCTGTAACTTCTTTATTAACGGAACAAAATGAAATATTTTACATTGACAAGTATCTTTGAAAGCAGAGAATCCTTCCGCTGTCAGGATTTCGATTACCGTACGCTGATTTTACCGCACTTCCATATAGTCCGACATTCTCCGCTTTACTGTTTATACGTCAGTGATCCCATCTACAAAATAAAAACATCATGAGATGAAGGACATTTCAAAGTCACTTGTCAATGTGAAATATTTTATTTTGTTCTGTTAATAAAGTAGTTACAGACATGGAGGCAAATCTCACTGAACGACCCTCGTATATACATTTTTATATAATAAAATCTAATAAATAAACTGAATAAAAACATTAAAATCAGGAGTGGGGAATTTTCAGAAAATCTAAATCAACAGGGATTTATTTGTATCAACTATGGCAAAACACAACAAACAACTCTGTTCCGAAGCGCAATAAGCGTCGTCGGTGGGTTCCGGTTCCGACTAATATTTAAATCCTAAAAAATAAAGAAGTCCTTTAACCCCTTCGGGACGGGAGCCTTTTACGAAATTTTTAATCTTTTGTCACCGTTTTTTAAAAACAGAAATTTGTGTCTTCTGGAATCGAAAAAATGCGCTGATTAAATAAGGCAAATTTTACAGTAAAATTTTACTGGTGAGAAAAAACAAGGATTCTGAGAGCTTCATGCGGCACGTATACGTGTCGCTCGTCCCCAAGGGGTTAACTATTAGATTGGCGAAAATTAGTACCGCATGGAGCTAAAAAGTTGATCAGTAAGAATATTTTACAAACACGAACAAAACGCAGGGAATAAACATAATACGACCACGAGTATAAAAAAAATTGATATGGTTGCTTGTGATGTCGATCACATATATTTGTCTTAAATTCCGTACGAAACATTAATTATTAAACTTCATAGCTTTTTATCAGTGACTCATTTTCTTCTGAAAATGAATCCATTTTCTAACATTAACCCCTTGGGGACGAGCGACACGTATACGTGCCGCATGAAGCGCTCAGAATCCTTGTTTTTTCTCACCAGTAAAATTTTACTGTAAAATTTGCCTTATTTAATCAGCGCATTTTCTCGATTCAAGAAGACACAAATTTTTGTTTTTTAAAAACGGTGAGAAAAGATTAAAAACCTCGTAAAAGGCTCCCATCCCGAAGGGGTTAAACATTCTTTCTTTTTTGTATTTTATTTTTAATTCCTTAGTGAAGGCAGAGAAATGATTGTAAATTATTTAGCAAACCGTTACTTAGTTGGTAAAAAATAGATGCATTTGATTTCCTGGTGATATATTATGCTTTTATTTATTTTATGCTATAATATTAATTTAGTAGCTCCAGATGTAACGCATTTAAAGTAATCTGTTTATATTAATCTCACGTTAGATAAATCAACTGGTGTCATTTCTTTGTGCAATTCAAAATTACGTTATGCATTAATCATAGGATAACTTGTAATTTCCTTTTATGAAAATCAGATCATAAATCAAAAAGTATAATTTAATTTATCAGTTGGTTACAGAATCTGTTTTTATTTCTCTTAATCTAAATAATTTAATGATTTATTGAAAATGTTGTTCGATTATTTGATGAGGTAATAAATTGTATGTCACCAGATTTATTTCACTGGGATTTTTCATTTTCGCCAAATTGTGTCTTGTTTTAATGTTTTAGTGAACGTTTGGCGTGTTTTAGCTGATGTTATACCAAATGAACAAAACTGTATTACACGGCTATTTCGAGGCAGAAGATACTACAAAATTTGTATGATGTAACAGTGACACCTCACTGTGGTTAAAATTGCTAACCAGCATTATGGCTGGTAACATGTATGGAACACCAACATCAATAAACACCTGTTGTGCTAATGGACTGATTCTTTTATCGAGTCTGCTATTCTCTGTCAGGCTTAACATGATTTCAGGTGGTCCCAGCGCAGGATTGGAGCTTTTGGGTTTCTTGCGGCAAGGTGATGTACCCCATGTACAGTACATATCAGCCAATAATATTTAAATCCCAAAAGGTATGGGGATTCTTCCCTACCCCACATTGCTGTTAATCCTGATTTTGGACTTCCCCGTAGTCATTTCAAAACCATTGAGACAGAAAACCATTGATTCAACACTTCCGAGTACTAGACAGAGCAGGGCTCGAAATATACTGGAGCAAACCAAAACGAAATTCCGGTTCGCGAAATTATAACAAATTTTGTTCCGGTTCGTTAAATTATGGTAAATACCGTTCCGGTTCGTTAAATTATGATAAATACCATTTCGGATCGCGCAATTATTAAAACATATTATTACAATTTTATTACATGGCTTATTGTGATCAATGTAACATTTTTTAAATTATTATTTAGAATCTTGAAGGCACTTTTTAATCTGTTTGGGTATAAATTAGTCTATACTTTCAAAAAAATCTTTCAGTCAACAATAATTTTAAAATAGCGTTCCGGCTCTTGAATTTTTCCATTTCGAGCCATGTATGCTCTTACGTTGCGCGACGCGCTTCGTCACGTATGTATGCTTTGGTCGGAAAGAACGCAAAGAATGATAATTTAGGCTTCTGTTTTTCGGAAGCGCTTTTCCGCTTGCCTCCGGAGAGCAGTAATTATGAGCTCCGGTGAATTCCAACCAATTTTTAAATATTCAGTAAAAATAAAAAAGTACCGAAGCTTTCCAGTTAGCTCCGGCGCAAATTAAGCACTGATTATCCGACAATAGATTTTTTTGTTTCACAATAATCCTGTTCTTTGATTGTTTTCCTTTATGCACTATTTTCTTAGATAGAAAATTCATTTTTATTTATCTATTTAGGAATCGGAGGACACCGAATTTAACTTATATGGGTCAACTTTTCAGAAGAATGGCAACTGCATCTTAGAAGACCCCATTGGCTCTTGGGCGCCTTCAACAGGTTTGAAGAATTCAGTAGTGTTTCGAAGAAGGATAATGGATTACAATAATATATGCTTCTTGGGATCTGTGCTAAATGTAAGGCACGAATTCAACCCTGATTCAACTACTTAAAAATAATGCAATTGAAATGATAACAAGTAAAAATTCAGTTTAAAAAATCAAAAAACCCGACCACGTAAAAAGCGAACTAATTAATTATTTCTCATCAATGTGAAACTATTTTTTATATTACTCACCAATTTTTTTATATATTTGTATTGGTGACTTTTAAGTTGTGATTAATTGTTGGCTCCTATCTATAAACATTGTTTTGTCTATGAAGGTTAGAGTTGCAGTAAAGCTAGAGATCCTACCTACACAACTTCCAGGTTGTGTAATATTTAAACGGAGCTTCTGATTGTAAAATAGTCAACGAAACATCGTCTTCATTTTGAAAGACCTATCCAATGATATGCCACTCAATATGATTCGTAAAAATTTTTTTCGTCTCTAACGCCATTTTGAAATTATAAAAACAAAACCTGGCCTATAACCATCGGAAGGTTAAGACAAATTGATTAAAAGACCTCATTCATGAAAAACCATCCAGCCGTTGGGATGTTTCGAGGGTATAACGAAATCCACATACCCAGATGCGCGTCAAACACATAACCCTTCTTGGCAGTCAGGAAAAAATGAGGACGTGAGTTTCGAAAATTGCCTTAAACAAGAAAGAAAAATCATAAGTGAAGCATAGATTATGAAACACTTTCCAGCACATTCAGAGTAATGTAACAAAACTTCACCGTTTAATGAATTGAAATAGGATGTCTAATTGCATCATTTGGAAATGCGTAACATATTTGAAAACCCTATTTCAGCAATTACCATTTGTAAAATCTACATTTGTAAAATTATTCGAATTGTTTGAGTAGCCCTGTATATGATATATAAATTTGTATCTATAAACTACATGCATGCAAAAATTTAGTTCACTTAGGAAATACATACCACAGTTGAAAATTCCCCTTCAGCAATTTCCGCTAATAAGGAGAACAGTACGTGAATTATTTTGTGCATCGCTGTATACGAGGTATCGAATTCATATACAACGAGTAACATGCAAAAAATTAGTTAAATTTAAAAGCGCATACCGAAACTGAAAACGCATTTCCAGCAGTTATTTCTCAAAGGCAGTACTCTACCCAATTTATTTTGTGTGTCCCTGTAAATGAATGATAAATGCTATAAACGCCATATTCTCTAGAATCATCTTGTAGTTGAATTCAGCGATTTATATCAATTTCAATAAATTTGAGATAGCCTAATGCCATTAAAATACACTTTAAACGATTTTTCCGATTTTTCCCCATTCACCATAACGGAATTCTTTGAGTGCCCCTGTAAATGAACTAATAATGCTACACACGTTATATTCAATTCCGAGCATGCCATTTTAGACATCATTAACATATATCGCATGAAAATCTGAGGATATTTACTCGTGTTAGAGCGTGGTCATACAGACGGACAGACAAACCGGATTCATAGTGTTAAAAAAAGAATTCGTGCCCTCTATTCATTTATTCTGTTAGTAAACTTGCACCGAAAAAATACTACAATCTCCAACAAAACTAGTTTTATCGAATATTTCTGGCATTGTAAAAACTTGGTTTACTTTCAAAATTCGTCTTATACATATTTAAGGAATTTGGGAACAAAACTTGGTCTACTAAAATTTTCTGTTTTGGATAAGTCAAGTTTTGAAACTCACGTCCTTAAAAAAACATTGCAAATTATTTAACACTTTGACTGCCGCAGGAACCGAATGATCGATTATTTGTTCTAAATATCAATTTCGTCCATCATATTTGCTCTTTTTGACATTACAATAAAATTAAACATAATACAGTATCACTTCAAAAATCCGGCATTCAGAAATCCGTCAACTTCAAAAATCCGATATCAAAACCACCTTTTCCCTTTCTTTTTCTTTTACATTTTCAAGTTATGGGTAAAGAAAACTAGCAATTCTTTATGAATTAAAAACTTCAAGATAAAAATAAAAACGGAAAAAAAGAATATTTGACTTTCTTTTTCATTTGTCAAAGGAGATTATTTTCTGAACAATGTTTCTGGGTGCTGCACCGTTCCTTAGCAACGGGCACAACTTTCGGGACAACTATGGCGAACGCATGGCACAATATATGACAGGAACGAATTTTCGGCAACGGCGACATCATGAGGTAGAATTTTCAGGCTTTCACATTTCCCGTGAAAAGGCCGCAATTCATGAGCTGATGGACGCGCAAAATCTGAAAATGCATTAAGTGTCTAAAGAGGGATATAGATGATTGGCTAAGCATTGGCGAAAATGCATATACAACGAACAATTTAACGGACAGCGAGATGCTGACGATGTGCTAAATAGGTCCGCCAATAATGCTAGTAGCAGCTCAGAAGACGCGGATGAACAATCGGCAGAAAAAAAAGGTGTCACTAGAAAAATGCATACCACTGGATAAGTAATATATGCTCTAGAGAAACAAGACTGTATTTCCGAAATAGACATTCTTCATTTGTCTAAAATAAGGAAAGAAAAATTTAAGTCAATTCCTACTTAAGTCATCAAAGAAAAAATTAATATAACCCCTTAAGTTAATATTAGTTTTTGTTGCATTAAAATTTCTCAATTTGTTGATTTTCTATAAGCAAATAAACCCTGTTGGTTTACAATGGAAGTCTATGGGAATTTGGCAAAATATTAGAGATATCGCCAAGTGGGCGTCACTTTCAGCGACTCATTTTGGTCGCCAAATTTGGCGATAAACTTGGCGGTATTTGGCATTTAAATGTTTATAAAAGTCTGTATTTTTAAGTAATTTAAGACAGTTTGAAATTTATAACTGTTCTGGCAGCTTTAAGCAATAAAACATTATTATTAAACAAAATAAACACAAAATCAAAATTTAAAAGAATAAAAATCAGATTTATGGTGACTTGTTTTTTTATTGTTACATGAAATATTGATGAATTAAAGTTCACTTATCCCTGGATGTGCTTCCTACAATGAATTGTAATCAATATTCGTTGTTTCAGAAATGGATGTTGGATAATTTCTGATCGTTTCAATGAAATGCAATGCTTCGGTTTTAGTCGGATGAAAAAGCCGTGTAACCACAAGAAAGTGCTGCCTTACCAGAACAAAAAGACCACGAGTAGACTGATATGTCTGTCAGGAACTTAAGTGGTGCATTCAAAGTATTTGGGTTTATTTATTCAGATAAAAAATTGAAGTAAAATTTCTCATTTATCTCAATGGGTATTTTAGACACTTTTGAAAAAAGTTTGCCTAAGACATTTCTTACCGCTTACTTTCCGTGCTTATAAGATGGATTATGAAAAATGGTCAATTTTTCTAAACCGTCGGGATATCCGGAGTCGAAAACTATACAACGACGTGAAATCCGAAGTTTATTTACATTAAAATCATATAGAGAAGATTGGTACTTTGTAAAACTGACGTGATAAGCGGAGTGACGTGAAAACCGGGTGTCGGGATAACGAGGTCCGACTGTATTTTAATACATGTTTTGACTTGTCCGTTTGGAATATATATTGTGATATGGTTATTAGTGGACGTAATTTAGACTTATTACTCTTACTTATACTTACATTTGTTTTAAATAGTCTATATTAAACTGCTATAGTATACCATTGATACTGGGACATTCTTTTATGGACACCCTGTATGTTCAAAACATTCTAAAACTGAATGTTAGCAGTAATGGTTATAATCTGACTATTCCAGCATTAAACATATTCCTAAAATCACGCTTGTTTTGAAACATTTAGTGCATAAACTCAGGGGGGGGGGGGGAGTCTTTTCAAGGAGCATTGATCAGGTGTTGCCACAATCAATATGACGTCAGCATTACTCACGGACATGTTTATGCTTTGTAATATAGATATAACCTTAACCGATATCACATTAACCCGTTCAGGACCGACATCTTTTACACAAACTTTATTCGTTTGGCACCACTTTTTGTTAATTATTTGACTTAACTTTATTAATCACGAAAGTGTCGTATTTAAATAAAATTAATTTTACTTTTCTTTTTAACTGGTATCAAACTCAAGCGTTTTAAGCACTTTCTGAGGGTGCATACATACACCCATGGTCCCGAACGAGTTAAACGGTTCGACAGTAAAACAGAATTTCAATTTGATCTGAATCTTACTTCCAAACTAAATACCGAATTTTAAGATTTCATTCAGTTTATGAAATTGTTCAAAAAGAAACTTTTTTAAGCTGAATAGTTCTGTTTTAGTCTTGAAACGAATATTTGGCCACTTTCAGAATTCAGCCTATTTTCTATTAAACCAAATATCAATTTTATTTCATTATTCGGTATACCGAATACTATAGATTTACTATAGATAGATTATTATTTGTTACGTATAGCAGGGGTCTCTTTGACTGTCGATCCCTTCAGAAATTTCTCAGCTGTATTGTCAAACCCAATGACCATCCAATTTTGATACATTTTGGGCTACTTAGATTTGACTTCAAATGCTTTCAAGTATCATCAAAATGACGACAACTTGGCGCACGCGTGGTATGTGTATGTATACGTATATGTATCTGAAAAGGAGAAAGAAAAAGACAAAGAGCATGTAATTACAAAAGGGCATTATACAGAGGGCGTACACACATTTTTGGACAAATTATTTGAAAAATAAATATATAAACAAAAATAACAACTTTATTTTCTCATATGCTACATTTGATAGCCCTTTTGTTTAACTGTCATATTGAATATTAATTTCCAAAATAAAAGAGCTTTTCTTAAAATATCCAGCTTGATTTTGTTCCACTCCGCGACCACAATCTTCTAGAGTCCATCCAATTTTTAGGGGTGCCGCTTATAAAAGTCCAAATACCAGGGCTGCCACTGACGACTATTTTAATATTTTATTCGCACCACTTTTTTTAAAATACAAATTTTGTAGTATATTTCTCTTGCACATGTTGCAAAGTATATGTGAAAAAAAAATTATTTTGAAAAAATGGTGGGAGATAGAATTAAAAAATAGTCGCCAATGGCAGCCCTGTAATGCATAGTAATCCGTAGAAAACATATCGGAGGACTTGGGTGAAATGCGTTTAAATAGAATAGCCTCAATTCCGGTTTCATTTCTCCTTTTTTTCTAAAAATATAGTAGTAGGTTTAAAGGTATGGCTGGTAGCCTTATCCTGATGGAGCTTAATACAATGAAGATTTTTGGGGAAAGGTGACTGAATGTCTTCTTTGAAAACAGAGGAAAAAATATATCTGATATAAAATTAAGTTAATGTTGACAGCTTATTCTACTTTCCTTATTTTAAGATCTTCGTTATAAGAGAAACCACCAATAACCATAAAACCTTTACAAAACATTTTCCTTGTTTTATCTGAACCAACAGTTTAGGTCTTGTTTTCCTCTTTTTCAGTAGTAAATAAATCTTCTTTTTAATTGCAATCAAATAAATTATATCCAAATCTCATCAAATGTAACTACATATTACCATTTTTCAGCTGCCAAATAATTTTCATATAATATTCTGCATATTTCATATAATATTCTGCACATAGTCAAACACTGAGAAATTGGTATTCGCATTAGGCGGTAAACATCATGTTTTTCTTTCTTTCTTTTTATTAGCTTTAAAGCAGATTTTATAATTTTATTTACAGTTCTATGTTTAAAGATTTTGCTATAATTCTTTGGAAAATTTATTTTTTTTATTAAAAAAAAAAAAAAAAAAAACAAGACTTCAGATATAATAAGCGGACCTTTGTAAGGTATGCAGTTTACCTCTTTTCCAGTCAAATGTAAACTTTTTGTTAATTATATCCCTTATTTTACGTGTAGAAATAATAAATCCATCCTTTTGAGAACTTTTTTTTTAATAATCGAATAAGAGAATTTCTCTTCATAAAGTGCAATTTCGTATTCTTCGATCTCCTTCGATCCATTGTTTATTTTCCAGCGACATTTTAACGCAAAGAATATTTTTAATGATGCAGGCGATAATTGATCCATAATCCGAATTGTTGCCACATAGCGGTTTTTTCCATTTAAATTTAAATCATACAAAAGTAAAATTGTTACAAAAATGTGTGAACAGCCTCTGTATTTCTCCATTTAATTTAAAACATAGAAAAGTCAAATGGTTACAAAAATGTGTTAACAGCCTCTGTATTTCTCCATTTTAATTTAAATCATAGAAAAATCAAATCGCTACAAAAATGTGTAAACAGCCTCTGTATTTCTCCATTTTAATTTAAATCATATAAAAGTCAAATGGTTACAAAAATGTGTAAACAGCCTCTGTATTTCTCCATTTTAATTTAAATCATAGAAAAGTCAAGTGGTTACAAAAATGTGTGAACAGCCTCCGTATTTCTCCATTTTTGATATTTTCTTCCATACATCCAAAATCAAATATGACATAACATTCTGACATCAGAGTGGAAATGCGACGGGTATTTCCTCTTCTCGGTCTTTTATCTTGACAGATTACTTTTAAGTAAAATTTTTCCATCGACCCCTAATCGACCTTTGAGGCCAGATCGACTTCTTTAAATGTCATGTTTACGTTGAATGTCGATATGGAACACTTAGGCGATGTGCAGTTTCTTTCACTGAAAGGAATTGTAAACTATTACTATTACTATTGCTATTACTATTACTATTACTAAAGTACAGAGTTTGCTGTTTATATTTTTGTGAATACGTAACGTGTAAAATATATAGAAAAACACAAACTGAAGCATTTTGCTTTTCTTTACATTTGTTTTACACGTTTAATTGTTATCTCATATAATCGTTATAAAAGGGTTTTCCTTCTTGTCCTTTTTTATAGATCTGAGAGAAATTTAAAGAGCTAGTGATGATTACTGTCTAAAACATTAATGGATTTTAAAATATTACCTTTTAAATTAGAGTAATATTTTAGCAAATTATGTTAAACATTCTTCAGAAAAATAATTACAAACATTAAATTAATTTTAATGAGAAAAGTAATAATTTGGCGACGAAATGTTGTGCGTTTTGCTTTCAATGGGTAAAATAATAATAATAATAACAATAAGTCTCATATAATATAAGAGCATTTTTCTGTTTATGTTTTTTATACATATAAGCGTATATCGATATTATTTTCCAATCATACTATTCCCATCGATTCCAGTCATTCCGATCTACTTTAAAAGAGTTCTATAGTTTGAATTTTTTTTTTTCAATTATTACTGTTTCAATGTTTTGTGTTGCATTTATTTTTATTTTTTTCTCAAACTGCATCATATAAATTTCTCCTAAATCTTATAGACACAGCCATTTTACAGTACAACTGAGGATGGAAAACACGAAGGAATGGAATATGATCTTTTAAAAACTTTGAAGAAAAGACTAAACTTCAGGTATTAATTCATTCGTTTAAGAAATTACCTAATCCTATCCCTTTAATGTAATTTTATATGTTTATTAATTAATTGTACAAATTGATTTGGTGATTTTTAAATGCACGAAGTTCTAATATTGAAACGAAAAAAATCGCGATTGCCTAAAATTAGTAATTGTTATAGAAAGTTGTGAACAAAATGTGAGTGTTTCGAATTTGTAAAAAATTTATTCACATGGACATTAAAACTATTTTTAGCGGTATCAAATAAAGTATTTTTATATTCTGATTTGGGTTATTTTATTCACAGCTGTTTAACCCCTTGGGTACGAGAGACCGGTATTCGTGCCGCGAGAGGTGTGAATCAGTGATTATTCTCACTAGTAAATTTTTATTGCAAATTTTGCCTTATCTAATCCGAGCATATTCCCGGTTTAATTAGGCAAAATTTTCTGTTTTTAAAAACCGTTGACGAAAGACTAAAAAGTCTGTAAATGACGCTCGTTCCGAAGGGGTTAATAAAATAATAAAAATTCAGTTTTCATACTAGGTGGTTATAAAGTAGGTATCTGTATTAGGAGCTGTCTGTAACCAGAAGAAATAATCCAAATGACACCGTTACTTGTATACATACTATTTAAGAAGGGGGGAATAAAATGAAAAAGGAAAAAAATAGTTCAAAAAATTGCGATAGAGGAAGTGTTAAGACTTGAAATGTTATTTAACTATAATACGAAACTGTGAAAAGAAACAGTTAAGGCTCAAAAACTCTTGGCAAATTCATTAGTCCATGTCTAAATGCGGTTCCATGGTCTTATGGCGTTCCTCCCTGCTCCTGATCAAGTTCAGATTCCACATTTATTCCACTTCTCTAAAGTACACATTGTGTAGTTTAGAAAAGTGGATTCATTGTGTGACCAATAAAACAGCTCTTAGGAACCCATTTTAGAGAAGCTAGTATAACAAGGCAATGGATTTCCATGATGTGGCGTCCTCCGAAATCCTTAGATAGTATATCGCCATGCGAGTTTTGACGTTGGTGCGGGACCCTATCTAAATCACAATTTAATCTGTAGAATGAAAGTGTATTAAATTTAGATGTTTTAAAATTTAAAAGATAACAAATCACATCATGTGTTGAACATTACTACTGATGGGTTACATTCTGTAGCTGAAAATGTCGAGGACTGCATGGAATGTGTAGCTTAATGTAGCACAATGGGATAATTGTAGTTAATTTTTGTATGAATAAACAGATTAAGCGAGGCGATTGTCATCGAACCGTTTGGTATATCAGAAACATCTGGTTGATAGCAATGGATATTATCCTCTCAGTGTCTGTAATAATAATATGAAAATATATTAATAAAGATTGTGCGCTCTGTCAGCTTGCTCCTTTTTGTTGTTGGAAAATGTCTAATCTATTTCAGTTCTTTGCTTTGAGCTAAGCCATGATAGGATTGTATTTTTTTTTTTTTTTTTTTTTTTTTAACCACCCGATTTATTAGAGAGATAATGAAATGATAAAAAAAAAAAGAAATTATCCGTTTTACACATTGTAACGGTGATATGAAATCAATTTACCAAAATAGAAGTTGATTGACATGTTTGTTTTAGAGAATTACCCAAAACTATAAATTCTAATAACTTTCTTAACCCTTAAATGCCGGGTGTTGCTTTTCGGCAGCATACCCAATTTAGGCTCTAAAATACTATTAGAATAATATTGAAGCTATAATACCTAATGTTGCCAATAAAATACATTCTGAAAGTATTATTAAATCAATTTTCAACATGTAGATGGCAACACTTGTGCTGTTTAAGAATAAAGGTAGATTTCTTTTTTCAATTGTTGCTACTTGTTCTTTTTGTTTTGTTTGGAAGCTTGCGAAATACCCTATTTTGTTCTGCAGTGAGCAAGTAAAATTTATTTCTTATTATAGTTCCTAAAGTTCTTGTGTGTTTAATATTATAGAATTTTATCATGGAAAATTATTTTTTCAATTAAAGACCAGTATTGCCGATTAGTAACAAACTGTTTTTTAGCCGTAAACCATACTTAAAACAAAATATGATTTTTTTTAAGTATTTTTCCCATGATTTATTTAAAAAATGAAATCCGAAAAACATTATTACAATGAATTTTGAAAAATCAGGCATTTAAGGGTTAAACATGTTATTAGGCTCATTTCATAAGCCATAAATTCTAGTCACTTTCATCAATGACAATTATTAAATTTATATCATAAAATGAAATTAAATAATTAGGTTTAGTATATAAATTCAAATTAATGACAAAATAAGTATTTGGTGATTACATTTAAGTAATAAATCCTAATTACCTTTTCTCTAGTTAAAAAATCTTTAATTTTAATCTTTCTAATTCCTTTCACTGGTAAATAAATAACATTTTAAAATAAACTAAAAATATTATTGCATTATTACATACATAAAGATTATTTCATTAAACAAAAATTACCAGTGTTTAAACATTAATTAGTTTGATAATATAACTAATACTAAAATTAGAACAGAAATCCTTCGGCAAGTTACCTATATAGAGAAGTGCGTAATGGATGAAAAATAATGCCAATAAAATATTAGAATTTTTTTATTTAATACGATTGATTAAAAAAATGTACGGCGGTAGTCCTAAATACGGCTATATAAACGTGCATAGTTAATAAAAAAATAAAGTCCATTTGAGAGCTGTTATGATAAATATTTCTAAATGCAATTCGCGGTTTTCCATTCAAAATGTTCAAAACTAAATAGTCATTATTGTTTTAAAATGAAATAAAAATATGCTGTTACCTTTTTTTATTGTTGTTTCGACTTTATCTTTAGCTGTAGAATACAGAGAAAGCAATGTACCAAAATTATTTCTTTTTCTAATACCATTTATTGTTTTGTTTATAAAAATTCTATATTGCTTGACTACAAATTAACGACAACACTTCGACTAAACGGTTCGTACGGGTGTTTACTTTTGAATACCACTATTTCTAAAGAAGTAATATTAGATTTCTTTAACGGCAGGATTCTGCGATTAAATTAGACGAAGATTAATTTTTAAAAAATAACGACATTTATTCGAACCTCGGAATATTGGGATATGACATAATTCCCATTATTAAAAATATTTACATTCCCTTTTGCTAGGACGTTCTAGGCAAATTATATTACATTAACTCTGTTAATACCTAAAGGAACTGCCCTGACATAGACACTGGAGGGTATCGGTAAACCTCCCATTATTATCTTGGTTTTGTCTATTACAGGTAAACATGAAATAATAAAAGCGATTCGTGTCAATTCCTGGTTCAGAGTGGAAGTTAAAAGTAATTAACTTAATTGCATAAAAAGGACTAAGCATTACAAATACTTTTATTAGGCGATAAATTAATGATATTTACGTTGTGTACTTTTTTCGAGGGCCAACTTTTTGAAAAAAGACTGAACTAGAATTTAGATTATATAAATATCCAGGAAAGTTAAATTTAAGATCAGTCTAATGCCTGAAGATAGCCGAGGGACATAGTATTAATAGACATCTAAATCTCGATGCAAAATTAACTAAATGAATTACATACACATAAATTACAAATAACACAGAGAAAGAATTCAAAGTTAACAAATATTTATTTGCATATATATATTAAATACAATTAAAACAGAATGCATAATATTAAGGATCACTATGATTAAAAAAATAAAGCAAAACATTAAGGATCATTAATTGGAATACATAGATCCCTTTCTAAAGTTTTTCAAAAGAGCATTATTGTTGTATATGTGTTATTGAGTATATAAACATATCCAAAGAAACAAAAGAATATTTATGAAAGAGACAATCTTCTCTGACTGTCGACAAAGCCATGTAATTAATTACAATTTGTACCTCGCACATGCATAGTTAATTATACAGGAAATACCGGAATTCCTGGGCAAGGGTCTGGTCACATTAGAGACACTCTGTGTGGAATGATCTTTTGGATTAGGTCGCCAGACATATTCGCGGATTTTTATTCCGCATCATTTAGACAAGCATCACAACACTTATGCTAAAGTTCGAAAAAAAAATGGGCAATTGCCAACAATCAGATATCTGTAAGACTTTACTTCTTAACAACTTACTCGAGATACATATTTTGTATAATCAACTTACTCGACTAATATATTATTTTTAACCAATTTACACGAGCAACATATTTTTGTAGAATTCAATTTACTCGAACAACGTATTTTTGTTGAATGATTACTTAAGTAACATATTTTTTTTAATGCTGTGTGGAGACAATTATTTTTCTCTGGAAAGGATCCTGGGAGGAGGGGTTACCTAAGACACCTTAATTGAAGCGATATTTTTTTGGTTGCGGTCCGAAAATAAGGCCTCGTCGGCCTGTGACCCATAGTGACCCTATTAGGTCCACATTGGTCTTCTCTTACACGGATACTGGCTATGATTGGTCGTCTTGCCCTTGTGATTCAGCCTGAACATACTCTGCGATACACACAAGATTTACCTGGGGTTGATTTTTATGGTAGCAGTAAATCTATGTACTTCGTCTGTGTCATTGTCCAGCGAAAGTTTAATCGAATCAGAGTCATAAATTTGGGTTGTAAACTTGTTCGCTTGGGTGGTCGCTTGCTAGTAGTGCTGTAAAATCACACGTTATAGGTAAAACAAATACATATATATACACATTATAATTAAAATTAACATTTAATTCATATATATAATTTTTTAAATACCATATTTTGTACAAAATTCAATATGCGGTGTAAAATTACCAGCACCTTTTTAAAGTAATATCACTGTTCTTGCATATTGCTGGAAGGATTCGTACACTATTAGCATGTCTGGCCACAACAAACGTTGTAGACACGTCGCACAGTGGAGTATTTGTCCCGAAATCCTGGTCAAAAATATTTTTCGATGTAAATATAGTCAGGTTGGCTTGAAATTCTTCGACATTATTGGGTATCACTATGGCATGTTTGGTATTGTAAATGAAGTCTATAGTCTTTACGGTTCATTTACAGAGACACCCAAAAGAATTCCCTTACATTAGGTCTATGGGCAAAAATCGTTTGCTCGGTATTTTAATGATATCATACTTTTAAACGTGCTGAAATTTGTATACATCACTAAGGTGTACTAAGGCACTTATTGTAGAATATGGTGTGCATAGAATATATCGTTCATTTACAGGGACACACAAAAGAATATGGCTCAAGAATAAATTTAACTATTGAAGTCGATGACCAATAATTGCTGGAAGTGCGTTTGTAGTTGTGATAGGCGTTTTAAATTAGAACAATTTTTTTTTTAAATATTACTTGGTGTGGATACATTCTATAGATCATATACAGGGCTGCACAAAAGTTCTCAAGTACATTTCCATTTATTCGCGGAAATGGCTGAATGGACATTTTTAACTGTGCTATGCGTTTCACTGAACTAACTTTTAGCATACTATGAAGTATACATACAAATCCATAGCTTAGTTTAATATTTTATATCTTAAAAGTTGATTAAGTGTAAGTAAAATTTTAACACTTCACATAATAATGAATATACATTTTATAAATATTTTGACAATTAAGAAAAAAAAAGAGTCATCATTTAAGAAGAGTACAAATAAAAAAAAAAAAGCTTAAATATTAATTTACTAAATAGATATTTTAAAAATACGCATAAATCACTTGTCCATTGACTTAAGATTGTTCGGAAGTTGAGCGACTTGTAACCTTAACTATTTACTGTTTTTAAGAGGAAAGTAATTGTTGATAAGTTTGTCTTATTCACTATTAATGTTTAATTAAATGTATTTAATTTTACTATATATAAAACTTATTATTTACATTTAATAATGCTTATTACATTTAAATTACATTTAATAATAATTATTGCATTTAATTTATGTTTAATAGTGTTATGCTTAATAGTAGGTTCAGTAAAGTGGAGTCTATATAGTATAGATTGCTAGTTTTTGAATGTATTTAATATTACCAGTTTCAAAATGATTCTTCAGAACTCTTCTTCGTTTTCTTCACCACTTTCTTCTTGGCTTTTATCGGGATTACCATCAGACCTTGCTGGAAGAAGAAGTTGTATTGTCTCGCCACTGTATGGCTTGCTCTTTTTAGTTTATAAGTGGAGTTGTTAGAAATATGAAGTTGCATATTTTCACGTACATTATAAAAGGAAAATTTTAATTAAATTTTCTTGGTGCCGTTTGTCAGTTTTGGAATTAAAATTAGGTGTCCCTTTTTAAAGACACCACCCTCGAAAGGGTAAATTCCCTCCTTTCACTCCTTATGTTACACACATGAGCTCCAAGAACAAATTAGGGAACCTTTTTCAATAAGTAAGTACACTGTAAATTGAAATGTCTGAAATTCAGACACATAAGTGTCTGAAACGGAGTGTTCTATTTTCAGACATTTTAAAGTGTCTAAATTTTTAAGACGCTTGTATGTGTCTAAATTTAAGACATTTCAAATGTCTGAAATGCATCCATGTTTGGCCACCTTTAATTTCTCTGCAAAAGCAGCCATTTTTTCGGAAAGCCTTATACACAGAAAAAAAAATCCTTTAAAATATAAAAATTGTACCGCCAATCAAGACGCCAGTACAATTTACGTATTTTAATGAAAATTTTCTTCAATTTCTGGAAAAATTTATTTATTTATTTATTTATTTATTGGAAATTTCTGTATAAAAAAAAAGAAGGGTACACACGTATTTCAATACAAGGTCTCGCACATTTTACATGATTAACTACTTTAACTCAATTTACAACAACATTGTATTTAACATATACCTTAACAACATTGCACTTACCCGTCACGGGATACGAACTCGCGACCTTATGGTCTGTAGACTATGCGATAATCCCTCTCGGCCACGCCTTCACAGCTAGGAAGTTCAAATATTATTAGTTACTTGTGACTCACAATTTATTTTACGGAAACGGTAAATATTTTGTCTATCTGCTTATAATTTTGAAAGATTTCACACATCTTCTCTCTAGAATTTTGAATATTTTGCTTTTTAATTTCCTGCAATGTAAGATTAGCAGAAGGTTTTTCTACTTCTACCGAAGAAATTTTCAGAACAGAAATATTATTGTTAATACAGATGACACGTTATTTTTGAAATATTAAAATATTTAAAATGTTTTAACAGTGCATATGTATATATATTACGTATATATTTAATTAATATCTATATATATTTAAGCTTATCCCGTTCCAATTGTGTGTGGGGGCGGGCGTAATTCAACGCCCATTAAAAATAAAATCAATTTTTCATTAAAAAACATGCATATATTTTTCCCCAAATCCTGTGTTTAATGTTAATGCGAAGGTATGTGTATATAAAAGTGAGTGAAGGAATATAGTGTTCTGTTTTTTGATTTTTTTTCTTTTTTTTTTCTTCAGATCGGTTGAATATATGGCAAATTTTTTTTTATTGGACTCATTAATTCCTATATATTCCATATTCCATATGCCATATATTCTGAACAAAATTTCTCAGTTATAAATATTGTATATAATTTTTCTTCAAAAATAATAAAAACCAGTGTTTTATATGTGCGCAAATAATTTTTTTCTTCCTTTTTTCCGATTGAAATACGGGTTAAAAGTTTTTGATGAGACTAATTTTTCTTACGGTGAAATGAGATCATTCCTGAATTAAATCAATAGTCAATCATTAGCTAAAAAGTTATGTAGTAAAAAATTTCAGAAATATTCCATATAATTCCAAAATAATAGTTATACCGAACTAAAATAACTTCTCAAAACACCATCAAACACTTAAATGCGCAAATTAATAATAAGTTCGATTTTTCTTATTCAATATAGATGGCGCCACAGTTTTGGGATATATTCCAATTATTTTTCTTTTGCGAAAATTTCGTAATTAAACTTGACATTTTCTTTAAATTTCAGAGGGAAATAGCATCAGCATACGCTTTGGATACCACACAGATTCAGTGGCGCAACCAGAATTGCGATTTGGAGGGGACTAGCATATTTTAGAGACAGTGTTATAGTTGTAAAAAAATGCAAGCGTCGTAACCAGCTGGAAAGTTTTGGTTGGTGTAATTCTGAATGATTTAAAATGTTAAATAATTAAATACTGTACTGTACTGATATATACCTTTGTTTTTGCGATTTTTTTGGTGTGTTTCCGTATTTGGATGATTTTAAAGTGTGTTTGCAATCAAACAATTTAAAGTTTTATTATTAAACTATCAAAATATTATGAAGGTTAAAGTGTGCAAAAAGTTGCACTGGATCTTAAATTTATAATTAAGTAAATAGTTTTTTTTTCTAAAGTAAATTTTTAAAACATCAATTAATTAGTTTACTTAAGTATAATTAAGTAATTAATGTTTATAATTGAGTAAATTTTAAACATGCTATAATTTCGAATTTCATAATAAAATTTTAAAAAGAGAAAAAAAAATGTGCGACAAAATTAATATGTTTTTAAAAATTCCGATTTTTTAAGGATCTATTAAAAAATAATAATATTCTTTCATAATTAAAAAAAAATAATATCTAGTCTAGTCTGGGAGAGGCTTCAGCCCCTTAACTCCCCCAGTAGGTGTGCCAATGCACTAGTTTGAATATAAATAAATAAATCATGTCTAATATACGTGAGTTTAGAAAATTCTGATTGCGAAATATGTGGATTTGTCCTTGAAAGATTATATTATACCTTTTAAATGGAGAAATATGCAAAAAAATGGAAAATTTTCTGGAATTTACGGAAGAAAATTTACATTAAAATACGTAAATTGGCGTCCCAATTGGCAATATAACTTCCATATTGTAACGGTTATTTTTTACAGTGTATAAAGCTTACAAAAAACAGTGAACAATTGATTGCCTATAGCCAAACTTGCAGGGTGATCAAAAATGGATGCGATTCAGACGTTTGAAATGTCTTAAATTCAGACATATACACGTGTCTTAAAAATTAAGACACTTTAAAATGTCTGAAAATTGAACACTCCAGTTTCAGACACTTATGTGTCTGAATTTCAGACATTTCAGTTTACAGTGTTTATACCATGATCATATAGTAAGACACTTAAGTGTCTTAATTTCAGACACCTATGATGTCTGAAATTCCATATTCAAACACTTAAGTGTCTGAATTACTCTTTCAGTCACATATGTGTCTGAATTTAAGACGCCCTTATTTGCAGTGTATATACAATTTGAAGGCGATTGGATATTTCTATCAACAGATATCGAGTTGCGTGCGTATGTACGTACCTACATACGTACGCACGTATATACATACAGGCAGAATATGTAGGCGCAAAAGCTCTCCGGTAATATCCTGTGAGCTAAAAACCTGCAATACGACAGTAAATATATAGTTATTATCTCTTCAATTCGGTGGAAGCATAACAGACCATTTAAATAGTCATCCCGAAAAAAAAATTTATAAAAAAATGGTAACAATATGCGGAAGATTTTTTTTGCAGAAATTGACACACAAGACTATAACTAATACGATTATAATTCAAACATGGCGGGGCAAAGCGCGGCACATATTAAAAGCTTTTGATATGTACAAATTAGAGCAAAAAACGCTTTAAAAATAACCCTTTTACACATTTAATGTTTTTTTTATTACATTAAAAACGAAACTATTTAAATTAATACACAGTATAACACTAAGCTCTGACCTTTGTTAAACACGTAAACCCTGTTTATTTTCAATTCAACAATTCATTGAGCCACAAAAAAATTATATTTAAACATAACAACGATGCCAAAAAACAACAAAAAACCACGTCTTCTCAGAAAGAAACTTCCTCTTCAGCTGATGCCAGGAGCCACCGGATATAACTCAGGTTCCTAAAATAGACATAGATCGATGCACCAACTAGTTAGCTATTAAAAAATATGATCTTTACAATTGTTGACGAAATTTTAATTTTTGCATTTTTGGCCAGGTTTTTGGGTCAAATACTCCACTGTGCGTCGTTCGGAAAGTTGCGGTGTAAAATCACCAGCACCTTTATAACGTAATATCACATATTCTTCTTGCATATTACTGGAAGGAGTCGTACGCTATTAGCATGTCTACTTATGTTGATAGCCACAACAAATTTTGCATAACACGTCGTCCGGAAAGTTGCATTTTGTGACATATAACTATCTTAGAGGCTAACTCCAACACAATCCATTGATGAGCAACGTCCAGCAAATGCATGTGGTGCCGAATTTTAGGATTTTCAATCCCAATTTGTTCTGAAAAATGGAGATCCCGAATAGCACTACGAAAAATTTTTACCCATCATGCTACTGCATAAGATGGTAATGCAGCATCTTCAGATGCGTCCCAAAGCGCTCATAACAATTTTTCGAAGTATGACCATAGGTGCCAATACCCCTAATCTTACGTAATATGTGGGTTAATTTGACACCAGGTTTAATATGTCAAAATTTTCTCGTTTGAAACCTGGTTTTAATCTGGGTCGAATTAATCCACATATTACGGAGGTATAGTAGAAGATTGGCAACTGTGTATGACTCATGTAACTTTAATTTTTATTACAAAGTAAGAACCCAAAGCAGGGACTAATGGTTAAAGTTTTGGCTTCTTGGCAAAGGAAACTTTTTGGCACTAAACATAGATTGTCATATATTTATGAAATATACGTGTTCGAGATGCATTTCTAATGAGTATACTACCACGTATTGGTGAATGCACAATTATAAATAAAAAACCAATAATCATTATGCACACATTATTATTAAGATTAAAATTTCTTTATAGAAAAGAATTTGGTAGAATCAAATATGATATAAAACAAACAGGAATTAATACCACAGTATCTTAAAAGAAACACCCAGGCCAAAGAAAATACGAATTCTAGGATCATGCTGGTCATAAAAAATATCCGTTTAAAATTTAAAGAGCAGATAAATACAAAGAAGTCAAAAATGGTCGAGATTCTTTATGAAAATTTCCGAGCTTCAAATATAGAGAAAGCGTATTTTTTTTTTTTAATTTAACAAAGCAATCATTTACATTCACAAATTGAAAGCCTGTCTAAAACATGCAATGTTATATCGTAACTTAATTGGCCTACGAAACAATGCCACTGACAATTTGCAGTTTACATAAATTGAGTAATAAAGCGAGCATATTTAACATAAGGACTTTCTGTACATGTTGTTAAAGCGCTTGCTATTTTCTTCCGCATTTCAAGCCATTTCATGATAAAGCTGAATGAAATGTAACTGTGGCAGTGCATCCTGTGCAATGACTTGATCACATTCTAATAGCTCTAATAGATCACAGATGGAACTAATTCACAGTTTATCATATAGGTGGGTCAAATTCGTAAGATCGATGGTAACCAAACCGAATTTACAGGTCGTAAGCTTTTCTTCATATTGCTACACATTGTTATTGTTAAACTTATTTGGATTGTATATATCTTTTTACTATTCATCGAAGTTGATTACTAATTAAACCCAAGTGGAAGAAACACAATCCTGAAAACAGTTTTTGTAAAAACAATAACAAATACACTGCCAAACAAACTGGCGACAATTTATACTTCCAAGTTGCGCTGGTGTCGCACTAGTTTGGATTTTAACTCTAGTGCCCTATCTGCATAAAAACCTGTGCACAGTATCAGAAACCAATTTTATCTGTTTAATTCCAGCTGATCATATTACATATCAGCCATGTAATCTGATCGCATTAGCGGGAGATAAACGCTGAACCCAGCTAGCGCAGATCTGCGAATTTATATCGTGTTACAACATTTTATCCCTGTTAAATATTTTTGCAAGCCAAAATATGGCATATTAAAGTATCATTATAATATTTTCCTCTCTATATATTCTTCATATATCTATCAATTTATAACTTTTACATAACGTACGGATAGAAATATATTGTTGTCTTAAATAATCTCATATAACAAATACCATAGTTTTTATAAATATAAAACGGATAATTATAGAAAATTATAAAACGATATGCATGATGTCGCTCTTTATCATATAAACTGAAATATATTGATTGTTCTTTTTAAACATAGAGTGAAATTAATCCCAAATACCGATGATGAATTCGGCAACAGGTTACCAAATGGTACATGGACTGGATACATAGGCCTCATAACAAGTGGGGTAAGAAAACAGTTTTTTACTTTCTTGTAAAAATTAAAGATCTTTGTGTTTCTTCTTTTTCTTTCATGACAGACAAGCATTCTTACTTTCCGTTTAATCTAAATAAAATTAATTTTTGCTTCAAATTTAAATCTAATAAAAGTCATACCCTAATTATCATTATTTATCCTTTGCAGAAAGCAGCGACTGTGAGTTTCTTATTTTATTTTACAAAATTAAGACGAGGAAGATGTAAATTAACAAAATTGTGCTTAAAACGAATGTTCCTAAAGATACCACATTACAGGGACATGTATCATTTATTGTATTAAAATTACTGCAAGGGTTTACAGTCAATGTCAAAATTATAGATACACTCCTACTGATCACCGTACAAATCATCGTATATAAATGTGGCTGGTACGAATCGATAAGAAATAATATCTGCTAATAAATGATATACTTAAATGTTCCTTAAAAAGTCGTCTGCATACTGAAAATGTAATGTCTTTAAAATTTTCAGAATTTTTCAATAAATAATACCTTTAAATACCAAACGGGACATCATTCGGGCAAATACAGGGTGTCCGTAAAAAATGTCCCAGTTATAAATTTAAATAGTATCAACCGTAAGGATTGTAGAGTGTAGGTTCAAGGTCACAAATAAAGAGTCACTAAAACGGGTTTAAAGAAGAGCATACACGAGTACTGCTTTGTTATTTACTGACTTGCAGTGTCACATACGCAAAATGGAGACTCCTGAGCCGTAAAGCGTTTTGTGTTCTGCAAGTTGCTAAGAGTGAATTTTTAATTTCAGTTCAACGTGATAGACCGGTAGCCGGCAGCTCAGACAACCACCTTATCGAGTTCACGAATGAAATTTTATGATTAGTTAAATCTTGATTCGCATATTAAAACGCAATCGGTCTGCCAAGTCATATCTTGGTGGAAAACACCTGAAAACTCGATTTTAGCGGCTGACTCGTAGGTTTACCATTGTGTCTTCCTGCTCCCAGCCCTCCATGTTTCCATTCCTTTGGGTACAGGAAAACACAATGGTAAACCTATGAGTCAGCCGCTAAAATCGGATTTTCCGGTGTTTTCCACCAAGATATGACTTGGCAAACCGATTGTGTTTTAATATGTGAATCAAGATTTAACTAATCCTTAAATTTCATCCGTGAACTCGATGAGGTGATTGTCTGTGCTGCCGGCTACCGGTCTATGAGTTTCGTTTAAAATTTTATTATGATCCCTCATGTGGCAAAAACACATAGAATTGAAGAGGCTATTGCTTCCATTACTTCGGACTTATTAACCGAAATGTTGGTAAGAACTGAACTTAAGTTTGGATGTGTGCCGTATAACTAAAAGTGTACATACTGAACATTTGTAAGAAAAGTAGGATAGTTTACATTCAATTTTATGTATGATTTATTGTAAATAGTCTAAATTATACTGTTATAATATGCCACTGAAACTGGGACATCCTTTTATGGACATCCAGTAGTTTAAAAATTATCTAGTTTTAATATTTGGAACTCTTAATGTCAATTTAATCATTCCAAAATACTTTGCAACGCGGATATTTTTTTAATAATAATTCAAGAATAAGCTGTAATTTTGGATTCGCATGTATGAAACTTTTAGTAATCGATTTCTGTTTAAAAAATATTTACAGATCACAATTCATATTTGTTTCAAAATTGATTTCTAATATAGTATGTATATTTTGATGCTACAAAAGGTCTCTATTTCTATCTTGACATCTTTTAGTTCTGATAAGAGCATGAATGTAGTGGAATAATCTACAACGCACAATTCTATTGTGGACCAATGTATGAGGCTTTAAACATGACCTCCTGTTCATAAAAAATATTTACAGATCACAATTCATATTTGTTTCAAAATTGATTTCTAATATAGTATGTATATTTTGATGCTACAAAAGGTCTCTATTTCTATCTTGACATCTTTTAGTTCTGATAAGAGCATGAATGTAGTGGAATAATCTACAACGCACAATTCTATTGTGGACCAATGTATGAGGCTTTAAACATGACCTCCTGTTCATAAACAGTGTATTAGATTGTACCAAAAATTTCTTTCGTTTTTTACAAAAAACGAACCAGGCAAAATTTCGAAAACGGCGAGATTTTATAGAAGTATATATGTGCAGGGCTGCCACAGGCGACTATTTTTTAATTATATCTCGCACCATTTTTTTTTTATAAAAATTTTTCACATACACTTTGATAACATCTGCAAAAGAAATCTACTACAAAATTTTTTTCTTAAAATAGCGGTGCGATTAGAATATAAAAATAGTTGCCTGTGGCAGCCCTATATGTGACATTCTGTTCAACAACCTTTTTCCATTTCTCCGGAAGTCTCGCCTTCTTTTCAAAACATTTGTGATTTGCAGCTTATCGAAAATGCTTATCGAGGTAATTTTTATGTCATGCAAAGAGTCTTTTTTTTTCGCGAAGGATACTTTTGAGATTAAGAAACAATTAGTAGTCAGACGGAGCAATGTCCGGAGAGTAAAGAGGGTAGAGCAGAACGTCTTAGTTGAATGCAAGCAGTTTGTTTCTGATAGCCAAAGTTAAGTGTAACTTGTCGTTGCCATGTTGGAAGACAACATCTAGTCTAATTTGGGGAGTTTCCTGGCTATTGCTGTCGGGTTTCGAGCAGTATTTTTCAGAGTTGATGGTCTGGTTTGGTGGAAGTAGCTCATAGTCAGATAACATCATCCCAGTCCTACCAAATATACAGCAAAACTTTCTTTCTCGGGTGGAGGCTGGCTTTTGCGACAGGAATGGAATCTTTGTCTCGGTTGATCCAGTGTTGTTTGCATCCCACGTTGTCATAAAGTATTCAAATTTTGTCTCCGGTGACCAATCTCTTCAATAAAGAATCTTTAAGAATCTTTTTGCAGATGGAAATACGGTCTAGAATGTTACACTCTGTCAGGTCATGGGCAAGGCGGCCACTGTCGACTATTTTTATATTCTAATCGTGCCATTATTTTAAAAAATATGTTTTGTAATAAATTTCTCTTATAGATGTTGTCAAATACTCTAAAAGTTTTTTGTTTTCAAAAAATGGTGCGAGATTACTTTTAAAATATTACGTGAATTGCGAAAGAAACTTTTGGTCAATCTAACAGTATCTTGACCTTAGTTTTGAAGGATGGGATACTAATCATTTTTGAATGCATCTCTAATGATCAAATCAAATTAATTTTACACATTTTGTCGAATTTCTGAGGATCCCCTTCTAGGATATGATTCTTCAATTTCGACCACATAAAGAACATGCTTGAATTATCTTTATAGTGAAAATTAAATCTTGACTGCACTTAGAGGACCAACAACAAATCAAAAAATTAACAAATGTATTTCTGATCATCCTGTATCACAAAAAGATGGAAATCACTTGTAACTTTTACAAATGTTTTAACTCACTATGTGCAATATTTGTATGCATTTTCGTAAGAATAGCACGTATAACTCACAAAGGCATAAACATTTCATGTATGTCTTTAAAAAATTAAAACTTTCGTCACTTTCTTTCTTTATCTTTTAAAATACAGTTTCACTCACATCTGCGAAAGATAATACTTTTTGCCTTACATAATCAAAAGCCAACTATAAGGGTAAACTTATAAAGTAAATGTACAGTCGTGGAAAAAAAAGTAAACACCCTCTACTAACTCTTCAACAAATTATCGTAGACAAACGTTACTGGTACCGAACGATTGGAAATAAAGCCTACTTTTAAATGACGTGTATAAAATTTGCTTAGGGGGCCATCTACATATTAAAACGAATCTAAACTTCATTTTCTTCCATAGCAATACCCAATTTTAACAAGATATTTCAAATCTTCGATTCAAGTTATGCCTAGACACCGAATTTCAAGTCATTAGAATGATAAGTTTTTGAATTATAAACATTCAAAATTTAGTGCTTCTAATGTTAAATTGCATTTTCATATTTTTATTAATATCTCCATAAATTATGCTGCTAATGTGCTAATTTTTTTTGTAGCAATAATACTAATATACCCAAACATAAATACGCTGAATTTGCAATGTTTATGATTTTATGATATGAATTATGAATTATGAAAATAATATTCGAAAAAATTATGAATTGCAACCTACATTTTTTTGATGGATTTAGATTTATTAAGTCCTGCTTTATGGAAATCCAAAATTTCACATTTTTCTTCCAAGTAGTTTTCAAATTATGCTTAAAAATGTCCTTCCGGCCAGTGCCGGGAGGAAGAGGTAGCTTTCATATTCCTTATTTTTAAAAAGCCAACTTATATTATTCAAACACGCGAAGCTCAATTTAGTGGAAACCGAATATAGGAGATTCAATACTAATTTTTATCAATACTAAATCATTATGACATTAAATCATTATTTAAAGCAAGATGGCGGATGAAGCTGGCCAACGAACTCGGTCGAGATATTTGTATGTACTATGTACACACCAAGGTACATCCAAATCGGTTCATAAATACGCCTGTTATCACGTGACAAAAATCAGGACGTTTCAAAATGTCAGCCACGCTAGAAAGTCAAAATGCTATAACTCAGCCATTTCTTAAGATATAGACGAAACAAAAACTGCTCCCGAATCTTTTTATCAAGGTCAAACAAATAAGAAAAAAAAATATTTTTTCAATTTTCAATTTTTTGGTACCACATTTCAAATTAAAATTTTTCTTAAAAATTTAAATGGCCGCCATTTTTAAACAAGATGGCGGATGAAGCTGGCCAACGAACTCGGTCGAGACATTGGTATGTACTATGTATAAACGAAGTTACATCTAAATCGGTTCATAAATACGCCTTTTATCGCGTGACAAAATTAAGGACGTTTGAAAATGTCAGCCACGCTAGAAATTCAAAACGCTATAACTCAGCCATTTTTTAAGATATAGACGAAACAAAAACTGCTCCGGAATCTTTGTATAAAGGTCAAATACATAAGAAAAAAATATTTTTTCAATTTTCAATTTTTTGGTACCACATTTCAAATTTAAATTTTTCTTAAAAATTTAAATGGCCGCCATTTTTAAACAAGATGGCGGATGAAGCTGGCCAACGAACTCGGTCGAGACATTGGTATGAACTATGTATAAACGAAGTTACATCCAAATCGGTTCATAAATACGCCTTTTATAGCGTGACAAAATTAAGGACGTTTGAAAATGTCAGCCACGCTAGAAATTCAAAATGCTATAACTCAGCCATTTTTTAAGATATAGACGAAACAAAAACTGCTCCGGAATCTTTGTATAAAGGTCAAATACATAAGAAAAAAGTATTTTTTCAATTTTCAATTTTTTGGTACCACATTTCAAATTAAAAGTTTTCTTAGAAATTTAAAGGGCCGCCATTTTTAAACAAGATGGCGGATGAAGCTGGCCAACGAACTCGGTCGAGACATTGGTATGTACTATGTATAAACGAAGTTACATCCAAATCGGTTCATAAATACGCCTTTTATCGCGGAACAAAATTCAGGACGTTTCAAAATGTCAGCCACGCTATAAATTCAAAATGCTATAACTCAGCCATTTTTTAAGATATAGACGAAACAAAAACTGCTGCGGAATCTTTGAATAAAGGTCAAATACATAAGAAAAAAATATTTTCCCATTTTCAATTTTTTGGTACCACTTTTCAAATTTTAAATTTTTTTAAAAATTTTAAATGGCCGCCATTTTGAAACAAAATGCCGGATGAAGCTGGCCAACGAACTCGGTCGAGACATTGGTATGTACTATGTACACACCGAATTACATCCAAATCGGTTCATAAATACGAGAGTTACAGTGTGACAAAGGTCAGATATATATATATATATATATATAGATATATATATATATATATATATATAGATATATATATATATATATATATATATATCAATTTTGAACGGAGGGTGGTTTCGGGGTCTGGGGGTCATGATCGATGAAAATATACCAAAATTTTTTGAAATCGCTTTCCTCCGAACGGCTGCAATAGGTAGCTTTTTGTAATGAAAGCTACCTAAAACGGCAAAATGATGGTTTAAGGGGCCGTCTATAATAGAAGTGACTGGATATTTTGAAATTTCTTCTGCTGTATTGCAATCCAGCAGTCTTCATTGACTTCTTAAGGTGCCTTGATCAAGATGGGGGCTCTCTCGGTTAATAATCGATTTCCGAACTTCAATTTGGATACAGCCCTTAAAATACGCTCGTTTTAAAATAATTAATTTCTCGGAAACTTATGGTACGAATTGCATAAAAATTTGTTTTTAGGCTAATTGGAGGATGTAGAGTATGTCATTTATGATGTCAGAATTGTATACTGCTATTGAAAAAAACAAAGTTATGGTTCGTTTTAATATGTAGATGGCCCCCTAAGCAAAATTTATCTATCTATATATATATTACGCTAACGTACGTGGCACAGAAATCGCGATTATTTGTTATTGTTCAATGGCAACGCCTGAGAAATGCATCTGATTGGTTATTGTGTAAGAGTCCTTGGCAGGATTTAGGGCGATCGGGTTTGTTTTTACGTTTCGCTGCAGTTTTTTCGGTATCTTTCGCTGCAATTATGTAGCTTCATAATATCATTTGAAATGCCCGTAAAAAATCTCGGTGAATGCTTGAAAGTGAAGAAGAAGCCGAATTCGAGTCGAATCGAAATAGATTCGAAATCCAAATAGAATTGGTCGAGAACGTCGTAAAGCGATCGGCAAAATAGGCTTAATAACTGTAGCATGCCCGCTTTGCTTCTGAAATCCAAATTACTGATTTAAACATCTCGGGGCATGCGTAACTGTGGGTGAAACGTGCAATTTCTGCAAAGCACTATATTGGAAATGCGAATTAAACAGCAGCAAGAAGTTTACAAAATGTTGTCATGACGTAAAAAGTAATTTTGTACGGACAGGTAGTTTTGACTGTACGGACCTGCGATACGAGTTTCAGGTTTATTTAAGAATATTATTACGGGCTCCCCAGAAGTAATATACAATAAAACCTGCTTAGACGGAAACGAAAACGACCAGTGATAAATTCCGTTTTATGCAGGTTATTTAAATGGAACAAAGCATAATAGCATTTTTTTTTTGGGGGGGGGGGGGGAGAGCTGGAACATTTTTTTTTTTTTTCGTTTATTGCAGGATTCAGTTATAAACAGGCTTTACTCTATTAGAAAATAAATTTGCTGGATGGTGCTTTAAAAAAATTCTATATAGTAATATTTGCTTACAATTTTATTATTTCTTTTTCAGTATTACACTTTGTTATATTTGTAATTGGTTTTTCATATAAAGATTTTAAATAAAAAATTAAATTATATAAAATATAATTACATTTTAATTAAATTCATCAGTTAATTTGGAATAAAAAAGTTTAAAGTATGAGACATGAAAATTAAAAAACTTAACCTTTGACTTTACACAACTTTGGAACTGAACAAGAGTCAGTCCCTGGTAATTTGCACCGTCTCCACCCGCCCCCTCTGAACGGACCTGCAATTAAAAATTTCAGATTCATTTAAGAATATTATTACGGGCCCGGGCAACGCCGGGCGTGTCAGCTAGTATCATCTAAAAGTAGACTTTATTTCTAATCGTTCGGTACCAGTAACTTTCTTCTACGATAATTTGTTGAGGAGTTAGTGGGGGGTGTTTACTTTTTTTTCCACGACTGTACTATGAACGGAGAAAATTCTGACAGATATCGGTGTTATAGTGCATTTTAATTATTGTTTTCTTTTAATTATGATAAAGAATTTACCACAAATTAAAATTTTATATCATAAATTGCAGAATACTTCCATTGAATTAGATAAAAGTTACAAATATACTAAATATACGGGCATATTTATAAACCTGAAAATTTGCATCACATAAAATACATTTCAAAATTACAGTTATTTATGTTACACAAATAGCAGCTTAGGAACAGTCCCTTATCACTTAGGTATTTTTGGAAATGAAATGAAATGAAGTATATCTTCGATATTTTTCATAATTTTCGCGATATTTAAATGGATATTTTTTCTTTAAGAAAATGCATATAAACATTGCACATCGCAAGTTAAAGACACTTCTAAAAGTTACAGATCATTCCCATTTCTATGTAATACGAATCATAACAAAGTTTTTCAAATCGTTGTTGATCCCTTAAATACATGCATGACTACATCTTCACTGAAAAATATGAATTCAATTCATGTTTTTTGCTTGACCGAAATTGAAAAATTATTCATCCAATGTTTCTCAATAAATATGAAAAAAATCCTACAATTCGAAATATCCGGTGCTTTTGGCTACATAATAAATTTATAAAAAACAACTTATTAAAAAAAGTGTAAAAAATGACAGCGCTTGTCTTTTAAAAGTTATATTAATCTAAGTTAATAGTAATATTTCACATCTTCGTGATGTATTAAAAGATATCTTTGTATAATTTGGTGAACCACTGAAAAAATAGATTTTACAATTAACAATACTGAATTTTTAAATGTTTTACATTTATTACAAAATTTCCAAATTGACCTCATATAAAATTTCTAAGCAATAAAATATTAATATTATTAGTTATTAAATAGTTAGTCGTGATAATGTAAACTTTCTGTTAATACATGCACATTAATACAAAGTATAAAATAAAAATTCATTTTTGGTCATGTTCTTAATAAAATGTTTATGCTGATTGTTTGAAAGTGAGTTAGTTATATTAGAGGTATAATGACCTCTTAATTGTAAACACTCTGCAATAAATACCAAATTGCGTGTAAAGGAATCCACCCATAAAAGTTGCACAACGGATTTTCACAGGACATGTAATCATAAAGAGCATACATCTTTCTACTATTTCTTCTCAGTGCAAAAAGGATAGTGATGAAAGAAATCGACCTCAGAGTTCGCTCTTCGTGTTGTGAATATAATATAACTTTACAGGTCCAAGTTACTTATTTTTAATGTTTAATTTTTTTCCAATATATTCAATGCATTCAATGCATAAATTTCTTTTTCATTCAGGAACTCGGAATCCATGCGGGAAATTTCGAAAGTAGAATTTATGCTTTATGTAATTATGACACGTCTGTCATTAAATAAGCAAAGTTAATAGCTTTTTTTTTTTTTTTTTGAGAAGCGCCTCTAAATGCAGAACAAAAAAAAAACTTGTCAAAGAAGTATTTTTGAACTGAAAACTAAACGTAGAAAGTCTTCGCCGTCTATTGTTGTATTTCACAAGAATTATTTAACTTTTTATTAGATTTATATTGATAAAGGAGTAAGAAATAAATATTCATAATTCTTTGAGGTTTGTTTTTCAAATAACCTCAGTTATCATGCAGAGTGTAAAAGAGAATCACAGAATTTCTTTCAAAGTCAGAACTATTACCATACGTGAATGTTTAATACAGAAAGTATAAATTTGCAAGAAGAGCTATTGGGTGAGGGCAAAAGTTCTACCCGTTTTGAAGATATGTAAATGTCAAGTGGAGTACGGTCGTTACAGCTGACGTTTTGAGGACACGAGTGACCAATAACGCGTGGAGCAGTAGAGTATGTATAGACACAACGTTTCTCAGAAGAACTCATGCCGAATGGGAAACAACATGGCAAGCAAGAAAGAGCACATCAGACATTGTTTACTGTACGAGTATGATAAAGCCTTTACAGCAGCCGCAGCTTGCCGCAGCGTTTTTCAAGTGCAGGGGGAAGATGCTGAGGGCGATAGCACCTGCTGCCGTTGGTTTAGGAAATTCCTGTACGGAGACAGGAACTGTAAAGATCATGCCCGTTCTGGACGCCCATCAGTGGTTTCTGACAATGATCTCGACACAGCCATAACAAATTCCCCACATCGAACAGTCGAAAAATTAGCGGAATCGTTCTCGGTAAACAGAACAACAGTCGAAAGACGGATGCATGCGCTTGGCTTCATCACCAAGCTCAATCAGTGGATACCACACTAGCTTACAGTAAGGCAACGAGAGGTGAGGACCAGCACCTGTGTTTCTTTGCTTTTCTGTTACACTAGGGAACCATTTTTGAACCGAATTGTGACGGATGATGAGAAGTGGATACTGTATCGTAATGTAGAGCATCAAAGGACCATGTGCCGATGTTGCACAGGGTAGTCCATTGACCTAAACAGCAGGATTCCATTCCAAAAATTGTTGCTCAGTGTATGGTGGGATGCCAAGGGAATCACCAACTAGGAGGTCCTCGCACCGAACCCAATGATCGATGCAGGCCTCTACGGACAACAATTGGACAGACTGTGAGCAAAACTCACGTCTAAGCGGCAAGCACTCATCAATCGCAGAGGGGTTCTCTTTCATCACGATAAAGCAAGGCCTCGTGTTGATTTAAGGACTCGGCAAAAAATACTGGATCTTGGTTGGGAAGTTTTACCTCAGCTGGCGTATAGCCCCAACCTTGCACCTTCGATTTATCACCTTTTTTGATCGTTATACAACGCCTTCGCTCACCGAACCTTCAATGATGTGGAGACTCTAAAAACGGCGTTACAACAGTATTTTTCGTCCAAAACAGAGGGGTTTTATCGGTATGGGATTAACCTAGATACCGTGGGATTAACTTACTGCCAAACAGATGCGAAGAGATCATACATATTGATGGTGCTTGCGTGAATTCATAGATTCTTAACTTTTTGTGTTCTCCGCCTTTCTGTTTTCACTAATAAACGGGTAGAACTTTTGCACTCACCCATTATATTTATTTTAATGGTTAGAACGCTTTCTGTTAACGAAGAAATGCAATGTTAGAATTCATTGAGCGCCAGTGTTAAATTCAGGGTGTGGTCCTGGGGGGGGGGGCATTCCCTCAGAGCAGTGAGATGTCACCCCCCCCCCAAGAAGATTTGTGTTTTCAATGCATAAAAATGTGCCCTCTCCCACCCGGGGCCACAGAAATCCCTCCTGGAGAAGAGTGTCTGAATTCATCACTTTTGAGCGCAGAACACGAAACGAAACAATTTACAGGGCTGAATATTATCCTGCCACACAAACCTGTTAATCTGGGCCTGTATAATTGGACCTCTCATTATTGAAGAAAGGTTTTTTCTTTCAGAAAATAAACTGTGAACTAAATTTAAAACAGCTGACATATTTTAAACAATCATTTTTAAGCAATGCATACGTGATATACATTTAAATCATTTGTAAAGTATGTGGCATATGTTTTTCTTCTTTTTCCGTTGGGGCACTTTGTCAGCATTTTAATCTGTGTGAAGATGCTCTAATCCTCGTGTTAGTTATAGTTTTATGTTGTGTACTAACGTAAAAGTATTTATTATTTATTTAATAAAATAGTTCCTGGTATAGGGCCCCTAGAACATGAACCTGTACAAATATCTAATAACAATATTTTCTAAGGGAACACGATTTTCAAAATTTTTGAATTCGTGAACTGAGAGTGTATCATAAAAAATAGCTGCTGAGAATTAGTACCAGTACAGTTAGTAAAAAAAATAGATATTTTATAATAGATGTGTTTCTACTGTGTGTGTGTTATTAAGTATTATATTTTACATGTTTTTTAGACAATCTGAAAATTAAGCAGAGAAAATAGCAAGTAGTTTGCATTTTCAGTAAAGAAAGGTTAAAACACATTTATTTTTCTCTTTGAAGTTTGTACACACCAATATTATCAATAAGTAAAATTTATTTATTCTACTTATTTTCGCTATAAATTATTGTCAATTTAAAAGAATCTAATATCTGGCTTTAAACAAGAGAAGGTCGAGGGAATAGTTTGCATTTTTCTTAATGAAATGTTAAAACATATTTATTTTTCTTCTTGAAATTAGTACTGACCAATATTATCAAAAAGTAAAATTTATTTATTCTACTTATTTTCACTGTAAATTATTGTCAATTTGAAAGAATCTAATATCTGGCTTTAAACAAGGAAGGTCGAAGCATTAGTTTTCATTTTCAGTAGTGAAAGGTTAAAACACATTTATTTTTCTCCTTGAAATTTGAACAACACCAATATTATTAAAAAGTAAAATTTATTTATTCTACTTATTTTCACTACAAATTATTGTCAATTTCAAAGAATCTAATATCTGGTTTTAAACAAGAGAAGGTCGAGAGAATAGTTTGCATTTTCCGTAATGAAAGGTTAAAACACATTTATTTTTCTCCTTGAAGCTTGTACACATGAATATTATCAAAAGTAAAATTTATTTATTCTACTTATTTTCACTGTAAATTATTGTCAATTTGAAAGAATCTAATATCTGGCTTTAAACAAGGAAGGTCGAAGCATTAGTTTTCATTTTCAGTAGTGAAACGTTAAAACACATTTATTTTCTCCTTGAAGTTTGTACACTCCAATATTATCAAAAAGTAAAATTTATTTATTATACTTATTTTCACTATAAATTATTTTCCATTTAAATTAATCTAATATCTGGCTTTAAACAAGAGAAGATCGAGGCCAATATTTACGAGTGCAATACTAAAAAAAATATATTAATAAAATAAAAATCTTCGTACGAAATTGGAGAATTCATGTCTTTTTACCCGACTGCCAAGAAGGGTTATGTGTTCCACGCGTACCCGGGTATGTGGATTTCTTTATACCCTCCAAACATCCCAACGGCTGTATGGATTTTAATGAATGAGGTCTCTATCGATTCGTCTTAACCGTCCGATGGTTATAGGCTAGGTTTTGTTTTTATAAATTCAAAATGACTACCGTAAAATACAAAATGGCAGTAGAGACGAAAAAATTTTGTTACGCACCACATTGAGTGGCATATCATTGGGCAGGTCTTTCAAAATGAAGACGATGTTTCATTGACTATTTTACAGTCAGAAGCTCCATTTAAATATTACACAACCAGGAAGCTGTGCAGGTAGAATCTCTAGCTTTACTGCAACTCTAACCTTCATAAACATCTATAGGACTCATCAAAACAGTGTTCATAGATAGGAACTAACAATTAAACACAACTTAAAAGTCATCAATACAAATAAATTAAAAAAAATAGGTTAAGTAATATAAAATATAGTTTCACATTGATGAGAAATAATTAATTAGTTATCTTTTTACGCAATCGGGTTTTTTGATATTTTAAATTTAATTTTTTTCTATTCACAGTTCTTTCTAGACGCATTCCTTCATCAACACAGCCAAAAACATGTTGATGATAAATTAAATTATTTCCCCTTGACGATGGTTGTTCCCATGAAAGATAATTTTTTTTCACGAATATTATCATTAGTAACGAATTATAAAGAACGAATTGTGCAAAATTCATATCTAAATAATTACAAACCTGTATCTATTTATGATAAAATGACATTGCAAATTTTGTTTCACGGAAAAAATACATCTGAAAAAAATTGCCTGGTGGAAATTTATTGTCAAATTTGATAAGTGTAGTCGAATTCTTACTTGTTTTTTACAAAAATTAAATACCATTCAAAACAAGCAAAATATGTACCGAGTAACGTTTAAAAGAAAAATTTGCTTTAACATTCAACATTCAATTGCATGTTTTCTTTTTCTCCTCCGAATATTATTAATATTTATGTACTTGATCTTCTTAAAATATTTCTTTAAAAAATAATTTTCCATGCTCAACAATGCGAAACTTTTTGACACATTTTCTAACTCGTTTTTAAAGATAAAATTGTGAGATTTACAGGCGTGATTATTTAAGGGATTTGTACTCGAACAAATTTTTTTTTTGTCATTTTCCGATAAATGAATTACAATTAAAGGCATTTTCAGAAAAATGTTCTGCTTTTATCGAAAACCGTAAAAAAAAATTTTGTTTACACAATTCCTTAATACCACTACCTGCCAATTTGATACGTTTGCGAACAAAACTGAATTTTAAAAGCTGTAAGAAAATGGCAAATTTAGATTTGAGAGCCTTAAGGCTGCTCGTCACTCGGCTTCCAAATTCCCCTGGGTAATGTTAAGTCTATGGGCGTTTGATGCATCCTTATATTTATAATATCTCTCCGGGATATTAATATTTTTAATTTATGTTGTCTGTGTATTCTTCTTTAAGGGTGTCTATTTTTTTTCTTAGTTGTCAAAATATTTCTAAAATCTATGCTAATATTTTAAGTGTTAAAATCGGACGAACTGTGAGTAAAATTTTAACATTTCATATAAGAATGCATTAAATGCCCATAGACTTAACATTACCGAGGGGAATTCGGAACTGAGTGACGAGCAGCCTTAGTGATTAAAATCCTTACACCATAATGCATTTCTAAATATACTTGAAAATTCTTATACGTATTTTCTTTCTTCAGAAAGCCGTTTTCAGCATTGCAACTTTGACTATCAGCAACAGAAGGATGACAGCGGTGGATTTCAGTTCACCTTACATCTTTGGTAAAATGAGCTTCGTAATTTTAAGCCCGGCTCTCGAAAGCAGAAAATTTGTGCTCATAAAACCGCTTCACAAGGAGGTAAGATTAACATAGTAGTATATTGAATCCTGTGCAAATGCCATTTAAAACAAAAATGAACAAAAGTATTATAGAACAACTGCCAAAACTGATTTTAATTCATAAAAAAGGTGATCCATAAATAATTCAACGAGATTTTTCTTTAATAACTTTTAAATCAATGACTTTGTATTTGCTAAACTTACATCAAAACAAAATTCAAAATGTGTAGGGCAGACTGGGGGAATGGCGCCACTCGGAGTTATGCCGCCACCCCGCCTAATTTAAAAAGTCCTTCCGGCCAGTGCCGGGAGGAAGAGGTAACTTTCATATTCCTTATTTTAAAAAAGCCAACTTATATTATTCAAACACACGAAGCTCAATTAAGTGGAAACGGAATGTAGGAGATTCAATACTAATTTTTATCAATACTAAATCATTATGAATGAGAATTTCGCGAAATTAGTCAGCTTTATCCAAGCTGCTTTTATTTAAAGTAACTTATATTTGGCTGCCAAATTCGGCGATTTCTTAAAGTGCCTGCCATTTTAAGACAACATGGTGGATGAGGCTAACCAGTGAACTTGGTCGAGACCTTAGTAATTGCTGTGCACATGCTCACTCACATCGGAATCGGTTGATATATACGAGTGCTGTCGCAGGCAAAAAATCAGATTTTTCAAAATGTCACCCACGTTAGAAATTGAAACTGCTATATCTGAGCCAATTTTTAAGATAAAGACAAACAAAAAATGCTCCTGAATCCTTATATCAAGGTCAAATACTTAAGAAAGAAACCTTTTTCAATTTCTAATTTTTTTGCACCTCACTTTAAATATATATATTTTTTAATTTAATGGCCGCCATTTTGAAAGAAGATGGCTGATGAAGCTGGCCAGCGAACTTGGTCGAGATATTGATGTATACTATCCACATGCCTTCTTCCATCGAAATAGGCGAATACGTGTGGTATCGCGAGACAAATACAAGATCGTTTCAAAGTGTTAACCATGATAGAAATTCAAAGTGCTATAATTCAACCACTTTTTAAGATATAAACAAAACAACAAATTTTCAGAAACAAAAACTGCTCCAGAATCTTTGTATCAAGGCCAAACACATAAAAAAAAATCTTTTTCATTTTCCAATTTTTTAATACCTCATTTTAAATTTTAAATTACATTTTTTTTTAAAAATGGCAACCCTTTTCAAACAAGATGGCGAATGAAGCTGGCCAACGAACTCGGTCGAAACATTGGCATGTACTATGTACAGACCAAGTTACATTCAAATCGGTTCATAAATACGCCTGTTATCACGTGGCAAAAATCAGGGCGTTTCAAAATGTCAGCCACACTAGAAATTCAAAATGCTATAACTCAGCCATTTTTTAAGATATAGACGAAACAAAAACTGCTCCCGAATCTTTTTATCGAGGTCAAACACGTAAGAAAAAAATATTTTTTCAATTTTCAATTTCTTGGTACCACATTTCAAATTTAAATTTTTCTTAAAATTTTAAATGGCCGCCATTTTTAAACAAAATGGCGGATGAAGCTGGCCAACGAACTCGGTTGAGACATTGGTCTGTACTATGTATAAACGAAGTTACATCCAAATCGGTTCATAAATACGCCTTTTATCGCGTGACAAAATTCAGGACGTTTCAAAATGTCAGCTTCGCTAGAAATTCAAAATGCTATAACTCAGCCATTTTTTAAGATATAGACGAAACAAAACCTGCTACGGAGTCTTTGTATAAAGGTCAATTAAATAAGAAAAAATATTTTTCCATTTTCAATTTTTTGGTACCACATTTCAAATTTAAAATTTTTTTAAAATTTTTAAATGGCCGCCATTTTGAAACAAAATGGCGGATGAAGCTGGCCAACGAACTCGGCCGAGACATTGGTATGTACTATGTACACACCGAATTACATCCAAATCGGTTCATAAATACGAGAGTTACAGTGTGACATAGGTCAGATATATATATATATATATATATATATATATATATATATATATCAATTTTGAACGGAGGGTGGTTTCGGGGTCTGGGGGTCATGATCGATGAAAATATACCAAAATTTTTTGAAATCGCTTTCCTCCGAACGGCTGCAATAGGTAGCTTTTTGTAAAGAAAGCTACCTAAAACTAACAGCAGTTTGAGATAGTGAATGCGCCTGCACTATAGCGGCCAACAATAGAAACGGTGCCCAGAGTGAGAAAGATTTTATTGTACATCGTTCGTTTGTTCTAGTGAAAAATTTAGTTTTCATCTAGTTGCTTCTTATTTTGGAGCCTCAAATGAGTAGAGGTAAACACCTTTTATTGTAACATTAGGTACTCAAGATAATATTACCCGTAATCTAAATGCATTCGCCGACATTTTGATGTAATTTGTTGAACAAGTTCGGTTCTTCTTTCGCTTTGTTGGGGGATTTCCGTTATATTGTCCTCTCGGGGTAATGCCGCCACCATGGCAAAGAGTGACTCTTCCAATTTGAGTTAAATTGTAAGCTTAGTACATTAAAAAATCTATCTTAAGGAACATTGTACTTATTCATTATTTTGGTAAATTATTTCTTTCTAAATATTTTCAGTAGGTTATGTGTTTCCTAGTATCCATTTTATGTATTTACTAGGTCATTAAAGAGTGGCGGAATTACCCCAGTATCTTGGGTAATTCCGCCACTGGACAGAGATTGAAAGATTTTTTTTTTTATGTGGTCTTACTTTACAGTTATGATTACGGTTAAATTTATACAGATATTAAAGATCATGATTCAGCTTTAGAATTTTTACTATTAAAAAATAAACTTTTTTTGAGGAGAAAAAATTTAAATTCCCAAGGGGTCAGGTAACCTTTGAAGCGTCCAAAAATCGAATTTTTTTTAAATGGCTTATAATTAAATATGATTCTTTGGGAACATTTAAAAGCAAACCCCATACAAAAATTCGCATTAGAAGAGAAGTTATGTCTAAAACACTTTGAGCTTTTGCTATATGGTCAACGGGTTTTTCAATCTTTAAAGCCAATTTTCTCAAAACAGCGATTTTGATCATTGCGTGCACAATTTCTGAAAAACGGTTGCCTAGAATTTCACGAAATTTTTGGTGGATTTATTAAACGTACAGAAGCGCAAAATGACCTATTATTATGTTTCTCAAATAAGAAGTTTAGAATTCACGGCTACTTTTGTGTAAAAAAAAATCTCGATATTTCGAATTACTCTAATTTTTTTTTTTTCTCGGGATCTATAAGTTTTATTTTTTTCATTGTAGGTCATTTTGAAAACACTTTATATCTGTACTCATAAAAAAAATCTTGGCTTGTTTCAGCCATTCAAATGGGAAAAATCATGCGCGCAATGCATGCAAGAATAATTCTTTCGTAAAAATTGTATTATCTTTAAAAATAAGTTAAAAAAAACTATATATGTGTATACCTTTTCTAACAACTTTGATTGATAAAATAAATCGTTCCTAACATGTGTTTTCAATTTTATAATTAAAAGTTAATTAGTTAAAGAATGATTACAATTCTTACAGAGGTCACTTTTCCATGTACTTTATTGGTTCAAAGGTTTAAGGTGTCATTCCCCCGTCTGATAAATTTGTGTACATTTTATATGAAATTCAGTTTCTGAGATAGCTGCGATTGAAACATGATTCAAATGTTCGATTTCACGATGCGATTGATGATTCAGATTTTATTCTCTTTTTTACTTTCTGAATGTTTTCTATTTTTGATGTAGGGGAGACCGGGGGAATGGCGTCACTCGGGTTATGTCACCACCCCGCCTAGTTTAAAAACTAACGGCATTTTGAGATAGTGAATACGCCTGCATTATAGCGGCCAACAACAGAAACAGTACCTAGAGTGAGAGTAATTTTGTTGTTCGTCGATCGTTTGTTCTAGCGAAAAATTTAGTTTTCATTCGGTTGCTTCTTATTTTGGAGCTTCAAATGAGTAGAGGTAAACACTTTTTATTGTAATATTATGTTTTTAAGATAATATTGCTCGTAATCTACATGCATTCGCCGACATTTTGATGCAATTTGTTAAACAAGTTCGGTTCTTCTTTCGGCTTTGCTGGGGGACTTCCGCTATATTGTCCTCTCGGTGTAATGCCGTCACCATAGCAAAGGGTGACTTTTGCAATTTGAGTTAAATTGTAAGCTTAGCACATTAATAAATTTAGCTTAAGGAACATTGTAAATATTCATTATTCTGCTAAATTGTATTGCTTTCTAAATATTTTTAGTGGATTATGTTTCCTAGTACCCATTTTATGTATTTACTAGGTCATTAAAGAGTGGCGGAATTACCCCAGTATCCTGGGTAATCCCGCCACTGTACAGAGGTTGAAAGATTTTTTTTATGCGGTCATAATTTACAGTTATGATTACGGTTAAATTTATACACATATTAAAGATCATGATTCAGCTTTAGAATTTTTACTATTAAAAAATAAACATTTTTTTTTTTTTTTTTGAGGTAAAAAAATTTAAATTCCCTTAAGGTGTCGCCATTCCACCGGTCTCCCCTAAGCGTCTGTTATATCTCAATAGTCCTAAACTTGGCTTTAAAAACATTCAACCCTTTACTGTTGTTAGCGATCTCGTACACAGCATTTTCACAATTTAGCTTTCATTTTTCAGTTCAGCTAGTGTCATTTTTTTTTAGTTAGTTAAACCTGTAATTTTCAGTTTAACTCTACATACCAGTGAAATTTTGTTTCGTTTGGAGTTCTAGTACTATCGATAGAAACGTCTGAGTAGTGATGGGCGATTCTCGAGAATTCGACAATCGAAAAAAATCGTCATCGTAAAAATTCACAATCGATACAGCCATCGATTAATTCATAGAATCTACAATCGAGATGTTTTACAATCGATTATAACGACAAAAGCTAAAAACAGTTATTGGAAAACTTAGCTATTATTCTGGCCGACAATTTCATAGTAGTGATAGGGCTTAGTAATGGGCGATTCTCGAAAATTTACCAATCGAAAAAAATCGTTATCGTAAAATACACAATCGATACAGTCATCGATTACTTTCGAGAATCTACAAAGGAGATGTTTTAGAATCGATTATTGAAATCATTGTTTTTACATATATATAAGGCAGATTTTATTAAATATAGGGTAACTGAAAACAGATGGAATAAAAAAACAACAAACCAAAGGGAAACTATAAAGGAGCCATAAGACTGGAAAAGTCTTGTAAGGGTGCCCCCTGGTTGAAAAAAGCTGAAAAAACGCGAGTAGCTATGAAGCGGTAAGGGGAGTTTAAGTATCAAAAATTAGAATTTTTCGGCAATTAGTACCAAAGTGGCCAAAGAAATAAGAATCAAAAGCACCCCCTAGTGGCAAAAATATGAACTAAAGGATGATAAAAGGGATCAAAATTTTTTATTGATTTTTCTACGTCATTTCAGATTGGATCTTTAATTTCCCCATTTTTATAAAGTCTTCGACTGGAATACTTTAAACGAACTCCCGCGGGGAGCAAAGTAGGAGGGAGGGGCAAGGAAAGTGCATAATATGAATAAGTGGTCACAGGACTTTCCAACGATATGGCACATGATGGGTGTCGGCTAAATTTAGTAAAGTGCTCCCGCACGGGGGCAAAGTAAGGGGATGGGCGCGGGCGATATATAAAATGAAATAGTAGTCACAGAGCTTTCCAATGATATATCACATGAGGGGTGTCAGCAAAAGATAGAAAAGAGTCCCAACTCCCAGGATTCCAATTATCGTGCCCCCCACCCCGAAATATCCTTCTCTTTGAAATTTTCATATATTAAAAATTATTTATTGGAGGGCTCCGTAAAAAAAATCCGATCTAAAATGTTTAAAAACGCTACGATTTCAAAAAAGTTCGAAAAGTGCCTCTCTCGGGGCGCCAAACTAAGGAAGGGAGAAGAAAGGTTCATAATATGAAAGAGTAACTTTGCGATGATAACCGAAAACTTTCCGATGATAGATCAAATGACTGGTCCAAAAAAAGTTTGAAATCTACCCCTCCCACGTGGGTTCCCTCTTTTATCCTAGAATATACCCGGAAATCACGCAGCCCCACTTTTAAAATTTTATATTTAATAAATAATATTTATCGGAGAGCTCCATTAAAAAACCTCATTTAATGATATTTATTGTAGAAATCTCTACAATTAAGAAAAAAGTCACCCCCGCACCCCCCCCCCCCCGAACCCCTTCCAGAATTCACTCTGGGAGGTGAAAGGTTCATAATATGAAAGAGTGATGAAAGGACTTTCCGATGATATGTCAAGGAGACGTTTGGTAAAAGTTTGAAAATTACCCGCCCTTCCCTCCCTTTGTGCACTCTCGCGCACCCCAGAATTCACTCACCTTCCTCTTTGAACTTTTTATATTTAATAAATAGTATTTATCTGAGTCTCCAGGTATGGGGCAGCTTGGCAGAGCTAAAATAAGAGAAACATTGAAAATTCGTGGCAAAATGACACTAAATTTAAGAGTAAAGTTTGAAATTAGGACTATACAGAACTGAATACATAAACCACTATGCTTCATAACCCACATCGGTTAATAGCAATAAAATGATAAGTGCCTGTTAAACTGATTGCATTGAGCTCACAAGTTATTAACACTAACTGTATATTATACTCTTATTTCAAAGAATAATGTCCCTCAAAAAATAAATGAAGGGAAATATCCCCCGTTTGCCCCTTTTATACTTAACCAATGAACCTCCAAATCTAATCAGGGAAACTCCTTAACTATAATAAATCAGTATATCAAATTTGAAGCAAATCAGGTAATTCTGCATGAGAAAAAGGAACATATCGCTAAATTAAGGGTGGTCTAACCCCTTTAACCCTTTTATACTTAACTAATGAACCTCCAAATCTAATCAGGAAAGCTCCTTATCAGAACAAACCGAGAAAAAAAAAATTAAAGTAAATTGAATAATTCTCCATGAAAATTCATTTATCTAAATTAAGGGGACTTGCCCCCTTTTCGCCCTTGTATACTTAACCAATGAACCTCCAAATCTAATGAAGGAAGCGCCATATCGGAATAAATCGGTATATTAAATTTGAAGCAAATCCAATAATTCTGCATGAAAAACCCTTTTATCTAAATTAAGGGGAGACTAGCCCCTCCCCTTTATACTTAACCCATAAACCTCCAAATCTAATCAAGGCAGCTTCTTAACATAATAAACCGGTATCCCAAATTTGGAGCAAATCGAATAATTCTGCATGAAAAACCCATTTATCTAAATTAAGGAGGGGGTCTACCCCCCTTTCCCCCCTTTATACTTAACTAATGAACCTCCAAGTTTAATCAGGGAAGCTCCTTAACATAATAAACCGGTATACCAAACTTGGAACAAATCGAGTAATTCTGCATGAAAAACCCATTTATCTAAATTAAGTGGGGGACCAGCCCCCTTCTCCCCCTTTATCCTTAACCAATGAACTTCCAAGTTTAATCAGGGAAGCTCCTTAACATAATAAACCGGTATACCAAATTATGAGCAAATCAATTAATTCTGCATGAAAAGCCCATTTATCTAAATTAAGGGGGGACCAGCCCCCCTTCTCCCCCTTTATACTTAACCCGTAAACCTCCAAATCTAATCAAGGCAACTTCTTAACATAATGAACCGGTATGCGAAATTTGGAGCAAATCGAATAATTCTGCATGAAAAACCCATTTATCTAAATTAAGGAGGGGGTCTATCCCCCTTTCCCCCCTTCATACTTAACTAATGAACCTCCAAGTTTAATCAGGGAAGCTCCTTAACATAATAAACCGGTATACGAAATTTGGAGCAAATCGAAGAATTCTGCATGAAAAACCTATTTATCTAAATTAAGGAGGGGGGGGGGGGACCAGCCCCCCTTCTCTCCCTTTATCCTTAACCAATGAACCGTCAAAACTAAACAGCGGAACGCCTTATCAGAATGAACATAAAAAAAATTGAAGCAAATCGTACATTTTAATCAAGAGTTATCGCGTTACGTACATACATACGTACGTACGTACGTACGTACAGTACATGCATACACACAGAACCGACGGGTACATTAGCTCTCAGGCTTAGATAGCCTGTGAGCTAAAAAGAGATTGGATAAGCAGATGGACTCCTTTGAGAAATTATGACTTAAACCAGAAATGCGGTAAGTTTGACTTTGAAAGCTTCATTTCCATCTCGCATTTCGGCAAATCTCATCTCGATGATTTTTCCAGCATTTCGACGCTTCCAGATGGCAAGCTGCTCGATGATTGTTTCTCTCGCGGTTTTAAACCTTTCGGGATGGGAAGTCTCTCGAGAGTTTCCTCTCGCCCTTTTCAACCTTTCCCGATGGGAAGCCTCTCGCTTGTTACTCTCGTCCTTTTCGAAATCTCCCAATGAAAGGCCTTTCGAGGATTTCTCTCGCGCTTTTCAACATTTCGCTATGAGAAGCTTTTCAAGGATTTCTCTCGTCCTCGGCAGAGAAGAAAAGTAAGAAAATTTATCGAGAGTAGCAAGGGACGAGATAGAGAAAAAGGCATGACAATGAGCTGTGAAATGAAGCTTTAATTTTCAAAGTTTCTCTTATTTTAGCCCTACCAAGATGTCACATACCTGGAACCCTCCGATAAAAATTATTTATTAAATATAAAATTTTCAAAGAGGAAGGTGGGTCGGGTGATTTCGAAGGAGGAGGACGTGAGAGTGGACTCATGGGGTGCAATTTTAAAAATTTTACCGAACCCTTCCTGTGGCATATAATCGAAAAGCCCTTTGACCACTCTTTCATACTATGAACCTTTCTTCGCTCAAAGGGGGGTGGGGAAGGGGCGAACAAATTTTTAAAACCGTAGCCGATTTCTATAATAAATTTAAATATCACTTTAAATATGTGTTTTTTATGCACTCTTCGGTAAATATTATTTATTGAACATAAAAATTTTAAAGTGGCGGCTGTGTGAATTCCGGGGTGAAAGAGTGGGCCCACGGGGGGAGAGAGGGGGAGCAATTTTCAAACTTTTTTTGGACCAGTCATGTGATATGTCATCGGTAAGCTCTCGGATGACCCTTTCATATTATGAGACTTTCTTCCTCCCCTCCCCAATTTGGCCCCCACTGTGAGGGTAGTTTTTTCCGCTTTTATCATTTTAGATCGGATTTTTTTATGGAGCCCTCCGCTAAATATTATTTATAATGTATGAAATTTCAGGACACTTTTCCAAATTTAGCCAAGACCCCTCATGTGACATATCGTTAGAAAGGTTTGTGACTACTTATTAGTGCTATGCACTTCCGGTGGCCGCCCCCCTCCACTTTGCCCCCCCGGAGGACACTTTTCCAAATTTAGTCAGTACCCCTCTTATGAGATATCGTTGAAAAGGTCTGTGACTACTTATTGATGTTATGCACTTCCGGTGACAGTCCCCCCCCCCCACTCTTTGCCCCCCCTGGGGGACACTTTTTCAAATTTAGTCAAGACCCCTCGTGTGAGATATCGTTGGAAAGGTCTGTGACTACTTATTGATGTTATGTACCTACGGTGTCCCCACCACCACTTTGCCCCTCCCGGGGGCACATTTCCAAATTTAGCCAACACCCCTCATGTGAGATATCGTTGGAAAGGTCTGTGACTATTTATTGATGTTATGCACCTCCGGTGACAGTCTCCCCCAATTTGCCCCTCCCGGGGGACACTTTTTCAAATTTAGCCAAGACCCCTCATGTGAGATATCGTTGGAAAGGTCTGTGACTACTTATTGATGTTATGCTCCTCCGGTGTCCATCCCCCCATTTTGAACCCCCCCCCGGGGGGACACTTTTCCAAATTTAGCCAAAACCCCACATGTGAGATATCGTTGGAAAGGTCTGTGGCTACTTATTGATGTAATGCACCTCCGGTGACCGCACCCCCCCACTTTTCCCTCACGGGGGTGTTTTTCTAAATTTAGCCGAGACCCCTCATGTGACATATTGTTGGAAAGGCTTATGACCACTTACTCATGTTATCCACCTCCCGCACCCCTCCCCCCTTTCCCCCCACGGGGAGGGCATTTTTATAAATTCAGATCCAGACTTCTCATGTGACATATGGTTGGAAAGGCCAAAAGACCTGTGACGACTTAATCATATTATGCAGCTGCTGTGCCCCTCCGCTCGCTTTGACCCCTCCCCCAAGAGATCTGGTCCGACGTTCATTCGTTTCGATATTACATTTTTTACAAGATTTTGTAGTGCGTGCACACCACACCCGCCTGCTATCATACATCAGTGCCGTATATAGCGGGTAACCTGTTCGTGATTTCATATTACAAGATTACGTATAAATTAGGGGCCCCGATTAAAGGAGGGGCCCGCTAGCGGTCGAAGTCACCTAGTCTTTATTAACATCGACTCATTCCAGTTCACCCGCAGACGATTCTTGATAAATGTATGACGTATATAATACATAATATATGATTTATAAAAGAAATTTGCAAACTGTAGTCATCGAGAAAAAATTTATACAATCGAAAAATATCGAGATGTCCATACAATCGAGAAAATCGAGAAAAACATCTCGTTATCGCCCATCACTACGTCTGAGTAGGTGAATTTTAATTATGTTAGTCCTGTATTGGTCCAGGAAATAGAGGCCGTATAGGGGCTCTACCTAGAAAAATCCATGGTAGTTCTGGAAAAAGGCTTACTATATTTTTTGGGTCGCTGAATCCGAATTTTTAACTTCCCACCAAAATTTCCCCCGGCAACCCCTCCAAATGTTGGTAAAATGCCCTCCAAAAGAGGTTTTTATTAAAAAAAAAATCAATTTTTTTATTGTTTTAGGGGAAAAGTATCTAGAAATTCAGAAAGTAGACAAAATTTGCAACAAATTAGATATATGACATTATTACTTAGGATGAAGGGGAAGGGGGGTCTGCCTCGGAACATGCGCGCGGTGCTGCGTGAACTAAGTTGCGCAATTCCACTTAACCACTCACACGTTTACATTCGCCCTCCCATGTCCCCTCCGAACTTTCTCTATAAGGTTTACTTTAAGTTTTTTGGGTCGCTGAATCCGAATTTTTAACCCCCATTAATAAATCCCCTCCCCCAAAAAAAATAGTTGTTTTAACATAAATTTCTTATTGTTCTAGGGGAAAACATTACGAAATTCAGAAACTAGACAAAATTTGCAACAAATAGGATACATGACATTATGACGTAGGATGAACGGGGAGGGGGAGGGCTGCCTCTGAACATGCACTGCGGCGCTACGTGCACTAAGTTAGGAAGTCCAGGCAATAGGGGATTTTACCTGGAAAAATTAATACTCGTTCTGGATTTCGACTCACTTTATGTTTTTTGGGTCGCTGAATCCGAATTTGTAACTTCCCACCAAAATTTCACCCGGCAACCCCCAAAAAAAAATATTTTTTGAAAAAAGTTGGTTTTTGAGAAAAGCGCGCGGGGAATGTTCCGAGGCAGCTCCCTCCTTCCCCGTTTATCCTACGTCATAATGTCATATATCCTATTTATTGAAAATTTTGTCTACTCTCTGCATTTCGTAATGCTTTTCCCCTTAGTCCCGCAACTTAGTCCAAGCAGCACCGCGGTGCATGTTCCGAAGCAGATCCCCCCTTCCCCTTCATCCAAAGTCATAATGTCATATATCTAATTTGTTGCAAATTTTGTCTACTTTCTGAATTTCTAGATACTTTTTCCCTAAAACAATAAAAAAATGGAATTTTTTAATAAAAACCTTTTTTGGGGGGCTTTTTACCAAAATTTGGGGGGGGTTGCCGGGGGAAATTTTGGTGGGAAGTTACAAATTCGGATTCAGCGACCCAAAAAACATAAAGTAAGCCAATTTGCAGAAGTACCATTAATTTTGCTAGGTAAAATTCCCTATTGCCTGGACTATACATAAAGTTCACAACAGAAACAGTATCTTATGAATTAATCGAGACTTTTATTTACTTTTCGATTAAGCAGTCTCAGCGACCGCGCACAGCGGTTAAGGTTTGATGGAATGCCTTCTTAATTTTTTCTTAAAAATTTTGGGAAAGTGGTTTATCGCACAAGTTATAATTCATTTTAATAAAGGCTCGATATTCAATAATAAATCGTGACAGAACCATTTTTTCTAATTTCGGTTAAATTTTAAAAAAAAAATCGAGCACTATTAAAAGATTGTTAAATAAAATAAAAGCTACTTATTGCAAGTCGATGAAACTCTTTAAAGTAAAAAAGGTTTGAAAATAACACATACAATTTTATCATTCCCTTTATTAATCTTTTTTTTTTTTTTTTTACGGCATCTAAATGAAAAATTCTAATAGCAGTGTTGAATTCAGACATTTTTCTCCGGGAGGGATTTCTGCGGCTCCAGGTGGGTGGGGGTGGGGATTTCACTTTTGTCCATTAAAAAGCATAAAATCTCGAATCTTCAGGGGAGGGTTTCAATGTTCCGGGAGGAAATATGCCCGAACCCTTCACACCCTGAATTCAATACTGCTTAATTGAGTCACATAAAAATTCCAAACACCCCAAAAACAGAACACATTACACTAGACATTATACTAGATATTATACACACTTTACACTATACTAGATATTATATTTGTATACAATGTGCACATTTTTAATTTTAATATAATTTTTTCAAATACAAAGGCAATGTTTTAAGAGTTATTAAGAAAAATTCTTGATGCGTTATTTATAAACCACACTGTATATCTTAAAACTAGTAAATCTGCAGATCAGGAGCCTCAACGTCAGCTCTACAATTCATTGTGTTTAGCATCCTTTGAGTAATATTAATCTTTCTACAAAAAACGAAATTTAAAGTTTTGAAGTTACATAAACATTTATAAAACGAAAAAATATTTCGAAGGTTTCTGACATTAGAAGCGTTAAATTAAACCCCTTGTTATGTAATGGTATTCTGAAAATCTCATGAGCTACTTATTCTGGTAATTTTTAGATAATAAAGTAGATTTCTTCAGGGGGCAGAGCCCCCCTGAACCCCTTCGTAGTGTAATTTAATTTACATTTGTAATTATCAATTAATTGTGTTAATGTCCTTTAGTAAATTCTACCAATAGACGGAAACGTGCATGAATTCTTTTCTACAGCCCTGTAAATTACGTGAAGATTTTTACGCGTCGTCTATAACATTTAAATTTAATGCAGACAAAAAACCCTCTTAAAACTGCTCATATCACATTTCCGGGGATTAGTATGCATAGTGTGCACCATATATCCAGTTTCTGCGGAGTCCTGCATATGGTTCTATTTAAATTCTGCAAACATTTGTTAGTATACTAAATGTAATTGGGCTGGGAAATACATAACTCCAAAAAAAAAAAAAAAAAAAAAAAAAAAAAAAAAAAAAAAAAAAAAAAAACACTGAAGCAATTCGCGCTCATTTTCATTTATACTTACGAATTCATTTGTGTATCCCTGTACATGGTCTATACAATATTTAAGCACTACTTATTAAGCACAAATTTACTTAACGTTAAAACGCACACCATCATCGAAAATGCTCTTCAGCAATCATCCCTAATAGACCAGAACTGTATCCGAAATATTTTATGTGACCCTATAAAGGAACGATAAATACGATACAAATTATATTCAAGCTTCTTGTAGTCAACCACAGTAATGTAATTTAATTTCATAATGTTTGAATTAGTGCAACACAATTAACACACTGACGACAGGCAATTTAATTAAATCTGGGTTTAAAAACAGTAGAAGCTCCTCCCTCTTCTGAAAGTGTCTCGGAAATTGGTTTCTGAGATATGTTTTTCATGTTTATGCAGCAGTAAATATCTTTCAATGTACGGATGTAATATATAATGTCTTACAATCTATAAAAAATATGGACAACACAATATAAATGTCTTTTCTGTAAGGTAGAAGTCACTCCCTTAGCCAATGATGTATTCTGAATAAAAACGAGAATTTTCGTTTCCCGTCGCTAATGTGTTAAAATAAGCTGTGAAGAGTTTTTTTCCCCCGTAGACAACATTTTAATCGACCACTTTTGTGTGACCCTGAAAAAAACATATGCTTTGCACCCCATATACTACAAAAATGTTTCAAAAATACATATCAATTTTATTATTTTGTAACAGAGTAACATCATTAAAAAACGCTACAAAAGGATTTTCTTCAAAGATTGTAATATTATGAATACTTTTGAGTTACCTGTACGCATGCTGTAAGTGCTACACATAACATATTTTATAGTAACCAGGTTCTAGTGCACCTTAATAAAGTATATAAATTTCATTATGTTTAAAATTGTGTAACATTATTAAAATACACCGCAGACGATTTTTCCCAAAGACTATAATGTAACGGAATAGTTTTGAGTGCCCCTGTAATTAAGCTATGAATGCTACACTCTTCATTTTTAATACCAAACATACTTTGGCAAACCTCAATAACGTATATCAATTACATGTAATCCCGACTATATTTACGCGAGTTAGAGTACGTAGAGAAACACGGCAGGCGACAGATAGAAAAACTGAAGTCATAAATACTTTTCATCCATGTTGGAAAGTGTTAAAAAGGATTTACATGCCTTTAACTGTACTTTTTTTTCACTTATAGCATGGTTAAACATTAGTTTAAACATCCTAATCCATGCGATAGCAATAACATATTAAAAGCCCCCCAAAATAGGCATATCTGGAGATCTATAAATCTACTGGAAATTAATTCATTATCGTGCCCACTATTAATTGCATAAATTGCATCGATTTGGCGCGATAAAATATTTTTTGTGATAGCCTTTTAATAGTACCTGCAACAAAATTAACGTAATTTACTAACTTCATTCATAATTGACGCAATGATGACTGATAACAGTCGCTAGGCAACGAAGAAAAGGAAAAAAAAAGAAATATGTATCATGTAAAACAAGAAAATTAATTCAAAAATTCTTTATATTATTGGAATACATGTATAAATGTCCTCAAAACATTATACACATAAATAAAAAAATCTTATAGATATATTGATAAAACTTCAATATAATAGGAATAATTTAAAACCTTTATTTGGAATTTTAGTATCCATAATTTGACATTTAAATCCATTAATCGAACGTGCCATTTTCTTTCAACAAATCGAAATTTGAAAATCGTCTGACTTGCCGTAGAAAAGCATTATAAAGAAAAATAAAATCTTCCATATTTTCCGAACGAATGAACCAAATTTAACCAAAAACTATACAGCTACGTCCGGGTATCTCACGAATATGCACAATTAATTTCAAGCTGATCGAGTGCTTTTTGCGGCAGTTATCGCGGAACAGACGGACAGACAGACAGACAGACAGACAGACAAACGGAAATCAAAACTTTTCGTGTCTCCACAGTAAGCCTTCACTGACGTTTCGGCAATTAATTAAAATAAATAATAAATGTTTATATAAATGTTTCTACAAAGGGCAAAACTAAATCATCTCAAGGGACAGAAGAAATCTTTCATTTTGAGCAAGCTTTCATCTTATAAAATTCTCTCTTTTATAAAAGAAATATTAAGAAAAATATTTTTATGACATTCTGGTTGATTAATTGATTAAAAATTAGTTGATTTTAATTCGTATATAATGTGTGCCTTAAACTAAATTAAAATATATAGCAAATATTCTTGTCAATCATTTCTACAAAAATCAATATTCAAACATCTACTTTTTAAGAGTAAATTACGATAAAATCAGTGTCTTTAATATTTAAAAATTTAAAAAAAACTAGAAAAAATCTTATGTTCTATAATATTCTTTTGGAGTCCATTACAACCAAATAGAAAATTCAGTCTTTTAAGATGCAGCAGTTATATAGGTTATATGTAAAAAATATATTTCGCAAAATCAACCTTTTTTGATACATTTATTAAAAATTGTATTACAAAACTATAAATTCCAAATGTATGAACAAAAAATACATAATTTAAATTAAAACAATATAAGAATTAATCTTTCTTGTAATTTATCGTTACATAATGTGAAACATAGATTTTCGTTATTTTCGAGCTGTATACAGAATGCGTAGAAATACAATGCTGAGCATGAATGCAACTGAAATAATACACTATAACTTTTACTACATTTTAGTTCGGCCGATATACCACTAAATGTCATTCCCTGTACCAGACGAACCGTACTTTATCAATCTCTGTACAAAATTATAAAGTTAACTCCTATATGTTTATTGGAAAAAGTTGCGCTTCAAGATTAGATACGCTGTATGATTCAAAAGTTTCCGGCTTTATATGTAAAAATAAATCTTATAATAAACTTTTATAAATATGGATTGGTACCATTAAATGAATATATTTGAAACTTTCGTTATCAAAATCGTTTTTGTGTTCTAATTTTTCACGGTTGTTTATTGAAGGAAGTTATATGATAGCTTGTTCTGAAATGTTTCAAACTGAGATTAAATTTTTTGACTAAATTAAGTTCTTTAAATATCTTAATTCTATAGAAATGAAACAACGTTTCGACAATGTTTATGTTGTCGTGTACGGCCTATTCTAAAATGAAAGAATAAGCAAAACAGTTTTGATTTGGTCAAGAATTCTCATAAGAGAATCCTCATCAAGGGAAACTGTCGGAAGCCATTGGCATAAAAAAAATTGCAATTGTCGAGGTGGAAATATTCAGTGATAGGATATTTAAAGTCAAAAAGATAGCAGAAAGATTAGATTTATTTAAATAAGCACCTTTATATAATAAAAATCTCTGCAAGGTTGGCACCCATCTCCGATTCAAAAATGACAACTATTGTTATAAAGAACTAGAATCGAAATTTGATTTGTAAGAGCTTAACAATACAAATCTAACTTCGATTGGCTATTGGTTCCTGAAACTCAGATATGAATAATACTAGGATAATGTTTTTGTGAATATGAAAAGATGACTACAGCAGTTGTTTAACATTTTTCGAACAAATTTAACTATTACTTTTCAAAGCTATTGAACATACTATAGCTTTTGAACTACACAGCTGTAGAACTTACATAGCAAAAAAATAACGTTTGGACGATGCTTATCATGTAGTGTCCTGCTTATTCTAAAAAGAAGGAGTGAAGAAAACAGTTTTGCTTGGGCCAAAAATTCTCAGAAGATTATCCTCATCAAAGTCAACTATTAGAAGCATTAACATGAGAGACAATTACACTGGTCGAAGAGAAAATGTTGAATGACAAGAAATTATAAGTAACAAGATTAAATGGATCGAAATGAGCACTTTCACATGAAAAAATTCTCTGCATGATTAGTACCCCGACTTCTTTCTGAGATTCCAAGCCATTGCATCTGTCGTTATAAAAGTACTAAAACAGAAATTTGGTTTGTAAGAGCTTGGCAATACAAATCTAGCTTCGATTGGGTGTCCTGAAACTAAAATATGAGTATCATGTACAATGTTATATGACGATGAAGAGATGAATACAACAGTTGTGGAACATTTTTCCGAACTAATCATCGGATTACTTTTCAAATCTATTGAACTGCTGAGTAAAATATATCAAAAATGTTTCGAAGAAAATATAGACTGTATTGCAAAATAAAACGTTAAATTTCTCTATAGCTTTTTTAGCAGTATTCCAAGCCAGAAACTTTTGGATCTATCTCTATATATAAATCAAACAAAATTCAAAACTTCGAATGAAATAATGAATAGGTGCGGTTCTTGATCGCTTAAATGCTCGCACTAATTTCTCCAGAAACAACTAGTAAAATCAAGGTTGGTTAACTGGCTAATTTCTCTGCCTTTCATATTGAAAGGTTGGTCACATTTGCCATTCACAATTTCAGTCCTGTTCTCTGTTTCTGGAAGCCACTTGATTTTGCAATCACATACAATAGGATTTTCTGAAAAGAAAATAAATTCTTCGTTATTAAACGATGAAAAAACTAAAATTAAACAAAGTATCGTCCGTATCAAGGAAAATGAAAAAAGGAAAAAAATTCGTTTAAAATTTGGGGCAGGCGGAGGGTGGAACTAAAGTTTAGTGTAATAGCATCTTCTCTGCCATTTTTTTTCTTCTTTATCACTGGATTATACGAAAAATAACTAATACAAATTCAAAATTATTGTAGCTTCTTGAATGCGTGAGCTATTGAACTATTCTCATTCACATGACATAGAATCGAACAGTCGCCCCTCCCCCAATGTGAATGAGATACAAATTTAATACAAATAGTCGGGAGTAGGGAAACTATGGTAGTCGCTATACTTTTTCTCATGGGTGCATAAAAGAATGCCCCAGTTTCAATGGTATATTATAAAAGTTTAATTTAGACTATTTACAACAAATCATACATCAAATTGAAGATTAACTAACCTAGTTTTTCTTACAAATGTTCAATATATGCACCTTTAGTTATACGACACACATCCACGGGACGAGCAAAAGTGTCCGTACAGGATGTTGACCGTGTCAGAGCAACTTAGCTGTGTAGTCCTAAGGCTAATGTCGGACGAACGTCTTTTTTCACGCTTTTTTCCCTTCATATCATCCCTACACAATGCCGCTAGCATTTTGTAGGGATGATATGTAGGGAAAAAAGCGTTCAAGACGTTCGTCTGACATTAGCCTTAGAATTCTGTTCAGAAAGCAACACTTCAACTTCAGCTGCCCGGCCGTGTCTACGTTCCGCCGCTATCTAATAATTTGCCAGAGTTGAGACACAAAATTGAAGAGGCTAATACTTCCGTTACTCCGGACTTGTTAAACGAAGTGTGGAAAGAATTGGATTTTAGGTTGGATGTGGGCCGTATAACTAAAGGTGCACATGTTAACATTGGTTAAAAAAAAAAAAAAAAAAAAAAAAAAAAACTGAGTTAGTTTATTTTCAATGAGACACGTGAACACTCCAATAGTACAGCAGTAAATTGAACAAAAGATTATTAGATATTTGAAAAGATAAAATAAGTGCTGATAAATAACTTCGATTCCTCTGATAATTAGATTCACTACTTTTGCAATGAACGTGTGTTTTAGAAATATATTTAACTTTTGCATAAAAGAAAAAATATTTTACGGAACATTTTTAAATAAACCAAGAACCCTCAATTCATTTGCTTATCTATGTATTCTCTGCTTTATCTTCCTTCTCAGAAAGGCATTTAATGGTGTGTGGGCATTATGGTCGACATTAGTTGTTACTCCTTAAATAAATGCAATTCTTTCCTTTGATTTTCTATATTTGAAGGTGTGCGACAGGATGTGTTTATTTCTTCAATGTAAACGAAAAGTTATCAAAGATAGCTAGACGATGATTGACAGGAATGACAGCATTGTTTAAAGATAGAACTTATAAGGCCTGTATTAAGCTTATGTAAGGTCTGCTAGAAAGAAGGTCGCGAAAGAATGTTTTACGATATCTCAATTCAATTTCCAACCGCTGTGGGTTTTTTTTTTTTTTTTTTTTTTTTTTTTTTTTTTTTTTTTGTTAAAACAGGAAAATTTTCGGTTTTTATTTTCCCATTTTCAGAATACAGAATATTGTTGGTTTTCCACAATACAGAAAACAATTTAACGTAAAAATTAGCTTAAATCCTCCAATCTAAAGCTGCATTTTCGATCAATGACAGAGGCGTTCTGGCAATTGTACTGACTGTTACTTTTTCGTATAAGAAATCTCTCAAAACACAAAACATTCGCGAGCAGAACCTGAAAATTTACAGAAATTCTCCAGTTTAAACATCAAAATATCTTCAAATAACAGAAAATTATTTTCCAGTCACAGGGGTGTTCCGGTAATTTGCTGCCGGAACGGTTGTTGAAGATTTTTTTTTTTTTTGTTTATTTTTAGAATGAACTGTTGAAACTGTAAAGACTAAACAAAAGGAGATTTTCTGAAAGTAATAGGACAAATATAAGATGCATTCTCTATAAATGGGCAGAAGAAAGAGCAATGAGTAAATATGTGGAGTGAGAGCAATCGATTGTAAATGGATATTAAAAATTTCAAACCGCAAAAAAATATAGACATGTACATTTTGTCCCTCAACTCAAAGGGGTAAAATCTAGTGTTTTTTCTAGTAGTGTCTCATGTTTGTGCATGTTTGGACAAACATGACCGTTTGACCAGCCCAGTATGTGAAAAATCGGCCTGGACACTTTTTCACTCAGTTGGAAAATTACAACTCGTATTTTCCTACGCTTAAATGTATATATTAAATTTGTCTTAAATAGAAACGTTTTAGTAATTTCTGAGTGAAAAATCCTGTGCTGAATAAAGGTTGAATTTCAATTGTCGGTTCACAGTTACATAGTACCCGATAAATTATTCCTATACAGCCATGGGGCTAGGATTGGATATCTTTGTACTCTTAAATTACAGAAATTAAATCGGTTTTTTATTGTATTTGTAAAAATTTAAATAAACTTAAAATAATATTTTAAATAAATGTTAACTTCGTCAATATATATATATATATATATATATATATATATAAACTTTCTGTACAGTAATACCATTGAAAGATAATGAAAATGACCAATAATATGAAAATACAAACACCACATAAACCAGGTGTTTTTTAAAAAAGTATAGTCCATGTACTATCTTTTAAGGATTAAAAAGGCAAATATATATATATATATATATATACAGTTGGACCTCGTTATCCCGACACCCGGTTTTCACGTGACTCCGCTTATCACGTCGGTTTTTCAAAGTCCCGATTTTCTGTATATGATTTTAATATAAATAAACACCGGATTTTACGTCTTTGAATAATTTTCAACTCCGGATATCCCGACGGTTTAGGAAAATTGTCCATTTTTCATAATCCATCTTATAAGCACAGAAATGAAGCGGTAAGAAATGTCTTAGCCAAACTTTCCATAAAAGTGTCTAAAATACCCATTGAGATAAATGCGAAATTTTACTTCAATCCTTTATCTGAATTAATAAACATACGCACTATGAATGATACATTTAAGTACCAGATAGACGTATCAGTCTATTCGCGGTCTTTATGATCTGGCCAGGCGGCGTTTTTTTTTTTTTCATTTCTCAAACAACGAATATTGATTACAATTCATTGTATAATATCGAAAAAAAGAATTGTAGATAGCACATCTATGGATAATCAAACCTTAATTCATCAATATTTCATGTAATAATAGAAAAAAAAAATGTCATCATAAATCTGATTTTTATTATTTTTTATTTTGTTTTTGTGTTTATTTTGTTTAATAATAATGTTTTATTGCTTAAAAGTGCAAAAATAGACATGAATTTTAAAATTGTCTTAAATTAATTGAAAATACAGCTTTTTATAAACATATTTTTCTTCAACTCCGGTTACCGCGACACTCCGCTTATGACGACACTTTTTTCTGGTCCTTAGAGTGTCGGGATAACGAGGTTCAACTGTATATATATATAATACCTTTGAAATCAAAATACAACAAACAAGTTTGTATAACAATATTATCTCACAGAATTTCTAATTTACAGGTGGCATGTGATAATATTTTAAATAATTGTTATAGTAAAAAAAGTATAGAAAACATCTTACTAAATGAAATCTACCATGAAATCTCATTACAATAAGAAACATAAATATATTTAACGATAGAAGATGCCACACAAAAATGAAATAAATCGGATTTAATCACAAAATAAAATAAAAATCAAATTATGTATTTAGCTGAATAATTAAGCGGAATTCTGAGAACGAATTTAATTTTTTTGTACTTTTAGAGATTTAAAACGATTCAAAATACTAATTAGATAGATTTAAACTTACTCAAAAGAAATACTCTTGGAACTGGGTGGAAAACTCCTTTATTCAATGTAGTAAGCAAATTCTTTTCCAAAACAATGTGTTGAAGATTTGGAAGACCATCAAAAATACCATCTGGCAGATACTCTATTTTATTATTTCTAAAAAAGAGACAAGAAGTAAATGAACAAATATGACTTAAGTAAGATGTCACAGATTTAATAGAATAAATATTTACTGGAATTTTACCATTTTTTATGTTTAAACTTTAAACTTTCAATATATACAGGGTGTCCATAATTAAACGACCCTATTTTAAAGTTGTCTACAGAGACAAAACTAATGTTTATAAAATTGTGAAAGACACAATAAAGGGATGGGAATTTGTTTAAGCAAAACAATATATATATAAAAACAGTTCAAACTTTCGCCACCAGAAGGCGACTTTTAATAAATTACACATTTAGCATTACGATAGTTTAGAAAATTTATTTACAGGATGTTCATAATTAATCGACCCTATTTTAAAGTTTTTTAAAGTATTGTTCAGAATGTTGTGAAATCTTTTGGAAGACATAAAAGCATGGGAATTTCTTTGAGCGAAAAAAAAATTAGGAGGCTTTTTTCTTAACGAATTACACATTTAGCAAACATTTACGATAGTTTAACAAATTTTGTTATAACCAAACCTTTTCTGCTGACATTCATCATGTTCAGATACCATCTGGAATCGTAAGACAGCACAGTTGATCGCGGTGTGTTCTGTGAAATGCTACCAACACGTCGTGAAATGCTGTCTTTAGAATTAGGTTAAGTTAATAAATAAAATTTCTAAACTATCGCAATGCTAAATGTGTAATTTATTAAAAATCGCCATCTGGGGGCGAAATTTTGAACTACTTTTATTTATATATATTTTTTTAGCTTAAACAAAGTCCCGTCCCTTTATTATGTCTTTTACAAAATTTCACAACTTTATGAACAGTAGTTTTGTCTGTAGAAAACTTTAAAGTAGGGTCTATCTAATTATGGACACCCTGTATATTCAATTCATCTAACAAATAGCTAACAATGAAAGCGATTATGCAAAAAAACCTATACCTCGGTTTTCGAACAAACTTCATTCCAAAAAATTGTTCGAGAAACTAATCAAATTTATCAAAAGAACCATTGAACATACTATTAATTGGTTACTATCTCTCATGTTTCTTCCTTTATTTTCATGCTTCAAATAATACAATGCATAGTACAATATAGTGTATAAAAGCACCTTTACATGAAACAATAACAATTTTATAAGATTTTAAATAGTGTTTAAAAAACTGTACTCATACCTTTATTGGTGAAACTTTGAATGAATTGTGATTGAGGGAAAAAAGCGTATTTACATTCTTATTGTTTAGAACATTAAGGTCACTAAATTAACACGCTGTTTTTGAATTTGAAAATGCAAAAAAAATTCGTTATCTCCAGGATCACAATATCTTACTAGTGCCTGTGAAAAAAAAAATAAAAAGAACTAAAGCAAGAAAAACAATGAAAGAAAGAAAAGATATGCAAACACAGAGATTCAGCAACCTCACAGAACAGAAATCTCAAAATGCATGAATTGCGTTAACGTTGCGATCCTCAATGCATCACTTTGGGTCCAACAACAGCAAAAACAACAAAATCAATTCAGACGTTTTTTATGCGCTTGTTCATTCGGTTGATTTGGCGACGACACTCACACTGTTCGAGAACCAAATTTCTGTTTGATAACCGAATCAAATGTCGCTCGAATTTATTGTTCGAGAATCGAATTGTTGGACAACAACCCGAGAATCTACTATATATTAAAAACTTATTTGTTTTCCTTTACAAAGTAAGTGCATTGCACCTGAATTAAAAAGTTAACAATGTTAACTGCAGCCTGCACGCTCAGAACAACTTTCTTCAATTTACGGAAATATTCATGGCAGTACTGCTACCGGTATATAGCCGAGAATTGAAGAAATTTTCGTTTTTTTTGTTTTTTGTTTTTTTTTTTTTTTTTTTTTTTCATTCTGGGACAGAAAATTTCCGTAATCTGAAAAAAGTAGTTTAAAAAAAAAAGTCTATCGTCCTTCCGTGGATCCGCTTGAATTCGAACCCGGGTCTCGGCGTCTCGAATCCAGCATCTTAACCACTCGGCCAGCGAGCAAGTGGGAAACAGAGAGTTTTAAATGAAGCTATGGGTTTTTTTAAATGGGGTTCGGTAAAGCTTGTTAAATTTATTCTTCACAAACTTCGGAGATTTAAATTTAATTGCAGGAACATTTCGTAATTAAGAAATAATGTTTGATGTTTTAACACTTATAGAATAATAGAGGATAAAAATTATTACATATTACACATATTTTTAATAAGACATAATTTGATTGTTAGCTGTAAAATATTAATATTATATTTTAAATTAAATTCGAGCAGAAATGTTTGCTTTTTTTAATAAAATCGATTTTTTTTTTATCTTGATTGAGCAACTATATATTTTAAGATGTGTTCGTTTAGAATATATTTTATATGCGAATATTTATTTAATATTCTAAAAAAAAAATTGCAAATAAGTTTAAGTGAATGAGAAAATTGCTACTTTATTAATTTCGAAAGCATTGTTTTTGTTTGTTTGTTTTTAGATAAATTAAAATTTTAATTCATAGAATTTTCGGTTTTTCATTTTAAAAATAAATTCCAGCTTTGGTACGGTATTAATACAGCCAATACGCATTCATGCAAGGGATAAACGGAAATTTCTCTTCTTTTTCAGACTTCTAGGAAGAATTAACGGAAAAAGCATGCTTTCTAGGAGTACGGAAATTATTTGTTTACAAATGACGGATAATTTAGTGTATAAAGAAGATTTTTTCTGACAGTGTGAATGCCTGTCTAAGTGTTGTAAAATAGCTACACTGTAAGTGGGGTACATAGTAGCACCCCTTGGCGGTGTGTTCCAGAATTAGGGATCGTATCTCGAGAATGATAGAAGACAAAATGTTTAGTGACAAAGTTGTAAAGAATCATTGATTTAGAAAGAAAAAACAGACTGCGCATGCGGTTGCAATGAGTAATCGCCTATACATACGAAAATATCAGAAATTAATGCGAGATATATTGCGACTTAAAAAATTTAATAATGGTAGACGATAAATATATGGAATAATTTCCAACACTTGCTGTAGATAAAAATGTCTGAGCTCTTAAAAAATAGCTTCTATAATAATAATAATAATAATAATAATAATAATAATAATAATAATAATAATAATAATAATAAATAACAGATTGCTCCGTTTATTTTTTTATTGATTTATTTATAATTAGTATCTCGCTCACGAATTATGAAAAAATAACAGAAAAAAATCATTCTGTGTATTTCTACGCTTGAAATACTATTGTGTAGAAGAAGAAGACTTTTTTAGCTTGATCCTGTTAACCTTTTCATGCCCAAATGGAACTTGAAAGTGCCACAAAAGAAAACTTATTATAAAAATCCCTGCCGGCTCGGGCCTACAGGCGGAGGTAGATTTCGATGTTAAGTACTAAATTCTCCAACAAAACTTAAATCAAGATTAGAGATAAAACCCAGTTTCTTCACAAAGAGCGAGCTGTAGGGAGCTAAACTTTTTGTGAAAATTGTAATATACACGAATACACACACACATATATATGGAATAGGTTTAAAAAATGGCTACAAAAAATTCAGAGAACCTTAAAGTGTTAAAATGTGTTAATATTTCCATAGTCGGGTTTTTATCATGTTTTAATACGTTTCTTCAAACTTACATGGCGTTACATATTCACCAGCTGAGGTCCATTATATTTCCAATATGACGCAATATACATATTTTTTTAATTCGTCAAACTATTTATTTTGAGTTTTCATGCTGAAATCTTGCTCTAGGAAACTTATGACGTAATATTCAATTTGTTTTCAATTTGTCAAACTATTTAATTTTACACGTGAAAATTTTGCAAAAGAAAAGTAATTGTTGTGGTGAGAATTTTATTATTTGTTTTTTTTTTTAATTGTTGGCAACTGCTATAACGAAAAACTTTTATTTTTTTCCTGCCATTGTTGTGTAAGAGCTGGTTTTATCAGAATCATGTTAAGACAGTATTCAAAATTTTGAACCCTCCCCATTTTCACCCTCTTTTGCCGATTTCGCCAATTTTCAATCCCCGCCGAGATATTAGCCATCTCAAAGTTCTTGGCGAGTTTGAGGATGATTCGTGCATAATTTTGACTTTTATCGTGCGGACAAAATTTAGTACATACATATATATATATATATATATATATATAAACTTTTTAGGTGGGGGTGGTTTTGGGTTCCTGGGGTCCTATAATGAAAAGTTATGAAGGAATTTTTCAAAAGTCGCACCATGGTAACGACTGCAATAGGTAGTATTTCTTACGAAATCTACCTAAAATTCATTTAACACATTGATTGGTAGTAATACAATTTAGAATGAGTTATAGATACTTTACCAATGTGCTAAAGCATTATTCGTCATATAAAGCAAAAAGTAGTTTTAAATGAATGATTTCTTTTCTTTTCTTTTTTTCTTTTTTTTTTTTTTTCTAACTATAGCTGTTCAGCTTTCCTGACGTTGAATGACATGTGGTGAAAAGTTTGTTCTGAAAAAAAAAAAAAAAATCCTATGCTACCAAAAAATTCGAAAAATAAAAAAAAATTTGAAGCCACAGATGAAATCTGAAAGCTTAAAATATGTTAGTAAAAATAAAAGTTAATCGGAAGTTTTCAGACCATTGTTTTTATGTGTTAAGCTATGAGTCTCATATGAAGCTTATGTTATCGAAAGGATTAATTGCTTCAACTGCGTCACAATTTTTGCTTCATATTTGTGGATGGTCGTATTCTAATTAGAAAAATCACATTTACATATTTTAAAATAGTTTTTATTTCGATTTTTGGAGAGATTTTTCTAGTTTTTCATAATATATATATATATATATATATATATATATATATATATATATATATATATATTGGATCGGTGTCGGATATTTTTCTTTGTACAGGCAATTATTTATCGTATTCGTATGCGCAGTTTGTTGTTTCTTACTGCATCAATGATGCTCTACAACTCTGACATTCAACTTTCGTATCGCCTATAATTATCCTGATACGATCTCTAATTCAGAATTTTACAACTATGTGGCGTTGGGAAATTACCCATAGCGCATACCTATTTTACTACACCTAGATATCATTTTTATTTCTGTAGTCAACTGAGTTCATAGATTATTATTTGAGGCGAAAGGGTCTTAATGAATTACTTTGTATATGTAGGATTTGAATTTTTAGATAGCATCGGTTATCTCACTTATGACATGCGTGATCAGTAAATTAACTAACTTTTTGGGACTTATTTATTTTCTATAATTTGAACGCATGATATATCAAATCAAAATTCACGTATCATGAGGACAATTACTTTACACTTTGAAAATCAGAAAAGGGTCTTTTTTTTCATCACTCGTGAAGCATTGGAAAGGGAAGCAGTCAATAAAAAAATACCCTAACTGGAATGGTCTACAAATATCTCATAAATTATGGTTTTTAAGCCTTGAAAAGGCTAGTTATAGCGCATTGTAAAATTAAGTGTCTTCAAGAGATTAAATTCAAGTTCACATTATTTCAGCCTCTGTAATTATTTAAATATATTAAGAAATTAACATTTCACACATCACTTTACTACAAAATATATATATTATTTACTAGACATGTGTCCTGGCAGTAATTTACATTCATCAATTGAAATATGCGTCCAAAATTACAGATGTAATAGACTATTGTTTTAGAGATGTACCTGCATTTCTTTTCTCCTTAAAGTAGAAAAAACATTTATTTTAAATACATTTATCTCTTTTATGCGATAATACTGGAGTTCCATATACTAATAAAAGTTTTAGTTCAATGAAATCTTTTTTATGCTAATTTTAAAAATTCCATGTATTGTTAGAAGTTGCAATATTACAAAAATATTCATATTACACATTAAATCTTCAAAATGTTAGAAAATGATTCCGTAAAAATTTAAATCTTTATCAAAAGATCGCACACATTAAAAACTTTGATGATTTGATGACTTTTCATTTTTTAATAATATTTAATATTTTTTTATGTCTTTCTTTCAATGAATCCCAACTATTAATAAAATAACATAAAGATAATTTTAAATTGACCAAGGACCGAAATAACACGTTATAAAATGCTTAAATATCACAAATCAGTATTTACTTGAAGGTTTACCTTATCTTCTTAATTTATCATTATAAAGAAGTCAATTATAAAAATGTTACATAACTGATATTGACAATCCTCCCTCCCACACACACCACCACACAACTATCATACCGAACCTCTATTTAGTTTTCGAAACTTACAGTTGAAATTTAAAGACAGGTAGGTAATATTGGCATAAGATGTTACGTTATTTGTACAATATACTACATGTTTTATTTCTAAAATATATTTTATGAATGATTTAAAAAAGGGGAATCCGAATAAGGAATTGTATATTTGCATTGTTCCTGTTAATAAAAATCTTCTTAAATGAAAATATCTAGTAAGATAATACGAATCAATACACTTGTGTATTCGACTATACATATTCGGTTTAAAACTTTTAAATATGAAATCTAATAAATTAAACTTATAGCAATTCTTCATCTCAACATACCCAGAGCATTCAAATTGTGCATTCTACGGTGTTGTGCTCGATATAAAAAAGAGGGAGAGGGAACTGAATACAAAATTTGGTTGAAACAATTTATAAAGATTTGTGGTTATAGCAATAAAATTAATTTATTTACAAATCGATCTAAGTACCTATGTTTGTAGAGCAAGAAGTTTTCAAATAAGAAAATCGTCTGGAACGTAACTGAATGTTTGAATAATTATAAATTAGTTTAATATTTTAAAGGAAAATATTACAAAATGAAATCAGTGCTTTAAATCGCCTGCACTTTATAGTTAATTGAGAAGTATGCTTCTTTTAAATCTTAAAAGAAATAAAATATATCGAGACAGCTATATATCATAGAGAGCACGATTTTATGCGCATTAAAAAATAAGCCACACAAAAGAGTCCTATAATTATACAATTTATTATTAGAAATATATCAGCTAATCCCTATGTAAAGAAATGCTTAAAAGAATATTTTAATGTCGTTTCAAAATTGACGGAAAGATTTCTCTAACTACTTAACACTTAAGAGGCTACTTCAGTCAGGTGAAAACACCCGCTCCCTAATGTTAATCCAATAAGAGAAATTTTTTCAGGATATCTCGTTTGCATTTCAATATTTTAAAATGATTTTTTTTTCATTGGATAGCTGAGGTCGATCTCTACAAAGTCCGTTTTTTACTTTTTCGATTTTGTTTACGTGTATTTTAAATTAGGACACCTTTCGAAAGTGAAAACAACCTCATAAAAACAAAATCTGCAAACAAAATAGAAAAAACAAAAACCTTCTTTGTTGAGATCGACCTCGCTATCCAATGAAAAAAACATCATTTAAAAATATTTAAATGCAAACAACACATCTTAAAAAAATTCTTCCATAGGGTAACTTGAACGAGCGGGTCTTTTCGTGTGATTGAAGTTAACTATTGTGACAGAATTTGTTGCATATATACTGTGAATAAAGATTTATAGATTTAATTTTAAATTAAGGAATTTTACATCGGATTTTTCATCGTAAAACATTTCTTTTTACTTTAAAAGAATTATTCACTTTACAAGTTATTTATCCTCTATTTATTATTCTAATTACTGTTGAAACGTTATTTTATTCAATACACTGTAAATAAAAATCTGTAATTTTACAGATGTCAAGTTACTGAAATCTGTATGCTTACTAAAATTTTATCTGTTCACTGTACAAAAAAATATGCAAATCTACAAAACTAGTTTTGTAAAGTTACAGAAATCTGTAGCTTTACAAAAGAATCTACTAAAATTACAGTAATCTTACTAAAGTTTTATCTGTAACCCTGATTGCAGTTACAGAAAAAAGTTCTAGGCATCCCAGTTTCCTAAAAAATTCTTAGTAACCTTACAGATTTTTTGATTTACGGTACAAAAGTGTATCTGTTTCATGAATTTTTCTTGTTGTCGTTACACAAATAGTTCTAGGAATCCCAGTTTCCTAGAAAAATTTTAGTAAATTTATAGATCTTCTTTACAGTGTATAATGCAAGTAGTGTAATGTTACCATATAATGAAAAATGCTAACCATTCTAACATTAAGAATAATAAATTTACTAAATTTTAACTAAACGTAAATTGACAAAAAACTGTAAATCAAATACATTTCAGATTTAAAAAATCCTTAAGTAAAACATTATTCATTAAACAAATTATTAACTTGAAATCATTCTTATTATTTTTAAAAATTTTATTTTAATGGACAACTCATTATGAAAAAACTCACTATTATAATATTTAGAAAAGTTAATTTTAAGAACTTTAATTTTATTTAAATTACGCTATTAATTGCCTTCGAATTTTACATTAACTTTCAGAAAATGTATCTCATTCAATAACTTATTACGAAAACGCAATATTTAGAAAAGGGAATTTTCAAAATTGTAATTGCCTTTAAATTATGCTATCGATTATTATCGAAAGTAATCTTCTAATCTTTTTATAATTTTCGAAAAATCTATTTTATTCAATAACGTATGAAAAAATTCACTGTGGTAGTATTTATAAAAGCGAATTTCCAAAACTTTTATTGCATTTAAATTACGCTATTGATTAACTTCGAAAATAACCTCTTAACCAAAACTTATTACGAAAAGGTAATATTTAGAAAAGTGAATTTTCAAAATTTTAATTGCCTTTAAATTATGCTATCGATTATTATCAAAAGTAATCTTCTAATCTTTTTTTAATTTTCGAAATATCTATTTTTTCAATAGCGTATGAAAAAATTCACTGTGGTAGTAAGTATAAATGCCAATTTCCAAAACTTTTATTGCATTTAAATCACACTATTGATTGTTATCGAAAATAACTTCATACTCTTATCATAATCTTCGAAAATTTATTTTATTCAACTATATATTATTAAACAATTCGTTATTGTAATATTTAAAAAATTGAATTTTCAAATTTTTAATTCCATGTAAATTTCAGTATTGACCTATTAGATCTTAGTATTGATTATATTATCTTATTATAATCTTCTAAATATTTATTTTATTCAACAACATATTATCAAGCGATGCGCTATTCTAACATTTAGTAAAATGAATTTTCAAATTTTCAATTCCATGTAACTTTCAGTATTGATTATTTTAGATCTCAGTATTGATTAGATTATCTTATTATAATCTTCAAATCATTTATTTTATTCAACAATATATTACCTAGCAATTCGCAATTGTATTATTTATAAAAATGAGTTTTCTAATTTTTAATTCCAAGTAAATTTCAGTATTGATTATATTAGATCCTAGTATTGATTATATTATCTTATTATAATCTTCGAAACATCTATTTGATTCAACAATATATTATCAAGCAATTCGCTACTGTAATATTTAGAAAAATGAATTTTGAAGTTTTTAATTCCATGTAAATTTCAGTATTGGCTGTATTAGATCTAAGTATTGATTATACTTTCTTATTATAATCTTCGAAACATTTTTTTTTTCAACAATATATTATCAAACAATTCGCTATTGTAATATTTAGAAAAATGAATTTTCAAATTACTTCCATGTAAATTTCAGTAGTGATTACATTAGATTAATCTTCGAAACTTTTATTTTATTCAATAATATATAATCAAGTAATTCGCTATTGTAATATTTATAGAAATGAATTTTCAAATTTTTAATTCGATGCAAATTTCACTATTTATTATATTAGAATAAGTAAGTAAGTAATAGTTGATATTAATTGCATATTAGATTAAAATATTATTTTTCACTGCAAAACATAGTCCACTGAACAAATTACTCACCTTAAATTAATTATTCTAATCGTCTTCAGAAGTCTTTGTTGAATATTTATTTCTGTTAAATTATCTATACCATCTAGAAAATAGATGCTTAAATTATGCAATTTTGTTTCAAAGATACTCAGGTTTTTTTTTTGTTGTTGTTGTTGTTTTTTTATGTATTCGTATATCCAAAAGTGAAAGATCTTCTTATACTCGTTCCAATATTTACAATATTTTGCATTATTTACAAAGTTACATATTCCAATATTTACAAAGTGCAAACTATTCAAGGAATAAAAGTTTGAAAACATTTCGCCTTTTGTGCAGTTCACAAAATCACACCTATCAATAATGAAAATTTCCAGGTATTCTCCAGAAGGGGTATCATTCATAAGAGAGGAAAATTTTGAATTCGCCACGTAAAATTCTCGAAATTTCAAATGTTCTTGTAATTTCAAACATTTTGCTTGGAAGGCATGTCTTACGGCTATTTAAGATACGTGAAATGGGAAATTCTAAATACGCGATATCTTGGAAAATATCTTCCAAATCCTCGGGATTGTCGAAATTAGAACATTTAATCGTGGAATTACAAGGGAAAATTAAAACGGTTGGCGGACATATACTGCCTCCAGCATTCGCACAAAATAAAATGTTAAGTATAAAAATACATTTAAATATAAGCAACGCATACATTCTGATGACTGTTTTAGTAATATCCCTTGACTCCCCCAAATTTTTACAATATAATAAATAATAATTCAAACAGTCACCAAAAAATACAGTGTAATATAATGCAAGTAATGTAATGTTAGCATATAATGAAAAATGCTAACAATTATAATTTTAAGAATAGCGAATTTTCTAAATTTTAACTAAACATAAATTGTCAAAAGATTGTAAATCAAATACATTTCAGATTTTAATAAAATCTTAACTACTTTAAAACATTATTCTTTAAACAAATTATTCGCTTGAAATCATTCATATTTTCTTTAAAAAAATTAATTTAATCAACAACTCATTATAAAGAAACTCGTTATTATAATATTTAGGAAAATAAATTTTAAGAACTTTAATTTCATTTAAATTACGCTATTAATTATCTTCGAACTTTATATTAACTTTCAAAGAATTTATCTTATTAAACAACTTATTACCGAAATATAAAGTTTAGAAAAGATAATTTTCAAAATTGCAATTGCCTTTAAATTATGCTATTGACTGTTTTCGAAAATATCTCCTAAACTTATTATAATTTTCGAAAAATCTATGTTATTCAACAACGTATGAAAACATTCATTATTGTAACATTTCCAAAACTTTTATCGCATTTAAATTACACAATTGATTATCATCGAAAATAACTTCCCAATCTTTAAAATCTACGAAACAATTATTTTGTGCAACAGTATATTATAAAATTGTGTAAGAAAATATATATTATGAAAAAATTCGCTATTGTAATATTTAGAAAAATTAATTTTCAAAACTTTAATTCCATATAATTTCACTATTGATTGTATTAGATAATTAAGTAAATTGACATTAATTATATATTAGATTAAAACATTATTTTTTACTGCAAAGCATTGTTTACTGAACCAGTTACTCACCTTAAATTAATTATTCTAATCGTCTTCGGAAATCTTATTTTATTCATTCTTCGCAGATCTCCATGTTGAATATTTATTTCTGTTAAATTATCTATACCATCTAGAAAATTGATGCTTAAATTATGCAATTTCGTTTCAAAGATACTCAGTTTTTTTAATGACTTCGTGTATCCAAAAGTGAAAGAGCTTCTTATACTCGTCATTCCAATATTTACAAAGTGCAAACTAGTCATGGAAGAAAAGTTTGAAAACATTTCGCCTTTTATACGATTCACAAAATCACACCTATCAATAATAAAATTTTCCAGATATTCTCCAGAAGGGGTGTCGTTGAAAAGAGAGGAAAAATTTGAATTCGCCACGTAAAATTCTCGAAATCTTGTAATTTCAAATATTTTGCTTGGAAGGTATGGCATACGGCTATTTATGATACGTAAAATGGGAAATTCTAAATATGCTATATCTTGGAAAATATCTTCCAAATCCTCGGGATTGTCGAAATTAGAACACTCAATAACAGAATGGACACATGTACAAGGGAAAATTAAAACGGTTGGCGGGCATATACTGCCTCTAGCATTCGCATCGGATAAAATGTTAAATATAAAAATACATTTAAATATAAGCAACGCATACATTATGCTGATTTTTTTAGTAATATCCCTTAGCTCTCACAAATTTTACAATATATATGACAAATAATTCAAATAGTCAGCAAGAAATAACATATACTTTTAAAATATAAATAAAAGCGTAATTTCTTTTAGCGGGATACGATTCAACATTGAGAAAACTGTGCCAATCCCTTACAAAAAATTGCTCTTATCTTTTTAAACATATTGATTAACATCGACCTCCATAATTCAGTTTTTCATCTGATAAAATGGGAAGTCCGTTCTAATCTTTAAAAAATATATTGATGTAAAAGATACAGCACGCAATTTTGTAAGTAATGTTTATTAATAACCTTGATAATGGATTGGTGATTTCGTTTTTATTTACAATCTATTGATTTATTATTTAGTGATCCATTGCAAAAACTGTAAAAAAAAAAAAAAAAAAAAAAAAAAAAAAAAAAAAAAAAAAGTTAAAAATAACGAAGTGAGAGGTCGTGTATTGGTCAATGTTCAGTGTCGAAATTGATGCGTCAAACCTGTAGTGCACATTCTAAAAGTTTCCGAGGAGGGGGGATAATTAAAAATACATTTTTGCAGAAATATAAATAAAACAGAAATAAGGGGCTGTACATTATAACGTTATCATCTTTTTGGCAATTTTGGACCCCCTCCCCCCCTTACGATATCATTTTCGAACAACCTCCCCCAAATAATATCGTTATCAGTATCATTTTTTTTTTTTTTTTTTTTTTTTTTTTTACAATTTTTTTCTTTGTTTTGTTTTTTTATTATTTATTTGCAGTGATATACAGATATGGTTATACAATTATTATTCACATAATGATTCAAAGAAGAAGAAGTCAATAAAATATTACTATTACACATGAAGTAACTTTATATTAAATAACACTAAAAAATACTTACAACTTAAAAGTATTTAACAATAGCTTTTTATTACATAATGCACTCAACAGAAATTTTCTTCTTGCTCTTCTCCCTGCACGAGTGTAATTTGAACTTCTTATAAACAACACAGGTGGACAACAATCTTCCCCCATTTTTTACTAGCAAATACAACAAGTATCCCGAAACAGCACCAAAAACTGGCGATATGAAACTATTAAAATAATAAAGCTTTGTAAAAAATCACCATAAAATAAAACAAAACATAGGACCCGTTTCGAGCTAAAAGTATTAACAGCTCGTCATCAGCTACAGTAAACACGTATCCGAAAGGGGACAAGGTCAAAAATGAACTGAAAGGTAGAGAACAGAGCTTGCAAAGAATGCAACAGATGGCGCTAGCTGAAAGGGTCACATGCAAAAGACGAAATTGTTGCCAAAATGATAGAAGATAAAATGAAATTTCTCTTCTCATTTCTCTTCTATTTCTCATTTGTCGTTTATTTCTTTTATTTCCATTTTTCCCTATCAATTTCTCTTCTATCATTTTGGTAACAATTTCGTCTTCTGCATCTGACTCTTTCAACTAGCGCCATCTGCTGCATCCTTTTCAAGCTCTATTCTCTACCTTTCAGTTCATTTTTGACCTTATCCCCTTTCGGACACGTGTTTACTGTAGCTGATGACGAGTTGTTAATATTTTTAGCTCGAAACGCGTCCTATCTTTTCCTTTATTTTATGATGATTTTTTATAGAGCTATATTATTGTAATAACAACAAGTATCATTTCGAACTTGGTTTCTCCAACAACGAATTATATATGTGGCAGAAGAATAGAAGTGGCGAACGTTGGGACATTCCATATTTTGTAATGAAATGATTTTATAATAATTTAAGGGTTTTAATAATAACTTTGTATGTTGATAAAAATAGATAGCAGACCAAAAAAAAATGGATAACGGACTATAATGACGTAAGAAAACAATTACCAAAAAAAGAAATTTTTGGTTGGATTAGAAATGATAACAATATCATAAGACATATCCTAACTCCCTCTAGAGATATCTATATCAAATGTCAGACCACCCCGCTCTCCCCTAAAGTCATACGTTATATATATATATATATATATATATGCAGCCCCTAAGAGATATTTGGTTATTATTATTAAATGTACATAGATGCAATAAACTTGAATAATATAGGTAAAATATTTACAAAATATTAATACAGCTTCGATCTTCCTCTGTATTCCTGAAACCTTTTACTTCTCTTCGGAAACCATTTGGGCAAAGGTAAATCATAAACCGACACTATTCTATTGATAATGCTTCAGGACTGGCGACGCTGGATTGAATGACATAGTTTTGGATAGACTGGCTTTTTAATGTGTACATATATTTGTTTTGTTACACATTAGCTTTCTAAATACATTGTGAGTAACTTTATTTGTGATTATGAGTTTTTTGAATGGTACACGAATATGTTGCATTCTTTTCTAGTAGTAATTATAAAATAGGTTCTACAGTAGCCACTTTTGTCTTTAAATTGAACGATTAATCGTTGTTTTTTGTTGTTGGTGATGATGTCGTTTGTTTGTTGTTGTTGTTTGTTTGTTGTTGTTCCTTTGTTTGCTTATTTTTAATATGTGAGAAGAAATACTTCGAAAATTTTAAAATATCTGTAACATTTTTTTGTGATATTCAGATGCAGAGATTAAAATCTAATTATTAAACATGAATTTCTATGTGACAATGATAAGAGTAAAATTTCCTTGTAGCTTATGCAAGATAAATACTATTATAGTTACTACTTAGTTTATACGCTTCATACTCAAGCTCGAACTTGTTTTTTTCTCAGAAAATGCCAATGATTTATATTTTAAATACATATCAACCTAATATTAAGCCAAATTTCTTAGATTATATTTCAGAATTTGGCATGTTTCAAATCATTACTCCAATTCTAAGAGTCGTAGAATAAATCTGTTTGTATCTTTTTTATTAAACTTCTTGTACATTATTTTCTACAATCCTGTTACAGTAAAATTTTCTTAAGACGTTGTCTACATATTGAAATTTGTATCAAACTTTAAATTTTTTAATAACACAAAATTTTGGCGTCTTATTTGGATTATCCGGTAAATTTTACCTTCGAATACAGAACGTTTGGGATTTATGATGATTTAAAATTTCGAGCTCCTAATCAGAGATCTGCAAGGGCCGGCGCGTGACCCCGAAGCCCGGCCCGCGGGCTGGGCTCCGGTTATTTTCATTCACGGCACTCGGGTTGGGCCTAAAGACTACTCTTTAGAGCCGTGCCGGGACTGTTTTCATTCCCAGTCTTCACGGTCCAAAAATTTTCAGTCCTAGTTTTGACAAAGCCCATATTAAAATCATTGTCTCGGCATGGCCTGGTCTGTTCAAAACTCAATAAAATTAGTCGTGGTCCAAAAATTTTTGCAAAAAAATGTATACATTTTTAAATTGCCATTACTGTACGATTAAACATTAAAATTTATTCTTTTTAAAGAACAGTAGATTTCTACGTTTATTAAAATGTAGCTAAATTAAAATGTAGTAAAACTTGTGAAAAAAAACCTACCTATGACGGAATCATGTTTTAAACTGAAAAACGTATTAATCCATGCAAAATTAATAAACTAACACGTAAGGAAAGAATATATAATACTTGCTAAGTAGAGAACTTGTCTATAACGCATTTATTTTTCTTTTCTATGCAATTCCGTGTTGGAAAATTTTACTGTAAGCATTTTTCAGATTTTTGGATACATAGAATATAGATTAACAATATAAATGTAACCGAAACATTTACATACAAGAAATAGAGATTCATTAAAATATATATATATATATCGCAGCCTGAGGCACTTCTTTAAAATTGAAGATTATAAACATTATTATTGGTCAGAACACCTCGTACGAGACAAATTTTTAACGAAATCGACGTAAAAGTCAATGTTCTGCAGACATTCACAGCCCGGCCGGGCCGAAATTTTAACTTTTTTCCGGGCCAGGCCGGTCTCGGGCCGAACTTTTAGCTGTTATTCCGTGCCGGGCCGATTTTTTTTCTATGAATCGGGCAATCTGGGCCTGGAAAGTTCGGCCCGTGTAGACCTATACTCCTAATGTTAAATTAAGTTTTAATTGTTGTAAAACAAATTACAACGTGGGTAGGTTTTAAAGCAGAACTCATAATGGAAAACGTGCTATTATCTCTGGAAATCATTGAAAATTCTTAAAATTCAAAGTGACATAACTCCGTAAGTTTTGGTCATACTAGAAAAAGATTTTTTTAATGTGCTTCTCAGACACAAGGAAAAATATTTTTAAATGTAAGCTTTATGGAAAAAATTAACAGTGTGGAAAATTAAATTTCGTATTTTAATGTGTACATTACCCTATGTAAAACCATTGCCACATTTAAAAATTATACTTGATTTATTTACTTTTTGAAATTAAAAGCTGTTTCTATCATCAGGGATTTTAGAGATAATCGCCATAACCTCTTTTTTGAATCGCCCGGTATACATGCATAAAGTTTTAGATTAATAGATAGGGTTTTTTTAGAGACTATTCTAAAAATCCGCCTCTTTTAGGTAGATTTCGTATGAAATACTACCTATTGGCGTCGTTCCTATGTTGGAATTTCTGAAAAACTTTTGCACATCTACACCGATCATGACCCCTAGAACCCAAAACCACCCTCAGTAAAAAACTTTATATATATATATATATATTCACAATTCTGCACAAATCTCTTCCAAACTGATACATAAAATCAAGGGGCATAAAATCTCGGTCAAGTTCGTTAATGGGCAAAATCGGACCAAGGGGGTGGAAATAGGGAGGGGTTTGGGAAAAACCGAAAAAACCGCATAACTTCTTAATTTTTGTACATATCAAATCAGTTTAAAGTTTTTATTAATTCTAAAAATAGGACCAAAAATTTATGTATCACAGATTTTTGATAAAATTAAAAATGGGCTCAAGGGGTGCAAAAAATAGGGTTTTTGGGCGAAAAAAATTCCTAACTTCGTCAATTCTCAAGATATCAAATCCAATTAATTTTATTATACATCTCCTTAATATTATCTACAACTTTTATACTCACAAGTTTTTGACAGGACCAATTCGTACCGCAAAAAAATTAAAAACGAAAACAAAAAAAGGGGGGTGAAGAAGAAAAATTTCCACAACTTCGTCAATTCACAAGATATAAAATCCCCATGAATTTATCATATATCTTCTTAATATTGTCTTCAACATTTATACAGATAAGTTTTTGATAGGACCAATTCTTACAGAAAAAACAAATTAAAAATACATAGCTGTTGAAGAAAAAAATCATCCTACTAAGGGTGTATTCAAATTCAAACTGCTTATTTTCTTACTCATTTTTAAATTCATTTTTGCTCTGAAACGCATCCAATTGATAGATTCTCTTCTTCAGAAACTATATAATGTACCGTAATGATCGATTTTTTGATAGAGGCAGAATATATTTCAAAAAATGATGTCAAAGCGGGTGTGGAAACTTAGCCTTTTCACAATTTCCACATATAAAAACCCTCATAAATGCTACAGAATCACGGCCTATGGAAACTCCATGTATTCGGGAGTGACACTAGAAAATTCGTCTAAGTCTCAGAGTTTGCCGGTAACATAAAAGTAAATAACTTCTGTGCGATCGATCTTACGAAGACGACACTTTGGAACATAGTACATAAAAGGAGGACCACCTGGTTCCCACTTTGTAACACCGAAATAGCCGGTAAGTGCTTCTTGACATTGCATACTTTGACAGGAGAGTTTCGTCTGCAAAAAGGGGGAAGGGCCCCCAACCAGCCACTAGAAGGTCGGCTGTCAAAAGGATCTTGACGGGCGAACTAATGACAGCGGATGTTGGAAACTAGCATTGTTTTTCGAGAGAGAAATGAAGGATATATACGAGATCTCTGAGGAGATCAGGAGGATTAGATGACTTTTAGAAGAGTTTAGCAGAAGCTAAACGGGAAAAGAGGTTCTTCAACCTGAAGGAGAGAAAAGTTTTTCTCCAGGCTTTTCACGGGATTATCTTTCGGAGGTCGCTCCGAGAAGAGAGGAGACTTGTTTCTCTCAACGGCAACAATAGCCGATCAGCTGAGCTACAGCTGGGAGCATCAGCGGAAAAGCTGAACGCACGGACGACTGTTAGTCCGCACCTTTAACGGACATTTATTTACTTAGAAGGGACCATAGTGTTTCCCAGAGACTCTTGAATATAACTAATCTGGGCTCTGATTTGTTATCCGGTCAAGGACTTTTATTAGATATTCCTACCTTACAAAACTTTATTTCATCAAATTAATTTCCTAAGTATTTGTTGTGTCAGTGTTGACATTGTATTTAGCCGAGATTTCTTGTTGTTTTCACGAGAATAAGACCCTCAATTTTTCATCTTACTAAAACCTTTGTCATCACGCCCCTGAGGAGATCACGCCACGTTACTGCCCTCATCTGAGGCCCCACACGGGCATTGTGAACAGAATTTCCCGAAGCGATTGTGTTAGAAACGAAAAATATTGCCCTATTGAGAAAATAATTGTTTATTAATCAAGTTTCAATTAATTGAAAGAAAAAAAAACACATGTCGCTTATAAGCCTTTTCAAAAATCACGTCAGCCAGTTTCGTATTTTTTCTATTAAAAGTTAATCTGAAAATGTGCCAGAAAATTTCGAGTTGTTAAGCATGGAAAAGTATTTTTTTAATACCGCCTTAATATGATTCTGATAAAAAAAAAAACAGCTATTATATAAAAATCAAATAAAAACTCGTCAAAAGCGGCCAGATAAAACTGTTAAAGTGGATTTATATCTAATCCTGATTTAGTTTTTGTTAGTGCAATTAATATACTTAACTTCGAAATCTACCTCCGCCTGTAGGCCGGGCCGGCAGGGATTTTTTTATTAAATATATATTTTGATCCGATAAATATGTCTTCATTCTCTTATGAATACTTTTCTATAAAAATAAATGCAAATATTTAATTTTTTTTTTAACTTGCACATAATCATTTCCTTTTTTTATCCTTCCTGAATTTCTAACAACTGCATTTTTCTAGTCAAAACAATGTCTTTAGGAATTTCAAAAATGTTTATTATCTTTTTTCCCCTCAATAAATTTTATTTCCACAAAATTTTAGTACATAAGCTTGTATTTTTGTCTTAGCTGCAAACTTTAGAATTATATATGCGTGATATACGAATTTCAAATACGCATATTACATTCACCTAAAAAAATATATCAACTTATCAACAGACATTATTTCCTCATTTGCAATTATTAATTTTACTCGTAATATTTCTTTAATCAATGATGATTGAAATAAAAATTACATTACAACTTTTTAACCATTGTTAATGAAGCTCCTTGACCTGAGATTTCATCTGTAGACATACGTGGTATTACATACTGGTTGTATGCGTGAATTATGTTGACTAGGCAGCTCTATTTGTGGAGCGTTGGCACGTTAAACCAAAGGTTCTAAGTTTGTCTCCTGATCGGAGAGTGTAGCGGAGGGTATACGGAGGTATACGCCGTATATCTTCTGGATTTTTTAAAGAAGCTTCGTATACCTCTGTGTCTCAAATAAAATAAGAGCGTATACCCTAACCATGAACGTTCATGAATCTAGCGTATACATTTTGCCTGCAGCGTATACTCTCTGGGGGGTTTTGTTGTTGTTGTTGTTGTTTATGAATACAACACTGCTCCTAAGCTGGACATTATCACTCAATTGATATAAAAAAATTCTCTCGTAATATTTCATTATAGTTAAAGAGCATTTATGACTACGATACGTCTGTCAGTTCGCTCTTGAACATTAGTAAATAAATTTGGATTGTAACGAAATGGATATATATGTTATGGAAGATCACTGCCATACTTTCCCTATAGAAAACGCCAATTTTGGCATTTATCATTTGTTTACAGCGATTTCTGAAATAATTCGGATAAATTACTATCTATAGGCGGAAAATTTTGATGCTTTATAAAACTGAAACTATCCGGATCAATATCGGAAAATAAAATAAAAATACATTTAAAGAAAATCCGAACTTTGTGTATTGTATCATTTGCAAAAATACACAAAGTTCAGAGTCCCTTGAAATCCTTATTTAAACCAATTCATATTTAATTGAAATTTTCGAAATCTATTTTTGGATGATTATAAGTCGGTATTTCATCAGTTTCAGGGATAATGTACAGGGTGTCCTAAATTTATCTTTACAAATTTTTTCCTCCATAAAACTTAAACGAAATTAAAAAAGAAAAATCTGTTTATTGTATAATGTACAGCAAGTTCCAAAGTTTTGTGTGATTCTAGAAGAGCTCAACATGAACACCTTTTGGTTGCACGAACAACGGCGAGACGGTATTCCACTTCCTGCCATATTTTTTGGAGCATGTCCACAGGAATTGTAGCGATCACCGCAATAATCCTGCGCTTCAGATCATCCAAATCCCTAACCTGTGTGCGGTACACACCATCTCGGAAATTCCTTTGGACTTGTGTATCTGATTTCGCCTCTATGAACCAGGCCACACACTGGGCTTTTTCCTGTGGTGTAGCCATCACCAGTTATGGACCTTACTGGGTCGTACCTGAAAGCAAAAACATTCTTTTTAGTACAAATAAAACTTTATGAGTTGCTGTTATGAACACACAAAACCGAACTTCGTTATCGTATTTCGCTTAGGTTTTATGGAGGATCAAAGCTGTATAGATAAATTTGGGACACCCTGTATTTCTCTAGTCTCATATTCTATGAAAATCCGAAGATTTCACTTTTTTTTTTAGAAATTGCAACTAGACATGTGTGAACATTTAAGGTATTTTTGAATATTGTTAACAGAAATAATTGGAATAAATAAGGCTAATTATTGGGCTTTCCCACATCTTTTATTATTAGCTCTGCGGTCGTTAACAGTCTCCTTACACAGATAAACAGTAATTTTGTACAAGAATATCATGGATGAAATCAGGAATGGCAATACAATTTTTGAATTTGGAAAGTACTAGGTTCATGATATTTACTGAAACGCTGCTACAGAACGTGAGAACTGGTAAATAAAATTATTTATTGTGTAATACCCTGTTCAGATCGAATGTTTAAGACATCTTAGACTTAGAGCGCGATTTTTGAGGTGGTACCCTCTCGGAATTGAATGCCTGTTCACATCGAAGAATTTATCTAAAATAACTCAATGAACCTCACTGTGGCTGATATCTGAAGAAATGTACATTTTCCAGATGCGCATGAAATAAAACCGGCCGCAACATCCGATCAGTTAAAGCAAAGCTTTATAGCCGGAGTGAGTGGTTGTGGTTGTATATAGCTAAAGAAAGTTGAAACTCGCTGAGAGAGTTTGTGGAGCTCTCTCAGAGAGTTCGGCGGTCTAAGATATCGTTAATATCCGATCTGAACACTTGAATTAATATGCTCTAATGCAGCGTTTCCCAACCAGTGCTCCACAGAGCCCTAAGGCTTCCTCGCGCACTTTCCAGGGGCTCCGCATCTAGTGTTGCCAGGTTCCCCGAATTAATCAGGGCTCCAAATGCTCTGGATTTCGCTAATTTTTTGCAGTTTATTTCGCCATATTTAATCGCAGATAATTTTGAAATTAAATAAGGCGAAAAAAATTACTGTAAAATTCTGTTGTCCAGAGCATTTGAGGCTCCGATTTACGCGTGATACCTGGCAACACTATCCGCAGCGATCTAGGGGGGAAAATGTGAGTCATATCTATACAATGCAGCTACATAAACGTGATCATATCCTAAAGAAATTTAAAAATATTTCCTCGAGCTAAAATCTTCAGCAAACTTCAAACCTCACGAGTAGCTGAGATATTTACATACATTAACAATTTTGTTATCATAAATGTGCAACATTGGTGATTTTATTTCAGTTCCGGGTGATATCCATAAATATTCACCTTCAATATATCATCGCTAACAAGAAGGGAAATTTTTTTCAAATATTTCTTTCAGGTGAATGTGACTACACATGTTTACAGAGGATTTCTGCAGTTTTCATCTGCAATTTTGTTCCATATTTTGACAGAAACGCAAACACTGAATATATGTACCTAAATTCTATAGACATAAACATTTTTCAAGGCAAAAAGAAGCTTCTCATTTGCGGCTTCTATATCTTCAAATTTTTTTCTTAGCCATCAAAACAGTTTAGCAGAAAGTTTTGACATTCCTGAAAATGGAAGTTGAGAGAGAGAATAAAAAATGCGGCTGTCAGAAATTGGAGAAAAAAGGAGAAATAGGAATGTAAAGATGTGCTTAAAAATTCCAAATGTTTGCATTTATTTTCATAAGCTTCTTAAGAGAATTAAGCTTTTTTGGAAAGGGGGGAGAGAAATTAATTTTTTATTTAAAAAAAATTAAAAGTAGCTAATCAAATGGCAAAAATTAAGAATTACTGAAATATAACGAATATGTCAATAGTTATTTTGCTTACTATTAATATGACAATAGACTGTGGAAGAACTTTTAAAGACGTTTTGTACAAGGCGACTAAATAGGCATAACAACTTTCCAATATTTTTGTCTTTTTTTATCAGAAGTTATTGGTATGAACAAGCAGTCCTATTTTTAAATTTTTATTAATTTAATACTAAATATTCAAACGTAATAATAGAAAATGCAATGCTATCATTAGTACGTTGAGATAATAACCAATGTAATTGCATATACAAAATTATAGTAAATATAGATACGACGACAAGAATAAAAAAAATAGGCTATTTCAAAGGATAAATATTTCTAAATTAATGTTCGAAAAAAATGTGAATCGATTGTTTCTGAATTCATAGTTTACAACGCATGTTTTCGAAAAATTTTTAATACATTTTTTTTCTTAAATTAATTTTCGTAAAAATTTTGAATTGCAACCTATTAAGTACTTCAAATACTTTAATCTAAAATTACATCTCATTCCGCGAAGAAGGTTTTGAGTTATGCTTAAAAAACTACACACACTGCAATCTGTTTTGTTACGGTTACAAATGAATTTAACATTAGGAGTTCCAAGATTTAAACCTTTATAACTCCTGAACTACTTTAATGACTTCTTGTTTGTATCCTAAGGTAAAATTTACCGAAAAAGCCAAATATGATGTTATAATTAGGTATTCGTATTGAAAACTTCAGACTTTGGTACAAATAATAAGGTTACCAATAAAAGGTAATCGGTACAAATAAAAGATAGGCTTATTTTATTAGCATAAATTGTAAAAAGATATAATTTCCAATTGAACGCACCTTTTGTCTGTCTGTGTTTGTGTGAAAAAAATCACTTTATAATTTGCATCTATGCCTCATAAAATAAACATACAACTGTACGCGCATGTTATTATCTACATAGCATTTTTCGTAGAAATCACAAATAACACATAATTAGTAATTAAAAGTTAACTGATTTTAAAATAAAATTAATCAAAAATATTAATTGAAATTATTTAATTAATAATAAATAGTTATAAATTAATTGAAAATTAAATTAAAAAATAACTATTTTAATAAATATTATTAATAACTTCTACACTTCTATCCTTTTAATTGAATAAGTATAGGGGACTGCTAGGAAATTTTATCCCCGTGGCCCCAAGTTGGCTTTCATTCCCTTGTTTTTCTTCCACACTTTGACAAAGATGCAGGCAATGGTATCGGTAGAAACATAGATCTATTATCAATAACACTAAATGAAAATATGAAAAGAAGTCACTGACATGCTTTCCAGAACATAGAATAAGATCGTTATACAAGAAATTAAACAATGAATGACAATAACAATCATGTACAGTAAATTCTTAGTAAAGCGAAATCGGACGGAACCCAAAGAAATTCCGTCGTACAAAGTATTCCGCCTTTGGCAGAGTTTATTCTATCTCAATGACAGAGTTTACTTCGATGTTTATATTTTCTATGATAAATATATGTATACAGGGTGATTCAAAAAAACGTTTACAAAATGACATGGTAAATCAGGCATACAGCAAGGATAAAAAATCACATCACAAACCACTTATTTAGTCACAAATACAGGTGTTTCATCCTAACTGAGCCCGGATTGACAGTAATAATTTCGAGAAAAATAAAAACATTGCAAAAAAAATGCAACGATATGTACCTTGTTTTGTGTGAAATGTGATAGCATCACGAAAAGATCAGGAAAAACATGTTCCTGAAGCAATCGATGATACCATATGAATTGATAATCATAGTACAAAATGTGGAGCGTCAAGTGCATACTGCTGGCGCGTTTAATACAAATTTCTACCACATTTGTTTGGTGTTATCACATTAAGGGGACGGTGGAGCTTAAAATCCTTAAAAATAATTTTTTTTATTTTTGTAAATTTCAACTTATATATTTTTCAAGGGTACATTATATACATTAAGGCATCCATTTATCACAAAAAAAATTTAAAAAAATTTATTTTTGAAAAAAAAAATTAAATAAAATAGAGCATCGAATTTTATATATTTGAATTTAAAGGTTTAAAAAAAAAATCAAAATTTCAAAATTTTTTTCGAAAAAATTTCAAAATTTTTCAAAAAAAATTTTTTTTTAACCTTTAAATTCAAATATATAAAATTCGATGCTCTATTTTATTTCTATATATAAACCTAACTTTTATAATAAATATTGGGGATTTTCATTGATATGGAAGACGCATGGGGCATTTCGAAGATTTCTAAGACAACGCGTAAAATTCCATTTTTTTCTCAAAAATAATTTTTTTAATTTTTTTTGTGATAAATGCATGCCATAATGCATATAATGTACCCTTGAATAATATTTAAGTTGAAATTTACAAAAATAAAAAAAATTATTTTTAAGGATTTTAAGCTCCACCGTCCCCTTAACAACAAAGGTGAGAATGTCTGTTAAATGTTTTATTATAATATTCTTAAGTTTTCTAAGTTTTTATCATCAACCAAATTGAGTTAGGATGAAACACCCTGTATTTGTGACTAAATAAGTGGTTTGCGACCCTATGTTCCTATGCAATTTTTTATCGTTGTATGCCTGATTTGCCATGTCATTCTGTAAACGTATTTTTTAATGGCCCTGTATATATACAGGGTGATTCATAAAAGATGGGCAGAACTTTAAGGGGTTATAGTACACTTAAAGACAAATAATATTAAATCGGAGACTAAGGGTCCCAGACGTATTCCCAAGGAGATAGGGGTCATTAAAGTTTAGGGTCCGAAATTTCAAATGATTATAAAACATGGAAAAATTGGTCGATTCGTTTGCGGTTTTTGCAAAAAATTTTCTTTATGCCAGTATTTTCTTGAAATAAAATTTTAAAGTTCAATTTCAAAAAATGCCGATAGGGGGCGCTTTAGACTTTGGAGTAACAAACAACTATTTTTTAACGTTATTTTTTGTATTTCTTTAAATGATTTCGAAAGCTTAGACTTAAACTTAAATTTTCAGCTCAAAATCTGAATCGCTGAGCGTGGTTCAGTAGCGAGGGGAGGGGGTTCAAATTTCAACTTCTGAACATAGTTCAGTTTGCACTACTTAACCATGCCCAACGATTCTGTGCTGTGATACGAGGCAAAAATACAACTTTCGTCAAGGACTGCATAGTCGGAATTCACTCATAAAGGCACTGGCACAGTTGGAAACGTCGCTCATGCAAACGTTAAAGCTCCATTCCTGACGCTAGTCACCGGGTGAAGAAGGAAACAGAAAGTATGCAAATGTCAAATGGGGAAGAAGAAGAACACGTATGCAAAATTTCGACACGATTCAGGCATAAAAACCACTGAACGGTGAGTCAAGTGTAAGTCGCTGTAGTAATGAATCGGAAGATGGTGCCCTTCACGAATAAGGAAAAGGCTGAGATGCATTTAATTTACGGAGCGGCAGATGGAAATGGTGCAGAGGCACAACGAATGTACGGAGAGCGATTTCCCAACAGGCGGTTGCCTAACCGCAAAACTTTCGAGCGCTTGCACAGACAGTTGTGTGAGACGGGATCATTTCTCGCTTCCCGGTCGAATGCAGGTCGTGCAAAAAAGGACGAATCAGTAGTTGTTGCAGAAGCCATTCTGGATGTAGTAGCGGCGCAGCCAAGTACAAGTACACGAACAGTGCACTGCAAATAGAAGCGTCTTAAATTTAGACACATATGTGACTGAAAAAGAATTTTAGACACTTAAGTGTCTTAATCTGAAAATTAAGACACTATAGATGTCTTAATTTAAGATACATAAGCGTCTTACTATGACCATGGTGTAAACGAACTGAGAATAATGTCTAAAATATCCGCAAACGCCTTATTTTAAGACACTTCATTGCTTTAAACGTGTCTTAATTTAAGACGTTTTGATTCTTCCGACGCAATAACCACCAGGGGGCACTAGCACTCCCAGTTGCGCATGCGTTTTAGATGTCTTCGTTCGAAGTGGTATACGTTGTAATTCAAACAAAGTTTGTTTTTATGTACGCGTGTATTTTAATTCGTTTTTTGCGAAATGTGAAGTACTGTGATTTTAATTCGTATTAACTTGGAGTATTTATTTATTGAATACATACATCTGACGTGTGTGCTCGACATCAAATGTCTCTTAGAAGCTGTCGTCGATACAAGGGCGGGATAGACACAGAACAGAAGTAGACGACGGTTGAAGATTACACCCGGAAATTCTACAAAGCGTGTGCAATGGGCTTAGTGTTAACTCGTATCAATTTATATCAATAATATTGTGTTATTCATCTTCGTCCTGTCGAAGCTGGCAAAAAAAAAGAAACTTTTGTCTGGCGGGTCCTGTTTTTAGGATGAAACATCTCATTCTTTAAATATGGCTAGTCGGATGTATTATGGGATTACCTTTTAAACTGATGAAAGTCTTTCTCCCTCACTGTGGTTGTGGTAGTTTTTAAAATTTCAAATCGTGGAATATTTCTTACCTCTTGCAGCAACTCAAGTAAGTTTCTTTATAGTAGTAAAATTAGTGTATTTTATGATTTTATTTATTGTACTAAACAAAATCCTGCATGAAATTTAATTAGTTTTGAATCTGTTCGCAAAAACCCCCACTAATTCTAGAAGTATATATTTTTAAACTTATGACGTTCTTTTTTATTACGAATTATATATTCAATGTCAGTTCTTAGTTTCAATGGATAATTTTTATCTCGCAGTAAATGACGGCCACAAGGAAATAAAGAAAAAAAAAACTTTGAAAGATGACCTAATGCTTTCTTACTTCCTGGCATAAAACCGCAGATTAAAAAAAGATAAAGTAAATGAGACTGGTCTATTATATGAAGCTGCCTGTAAAAATATACATATGTATTTGATTTGCAATCAACTCTAATACTGATTTTTTTATTATTTTTAATAAAAAAGTAATTTGAAATTTATAATGGGAAAAAGTAAAAACCTCTAACTAGATTTCGTATTTAAAATTGTGGTAACTTTATTTATATGCACTTATACGAAAAATACAAAAATGACAGATGTTACTGTATATATTTAAGACGAAAGAAGTTTGGAAATCATAAGTTATTTTTTCCTCATGTTTTTAATATAGAATATGTACTTATTTGTTTTTATTGATAGTTGAATAGCTTTTGTGAGTACCCTCTGATCTACATAAAAACTTGCCCATGTGGAAATATAAATTTTTTAAAAACATAATTTTTAAATAAGTATTTTCTTTTTTCTTTTTTTTTGAGGGGGGGGGGGATTTTGCATGAATTTTTGTAAAGCTGATATCTTAAATCTTGCACTGATTATAATGAAAGTTTTGAACTTTTAGAGTAGGACAAGTTTAAAAACGCAAATATATTTAACAAAATACCAAAGTCATTTTTTCCCCAATGTTATTAAAGTAGAATATTTATTTATTTATTTTCATTATTCATAGTTAAATGGCTGTTGTGATTATCAAGTGATGTATATGTAAAATTGCCTATGTGGCAATATATTTTTTTATATTTTCATTTTTGTGGGGGGTGGGGTGGGATTTTTGCAATTTTCGTACATCTGATATTTTAAATCTTTTTCCACATTCAACCGAGTATAATAAATATTTTGAACTTTTAGAGTAGGACAAGATTATAAAATATATATATATATTTATCTATGTACCTTAAAAGCCCTTAATAGCGAACACTTCGGAACCGCGGAATTTGTCCGATAATTGGAGATGTCTACTTTTTTGAGGTAAAAATATACAAATATGTATGTCTGCTGATTAAAAAAGTATTCGTTAAATAGAGGTGTTCGCTATTCGAGAATGTCCATCAACCTCCACAACGGATACTCCCGAATACCGGACATCTCAATTTAGACAACTATAATGCAGGGTTGCGTTTTTTGCAAAAGTACTTCTTGATTAAAGGAAGGGCAAACTGGGAAGTGCCCCGTCCCCCTACGACTGTAGTGCCCCCAAATTTGATGTGCAATATTTGTAAAGCTTATATTTTAAATCTGTTTCGAAATTGTACTGATTATAATCAATATTTTGAACTTTTAAAGTAAAATAAGGTTAAAAACAAAATAAATTTTAAAAAATCTAATATTTAGATAAATATTTTTTGTTTTTTAATCTTGTTCTACTCCTGAAGTTCAAGATATTGATTATAATCAGTACAATGTCGTAAAAGATTTAAATTATCAACGTAACGAAAATTGTATACCAAAACTGAGAGCAACAAAAAAATCAGGCTGTATTGGGGGGGGGGGGGAGGGGCAGGACCACAGCCAAATATTTTTCCAGGATTCAACGTGGTCAAACATGGCTACGTATGATGCTTACAAAAAAATGGATGCGATTCAGACGTTTGAAGTGTCTGAAATTCAGACGCAAAAAGTGTCTGAAAAAATTCAGACATTTTAAAATGTCTGAAAATTGAACACTCCATTTCAGACACTTAAGCGTCTGAATTTCAGACATTTTAATTTAGAGTGTGGCTAGGCAGGTGGATACCTCACAGTCCATGACTTGGAGGGTACTGAAGGATGAACATTTGCTCCCGTTTCATGTGCAACGAGTCCAGAAACTGTCTCCAGGGGATTATCCAAATCGTATTGAATTCGCCCGCTGGTTTCTGCAGCAGAACGCGCTAAATCCACATTTTGGACGAACTGTGCTTTTCACCGATGAATGTACCTTCACACGTGAAGGTACATTTAACACACACAATGCACATGTATGGGCGGATGTCAATCCACATGCTACGTATCCACATGCTCATCAGAGACGCTTTTCCATCAATGTTTGGGCAGGAATCCTCGGAGACCACCTAATCGGACCGTACCTTCTTCCTGAACGCCTCAACGGTAAAACATACCTCACATTTCTGCAACATGTGCTGCCAGACCTGTTAAACGTTGTTCCTCCACGCATCCGGCGGGTCATGTGGTTCCAGCACGATGGAGCGCCAGCCCATTACGTACGAGACGTCCGCAACTATCTGGACATCACGTTTCCGAACAGATGGATTGGTCGAGGTGGTCCTGTTGCTTGGCCTGCTCGCTCGCCAGATCTTTCACCCCTCGATTTCTTTTTTTGGGGACGATTGAAGGCTCTTATGTATGAGACACCCATTGAATCCCCCGAGGAACTGGTCGCCAGACTTTCCGCCACTGTAGGGGAAGTGCTCGAAAAGCCTGGTGTTTTCGCGAATGTTCGCCGTTCCATTCTTCGCCGTTGTTCTGCGTGCATAACCTCTGGTGGTCACAATTTTGAACATTTATTGTAATTACATGTTAATAAATATGCTTTGGTAACATAATCCTAATTTGTGTCTTTTTACCTCGTATCACAGCACACAATGTGTGGACATGGTAAACTGAACTGTGCTCAGGAGTAGAAATTTCAAACCCCTCTCCCCAGAAACTTAACCACGTCTAACGATTCAGATTTTGGGCTGAAAATTTAAGTCTAAGCTTTAGAAAGCATTTAATGAGACACAAAAATAACGGTATAAAATAGTTGTTCGTTACTCCAAAGTCTAAAGCGCCCTCTATCGGAATTTTTTGAAAATTTTCTTTAAAATTTATTTTCAAGAAAATACTGACATAAAGAATAATTTTAGCAAAACGCGGCAGTAGTTAGAGCCTAATCTACGACACAAAGATCGGGAATAACTGATTTTTGTTCTGGGGGGAGAAGGGTTTCAAATTTCAAATTTCAGTTTATGCTACTTAACTACTCGTTAGGACTCAGATTTTTAGATCAAAATTTAAGTTTAAGTCTAAGCTTTCGAAATCATTTAAAGAAATACAAAAAATAACGTTAAAAAATAGTTGTTTGTTACTCCAAAGTCTAAAGCGCCCCCTATCGGCATTTTTTGAAATTGAACTTTAAAATTTTATTTCAAGAAAATACTGGCATAAAGAAAATTTTTTGCAAAAACCGCAAACGAATCGACCAATTTTTCCATGTTTTATAATCATTTGAAATTTCGGACCCTAAACTTTAATGCCCCCTATCTCCTTGGGAATACGTCTGGGACCCTTAGTCTCCTATTTAATATTATTTGTCTTTAAGTGTACTATAACCCCTTAAAGTTCTGCCCATCTTTTATGAATCACCCTGTATATATATACACATACATACAGAAATAAAGTAGCCGAAATTGTTTAATAAATAATAATAATAATAATAATAATAATTCATTGTGTAACGAGTTTCTATTTCCAATTTTTTAAATAAAATTGCCTACCTATGCTCTCAGGCTGGAAAAATTACAAAAAAATATATTTAAATTTTTTTTTTTTTTTCGAAAACATTATGCGTTGTGACCTATGAATTAGACAAAAATTAATTCGCTTTTTTTTTAAATATTAATTTAGAAATATTTATTATTTAAAATATCTTATTTTTTACACTTGTCGTCGTAATAATAATATCTGTATTTACATTTACTATTATATTGTGTATACAATTACTTTTGTTGTTATCTCAATGCACTAATGATAATATTACATTTTCTGTTATCCACGTTTCAACATTTAGTAATAAAAATGGAAAAATAAGACTACTTGTCCATACCAATAATTTTAAAGCAGATGCTCACTTTATGGCATTAGGCTCCGACCATTGATTTAATTAACAGTGAAGCTGTTACTTTAGTTTTCTTATTGTGTGACATCTTTGCGTCTTCTCGCCTTTGAAATGGGACATGGTCCGTAATAAGCTAAGTTTGTCCTATTCTTCTTTTAAATTATTTTATTTACATACAATATTGCAATTAAATACTTGTAAAAATCCTTTCTTCTTAGCGTTCATCATTAATATCTTACATTAACGAAATATGAATTAGTAATATATGCAAGAAATTGTTTACATCAGATGTATACAATACAAAATTTTATGCACTTTTTTTACCACAAACAATAATTTAAAAAATTAATTTAGAAAGAAATTAAAAAAATCTTTAGGGAGTTCAGCATGTACTTCCGTCCTGATTGGATGCCAAGGGCGCGCACAAGGCCTGGGGTAATACATTGGCCGCACACATTTTAACACTTTCCAGCACAGTTGAAAAGTGTTTATGAATTGGCTTTGTCTCGCTGTCATGTGTCCGTGCTTTAACTCGCGTAAATATAGTCAGAATGCCATGAAATTGACATATGCTATTGGGGTTTACTATGGCATGTTCGGTATTGAAAATGAAGTGCGTAGGATTTATGGTTTGTTTATAGGTACACTCAAAAGAATTCCGTTACAATACGGTTTATGGGGAACAATCGTTTGCGGTTTTTTTTCAATTTTTTCCGACTATTGATGGAAATTACAAAAATTTCAGAAATTGGGTTTCAAATACGTTATGCGTTTTCCAAATAAACATCACCCCTCCCCTATATAAACTGTTAGTTTTGTAACCTTATTCTGAATATGTTGGAAAGTGTTTCATAACCTACGCTATGTGCGTGATTTTTCGTTCTTGCTTTCTTGATGGTTTCTTATCTTTTTCTACTTTCAGGTAGGGGCAGCTTAAATGATATTACACTATTTTAAATATATTGAAATTTATATATATCACTGGGGCGTACTACACGGCAAATACTGTAGAATATGGAGAATAGATATTATAGAAACATAGAATTTTATTCTAATATTTTATACTAATTATTTTAGACTAATAATAAGCTCGACGCAGTAGAAGTCGTTCGGTAGCTTCATCGCCCCAAGCCCGGCAATCCCCCCTTTTCGGTGTTTTTAATTTGTGTAATTTCCCTTTCAAATGTGTTTGGTTTCAATTTTTGAAAAAAAAATTCCAACGTGGCTTTCGCTAGAGTGTCTTTTGCTCGGGACGTGGCTGGGGACCTACGAACCCTGCTTCCGCAAAAGAGTCTGAATAAGTAGAAGAATAAAGGGCTGCGGACGAAAAGAGGCCGCTAGCCGCGGCGGTTGATACATAGTAGATCGGTGTAATAGTAAAATCAATTCATCGTTGTCCGGTCATCCAAGGCTGTCGTATAGATGGCTGGTGACTTCCCCAACATGGTTTATTAGTGAGAAGTTGCAGACCTAGGTATCGGCCGGAGTAGCTCAGTGGTTAGAACAGCAGTCTTGTGTACTGTGGTCCCGGGTTCGATTCCTGGCTCTAGCTAATTTTTCACTCCAGTTGGGTTTATTGTATTTATTGTATGTATGTCTGTATATATTTATATATACCTTTAATAGATTTAGTGTTCATTTACAGGGAAGGACAAAAGAATTTAGGTACAGTACTACCTATGAACAAAAATTACTGGGAAAGCATTTTCAGTTGTGGTACGCGTTTTAACTATTTTTTGCATTTGACGTGTTGTGTATAAAATCTATGGATTATATACAGGTCTGCACAAAAGTTCTCAAGTACATTTCCATTTATTGACGGAAATCACTGAATGAGGATTTTCAACTGCGCTATGCGTTTAACTGAACTAACTTTTAGCATACTATGTAGGATACATACAAATCTATAAATAATATAAAGGGTTGCGCAAACAATTCGGATTTTTTTCCTACTATTCATGGTAATTGTAGAAATTGGGTTTAAAATGCGTTGCAAATGTTATGTGTTTTTCAAATAAACATCATCTTTCATCTTAATAAACTGTGAAGTTTTGTTGCCGTATTCTGAATATGTTGGAAAGTTTTTCATAATCTACGCTGTGCGCATGATTTTACGATCTTGTTTTATTGATGATTTCTTTTTTTTTTTTTTTTTCAGGTCTGGTCAGCTTTAGTAGCAACACTCATAGTGTGCACCTTTGTTCTGTACTTAATCACACATTCTCTACCATGCAAGAGTGGAGTTCGCCGTTCCTACAACATATGGTTTCTCTTACGGACATTTGGACAACAAGGTATATCTGCCTTGTCACCATTCGTAAGATCGATCCTATGCTATATCCCATGTACAATCAGCCAAAAAATTAATTACTGTATACAGAGCGGACGTAAATTCGTTGGTCAGAAAAATTGGTTTATTTATATGTATGATATAAGCGAGTGAAACACACAAAGAATGTAGCTATCTTCAGTTACTCTACAAGTTTCCCATTGGGGAATCAGTTCTTGCCGTATGTTTGTCAGCATGTCCACGTTGTTCGATCCAAATTCAGTACGGATTTGTTATTTCAGTTCTGGAACAGATTTCGGAAGTGGCGCACTGTAAATCTGATCTTTAACTAAACCCCAGTGTATTTCACATACACTGAAATCAAAGGACGGGAGATCTTAGTGATCGTGATGGCCATATGCCTCCTGTACCAATCCATATTGGCACTTCAGCATTATCCATAGCTACCTATCTGAAAACTTGGGATACAATACAACAAATCTGCCATTAAGCCGGTACTTTACAGTTAATATTTCATAGATTATTCACTTTTGTCTTTTGTTTTTAGAGGGGTGAGGGTTGAGCTTTGCTTAACTTTTTCGGCTGTTTTCAATTTGACAACAGTTTATTTTATGTTTTTTCTATACTTTTTCCGTCTTTCTACTGTGGACTTCTCATTACTGATGAATCCACGGCCTCCCAATATTCAGATTGGCTGTTTGCGCGGCGGCCTACTTAAATAGACTTTTTCTCAATTTTCTACTTATATTGTCCAAGTTATTTCGTCTTCAATTCTCTAGGTGTTCGCACCGTATATCTGTTCTTCGGTGGAGACAGTCCTTTTAAGGACTAATTTTGTCTGCTAACGGCATTCGTGAGGTTGTGGGCGCTTAGCTGGGTTGTCGGCATTTTCTACTTTGTGCTTTTTGCCATTCCTTAAACTTTCTGCACTTTCTTCTTTAAGTAGTCGCATAAAGCACTACAGTTATACTTTTATCACTTATTTTTTATGATGTGCTCGATCATTACTCATATACAGGCTTTGGGATTGCTTCTCGAATAGATAAACTCTGGAAACTCTCACCTGTTGACCTCCTGACCTGTTAAAAAAGCCAGTAAAATTTTATTTCCTTATGTTCAAATAAAGTTTTTCAAAAATTATATTGTGAATATTACAGAAACACAATAGCGTGCCTTTAATAGGGTTAAACATGATTTTTCATTATCTAGTACTAATATCATACTATAGTACAGCATAAAACAATGTGAATAATGAAACCCAATTACAATTTTTTAAAACCTTGTTTACAAATGGGAGCTTTCCAAACTTAAGAGTCTGGTTCACTGCATCATTTCTATGTCTTTTTTTTATTTCTAGGCACACCCTCTCCAGCTCCAGCGCGATATAGCATTCGTTTCTTTATATCTGGATGGTGGTTCTTCATCATGGTGATACTCTGGAGCTACGCTGGAACTCTAACATCATTTATGACGTATCCGGGAAGACGACCAGCCGTTGACACCGTGAATAAACTACAACAAGCTCTAAAGTCTGGAAGCATTCGCTACGGAACTACTAAAGGGACTACTTACGAACATTTCCTTACGGTAGCAATTTAAACTTATACCTCGTCACATGGGCAGAAATCTAGGGAAGGGCAAGTTTTTGGAACACAGCTTAGTTCCACAGCTTAGTCCGCGTTTTTAGAAAACAGAATATAAATATACAATAAGTTAAATTGAGAATGTTTTGCTAAAACTCCCGTACAATTTGTAACCACATCATTGTAAAGAAAAAAAAAAAATACAAAAATTTAAGAATTAAGAAATGTTAATATTCAAAAATAAGTTTATATCAACATTTTACCAAATGGAGAATTCAACCAGTTCATTTTCATTATCATTATTATTTATCAAGAGGTTTTGCCCCTATGAATCCCCGCTTAAGATGAATTTGAAATCAAAGAAGATGTATGAGTTGTGGCTATTAACCCTTTCCGGACGGTTGATACATTACATATATGCATCGTCAAAATGTTGTTTTTGGTACCATTAATAAATAAATGTAATATTTGTCTTTTTAATTAGAGTATTTTTGGTATTTCACAAGTAAAGGGAAACGTTTAAAAAAAGCGGTGCCATCCAAATAAAATTTGTGTAAGAGATGCAGTCTCGAAAGGATTAAATAAACGGACTGATGTCAAAAAACTTTTTATTCGTCACCAATTACAGAAACTTTATCGCCCTCAATATACTTCCCTTCGCGATCCCTGCACCGTACCATTCGAATTTTCCTCTCTGCAAAGCAGTGCTGGAGGTCCTCTTCTCTCAGGCAGTTGAGAGTCGCCGCCGCTTTTGCTTTGACTGATTCCATGCTCTGAAAGCTTACCCCTTTCAGCACCGATTTCACCTTTTGTAATAAATTGAAGTCCCAAAGAGATACGTCTTTCGAGTACGGTAGATGATCGAACACGAGTGTGGTGTGCTTTGTCCAGAACGCCTTCACAGACAAAGCGGAGTGGGCTGGCTCATTGCCCTGGTGAAGGATCTAGGACTCTTCATATTGAATGTTCAATGCAAAATTTCACAAATATTTTCTTTGCCGATTCCTGTTAACTCAACTATAGCTCGGATACTCAGACGATAATTTGCACAGATCAACTGACCGATTTTTTATGCTTGCAACCGTTTTTGAAGTGCAGGGTTGTCTAGGGCATGCATCGTCTTCGGTCGTTTCTCGTCCCTCTTTGAATCTTTTGAACCGCCCAAAAATTTGAGTGCGCGATAAGCATTCATGTCTCTACACTTTTTTAACATAGAATAAGCTTCTGTGGCAGTTTTGCCGAGAAATCACTCAAGAAACTTGAGGTTAACCTGTTGCTCCATCTGAACATTTATCGTTTTGCCGGCGAGTCACTGGCGCATGTTTCACTCCGAGCAAATGCTACAGCCAAACTAAGGGACACGTGACCTTGACGATCGAGGAGAGAATGGGGGAGATACCGCATAATAGTTTTAAAGAAAGTTCGATTGCACCAAGCACACTGTTTGCCGGTGGCAGCACCAGCCCGGTTATTTAATAGCCACACCTCGTATTATATTATCTTATGATGATCAAATGCAAGAAGATTCTATACACTTGTTTGAACTAGAAAAAACAATGAGATCATGAAAAGGGAGGCACATTTGTGGTTTGTAAACGCTACATATGATAGACGATTTCTCTTGTAAATAACTGTAATTGAAATTTTCATTATACAATAGGCATGTTTTGATATAGTCTTCTTTTAAAACACCACAAATCCTGATATTTTTTTCGTCGAAACATATTTCTCTGATTTGTAGCATGTAGCTTTTTGCAACTGTCTGGCTGAAAATCAGAATTACCAGCCATATTGACTGGTAGAATATTTTTACTTCTGCGAAGCCTGTTTCTCATCTACTTCAAATATTGGAAAACTAAACACCCATTTTTTAAATCTAAAATTGACATTATTTTTCATGTAATAACATACATGCATATATGTATATATGTACGCAGGCACTATATTAAATATGGCGCATTAAATATGAAGATGTAAAGCACTAAAGCGGGTAAGTCATTTCAAAATCAAAAACTATTTATTACTCTTAGCCGCTCTGGGGCATTAATAAAATTTGCCATTAATACAGTTTCTTATTAGACACTTTTACTTAACTTCATTTGTTTTAAGTCTGTCTGATTTTCTGTTGAAATCTTGCAATCGATTTTTGACTTACTTCTGTCAAACCGATTTTCCTCAAAATATGCATATAAGTTCTTGTCGATTACAGTACAATATTCATGTATTTTCAGGGCTGTGCTTCACCAGGAACAAGTTTCCAAGGCCAAAAGCATTCGTTTAAGCTTTTGATTTAAATCACACATTTAAAGAGTCTATTATGCTCAAATTTTACACGCAATTTCATTGTTCATGGCAATGCCATATTCGTGTATTTTCAGGACCGTATTTCATCAGGTGCAGGCTTAAGGGCAAAAATATTGTTATAGTTTTAATTGAAATCATATATCTAACGAGCCGATGTTTCGTAAATTCATTCTCGATAACAATGCGTATTCAAGTATTTTCTGGGCCATTCCCCATCGAGGACGGGTTTCGGGGCAAGGGTGATTCTCTTTTACAGTTTTGATTAAAATTGCATATCTAAAGAACCAATATTGTTCACATTTGCACACAAGTTGATCCGTCCATTACAATGCAATATTCGTATATTTTCAGGGCCATATTTCATCAGCTGCAGGCTCACGGGCAAAAATATTCTTATAGTTTTAATTGAAACCATATATCTAACGAACTAATTTTGCATAAGCTCTTCATTCTCGGTAACAATCACATATATAAAGAAACAATACGGTTCACATTTTGTCCCCAAGTTCAACGTCCATGACAGTGTATATATTCATGTATTTTCGGGGCCGTATTTCATCGGGTGCAGGCTCAAGGCAAAAAGATTTTTATAGTTTTAATTGAAATCATATGTCTGAGGAACCAATTTTGCACAAGTTCATTGGAAACATTGAGATTACTTTGAGGCCTATAGCAACTATGGCTTTCACATCGAATGATCCTTATTATATATACAGAAACAACGACAAGCCACAACAATATTGCTTTTTCCATTACATATTTATATAACTACAAATAGACACTCACAATTACATCCATGTCTTACCTAGGATTCGAACGCGCGCCCTCGCAGTGGCACACGTTCATTCTCAATGACAATATGTATTCTAGTATTTTCTTGGCCATTCCCTATCAAGGACATGTTCCAGGGGTGAAATTCTCTTTTACATTTTTGATTTAAATCGCTTATTTAAAGAACCAATATTGTCAAAATTTTGCATATATAAATTCATTATCAGTGACAACGACATTATTTTCAGTTTTTGTTTGAAATCATATTAAAATGTGAATTAAACTAGTGTATTACTTAACTTTTTCTTTAAGTTATATTCCTTATTTTCACCTTCAGACTGAAATGGAGGCTGTCAATCCTATATTCGGAAAAAGCCTGAGAGAGAATCCGGAAGGTCTTGTTAAAGACGTGCTTCAGGGTATGGAGATGGTACTGAAAGGCAGATATGCATTCGTGTACATGAAAGCCATCCTGAAATGGTGGGCAGCCACCATGGGATACGACATATTCCGATTTTCAAAGGATGTCTTTAGTACGGAAGCGATTGGAATTGCATGTCAAAAATGTCATCCCTTGAAAAGAAGCTTTGATCACCTGTAAGTACAAACACTGCACCTATTGATGTTCATGCATTCTTATTTCTGCCACAGAGAGTAAAATCACCCTTTTTTTAAAGTTATATACCAGGTGATTCAGAAATCCCAAGACTTTTTACAACTTTTAATTATTAGTTTACTGTGTGCAATAGAAACATGTGGTTTTGGCAGAAATGCTTATAAACATGTGGGGTTTTCGTATATAATACAAAAAAAGGTTGCGATAGTTACCTTTTTCACCAACAGTGGACTCTACAATCGAGGAAATACTTTTGCAGTGGTATACTACAGTTGATTCAGAAGAAATAATCAGTGTCTAAATGTTACAAATTTTCAGTAGAAGTACAACACTTGCAAGTCAGATGATGAATAATGCTCTGGATGCAGTATTGAAGAGTGTTTCAGAGGATAACTTTGAAACATTTCGGTGTGGGGGAGACTAGGGAGGTTTGACCCACTTTTTACAAAATGATTTTTTATTTTCTAAATATTGAACCTAGAATAAATTTCATGTATCATTTTATTCGTTATACAATCAGTTATCAAAATAAAATTGCTACATATGTGTAATATATAAGAAATTTGAAAAATCATTGATTTTAATCATGAGAAAATAATGGGTCAAGGCTCCCCACATATGGGAGGCTTGACCCACTTTGTTTTATATTGAAATTTTTGTAAAGAGGAATAAAATCAGTTTAAAAAAAGCAAAATGACTTTATGCTACATGCTTTAATTATTATAAAAAATATATTTTTGAAAATATGATGCTTAAACAAGCCTGTTTAGACGCAATTGAAAGCCAGAGGAGAACAGTTTGTTTTAAACATGATTTTTTTCTGAGCAGGTATAATTGTACAGCAGGGAAAATGAAATTTTGACATTTAAGACATATTCCGTTAGAGACAGGTTCCGTTTTCATAAGGTTGCATGTATTATTATGTCCAGATTTAGGAGCCACTGTTCCCCTTTTTTTTTGTCTCCTTGTCCTACTTTTTGTGACACTCGATCTGACATCTCTAGTTTTCGCATAGTTTTGCTTAATCTCACTGTATTCCAACTGGTGAGATTTATCTACAGACCTTCCTAAAGTTTTTCGATCGATGCTATGACCTTTTGCAGCCGCATGAGCATTTAACTTATCATTAACATCTTTTAACGCTTTCAGTGTCAAAGTACTTTCAGTACTAAAATGTTGAAATAAATGACTAGCCCCGGAATTTACGAACAAATTGATTTGGAAATAAGAAAAAGGCTATATTTCAAGTTAAGTTGTTTCATAAACATACCACTGCCGCTGAAAGGTTTCATTTACCTATTGTAAGTAATATTTAAATGGAAAAAAGTTCCTATCAACTTTCCGATTTATATTTCATTAAATTTTTTCTTGCAGTGGATACTGCAGCAATTTTTCACATTTTTCTTTAATCAGTTTTAAACATTTGCTTTTCCTTCACCCCATTTTACTGTAGTTTTAGAGAATAAATGTACATTTTTTTATATATATAACCATTAACCTTTCATTTTGCACAGTGTATAATAAAAAGATTTCCAAAACCACTTAATTAAGGAAGACTTTAGCATCTGGTCAACCCTCCCTCACATTGATTGGGTCAAGCCTCCCCACATATCCCTTTTTTAAAGAATAGCACATTGTTATGTTAAGACTAACTTACTGTACAATCTTTATGCCTGGAATGAAAGCTCGACATTTTTGCATTACTTAAAACCTACTTACTTTAATTTCTATAATATATTTTATCTGATAAAAGCTTACAAAATATTTCTAAAAAACACAACTTTTAGGGTAAAAACACTTCACAATTGATTTTTTCCACACATATTTCGATTATATGTATGAAACAAAGACTGTTGTTTGACCCTTCTAGTAGCTTTGCTTAACACCTATTGATAAAACTCTGAAATTATTTTAAATATGAAAACAAATGGGTGGGTCAAACCTCCCGTATGGTCAACCCTCTCTAGTCTCCCCTATATCACCTTTCAACTAGGGCAATGGTGCAGTTCTCTGTATAATGTGTGACTACAAGTAGCCTCATAGACAAATGTAATAAAGTGTAAGATCTAGAGATCAAATTGCTTCGAAGTCCCTTTAAAATGCAATTTTTCTAATCGTAAAATCTTCGTAAAATCTTTTGAACAGAAACATTCCTCACGGCAAAATCTGTGCAACATCCTAGGCCTAATTATTAAGTTTTCAAGAGTCTTGATATTTCTGGATCACCCGATATTTTGTAAGATATGGATAGTAAAAAAACTTGCATTTGATAAAATTTGGTGTGCGAATAAAACGATTTTATTCAAATAACAATTATGTAATTTGTTTTATTAATTCCATTAACAAAAAACTGTAAAAATCAGCGTATAAACTACAGATCAATCAAACATGTTGGAAATTTTAAAAATTGTACTTAATACATATAATTAAATAAGTGCGGCAAAAGAATATTTCTTTAAATAAAATTTCTCTTTTAAAAGATGTTTGGTTCATATGCATATCTACACCGGTCCATACGGCAATTGAACAAAATCCCTATTTATTGTTAAATTTAGAAGTAAACAGTCCCAAAAATCTGCGATTAAATAAATAAGACGACGATTACTAATCAAAAATAGTAGTCACAAACAGTTCTAAAAGTGGAATGTTTGTACACACTCTGCTTCGCGGTAGGCGGGTCAAGCTCAAGTTGCATATATTTATCGGGGAGGGGGGAATTAACTAGAAAGAAAAAAATATGGAAAAATACATTAGATAGAAATTCCAATAAAAATCGTCAAGTCAAGTGCCGATGAGATAATATAGCATATAAGAAACTTTGCCGGAAATTTAAAAAAGGTTTTTGACGCGTTATGAAAGGTTAGTGCTATAGTTGCTTAGCAGAGGGTATACGGTGGTATATGTCGTATACCAGGGAAGTCAAACTGCCGCCCGCCGGATATCACTAAAATTTTACAGAAATAATTGCCTTATCTGATCATCGAATCTCTGCGATTCAAGGTCTATCAGGGCCGTAGCAAGGTCTTCAGAGGCCCCCCCCAAAACCATAAATTTTGGGCCCCCCCACCTCTAAGATTTCAGAGAAATATCTATATTTAATTTCCCACCCGAGCTCCATTTTATAACAACACCAGCGGAGTTTCGCTGGTCGGATTTTCCAAAACGAACTCCAAATTGAACGAATTTGTAGTTGGGCTGCATTGCTTTCGGCAACGTACACCCATAGGGGCTATGTCCGCTCCGATCTCGAATCATACGAACCTAGAATTATTGTAATTTTTTTTATTTCGATCCAGATTAAATTCCAATTTTAAACATTTCGTTCACGTTGCTACAGGAACAGATTTAATATTCTTACAAAGTGAATTTAATTAAAGGACTTGCAAAATTTAACTGAGAATTCTTCCATTTAGGAAAAAAAATGTAAAAAAAATCGCCGAAGAACGCCAAAACTTGCATAAAAAATTTCGAAGTTCATAGAGATAAAACTTTACTTATATTGGGCTAAAAGATTGAAACCGAGTTTATATTTTTTACGAATATTAAAAAAACTACCAGAAAAGAGAAAAAAAGCTAAACAAATGTTATAAACCGCTAAGTATTGCTCATAAATAAAATAAATAAATAAAAAATATGGAAGTTGTTTTCGTATTTTCAATTTTCTCTTCAGTTTGACAATGCCATCTGCGTGGCACAGATAGATTTTCTTTAAGCAGAAAATATTCACTAATAACAATTTTTTTCCTGCTCGGATTGGTGCCTTTTATTAAATACATATATATGTGCATATTTTATTATATGTACATTTGGCGACTTTTTAACATTCCAGTTTCAATCTTTTGACTTGATATAATCAATTTTCTCTCAGCGATTTTTGAATTTTTGCCCAATTTTTTTATAAGATTTTTACATTTTTTTTCGCGTTTTGAAGAGTTTTTTTGACATTTTTTTTTTTCCTGTAACCGCAGAATTATCCAGTAGATTTTGCTGCTGTAATAATTAAGCTGAAGTGGAAAAATAACAAATTTGTTCCTGTAGCGACGTGAGCTACGATGCTGGAAAATTTCACCTTTATCTGGAAACTATTACTTTTATAGAAAAAAAAAATACAATAATTAAATTATTGTTTGATTTAAGATCGGAGCGGGAATATCCGGAACAGGTTTACGCTGCGGAAGGCAGTGAAGGCCCCCAATGGAGAACTCCAAAAATTGGGTTCTTTTTTAAAAAAAGCAATCAGCGAAGTGGGTGAAGCTCTGCTAGTAGATTAAATAAATACACAATATAATTTATGTATAGTTAACATAAGTAATTTATCAAGACAAGAGAAATGAAATGTTAAAAACGAAGCAGGTTGAACATAAGGGGATAGGCGGCATATGCAATGCACATAGATGCCCGCTTATTGGGGTCCCCAACGAGAGTAAGAAGCATATATTTTTTGAACATGTGAAAAAATAATGAGGCTTATAAGTTTTGAATCTTGAGTTCCGAATTTTGCTCACTTTTAAGAGCGGCCTCAAAAAAGAAAATTTATAAAGTATTTAGAGCCTGCAAAATTTCTTTCATCTGGGCACTTTTAAAAAGAATGGTAGCTATAGAAAAAAAAGGACATGTCTGTTTTGGTTGAAGGAAGTAATAGTATTAAGGAAGTTTTGAAACTTATTGGGGCCCCCAACGAGATTAAAAAGCATATTTTAAAAACATTTGAATAATAAAAATGGGGTATAAAAGTTTTGAATCTTGGACTTCAACTTTTCCTTCCGTTTATAGGGGCCCCTAAAAAAGACAATTCAAAAAGAATTTAGAACCTGCAAAATTTCTTTCATCTGGGAACCTTTAAAGAGAATGCTGGCTATAGAAAGAAAGTGCATATCTGTTTTGGTCATAAGAAGTAATACTATTAAGAAAGCTTTGAACCTTATTGGGGCCCCCAACGAGATTAAAAAACATATTTTTAAAACATTTGAATAAAAAGATGGGGCCTAAAAGTTTTGAATCTTAGGCTCCAACTTTTCCTCACGTTTATGGGGGGGCCCTAAAAAAGACAATTCAAAAGAATTTAGAGCCTGCAAAATTTCTTTCATCTGGGAACCTTTAAAGAGAATGCTAGCTATAGAAAGAAAGCACATTTGTTTGAAGGAACTCATAGTATTAAGGAAGTTTTGAAACTTATTGGGGCTCCCAACAAGTTTTAAAAGCATGTTTTTTAAACATTTGAATGAAAAAATGAGGCCTAAAAGTTTTTAATCTTGGGCTCCAACTTTTCCTCCCGTTTACAGGGAGCTCTAAAAAAGACAATTCAAAAAGAATTTAGAGCCTGCAAAATTTCTTTCATCTAAGAACCTTTAAAGAGAGAAAGCGCATATCTGTTTTGGTCAAAAGAAGTAATAGTATTAAGAAAGCTTTGAACCATGTTGGGGCCCCCAACGAGATTAAAAAGCATATTTGTAAAACATTTGAATAATAAAAATGGGCCTAAAAGTTTTGAATCTTGAGTTGCAAATTTTCCTCACTTTTATTGGGGGCCCCAAAAAGGTCAATTAAAACGGTATTTAGAGCATGTAAATTTTCTTTCATCTGGGCACCTTTAAAAAGAATCGTGACTGTAGAAAGAAAGCACATTTGGTTGAAGGAAGTAAAAGTATTAAAGAAGTTTTGAAACTTATTGAGGCCCCCAACGAGATTAAAAAGCATATTTTTTAAAAATTTCAATAAAAAAATGGGCTTAAAAGTTTTGAATCTTGGGCTCCAACTTTTACGCACTTTTATAAGGGGCCCTAAAAAAGATAAATCAAAAAGAATTTAGCTCCTACAAAATTTCTTTCATCTGGGCACCTTTAAAAAGAATGACTGTAGAAAGGAAGCATATTTGGTTGAAGGAAGTAATAGTATAACAATATATATAACAGTATAAAAATATTTTGAAACTTATTGGGTCACTCAGTGAGATTAAAAGGTATATTTTTTAAAAATTAGAATAAAAAAATGGGCGTAAAAGTTTTGAATCTTAGGCTCCAAATTTTACGCACGTTTATAGGGGGCCCTAAAAAAGACAATTCAAAAAGAATTTAGAGCCTGCAAAATTTCTTTCATCTGGGAAACTTTAAAGAGAATGCTGGCTATAGAAAGAAAGTGCATATCTGTTTTGGTCATAAGAAGTAATACTATTAAGAAAGCTTTGAACCTTATTGGGGCCCCCAACGAGATTAAAAAACATTTTTAAAACATTTGAATAAAAAGATGGGGCCTAAAAGTTTTGAATCTTAGGCTCCAACTTTTCCTCACGTTTATAGTGGGCCCTAAAAAAAAAAACAATTCAAAAGAAATTAGAGCCTGCAAAATTTCTTTCATCTGGGAACCTTTAAAGAGAATGCTGGCTATAGAAAGAAAGCACATTTGTTTGAAGGAACTCACAGTATTAAGGAAGTTTTGAAACTTATTGGGGCTCCCAACGAGTTTAAAAAGCATGTTTTTTAAACATTTGAATGAAAAAATGAGGCCTAAAAGTTTTTAATCTTGGGCTCCAACTTTTCCTCCCGTTTACAGGGGGCCCTAAAAAAGACAATTCAAAAAGAATTTAGAGCCTGCAAAATTTCTTTCATCTAAGAACCTTTAAAGAGAGAAAGCGCATATCTGTTTTGGTCAAAAGAAGTAATAGTATTAAGAAAGTTTTGAACCTTGTTGGGGCCCCCAACGAGATTAAAAAGCATATTTGTCAAACATTTGAATAATAAAAATGGGGCCTAAAAGTTTTGAATCTTGAGTTGCAAATTTTCCTCACTTTTATTGGGGCCGGCAAAAGAGTCAATTGAAACGGTATTTAGAGCCTGTAAATTTTCTTTCATCTTTTAAAAGAATCATTACTGTAGAAAGAAAGCACATTTGGTTGAAGGAAGTAATAGTATTAAGAAAGTTTTTAAACTTATTGGGGCCCCCAACGAGATTAAAAAGAATATTTTAAAAAGCATATTTTTAAAAACATTTGAATAATAAAAATGGGACCCAAAAGTTTTGAATCTTGAGTTGCAAATTTTCCTCACTTTTATTGGGGGCCCCCAAAAAGACAATTTAAAAAGTATTAAGAGCGTGCAAAACTTCTTTCATCTGGGCACCTTTAAAAAGAATAATGACTATAGAAAGGAAGCACATTTGGTTGAAGGAAGTAATAGTATAACGAACTTTTGAAACTTATTGGGTCCTTCAGTGAGATTAAAAGGCATATTTTTTAAAAATTTGAATAAAAAAATGGGCTTAAAAGTTTTGAATCTTCGGCTCCAACTTTTACGCACTTTTATAAGGGGCCCTAAAAAAGACAAATCAAAAAGAATTTAGCTCCTGCAAAATTTCTTTCATCTGGGCCCCTTTAAAAAGAATGGTAGCTATAGAAAAAAAAGGTCATGTCTGTTTTGGTTAAAAGAAGTAATAGTATTAAGAAAGTTTTTTACCTTATTGGGGCCCCCAACGAGATTAAAAAGCATATTTTAAAAACATTTGAATAATAAAAATTTAGTCTAAAAGATTTGAATCTTGAGTTCCAACTTTCCCTCACTTTTATTGGGGGCCCCCAAAAAGACAATTTAAAAAGTATTAAGAGCGTGCAAAACTTCTTTCATCTGGGCACCTTTAAAAAGAATAATGACTATAGAAAGGAAGCACATTTGGTTGAAGGAAGTAATAGTATAACGAACTTTTGAAACTTATTGGTTCCCTCAGTGAGATTAAAAGGCATATTTTTAGAAATTAGAATACAAAAAATGGGCTTAAAAGTTTTGAATCTTAGGCTCCAAATTTTACGCACGTTTATAGGGGGCCCTAAAAAAGACAATTCAAAAAGAATTTAGTGCCTGCAAAATTTCTTTCATCTGGGTCCCTTTGAAAAGAATGGTAGCTACAGAAAAAAAGAGCATGTCTCTTTTGGTTAAAAGAAGTAATAGTTATTAAGAAAGTTTTTAACCTTATTGGGGCCCCCAACGAGATTAAAAAGCATATTTTTAAAACATTTGAATAATAAAAATTGGGCCTAAAAGTTTTTAATCTTGAGTTCCAACTTTTCCTCACTTTTATAGGGGGCCCCAAAAAAGTCAATTAAAAAAGTATTTAGAGGCTGCAAATTTTCTTTCATCTGGGCACCTTTAAAAAGAATCGTGACTGTAGAAAGAAAGCAGATTTGGTTGAAGGAAGTAATAGTATTAAGGAAGTTTTGAAACTTATTGGGGCCCCCAACGAGATTAAAAAGCATATTTTTTAAAAATGTGAATAAAAAATGGGCTTAAAAGTTTTGAATCTTGGGATCCAACTTTTACGTACTTTTATAGGGGGCTCTAAAAAAGGCAGTTCAAAAAGAATTTAGCGCCTGCAAAATTTCTTTCATCTGGGCCCCTTTAAAAAAAAATGGTTGCTGTAGAAAAAAAGCGCATACCTGTTTTGGTTGAAAGAAGTAATAGTATTAAAGAAGTTTTGAACCTTTGGTTTCACCTTTTTCACCCAATGATTGGCACACAACAAAAATATTAAAATGCCATTTTTTTTTAAGTAGAACTTACAGCCTTCAAAAACTTTTATAAAACATGGTGATTATAGAAGAAAAGCACATATCTGTTTTCTATTTCTAAATCTGATCAAGATCTTTGACAAAAAAGAAAATGAATTTCGATAAAACAAAAAAAAAAAATGTTATTAAAAATACAAAAAAAAAAAAAAATTAAAGTAAAAAAAAAAAAAAATTCGGCTGAAAGGTACAATAGCTCACTACTGGGCCCCTGACATTGCCCAGGCCCCCCCCAAATGGGGGGTATGGGGGGCGGTCGCTACGGCCCTGGGTCTACTATTTCTTTAAAAAAATTAGTGGTATCCGGTGGGCCACAGTTTGACGTTTCTCAATTAAAACTATAGCGTGTACTCTCTTGGTAGAACCTCTGCATATAACATATACCTTACCCTCTGGCTTTCTTACGACTACAACACTGGTCTAAATAGAGTATCTGAAGCAAGGGCAGTGCTAGAGGGGGTCCGGTGTGCAACTGCCCCCTGGCGGGCATACTTGGCCCTTCCCCCGTCGAGGAAAAGATTTTGATTTGTGTGTAGTATCCTGCATCGTGTCCGGTAACCTGTTTTTCCCGCGCAGGGTGCAGTTGGGTGTAGGTTACATTTTAAAAAATGATCCTAAGTGAGTTCACAAAAAATCCGTCTCGCAGGTCAGGTTGCCGCTGATTTTTTTCTCTGCATGCCGAAATGGGTATAATCGTTTCGGTTTTCGGGTTGAGTTTCAATTCTTGCGAACCAGTTTTGGTTAACCTGTTTTTTCAAAAAAGTATCTAGAATATTGTTTCAAATTCGAGTACTGTATCATGTCAGGTAACCGATTTTATTTGAACCCGAAACGATCCGCTGTTCGGTTTGGAGCTAACTTTTCTCGTTGTGGTTGGGTTCGAACGGGGTTAACTGTAACTGTTTTAGATTCCGTTTGGTTTCGGGTTGAGATTTGATATTTACAGATTCGGATTAATTCAATTTTTCAAAAGAAAATCTAGACAGAATTAATATCAGAGATAAGACAGTTGACTATTTTTTTCATAATTGTATTAAATTATAGATCTCTTTTTTTGTTTGTTTATTTGTTTGTTTCGTGTTCAAGTACAGGGTGGCTAAAATTAAATTGACGGTATTCAGAGACTCATAGCTTCGGTTCTACTGAACGGATCCGAATGAAATTTCAGATATATGTAATGTAGATCATGCGGCCGAAGTTTTTGGGCATTTCTGAGCCGACGATTGTGGAGAAAGTTGCAATTGCAACAGCTTAAGCATCTGCAAGTTCTTCAAATGTTACTGTAAGTAGCCGCTCAATAGCACGAACATTGGACATTCCATGGGCAACCGTGCGCATGATTTTACGCAAAATTCTGAAGCTCTAACCTTACAAGATGCATATCGTGCAATAGTTAAAACCGCAAGATTGTTCTGCGCGTCTTGATTTTGCGTTGCATTTTCTAGCGAGGATGCAAGGGGATGACTACTGGCCTTTGCATATCTTATGGTCAGACGAGGCTCATTTCCACTTAGATGGTGCTGTGAACACATAGAATTGCCGCATATGGGGTTCCACCAATCCTCATGCCGTGCAACAACAGCCGCTACATTCCCCACACGTCACAGCTTGTGTGGATTCACGGCGAATTTTATTTTGGGCACGTATTTTTTCGAGGAAGTTACAATGAACAGGTTTGTTAGGCGTACAGTAACAGGTGACCGATACAGCAGACTCCTGGAGAATCATGTTGTCCCGGAGCTAAGACAAAGAGGCTGTTTTACTCAGCGTCATCGCTAAGACTTTTTATTGGTGGGGGAGAGAACCTTAAATTGCCAAGTCAAATTTCAGTATTTGCCAACTCGTTTTATAATTTTGCCAACTTACCACAGTTAGAAAATATAATATAGTTCTTATTTGTTAAAAGTTTAATAATATTCCCAATTAGTTTTGTAATTTTTGCCAAGTCTATCAGAAATAGAAAGTATATTATAGTTTTTATTAAAGTTTTAAACAAATTTGCCAACTAAGTTTGTAAATTTGCCAAGTGTAATAACATTCGCGAATATTTGGGGGGAGGCTCCTCCCCGTCCCCCTCCCCTTAGCGAGGCCCCTGGTTTGACTATCTCAATATTCATGCGAGATGGAGCAACTGCTCATACGGCGAGATGTGTAAAAAATGTGATCCAAGCCAACTTCTCTGATGAACGCGTCATTTCGCGTACTTTCCCGATTTCCTGGCCAGCAATGTCACCAGATCTAACTCTTGTGACTTCTGTCTGTGGGATTTTTTCAAAAATCATGTTTAAAAAGGACGTGTAACTAATTTAGCGGACTTGAAAGCTAGCATCGTATGCCCTGTCTCCCTCATTCCACTCTGATATGTTGCGTGCGGCCGTTGATAACGCGGTGGTCAGCATATTGTTGACCGACAAGGTATGCACATAGAGCACACAGGTGTATAAATAAATAAAATATTCCGTTATTCTTTTTATTTTTGAATTGTTACCTTTCATTTTAGATTGTTAAAACCCCACCTGGTGGCAAAATTTAAACACTTTTTTTTTCGAAGACCTCGGTCGCATGATCTACATAACATACATCTGAAGTCTCATTCGGATCCGTTCAGCAGAACCGGAGTTATGAGTCTCTGAGTACCGTCAGTTTAATTTTAACCATTCTGTATTTCGGGTTCAGGGTTGAAGAAAAAAAATTGTCGCGTACGTGTCGAGTTTTGATTTTTTTTTCGTCGGTTTTAGGTTGTGTTTCATGTTGATTTTAAACGGAATTTTCGGGTTCGGGTGCGATACAACTCATCCCACGCAGGACTCTATTTCAGATGAAAACTATATATCTGAATATGGAAGACTACTTGCATGTTTATTTTTTAACTCTAGATACAATTGATATTGCAGATTACTTTCCCATAATTCCATTAAATTGTGGATCAATTTTCTCTGTTGTCGAGTATCTGGTCGTGTTCGATTGAAGTACTTCGGGTTTAGAGTGAAGGATTTCGGGTTCGGGTCTTGTCGGGTTGGGGGTCTACATAATATGTTTTGGTCGGCTTAGGTCGGGTCGGGTCGGCTTTAAATGAAATTTCGGTTCCACAAAGTTTGTTTTTTTATTTAAGCAACACTCTAATTGAGTGTAACGTTTAACTGCTAATTTTCTCAATGATATTTTTTCTAACAAATTTAGATAATTTGAAATTTAAATAATTTTTTTGTCCCTTCATGTTTTTTCGGTAGTCAACTGATTCTTTTCATTTACCTCCGACACCAAAAATCAGAGTCAACTCACCCCGAACACAAATTGCGTTTCGGGAAAAATCAGGTAGGCGAGCGGGGAGGCATTTAAAAAATAAGCTTTCTAAAGAGCTATTTTTTCACGCCATATTCAACAATATTCTTTAATAAGATGCGAAATTTATGCTTCAAATAAAAATCGTTTGGCTTCCCATAATTCACCTTTAATTAACAGAGTGAGTGTTAGATCCTTGCTCTGTTCGGGTTATGCCAAATCGAACCCAAAAATTCTGTATCAGTCATTCGGAAAACCGTTCCGAACCAGGTGAAAAAAAAAAGTACACCGGCAGCCCGACCCAAACTCGCTAAAATAATTTCCGTGGGGTTTTTTTTTTTGTTGTTGTTGTTGTTGTTTTTTAACTATTTTTTAGTATTGATAACCTTTATACTTTTCTTTTTTGTTCACTAGCATATTTTCTAGAAGCTAAATTACTATTTTTTTTCAGTGACTACAGCGGGATATTTCGAAACGTTTCGGTTAACTAAATTCCGAATAATCGATAGTTTATGCTAACCTTTTTAAAAATTCATGCCTCTGTTCCCCATTCTTCATATTAATGATATTGATGCAAAAGTAGTTTTATCCGTGAGAAAACTTTCGCAAAAGATTTATTCTAAATCTACTTATATATTTTTAAATCAAAATTGTCAGTGAAAAATAAAACATGAATAGAAAATAAATAATTGTAAATTATCCTTTTTTATATATAATAAATTAAATTTTATCTTAAATGCATGCCGTACTAATACTTTTGACCGTGACAATATTCTACTGTAAACTAATTAATTCAAATAGAAAAGTTATTAAAAACTGGCTTAATACACAATATCATGAAAAAACTTCTTTAAAACACCATAAAAATTGAGATTGTCATTTTTATGCTATTTTAAAAAGTTATTTTCCTAGTGCAATTAGTTCGGAGTTTAGTTGATAGCAACAGTCTATTCTCGGTTAAGTCAAACCTCAATATCACGATTTTTATTTTATATTTCGAAAAAAAAAATCTGATTTCCCTAAGCATTTGTTTACCGAAACAACAACAGAAAAAAACGAAAAGACAAACTCTTTTAATCCGAATTTATTCCTTTCTCCCCTTCGATATTTCTAAATATTTTTTTTTCCAACCAGAAAATTTAAATCCCTTAGTTTTCAAGTAATTTACTTTACTTTAAAATCTTAGAAATCAATACTTAAAAGGAAAAAAATTCAGGAATTTTGAAAATGTTTTCTTGAAATCGAATCTTTTTTTTTTTTTTTTTTTTTTTTTTTTTTAGAAAATTTCTTACTTTCATATAAACACGCAGAAATACAAATGATTTAGAATTTAAACAAATTCTCCTACAATTTTGGATCTTGTGGTTCTTCTGTTCCAGAATTCTCTATAAATTTGCTAAAATGCTAACAAAAATTTTAACTCCGACCAAAATGCTAAAATTACGATGCTTTTTGTTATCTCAAAATTTTTTATAGCTGATTTCAAAGAGATGGCGAAAGTTTCACTGTATATAGTTTTTTAAACATTAAAATCAAGCACAGTCGTGAAAAAAATCAAGTAAACACCCCCTACCAACTCTGCAAGAAATTATTGTAGAAGAAAGTTACTGGTACCAAACGACTGGAAATAAAATCTTACTTTTAAATTATGCATATGTTACTGCCAAATCCCGAAATCGACCAGTTCGCGAAGTGGCCAACTTCTTTTAAAATTCATAGGTCAATTCGGAAATTGGCCGACCAGTTCGCGAAATGGCCAGTGTTTGTCGGCCAGTTCGCTAAATGGCCAGAGTTTGTCGGCCAGTTCGCGAAGTGGCCAGAGACCGTCGGCCAGATCACGAAATGACTAGAGGCAGTTTGCGAAATGGCTAGGGGCGGCAGGCCAGCATGCGAAATGGCATGGGGCGACTCAACTGTTTGCGAAAAGGCGGGGGGCGTGTGGCCCAAATCGAAATAAAATGTAATAAGCTGACTTTAAGGGTCTGTATAGTTTCTACCTGATCAATCTTAACTTTTTATTATTATTATTCAATGAAAACTACTTATTTGCAAATGAGCCTTCAAAAAGATAATGTTTTATCCTTTTTCTTTTACCTTAAATGTCTTTAATTAAATTTCTTTAAAATGGTGGCGGATTACTTCCATTTTTCTAAATAAAAAAAGGATTAATTGTGATTATTATATTTTATTGATGCTATATTTTTATTACAATAAAAAAAAATTCCATTTGAAAAAAAAATATGGTACTTAAGATCATAAAGGGTCAAGTTGCCATTAAATAAATTAACATCATTTACCAAATAAAACACGATTAGCTTATTAACGATGTATGGATGTGAAGGGCACAGAACTTGATATAATAAATACAAAAGCTGATGCTATAGGATGATTATGAGGCGCTGATGAACTAACATAAGTAACATAATATATAAAGTAAATTTAACTTTCAGACACTTCAAAGTTTCATAAGAAAACTTTCTTTAGTAAGAAAAAAAATAAGGTGGGGGGAGGCAAAAGTTGCTAGGACAATACACAAGATTTAAATTTAATGTGAATGTACTTTTCTTTATGTTGGCATTACATATTCATCATAAAACTAATTATAGGTACACAAACAATAGATATATTTGTTTGTCAATGTGGACGCCCACAGAAAAAAGTTCAACAAGGGGCAAGATATCCAAACAGATTTAACTGCGATCCATTTTTTTTTTTTCTTTTTAAATGGAGAATACAAACATGAAATAAATTAAACTAAGATTTTTTTTTTTTTTTTCAGAACCTCGCATGAAAATCTTTTTTTAAATATATCAGTAAAAAAAAAAAACATAAATATAACTACATATTAAAAATAAAAAAACACATATAAAAAATGCCAAATTGAAACAGTTTATAATTGAGTGTTGCCATTAAAAAAACAAAGTTTGATCTGGTTTTGATTTTTAAACTGCCCCCTACGCAAATTTTATATACATCATTTAAAAGTAGACTTTATTTCCAATCGTTTGGTACCAGTAACTTTCTTGTACTACAATTAGTTGCAGAGTTAGTAGGTGGTGTTTACTTTTTTTTTTTCCACGACTGTACATTTACATTACACATGGAAGGATGATGGAAGTGTTTGGTAGTAAACATGCCCTTTCCGTATACGTAAATCTATGGTGTGGGAAATCCTCTCGTAGGTAGTTCTTACGTGGCAGAAAGGAACTACTAAGCTGGGAGATTCTCCCATTCCAATGAAGATAAAAATTGTTGGGAAAATCGCGAGGGCAAGTCTGTTTTCCGCCCCAGTGTATATATTTTATCTCTTCAGATGAGTAAAGTTATATTCTTTCCTTCAGAACCTTCTTGATATTAGTAGCAACAACAAAAACAACGTAGACTTACAATTTCACTTCATATTTTATAATTTTTTTAATTAATAAAAAATCTATGAAATATATGTTTTGAAAAAGATTAAGTTTTCTCCTTTTTTATCATTTTGAAGAAACCAACATTAGAATTTATACCAGCTTATTAAAGTATCGCTAATCCCCTTTTGAAATAAATTTCGCTTCTTTCTAATTTTCTATTTGTCGGAGAATTCACAGCTATACTTTATCTTCCCCCACTCGTCTAATGCATTCCATAAAACCAAAAACATTTCTCTCAAGTTCTGAATACCTTAAATATAATGTACAGTATTAATTTGCATTATTAATATAATATACAGTATTAATCCCGTTTCGGAACGAAAAAAGTTATTGGAAAGAAATGCAGATGTCATATAATAAAGTCTTTTGTTACTGAAATAGGTGTCGACTTTCAGCCTGATAAAAAAGTTTCATTACAATTACCTACTACTTAAACATTGAATTTCGGATAATTAAACATATCAGAAGCTACTGAAACTAGTAAGAAATTATTCGTTTGCGTCAAAAGAGTAACTTAGGACTTTTGTTACGCATGAAAAACCAAATGATACTGATATCCTGATCTTTTGTTTTTCCTTTTGCAGAGTGGATCGTTTGGAAGAAACAGGTTTACTAAGTAAATGGTATGATAATGCCTTTACTAAAGCCCAAATTCGAGCACCTCAGGTACATATTCCAGGAGTTCGAGCACTGTCTTTTGATGACGTCCAAGGAGCATTTTATTTCCTAGGCTTCGCGCTGCTAATTAGTACATCTGTATTCTTTCTCGAAATCATTGTTTTTAACATCAGCCATTTCACAAAGAAGTTAAAGAGAGAAAAGATGAGAAGAAAGAAAGTTCAGTTTTATGGATTTAAAGACCATTATCACACCTGTAAAAAAGGTCAATTACAACTAATGTATTATTAACAACACATGCTTGAAAATTTGTTATAATTATTAAAATAAAACTGTTTTCTTGACGTGTAAAAAAAATCTACTTCAAACTTGCAACTGAAAAATCCTTTTCGAATTAGTAAATTCAATTTAAGTAATAATACATTGAAGAAAAAATAATTTTGATGTTAACCCATTTATGTCTGGTGTCCCATTTTTGGGACGCTTCGAATTTTAGAAAATTTGTATAATTTTCTTCTCTTTTATAACATGAAAGTTGTATGAAATAATTATCTATAAATGTCTTTATCTGTTTCCGAAAGATGTAAGATGGATATTTATTTGCTTAAAATGAATGATTTTTTCGGAGTTTATAGATTTTTCGTTTTTCAAGATGGCGAAATGTAAAAAGTAAGTTTATTTGTGTTTTTTCTACCAATTATCGAAATAACTAAGTCATAATCGTAGCTTGCAGAAATGTAGAAATGTAAAAAGTAAGTTTATTTGTGTTTTTTCTACCAATTATCGAAATAAATAAGTCATAATCGTAGCTTGCAGACTTCCTTGAAATACGTATTTTTTTAAATTGTGAAATTATATGTTCAATCGTATTTTTTATGCATTTTTGTAACATACAAAATATAGGGCGCTAGGCACGAATGGGTGCCGATTTTTATTAGCCATTTAGGGGACAAATGTTAATGTAAAGTTCTTTTCAAGATGATTATGAAACAAATTGTTTTTAAGCCTCAAATACAAATATTCTTAGTTTATTATTACTAATACTTATAATGTTATTAGTCTCTGAAAAGAAATAACTATATTTTTTTAGAAATTCATAAAAATACTAATTATAGTATATGATATACTATTTAAAAGCTTATTTTATATAAATTTAGACAAAACGTACAATTATGCATATTATATTATTACAAATATTATGCATAGTCCCACATTTAGAACGTTTACATTTTATCAAATAAATATGAAAAATTTTTAGCGTAATTTTTTTAAAATATTTTTTCAGTTCATTTTGCAACATTTTAAAATGATTTTACCAACAAATTTGAGGAATAGTATACCTTTTAAATCAGTTTGTCGACATGAACAAAAAACTTCCTCATGGACGAAAAAAAAGAAGAAAAAAAAAGAAAGCAATTTATTACAGTTTGCAACAAAAATATAATAAATGAAATTCTTAAACTTATTTTTGGCTTTTACTTTTATTATACATTAACATTTACTCATATAGCTGAGTTTCATTTGTTTCCATTCTTTATAGCAAGTTTGAATTTTTTGGATATCAATATTTCCTAATATTCAGGAAGCACCGAGCACAGAGTTGCGTTACATATATATATTATTATTATTTCCTTTTTAATTGTAGAAGAGTTTATTTGTTACACATATAGCGTTGAGAACAGTGGTCAGAAAAAATACTTTTGTCTTGTAGAGAACTACAACTAGCACTTTATCGAAAATGAGTGAACTACAACTACAACAAAACAACTTGTTTTATAAAGTACAGTCTTAAAAAGAAAAAAAAAAACACCCCCTACTAACTCTGCAACCAATTATTTTAAAAGAAAACTATTGGAACCAAACGAAATAAAGTCTACTTTTAAATGATGTACAGTCGTGGGAAAAAAAAGTAAACACCCCCTACTAACTCCTCAACAAATTATCGTAGAAGAAATTTACTGGTACCGAATGATTGGAAATAAAGTCTAGTTTTAAAGTATGTATATAAAATTTGCTTAGGGGGCATCTACATATTAAAACGAGCCATAATATTGTTTTTTCAATAGCAGTATACAAATCTGACAACATAAATGAACTCTACACCCTTCAATTAGCCTAAAAACAAATTTTCATGCAATTCGCACGATACGTTTCCGAGAAATTAATTATTTTAAAACGAACGTATTTTAAGGGCTGTATCCAAATTGAAGTTCGGTACTCGATTGTTAACCGAGAGAGCCCCCTTCTTGATCAAGGCACCTTAAGCAGTCAATGAAGCCTGCTAGATTTCAAAATATTTAGTCACTTCTATCATAGACGACCCCTTAAATCATCATTTTGCCGTTTTTTAAGCATAATTTGAAAACTACTTGCAAGAAAAATGTGAAATTTTGGATTTCCATAAAGCAGGACTTAATAAATCTAAATCCATAGAAAAAATTGTAGGGTGCAATTCATAATTTTTTCGAATATTAATTTCATAATTCATAATTCACATTATAAAATTATAAAAATTGCAAATTCAACGTATTTATGTTTGGGTATATTAGTATTATTGCTACACAAAAAATTAGCACACTAGGAGCATAATTTCAGGAGATATAAATAAAAATATGAAAATGTAATTGAACATTAGAAGCACTAAATTTTCAATGCTTATAATTCAAAAACTTATCAGCCAAATGACTTGAAATTTGGTGTCTAAGCATAGTTTGAACAGAAGATTTGAAATATCTCGTTAGAATTGGGTATTGCCATTGAAAAAAATGAAGTTTGGATTCGTTTTAATATGTATATAGCCCCCTAAGCAAATTTTATATACATCATTTAAAAGTAGATATTATTTCAAATCGTTCGGCACCAGTAACTTTCGTCTACGATAATTTGTTGAGGACTTAGTAGGGGGTGTTTACTTTTTTTTTTCCACGACTGTACATAAAATTTGCTTAAGGGGGTGGGGGGGATCTACACATCGAAACGAACACAAACTTTTTTTTTTTTCAATAGTAATACCCAAGTTTGACACCATAAATAAATTCTACACCCTTCAATTAGCCTAAAAACAAATTTTCGTGAAATTCGTGCGATTAGTTTTAGAGAAATTAATTATCTCGATAGTTGAAAGGCTACAGAATGACTATTTCACTTCTATTAATGTATTATTTCTTGCCAATATGACCATTTCACTCGCTTTATATGTTTTGGCTATTTTCAGCCCAAATGTTTTTATAAAATGAGTAAAATATATATTTTTTCAAATTATGCTTTTCTGCGAATCACAGACGGCCTCTTAAACCATCATTTAGATATTTCTTAATCATAGTTCGAAAACCACTTGGAAGAAAATTTTGGAATTGAAAATTTGCATAAAGCAGGACATAATAAAGATAAATCTATCAAAAAAAATTGTAGGTTGCAATTCATATTTTTTTCGAATATTAATTTCATCATAATTCGTATTATAAATTTTAAAAATTACTAATTCAATGTATTTATGTTCGGGTTTTTTAGTATTATAACCCCACAAAAATTATCACATCAGGATTCTAATTTCAGGAGATATTAATAAAAATATAAAAATCTCTTTATTCTAAAAAAAAAAAGTAACTACCGCTGTCACCGCCGCCGCCGGTTTTGAATTTTTTGTGACCGGAGGTCTTTCTTCGTTAATATTAAGAAAAATAATGCAAACAAAAATATGAAAATCGGTGGTGTTATACAGAAATGTTTGATAAACACGCTGATGCAGACAGTTTTTAAACCGAAGAATTATTTTAAGAGATATTTAATGCTAAAGTTGGACAAAATCATTCCACTAAAAAAGTTTTATAGCAGCAAAAACTATACATGGCAGCGTAATCATTTTTAGATCATTTTATGCGTTAGAATTTGCCGGAGTGCAGATTGCATTAATTTTTTTTTATTTTGACTCATTTTTTGAGGTTTTATTTCTAATTTAAATTCAAATTTTCAGCATTTCTAGAGATATTTTTTACATTATTTTAGAAAATGGTATTAATTTATACTGTTGCCAAATGTATAAACAGCGCAAACAATAATGTTTGCTTCAAATTAAAAATTTATTTACACGTGACTATTAAAAACAGAAAAAACATTTGGAATTAGAATTAAATAATTATGTACAAAAAGCAGGAACTTATTAAAAATTACGTCATAAAAAGTATACACGTGAATTTTAAAAGAAAAAGGATATTGTAAAATAATAAATTCATTAACATACGTTAGAAGTCTTAAATAGGAGAAATTACGTCATATTTACGTCACATTATAGTTATTACATAAAATGAACACAAAATAATATTGCAAAACAGTTTAAATTTAGAAATTGCGCTAGACATTTATTTGATATTTTGAGAGGATCTTTTCAACTATTTTTGTTAGGAAAGCGCAAATAATATTTCATTTCTAACAAAAGTATTTTCACGCGAATATTTAAAAGAGAAAGAATAGCTTGGTAAAAATTACGTCAGATTAAAAACGATTAATTTAAAATGTCTCATTTAAAAGAACTTTCTTTTCGCTTTGTTAAAAAAAACCAGGAGACAAAGACTCTGTTTACTAAATTCCTTTTATATTAGCTTATTTTGAAATGTTGTTACACGTGTCTACGTCATCAAGTTATTTTTATTTCGACGTTTTATTTGTATTTTTATTAATGTTGTACTAATTTATTTCTTCTTTCGTTATTTAAAATAAAAATTATGTCAATTTGTATAATTTGGCGAGTGGTTTGGCGATTTAAATAATTTGGCGAAATTGGTCGACGGGATAATCAAGTAGTTCCGCAGCGGATTTGGCGTTAAAATTCCCCAATCAAAGAGAAATGAATAGAAATTCGTTTACAGGGAGATCGCCACTGTTTTTTAAATTATAATTCAATCTTTCGAAATCTTTTTAAAGCCGATCAAATTAGCGTGCATTTAGAGTCTGTGATGTCTGGACGGGGGATGGCGAGCGTAGCTCGTAGGGGCCGAGCCCCCTAGTGTAATTTAAAACTGGAAGCTCTAAATTTTGAATGTTAATAATTGAAAAACTTATCATCCAAATGACTTGAAATTTCGTTTCTGGACATAGTTTGAACCGAAGATTTAAAATACGTTGTGAAAATTGGGTGTTGCTATTGAAAAAAACAAAGGTTGGTCTGGTTTTCATTTGTAGATGCCCCCCTAAGCAACTTTTATATGACTCATTTAAAAGTAGACTTCTTTTCCAATCATTTGCTACCAGTAACTTTCTTTTATTATAATTTGCTGCAGAGTTAATAGCGGGTGTTTACTTTTTTTTCCACGACCGTACATAGTACTATCTGCTTTTCAAATGTAGTCACTACTTCGCTACTTTCAGATTTTGTCAACAGATTCAATCTCTACTCGAAATTGAAAACAGGGATTAATTAACCCTTTGTATCACCATATTGCACATCTGTAACATAAACAAAAGTCAAATCTTACTTATTCAGTGGGCTTTAAAAGATGATTTTATTTATTGCTGCTATCTTCCAAAACAGCAGTTAGTATAAATTGCTCACATAATTCTCAACAGACAGCGATATTGGGTTATTTTTTCATGCCAAAGGTGTATTTATCATTTGAAGAGTTTCAAATCGTTATTGCTAAAATAAACTTCGTAAATTTTGTAAAATTAAAAAGGCTGGAAACATCCAAAACTAGATTTTTTACAAATGTAAGTTCGTATACTTTACAATTTTTTATTACAAAATTGACAATATTTATGAGAATTGTGTAATTTTCTATTTGCTGCAGATATGAAAAAAACACCTTTTAGTCAACAATTTGTTATTTTTATGTTCTAAATTTTGTAATTTTTTAAAATGATATTTTCTAACATCTGAAATTTCAAATTGGATATGTTGAGTTACAAAGGGTTAAATACAATGTCCTCTCATTCTATCGTGACTCCCTGTATATCATCAAATACATGTGATATAACAGAGAGAATTAAAAAATTCAGAAAGATAACATACAAGAAAATGTTTTAGGTTAGTTTCTAAAATATTAGTTTATGCATACTACAATTTTCTTACCAAAATTAAGAGAGATGCATAGTACAATAAACATTTATATATAGTTAAATACAGTTAAACAAGCTTTTTTTTAAATATACTACACAAAAACAAAGCCACATATCTGAACAAACAATATATTAAGGGTTCGGTCACTGTTGTACATAGCGCCTTTACGCACACTGCATAAATTTTATTTACTATTCTTACAGTGATTTGCCACTGAGATTCGCAAATTTTTGTGCAGAATCATTTTGCACAAAAGAGCAAGATTGGCATGGTTTAAACCGAGTGATTTTAACTATGGTTTAAAGTTTAAACCAACTGTTCTTTGCCAAAAAAAAATGTTTCTTTTTTAAACAAATATGATATTTTCTCTTTTTTTGTAATTTAAAGAGTTATAAGTTATTGGATGTAAATAATTTCTACTGTTAACACTTTATTTTAACAGTAAACGTTTAGATATAGTGGCCTAGGTCATGTTTGTACGTGAAAGATAAAAATTAGTATGTGTTGATGAACATATCTAGGGTTCTAAAGATAAAACTTAAAACACATGAATTTATCAAAGATAAAATAGATTTAAATATTATTTAGCATTTAAAATATTTTTATTTAAATGCAGATTTACTTATAACAATTAATAACATAACAAGTTGATCTTTAAGATTTTACTCAAGCTGTAAAAGAGAATTTTCTTGATTGGAGAGATTATCCTTTAAGAATTACAATCAAGATATGAAGTTGAATAAGAGGGCATTCAAAAATTGGTTGCTAGTTATAGCATTTTAATAATACCGATTTCTTTTTTTTTTTCTGTTATTTGCTGAATCTAATGACAAAAAATGCCGACTTGGAATTGTGTCACTCAAAAAAAAAATCACAAGAAATATTTGAAATTTATTTTTTGAATATTGTATTCATAATAAGGAATAAGAATAAAAGGAGAGAATATTATATTCATGGAACTACATCAGATATTTATTTATTAGTAGTAATCAAAAGATTGTTTATAAATATTTTCATGTTTCACTGTGTAGAGTAGTTTATTCTTTGAACATAAGAGACTGCTACTAGTAATGTTTAAATTAAATTATAAAGAATTTCAATTTTCTCCATAACTGACTAATTATTTAATTTAACTTACTTTCAAATGAAGTTATATTATTTATATATTGAACAATATTTATTTTTATCAACAAATATGCATGTATATGTAACAGTAAAAGATGTTTAAAAAAAAAAAAAAAACGGTCTAAAGTGAAAGTATCTTTAATAAAAAATCTGCAATCGAAATCGAAAAAGTAAAAAATAGCCATATGAGAGATCCACTTCAACTATCCTGTGAGAAAAAAAAAAAAAAAAAAAAAAAAAAAAAAAAAAAAAAAAAAGTCGTTTAAAAATATTCAAACGAAAATAACCAGCCCATAGGGTTAACATTAGCATACGGGTGTTGTCAAGTGAGGAAAGAATCTCCTTAATCGAGAGAAGCTATGTTAAGTTTGCAAATATATTCTTCAAAATTTCCACACAATACTTTTAAAGTTTGTAATGTTTATTCAATATGTTTTATCCAGGTTACACCTTCTCTTAATTCAACTGCTTGAACTCCATTATTTAATTTAAGCCTTTTCCTACCTAAATAATTTTTTTCGTTGACAGTGTTAAATTTATCTGCAGCTGTAAGACTTTTTTCATGATTTACACACATATTTTTAGTAAAAATGTTCAACCTAGTTTATTGAGCTAAACCTGAGCATAAAGTAAATCATGCAATTTAATATTTTATATTAAAAAGGGGTACTTCTGTTAATTTGTTAAATCTTAATGGAACTCAACTAAAAATTACAGCAGCACTTTCAAGATGATGTGGCAACATACTTTTTGAAAAACCCTGCTCTTATAGTTTATGGAGAGGTTAACAATTCATGATTTTTTTTTTTTTTTTTTACACTTTCTGAGTCTTTATCATGTATGGAATAAGACCCCAGAATAGTGATTAAATTTGATATAGTTAAAAAGTTACAGTCAGTTTAAAGTAGGCACAAACCAGTTGAAACTCAAGTATACGGGTTAAGATGAGACGCAACTGCACTCATCCTGAATTCTTTGCTTTGTAGGTATAAGTCGGCATAGTGGTCAGCACGTCTGACTGCCATGTTGCAGGTCAAGAGTTCCACCCCCATCTGAACATGGTTCACTCAGCCTTTCATCACTTCGGGGTTGATAAATAAGTACCAAGCTAGCTTGTGGACTAAACACCAAGGGTCCCGCATTAGGCTGCATAACACCTCGGGAGCCAAAGTCAAGAAAACAGGGAGGCACTCTGTAGGTGCTGATCCTTCATGGATTTTATAGCCACAGGTTTAGTTTAGTTTTAATAGGTATAAGCCCAGCATTCGCGGCTAACTGTAAGTTGCAAAATATAATGATGAACTAGATTTTTTTTTACTCCTTTTCTTTAGTATAATCTTAATTGCATCTTTCTTGAAACAACATTCTCAGCATGCCACGTAAAGTAGCTTTTAAATAGATCAACCAATCAACTTTTTTCTTTTAGAAATTAAACATTTTTTTTTTTTTTAGGTGTCATGAGCCTTTCATGTGTAAAATAGTAATAACAACATTTTTTAAGCCACGGTGAAGTTAGAAAAAGAAGGATGAAAAAAATTATACTTTTTTTTCAAATGACTTGCCATTTTACCAAATATTTGTTCAATTGTTTAATTTTGCTAAAAAGTTCAATTGTTTAATTTTGCAGTTCATGCCTCCCCCCCCCCCCCCCCACACACACACACATAGACCCCAATCAATGTAAATTTCCTGAAAATTTTTATTTTTGTTTGTTTCAGATGTCACTGACAAGCTTGTACTACACAGCGGAGGGTGATGCATGCATAGCATACCCATATGCTACTGACAATAAATTGACAATACCATCAATACTGACAATACCATCAATTTTAATAATTACTGTATTATAAAAATATTTTTTATAGTAAAAACTATGAATAATAAGTGGATGAATTCAGATTTTGTGTTACTTTATTCTTCCTGTGGAAAAAAAAAAATCGCAAAGTTGGTCAACTTTTTGCACTGATGAACCTCTCCTAAACACTTCAATTTTGAACACATATTCACTGTTAAAATGTGTATTTCATAGAGTTCTATCATCCTTAAAATTTTTATTTAATGAATTGTGAAATACACTACATATTCTAACTTTTTATTATGTTACTAAAGCTACAATAATATAGTTACGACATAAAAATATGCTTTTTTTTTTGTTGTTGTTAATTAAACTTTTGATTGTCCATACCATTAAAAATACAGGTTTATCTGCAGAATGACCCTTGAGACTTCAACGACAAAATTTGGCGCCAACCATTCCTTTGAAAAATTGCATAAATTGAAAATATTTCATTTTACCTGGTATTTATTTGTGCCCATTAAATTTTCTCGCCAACAGAAGGATATTACTTGACCCTCAATGAGATAATGAAATTGACAGTTGTTACCTATGATGTTAGTGATAGTATAGTTCTTGCAGAGATAATTTGACTTTATATTTCTTTGGCTACAATAATTATCTCCTTGCAGTCTACAGTTTTGCCAGAAAAAGATATCTGTGCATCACAAAAATACATCGCATCTGCAAAAGCAAGCTGATATTGTAGCATATTTTAAAATTTAGAAAACAGATTAGATATTGTAAACTAGTATTTTTTATACTTTGTTTAAAGAAACTTTAACGAAAATTAATTTTTAACAGGTGCCTTATATTTCAATGGATACATCAGGTGAAATCGATATTAACAGTGTATGATTTCTCATGTATATGATTCTATCAGTTGTACAACTTTTTTTTCCATACCATAAACATCATATAAGTAAAACATCACTGTACTCTGGTGTCTTAATCCACTTTGTAAAAGATCAAGTGCAATTAGTAAAATCATTTCAAGACAAACAAAAGTAAGAAATCATAAATGCAACCCTATATTTATTCAAATAATAAAATAAAAAGTACACAACAACATAGTTAAAGAGTCAATCGTAAGTGAATTTAAGATTAATTTTTTATGATAAGTTTAATCATAAAAAAGTTGAAAAGATTGATTTGTCAGATACAAAATTAAAAAAATTTCATTTCTAGCACAGAGCAAATAGTAGTAATGTCCAAAAATGCATTTACAACAAACAAATATTTCCATTACTTAAAACAATTAATACATTTTTAATAATTCATTAAGCTTTAGGCATATTAATTCAACAATAATAATACTCTTTCTTTTAATAGACTATCTAACGGATTTATAGAGATAAAATTTTTAAAACTTCTAAAGCATACAAACAATAAGCATTAAAACATACAAAACTAGAGACAAAACAAAAAAAGAGAAAAAAATCTCATCTGAAGTAGAAACTTTGAATAATAAGATAAACATCAAGAATAAAACCATGACTTAAGAAAATACCAGTTTAAAATATACAGGAATTGATCAATATAGCATATGAAATCTTCTCAATATTCCAAAAAATTAAGATTCAATAATTTACCACTTATGGAAATACAAATATTTTACACTAAATTAAAAGGTTATAAAAATAGATAGTTTTCTTTAAGAGGAAAACGCACAAAAGGAAAAAAAAATTATAAAAGAGATATAGAAGACTGCAAAAAATAAATCAAATATTTTTCTTACTATGGACGGTAAAGGCTGAATAGTAATTTTTAAATGCACTTCCTAAACTGTTTATTAACATACCTTCTTTCACCATTTTTAAAGAAGACGTTACATTATAGTTTTCTGGATGTCTTGGAAAGTGTTTCATAATCTAGGCTTGATACATAATTTTTTTTTCTCCCCATTTTGATTGACTGTATATTAAAGTTAAAAGAAATTTGTAATATCTCATATAATAAGGGGTTTTTTTATTGTCTATAACATGTCACAAATAACGAAATAAAGGCAGAATCATTACATATGGTAATCTGAAATATTTAACTTCTTTTTATTCAATCTTTTTTTCTATTTTCTTAACATATGAAAAGTAATATTCAAAACTATTATGCAAATTTCAAAAATATACTCTGCTCTCATAACAATATCACCAGTATGATTGTCATTTTTTTCACATTATGTCCTTCTTTAAAGGATCAAATCAACAAAAAAGATAAAAGTTAAATAAATAATTATCATTCCTAATTCAATATTCTTCTCATAGCACCAGAAAATCCTTGTCATAAAGAGCATGTTAAAGTGTCAGTTGGCAATAACTTTTTTTAAAAAGAAGAAGTAAAATTTCATATCACAGTTAGCAAATGGGACATTCAAAAGCAAAATGAATCAAATCCATTGTTCTGTTCAACCAAATTTGAAATGAATTCTTACTCTAAATAATAATTTGTTGAATGGTACAACAAACCAAATCTTAGGTTCAAAATGTGAGCAACAGATGGAGCTAGTCTCCCATGATTCTGCATGAAATGCAAAAGACACTAATAACTGAAAATATTTTACAGACTTTTTATCCAACTCAGATTCTGAAAACCTCAATTAAACAAAACAACTAAAAGGGGATAAAAAAAAAAAGAAAGGCATAAAAAAAGAAGCAACAAAATATAATCAAATGCATATTGAAGAAAATAAAGTTTTAATAAATTGGAATCATTTTTATTTTTAAAATATGTCAAGTCTATTCAGTAGAAACATGATTACAAGAATCCCAGTCTTCTATTACTTCATAAATTGGCCATAATTATTACTTTTTTATATGATTTCACCATGTATTGATTTTTTTTTTTTTTTTTTTATGTTTAAGTGGTTGACTGATAGTTTTCATATCATTTTACAATTATTTAAAATATTATTTTTCAGTTTTAACAAACCTACAATAGACAATTTGAATTAGGAATCTATTGTAAATAACTCATAGAAATGCATCATTTCGGAAAAACATAATTGGATTATTCAGCTAACAACATAAAAATATTTTTCAATGAAAACAATGAGCACGAGTGCTTGTACTGCATTAAGGTACTCAGAATCCTTCATTATTCCCAACAGTTATTTTTAATTGTAAAGATTACCTTATTTAATCAGAGAATTTCTACAATTCAATTACAGAAAATTTTCTGTTTTGAAAAACTGGTGATAAAAAGTTAAAAATTAAGCAAAGGGTATAATAAAAACCCTTAATTATACACTATTTATGTTGCTCGTAGGACTCAAGATTTCGTTACCCGCACGATCGTGCGATTTGGGCGTTACGTTAGTCAGTGCTACTGTAAAGATGAGTGTTTCCCAGTGTTCATTTTGTTCTTTGTTTGATGACAAATGTCATCAACTTTTTTTTTTTTTTTTTTTTCAATCTGGCTTTCGCTAGAGAGTGTTTCATTCAGGACGTGGCTGGGGACCTATGAAACTTGCTTCCGCAAAAGAGTCGGAATAAGTGGAAGAATAAAGGTCTGCGGACGAAGATGGGCCGCTCGCTGCGGCGGTTGACGCTCATCGCGAAGGGGTTAAAGTAAAAATCTAATAACATAAGTAGCACCAATTCTTTTGCAATGAAGAAACAAAAAAGGAATAATAATAAATTTTAAAAAGAGAAATAAAACCATGAGAAATCATTTAGACTTAGCTTTGACATAAAAAAAATACAAAGGATTTTTTTTTTTTTAATGTTTGCCAAGAATAGAGTTTGATTTACTTTTTTAATTTTAAGACATGATGAATGAAGCAAGTAAAATGCAAAATTTTAATGATATTACAAATAAATTTGAATGCTTAAAGTGTCACTATGCTGATTTGATAGCTGTGACACAAAATATAAAAGCACAGACATGAAAACATTACTAAAGTGTACATTTATAACAAATACAACCTAAATGCATAGATTTCTTTATTATAATTTTCTTTTTACATTTGATAAACTTGTCTATTTTGATCCTTTTAAATCAATAACAAAATAACCAATTGACATTTTTTAGTTTCTTCATAATCGACTAATCCTTTTCTGTGATTAATATAACTATCATTAAAAATAAATAAATATTTCAGCTGGCTTAAAATTGTAATACATGGTTTCAGCTCCTAGAAATGTGTTAGATTGTCATTTATCTTTTCAGCTCCTAGAAATGTGTTTAGATTGTCATTTATCTTTACAAAGAATATGGAATGCAAAAACTAGATAAAACATAAAAACAGAGCAAACATTTACTAAAAAATACTACATAAAAACTAACATGTAAATGCTATATTCAAAAAATTGTTCAGTTTGCCTACAAGATTTTCTGCAGTCGTTACAGACAAACTTTTAAAATGAAATGAAAGATAAGTGTAATTAAATTTCATTAAATTTCATATTTCAAATATTAAATTGTTGATTTTTAATAATCAATTCTTGCGATTTTTTATAGTTTTTCATGCATCTTTTATTTTCAAAAATTAAATGCAAATAGATGTAGAATTTGAAGAAAACTTGAGCATTAAAAAGTTGAGATTTTGTATCTTCTTTTTAAAAACTAAAAAAAGAATAAGCAAATATCAAATGCAGTTAAAATATTATAATGAATTCATTAGGAATAAAATTCATTATTTACTCTTTTAAAGAATTTTCTAGAAATTTTTTTTTAAGTACAATGCATATAAAACAACCTTTATACGCAATCAAGCCTTGTTATTAGAACAACCATTTCAGTAAGATAAATCCTAGTAAGTGTAATATTAGAATATTACTAGGGTCACATTATCATATTTTTCAACAATATTCAAAATATAAAATACCTTATAAAGTTCAATAGTAACATAGTAGCATATCAAAAGTACTACATTAATCTTATAACAAACTTTCTTGTTGAAATATATAACAGTTGAATGTTTGTAAAGAATGAATGAATGTTTCTTTACTTAGGCTACTTTTAAATTATATAATAAATTAACCAGTTTTTTGGTTGTTTTTGGCTTGAAATGCTGGAGATGAATTAAATTGAATATTCCTTTAACAATTACAATATTAAGCAAACTTTACTGTAATTTGTTCTGTAATTAAGTAGCACATAAAAGTTATTTCTCAAAATTTGTAAAATTTAAGCTATTTCCAAATCATACACATAAAAGTAAAACATCAGTTTTAAATTGTTAAATCAGGGAAGACCAGCTTTTTCAGTGTGATCTTTAAGAGCTGTAGCATACCATTCCAATTCCGAAATTAACCTGGTAGCTTTGGAAATGGCAGTATCATTAGAAGGATCCGGTGTTCCATCTTCAGAAAAGGCTTGATGGACAGCAGGAATAGTGTATATAAAACCAGGAGTAACCATACTAAGTTCACCCAAGTAATAGCGCAACTGCATAGCAGATGTAGAGCCACCTCCAGGACCTTAAAAAGATTTTTTTTTTATTATTATTTCAAAAGTTTTAGATTATTTCACTTTTAAATATCAATTAAAGAATAAGTATAACTACAAAATACAGATGTGGTAAATATGATCTTTAAAACTAATCTAAAGAAATATAAGAAGGAAATACGGTTTGTGGAAAAAAGCTGCTGGACTCAAAATTTTAAGCACTCATGTCTTAAAAGCTAAAAAACATCTTTTAAAATATGGATTTAGAGTTTTATATGTCTATTTAAAAAGCAATCTCTATTTTTTAATATGCATAAAATTTCTGACAGGCATGAAACATTTCTATCCTAAAGGTTAATTTTATTTAGCTTGTATAGGGATTAAAAGTAATCAATCTTTTGAAATAAAATCTAGCAATTAAAAGGTTTGCCAATAAAATTGCTATTATTTTAATATAATTTATTATTAACATACTATGAATAGATGCATAAACCACAGATACATGATCATGGTACAATAACCTACATATACATACTACCCAAAAAATACATAGTAGAGAATGTATATTCAAATACAGATGTAAAGATAAATTCATGAAACCAGCAAATGGCAGAAGTCATTTGTTCATTTTACAGGATGTTGTAGATCATAAGAATGAAAACAGGGGTTAAAAAAAGTAAAATTTTTTCCATATTTTATTTGCCGTAATTTTCTTTTTGGCCTAGAAATGAAATATTTAATTATATCTACTTCTTCCTATCTCAAGTTTAATATTAAGAATTTCTTCAAGACTAAAAGTCTTGCATCCATATAACATTGAGTTCTTACGATAGAGTGCAAATTACTTATATAGCTTTATTTAAACATTCTGAGAATAAATATGCTCATCTTGTTATGTTTGTTCCTTATGTTATGGAAGTGCTCTTGAATAATGCATAGTGTCAATGCCTTCACACTTGCAAATAAATAAAAAGCAATTAAAATGGAAGGGGGAGGGGGCAGAAATGATTATAAATTATTATATTTATAAGATTATTCATGCAAAGTTGATAACTTACAAAGAGCTAAATGGCTAATGATAAACTTTAAATAAAGAATGTTAATTATTTTATGCTTTTGAATCAGAGTTGTGCAAATTTAGAATCTCAATTATCTGCAGTGTAATTGCATGTAATTGATTATAGTTACACACATTCAAACACAGAAATTTTGTCAAATAATGTGACAGGGGCGGTTCCGGTTACAGTGATGCAAGAATTTTTTATGGCATGTAATTTTAACTACAATTAAACTGTAATTACATTGCAGATAACTGGAATTACAAATTTGCTCAACTCTTGATTGCAAATCATTCAGCAAAACTCAATAAATTCTATATAGCGTCAGATCAGCATACATTTATATATAATGTTTTTCTTCTGGTCAAATTTAGACTTATGAAGAAAGTTACATTGATGGCACAGTGAGCACTCATTTCCATCACATTTCCAGTTGTAAAAAAAAAAAAAAATACATAAATAAATAAAAGTTCTTTCATCCACAGAAAATAACAGAACAAATACACATAATCAAAATTATCAACAAAAAAATTTTTTTTTTTTTAATTATACCTGGAATTTTTTATTTAATCATACCACATGAGCACCACAATGTTATTCAAAAAACAAACATATTTAACTTCTCAAAAGAAAAAAGAAAAAAAATCCAATGAATATGAAATTAGCTTTAATGAAAACAATTTAAGAATTTATACATTTTTTTTAAAATATTCTATTTATGAAAATATTTCATTATTATTTCAAATCAATTACAACCAATAAAATAAAAATAATCTTTGCATGCAGAAAATAAATTATACAAGTAGGAATAAAAGCTCAAGCAAGACAATACCATTATATGAAAATATTTCATTTTTTAAAATTTAAATGTGAATGAAAATTTCGATCAGTAAAATAACTTTTTTAACAATATATAACAGTTTTTAAATATTAAGGAAATACTTCAGAATGCAAAAAAAATATTAAATCTAAAATTACCCATTGAATAAGAAATTATGCTGCAAGGTTTACATCTATATGATTTTGGAGGGAAATGGTCCATCATGTTGGTAAGAGCAGGGGGAATACACCTGTTGTACTCTCCGGACACAACAACATATCCATCAGCTTTTTCTATAGTTTCGTTATATTTCACCAACCATGCAGGAGGCTTTTCATTTGGTCCATGAAAATGCAATGGTTTCTTCAATAAGGGAAACTCCATCATCAAAGGATCTAATAATAGAAAAGTTAACATAAATAATAGCACAAAAATTGAAATAAAATTATTGTAATTTCAATATAAAAAAGAGCTGGGTATATTTACTGAAGGAATTGTATTAAAAGAATAAGTAGTTCTCAAACTTTTATGCCTAGCATCTAGCATATTACTTGAAGAATTACATATACTTAGTTTACATCTCACCCACCCACCCCTCCCATTAAAAAAAAAAAAAAAAAAAAAAAAAAAAATTGTTATTTGAAAGAGTCATCAATAGAAAACTGGAAACACAGAAAACAACAAATGAATATGGATCCATTTAATGTAAGCTTTACAAGTAGAAAGTTTTTAAATGAGATGCATGTGCTTTTTTATTCTTACTTTATTTTTCAATATTTTACTTTAATTTGTTGAGCTAGAGTTGTAAGTCGTATTCAACATCTAATCTGTTTTTAAACAGTCAGTGTGGAAAACCATTATTGATTCATGTACTGTGCCGCACCATACTTGTGTTCAAGCACACATTTTTTGCATACCTCATCTTAAGAAATGCTGAGTAATGTATTAATTATTCTTGAATGCTTGTGTTACAAATTAAGATTTAAATTATACAACATATCAGAAATCCTTTTTAGTTATCGAATTACTGTATGCTATTTGCCACTTCCTAACTTACAAGCATAGATGTGTAACTACATATATATAACTAAATTTATGCTGTGAAATAATAATAATACTTAATTAATATATTTTGGTTATAGCTTTTTTTGTAGTAATAATGAGAAAAATGTTGCAATACATCATATCATTTCTGATATACAGTTAAACATTAATTTTATTTTACTGTACTTTTTTTTTAAATATATATAAAGTTAAATTTTTAAAATTATTTTTTCTGTTAACTTTAAATTGTGTTTTTGATACATTCCACACTTAATATTGTTGCACTTTATTTACTTTTAAAGTTTATAATTTTATATCTTTATAGATATATAACTAAAGTTTTCTGGCAGAAGAAGCTGGTGAATTTTATGTGAAGAATTTTTTTTTGTAAAAACAATTCTCAATCATGAATCATTTCATTAACATGATCTTCAAAGTTACTTAAATATGTGATAATAAAAGAACTGATAACAAAGCAACAAACCCAACTTATCCATTGTTTATATCTTATACATTGTTATTACTGTTGCTTGAAATGGAAAATGAAAAGTTTTATTTTGTAAATGCACATGTTCATGTATATACACAAGCATTATCAAATGAAAAGTTTTTTTTCTTTAAATTTTATGAATTTTTACAAAAAATTTCTTCACATAAAAAATATCAGCTTCTGTCAGAAAACTTTAGTTATATATATAAAGTCAGAAAGGATCAAATTAGAAGCTTTAAAACTAAATAAAATGCAACAATATTAAGTGTGGAATGTATCAAAAACACAATTTAAAGTTAACAGAAAAAATAATTTTCAGCATTTAACTTTAAACATAGTTTAAACAAAAAAAAAAGTGTGTGTGTGTGGGGGGGGAGGGGGGGGGGGGTAAAGTAAAATTAAATTAATTTTTAATTGTATATCAGAAATGATATAAATGTATATTGCAACATTTGTCTCATTGTTACATACAAAACAGGATATAACAAAAATATAATTAATTATTATTTCAGAACAGAATTTTTTTCTCACAAGAAATGAATCAAAATATTTTTTTTTTTTTTTTAAATAATCACTGCAAAATGTAGAAGATAATTTAGAACTTCTAAATTGATTATCTAACTTACTACATATAGGTTAAAATTACATATATTTAAGTTAAATAACTACCCTGTTAAGTGGTAAATAGCTAAACAAACAGTAAGATTTTTATCAACTATTAAATGGTAATTTTTCAGAGATAACAATTATTTAAAGTGCATTTCACTAGTCAACTATTATATATTTTTTTAACTATGGGTAAAGCACTTCAATGAATGAACCACATAATACTTTGTGTCTCTTATAAAACTGTGAGGAAAATTTAAAAGGGCATTCACATAGACAAATTTAAGTAATAGGTGAATAACCGATGTAGCAATTGAAATTAATCACTTCTTAAAACTCTCATTAAGTACGTGATTCAGGTTTGTTTTTAGATCTACTAGATGCAAGATAAAATCTTTGACAGATCATAAAATAAAAAATATTGCAAAATAAGTGCAAAGATGCAATCTCAGCAGGAAATCCATTTTTAATGAAAATTTATGGCAAAAATCACCTACCTGTAGTTTAAAACTAGTTTCAGACATGCAGGAAACAAGTAAATGCAGCAATAAATTTAAGGCAACCTCATTTTAAACAAGTAATCCCTTGTAAGGTACTTGTTAATTATTTTTATTTATTTGTCTATTTATTTTAAGTTTAACAAACGACTAATTTTCAGTAAGAATAATAAATAAGAAGTTCTGTGGCACTTCTTTTTCAAATATTGTAAAAAGGTACCAATGCACTATTTCACCTACAACTTAAAGAATAAAATAAAATGAAGGATTTTATTTTTCTTTCTTTCATTTCTGAAAGTAACACATTTAAAAGTTTATTGTAAAACTTTGTAAACCAATTATTTTTATCTGATTTTTATGAAATAGAGTTTTTAAAATTACTTTGTATAATTTATTTCCTTTCCCTTTGTCCCCATACAGATTTTTACATAAAAAATATCAGCTTTTGTGAAGGAAAAAAAAAACTTTTCATTTTAATAATGCTTATGTATATACATGAACATGTGCATTTAAAAAATAAAACTTTTCACTTTGCATTTCAAGCAACATTAATAACAATTTATAAGATATGGGCAATGGATAAGTTAGGTTTCTTATCAGTACTTTTACAATCACATATTTAAATAAATAACTTTGAAGATCATTTTTAATATGAATGATTGAGAATAATTATTTTTACAAAAAATTTCTTCACATAAAAAAGTATCAGCTTCTGCCAGAAAATTTTAGTTTTAATACTTTTTCTATATGTATACAAACAATATTAATATAAAAATATATAAAAGAAAAAAATCTGAAAATGCAACTTTTCCCTCTGAGTAACAATAACAAGGCATACATGGAAAAATGGGATTTGACATCAGTTTTTTAACACTCATATTATTAAATAACTTTTAAGAAGAAATGATTGAGGATTTTTTTATGTTCTTCACATAAAAAAAATATCCGCTTTTGCCAGAAAACTTTTTTAGTTTCAATATATGTATAAAATGTTTTAAAAAAAAAACTGAAATTTCACACTACCTTTTGAGTAACAACAAGGTATATATACCTTGAGAATTGAGATTTCATAAAAGTTTTTTAAAACACTCCTAATATTAAATAACATTTAAGATCCCTTTTAATATCATATGATTGAAGATTATTTTTACAAAAAATTTCTTTACATACAAAATATCAACTTTTGCCCAAAAACTTTTTAATTTTCATATTGTTTGTGTAATTTGTATAATTCATATTGTTGTATACATGCACATGACTACAAAATAAAAGTTTTCACTCCATAGTTCACGCAACATTAATAAAATTATATACTTAAAAATCTGGGGTTCCATAATCAGTTTTTTACTAATCATATTTTCAAATAGCTTTTTTTAAGGTAATTTTTAATATGAGATGATTAAAGATTATTTTTACAAAAGAGAATTAAGATTTTTCTGTTCATTTCAGAAATCAAGCCAAAAAGTTCCATGATTACTCTTAAATTCACAATACTAAAAAAAAAAAAAATTATACATTTCATATTAAGAATTTTCCTAGAATAAAGTCTTGATTGTCTATTTTCATTTGGATCTGAGCATTTCATATAAATACTGCTACAAATATGTTTTTAAAAATACCACTATGTGTTCAAGAAGATTCCAATATTCAAAGACTTTATCATGCATCTAGTAGATGTAATAATAACAAACCTTAATCACATACTTAATGAGAGTTTTAATTTCAATTACAGGGGTCGATGCAAGAATTTTTTCTTGGCACCAATTTTGTGAAAAATAAAAGTTATTTTTGTGAAATTTATTATATTTTCGTGAAAAGTAAAATTTTGGTAACAAAATGTGAAATCCAAACCAAACATTTGTTAATAATAACTTCTTTTAGCCCTTCTACTAAAGTTTTCATTTCTAGTGAACTTGTTTTCTGTGTAAATTACAGTAGTCTAGTAAGTAGTCTACTAGTACAGTAATCTAGTAAGATATATGCCTTAAAAAATAATATTTTATCTACAAAACTGATTACAATTAAACAGTTGGTAAATATCTAATTACTTATTATTATTATTTTTTTTTTTTTGGTTACTGTTGTTGTTTTCAGCTCTAATGATTTATCAAACAACCGTATGTTATGTGGGGAGGGGGGGGGGGGGTGTCCAAAGTAAAAGAACTAGAGAACTAAAATGAAAGTTTGTATAGTCTGAACAGAAAAGACTGGAGTTATTCCAATGTTTATATAAAGAAAGTCTGAAACTCTTTTTTAGAATGTAATATAAAGTTTTTAAAAACAAATAAACCATAAAAGTTAATTTTTTTATTTAATATTAAAATTTTATGTAGTTTTAAAAAATCAATCTTATCAGTTTATAAAAAAAATCTATATTTTAATTAAAACAAACAACAAATGAATGATGAAGTGTCCATGGACATTCAATCATATATTGGATTTTAATTATTTAAATTTACAGATACTACACTACACACTAATTAAATAATATAAAAAAACCTTAGGTAAATAAAACAAAGGCAACAAAACAAAATTATTAGTTATTCATAAAAGAATTGTTTAAATTGATCGAAATAGTTACTTAATAATTTCTTAAATTAATTTTTTTTCAGGGAGAATCAAACTGAATGAGAAAGTTGTCCAACAACATGTTAATAATGTAATAGGTTATTACTTCCACAATATATTTAATAATGTAATATGTTATTACTACCACAACATATTTAATAAGATAATGGGTTAAAATAATATAGATACTAATTTATAAAATACTAATCAACATGTTTTAAATATCATAATAAATAAATAAATATCAATAAATATTGTAAAAGATATGTATAATCACAAAATTCTTGAGTATACTTCAACTATATTCATTATTTATTTAGTTTTTAATTGTTGTAATAATAATAATAGATTAGTTTCATGCAAATGGGATGACAGAAATTTTTGTCATTTGGTTGACTCGGGCAATTTCTACATTTGTTTTCCAATTACTTATGCTTAAGTATTTCTTCACTTTAAAACGAATGTTAAAACATAGAAAAGCAAAATGGATTTTCTTAATGGCAGATAAAACACAAAGCTTTAAAAGAAAAAAAAAAAATAGGTGTATTTTATTATATTAGAGTTTGCATAACTAAAAATGAAATCTGTTTAAAACTTCTTATTTACTAACTTATACAGCATAATACAAATATATATATATATATAAAGAAGAATCTTGCTTTTCTTTCTCTTTTTTTAAACTTTTTAATTAATAATTATTTTTAAAAAACTTTCTACCCTGCAGAACCAAACAGCTAGATAGAAGAATTGTGGAAAAGTCATACATGAAAATGTAGAAATTTGAACTGATTCTTACCGTATACATGTGTAAATTTATTCTTGGGTTGTGGGGGAAGGAACTTTTCGGTTAGCCAGTCGCCAGTGTTATATATACATATTATATTATATATGTTTGTATATACAATATATGTATATATACGTATATTTACATATATGTATGTATATAAATATTTATGTACAACACTGGTCCCCGGTTACCAAAAAAAAAAAAAAACTTTAAACAATAATGCAATATAAAATTATAAACAAAAAATATCTGTAAAGCCATTTGTACTAAAAATATTATATGCAAATGAGAAAATGATGCTCTGAATTACAACTTTAAAAGCATAATTAATTAATTCAATCATAAAAGAAAATATTCTAATCATAAAACGAAACATTGCTTAAAATTTTAACTAAACAAAGATTGTTACCGAAAACAGTAACGTTATGATTTCTTGCTTCTAGTTGCTTTTTGATAAAATTTCCCACTCTAATACAATTCCTGCCTTCTCTAACAGATCCAAGAAACAAAATAATTTTTAGTGTCATTATCTAATCCTTTTCGTACGATGACTGAAACAGAAATAGAGCGAAAATAAAGTGACTCTTTCTTTAACAGAAGTTTTGATATGACCGGATGACCCTACATGTGACAGATTTTCTTGAATTGTTTATGTTGTTGTTTCCATAGTAATGGTTACGGTTAAAAGTAAACAGTTAAACGAAATGTTCCACATTTATATGTAACCATAATGATACCCGTTGGAAGTCAAACAAACGTGAAGGTAGGGCTCCTATAATACATAATACTCCTATTATAGGAGCCTTACGTGAAGGTATAGACCCCTTGCATTGACGTCACGTTGCTATTAGCAACGACTGATGCTATAGCAGTTGGAGCACACACGTGGAGCACAGAACTGCCTTTTTGCCGTTAAAAGCACGTGTTATCTTTCTGTTTAATTTAGATCTTCCTTATTTTTATTATTATAGTGCAAATAAGTCTAATAAATCAAATGGAGAGCACCATTTTGCCTTATATTCGGGCGCCATACGAAGCGATTTCAAACATGTGACGTCATGTGCAACCCGTCTATTGTGATTGGTAGCTGAGATGGTTGTGGTAAATGCTGGAAGTCAGCAAGGTAGTTCTGATTGGCCGATGAGTAGGTAAAATATACCAATTGAAAGAAGTTGCGCCCGTTTCCAAAATTGCAAAAAGTTTATCTATTTTAAATGATTTCGATGAATAATTATAGAATAATTATATACCAATAGAAAGTAAGAAGACTTTTATCATGTGCCATTCAGCGCTAGATTACCTCGATATAAGAGTAGCGATATACGGGATTAAGGCTGGGATTACAGTGCCTCACTTAAGATCAACTTAGAGACTTACAATATAAACAAAACGTAAACGGCATTATGGTGCCTGGCGATCTTACGACAGCTTGGAAGCAGCCGTAAGTTAAGACAGAAGTGGATGCGCGCGCAATCACAACAAATGTAACTGCGGCCTGTGATTGGCTGACTGCAGGAGGACTTACGCCGAAGCACGAGGACTTGCGCCGAGGCACCGTAATACCAAGTTACGACTGATCGCAGGAACGCCTATCCTACGATCGAGCGTAAGATACGGTCGAGCGAGGCACCGTAATCCCAGCCATAAAATTTGATACGCGGCCTGTGGTTACAGCGCCTCACTGTGGTCGAGGCAAAATTTATGCACTCAACCTGGGAAACTTCCCCTAGATATTTGAGAAAGCCTTGACACGCGTCACGAAAACGTTACACAAAGCAGGCAAAACAAAGAAAACAGATAATTCATTGGTTCGTGGATATCAAAGAGCCATTGAATGATCTTTTTTCTTTGTTTTGCCTGCTTTGTCCCAGATAGCATGAACATTAGCAGCAAGTTTGATTTTTTCTGATATTATCGTGCGTGACAAATTTGAATTGAAAAATTCGCAGCAAATTTCCCGCAAGGTATACCATCACACCCACTTGCATGAGTAGTTTGTTGTGAAACTGGTGACAAGACTGTATTTAATTCACGAAAGTGACGAAAGAAAAAAATCCCTCTGTTTACACAAGAGACAATCAGCACATACGCAGAAATTGCAGAAATTTTATTCGGTTGGCACCGCTTTTTCTAAACGCTATACTTTTCAAATACCAAAAAGGGCCCGTATTGAAAAGTACAAGTATTACCTTTGCATAACTTTTTTATGGTGATGAAAACGATGCACGCACCTTCTGACGCGACGGTGTGTTCGCACCAATGGACTTTACCCACGAATGGCAAGAGCCACGCCTATGCGGGTATATATCCTCCGAAAAAGGCTGTTCATTGAACGAAGGGGAAGCAGTGTTAAAATATTCTTCACGCCTACTGGTGTTTTTATTCTGTTTACCCGCGGCTGACGTCAGACGGGTAAAGTCCATAGACCTGATCAGGTCTAAGGTCCCCTCCGAAGTGGTTAAACTTATAGTGTAACAGTTGTAAACTGATAGTGGGGCTTGAAAAGTTTACTACTTTGCAGTAAGTTTGCAGTATTTTTTATTACTTGTTTGCCGTTAATTTGCAATAAATTAGATGCAGCATGAATTTAACTTGTACGACAAGTTAGCTGCAAGTTCAAAGTATGGTGGCTTCGGCGTTTGCGTTTTTTTTTTTTTTGCTGCAGTCTTGTTATGAACTTTTTGTCTTGTCATACTGAGCTTTCTACAACTTTGCAGGTTTTCAAAGCAAGACTGCTGCAAAGTTTCTGCAAATTAAAAATGCTATCTGGGGTGTGACGTTTTCGTGACGCGTGTAAAGGCTTCCTCAAATATCTAGCGGGCGTTGACCTGGGTCGAAGCAGGGACGTAGCTACAGGGGGGGTGTGGGGGGGTGCGACACCCCCCCACTTCGGTAAACTCATATACATTCGGTAATTTCACTTTCGTTCAAAATTTGCATCATTTGACTCTGTTTTTTTTTTCTTTTTTTTTTTAAAGAATTTTTAAAAACATATTACAAAATTTATTAGTAAACAGAAAACAATGTCAAAACATATTTTAAATTATTAAATATTTTTTACTTTTTTCACTTTTTACTTTTTAGCTATTCCATTGGTGTAAGAAGGGGGGGAGAGGGGGGGTCCATGATACAGTATCCGAAGATTAAATATACCTTCTTCCTATTTCTATGAAGTATCCCTGCAAGCTAGAAGATTAGGGTAGAGAATATCTTCGTTTCATTGAAGAAAAGAATCTGGAGAAAAAGGCCTTGAGGATAAATGCGTACACTCCTTGACCAATGCAAATGAAATTAGAAGGTCAGACTTCTTGTTCGTTAAAATTCGTTTCGCTGGACTCTGAAAGCTATGGGGGGTGAATATTTCGCGGTTTTTTCGGGGGACAGGATGTCGCCAGATGTTTACTGTTGTATTGTCTTTTTTTCAAAGCAAAAAATAAGAGAGAAACGAGAATTTTTTCTAATAAAAAAAATTAAAACGGTGTAATAAAATTACATCAGCTACTAAGGATGTACCGAATAGTGATTTTGACCGATTACCGAATATTTGGCCTACAGGCGAACCGGATACCGAATATTTGGCTAGCCGAGTAGTAACTATTCGGCCAAATACCAAATATTCGGCTGGTGGAATATTTTAAAATTTTATTAATTAAAAAAGTTTCATATTTCATGGTTTCTTCTGGTAAATTAAACCAAGTGAATAATTATTTTTTTGAAATTCTAAAACAAACAACTCAGCAAAAATAACTTTTCTACCGAAAATTCGGCCTACAGGCGAACCGTATACCGAATATTCGGCTAGCCGAATTAACTGTTAGGCCGAATACCGAATATTCGGCCAGCCGAGTAGTACCTATTCGTCCAAATACCAAGTTCTTGGCTGGTCGAATACTTTTATATTTCAAAGATTAAAGGCATAAAAATGTTAAATTTTAAAATAATTTTACATAATATTTAATGCAGAAACTTACATATTGATAAACAAGACCTTTTTACAAGCAAACTTTATACATGAAGAAAATCTGCTTTGAGTTATTTAAGAAGAGAATTTTATTAATTAAAATATAATAATAAAATTTTATTAATTAAAAAAGTTTGTCATTTCATAGCTTCTTCTGGTGAATTAAACCAAGTGACTATATATATATATATATATATATATTTAAATTCTAAAACAAACAACTCAGCAAAAATAACTTTTCTACTGCCTTTGATTTAGCAAGGAAGTTTTTAAATGCATCTTAGATCAGTGTCTCTAATGGGCGATTATTTTCAGAGATTGTAAACATACACATTGTTCCAAAAAAAAAAAAATGTAAAAAACTTTCGACGGAGATAATGTAGTCAAGACAAAAAATTTTTGAACAAGAAACACCACCTCACGCCATTCATTCCATCAAAATTACTATATATTCAGTCAAAAATTCTGGCTGTGCAACTGCAAGCCGAAACTGAATTTTCGCTCACAACTTTATCAGTAAATGAAGATATTTTAGCAAGATTTGTTTCATATTAATTTAGTTTGTATTAAATGTGATGATATCATTGAAAATGACTAAACTGACTTTTACTTAAATATGATTCTGTTTCTAATTATTATGAATATCGACAGTTAAAAGTAGAAATTGTGTAAAATTTTAAAAAATGTTTTAAAAGTTTTTTTTAAGTATTATTGGTATATTAAGAATATTCGTAACATGGCCGAAAAGGTCGAATACAGAATAGATACCGAATATTCGGTACATCCCTATTAGCTACTATATATAATGGTATATTGTATCTTCGAAAAACTGAAAGTTTTTGAAAAAATTATTTTAAAAAAAATGAGGGAAAAAAATCCTTTTCCTCAGAAAGTAGCTCAAATCAAAAGAGCTACTTTCTAAGACATTTCTGAATTCATGTTTGTTCGGAAATTGTCAGGTGTTGTTATTCAGAAACTATGTAGTCGAAAGACGTTTTCCATTTTTTGGTAAACGCAAAAGATTTTTCAGAAAATATTGTCAAAGTTGGCATTTTGAACCGAATTCCAGACACGACAGCTCAAGAAAGGCAAAAAACTCGTCGTCATGTGACCACAATCGCTTATAACGCGATAAGTAATTTTATCACAAAATGTAAAACTAGTTTCCGCTGTATTCCGCTTCAACAGTCAGGTCTGCCAGTATGCTTAAAAATGAGACAGAAAATGTGTCAGAAAATTTTGCGTTGTTCAGTAGGAAGCTCGAGAACCGCTTTAAAGAAAAATAATAATAAGATAGAGAACTATAAAACATTGGATTTTTTCCTTTGTAACTTAATATAAACCGCCCATATGTTTTAAGATCTGGATCTGTTCTTGTCACGGGGTAGTGGAGAGTATGCGGAGATATACGCCGTATACCCTCTCTCTGGATTTTTTAAAGAAGCTCGCATACCCTCTGCTTTTCAAATAAAGCATTAGCGTATACTGTATACATGAATTTTCATGACTTTAGCGTATACCCTTTGTTTTTTTACTACTGCAACACTGGTTCTTGTCATTCAGTTCGAAAAGATATTTTTTATTTATGTTTTTGAACTTGTTTTAAAATCATCTGTTTTATTGATATATAAAGACAAGTGCATTGATGATCTTTCTTCTAATTGGCGTTTTGAGACATACATTTACTTTCTGCTGCAAAAACTGAAAGCAAGTTTTTACTTTGTTTTCTGAAATGAAGGGATCTCAAAGTTAATTTAAATTAATTAAAAAAAAAATCCTTTGACTTGAATCAGGCTAATTCATGTAACAGAATCAACGCTACAACTCACAAAAAAATGCAAGCAAAGTAATTTTGCAGAAAATAAAATAATTTTCCACACTGTCTACTCTCTCTCCCCTTCCCTTTCTCCATCGAAAAAAAAAATCTTTTTGTGTTCAACACTCTTTTTTTTTATTATTGCAAATTAAAATAACATTTTTTTTTTTTTTTTTTATACTTATGCTCAATTGCTCAACATGATATTTGACTATTTCAATTCTGATTAACTTTCTATGTTGCGAGTTCCAGCTTAAAAATTCAACAGCAAAAATATTCTACATATAAAGTGCAGCTTTGATTAGCCACATTTTGTGGTTTTTAAAAACTATTTAAAGCTGTTCTGAAATCGTAACTTGCATCTCTTTTTACACTTTGGCTAACTAAACGGCAATTGGGTACAGATTGCAATAATGAAAAATTAGCAGCAGGAAGAAAAAAAAATCAAGTTTATTTGGCTTTAAAAAATATTATTTTAGAGCAATAATTTTAATTAATCAAAGGAAAGCCTATGAATACAACATACAGGACTCCCACTCAACTTTTATAGTAAAAAATGGTAAAAGGGGATCATTTTTTTTCAAAAAAAGGGACCAAAAAAGACCATATATTTCGCATAAAAAGGAACCTTTGGGGACCTAATTTCAGCAAATCTAAAATAAAATAAACAAAATCCGAGCAATCATTTCACGAAATTAGCGTTTTTCGCGATCCTTTGACAAAATTAACGTGATTTCACAATCTCTTGCCAAAATTTGAGTGTTTTTTGCGATCTTTTGCCGAAATTCCAGTGACTTTCACAATCTTTCGAAGAAATTTGCTTATTTTTCGCGATCTTTTGACGAAATTCGCGTATTTTTGCGGTCTTTTGAAGAAATTCACTTGTTTTTTGCGATCTTTTATCGAAATTCGCGTGTTTTTGCGGTCTTATGACGAAATTCGCGTATTTTTGCGGTCTTTTGACGAAATTCGCGTATTTTTGCGATTTTTTGACAAAATTTGCGTGTTTTTTTGCAATCTTTTAACTAAAATCGCATATTTTTCGGGATCTTTTGGCGAAATTCGCGTGTTTCTCGTGATCTTTGGGTGGAATTCGCTTGTTTTTCGCGATCTTTTGTAGAAATTTACAGGGTTTTGACCGCGTTTTGTTCGTTTTTTCACGAAACTAGCGATCCTTTGAGAAAATTCACGTTTTTTTCACGATCTTTTGACGGAATTCGTGTATTTTTCGCTATCTTTTGACGAAATTCGCGTGTTTTTTCCGGTATTTTGACGAAAGTTGCTGTTTGTTTTGCGACCTTTTGACGAAATTCGCGTTTTTTCGCGATCTTTTGACAGCGTTTTGTTTGTTTTTGATTAAATTCCTACTTTTTTCGTGATCATTTGACTAATATGGCGTGTTTTTCGCGATATTTTGATAAAATTCGCAAGTTTTTCGATTTTGACAAAATCCACATGCTTTTCGTGATCTTTTGATCGCGGTTTTTTCATTTTTTGACGAAATTACCTTTTTTCTTTCAGGATCTTTTAAAAAAATTCGCGTTTTTTTCCGCGGTCCTCTGACGAAATTCACGTTTTTTTCCGCGATGCTTTGACGAAAGTGGTGATTTTTTTCTGCGAACGATTGACGAAATTGTTTTTTTTTCGGCGACCATTTATTGAAATTCGCTATATTTTTAAGTGATATTTTTTTATGCCTGAATTTTCGGGCTGATGGCCGATTTTTTTTTTTTAATTTTTGGAACCGAATGCCTTAAATTTTCGGAAAATTCGGAACAGAACTACCCCTGGCAAACAATAAATAAATCATACATAAAATTGGGAAATATTTCTAATATTTCGGTATTTTTTTTTTTTTTTAAGTTACAAAAACAAAAATTACTTTTTTTTTTTTCCAAAATAATTTTCCGCAAAGTTCCGAATTTTGCGGAACGCGTGTGCGTCTATATTATGCAACTCTGTGTATAATGTATGGAAAAACATACACATACACCAAACTTTTTCCCCCAATTATATATATATATATATATATATATATATATATATATACATACATATAATTTTTTTGTGTGTATGATTTTTTATAATTTTTTCAGCAAATCCCACTCTCCATAATAGTGTTTTCGATTTTTTAGTTTTTTTTATAAATATATTAAATGCCTATACTGGTAAGAAGTAGAAAAAAATGAAGATTTGAGTCATGCAGATATAAAAGAAATGGGATAATTATAAGGCAATGCTAATTGCTTTAACTTAAAAATGTTAGGCTGTAACAATTGGGTGGAACATAAACGTTTGATACGAAGACTATGATTAAGCAGAATATTTCTATATACTGAAATATGTAAGCAGGAATTGAAGTTCGTAAAATTAATTACATTAAATGAAAATTCATTGCGTTTATCATAAATGTTGAATGTTAGTGTGTTATTAGGGAGAATATTAATTTTAACATCCATAAAATTGATACTAGATTTATTTGAAAAGGTACTAAGGTAGTACTAAGTTCTAGATTAGAAGGGTACTTTACATGAAGAGATATAGAATTATTATCTTTAACAGAAAGAATAATTATATCATCTATGTATCTGTAGAGCAATATATATTATTATTAATAAATTTACGTTCGTAAAACTAAAGATATAAATCAGATAACATGCTTGATGAAGCAGCTCCTTGAGGCATTCCCTGTATTTGAATAAAAAAAGCATTGTCTTGGAAAATAAAATTATGAGATAGTAGTAAGTTAGTCAAAGATGTGAAGTAGTCAGTATCAATGTTATCAGGTAAATTTAATAAAGGAAAATATTCTATAAATAATGTATCGCTAATAGAATGTAAGTCTTTTAGAATGATATTCTTAAATAAGTCTTTGAAATCTAAAGTAATAATATTATTGACATTTGTTAATGGCTTTATTTTATCCACCAATTCAAAACTGTTTTTAATGCAGAGAGTGTTGTCTTTTTTAACTGATAACTCATAATATATATATATATATGAAGAGCTAAGTGGAAGAACATGTTAAATAAAAAAATTACATTTGAAGAAATTTGATATGAAAGTTTTTGTTGTCAATTTTAATGACTTATTTTCTGTTTAATACCATGTGTTTAAAATATTAACAGGTGTGATACTAAACTCTATATATAAAAAAAAGTTATTCCTATTTAATTTTGAAATATTAAAAAATATTAATATTATTTGCATTATTAAATATTAAAAAATATTAATATTATTTGCATTATTAAATATTAAAAAATATTAATATTATTTGCATTATTAAATATTTAAATATTAAATATTAATGAATAATGTCTTAAATCTTCAAGGCTAAATAGAACTTTGGTATTTTAGCTTTACCATGTGATAGAATACCTGATAAAACCTTCGTCCAAAAGATAAAATCATTTTTAAGAAAATGTAGCATAACATGTTCTTCCACTCAGCTCTTCATATATATATATATATAAACGTGGCATTTAATAGGAAGTTAGAAAACTGTTTAGCTATTTCAAATCTGAATCTGTGTATGGTGTATTTGATAATTTTGATCATATGTGACAGAAAAATAACACAATATACGAATAGGAGGGTTTGGATTTTATTTTTTATTTTCTTTTATTTCTTTCTCTTTTTTCTATAAATATTTATCCAAGCAAAAACGTTCTGTAAAAAAGTTCCAAGTAAAAAAATTCTTCTGTCCAGCTTTATGCAACATTGTCTACTAAATGTTTCCGTCGTCCTCTGTAGTTTGTTTTGGTCCTTTGATCTGCTTTGGGGGACAGACAATTAAAATTTTCTCATTGAAGTAATCTGCAACAATTATCCTTATTCTAATTACCAGAGAAAATAAAAACTACTAATTAACCAATTCTCTCATATTTTTTTATTTAATTTTTATTAATTTTCTTATTTTATCTTACGTTTTTACTTGGATAAATATTTATGGAAAAAGAGGAATAAATAAAAGGAAATAAAAAATAAAATCTAAATCCTCTTATTCTGATGTTGTGCATTTTTCTGTCAAAATTATCAAATATATCATACACGTACTAAGATTTGAAATAACTAAACAATTTTCTAACTTCGAATTAAATGCTACGTTTATGAAAAAAAAAAAAAAACACTTGTTCTTAAAAAATATTTTTACTCCACTCAGGAATGTTAAATTTTCTGACACATTTAAGTAGACATTTTTTTTTAAAATCCAGAAGCATGAAATCAGCAGGCATGAGGCATGAAGTGCATTGAAATCAAATAGCCTTTTTAAATTTTCTGATAGATGTATTACATATAAAGTTATAATCAATTGCTACCTCATAATGATCTTTTGCCGATTGTCACGTTTAAAAAAAATCTGCTACAAACGTCAGCTTTGGCACCATTTTGGCAAAATATAAATTAGGCCTGAACAGGCCTAATTAATGTTTTCTGTACCGATCTGGGACTGGTTTCATTCTTTCAAGTCTTCACGGGCCAAAATTTATTGAAATTATTATATTTACAGTAAACTCTGTGTAAGGCGGAATCGATCGGGACTGAGAAAATTTGCCGTGGTAGACAATATTCCGGCTTATGCAAAAAAGCTCCCCCCCCCCCCCCCCAAAAAAAAAATAAATAAATAAAAAAAATCCTTCGAATTTGATGATTTTTTATTGATTTTCCTGACTCAAAATCGGTTGAAAACTGAAATTCGGAAAGATCTTTGGTCTTTATAGATAAATGAGAAACGCTATTCAATTTCTTAGTACTGCTGTAATACATGCGAATTGGAAGATTACACGCACACACACACAAAAACTAATAACACCCCCCCCACCACCACCACCACCCCCAATAAACTTCGAGAATGAGACAGAACGCTATAACTGTGAATTTTAGTACATCCTTAAAGTATAATATATTGCACTTTCGAAAATATATATTTTGATAAATGTTCATTCTACTAAAAATATTAACTTTTAAATATAATTTTGCGTAGGAAAAAATGACACAAGCATAAATTCCTTAAAATTTAAACTGTTTCTGTCCTTTTGAATTAACTTTTTCAAAGTGTTACGGAATTTAACTAACATGCACGACATTGAGTATTTGACTTACCAGTTTTAAAGTTTAATAAACAAAATGCCTTTCATTTTTAAATTATCCTTTTTTCCGCCTTATGCAAAATTTTGGTTTCGGTGGAACCTTAAAATGTTTTCCGTTTCCGCGTTAGACAGATTCCGCCTTATGCAGCATGAATTAATGTAATTTTCTATGGGTTCGCCGGGACTTGAAAATTTTTCCGCGGTAGACAGATTTTCGGCTTATACAGAGTCCGCCTTAGAGAGAATTTACAGTATTTTAAAAAAATTGAAAACCTCGGGTCGAGATTTTCATTTTTTTCGCCCAGGATGGTCTCAGACTGAACTTTTAGCTTCTATAACGCCGGGCCAGGCCAATAATTTTTTTCGACAGGCCTGGCCGAGTTCAGGCCTACCTTTTATAATGGGCCGGGTCGAATTTTTTTCTATGGGTCAACCTCGCCCGGGCCTAAACATTTCGACCCGTACAGACTTCTAACTTAAAATTTAAAAATTATTGTAAATTTCAAACTTTGAGTTATACATAAAAGAAAAAAAGAACTATTTTTTAAATATTTTCTGTTGAATTTATTTTTATTGTAATAATAAATATTCAATCTAAATCTATCATTTTACACCTACCCCCGAATTACTGCTTTTACCTTTGACCCCTCCCCTCACAGGAGTATCGAGCACGAAAAGCTTCAACTTTAAGTGATGAGGTGATTTTTTTTTTTTTTTTTTTTTTTTTTTAATAATGTGGTGAGGTGGTGTGCATGCAACCCCAAAATTTGATTTCTTGTCTTGTGCATACCACAAAATTGAGCGAATTAAAATAAGAAAATCTCCTGTGAATTTTACATTATTTACTTGAATAAAAACAACTGAAAAAGTACTTTAAGTGTACATACATATACATATAAATACACGTATCTAAATACCACAAAAAATTTTCCTTCATAATTGGAATTTCTCTTAGGTGGAAAACACCTCACCTGATCAGTTAAGAGTTAAAGTCTTTAAAATTACTTTTTTCCTCTGCTTTATTCGTAATTGTGCAATACGTTAAATAAATCAGCAGTTATCTACTTCACTCCCTCCATTCATGATTTCTACTACCCTCGCGCCCCCAGTTTGTAAAATTTTAAATGGTTGAAATTATTTAGTTTTTTGTTAAAATTTTTTGGTCTGTTTATTTATACATTGCTGAAATAATAAATAAATGTCTAATCCCCCACCCCCCTCGCCCAAAAGAAAATAATGCGAAAAACTACAAAATACAAATAAATACAAAATAAAAAAAATACAAAATTTACTATGAACATTCGGTAAATTCGATCTCCACACCCCCCCAAACGAAATGCTCTAGCTACGCCACTGGGTCGAAGCTAAAGTCGTCTGCTAGCGGTATTTGCGCCTGCGCATACTGGCATTCTGACTTTACATAGTGGATCGAATAACAGATCAACATACCACCAGCTGTTTAATTTTTTAACTAACATTTAAAAAATAAAAAAACTTAAACTAAAATTTAAAAAAAGCTTTTAAATCTTTAAAAAGAGTGAAGTATACAAGGCAAAACACCTTTTTCAAATACCTGTTTCAGGAACAAATTCATAAAAAGAAGAAGGAATTTTGGTCAGTACTTAGTAAGTTAGAGCTACTAAAAAACATTTGACATTTTTATTAACGTACATCTGACCTGTGTGCTTGGCGTCAAGCGCCCGCTTATAAGTCACCTTCGATATATACAGGGACGAGATAGCACACACAAGGAAATTTACAACATAGAGAAATACGGCCGAGAGCTCCACAAAGAGTAGGCAACGGAGCCGGTGGTATTCGAACCCGCACCCACCTACACTCGCAAACGATTAGTGATGTGATATTTTGACCACTCAGCCACGGTGGGTCCTATTAAAAAAAACTAGAAAACCCACGTTTGTAACCACTGCCGCACCGTAATCTTACATTTTGGGGTCATAGGGTGCATACCATTTTTTTTACGTTTTACAATGGGCTATCCAGAACACTGATAATTTTTTTAATCAGATAATATTTGAAAGCAGTGTGAATTTTTCTTTGAGAGCATATTTTTTTAAGGGGCAGTTTGAAATAGAAATTACATAAATAATTTTGAAGGTTTTGTTGAAATTCATAACGTTTTAAGCACTTTGAAAAATGTCCTTTCAAACTAAATTAACTATAAAAAATTTAATACAACATGGTTATTTGAAACAAAAGTTTTATACACGCGTTTTTCATGCATCAGTGAAAACAAAAAAGATAATTAGCAGGTTTTAATATAGTAATCCAACACAATAATATAGAGGGAGACATTTTTTTAATGGCTATTATGATATTTTAGATAACGTAACTACTAAATAATAATAATAAAAAAAACCCTTTCAAACAATTTCTTAAGAAATGGCTATCAACATTGATGTACCTGCACATGTTAAAAATTACAGAAGGTGACAAAATTAACCCCACTCTATGATTAGGTTAGAACGAAACATTTTAGAATGAAAATAATGATATTTTAGACATTACACAGTCTTCCAAATAATAGGCCTGTATATATATATATATAACTCTTTCCAACAATTTCGGAATAAAAGTCTATGCCATAGCGTAAACATTTTTAAAGACGTGTTAGGTGTCAGGTCCACATTTCAGTACCTAATTCTTAAGTTCAATCATACATCTTTATTCTTATCTCAGTGGTTTTTAAGTCATCTGCCCCCAAATCATGAAACCATGAAGACATGATACTGAGCTAGAATGAACATAGAATGAGAAATTTAGAATGGCAGATTTAATTTTCGCCAAAATGTCAGTGTTCATAGTCACACGTTCCCACACAAATTTGTACCAACAAAAATGTTAGTAATTACTAACTTAAAAAGTTGTTGTTATAACAATCAGCAGACACAATAAAACTACAGTAAAAATAAATCCATTTATGAGCAAAATACAGCGCCACCAAATTACCCTGCCTTATTTTCTGACGTCACAGCCTGGCAACCAACTTGATAACCTTTGTTTGCCCGTCGGTTTTCCGGGTTTTCTTCACTTTGATTGGCTAAAAAATCCGTGATTTTGGTTGGTTAGTGAAAAATTGGAGGGCACGTAGTCATGTGGTTGAAACTGATCTATTTGGTGCTCGCACCAATATTTTTTTTTATGTGTCATTTTCAAAGATGCAGAAGGAAGAAAGACAATACTTATTACAGTGTGCTTTCAACATACCAGTACAATTTTTTATTCATAAGTACATCATCTCACTTTTCTTTCGATTTCATGTAAGTAGGCGGATATTGAAACTGCGGAAGGGGGCCCCATTTTGCACAATTTTTGAAGATTCCAAAAAATATTTTTTTCTTCCTGAAAATGCGCTACTTACATAACAGGGATATATTTAATGCAAAGTACACATGCGTAAGTACTTGTAACAAAATGTAAAGATTCATACCATACAATAAGATCATGATAATAATAAATGAAAATGAGACACCATATTACCGCAGCACCAATTCACGTCGGCTTAGCTTATCTATTCTTTCCTCCACGTGGAAGAGGATGACAAGTTTTCATATACAGTGGACTCTCTCTATCTGAACACTCTCTAATGTGAACACCTCGGTATTATGAACACATTCCGATGGTCCCGGCGAAATTCCATAGACTTAACATAACATGAACTCTCTGTATTCTGAACACTCTCTAATGTGAACACCCCACTATTATGAACGCTACTTTTGATCATCATTCTATTCCGCCTCTCTGTAAACTGAACGTGCGTTTGCAATCAGAATTCGAGGAATTCCTTCATCATGGAAATTCCAAGAAATTGTTGCAGAAAAATAAAAATTTCAATAATCTCGACTTAAAAATAAACAGACCAAATCATTGCTAGATTTTATGCATCTACTCGATGATGCAATTCGTTTGAATAATTGAGATAAAGTCTTCAGTTAACAAAACACATGTTATAAAAAATAAATAAATTAAAAGAATTTTTTTTCAAACAGGTACGTCTTTAAGTGTTCTACATCTAAGCTAACTAAAACATTCTTATATTTTTAATAAACAAAAAATTCCAGATATAAAACTGTTGCCATTTCACAAAAAGTAAATCATGTTAATCAGATAAATGAAATGAATAAAACAATCAATTTTTATGCAAAGGAATACAAGAAAAAATAATGTCAAAACCATGTCACGCGAGTCCCCCTCTCTCCAGCTGAGATAAAAATAGAAAGATTATGCAACAGAAAGGACCCACACCAGTGACAGATAAGAGTCAACAGATAGTGAGGTAGTGGTTAAAAAAGGATTATGGTTTCTTTTCTGCACACCTGTTTTGGCAGGATTATCGCTTCTGTTTCTTTCTTCCTTTTGCTCGGCAATGGTAAATATTTGTTTGCCTTTTCTCTACAGATGCAGGGAAAGAAATATTGCACTTACGCAGCTATATTAGAAATAAGTAGAAAAACGAAAAAACGGAAAGAACTGAAGCTTCAGGAAAAATACAAAGTTGTTCAAAAATTAAAAACAAACGCAAGTCAAAGGAAAATTGCGTGTGAGTTTATAATTTCGGTGGGGCAAGCAACGCCATGAGCAAGAAAGAGAAAGAAATTTTAATCACTTTTGAACGAATCAAATGAACTTTCCTCAAATTGTAGAATTTTCAAAAAGAAAACAGGAAACAAGAACATAAACAATCACATCTGGGAGTTTTTTGCCAAATGAGAAGGAATAATCTTCTTGTACAAAACCCTTGCTGAAGCAGATTGCTCGGAATTTACAGAAAAGAAGAAAATCACGAAATTCAAGGCATAAAAAGGATGGTTGACTCACTTCAAAAGTCGTCATAACATAGAATTCAAAATAATCACTGGTGAAGCTGCAGACATAAATATCGATACTGTGAAGGAAAGGAAAGAAATCTTCAGGATATAAAGAAGGATTTCGACGCCGCTGACATTTTCAATGCCGACGAAACCTGCCTGTTTTTTAGAATAAAAAATAAAACCCTAACAGAAACAAGCGAGAAAGGCGTGGGCGGAAAATGGAAAGTCAAAAGAAAGACATGCCGTCATGCTCTGTGCCAGTTTTACTTGTGAGAAATTCAAACCACTTGTGATCGGAAGAAGTGAGAAACCACGATGTTTCTAAAATGTGAAAATCACATCATCGCCTGTGCACCATAAATCAAATGGAAAAGCCATGGTGACATTCACAATTTTCTCACAATGGTTGGAGGTCATTAACGGGATGATGAAGAGAGAAAGAAGAAAAATTATTCTTTTTGTGGATAATGGCAGATAACACACAAACATACAGCTGAGCAACGTGAGCCTGAAGTTCCTGACCACCGAACTGTACTTCTATAATCCAACCACTGGAAAAAGGAGTAATCAAGATCTTTAAAGATCACTACCGGATTCATTTTCTGAAGGCAACCAAACTAACGAAGAAGGTCAATGTCATGGATGATGTCCATTGGATATAAACAGCTTGGAATAAAATAACCCCTACGCCTTCCAAAACTGGTTTCCAATGTGAGAATGAACAATTAAGAATAGAAGAATAAGAAGCAACTGCTGTGAGTGACTCGCGGTCAATTCTCCAAATGGTCCATATTGAAATTGAACCTGGAGCTTATCTAGAAGCGACGGAAACCTTCTAGTTAGCAATAACAACATCGTTGAAGAGGAAGACGACAGTGAAGAAGAAGCAAAAGCAGAAGAGACAGATGAAACAAGAAGTAAGATTACCTTAAAACAATATGGCCAAGGGATTCAAGACCTATTGAACTATGCAGCTGAACATCAACCGGAGGTCTTTCCACTTTTTAAACAACTGGCTAACATGTACACTGCACAAGCATACACAATGCAAAAACAAACTAAAATTACTCACTTTGTTAAATAATGTACCGATTATGTTTTTAAGTAATGTATTGAATATATATGTTATGTGAAACTTTTTTAATAAAAAAACAGGTAGATTACAGGTTCCACTGAATTTAGTTTGACATTGCACTAGTCGCGAAATCTAAATTCAGCCCGTCCATCTCGGTAACTGGCATGGCTATCTATTCTATACAGTCTATAAACTCAATCACAGTAGTAGTAGTAATGCATTTCCCAGTCTCCCTCTATAATGAACACCCCTATAATCTGAACATTTTTGCTCGGTCCCATGGGTGTTCAGAATAGAGAGAGTCCACTGTATATGAAATTTACCACTCTCGTTAAAATCGGAGTATAATACACTTATAACACCAATATATACACACGTATTTATTGGTCTAAAATTTTAACTTTATAATTGTGGCAAAATTTTGTCGAGTCATTTCAAATTTTATGAAAATCGGATGTATAGTTTAATTACAGGGACAGTCAAAAGTTTTCTGTTACATTACGGCCGATGGGAAAAAATATTTCAAGTGCATTTTAATGACGTTACAGCCTTCCAAAGAGAATGAAATTGATATGCACTTATGAAGTGCACTAAAATATGCATTCAGTAAAATATGCGGTGAAAAAAATATTTATATAACTAGTTCTAGTACGAACGCACCTCATTTGCCACGTCTGATGTGTAACAACGTGGTTTCCAACTTGTTTTTTTATAATTTTGATTTACATAATGATTATAAATATTAATTATATTAATTGCTAAAAATGAGAAAATAAAATAAGAATGCTATTTTAAAAACATGTTTAGTATATTTAAAAATAGAATATAAATTTTTTATGAACAATCCAGAGGTCAAAATAAAAACTGTAAGAGCACGAGGAGCTGAAAACAATACAATAAGGAAATTTAGCCATTACGAATACTTTTTTTTAATTCCCATTTTATTTTCTACTTTTTAGCCGCTAATATATTTTGCTCGAATATTTTTGTGTTTCGAAAACTGTTTAAACGTTTTAAATTTTCTCTCAAACTGAATAATAAGGTAGGAATTTGTTTGGAATTTAACTACTTTCTAAATTTTATTATTTATCTTCATAGAAAAACAGAGAGTACTCTTTCAAAAACTCACACAATTTTTTATACTTTTACTTTATACTTTTATGATTTAAACCTTTCGAAATACCGGTGTTAATTCAATTTGAGTAGACTGTTTATGCAACAGAATTTTTTTTTTTAAAGAAAATAAATCTAAAAAGGATAGCAATCGAAATTCTTTCAGTTATTCATTAATTAGTATTTAAATAGAAATTTTTACAGTGATTAAAAAATAAATCACCATATTTTACACGTTAAGCGCCACGTCAGTCACCGGCGACTGACAATGAAATTCCCGTTTAGAACGCGCCATTCACCGATGACCGACGGTCTAAAATATGATATAAAACTAAATATATATATATATGTATGGTTTTAAGTAATTACTGAAAATTTATTTAAAATTTGCTTACATTTTATTTATTACAGGATTATACTTTCTTAAAAATTACTTAAAACATTGTCAATTTTTCAGCTTCAATGACAGTCACCGTGGCACACAACGTGTTAAAAATACCTGTACTACATGATACTTTGCCAGAACAATAACATTATTATAATAAAACACTCATACTACAATATATATTAAAACACACATACACACATAAATAACGCCTGCATTCAACAGTTAAAGGTATATATAAATATTATACAGACATACATACAATAAATACAATAAATCCAACTGGAGTGAAAAATTAGCCAGAGCCAGGAATCGAATATATAACTTTAACTGTTGAATGCAGGCGTTATTTATGTGTGTATGTGTGTTTTAATATATATTGTAGTATGAGTGTTTTATTATAATTATCGTAGATCGATGTAATAGTAAAATCTATTCATCGTTGTCCTGCCATCCAAGGCTGTCGTATAGATGGCTGGTGACTTCCCCAACATGGTTTATTAGTGAGAAATTGCAGACTCAGGCATCGGCCGGAGTAGCTCAGTGGTTAGACAGCAGCAGTCTTGTATGCTGTGGTCCCGGGTTCGATTCCTGGCTCTGGCTAATTTTTCACTCCAGTTGGGTTTATTGTATTTATTGTATGTATGTCTGTATAATATTTATATATAACAATAACATTATTATTGTGTAAATTCTTACCAAGACAAAAATGCTTTTGACTGTCGGATCAACGGGTAAAAAAAAGTAATAATAATAATAATAATAATAAGACTGGAGATGATGCCTTTACTAGAAATGCTATTACTTATAAGAACATCTTTAAAAATATTAAATGCCTATATTCATTAAATTTGTTTTTAATTTTTAGAAACTTGTATCAAAATTTATTTTTGAAAAAGTGTGTATTTATATCTATAATATATAAGATTTCTAAAACGGTACAAATGACACATTTAAGATTTTCATTTGCAGTTATTTCATTTATCATTTTTATATAAAGATAAGTCAGGCAATCAGTGTATCAAAAGGTTTTACGATTATTTTAATTACAAAATTACGTATACAATAACTACAAATCAAAACTTGAAAAGGTGTCATTTGACACCGGTAGAAATAGTGTTAATAAAAGAAAGATGTTTGTGTATCTATATGTCTGTCTGCTATTGCTAGTTAAATCTACCGCAAGCGGAGGTCTGAAAGTTTGGATGAGGATAGATGAGGATAGATCCGAATATAAAAGCTTCTTTAAGTTTATTAAATGTGTTTATTCATTAAATCAGTTTTTAATTTTTAGAAGCTTGCATCAAAATTTATTTTTGAAAAAGTGTGTATTTATATCTATAATAACACTATTCCTAACGGTACGAATGATAAATTTAAGATTTTGATTTGCGGTAATTTTATTTATCATTTTTATATCAAGATAATTATAAGTCAGGCAATCAGTGTATCTAAAAGGTTTTGTGATTATTTTAATTAGAAAATTACGTATACAATAACCACAAATCTAAACCTGAAAAGGTGTTATTTGACACTGGTAGAAATAGTGAGAAAGATGTTTTTGTGTCGATATGTTTGCCTGGCTGCTATTGCTTAGGGAAATCTACCGCAAGCGGAGGTCTGAAAATTTGGATGAGGATAGATGAAAATAGATCCGAATATAAAAACATCTTTAAGTTTATTAAATGCCTTTATTCATTAAATTTGTTTTTAATTTTTAGAAGCTTGTATAAAAATTTATTTTTGAAAAAGTGTGTGTTTATATCTATCTATATTATAAAGGACAAACATATCTGTGCGTAACGCATACGTCATTTTGCGAATGGCAACACTTTGAAATTTGAAATAAAATTTTGGTTTTGCAATTTTCTCTATTGCAAATATTTAAACTTCTAAACATCGCACATTTTAAATTTTTACACCGTCGTATAAGGAAAAAAATGCTCTTTCAAATGCAGTTTGTTTGAAAGCTGTATCTCAGTTTATTTTTGAGATATTAATTTTTTTGTAGTTTTTAATACCATTTTTCTTATTCTGGCAACAGAAGTACCTCATTTCTATTGAAAGTCATTGAAAGTAAACGGAAAATAGTCGAAAATAGGAGGTCTGTATATATTTGTTGCCATTTTCTCATAAAACCTGAAAAAAAAGTTGAAATTAAAATACGGGCTATGTCAAGAATATTGTCTGATATTCCGTGATAATGATGTCATATGCATACTTTTCTGCAGATGAAATTTAAGACTGGATTGTTTTACCGGATGCAAATGACGTCATTTTATAAAAAAGCGTGTATTTTAATTCTTAAACCTGAATTATGTTTTGTAGAAGTGCGTCATTTTCATAGCCCAGCTGCTTTGAAATTCTTCCCAGGTGAAAATGCTTCACTTTTGAAAATAATGTAATCGAAGTCACACACTGATAAAACGCAATGTTTTACAAAAATTTAGAGTGTCTCAATAAAATAGAGGTGACATGCAAATAATAACGATTTATACTACAGAAATTGGTGATTCTTGCCTGGATGGATTCGCTCCACCGAGTTAGACAAGCAAACAAATAATTCGTGGTTTAAAATAATATCGCATTCCTGAAGTTTTTGTCGAAAATTCTCTCATATAATAAAATTTTAATGCTATTCTTTAGGACATTCTACTATAATTTTATCAAAATAACATAATTTCTTAATTTAATTTTTCCTAATTTTATATAACCTATATATTTAAAACACAAATGTGTTTTTAGTCATCTACCCTGATCTTTTTGTTGAACCAATTTTACTAATATATATATATATATATATATATATATATTTTAACTGAAAGCTCATCCTTCGTAGATGTGATCGTACTATCTGTTCTTTTTTTTAAATAGCCCCACTTTTATATTTTAATTTTAAAAGTATTTTATGAAATTTCTTCAAAATGATGAAAATTAAATAGCTTTCATTATTGCAGATAAGAGAGAAATATTGAGGTATTTTTAACTTTATTCATGCTATTTTCTCACAAAAATTCAAAATTGTTGATAAAAATTGTTGTATACGGTTTAGTGGCGAAAAATCCCATTAGGAGCAGAATTATATTAGGGGCATAATAACGGAAAATGACATACTGCTCTTGAAAACAGGCATTTTTCGTCATAAATTTTCTATATTGTTTTTCCTTCTGCATGTGTACTGATACTAAGTTTCAGACACTAGGCGAAATGCTTATTTAAATGAAAATGAAGTCATATTTAAATGAAAACGATCACTTTCTTAGATAAAACTAAACATTTTAACATAATTGCGTCTAAAAAACATAAATTACAGAAATTTTTACTCTCCGGAATTGAGATAAGAATCTCAAGTAAAGAGTGCGTCTGTTCACATAAAAGATGTTGCTGACAATCGTGACTTCAAGTTTTGAGTTAAAATGATTTTTAAATGATCAAACATAATACAAATTTTTAAAAAATGATGAATATGGATATGAGAAGTGCGTATGCAAATTTTGAGAAGGTGGAAATTGCTGTTTTCATTCCGGAAATCCAAGCATAAGAGCCTCAATTGATAACAACATCCTAATAACTGATCTTTATTATATTTTACTGATTAAGTATCTATATTATAAAGAACAAGCGTATCTGTGCGTAACGCTGATGTCCTTTTGCGAATGGTAACACTTCACGATCAAATTTCGGTCTTGAAATTTTCGCTACTGCAATTTTTTAATCTTCTGACCATCGTACCATTTTCAATTTTCGTCGCATAGTGAAAAAAATTTACTTTCAAATGCAATTTGTTTTAAAACTGTATTCATTGATTGATGTATTATATTTATTAAATAATTTTTAAGCATGATTTTTTTTTAAGTTTATCTTATCACGTGGTCTATACATAATAATAATAAACATTTTACAAATAAAGCAACAAACATTTTTCAGCATTTGTTTCCGACTATTTTTGCATGACGAAATTAATACTTCCTTTATAAACAAATAAAAGAATAATAGCAAAAAACTACCAATCTAACATATTTGTGAAAAACAAATTAACGAAATTAATACTTCTTTTATAAACAAATAAAATAATAATATTGAAAAAACACAAATCTAACATATTTGTAATCGTACAATTTAAATTTTTAGTTCACGAAATAGGATTTTTTTTTTCAAATGAAATTTGCTTGCAAAGTTCATATCAATTACCTGATTGTCTATGGCTTTAAAACAATTTTGAAGCATGAAATATTTTTAAATTTATCTATATCGCGCGGAGCTGGATTACGAAAGATTAATCCTTTTGCCCTTAAAACAAAATAAAGAGTTCCTCATTTTCTTAAGGCTAATATCCATTAAAAAACTTCCCTATGAATAAATAAATAAAATAATATAAATAAAACACAAATTTACCAGACACGCATAAGCTCTTAAATTATCAGAATATAAAAGGATGCCATAAGTAGCAAAATCTTATGCCATAAGTAGCAAAATCTTGGCAAATAACTCTTAGCATGCGGCTAATAAGAAAATATCGCTTTTGATAAATTTCAAAAATTTATTTGATTGTATAATTCGTATTTTCCATATGAAAAAAGCTTTTTTAATGTAAGTGGTCAATCTAAAAAAATTATTGCATATAAAAAAAATATTAGTTTTAAATTAAAAAAAAAAAAAAAAAAAAAAAAAATTATACTTATATTCTCTAACCCGGGAGGTCCGGGTACGATCCCCTAGTAATAATAAAAGAAAGATGTTTGTGTGTCTATAGGTCTGTCTGTCTGTCATTGGAAGGAAAATTTATCGCACGCGGAGGCCTGAAAATTTAGATGATGATAAACGAAAATAAATCTGAATGTATCTAAGGTTCAATTTTTTCATTGTTTGATATTTAGCCGAGATATTAATTAAAAACCATTATGAACACCACAAAATAGTGAGCTTCCTTCGTTCAAAGGGATTGCTTTCGTGCATCCCGTACTATCAGACATTGTTCACACAGACGAAAAAGAAGTGTTCAGTTTTTCATGCATTTTGAAATCGCGATCGAAGGGTCCTCTTAGAAAAAACCAAACGAACTAAACGGGAAAAAAATCGCATTACCCTCCTGGTTTCAACGGTATCTTTTATTTTTAAAATACTAGGGGGCTCTGCCCCCTACGAGCTACGCTCGTCAAACCCCGTTCAGACACCGCAGACTCTAACAGCACGATAATTTGATCGGCTTTTGAAAGATTTCGGAAGACTGAATTATAATTTGAATCTGACAATTATAATCTGACGTAATTTTCACCAAACTTTTCTTTTCCTTTTTAATATTCACGTAAAAATACTTTGTTAGAAGTTAAATATTATGATCATCTTACAATATCAAATAAATGTCTCGAGCAATTTTTAAATTTAAACTGTTTTGCAATATTATTTTTTGTTCATTTTATATAATAAGTGTAATGTGACGTAAATGTGACGTAAATTCTCCTATTTAAGACTTCTAACGCATGATGAATTTATTATCTTGCAATATTCTGTCTCTTTTAAAATTCACGTGTAATTATAGTTTTTATGACGTAATTTTCAATGAGTTCCTGCTTTTTATATTTTCTGTTTATAATAGTCACGTGTAAAATAAATTTTTAATTTGAAGTAAACATTATTGTTTGCGCTGTTTATACAACTTGGCAACAGTTTAAATTAATAACATTTTCTAAAATTTGTAAAAAATATCTCTCGAAATGCTGAAAATTTGAAATTAAAATTGAAATAAAACCTCAAAAAATGAGTCAAATAAGAAAAGTAAATGCAATCTGCACATCGGGAACTTATAACGTATAAAATGATCTAAAAATGACTAAATTCTCATGTATAGTTTTTGCTCCAATAAAACTTTTTTAATGGAACGATTTTGTCCAACTTTAGCATGAAATATCTCTTTAAATATTTCTTCGACTTGAAAACGGTCTACATCAGCGTGTTTATCAAACATTTCTCTATAATACCACCGATTTTCATATTTTTGTATGCAACAGTTTTTTAAATATTAACGATGGAAGGCCATGCTTAAACATTCAAATATGATGTGGATCTACCCGGAATATCTACGCAGATGTTCATTGGTCCATTTCCAAATCAAAACTTTTTATATATATATAGAAGGATTAATATTTAGTATTTAAAAAATCATATTTACTGGAAGTCGATTCGCGTTATTTTGCAAGATTTCCGTTTTTCTGCAATTTTAAATTTTAAACTGTCACTTTCGCTTTCAGGATGAAAGTAAAAAAAAAACTTACTTGAGGTAATTTATAGAACTTTATACATATTTATATAAGAGAAAATATTACTCACTAACACCCTGAACTTTTTCGATTCTAACGATACCTTTGGTTAAAAAAAAAAAAAAATAAATAATATTTAAAAAATATATCTTGAAATTTCTTCAAGGATTCGCGAGATTTTTTTTTTCTCAGTGCGTTTGAAGATATAGTTTCCAATTTAAAAGAATTGTGCATTGGACAACATTTCACGCTTTAAAAGAGTAAGGGAATGATGCTCGTTTTACACTATTGCTGTTTTTCAAGAACTTTTGGTCAGAACTGCAAGTTTAATATATCTTAATGTCTGAAATTAGATAGGCAATCATTTAATGATGGGGGGGCGGGGGGCTGTGTTCGTTTGGACAGATTTCCGTTTAGTAAATGAAAAATCATGCAAAAATTATATTTGTGATCAAAAATTATGTATGTGTAAGTAGATATAAAAGGGTATTCTGCGCCAATGGCACGTGTGGCACGACCTTGAACGACCTCTGCGCGGGTGAAGGTTGTGCGGCGTAGGTAAAGGTCATGCGACGTCCTGTAAGAGAAGGGTCAAGGTTATGCGACACGGCGGTGGACGGCGAAGGTTATATGGCGGCGTCTTATAAGACGAGGAATTACCTGTGAAAAATAAATTAATTAATGCGTAATTAAGAAATTTTTATAATTAATTAATGCGTAATTAAGAAATTTTTATAATTAATTAGTGCGTAATTGAGAAATTTTTATAATTAATTAATGCGTAATTAAGAAATTTTAATGAGTGGACTTTAATTTTTTTAGGGGATAATTTTTTGAGATAAATTTTTTTCGCGGACATTAATTTTTTTCACCGTACTACAGTTAGAGGTGTTATTTTTACTTGTGAAAAATAAATAAACGATAATTAACTAAGAAATCTTAATTGGGGAAGTTTAACTTTTTAGGGGTAGTTTTAGGAGATAGAATTTTTTCGCGGACATTGATTTTTTCCGCGTTCAAAAGGTATATTTTTAAGTTGGATTTTTTTTTTTTTTTACTAATGATAGTTAATTTATTAAGAAATTTTAATGGGGGGACTTTAATTTTTTAGGGGATAATTTTTGAGATTGAAATTTTTTTGTGTTTTAGGTAAAATTTTTCTGACGCTAATTTTTAATTGGGGGATTTTAATTTTTAGAGGGTAACTTTTGAGATAGAATTTTTAGGGGACATTGATTTTTCTTTTCGCCGTACTACAGTACGAGGTGCTATTTTTACTTGTGAAAAATAAATTAATGATACGTAATTAATTAAGAAATTTTAATTTGAAGACTTTAATTCTTTTAGGGAGTAATTTTAAGAGATAGATTTTTTTTTTCGCGGCATTAATTTTATTAAGTGTACTACAGTTTGTAGTGTTACTATTACTTGTGAAAAATAAATTAATGATAATTAATTAAGAAATTTTAATGAGGGGACTTTTATTTTTAGGCCACAAGTAAAAATAACACCTCTAACTGTAGTACGGTGAAAAAAATTAATGTCCGCGAAAAAAATCTATCTCAAAAAATTATCCCCTAAAAAAATTAAAGTCCACTCATTAAAAATTTTTAATTACGCATTAATTAATTTATTTTTCACAAGTAAACCCTCGTCTTAAGACTCTGCCATATAACCTTCACCGTCCACCGCCGTGTCTCATAAACTTGACCCTTCTCTTAGAGGACGTCGCATGACCTTCACCTACGCCGCACAACCTTCACCCGCGCAAAGGTTGTTCAAGGTCGTGCCACCCGTGCCACTGGCGCAGAACGCCCATTTTACATCTACTCCTGTAGAATAAAATGCACGAAATAATCTGTCGCTGCAGTATCTGATTACGTGCGGATATTGTACAACATTTGTGTAAGAATATTTGTGTAATAATGTGTAATGGAGGATTTTCAACCAAATTTAACGCCAGTTTCAGAAAAATCTAAAAATATGGCAGAAACAACATCGTACAATTAGAATGTAAATATATTAAATATTTAATGAAATATGAGCAGTTGTATGAAATAATTTTTGCGTGAACGATACCCAGTTTTTTTTTTTGTTGTTGTTGTTGTTGTTTCTTGTTTATGATTTAGAAGTCAACTCTATAGAGCAACTAAATGAAAAAGACCAGTCGAATATCGTGAAAATTCATAAAGATATCGATGATAGAGTGAGCTGAATTTCAGTTGTTTTCGAAAAGATGCTGAGTAACAGGGATTTTCTACAACTTTTCCTTTTTTATTAACCGACTTCCAACAAAAGAGTTAGTATTTAATGAATGAGTAGCTTAGGAACGAATGCTTCGTTTTTATTTTATTTATTTTTAAAATAGGAGTGTTCTGGTGGTTTTCCAAGAAGAACTTAGCATAGAATGTAAAATGAAAATTGCATAAATAAAAAATGACAATTTGTGGAAATTCTTTTTATTATCCAGCTAGTTTTAGAAAGCAACTGAAATTCAGCTCATTCTATATCACCGATAGCTTTCTAAATTTTCACGATATTGGACTGGTCTTTTTATATGAGTTGTTCTACAGCCAAATAATAAAAAAAAATCTTTGGCATCGTTCGCGTATGCGCAGTTAAAAATTATTTCATATAAATGCTCATAAAATATTTATTATATTTATATTCTAATTGCACTATGTTGTTTCTACTATACTTTGCCAAGTTTTCTGAAAGTGGCGTTAAATTGCGTTGAAAGCTCTACATTCTATATATACATATATATGTACTATTACTATATATACAAAAAAATCCCTGCCGTCTTGGCGTACAGGCGGATATAGATTTAGAAGTTAAGTACCAATTTCACCAAGAAAAACTAAATGAAGATTAGAGATAAACCCAGTTTAACAATTTTATCTGTCCACTTTTGACGAATTTTTAATTTCATTTTTCTATAAGAGCCTATTTTATCAGAATCGTGTTAAGGCGGTATTCAAAAAAATATTTTACCACTCTCAACAACTCGAAATTTGTTGACACATTTTCAGACTCATTTTTAACGTAAAAACATGAAACTTGCTGACGTGCTTTTTTGAAGAGATTTATAAGCGACCTGTGTTTTTATTTTTCGTTCAATTAATTAGAACATGATTTACAAACAATTATTTTCTCAGTACGACCATTTTTTGCGTTTCCAGCACTATCGCTTCGGGAAATTCGGTTCAAAAGGCCCACTTTGACAGCATTTTTAAAAATAGATTCTACCTTTATCTAAAAATCGACAAATACGACATATTATACAGTTTCTGAACAAGAGAACTTGCCAACTGAATGAGTTTGAGAGCAAAAATGAATTTAAAAATGAGTCAGAAAATAAGCAGTTTGGATTTCAGTATACACTTAATACGATAATTTTTTTCGTCGACCCCTATTTTTGTTTAATTTGTTTTTGCTATAAAAGTTGGGCTTATCAAAAACTTGTCAATATGAAAGTTGTAGATAATATGAAGAAGATAATATAATAAACATAAGCGGATTGGATATTTTGTGAATTGACGAAGTTATGAATTTTCTTCTTCTTTAACTCCTCCATTTTTTTTTTTTTTTTCGTTTTTCGTTTTCATTTTTTTTTCTTTTTGCGGTAAGAGTTTGGTCTTATTAAAAACTTTTCAGTATAAAAGTTGTAGATAATATTAAGAAGATTTATAATAAGTTTAAGTAAATTTGGTATCTTGAGAATTGACGAAGTTATGAATTTTTTTTCTCCCTAAAACCCTACTTTTTTCGCCTCGTGAGCCCATTTTTAATTTTATCAAAAATCTGTGATACATAAATTTTTTACCCTTTTCCTAGCAGTAATAATAACTTTAAACTGATTTGATATCTATTATAATTAAGAAGTTATGGATTTTTTTCGGTTTTTACAAAATCCTTCCTATTTCCACCCCCATGGTCCGATTTTGCCCAATCACGAACTTGACCGAGATTTTCTGCCCCTTGATTTTATATGTCAGTTTGGAAGAGATTTGTGCAGAATTATGGAAGTTATCGTGTCCATAAAAAAGTGATATGTATATATAGATAGATATAAACATTTGAACTGGGGGTGGTTTTGTGTTCTAGGAGTCATGATCGGCGTAGATCTTCAAAAAAATTTCCGAAATTCCAACATAGGAGAGAATGTAATAGGTAGTATTTCTTACAAAATTTAAAAACATGCGAAAATTTCTTGAATTTTTTAAAGAAACCTTTATATATCTCAATGAACAAACATGCGTATTGCTACACATATGAATACAAATTTTATACAACATCCTCATATTATGTGCTGCAGCTACGTATCATTTTGAGCATTTTATTTTAAAGTTGATCCCAAATATTATTTTTTTCTTCAATTAGTTGTTGTTTCCTCTAATTTTCCTCGTGATCAAACCACTGAAAAATATTAAGTTAAATATTTACTTTATATTCCCGAAGTTTTAACACTAGTACGTCCGGAAATTTTACCCAATCGTAATAAAAACATTTTAAAACCAGAATATTTATTTAAAACAATTTCACTTATTTATTCAACCGAGTTTTCTCCAGTTACAATTTAATTAAATTTACGAAAAAAATTCTTGTTCGAATCGACATTTTTTTCATTTGATCGGTGTCGAATTGGCATCAGCTGGACGTCCTAGTGTTAAAACAATACTTCAAGAATTTCTCTAGAAGTTCGGCAAAACCTGTAAAATCGAAAAAGACCGGTGATTTTTTAACACTTTCCAACAAAGTTGAAAAGTGTTTATGACTTCGGTGTGTCTGTCCATCTGTACGAGCTCTAACTCTCGTAAATATACTCGGATTGCCCTGAAATTTTTGGATGTTATTGGCGTTTACCATAGAAAGAAGCATAGCATCAAATGAAGTTTGTAGCATGTTTCGTTCATCTATAGGGACAGTCAAAAGTATTCCGTTACATTACGGCCAATGGGAAAAAATCGTTTCAAATGATTTATAATGATGTTACACGCATCCAAACATAACAAAATTTATATGCATTTGTGAAGTGCACTAAAATATGCATTCTATAGAATATGAGGTGCAAAGAATAGTTATTATTCATTTACAGGGCCACACAAAAGAATTCCGTTACATAATGATATAGGGGAGGGGGATTGTTTGCGGCGTATTTTAAATATGTTAATCTATTTCATATATAATGAAATTGATATGCGTCGCTGAGGTTTACTGTAAGTTATTTCAAGTATAATACGAAATGCATAGCATTTACAGGGACACACAAAAGATTTCAGATACTATATTGTATCAGAAATACTGTACATTAGCGGCGATTGCTGGAAAGGCATTTTCAATTATGATATGCGCTTTTATCTTTCACTATATTTATGCATACTATACGGTGTGAATAAATGCTATAATTTACGTACAGGGGTACACAAAAGAATTCGTAAGGGTTACTAGGTATGAGCGCAAATTGCTTAAAGGTGGTTTTTAAATGATTTATGCATTTTTACGCTGAACTGCATTTATTTTATTAAGAAATGTTTGTAAAATATAGATAAAATCATATACAGGGCCACGCAAAAAATTGGATTCATGCCGTCTATGGATGATAATTTTTGGAAATGTGATTTCAGTAGTTTTAAGAGAATTTTAGTTTGAATTAAATTTTAGCTAAATAGTGACGTGTAATAAAGTTACTAGGTAAACTAAAGGGCTGTACAAAAGTATTCAAATATGTTTCCATCTATTAGTATAAATTGATGAAAGAGAAATTTCAACCTGTTATGCGTTTTCTTGCTAAACTAAATTTTCCCATTATATAGTATATATATCAACATACAGATTAAATACAGGGCTGTTCAAAAGAATTGGAATACATATCTGGCTATGGACGGTAACTGCTGAAATCAATTTTTTAAATGTTTACTTAGCTATCTTATTTACGTTATTTTCCTAAATAACGAAGTTTTACAGGGGCAAGTTATTGTTTTTAAATCTTGTGAAAATATTTTCTATCATGAATGATTTTGAAAATGTCGCAGTTTGTGCGATGAAACGTTCGTAAATCTGAATAACGATATTTTATCACTTTTTATAGCATTATTTAGCTTAATCTGTTTATAAGTGATAATTATATATGTTGTTGTAACGAAGTTTTGTTAAAGCTTTAAAGGAGTGTTGGAAAGTGTTTCATAACCTACGCAGTACGCATGATTTTTCTTTCTTGATAATATATGTAATGTATCTTGTTTCCTTATACCTACCGCTATAAGAATAAACACTATGGTGTGAATACCAGAGAGTTCTCTTAGACACATATTTATTTATTTATTTATTTGTTTATTTTGTCTATACACAGCGTCGCTGTATTCACTCTACACTGTAAAAAAAAATCTATCAACGGAAAAAAACTGTCAATTTTGGCGACAGTGGAAAACCGTTTAATTTATAGAAAATATCTGTAATCTGATCATTAAAACAGTTTTTTTTTCTTCAAAAAATATAGATTTTTTCTGAAAAAAAAATAGATTTTTCTATAAAAATTACAAAATTTATATTTTTTACTGTTTTAAAGAAAAAACAATTTTTTTCTGTAAAAAATATGTATTTTGTAATTTTTACAGAAAATAACTGTTTTAAAGAACAGATTACAGATATTTTCTGTAAATTAAACGGTTTCCCACAGGCGCCAAAATTGACAATTTTTTTCTGTTAGACAGATTTTTTTTTTTTTTTTTTTTTTTTTTTACAGTGTATTGTTTTAAATGCAAACGAGTTACTTCTCGTAATCGGGTTGCACGCGATAGAGACAGAATTTTAAAAAAATTCATGCTTGAAAAATATTTTAAAAATCATTAAAAATAAGTAAATTGAGATACAGCTTTAAAACAAATTGCATTTGAAAGAACAGTTTTTTTCTGTAAAAATTACAGTTTTTTTTTTTATCTTATGTGTGTCTAACAATCATACTGACACACATAGTCGCACCAATATGTCATCAATGACACCAATGTGACACTGTTACGAACGGCAACAAAGTCACAACAAAACAATTGTAATAAATACTACAATCCTTTTTTCTAAAGAAACCATTGAAATATACTTTCTGAATTATTCGGGAGGGTGAGGGGGGCTGCTCTGTTGCGAATAATGTAAAAATCTTATTTGCCAACATGATTTAATAAAATAATATTCACAGAATTTATTTCTATTGACACGTATCGTGTGTATGAATACTTGTGAAAATATCAGTATAATGAATCACGCTATGGTGTAAATACAAGAGACTACTGTTAGACAAGTCTTTATTTTTTCTATTGCTCATAAACAAGCAGAGTCATTGAAATACTATAACTAGGAAAACGTCATGCATATCCAAACACATGAGTTGAAATTTCACACAAAAAGAGGCGAAAATTGCACGAGAAATTTTATCAGTCATTACATAAGTTTTTAAAGAACGCGTCAGTATATTCGTTCATTTGAAGTGTAAAGATTCGTCTTTGTTAATGGTCAATTTTTGGTAGTCTTTGAAAAGATTCATACAAAGAAAGGATATTTTTAATCCATGTCGCGTGATATACTTTTCAATGTAATGATAGCAATAATAAAAAAACAAGTTTTGTTACAAAAGAACTTTTCCAAATAATAAAAAGAGAGATTTTGAAAAACTTGATAATTTTGAGTTAAAATAAACTGCATTAATAAGTAAACGTATTAATTTTTATTATTATTATTATCATTATAGATTGATTTTATGATTAGCTGAAATTTTACAACACAGGTGTCATTAAACATCTTGCGAGTAGAAAAGGCTCGGGTAAGAATATTATGCATGCGAATTTTTACTGTGGATAATTTAATAGAGGTATAATAAATGTAGTTTTTAATCAAATGTAATATAATTCAGACTTGATATAATGATTTTAAAATTATCGTGTTTTTTTTTTTTTTTTTTTTTTTTTTTAATTACTGATTTGAAGATATTATACTTATGCATTGATAAAAATGTGTATACTTAAACATAATCATTCTTTTCTTTAACTGAAAGAAAAAAAATACATAGGGGAAGATCAGGCACAGTGGACTGATTTTGAATATATCGCTATATATTTTTTTTTTCTTCTTCTTCTTCTAAAATTCACAAATCAACATACATAAACAAAATTCCTGAATATACATTAGTTCCTTATCTTCATTTATCAATTTTCTCAAAGCATAGGTCTTAATAGAATCGTATACATATAAATAGAGAGAGAGCGAGATAAATAAATACTTTTTAAAACTTGAAAATAGAATCCATTGTACCCCTTATTTGGGTTACAGTGGGACACCATATGGGGCATCGTGAACCATTAACAGTAAGTTTTAATACTAATGCATATTTAAAAAGCAAAGTGCTCTATTAGAAATCTTTAGCCATGTTTTTTAATGCACATAACAAAACAATATATTGATTTTACATATCATAAAAACATTCAAAAGAATTTTTGTACGGCATACAGTATATGCATAAATATATCTACCAAAGTTTTACTTGGATATTTAATTTTAAATTATTTAGCATGTGTTAATAACAATATTTAAATAAGATAGTTTTAAGAATAATTTTCTTTGCAACATCCTGATGACTTCAATTACAGTAAATTAAGAAAGTACACTGTTAGTTATTTATGATTTAAGTGGCATACCTCTTACGTTCTTAAAAAAAGAAGAAAATAAAATAAATAAAGCAAATAACCTTCTAAATAAAATTTTTCCATTTTAGTATGAATTAATAACCATATTCTTAAAAATATTAAAATTGCACAGAGCACAGTTTTAAAAATACTATTTTACAACAAAATATACCAGAATCATTTTCTTAATTGTAGTTTTAATTTTATATGAAAAGAGGAAACATTGTTGTAACTGTTTAAGTTCTTCTATTGAAAATATCACTATTAAATCAGTATAAAATAGTGGCCCGCTGGGTCCCTTTTTTGTGGTGTTTCAGTATACATTTAGACATGGGATAAGAAAATGTTCTAAAATATTTTATTTGATATAAAACCGCAAATTTGTAATATATTAATTAATAAATGAGTGGTCTTTCTTTAAAGCTTAATAGTTATTTTTTCTATACTTCTAACTTTTATTAAAATAAAAACAGTTTGAAGAGGTTGTCCACTGTAACCCATTTTCCCCTACATTATATGTTTCACTCTTTTTCTTTTTTAATTTTAAATATAAAAGTAGACTGCGGGAGACGTAGAATTCCGGGAAAATGCTTTATAAATAAAAGCATCATTACTAACTCTAACAACACTAGCTTTGTTATACGTGAAATTTTAGATATATATATATATATATATATATATAGTATCATGAATGAAATCAATAGAAGAATAAGAAATGGATGGAGTGCTTTTGGGAAGAACAATATTGTTCTGAAGAGTAGCATGCACCTTTGTTTGAAAAGAAAGGTGCTTTAACCAATGTGTTTTGCCTGTCCTAACTTATGGAGCAGAAACATGGACGCTAACAAAATGGATGGTACAAAGATTACAAACAACACAGAGAAGTATGAAAAGATGTATGCTAGGTATAACTAGAAGAGACAGAAAAAGAATAACCTGGATAAGAAGTCAGACGAAAGTTTTTGACATCATTGAAAGATTTAAACGGCTAAAATGGAAATGGGCTGGGCACATTGCAAGAAGACAAGACAATAGACGGAGCACAAACACCCTACAGTGGTATCCCAGAGATGTAAAACGGCCAAGAAGACGACCTCAAGTAAGATGGAGTGATGAAATCAGAAAAGTAGCCGGTGTAAATTGGATGACTAAAGCACTAGACAAGAAACATTGGAAAAATCTGGGAGAGACCTACATCCAGCAGTGGATTGAAAACGGTTGTTGATGATGATGATGATGATGATATATATATTGAGATTTATTAGTGTGTCTATGTGCCAATTAGCTTTACTTCAATTTATTTTAGTATAACGATTAATGTATAATATTATTACATACCATCTTCATTTAGAATTTTGGTTAATGTTGTTATTGTCACTTCTTTACGTCATATTCCTAGCGCAAACTTGGGATTATTTTGAAGGCAATGATTCAATAAAATGGATATGAATTATGTTTAAATATAATACCTCGATTACCATATGCCTCTTTAAAAATCAATAATGATGTCAATATTTAAAGTTTATGTCATTAGTTTGTAAAGGATGTGACAATTTGTTTCTAATAAGGTTAGAGGGGAGTTCTCTTGTAACATTATGGGAATAACAACATATCGCTCACCCGCAAGATAAGTGACACATTTCGACAAAAGTAAATTTGACAGGAGAGGCCAAATAAAAAGTGCATAATTTTACTGTAACATGAATTTATAGCACTTAGCTCTTCATGCAGAAATGAAAGCGTGCATAACAGATTAAAATCCTTGAGAATGAAGACGTAGAATGAAATCTGGACGGTTGGGTAATTTTACCTCCCAACACAATCCACCCCTGTTTTGTGGTAACAAACGGGCATATAGAGTAATAAAGTGATTTTCCGTATAACTGCACTTATGAAACCGTTTATGTAGTAAGACGCACTTATGACAGACCTATTAGTGGAATAAAACGTAAAAGGAATTTTTGCGAGATGTGTCACTTTTGTTGCGGGTGAGCGATATATAAAAACAAATACCGGAAAAGGTAAAAGAACAAGTAATTCAGTACCAGATACATATATTTTTTAATTTGGATATAATTTTAAAGATATTATTTTAATAAAGTGTTATTTAATATCTGTAGTTCTATTGAATAGTTCCCAACCTTTAGAGCCAACATGAAAGTCCTGACATTCTGGAAGAAGCAATTGTTACAGTCCATGTTGACTGGAGTGCCACAAATTATCCAAGTAAAGGGATGTTTTCGAAAATTTATGAAGTCTTTGGTGTTGATAGTTTGTGCAATGGGCTGCACTTACCAGATATGGTCTTTCATGGAAGTTTTTTGGACGTATCCGACAAATGTGAATAATATTGTCAGCCACCCGAATGTTATTGGGATCCCTGCTTTCACTATCTGTGAATTCAATGGGTAAGTATGCATATGATAAAATTTATGAGTATATGGAATCGATTCAAAATGCATTTTTTTAACAAAAGTTTTACTAAAATTTCAAATTAATAATTCACAGAGTAGTTAGGCACTATGCCGTAACATCGCACGTGTCCCTTTACAAATGTATAATTTTATCATTTAACATTAAAGAATTTGTCGACATTTTTCTTCATATTTTTGCATCAGCTTTGAAAAAGAATACCACTTTTCCTGGTTCCACTAACATTTCCATTATTAAAAAATATTATGTGGTTTTTGAACCTCGAAATTGAGCTGTAAACTATTAACATGAAACAATGAAGCAAACTGTATAATTTTAAAGAGGCTTTTTTTTTTTTTTTTTTTTTTTTTTTTACTATTTTTAAAGTTTTGGAACAAAGTATCCCCTGCTGGGGGCTTCTTTGGTCCATTCATTTAGTTTCATATAAACTGAATACATTTCATATGTTGGACTATTGAAACACCCTTGAAATATGATCTGCTAATGAATTAACATTGCAAACTCGATAAATAAATGTTTTTTTAGCATTTAAACACAATAAACCAATTGTAAATATTAAAGACACGAGAAACAGTTTTCGTCCTGTTATCCAGTAACTGGAACAAAACAATTAATGTAACATTAGATAAAAATGTTACTTATAACCTTTTTTAAGCAATCTGGTTGTATAAGAGACATTTCTATGTAACCGGAGCTACTTCGGACCATACCAGGCCTGCAACAAAGTAGCCCCGAAAAATTAGTTTTCATGTTAGCTTTATGAAAACATAAAACATTTCCTGTCAAAATAAAAAGCTAAAGGAAAAACTATGATCACACATAGGTTACAGGTTACTAAAAGGTAATTTTTTGACACTTCCCTTATTTGGATCTCTGATCCAGATTATTTCCCTATAGAAAGTTTGGAGAGTTAAAATCTACACACGAAAACAGTTGTTCACAAACACATGCAGTGTTGCTACTAAAAAAAATTTAAATTACCCCAAAATATTCAAATACCCTATAGTAGGGTATAAAATATTTTTCAAGGTCAAAAACTCCAAATTATCTTGTATTGATTGTTCGATATAAATAATAAATACCTTTATTTATGGAATGGACTAAAGTAATCCCGCAAGGACAAAAGTAATGCATTGGTAACTTGTACTTTGGTTAATTGGTACTTTGTATGTGGTCGACGGTAACAACTACTATCAGAGAGGGATGCGGCTGCACAGATCATCACCTCATCGAGTTGATGGCTAAAACTCTAGGATTAGACAGAACTCGTGTTGTATATTAAAATGCAACTGGTCTGCCAAGTCATATCTTGGTAGAAAACATCTACAGAGTCGATTTCAGTGGTTGATCGGCAGGTTTATCATTGTGTTTTCCTGCACCCAAAGGTATGAAAACATTGAGGATTGGGAGCAGGAAAACACAATGATAAACCTACCAGTCAACCAAAAAATCAGGTTTGTCGGTGTTTTCCAACAAGTTATGATTCGGCAGGCCAGTTGCATCTTTAATATTCGAATTGAGTTTTAACTAATCCTGGAATGTTAACCGTCAACTCGATGAGGTGATTTTTTGTGCAGCCGATTCCCGATCTATACTCATTTTTTTTTTCAGGATACAACCTACTGCTTGCTGCAATAATATATTTTAATTTTATTGTTATTCGAACATTTTTAACAGAGCCTAAATAGGCAAAAAAATCGAAGTTTTAAATTAATTTAGAAAGAGTTCTAAAATTTAGTGATACATTTCTTTATTTTTATGACTTTAGAAATCTATCTGCAATTTCCAATACTAACGAATATATTTTTATATTCTTAGTCACTATACACTCTTTTCCAAAAATTAAGCATAACTGCTAAATACAGAAGTATTTCTGAAACAGAAGAAGTATTAAGTAATTTCCGTCAGTTCGTAAAAGAGTGACACATAGTAAACATGTATAGAAAGGTTTATGCAACATAAAAAAAGAGAAGTACGTAACATTGTGTTTTTAATAGGAAAATAATTATGTTTGAAATATAAGCCACTAATACACGACTTTCATTATAGATAAAAACGAAAGTCTGTACTTCAACTTTAGTTATGGATGCAACTACATTTAACGGTCCCAGAAGCTATGCAACAACTGTCCATATTCTGGATAACGGCTTTAATGAATTGGTGAGGCAACACATCCAAGACTGGCAGAGAACTTTTTTATTTGGGAGACACCTCTCATGTTGGAAGAAGCGCACCTCTATATGAGAGTAGCGACATTACAGGAAATAAAATTTGATTGGACTAGATGTCTGAACGATTTTTTACAAAAACAAATCAGCAAGTATTTTGACAAGCCTGCCATTATTGCCAGCCAAATGATTGTTGACTTCTCGAACTCGTTCTGGCGATTATTACTAAGTTCTGGACTGTTGATTTCGGTAGTTTGGACGAACTCGTCGGACGAAAATGTCAGTCTGAGCATGCCTTCTATGCTTATGTGGCGGCTTTAATATAAAGGCACCCTAGATTGAAGCAGCATTGAAGCAAGTAAAATATCTTTATAAAAGAGTAACGACATACGGCCGCGACTAACGACAAACAAGGCCAGTTCATGACGTTTAAAACGTCACACGGAGTGAACCCAACGGCCAACGTCCCCTGAATACTAGGCCTGAGCGCTGACACGAAAATGGCGGCTGCCGAAGACGGATTTTTTTCAGCGTGTGTACGCTCCCTTAAATATTCGTACCAATAATTTTTTTAAGTTTTTCCGCTTTATTTTTCTGAGATTAAACAAGTAAGAGGAATATTTTATAAAATACTGATGTCTACATTTAAGGGACCGTACCTACGTTTAAAAAAATCCGCCTTCGGCAGCCGCCATTTTTGTGTCAGTGCTCAGGCCTAGTATTCAAGGGGCGGTGGTGAACCCCAGGCTACCGCGGTTCATTTTTCGTATCTTTTTTTACAGACCGCTGCAGTCACGTGATGCTCGAATGCACCAATGAAGGTGTGCGAAAATAGCTTCACGTCACTCTAGTGGTATGTAAAAAAAGATACGTGGGATGCACCGCAGCAACCTGTCTTTTTCGTTAGCCTCGGAGTAGGCCATCTTTACAGTATATCGATTCAAACACTGTATCTGAAGTAATGTCTATTAGCTGTAAATGCTGGAAGTGCGATTTCATTTATAGTATGCGTGCTTAATTTTAAGTAAATTTTTGCTTACTATGTGGTGTGTATAACTGCTATAGGTCATGTACACAAAAGAATTCGTAAGCATTGCGCATTATCAGCGTGACTGACTTAAAGGCGGCTTTTAATTGAGTTATGCACTTTCAAGTTGAACTATACTTAGTATACTGAGATGTTTGCATAATATAATTAAAACTAGAAAAATAGCCCGTCGAAAATGACGGAAAATGTCATATATAGATATACTATATACAACACATGTACAAGAATATATGTTTTTCTCGTTTGTTCCGCAGTGATAGATGAAAATAACACATTTTAAAAACGAAACACATTTATAAAAAACTATGTATAATGAATACATGAAAATGCAATTTAAGTGTAAATTAACATTTAGGCAGAAAACTTGAGGATATACGACGTTTTTTGTGAAAACTCTTTTATTATTTAAAAGCTGACCTTGCTCTTCAGTATCTTCGACATACATTTTTAACTGTCCTTCCTCTTTACATCCTGAAATAATTACATATAGTTGCCCATGAGAAAAAAACAGTTCTTTTAAATACAATCTGACTCTTCTGACTTACTTATCATATTTGCAAATGACAGTATAGATAGAAATTTCATTCATATCAATTCATTTCATTCATTATTCATTTCAAATGAAAAATATTATAAATTATTGAAAAAGGGTTATTTCCTTGTTAAAAAACATACTGTATATTACATCTCTACTTCAATATTATTTTTCCAATCAAAGAACAGAACAAACCTTAAAAGAAAAAACGTTGCCACTCTGAGTTGCCATTGTCGTCTGCATGAGAAAAAAAACACTATAAAAACCGTAGAGGTAATTCAGTCTTGGATAAAATCGGTTCCCTTTTCTCGTGTAGACTATTTCGTGGTGCTGCGACCGGCGGTAACGTCATTAAGATTGTATTAAAAGAGAATCGAAATATTTATTCATTGCGAAAAATTTTTTATGTGAACGATTCTCAAAAGTGAATGACTTACCATGACAGCTCTGTGCTTGTTTACATTGGGAAAATTAAACACGGTTTCTTAAGTGGTTAACGATAGTGCAAAACATTAAACTTTTCTGATAGAAAAATATGCTGAACATATGTTGTTTTTATAGAAAAGTATGCTGATCAGACGTGACTTAAGATAGAAGAAATAAATGTAAAATAAAAATGACATGGCTTTCATTAAAACTCACAAAAATGTGAAAAAAAAATATTTTTTTTAAATGCACTAAAAAATAGAAAATTTTTGGGCTTGAAAATAAATTGTTTTATTTTCTCATGTCCAAGAAAAAAAAAATGAAAGAGTGGGCGCCAATGCAATTTAACTTCTGTTTAAGTTTTTTTTTATGATATTATTGCATATACGTATGTATATAAATATATATAAAGTTGGCGCCCACGCTTTCATTTTTTTCCTTGCGCATGAAAAAACAAAACAATTTCTTTTGAAGCCCAAATATTATTTTCTACTTTTTAGTGCATTTATAAAATATGTATTTTTTCTACATTTTTGTGAATTTTAATGAAAGCATATCTTTCAAATGAATAAATAAATAAATAAATAAATTTATTTTGTTTTTAATTTTTTAGTCAAACAGCTCTTTTTTAGTCTTATTTTGCATTTATTTTATTTTTTATTTTTTATTTTTATCTTTTAGTGCTTTCTAGAAACTTTAATATTTAATGTTTCAACATTTCGTCCTCCTTATTGCAAATAGTACAAACAAGAAGTAAAACAGTACGTAGATAGCGCAAAATAATAGACAATTAGCTACTTTTCCACTATAGGGGGCTTGGCGTTTTTTTTTTTTTAAAGCTTGGTGTAATTCGGGCATCAGAAAGTGAGATTTGTTGTCAAATCATACAAACAGTTATGAAAACAAACTTGATGAGCTTTTTTGTTTGTTTATAAGTGTATTTTATATGAATATTATTGTTGTTTTTTAAGTACAAATTACTTATGTTTCTGTATAAAATTAGATAAATGGCTTCTTTATGTTAAATAAATTGTATAAATATTGAAAAAAAAAATGCGTGTGTATATAAAATGAAACAGTGAATAGGTTCTCAGAAAATATGTTGCCAAATTTCCTTTTTTGCCAAGCCCCCTAAAGAGGAAAAGTACACATAATTTAACTTTTGTATTCGGCTATATAAAGCGCTGTACTTTTCCAGTATAGGGGCCTTGCGTACTTTTTAAAAGTTTGTCATAATTTGGGCTTCAGAAGTGAAATTTTTTGCCAAATGATATAAACAGCTATGAAAACAAAATTAATGAACTTTTTAATTTATTTATATAATCTATAAACATTTTATTTATAACTATATTATTTTTTTATATAATTTACTTCTGTCTGTATACAAAATTAGTTAAATGGCTTCTTTATATTAAATAAATTGTATAAATATTGAAAAATTGCTTGTGTATACGAAACAGTGAATAAGTTGCTAGAAAATATGTTGCCAAATTTCACTTTCTCAATCCCGCTAAGGCTCCTATACTGGAAAAGTACCTAAAGCACATTAAAATCGGGCAGTTAGGAGTTCAGACAGTACGGCGCCATCTATTGGCGGTTATGCTATTAGTAGCATCAAGATGAAGATCTAAAGACGTACATTTTCGTATAATATTGCACTTTAAATTCTCACCCATAGATTTTGAAAAAAAAACCCTTAAAAGCACGGAGTTTAAATTAAATTGCGGTGACCTCGATTATGAAAGATTAATGGTTTCAAACGGGAATTTCGCCAAATTAGCCAGCTATCGCCAAGTTGGCCTCATATGTAGCAACTTATTTTTTTTGCCAAATTTGGCGATATTTCATCAAATTTGGCGATGTTTCGCCAAGTTAGTCGATATTTGGCACTATTGTGGTAACCTTGCATTAGTATTTTCCAACAATTACTCATTATAACGAGGCGGTCCTACCGGAATTGTGAGAGACACACAGAGACTTGGATTTTATGCAAATAGATCATATGCAGGGCCACGCAAAGAACTGGATATATGACCTCCTAAGGGTGATAATTTCTGGTAGCGTGATTTCAGTAGTTTTAACCATATTTTATCCTGAATTAAATTTTAGCTTATTATGTGGCGCATATAAAAATCTGCTAGTAATATACAAGGCTGTACAGGATAATTCAAGTTTGTTTCCGTAAATTGATAGAATTGCTGAAGGTAAATTTTCAAGCGATTATGCATTTTCTTACTAAACTAAGTTTTAGCATACTATGTAATATAAAAATCTGTAAATACAGGGCTGAACAAAATAATTGGACGTTTCCTCCTATGGACTTTAATTGCTGAAATCAAGATTTCAAATGTTTATGACTTCTCTAAAATATTTACTTAGATTTTTTTTACTTTATTAAACAGCGAAGTTTCGTTAAAGAACTCTGCAAGTTTTCGAAAGTGTTTCATGATCTATGCTTGAAGCATGATTTTTCTTTTTTGTTTAGAGTTCAAACCGATTTCCGTACTAGTAGATTTAAAGAATTTTATTGTGATTTAGATTTCATTTCTACTTTCTTTCTGAAATATACTCAACATTCAGTCATATGTTACTCTATTGTGAAAACAAAGCTTTGGGTTCTTCCGTAGTCAAGTGGTTAAGTCACCATTCCGGTAATAGCTTGTGAGCGTAGGAGAATGCGTCGGGTTCGACTCCCAGTGACTCAGCTGCATACTGTTTCTGGAGTTCCCGGCTGTATTTTTCAGTGATATCTATTTCCTTGTGTGTCTATACAGTCCTTAAAAACTGGCCCAGGTGTCAAAAAAACATATCTAAAGTATGTTCTCAGTTAATTTAAATAAAGCTGTTGTTCCTGTATTTTTTGTAGTTAACTGCTGTGGAAAGTTCAGTCCAAACAAAGTTTTAATTTTACTGTTTTTTTATGATTAAAAGGTTATAGAAAATATTGGAAATAATTATTTGTTTATATTTTTTATTGTTTTAGTATTCGGCCAAAACTCTTTTGCAACAGCTATGCTAATTTATGCACCCCAAAGAAATCTTACCAAGATTTTTGCAGAGAACATTTCAACTTTTGTCTTGAGCCCTCCATGAATGAGCTGTCAAATACAACAAAGGTAAAACATTTTTTCATTTTACTAAAGAAATCGAGCATTTTTTCATATGATTCTTCGTCTATCTGTACAGACAAACAATACTAATGTTCCTATAGCCCCTCTTTACATTAAATTAATTTCATATAATCAGGTACCTGCGGTTTCTCCAGAGGAGTTGCCAACAAGTGACAAAAATATCCGTCAGAAGTACAAAAATATGGGTGTCAAAGAATATAATTTTATAAATGAGGCCAAATATGGTAGTGAAGAAATGAGGTAAGTTTAAATAACTTTTTTTTGTTTATCCTCTTCGGTCCCTGGGTCCCCATACGGGGACCTGTGTTCTTCTCCTAATAAAAACTAAAATGTCTCATTTTTTTACATTTTCACATCACTTCTTAACAGCTGAATGTTTTTTGCGTCCAAAGCAAACTAATAAATGGCAGCATCTAAGCTATTTCCCACATAAAATAAATGTTATTTTCATCTGAGTTTGCAAAATGCCTAAAAATGCCCAAAAGACAGTATGACCAAGAAAGTGAGAAATTTTCATAAGTATTTAACTTAAATCATTTTCAATAAAAAAATTTGAGGATTTGTAGATTATTTACTTATTTAAAGCTCTTAAATTTATAATTGCGTTAGTTTATGTTAAAGGTTATTAAATTGATGTTTTTAAGGGGTTTTGCAGTTTTAGATCCATACTTTTGAACCTAAATTACTAAGCGCCTAAAGGATCAGTTTCAGAAAAGATATTTTCTCTCCCATTTACGATGTCATTTTGTTTGGAAAAAACCAATGAATAAGCATTTGTATTATTATTTTAGCTTCGGAACTGAAGAGGTTATAAACAAACAAACGAAATTGATGGTAACATGTTGCATCTACGCTGCGATGTGTATAGCAAGACGTTAACCGTACAAGAGGAAGGAAAAGAGTTAAGAACTTTAGATGTGAAAACGATTCGTCAGAATATGCAACTAAGCAAATCATAATATGACAGAAATGCGTTTGTATTTAACATCTCAATCACTGAAAATAAAAGTAATCAATTTATCAACTTTTAGAAGGCTACTTTACAGAAGTGTAAATGGGGTCTCACAGACCAACGGTGAATTGAGCAAGTATAAATTGCCCTGTAACTAATTTCCGCTTTGTTAAAAATTAACTCAGTTACACTCACTTTAAAATAGGTCAAATATCCAAGCAAAATTGGTTATGAATTTAAACCAGAGACTCTAGAGACGAAAATGTAGGAACAACCTCGTCGAATTGGAATCTCAAAAATATACTAGATTCGGTAATGTCGCGAAGACTATTATGTAAGTATGGGCGCTTCGCACTCATGAAAACAAAAATGAAAACAAATCACAGGGGGCAGCAACAATGATATATTGTAATCTAAAAATATGTGACATTTGGTAATACCACAATCACTGTAACGCATGCATAAGCGCTCCGTGAAAGTGAAAACAAGCCAAAAATATCGCTATATGCAGCAACCTCGTTGTATTATAATATCAAAATTGCATGGAATTTAGCAATATCGTGACCACCATAACTCCTGTATGTGTGCTTTGCCCTACTCTCTCCCACCCAAAATAAAACCACCATAGATTTAGCCATTTCGTTGTATAGCAATTTCAAAAGTATGTAAAAAATGTCATCGGATACAGAAACATTGCTATACAGGAATCTCAAAAGCACATGAAATCCGGCAATGCGCGGTCACTATAACGTTAATTATAAACTTCTAGCAGTGAAAAAAAACTCGTTTTTATGTCCCACTCCGACATATACTATTCATATTAGGCCAAGGAAAACTCACCAGGGTTACTGGACAATTTCTGTCTACGAATTTCCAGGGCATATGAACTTTTTTTTTCGAATGCAAGGGTAACTGTCCTATACCTTAGTGACTTGACCATTTTTTACCATTTACACTTCAATAACGTTGTATTGTAATAATGTGAGAAATTTACAAGAACATTTAAAATGTGTTGAGCTATTTCAAAAAGTGAAAAAACAAACAAACTGTGTTTTATAAACCCATTGCGAGTAAGAGAATAACTTTTATCGCGCAAGAGGTCCACGGCTAATAATTAAATCTACTTAGTAGTTAAAAGAGAACGGAACAAGAAGATGACAACTTATTTTAATTACATAAATAAATTTCAATAATTTAAAATTTTTGGAGGTTGTTTTTTACTCTGGTTCATTTATTTCATTTTAATGTAATTTTCAGAAATGAGCTACAGAAAAGTTTTGTGTTGTGTGGTGAAATTCCTTTGAATTAAGATATTTTTTGTTTTAATATTTCGTTGTTTGATTTTGTATTTTTGTGAGGAAAGCACATATTCGAATTCACTGTAAAACAAAATGTTGTCTACCTCCTTTAACTACAATCACAGAATATTTAGAAAATTGCTATGTCTGTACTACATGTACTGTTTCCTATTGAAATTTAGTTTAATACAGATTTTGCTCCTTAAAAAAATAACATCCTAATGGTAAAATTGAATTTTTGATGTAATATATTAAAACAATCAACAGCATGCACGTATATATTTCTAATTGGAAAATCCTTGAAAGACATATTTTCGTGATTTAATATTCGATGACGTTGGCTTACTAGAACCCCGAGGTAAAAATAATAGAACATCTAGTTTTTCAACAAAACTAATACATTAAAATCTGTATATAACGGAATCCTACATTTCACGGAAAAAAGCATATATCCGACTAAAGTGATAATAAAGTAAATAAAGTAATGTATGATACAAGTATTATTACTATCTTATTGCTATATAATACGCCCACGTTACTACATAGTACACTCGCCTGTTAAGACAAAGCCTATGTAAAAAAAAAAAAAATAAGTCCTATCCTTAGTCATGCCGTCTTAGCAAGTTTTGCCTCAGTATGTCATGGCAGGTCTACATCTACGAAATATTAATAAGTACAACTAATTATAGTAAAATCTCTTTAAAAGTAGTTCAATTAACAAAATCCTATTTAATACGACAAATGTAAGGACTCCAAAGAAAATAATTGATGCAATTAAGAAAAAGGAAAAACTCGCATCTGGTTTCATTGATTTTTGCACCGGTTGGCACGGGCATCACAAGCCGTGGAAAGGTAAACGGGTCAGACCAAAATAGCTTTCATGCGGCCAGCAAAGCTCAATCTTGAAAATTTCGGCCTCTACAAATTTCTATCAACCATAATCAAAAGTCAGTGTAACTTACTTTAGTATTGTATTATTCAATTAAATTTTCTGTTTTTCTTTTTCAGAGTGACGGAGATGTCAGTCATTAATTCCGAAGGTTTGCCAACTAATTGCTTCGCTTACAATGTCGTTTGGGGTAATGCTTCGGCTGTAGAACGCAAAGCAAGTATTAGAAATAGTAAGTAAAGCTGGCAATTTAACCTTAAAATAGAATTTTTATTTTAAGATAAAGGGTGTTTATGAGTCTCTATACATTTTTAAGAAAGAGGTTCTATATCTAATTTTGTCTGCAGTGATCTGATAGAATGTTTTCAATAAAAGAAAGAATAGTGATTGTTTGTGTTCGTCTACGTGGATTAACATATGAATAGGAGATGGAGGTGTTCATCCGTATAGAGTTCTTGTTAACCACAGCTTCCAGGAACTCGTAACACATAGTTTGTCGAGCTGAAAAGGCCCCAGGTTGAAGTTTATGCACAAATTGATTGTAGGAGACATACATAGTGTTTTCCGAACAGCAGAATACACTATATGGCCAAAGGTGACCGGTCATTTGCGATTTTAGACCTTTTGTTAAATATCTAGAAAAATACATGAAGAATGAACCTGAAACTGCAGGTGTGTAAACAGTATAGTATAGGTCATATATTTCCGCGAAGATTTTTTCTCAAAATCCCATAGGGGACCGTCAACAAATTGAAAAAGAACGAATATCTTTTGGATAACCCTGTAAAAACTAATGTAGCAAAATCGTTCAAATACGAGATTATTAATAAGTGGCTTATTGTAATATACTGTGTTCATTTTTATAAGTATAGCATGTATACTCGTAGAGAAATTAAGGTTTTTATAAAAACAGCCCCAATTTTCGCCAAGTTTTTTGCTTATAATTTGCAGAGTTTTTAATATAAAAAAAGTTCTTTTCAGAACATATGACAAACAACACTGTACACATTATTCTGCAATCAGAATTAAAAAATAATAAAAACTGGATGAAAAAAGAGTAGGTTTAATAAAGAATGTTTCACTGCGCATGCGCAGATGCAATCAAAATATAATGTGCATAATGTATTAGCTAAGTATATAGAGCAACTTTAGTGAAAATCCCAAAATCATAGATTGAAAATTCTGCAAATAATCGTCGATAGAATAAGCTCGAAATCCATTATTCCCAAAAACAAGCAAAAAGATCAGGGGTTGTATCCAAATATAGTAGTACATTCAATATTGTGTACGCTATCTTGGCACTAATCAACAGATATTTGATACAACCCCTAATCTTTTTGCTTGTTTTTGGAAACAACGGATTTCGAGATTATTCTATCGACGATTATTTTCAGAATTTTCAAGCTATGATTTTGCGACTTTCACAACAGTTGCTCTATATACTTAGCTAATACATTATGCACATTATATTTTGATTGCATTTTTTAGTAAACCTGCTCATTTTTCATCCATTTTTTAATATTTTTAAATTTTGATTGCAGGAAATTATGTACAATATTGTTTGTCATATTTTCGGAAAAGAACTTTTTTTTATATTAAGAACTCTACAAATTATAAGCAAAAAACTTGGCGAAAATTGGGTCTGTTTTTATGAAAACCTTAATTTCTCTACGAGTATACATGCTATCCTCATAAAAATTAACACAGTATATTACAATAAGCCACTTATTAATAATCTCGTGTTTGAACGCTTTTCCTACATTAGTTTTTACAGGGTTATCCAAAAAATATTCGTTCTTTTTCAATTTGTTGACGGTCCCCTATGGGGTTTCGGGAAAAAAAATCTTCGCGGAAATACAGTCTGTTACAAAAGTATAAGACCACAACATATTTTGCTGTTTAGGTAATTAAAGAAATATTTCAGTCAAAATAAATAATATTTTATGTTAGTACATCAAGTTTTTAGTAAAATGTAGCAACTTAGAGAAATGAAATTAATTCGTAAAAAATAAAACATCAATATAACAAAAAAGTGTCGAAAAGAACTGTTACAAAATTATAGGGCCACCTGTGGTAAAGAACATTTTTCTCAAATTTAGTAGGATGTTGCTCCACCATTTCTCTGAATAACTTCAAACACACGATTTGGCATAGAGTTTATTAATATCTTAAGGAAAGATTTGGAAATATTGTCCCATTTCTCCATAATGGCCATTTATAATTCATATGTTGAATGATATTGTTTGTTATTTTCATACACTTGGTGAGACAAATAACCCCACAGGTTTTCTACGGGGTTTAGGTCAGGTCTTCGACTTGGCCAATGTAGAACATCAATCTTTTCTCTTTTAAGCTACTCTTTTGCTGATTTCGATGAATGGCTGGGAGCATTATCTTGTTGAAACTTCCATTTTGCACCTCCTAAAAGTGGCCCGAAGGGAATCAGACTTCAAAATAGCATTCGTTGGTAACTGTCCAAGTTCGTTTTCCCTCCAACTCTTTGGAGATCGCATTTTCCTGCATATGAAAATGCCCCCCACACCCTAACGGAACTGCCTCCCATCTGCCTACTGAAGAACTCGCGAGATCTTTGCCTTAAATCATGCCAGTAGTAATTATTGCCGTCTGGACCATCTAGATTGAATTTTTTCTAGTCTGAAAACAATATATTTCTCCATGCAGAGTTCCAGCACATGACATTTTTTGCCCACTTAAGACGAGCTTCTTTGTGACATTTCAGTAGTAGTGGTTTACTTTTTAATTTGCGACGAATAACACCAGCATTAGATTTCAAGCTTCGCCACACGGTTGCATGTGATACCTTTTTAGTCATCTGTTGTGCTATTTTACGAGTCGACTGGTATTTTTTCGTTGCCAGTTTGACAATCCGCCTATTATCACAATCTGATAACTTCTTTTTACGACCAGATCGTTTATGCGTTCCATACAATTTTTTTTACTTAAAACATTATGAATCGCAGTTTTAGAACGATTAAGAATCTTACTTATTTCACATTCAGACTTTCCTTTTCCTTTGTAGAACCAAACTCTTCTTACTTCTATTTCAGACAGCTCACTCCGACTAGGCATTTTACCAATAAATTCAAAGAATCAGATAATATTCAGAATTTCTCCACTTTATTCTTCTTTTTAAGTTTTACAGATTGTTTAGGTTACAGTTAAATTCTGTATTCAAAATAAAATCGTCTGCTTTATTAATAATATAAGAGTTGTCTTATATTTATGAAACAGCAGGTTTGTGTAAAATCGTTTGGCATGAAACAAAAAATTATTCAAACTTTTTTTTCCTGGGCTGAATAAACATTATAGAGTTATTTCTTTTCATACAACTACTTTTAAATTCAAACTAATATTTTCTTTGTTGAAAAAAGGTGAAATTCCAAGTGGTCTTATAATTTTGTAACAGACTGTATATGACCTATACTATAATGTTTACACACCTGCAGTTTCAGGTTAATTCCTCATGTATTTTTCTAGATATTTAACAAAAGGCCTAAAATCGCAAGTGACCGGTCACCTTTGGCCATATAGTGTAGCAAGCTTCCGGAAGAGACTTTTTGCTGACTTGGGGATACTCGTAATATCTTCTTGAACTTTTTACACAATATCTGGTGTTATCAGAGGTCTGCCTGAATGATCTTGAATTTTAGCTACCAGTTCGTTTGAACTTTTTAAAGGTATCTTCCTAAGTTCAGAGCGCTTTAAAAAAAAGTGTGGAGTATTGGAGAAACACACATATTTTTAGTTCAATTATAATGTAGAATGACGAAAAATCTCAAAATCCTAGCAATATCTTCACAACCTTAAAAAAAAATTGGGGTTTTGTACCATTTGTTTTAGCAAAATTTTGTGTTTACGTGGACAGTATACACTCATTTCAATATATATTTTTCAATTTCCTTTGTACTACATACTACTATTACACTTACCTGTGCACTGAACTAGAAGTTTTATAATATTTTCAAAATTAACTGAAATATATCAAATTATGTCATAAATACATATTTTTTTTATAAAAAAATTACCGTCTTATTATACTCAAGTACCTGTAAAATAATTATATTATCACATGGAGCTTAGATTCTAGTTCAGAACACAGTGAGTAACTATGGAAAGCATTCTGAAAAAAATTCACTTAAATATGTTTAAAATATTTTATGTTTTGAAGTTTATCGTACATGGAAACAACGGAAAAATTAATCTTCCAGAAACCGCATTTAAAGATTTCTTATCTATTACTTCTTCCCACATAACATTTTTAGTTTGCAGAAAATTTTTAGCAGTTTTGCTTTGAAAACCTGCAAAGTTGCAGCAAGCTCAGCATGATAAGACTGAAAGTTCATTACAAGACTACAGCAAGATAACGCAAACGCCGAAGTCACCATACTTTGAACTTGCAGCTTACTTGTCGTGCAAGTTAAATCCATGCTGTATCAAATTTATTGCAAATTAACGGCAAACAAGTAATCAAAAATACGGCAAAGTAGTAATCTTTCCAGGCCACACTGTCTGTTTACAAAAGTAATCAAAAATACGGCAAAGTAGTAATCTTTCCAGGCCACACTATCTGTTTACAAATGCTATACTATGAGTTTAACCCCTTCGAAAGGGCCCATAGACCTGATCTGGTCTATTGATGCGAACGCACCGTCAGAAGGTGCATGTATCGTTTTTATCACCATAAACAAGTTAAGATGATAGTTGTACTTTTCAATTCAAGCCATTTTTGTTATCTGATAAGTATAGAGTTTAGAAAACTGGTGCCAACCGAATAATATTTCTGCGTATGTGGTGATTGTCTATTCTCTCAACAGAGGGATTTTTTGATTTCATCACTTCTGTGAATTAAAGACAGTCTTGCCATCAGTTTCACGACAAACTACTCATGCAAGTGGGTGATGGTATACCTTGCGGGAGATTTGCTGCGAATTTTCCAATTCAAATTTGTCACGGCCAGATAATATCAGAAAAAAATCAAACTTGTTGCTAATGTGCATGCTATCTGGGTTATCTATAAAATTAATCTGGAAGTGCCAATTAAGGTATTTTAGCGTTTTTATGTAAAAAAACATAAGAAAATAATGCATAGAAACAATGTTTACTTGTTACTCCTGGCCTTGCTGATCACTTCCGGTATTTGACTCATTACTTCCTGTTTATTAAAATGTCCAAAACTCCTCCTTTAGTAATCGTAGGAATATAATTAAAATAGATTTAGAAACGAAAAAGATTGATTTTTCAAATAAAACAATAATTTACAAAATCGAAAAATTTCACGAAAATAATGTAGGTAACATTAAAATAACTTTATACCTTAATAACTTTGTACAGCTGCTCTGCTATAGGAATTGAACTTATATGTGAGGTCCTCCTGTTTCTGTTCATAAGTTAATCCACATAAATGAGTAGAAACAATGGTTATTTATTCTTTTGTCGAAAACATTGTATCAAGTCACTTTGAAAGAAATTGTATTTAGAAACTATTTCACAAAATTGTATGGACTTTAAAAAATACCGTGTATTACAAGGGTTTTATACAATATTAAAACATAATCATTTAATTTCAAACTTTTTAATGGTTATATTTTAAGTAGCTTCAGTATGTGGACATAAGTGAAATGCATTAGATTTCCTTGTCTACGAAAAATCAAATATAATTCATTTATGAGGTGTAAATTAAACTATTTGTGTAACTTCAGCAGAAATATTTTCTTCCCGCATTTTCCCTGGAAGGGCATCACGATTATTAAATCTTAACTTACTTACTGGTAATTTATTCATTCATTACTGTACAAATTTTACTAATCTAAATGTGTACGATATATTCGGTAAATGATTAAAGCAAATCGTCTTTTCCTTCTACTATAGGTATAGTTATACTTACACAAATGAGCGGAGAAGTATTTTATGCAACAACTCCAAGAGCAATACAGATGGTGGTACATTCGCCTTTTATGAAACTCAACCCATTTACTGAAGGATTTTCTCTGAAGCCATGCACAACTTACAAGATTTATTTAGAAAAGGCAAGTTCGATTATAGGTAACATACACTAAAGATAGGATAATGTAGTAAGAATATTCGTTAGAAATTACAAATAATTTGAGAGAATTTTCTTTTTAATGAATAATCTAACAATAATGTGTTATAGCCAGGCAGAAATATTCGAAGCTCTTGCGCTACTGTTTTGTCTTACACAATTTGTAATTTTTTACTCGGCATAGTAAAGTATAGTGAAATTATATTTAGGATTGTTTTTTTTTAAGTTTTATTTATAACCTAGCTGGCCCGAAGGGCGTTCCCTGAGCCTGTGACAATAACTTTAAATATCTGAAGATTCGTGTTAAATGATTTTATATTTTTAGACGAAAATCTTTCCAAACAAGCCTAATGATAGGGCCCCCATTGCCCTCGGTGGCGCACACCCTCCAATTTGTATGATTTTATATTTTTAAATGAAAATTTATACAAACAATCCTAGAGTTGAGGGGGCCCACTACCTTCGGCAGCGTACACCGGGCGTGCTGTGCGTGCTCCTGTTTGCTTTCCAAAACGAACGTCTCATTTGTATGCAGTTACATTTAAAAATTTCCCAAATGAACCTGGGGTTGTGGGCCCTACTGCTTTCGGCAATCCAAACACGGGAGTGAAACCGTAACCGTCGCGAAACAACTTTCTTCTCTGTTGTTTCGCGACACGGCCCTGATGGTACGGTCTGTGGGTAGGCGGTCTGTTTTTGCAAATGGATGCCACATTTGTACGAATTTATCTGTTTAAAAAAAACTATTTCCAAAAGAGCCTTAGAGCTAGGGACCACACCAGCTTCAGCAGTTCAGTTGAAAAATAGCAGTAATTTAGGGCTCAGTTGATTGTAGACTGTGACGACGTATAGCTGTATGCTGCCTTCGGCAATACGTACCCGGGATTGCTACGCACGCTCCAGTCTATTTTTGCAAGAAAATTTTACATTTTTATATTTTTAAACAAAAATCTTTCCAAACGAACCTAGTGTCTGGAGCCCCGTGTGTGTGATTTTGAACGAATTTATATTTTTAAACGAAAATCTTTCCAAACGAATCCATTGTTGTGTGTATGTGTGTGTGTGTGGGGGGGGGGGATACAGCGGGATTCGTACGCACGCTCCGGTTTATTTTTGTAAACGAATTTCAATACCTGTACATTCTTAAACGGGATTTGTATGAGTTTATATTTTTACACATGTAAAATTTATTTTAGAGCGTGTTTATTTTTCATCAAATTCATCTATATTAAATAATCAAATAAAATTGTACTTTGTTTTTTAATATGATAAAATTTTTATTTTTTTTTTCATTTTTTAAGTAATTTTAACTATTTCTGTGCAAATTATTTATTATAAATCTTTTGCATTCATTTTCAAAAAGCCGCTTTGCGTTATTTTCTAAATTAAATCGCTGGATGTAGAATATTTTACCTCCATACAACATTCAATGTTTTTTTTCTTTTTAATTGCCATAGTTAATCTTTTTCGGGAAAAGTAAAAACAATTTTTCCATTTCAATTAATTTTATGTAAAAATCAACAGTGTACAGTTTAATAATATGACGTTACATTGTCATTTTTACTATGTATTTAATTCAAAATTATTAAATATATTTCTCAAATCATTGGATATTTACATCTCTTCATAATCATCATACATGATTAATGATATAACTTAAATAATTTATTGTAGATACAAAACTACCTTTTGCCTGCGCCTTACCATACTAACTGCACCGACTACCTAAGTATGTGGAAACGTCGAGGTGGATATGGACCACTGACTAAAAAGGTATGCATATTTTGATATCTGATACACTAGTCAAAAAAATTATCTTTTTTCTGTATCTGGCTTGTAAATTGGTGAATTTAACTAATTTTAGGGAGCTGAATTCAGTAGAATAATCAGATTCTCTCAATGACACCACATTTATGAGATACAGGGCAGTTACGTAAAAACAAAAGTGAAATATTTGACAAAAATTGACCATTTGAAATACAAACAAACCATAATATTTATTAGTAAAGAAGTTTTATTGGTTACTTAAGGCTGTTCTCGACTACTCTGCTCAACAAGCGTAAAATGCTTTGACACATTTACACGTTCATTTTTTAACGGGAAGATATAAAATTGGAAGGCCGGACTACGGAAGCGATTTGGAATCGAAATATGTGTTTTCCATTTTTTGATAAATAAATCTCTTGCTTACCTCTTGAGTTATAAGCGATTTTGATCACGTGACAAAAACGATTTTCACTCTTTTTTGAGTGATTATTCTTCTTTCTCGCTGAAATTCGGTTCAAAACACCCACTTTGACACTATTTTTAGAAAGATCTATTACGTTTGAAAAAAAAAAACGGAAAAAACAGTTCGATTACATAGTTTCTGAACAACAACAACGGCTATTTTCATATATTTCCGAACAAAAATAAATTAAAACTTATGTTATAAAGTTTCCCTTTTGGATTTGAGAACAACCTTAAAACAAGTAAAAATTAAATTTAAAAAATCAAAAAACCCGACTGCGTAAAAAGCGAAATAATTAATTATTTCTCATCAATGTGAAACTATTTTTTATATTACTTACCTATTTTTTTATTTACTTGTATTGATGACTTTTAAGTTGTGTTTAATTGTTAGTTCCTATCTATAAATACTGTTTTGATGAGGCCTATATATGTCTGTGATGGTTAGAGTTGCAGTAAAGCTAGAGATCCTACCTACACAACTTCCAGGTTGTGTAACATTTAAACGGAGCTTCTGACTGTAAAATAGTCAATGAAACATCGTCTTCATTTTGAAATACCTATCCAATGATATGCCAATCAATATTGTGCGTAAAAATTTTTTTCGTCTTTACCGCCATTTTGAATTTATAAAAACAAAACCTCGCCTATAACCATCGGACAGTTAAGACGAATCTATAGAGACCTTGTTCATTAAAACCTATCCAGCCGTTGGGATGTTTCGAGGGTATAAAGAAATCCACATACCCAGATACGCGTGAAACACATAAAACTTTTTGGCAGTCGGGTAACAAACTATGAACTAACTGGAGCGCGAAACTGTTGCACAAAAGTCCGTAATGTTAATATAAACAATGTAATTTTTCATAACAGGATTATGTATTTCTTGATGACAGTGCTGAATGTTTTTATGGTTACTTTTTACAGCAGAATGCATCCAAATAAAAGTTTTAACCTTACATAGTCATCCATTTCCTTATTATTTAACCACAGAATGTAAATTATAATTAGAGCAGAAAGTCCAACTACCGTCTAGGGTCCAAATACCGGCTACTAGGTGTTCTAAGAACTGAGCGCAGCACAGCCTAGTGGTGATAAGCAGAGTTTGTAACTTTAATTGAGAGAAGAAAGTTACGAAAAGAACGTCGCTGAAGTCTGTGTCATTTACAAATAGTAAATGCAAAAGTATCATATCTACGTAATCTGGTACATCAAAAGTTTTTCAGATATGTGTTTCTCATTTTTTTTTTAAATATACTGATCGCATATTGGCTTGAATTGTTGATTATGTTATTTTCTAGACATACTTAGCTCTCAACTGCCGCACGCAAATTATTGGTATTTTATTATATGAATGAGTAATACCGGTTTTAACTTAAACATAGCAGTGGTCAGAATACCGGCTACCTAGAGTGGTCTAAATACCGGCTAGCCGGTATTTGGACCTCTCTCGATTGCTCTGCTTGAAGGGGAGGGAAATAAATTAATTTAAATAGTTCCATAATTAATAAATTAATTTAAATGGTTCAGAAATAGTTCCAGTCCCATTTCACAACATGAAAAAACAACCATGGCGTAATTCTTCAGGACCGGCACTGGTTACCGGATCACTCTCCAAAAAAGCGCTGTTGGACACTACAAAATTGCCTCTAATAAATGTGAAGAGAAAGAAATAAAATGATGGCGTAAACAAGGCGAAAGAGGCAGAAATTTGATTTTAACCCTCTCGCTGCGCAACCCGAGATTTCCTCGGCAACGTAAAAGTATCAAAATTTGCACAACCCGAGATTTCCTCGGGGATGCATTTTTTACGTCTAATTAACCCTCCTTGATTATTCCCACCGGTTATTTTTTAATTGTAAATTTTGCCTTATTTAATTGGAGCATTTTGCGGTTAAATTAGACAAAAATTTTTGTTTTGAAAAACCGGTGACAAAAGAATAAAAATTCTTAAAAGACGCTCGTCGCGAAGGTGTTAAATACGCAATTTTTGAAGCTATTTTGATAAAACAATTACGCAGCGAGGGGGTTAAAAAAGTGCAAAAGGAAAATATCCAACAGAGGAAGATGACAAATTTGTGTCTTCTGCATGGGTGCTTTCTCTGTCGACAAGGGAGGTGATTCTGGGTTCAATGTTAAGAATGCGATATGTGGGCTGATAGAGACTATACCGACTCAAACAGTGATATTATGTTTTTGATTTTTTTCAGATAAAATAATTCTTATTTCAATCAGCAAGCTTTTTTTTTTGTTTTACACGTTAAAAAACAAAATTAGAAACATAATGGGAAGAACGCTGTGAGAGATAGTCGTAAAGAATTTTAGAAATTTGACAAAAATACTTATTTATTAAAAATTGCGTATTTTTTCTGTGCATAAGAAATGATATTAATCAATACAATTTGTTAAAATAATATGCTTATTGCTTAATAATTGTCATTAGCTCTATTTGTGTGATCTTTTGGAAAAAAAAACTTAGGTAGCCGGTATTTAGACCTCATTTTAAAAACTGAAAATTTGAAGACTTGGAATTTTGCTTTTTATAAACAGAAAACTCTTTTAAACTGATTTTTTTTCTCTAAACAGGTATGAAACATGTCAAGGTACCTGCTGTCACTTTTTATTTTATTAATTTTGAAAATTGTATGATCTAGATTGAAAACAAAAGTGGTAGCCGGTATTTGGACCTTTTCCTCTAACATTTCACCACGCATTTTACCGCGTATGAAAAAATTAAATTATAAAATTTTGTAAAACCCTGACGTGATAGAAAATTTCTGATAGCAGATTCGGATTCTGCATGCAAAAATACATTAAACTAGTATGTTGTGGCCATCACAAAACTTTCTTCTATATAAATCACATGAACAGCACTAATTCATATCAAGGTATCCCTTAATCTGAAATTTGGTGAAAATCGAATATTAGTTCTTGAGATAGAGCTATTGCGGAAATCGCAAAAAATGCAGCATAGCAGCGCCACCCGTTGAGCGCTTTACACCAAAATGTATAACACGTCAATTCATGTCAAGGACTAACTGAATCTGAATTTTGATGAAAGTCTGTGCTGGAGATTGAGTTATTGCGGAAATCGTGAAAAATGCTGCATAGCAGAGCCACCTTTTGAGCGATTTACACCAAAAACTAATCAGCATCAATTTATTTCAAGGGCTAACTAAATATAAATTTTTATTAAACTCCGTGCGTTAGTTCTTGAGATAGAGCGTTTACAAAATTTGTGTCACATACAGACTCACAGGCAGATATTTTGTAAAAACATGTTTTTCGGAATCGTGTAAACCCGTCGAAACCCTAAAACGTGTAAACCCGTCGAAATCCGAAAGTCGAAAATTCTCACGAATCCAATACTTTTTTCTTGTAAAGATAGAAGAAAGTAAAAATGTTTATTACAAATCAGATACAAAATGGCTGTTAACTAGTGATATTAAATATGTTATTTTATAGCGTGTATCTATAAGCTATGAATATCAAATACATCAAAATGTGCTAAGAAGGAATTGCACATGGCTGAAACAACTTCTGCTTTAGACATATTTCCATTTAACCCTTTATCTAATGATTGCACTTATAAGTACCATTAAACTAACTTGTTATAAAATTTATTTAATACATCGATTAGTTGTAATACAGTTTAGAATGAGTTATAGATGCATTACTTTATCTTGTTCCAAAAGCATTATTGGTTACACAAAACAAAAATATTTTTAAAAGGATGATTTCTTTTTTCTTGGCGTTGGGAGGGGGGATTTTTCAATTCGAAAATATTTCTATATTTCTATTGTAAGAACATTATATTTGTACATTTCCTAATTTTACAAAATACTAAGAAAGATATTTAAAATAAAAGATTTGAGTGAGGTTATAAATAGTGCACAAAAACCCTATAAATTCAAATTTAATTAATCCTTCTAAATCCTTTAATTCTTCTAAAATTTATTAAATGATTATGTAAATCTTCTAATGTAGTTTAAACAATTCACGAAAAATGCTTTAGAAGATAAAATTTTCATGAATTCATAATTCAGTACACAAAGGGTTACACCGTATATCCTCCTGAGACCTGGAATACATTTAAATGGATGTTTTGCTTTCTCCTTCTATTGCGTTGAATTTCATTGTAGCAATCTAAAACCAGTTTGGCATGGTAATGTATGAATCAAAAATCAACATTCAGCTTTTGGATTTTGGCAACGGTAATTGCTTTGTTTACAAAATGGCATAATAAATGAGTCAAGTTGGAATTCTACGTTCTGCTGGTAAGTTTCGTTTTTATGTTATTTTAATTTGTTTAAACTATTTTTTTATTTTTTATTTTTTGCAATTTTAATAGCAGATGTTAATACTTGCCTTATGTTCTTTATAATAAATTCTATTCTTTCCCATACTTTTAGCATTTTTTAAATTATTTTAAAGCGAGTTATGGCCTGAACATCCATTTAGATGGATGTGCTGTAAAACAAAATTAAAAAATCGAAATTTATTAATTTCTTTAAAAACATCATTTTTGATGCCAATTTTTGAAATAAACTCATATTTAAAAATATGTATATGCATTATATTTTGCTTGGGTCTCAGGAGGATAAGTGTTTTGTATTCTTTTTTCTGTGACGGGGAAATTTGTCCGTTTAAGGAAGAATTTCTAAAATAAAAATTCTATGTTGACAGATTTTACAGCAATAACACTCTCAACAAAAGTTTTATTACTAATAATTAAAATCTTTTAGTGTTATTAGTAAAACAAATATTGTTGTTTAAAAATAAAATTATTGTTAAGTTCAAATTTTACAATATTACAGGCAAGTTCTTAATGTTTCATATTAGAATGTGAATATTTGAGAACGATAACCAATTATATTTCCCAAATCTGCTACCAGCACAACATACGAATTCTAACTAGAAATCTTAATGTCTTATTTTATTTTATTGTGGACTGAATACAGTAATTCGTTTATCAAAGTAAGACTTCTCTTTAAAACAAGCTGTTTCATAAATTGAAAAAAGTAATTTTATAGTTAAAAAATAAATTAACTATACTTTTAACTTTTTTTACGGAAAATCTTAAGTTTTAAGCAGTGATATTTAAACTTCTAAATTCAAATTTCGTCAATTGTAAGATTTATGTGCCTTAGTTCATGGTGATTATTCATCTAAAATTCTTTTTAGAATTTATCATTATTGTCTTAAATAGTAGTTTAAAAAAATTGAAAAGAATTCGCATGCGTCAGTGATGCGGATGATAATCAAAATTTTTATTTCAATTTTATAATCTATTTAAGCAATAAATATATTTACATTAAAGAAATTCTTAAAAAATTCTTAAATATAAAATTCCAAAATTTTTTATAATTTGAATTATGTTAAATATCTGGAAAACTTCCAATGCAATGTAACCTGAGTTTAATTGTTGATCGAATTTAATACGTTCGTTCAATCGACAGCAATGTCGCATGCGTTCTGCATGAATTGGTCAAATTTTAACGTGTATCGTAACTTAACTTTTTGAAAAAAGCACTTTTTATCAGAGAACCTACAATCAAAACTGGAACACTAAAGTGCTAAAAGACGCTTTGTGAATATGCAGAAAGACATGTTAAGATTATAATGTCATGTTAATGATTGTTTTTATTGTTATTGTTTTGTTTTATTTTAAATTATGTATCCTTCTAATTGCAAACTATGTTGGTGTATAATAATTAGTACATACCTCCCATTGAACACATTTGGTAAGTACCAAATATACATTCTTACTAATTTTCTAAATATTTCTTATATTTACCTTCTATATCAGCCTTTTTGGCAGTACCACCATGCAGAGAATAAATAAACAATCATTTGCTGTCGTTTAACCCTTAAATGCGCGATTTTTTATTTTGTTTCAAAAAAATTATATATGATTCTCTGAAAGGTTTATTACACAGGAAAAATAATGAAAAAAATCAGAGATACATTTTTTATATAACACATCAATTTTTTCTTCTGTTGCACATCTGCAATACAAGTAAAAACTACTGTTCTGTGCCTGTTTTACACAAATCAGTAAATATTTTAATTAATATGTCTCCAAATACCTTATTTTTTATTTTATAAAACTTAATATTTAACCCTTAAATTCCCATGATAGAATACATTCTAGAAATTACGTAGTTCAGAGAATCTGACTTAACACCAGAAAGTTTCAATAGTTAATTTTACTTTATTTAAAAAACGGAGTGTCTGTCATTAATTAAAACAAATATTGTTATTTTAGTTTTCTGGTGTGAATTAAGTATATACGAATAATAAAACTATTAAATTCAAAACACTGTTGTTTGCATATATGCAAAGCTGCACACTAAAGGGTTAAGAAATGTCTTTTCTATAATTATAAAATGCTATTCGTCTATTCGATACATCATCAGAAGTTCTTAGGTTTAAAATAATATATTTGTTTTCGTGAATTTCGTCGCCCTTCAAAGTTTGCTCCAATTAGCTATATCTAATAAAGCTATATAATATATTTCATTTCAGATGTGTGTCGATGAATGCATCTTTATTAAATCTATTGAATTGTATGGATGCTTTAACCCTCTTCAGATCAACCATCCGAATGATTCGGCTAAATTTTGTTTCGACAGTAAGTAATGTTAATTAGTTTATATTGTTTTATAAAAGGAAATATACATATATAGATAGTTAACTTTCACAGAGACATCGTAATAAATTTGGTTGTTAGCATTGTTTTGTAGTCACTAAAATGCAGCATATCAATTTCAGCCAAATAATATTTTATTTCGCAGAAGAAGTTGATGCCATCAGCATTGAAAATTGTGATAAAGTCTGTCAACTAGCGTGTTAGTAAGTATTTTATATTTTTCATTCTGAAACACTTATACTTTTATGCATTTTAATATGACTCTTCACAAGTTTTTATTTATTGAAAGCGCGGTGGGTTGAAGGGTTATATATGTACCCATACTCCATTCTCAAAATGAAATGGACAACAATTTCTCGGCAATAGCTGAATCAATTACAATGTAATTAACCACTAACATAGATCTTTAGAGAGCAAGGAACGATAAATAATCCGATTTTTGAAATTCAATCTGTGACCGGATTAATTAAAGGTCAAAGTTCTAACGCAAACCCTATGAACAATTTCCTTAAAGAAAAAAAAAAATCGCTCGCGAAATTTAAAATTGAGCAATTCTTCACATACAACTAGTAGGGTAGACCGGGGCTAGTTGGCCATAGCGGCATGTTGGCCCAGCCGCGATATTTTTTAAACTTTGCGTTAGATGACATTGTCAGTCCAGCCAAGTACGCAGTGCTTCGCTTTCCTCCTCCAACTCAGCACCATTGAAGTCGGAACGTCCGTTAAAGAATTATTGAGAATTTTCAAAATTTTGCAAAGGTGAGTAAATTTCCTCTCTTATAAATAATCGTTTTTTATTTGTTTGTAGATTACATTTTAGATTTTGATATATAATAATTCAGAAAAATAATTGTTCGTAGTTATTGTAGGGCATGTTTTTTTATTGAAATACTTTCAGAATAATTCCTTACAGTCACGAAAAAAAAATTGGCGAGACGGGATTAGTTGACCCATTTGGCACTCCCTTAGGAATTTGGCTCTGGGATATTGGAATTTTGATAGTTTTAAAGAATTATTTTAATAAACATTTATTATTATTTTAATTTATTTATTATTAATTAATAGTAAGGAATAATTTTATTAATTGAATTCCTGGTTATTCCAGCCATCTTTTTAAAAAATGAAGTTATAATGTTGTTTACCTCCTCCCCAAATTAAATCATCTGCTCCTGTTGTACAAAAACATTTATAACTTTCATAATTATAGAAAAACCCCTGTTGGCTTGACCTACAGGCGCAGGTAAATTTCGGAGTTAAGTACTAATTTCACCAAGAATTTAATGGATTAAGGGAAATGGGATTTTTTTCTTTACACCCCCCCCCCCCCCCCAACACACACACACACACTTTTTTTGTTTTTGATATCTTTTTGCTGTAAAAGTTGCTCCTATCAAAAGCTTGTCAATACAAAAGTTATAGATAATATTTAGAGGATTTATGATAAATCTAAATGAACTTGATATCTTGTGAATTGACGAAGTTATGAATTTTTTTCTTCTGAAAACCTTATTTTCTGCACTCCTTGAAGCCATTTTTATTTATATCAAAAATCTGTCATGCATAATTTTTTGGCTCTTTTCCTAGAAGTTTTGAAAACTTTAAACTAATTGGATATGTTATCGTGTCCATAGAAAAGTAAAATATATTTTTTGTCAATTTGTAAATATCATTTTATTCACAATTTCACCGTTTTTGTTGGTGGTCAGTAGTATTTATTTAATGGTTATATATATATATATATATATATATATATAGATAGATAGATAGATAGATAGATAGATAGACAGATAGATAGATAAAGTTTTGAACTGGGGGGGGGTCTAGGGGTCGTGATCGGTGTAGATCTGCAAAAGTGTTTCAAAAATTCCAACATATGGGAAATTGCAATAGGTAGTATTTCTTACGAAATCTACCTAAAAGTTCGGCCACCTAGTTTTACATACTACCACTAAAAGTAACAAATCTAACAATCCAAATCTACCCGACTCTGATATTTCTCAATTATTAATAAAATCTCCTTGTTCCCCCGTCCAGAGAAGAGTTTGCCACAAATAATGCTTTAATAACATCACATTTTATGAAGTGAAAACTCTTACCTGGGTAGTTATTCGTTGAAACTAAATAATCCTTTCTCTCTTCATAATCCATAAAAAGCACAGTTTCAGGAAACAATTTTTTAATTATCAAAAAATATCTTTTCCTTTAAGAGACATGTTGTCCCTTCCACAGACAGAATAGAACTACACTTCCTGAACCGTTAATAAAGATCAGCAGTTCAAACAAAAAATATAAAGAAATGATATCATCCAACATAATTATATCAAGCACATTGCTATATCCTAACTTATTAGATTATCTAAATCTCATTATACCAATAATAAATCATGAATGTAATCAATACTATGTATATTTCATGATAAACAAACTGGTTTTTTTTAATACTTGATTAGGAATTAAAGTTTTATATAAACGGAAATTATCATTATTTCAAAGAAGCTGGCATTACCCAAAGCATCATGAAGCAATGTTACATTTTACTGACAGAAATTTGAAGGGAATGATGTGTTAGAAAAACATAATAAACGAAAGAAAAAAATTATGGCACTTAACAGATATACAGAGGCCTTGATACAATTTATTTATCATTTGGTGTTTATAATAAATCAAGTAATTAAGGATGAAGGATTTCTTAAGTTACGGTACTCTAAGATTTACGGTGTTTTAACACCTAGCATGCCTTTATTAAAATTTATTACTGTTCCGTAATGTATTAAAGACATTTTTTATGAGAAAATAAAATCAATTTTAAAGCAACTTTTGGTCGAAGTTAATAATTTGAATAACTCACAGTTTTAATATTTAAAATTTTTATTTTAATTTAGGAGGCTATATTGTGTTTTCATTCGTAAGAAATAAAAATTAAGATTTGGTAAAATTTTGATCATTTCTTAAACTTCTACACTATCAGAACATTAAAAAACAACGTGAGCCAACTTACCCCGCAATCGGGGCAGGTTGGCCCAAGCGACTTGGTGTCAATTTGAGCTTCTAAACTAATACTTATAGTTAATATTTTCAAGTTTTACTATTGTGACTTCTTCCTGAAAGTACACTGATAGTGGTAGCACAAAAATAAATTTAAAATGTTGAATTGTAATTTTTAAAAAATTATTAGAAGAAAAAGCGGCCAACTAGCCCCGGTCTACCCTACCCATTAATTCAATAGGTCGTTTTCTTCAAATGTATCAGATAATGTTTTTTTTTTCACAGCAACTTTAATTGTAAAATACTATTAATGATGTAAATTTAATTTCTAAAAAGGGAAGTTATAAATATCTCAAGAGCGTTAGGGTAGAAATTGAGATCAAAATTTGGAGTGACACAGCATAGCCGAGTACTATTTGTAAATTGTCGTAGGGATAAGTTATTTTGTAAGCGGATAAAATATTCATATACTAATAATTGATTCTGTTTGTTTTCCTCTTCAATTCTTTACACCTTCTTGAGAAAACTGACTGATCTGTTATTTGGCCTTTCCATCAAAATTAATCATTTGCTAAAAATTAACTCGAAGAAGTCATAGATTCCAAAACGCTTAAAGTTGAGTTATTATTGTGTTTTCAAATTTATAATAAATTCAGTAATTCTAGAATAATAAATTCTATAATGAATTCAAAACATGACATTTTTGAAATAAAATTTGAATGGTATTTTTTAGCTCACAGGCTTTATCAAAGCCTGAGAGCTACTGTGCCTGCCGGTTCTGTACGTATGTAAGTACAGTCGTGGTAAAAAAAAAGTAAACACCCCTCACTAACTCTGCAAAAAATTATCGTAGAAGAAAGTTACTGGTACCACACGATTGTTAATAAAGTCTACTTTTAAATGATGTACATAAAATTTGCTCAAGGGGCCATCTGTATATTAAAACGAACCACAACTTTTTTTTTCAATAGCAGTACACAATTCTGACAGCATAAACGAACTCTACGCCCTTCAATTAGCCTAAAAACAATTTTCTATGCAATTCGTACGATAAATTTCCGAGAAAATAATTTTTTTAATACGAGCGTATTTTAGGGGCTGTATCCAAATTGAAGTTCGGTACTCGATTGTTGACCGAGAGCCCCCCCCCCCCCACCTTCTTGATGAAGGCATCGTCATTGAAGACTGCTAATATTACAGGATAGCATAAGCAATTTCAAAATATCTAGTCACTTCTATCATAGACGACCCCTTAAACCATCATTTTGCTGATTTTTAAGCAAAATTTGAAAACTACTTGGAAGAAAAATGTGAAATTGTGGATTTCCATAAAGCAGGACTTAATAAATCTAAATCCATCAAAAAAATTGTAGGTTGCAATTCATAATTTTTTTTTTTTATTTTAATATCATAACTCATAGCATAAAATTACAAAAATTGCAAATTAAACGTATTTATGTTTGGGTATTTTAGTATTATTGCTACACAAAAAATTAGCACATTAAGAGTATAATTTCAGGAGATATTAATAAAAATATGAAAATGGAATTTAACATTAGTAGCACTACATTTTGAATGTTTATACTTAAAAAACTTATCATTCAAATGACTTGAAATTTGGTTTCTAAGCATAGTTTGAACCGAAGATTTGAAATATCTTGTTAAAATTGGGCATTGCCATTGAAAAAAATGAAGTTTGGGTTCGTTTTAATATGTAGATGGCCCCCTAAGCAAATCTTATATACATCATTTAACAGTAGACTTTATTTCCAATCGTTCGGTATCAGTAACTTTCTTCTACGATAATTTGTTGAGGAGTTAGTAGGGGATGTTTACTTTTTTTTCACGACTGTACGTACATATGTACGTATGTATTACGTAACGCGATAACACTTGATAGAAAAATCCAATTTGCTTCAATTTTTTTTTCTAGGTTCATTCTTTCTTGATTAGTTTTGGGGGTTCATTGATTAAGTATAAAGGGGGGGGGGACGGGGTGCTAATACGATACCCCCCTTAACTTAGATAAATGAATTTTTCATGCAGAATTATCAGATTTTCTTCTAATTTGGTATACCGGTTGATTCTGATAAGGCGCTTCCCTGATTATATTTGAAGGTTCATTGTTTAAGTCTAAAGAGGGGCTAATACACCCCTTAATTTAGATAAATGGGTTTTTCTATCCGATTTGTTGCAAATTGGGTATACCGGTTTATTCTTATAAGGCGCTTCCCTGATTAGATTTGGAAATTCTTTGGTTAAATATAAAGGGGGCATAAATGGGATTTTCTATTCGATTTGCTTCAAATTTGGTTTACCGGTTTATTTCGGTAAGGCGTTTTCCTGATGACATTTGGAGGCTCGTTATTTAAGTATAAAGAGGGAAAAGGGGCGTGGCTAATCCCCCTTTAATTTATTTTTCGAGGGACATTATTCTTTGAAATAAGAGTTTAATATACAATTAGTGTGAATAGCCTGTGAGCTCAATGCCATCAGTTTAATTGGGCGCTTTTCTTTTTTTATTTATTTTTATTTTTTATCTACAGTATTTTATTTTGAATTCGGCATTCTCTTAATAGCTGCTTCCAGCTGTGGTACTCTAAATTAATTGAATTTCTTAGACATGGGCTAATCTATTGCGCTTCAGTTACGAATGTTCGATTCAACCTAGTCATTGATAAGTCCTCTCATCGCAAAACTGTCCACTCAAAAACAACTTCTACACCCGAACCTCCTCTTCGATTTCGTTCTGAAAGCGCTGATGCTTTGCAGTGAAAGAGAAATAAAGAAACTAACAAGAAATCTTGTAAATCTTATTTAAAGAAACTGATTCATTATTATTTTTTTTTATCCTCAATTTTTCCCTCTGTTGTTGGCCCGCTTTGGTCGCTTGAAATATACTTAAAAAAAAAAAAATGGCACGCGAATGTGAGAAAGTTCGTCGTCCCTGCTCTAGTACATATCCCACCTTGGACGTCTTCCAACTTACAAAGAAATGGGTAATTTCAACTCCCAGAATTTTCCTTGAAAACATAATTATCTGAAAGAAAAAAATAACTTTTTTGTAGTTTTTAAAAATTCCACTAATCTAACCTATTTTACTGCACCTGTTCTATACGATTTCATTTATATATAATTAACATTACTTTAATATTACGCAGAGCATACGAATTCCTTGCTTTGAAATTAAAAGTAAAATGTAATTTTGCTAAAGCAAAACTATATTTTATTTTTAATTTTAAAGCAGGGATTTTAAATGGAATTTCTGCGTTAATGGAACGCAGGTGTTATAAAATATAATAAAGATTGGGCAATATTTTTAAAAATATCTCAATATATTCATAGTTTTTTTTAACTGACTGAATGCTTTTTATTATCTTCTATATTTTGGTATTAAATTTCAATTTTATTTCATATTATAATATACTTCATTTTTTGAAAGCCAGGCAAAAATAACCGTATTGATTTTTAAAATATCAGCTGCAAAGAAAATCATTTTTTAATTAAGAGTTATGCATTTGCAGATAAAATTTAAAATTGCTTGACTTAAACCTGTATGGTGAAGTGTATGGTGAATATCGAGACAAAAATTCACAAGTTCGATCCTGAGTGGTCCAGGTAGAAAGACTGTTTAAATTTTAAAGATTGGTGCCTATGTGGAATAAGAACTTTACCCTTTTTAGGTGCGTTCGTAATTATATAAATACATAGCACCTATAGTCGTCGTTCGGTCCGTCCGTTCGCATATAACAGAGCAAAAACTACCCAGAATGGTCTGAAACTTTAAATATATAATTTTTGCAAAATTTTGTCGAGTCATTTCAAATTTTATGAAAATCGGGTGTACAGTTTAATTACAGGGACAGTTAAAAGTTTTCCGTTACATTACGGCCAATGGGAAAAAATTATTTCAAGTGCATTTTAGTGATGTTACAACAGCCTTTCGAACAGAATGAAATTGATATGCACTTATGAAGTGCATTAAAATATACATTCAGTACAATATGCAGGGGTAAAAATATTTATAAAACTAGTTATAGAACGAACGCACCTCATTTGCCACGTTTGGTGTGCAATTTTCAACTTGTTTAAAAAAAGTCTTTGTCGCAGACATTTCTTCTTATACCCATACGAACAAAACAAGCAGGCATAATTTAATAATGTCGCTTTTCCAAATACATTAAATGAGTTAAAAATTTTTAATTTTATGTTTCTGTTGCGATTATTGACTTATTATTTAGATACATTAAACGCATGATTCGCATACTTCAAGTCAAACATTTTAAAATTGAGTTGATACTTTTCTTATTTATTTATTTAAGTAAATATCCTTTTAATTTTCGATCAATACATTATTAATATTAGAAGAACGGCAAAAGTTTATCTCATTTCTTGAAGTGAAAGAGTTTATCTTATTTCCTGAAACTAAAACGCGATAAAACCGATAGAAAGTATGATGTCTTTATCTATTGCAGTTACTATGATATAATCTTTTATGATAATTATTGAAGAAAATAACAATTCTACTATCCAAATAACATGTACATATATATTTCAACAAGTGAAAAGAAAAGAAAAACATATCTATTTTTAAAAGTAAAAACCTGATTGCCTGTAACGTTTACATCGTAATGATAGCAAAAACAAGATGTACAACTGTTTGAGAGCTTAAAAATTGAAATTGGAGTAAATTCTGTATAAGGCAGTATCGAGCAGAACTGAAAATAATTTCTACCTTAGACAGCATTCCGCTTTAGACAAAGTTTACTCAATCTGTGAATTTGTCAAGCCTTGAAAATCCTGAGTTAGACAGAATTCATTCTTACACAGATTCCGCCTTAGACAGCGTTTACCGTAAATATGTTGCCCATATATTTGCTTCTAAACATCGCATAATTTCAATTTTTTACATCATAGTATAGAACAAGAAATATACCATAAAATAAAAATTGTAACTAACATAATTTACGGATTTTTTAAATAATTTTCGAGCATGAATTGTTTTAACCCCTTCACGGTCGCTTAATATTTGGAAAAACCATCAAAAAAGTACCTATTTATTTTATTACAGAAATTCAATAATTATAAGGTTTCTAAATAAAATATGCAATTAGTTTTTTTTTTTAAGGCGAAAAAAAAAAAAGATGTTATAGAACAAATTCATATTTGTAGAAAAGCCATCATGCGAGAATTCTGTGTCTTAATGTTTGTTTTACACCGTACAAATTAATGCGAATAAAACCTTTATTTTTCACATCTTAGATCTTTATTTATCATCATCACACACATTTTTACAAATAATATTTGAAATAATATATACACATTAAATTTTGATTATTAATATTTTTTTTTAGTGTTACATATTTCGAAACATGCAATACAAAGCCCAACATTACAGTCAGCACAAAAGCCAAACCCAAAGGGCAATATTCAAAGACATCACACCGTAATGCCAGTTAAATTTTTCGGGTTTCAGAAGTTTTTTCCAGCAATAAATCTCCAGCCCGGAAATATGACGGGAGCGAGAAATAACGAACGACACCTCATCCCGTGATATTGACGGGAGCGAGAATTAAGTGGTTAAATCCATTACCTCTAGACCAGAAATCTGCGTATAAAGAAATTGGGTCCTTTAAATAACCCTTCACAAAATTTATTATCAGAAAACAGGACTATTAAAGCTATTAATGAGTTATGTATATCTATCTAACTTTGTTCTCCAATTCCTCAACTTTTTGATAAATTTGATGAAATTTTAATATTAATTATTATGTGATTATAATCGTTATTTCATTATTAACGCTTTCAGTTGCAACTTTACGCATATGTAACATTGCGTTATTAAAAGAACTTTTTGAATTGCACTTTACGAATATCTAATAATATTTTTCATTATGTTCTTTAATAAAATGTTATGAGGTAAGGAAACCTAGTTTCTGTCTTTTTGTGAACTTTATGAATTTTTTCGAAGGGGCATATATCAATCCCTACATCAGATGAATGTCTTTGGAGAGAATGAATCAAACACCAGTAATCTGTTGGGTTCTTTAAGAGACCCTTCACAAAAATTTCCATCTTCAGACAGGACCCTTCACATTTTTTTCGTCTTAAATATAGACCTTTCATAAAACTTTTCAATCTCCGAACTAAACCTTTTACAAATTTAATCATTTAAAAGTAAAATCTGACCTGACACTTTTACATGTATAAAGAAAATATATGTATTTTACATGCATATATATTCTTAAAAATGTATAAACAAGAATCTAAATGTAACGATTATTTCTAATTAACATAATTATGATTAGATATTTTCACAAATCTAAAAAGCCGTTCACAATTTCACAAAGACAGGAAGAACCCTGTGAGAAAAGTCAGAACAGACCCCTGCACTAGATTATACTATAAACATTTGTTTGTTATAATAATGTAAAGTCACATTTGCAGTAGGAGAGAAGTGAGTGTATTGGGACACGGTGAACATTCGGACAAAGTCTTTATCCCACAATATCCATGGGGGAAAATTCTCAAAAAATTGTTAGAAGATGGCACCAGTATTGCCTATTACCACGTGTGTTTGCAAGTCGTACATACAAACTAGTTGCCTTCTAGGTAAGGTACTTTATTTTTGATGCTCAAAAGTAACTTTTCATCAATCATTTTGTGATGAGGTTATTTTTAAATTATTGAAAGTTATTTCAAGAAACTTTTAAAAATATGAATATACATATAATAAGGCTATTTTTACAATTTCAAAATATATCTTACCAAGTTCCAGTAATTAGTCCTAAGAAATCTTTAAAAATATGGCCCTTGGGGTCACAATATATGTATTTTGCATGCATATATATTTTTAAAAATTTATAAACAAGAATCTGAATGTAACGATTATTTCTAATTAACATAATTATGATTAGATTTTTTCACAAATCTAAAAAGCTGTTCACAATTTCACAAAGACAGGAAGAACCCTGTGAGAAAAGTCAGAACAGACCCCTGCACTATACTATATTATAATTATTTGTTTGTTATAATAAAGTAAAGTCACATTTGCAGTAGGGGAGAAGGGAGTGTATTGGGACACGGTGAACATTCGGACAAAGTCTTTATCCCACAATATCCATGGGGAAAATTTCTCAAAAAATTGTTAGAAGATTGCACCAGTATTGCCTAATACCATATGTGTTTGCAAGTCGTACATACGAACTAGTTGCCTTCTAGGTAAGGAACTTTATTTTTGATGCTCAAAAGTAACTTTTCACAATCATTTTGTGATGAGGTTATTTTTAAATTATTGAAAGTTATTGCAAGAAACTTTTAAAAATATGAATATACATATAATAAGGCTATTTTTACAATTTCAAAATATATCTTACCAAGTTCCAGTAATTAGTCCTAAGAAATCTTTAAAAAATTGGCCCCTAGGGTCACACTGGGACAAGAACAAGTGGGGTACATGGGGACAGTCCCAATGTACCCCAACATCTATTGACACATGTAACGCCAAAACTTCTTTTATATATGTATATATATATATATATATATATATATATTTATTTATCACAGGTTTATCAAACCCAAGTGGATAGATAAATAAAATAACTTCATAGAAACTATGAAACGTTTCCAAAATCATGCAGAAAGCTCAAAAGAAAAACCTGTTTTGGTAATCCGCTATAATCATGAGAGTGATTGTAACGTGCATGTAACTCTCTTTTGCAGAGAAAATATTTTAACATTTATTAACATTTCCTCCATTTTTTCCCATCGGCTACAGCTTCTTGACGGAGGAGTCTTTGGCTCATTCAAATTGCGTATCAAAACATCTTTCAATAGCTGGATGGTTTCAAATTCTGGGAAAAGATTTCTATGTATGAAATTCAATTCCTGATCTTGTAATATTTGCATATCATTTGATCATTTAATACTCGCAACATTACAAGTGGATTTAAATTTACAGGAATTTGGCCATTTAAGCAAAGTGATTTCAATGCAGACGATTTTATAGTTTTTCACGTTATAGAAACACTAAGTCCTGACAGTTTATTGGATGAATGTATTCAAAACTCAGGTTTTGAAAATTATCAAGATACTGCTGATGTTTTGCACCCTCCAAATCATCTAGTTCATATATTCAAGTATTATAGCAAATATATTAGCAATAGTTTTGTAATTGCATCAAAACATGAAGCAAATGTTTCTTTTCCTGTCACTGCAGAAGCAATAAGACCCTATCCAATAGAACTTCTGTAGAAAAACAAAACAGTTGGGTAGAAAACTTGGAAAGTCCCGTATTCTAACACCCCCCCCCCCCCCCCCTTTGCTCCCAGAGAAATCAGAACAGAAAGAAAAGTTGGTGAAACACAACAGAAGAAAAAAAAATTAACTAAATGTGAAGCATCAACTAAAGAGTTAAAATATCTAAAATAAAATCCCACTTCTCAATGATTCTGAATCTAGTTTTTTTTAAAGACAGAAACTCTGATCTAAACTTGACAGTGAAGTATTTTTTTATGAAAAGTTAAAATTGTTTGAACCTGTCAGTGATGAATTAGAGAAAAATTATTTTGTTCTTGCCAAATTTCCTAGAAAAGTCACTGCTTGCTCTAAGTTTCTGTTTTACATGGGCCGTGTGTAATCAGTTGAAAATGAATAAATGTTTCTTTTTAAGGGGTCTCAGGACTCTTAAAATTGGAAGAAAAAAAAGAGACAATTTTCAACATTTAATATCTTAATATGTATATGATTTAAAAACACAATTTTTATTGCAATTACAAAATATAAGTATGTTCTTTCATTTCATATATTAAAAAAATTGCAAGATACAAATTATTAATTATAGGTGACGTCAACTGTCAGACATTTGTCGAGCAGAAAATTGATATAACAGCTTACGCGCAGGATTATAAGATACATTTTGCAATTAGAACGAAACTTTTTGTGCCTATTTATACTTCAGTTTGTAATAATTACCCTGAACCTAAATAAATTTGTATTTAAAGCATTTTTATATTTTTAATACAAAGTTGTATTTAGCTAATAGAAACGCGCAATCACGTAATCAATTCAAATATATTTTGAAAATGATTAAATATAAGCGTATCTCACAAATCGCATGAAAATAATTACAGCTTATTTCTTACATCATTTTAAAAGCTGGAGAAAATATAAATTTATAATTTTATAATTCCTTTTTCGGAGAATAGATTTTTTTTTTTTTTTTTTTTTTTTTTTTTACATTTTGCAGGTTTAAGCATAAATAACACGTTGGTCGTCGTAAAATTCACTCAACGCATTGAAGTAACGCAATGTGAATCGTATTTGATTCATACTGCGGTCAACGTGTTAAATTTCCTAAATTATTTACCGATTTTTATTTTGAAACTATAATAATGTGTATGCTATACTATGCTACGCGTTTCTTTAAAAATTGATATTCAGATTAGAGATCTGCACGGGCAGGCCGGACCGCGAGCAGGGCTCGGGCCTATTTTCATTCACAGCACTGGGGCCGGGCCCGGGGCATACTTTTTTCTGAAGGCTCGAGCCTAGTCACTACTCTTTACGGGCCGGGCCTAACATTTTTTTCTGCACAGACCCGGGTACTGGTTTCACTCCTAATCTTCACGGCCCAAAATTTTCATTCCTAGTTTTGACGCTGCCCATATGGAAATCTTTATCTCGGCGTGGCCTGGTCCGTTCAAAGGTCAGTAAAATTAGGCTTGGCACAATTTTTTTTCAAAAAAATGCATACATTTTTAAATTGTCATTATTCTACAATTAGCCTTCAAATTCATTCTTTTTAAAGAATAGTAGATTTCTACACTTATTAAAATATAGTTAAATTAAAATATAGTAAAACGTGTGAAAAAGAACCTGTCTATGGCGGAATCTTGTTTTAAACTGAAAAACGTGTTGATCCATGCAAAATTAATATACTACTACGTAAGAAAAGAATATAATACATTTGCACTTGCTAAGAAGGGAACTTGTCTATAACGCATTTTTTTTTTTTCTTTTCTATGCAATTCAGTCTTAGATTTTAGCGTATAGCATTTTTCAGATTTTTAACACTTCGATACATGGAATATGGATTAAAAATATTAATGATAACTGAAACATTTACATACAAGAAATAGGTTTATTAAAAAAATCCATTAAAAAAATAAATATCGCACCTTGCGGCACTTCTATAAAAATGAAGATTATAAACATGAAAAGAAAAGTTAGGATAAATATTTTTGGCTTGAACTCCTCGTACGAGACAAACTTTTAACCAAATCGACGTAAAAATCAATGTTTTGTAGAAATTCACTCGGGTCGGGCCGGGCTCGGGCCGAGATTTTAACTTTTTTCGGGCCGGGCCGTGCTTGGGCCGAACTTTTAACTGTTGTACCAGGGGGGCGGGCCAATATTTTTTTGTACGGGCCAGGCCGAGCCGAATTTTTTTCTCTGAGTCGTGCCCCAGGGCCGTGCCCGGTCCTGGGAATGTCGGCCAGTGCAGACCTCTAATTCAGATTACTTATGTAAGTGTGCATATGATTTTTCCGAATTATTGATAATTTTTTTTTAAGATGACCTGTTATAATAGTTGACTTATTCCTAATATTTTAATAGACGTATATATTTTCCAGTTTACATTTGATTCTTGATATTATTTTTTTATATAAATTAATGCTGATTTTATTCTTAGTATTTTTAAAAATATGCATTTTTTTCCAGTGACGAGCGAATTCAAGTCGAAATAGAAGAACTAGAATCGTCTTTAACAAGTGTAAGTTTACTAAATTGTAACAAAAATATACGAACAAATACAGTGGTGAAATGTGGGAAATGCATCGAAAACGTATTTTAATAAATAACTATATTATAGCCAAGCTTTAACAGTGATATAAAAAATGTCTTATAGTTATTAAGTCGAAAAGTTCAGTAAAACACAAATAAAAAACAATTTTTTTTCTATATTTAGAATTGAAAAGTCAGTTTAAAAACTTTTTTTTTTTTTTTTTTTTTTTTTTTTTTGGAAATGTAGTTTTTGGTTGCAAACATATTCTTAAAGGTAGTCTCACGTGTGTAGACAAAAATTACGTAGGTTTATTTATCCATTACCACTCAAAATTGCCGTTTGTTGCAAAAACAATATTAGTCAATGACAATATCAAGATATGGGGAACAACAGAAAAGAATAAATTGTGATGGGAAAAAAAGGGTGTTTATGACTATGTGCCTTAATGAGGGTTCTGGCAATGATTTGGAAGATGAAATGTTCATTAATTCATAACTTATGACATAAAAGAGGAGTATGACATAAAAGAGCTGTAAGCCTTTAGGAGCTTACAGCTTAACCCTGCAGTGCTCGCGTGGCATTTTGTTACGTTAAAGGTCACGCGGCCTCTGACAGACGCCAGGTATATTTTTGCTGTACTAATATATATATATAGGTCATTCAATTCAAATTTATAAATGCAAAGGGATTATTGAAGTAAAACATATATGTTTGTGGTTCCATATTAACCGTATAGACCATATTAACCATATTAAACTTAATGAATTTTTACTTTTTATTTTGTTTTTCTTTGTTTCTTTCTTTCATATTTTTTTTTGTAAGAATAAATTAAGTAAAGTAAGTAAAGTAAGAATAATACACTTATTAATATATCGTTCAAATATTTATGTTATCAATATATAATAAGAAAATGCGATACATAATATAACACAATAGAACCCCAATAATCCGAAAATCGAGATAATTCAAATCGAAATTTATTTAAAAAAAAAGAATTAAAAACAGATGAAATAAGCCTTGGTAAAACAGAAAAAGTGGTATTAAAGAATTATAAATAATTTTAGTATGTATATGATATACAATAATGTATCACTTTGAAAAAAAAAATAGAAATTAACATTGTTAACATATTGAAACTTTTAATGAACTGTTTAATACCTGCATTTAATGATTTTCTAAGGTCAAGAAATCTATTTGATTTGCTTGGCAAAGTGGTGTGATTCTGGATAATTTATCAATATTAAGCCAACGTTTCATGAATATGACGTCAGGTGCCTTTGCAATTGATGTCTGCTCAACTTAGCGAAGTGCTGTTTCTAGTGTACTTTTAGTATCAGAATGTGATATACGAGTATGACGCTTCATTTTCTTTGTATGGCCATCATATTTTTCAGGCTTAGAATCATCTTGATGTTTGGAATGGAGAGTTACTCGTTTTCTTCCGCCTATATCTCCAGTTGTTTACTCATAATTTTAAATTCTGTTTCACCTTCTCCTTTTCTTATTTTATTTATAATGGAATTTTAGATAATCCGAATGGGTAACAGTCCCAATAAGTTCGGATTAGCAGGGTACTATTAAATAAAATTTAACAATGATTTTATACAGTTTTTTAAAATTAAATTCAATACTATATACCTGTAAATTTATTGTTAAATATTTGATAGGCCGAATTCTGCTAATCTGGGACCTCTAGTTGAGTCAGGGGGGGTGGGGGGAGGGGAATGCTCAAAGCTACAGACTAATTCGTATCTTCATTATTTCATTCTACTACTGCTATAACGGCAGCTATTTTTTCAGCCAAAAGAAACAGGAACAAATAACTTTGCTTGGTTATCTAACTTTGGAATTATTTTATTTTCTCAGAACGATTCAGAACTTCGTTTTATGACAATAAGAAACTTTGGTGTCGTGGGGTGTCGTCATCTATCAAGTAACCGAAGCGATAAGACAGAAAACGTAAACTTAGGATATTGAAATAGAAAGCTAAAGAGAAACCTTTCACCATATCATTCAAGTATCTGTTTAAATGTTTGTATGAAATGAATCAGAGAATAATAAAATAAGGAAATCCAAAGTGTAAAAATGCATCAACTAAATTGATCACTGATATAAGTTCATGCATAATAAAACGCTCCTGACACACCAGAATTCTTGGCTTGGTGTAAGATAATGTTTTTATTTTTTCACTATTTATTTTATAAAAGACTAGTTCAATTGTAAACCGATGTATTACGTTTGCATTGCATGAGATCATTCTATTTCGGGGAGGAAATAATCTAATTTTACAGTATATTTAAATTAAAATTCACGAAATCTACAATTTAAAAATTACATGATTTTCATGAGATAAAATGTTTCAGTTTTCTCAATGATAATATATGTTCCCATTGAAGTCATTTTCACCAGCGAAAGTGTTCCCTTCTTTAAAGGTTTGACCTTTAATTTGTTTCTATATAAATCTTCTTAGAAATTAATTTCAAGGAAAATTGAACTAAAAATATATAAGTTATTCATTCATATGAAAAGTAATAAAAAGAAAGAAGAACAGAATAAAGGAAAGAAAGGACTTTAAAAAAATGCAACGCATTTATAACCTTATATTTTAAAAGAAGTAGAACTTAACCCTTTACGTGCTGAATTATGAATTCATGAAAATTTTATATTCTAAAGCATTTTACGTGAATTTTTTAAACTAAATTAGAAGGTTTACATAATCATTTAATACATTTTAGAATGATTTTAGAAGGATTGAAGGATTTATTAAATTTGAATTTATAGGGACTTTGTGCAATATTTATAAGCCCACTCAAATCTTTTATTTTAAATATTTTTCTTAGTATTTTCTAGAATTAGAAAATGTACGAATATAATGTTCTTACAATAGAAATATAGAAATATTTCCGAATTGAAAAATTCCACCTACCTACCCCCAACGCCAAGAAAGTTGAAAAGATGCAAAGGCAAAAGAAATCATCCTTTTACAAATATTTTTTTTTGTGTAACCACTAATGCTTTTGGAAGAACAAGATAAAGTAATGCATCTACAACGCATTCTAAACGTATTACTACTAATCTATGTATTAACACCTTAACTGCCCCGGGCGTATGTATACGTCTGTAGAAAATGCATGCATCTATTAAAGAGATGACGAATTCCAATAATAATGAGGCAATTTTCACCACCTGGGCTATTATATATAACAGTATAACATGTACATTTTCTAACTGTTATTTCAGAAAACTAATATACATCTTCTTTAATTGCAGAAATATGCGATTTAAGTAAGGCACTGGAGATCGCGTGAGATTTCGTCGGCAGTTAAGGGGTTAAATGAATTTTATAACAAGTTATTTCAATGGTACTTATAAGTACCGTCAGTAGATAAAGGGTTAAAAAATCTTGAGTAACTCTACTCGACTTTCCTAACACTGTATATAATACTTTGCATTCAATTATCAGGTAATCCAAAAATAATCGAAAACATCTGTAATGCAATGTGTGAAATTCATTCTACTAAAGTACTTCAATTATTGAGCTAATCTCCCGTAGTCAAATACACAGCCGAAATTGGTGTAAAACATGAGCAATTCTCATAACAGTCAGCTTCAAGTGTATGAGGATTGTCACAAAAGGGTTGATAAATGGTTGGAAACAGTGTAAAAAGGGTTTAGATACCAAACCCATCGGCCGATTTTTCCCGTAAGTGTATACAGATTTTCTGCAAGACATATGTAACACACCTACCAACGACGTCATCTCTTACAACAAATAACTTCAAAGAACAGTATATAACGAACCAGTGGCACGAAGAAATCTAGCTAACCTTTTTGCTCTGTGCTACGGTGCTCGTCTTCCATACAGTAGGTTCCAGGTTCAAACCCAGCCAACGCCAATTATTCAAAACCTACATTGGTGACCCGGAAAAGAAACACGCAACCTTCACAACAGATGGCAGCACCACAACGAATGCATCCTCAATAAGCAAAGCCTCACAGTAAATAGCGAGAGAGCACAAGCCAATGTCTAAATAAGACGCTTTCACTGAGGTGGAATGCATAACGGCGTCATCTCTCACAACAATAACTTCAACAAGAAAAATATATAATGCGTCACAGGCATGGAGAAATCGAGCTAGTCTTTTGCTCTGTGCTACGGCGCTCGCCTTCCATGCAGTAGGTCCTAGGTTCAAAACCAGCCAACGCCAATTCCTCGAAACCTACACAATACTTTCTTAAACTATATATGTCTGGAAATAAATAATAGTCCAGTCAAATTAGGTAGATTTTGGGTCATTTTGGGACATAATTATGAGAGTTTCGAAACTTGGTAATATTGTTTGGGAGGGTCTACTAATGAACATACTAAAAGTCCTGATGGATGGGGGGTGAGCGCGAGGGGGAGGGGGTAAAAGAAGGTACCCTTTTTCGGGGGTTTTTTAATAGCTCATAATCTATAAGTCCTACGGAAAAATTTCTAGTGCAAAAGTTAAAGAAAATTAAATTCTCTACAAAATAGGTTATATACATTTTTCTCTAGAGTCCATAGTTAACGAGATAATCGCATTCAAAAATGAAGAAATTTGCCGAAAGTCACACCAGTGCCAGAGAGCGGGTCAATGGCACTTGCATTGCATCTATTTATCTTAAATTTAAATGACCGTTAATAAATGTTGTGGTCAGGTGAATGGAAGCCTGAACAATAACTTCAACAAATGACACATTTCTTAACAATAGATTATGTTATATAGATTATATGTTCCGTAATCGGGTTTGAAGTCATTTTAAAAAGCATGGATTAACGCCAATTTAATTTCCTTCTGTAACGTTTGTTTGGCACACTTTTTTTTAGATAGATTATAGACATGCTGAACCTTCAATCCGTCAGGACCAAAGAGGAATACGAAAAGTTTGTTCGATAGAGCTATTTCACGATTCTACGCAGCGACAAGTTTTGGACAAGAGTTTGCTTTGACATAACCATTGAGCAAAAACTAATGATATCTATGAAATGCTCTGTAGGGCTCACACATGGACGAGGAATAAGCGCTTCATATTTGTACCGCCCGCCCTGGAAGAATTCTGTGGTTTAATTATTACTTCTGGTGAAAAACATAAGGATTTTCGTGAAGCTCGGATGAATAGAGATGTTGCGGATATCTCCAAACATTCAACTTGGTTTGAAAATCAACCGCCCTTTCCTCAGATAGATATAATTATATCAATATCTTCTGGGGTTATTGGAGATGAAACTATCACCTGCTTCAAAACTTTGGAAATCGGGAGTAAAAAGATGATTCAGGTGTCTAGCAAATGTTACTCAGATGGGAAAGGTATAGCACAATCACTCAACCGTATGCACAATTCAATAAAATTTCATGATGCTACTAAAATTGTGAATCCTCTAGTTATATTCCAACGGATTTCCTTGAGCAAACGTAGTAATGATGATTTAGCAAATTATCTACAATATGAATCGACTCCTTATCCTCTCTCTCTTTTCAATGATTGCGGAATATGCAAGACAAAGAAAAGTGCCTTGTGTCAAATATTTGAACAATCAGGTGAGATATTATACCAACAACAAACAATAGTTGTGGATGGTGGCTTCCTGTTATATGAAGTGGTGTGGAAGAAGGGATCAACAGTACAGGAATTTGCAATACCTAAATAAAGTACGTTAAGAAACACTATTGTGGAAAGGGACTCAGAATTGTCTTTGATGGATATACTGACACTGTAAACAGTAATAAATTAGCTGAAAAAAATAGAAGGTGCTCAGTGAAAACTTCAGTTGACATATATTTTGAAGAACATACTCTCATCAGTGTTCCCCAAAATCAGTTTCTCTGAAATAAGACAATGTTAATTCCCATTCTATCCTCTAATTTAAATGACAAAGGAGTCTCATGACAGCAAAGTCCTCATAATGCCGCCACTCTGACTGTTCAGATTGCTATAGATGCACTGAGTGAGAGTGACAACGTTACTGTTGTTGGACAGGATGTGGATATACTTGTTCTTCTCATAGGCTTAACCTCTTCAGATAAAAATATATGCTTACAGATACAGCTGTGGCAGGGAAATGAACTGTCTCCTGAGATTTCGGGTTGGAAACGTAAGCTCGTTCATACGTTAGTGCCTATCACAACAACCGATCCTGTTGCCCCTGGGGGCAATACTAAACCTCATTCAGTGTACAACTGGTTGTAGGCAAAAATGTTAAGCCTTAGTAACATTTGCTAGACACCTGAATCATCTTTTTACTCCCGATTTCCAAAGTTTTGAAGCAGGTGATAGTTTCATCTCCAATAACCCCAGAAGATATTGATATAATTATATCTATCTGAGGAAAGGGTGGGGGGGGGTGATTTTCAAATCAAGTTGAAAGTTTGGAGATATCCGCAGCATCTCTATTCATCCGAGCTTCACACAAATCCTTATGTTGTTCACCAGAAGAAATAGTTAAACCAAAGAATTCTTCCAGGGCGGTACAAATATGAAAGGTAGCTGTGGCGCCCAGACCCCACTTATTCCTCGTCCATGTGTGATCCCAACAGAGCATTTCATAGATATCATTAGTTTTTGCTCAATGGTTATGTCAAACCAAACGCCTGTCCAAAACTTGTCGCTGCGTTGAATCGTGAAATAGCTCTATCGAACAAATTTGTCGTATTCTTCTTTGGTCCTGACGGATTGAAGGCTCAACATGTCTATAATCTATGTAAAAAAAGTATACCAAAACAAAAGTTACAGAAGGAAATTAAATTGGTGTTAATCCATGCTTTTTAAAATGACTTCAAACCCGATTACGGAACATATAATCTATATAACATAATCTATAGTTAAGAAAAATGTCATTTGTTGAAGTTATTGTTCAGGCTTCCATTCACCTGACCACAAAATTTATTAACGGTCATTTAAATTTAAGTTAAATAGATGCAATGCAAGTGCTATTGACCCGCTCTCTGGCACTGGTGTGATTTTTGTCAAATTTCTTCATTTTTGAATGCGATTATCTCGTTAACTATGGCTTCTAGAGAAAAATGTATAATAACCTTTTTTGTAGAGAATTTAATTCTCTTTAACTTTTGCACTAGAATTTTTTCCGTAGGACTTATAGATTATGAGATATTAACAAAAAATCGAAAAATGGTACCTTCTTTTACCCCCTCCCCCTCGCGCTCACCCCCCATCCATCAGTACTTTTAGTATGTTCATTAGTAAACCCTTCCAAACAATATTACCAAGTTTCAAAACTCTCATAATTATGTCCAGAAAAAAAACCTAATTCGACTGGACTATAAATACCGCAACTAAATATACTCAGCTATGCTGTTTTAAATGCATATATATTTTGCCTTTTTCCTCAGTAAAATGCAATAGCTATAACCTATAACATACCCTTTTATCAGATTAATAATATTCACATAATAATTTTTACTTTGTTTTTTAATTTTTTAAAAATGTTTCACTAAATTAAGTTACGCTCTGGTGAAATGTCATCATTGTACTGGCATTGTGAGCAATAAAAATATTTAATTGAATAATTATATCAAAAAACAAAATACTTATCAGTTTTCTCTGCTCACAAAATGGTTGGAAAATGGTTGAACAATGTTCTAATCACACAACCGGTTTTCCCATTTGTACGAAAATGAATACAAGTCTTGCGACAGTGGCTTACAACGTATTCACCAAAGGGAAGCTCAATGGAAAGCAAAGCTTGTTCGTTATCGTGTTCACTCAAATATATACGTACATACCACCATTGAAAACACACCAAAAAACGGGTTTTTGGAGACTCGAATACATGAGCAAATTCTAATATACACTCATATATGCAAGCATACACATGGAATCTCGCCATTCTAAAAAATAAAAAAATAAAATAACATAAAACTGCTGCTGTGCCGTCATTGAATTTATTGTGATCTTTTCACTTTCTCGGCTTATCTTGCAAAATCTGTTGCATATAAAAACATCAAAATTGGTAGTTTTATAGTGAAACTAGCTGCAATACCCGGCGATGCCCGGGTCAGAATATGACATGAGGACCAGTCAGTCTCCTTAACCGATGTGTTTCAGCAGTGTTGCAGTTCATTGTTTCTGTGTTGAATAAAGATATCACGATGGCTATATTTGTTATCCACAATTATCACTGCAACTTCATTGACTTGAGGTGCATTAAACTTTCGTTCATGCTCACCGGCTGGTCTTTTGTCGGCCAGAATGACGATCTTATAGTTGTCTGCAACCATTCGTTCTAGTCTTGCACACATTGATCACTTGATTATGGTTATGGAATAGACGTTGTAACACCTGAATAATTTCTCGTTGTAGCCCCAGAATGTGAGTGAAACGCTATTCTATTTCGACTTTTTTCTCACTAACAAAATATATTTGTAGGAATTTCGGTGTTTCATTTGGTATGGGCATTAGCGAGCCTACTCGATGATAAATTTGCCCTTAGACTTTAAAAACTGGGCTGAAAATTTCTACGTTGCATATTGATGTAGCCTCGAACGAACTCATTTGAAAGCAAGGATTGTATCGACGTATATTTTGTATTTCCTAATATTCCTTTAAAAACGTAATTTAGAAAGTTTTTAAAGGTTTTTTTTTAAACGCTTGTTGTTCCTGTCAAACCCGAAGTGGTAGTGGCACCGGCATAAAATGTAGCCTGTGTAGTATCAGAAACTGTCACCATTGATTCGCAACCATTACTTTCGGAATAGGTTCATTATTTTTTGAGATTGCATAGAAATCGAAATTTAGGACATTTTTAGAACGCTTTTCACTCCTTCCCTTCGCTTCACCCCTTTTAAATTTCGAATTTGTTTTCGACTGTTTCAAAGAGGGCATTTATATTTTATAAGTAACTACCATGCCATATTTCAAGATTCTAGCCCCATGAGTATCACAGTAATCGCAATTTAGAACGGTTTTTGCTCCTGCAACCTTCTAGTGGTAGTGGCACCTAAATAAAATATAGCTTATGTTTGAGCAGGTTATATCACCACCAAATTGCAACCATTATTTTTTAACCCGTTTGGTATTTCGTAAGATTGCGTACAAATCGCAATTTAGAACGTTTTTAGAACGCGTTTTCACCCCTTTTAGATGTCGATTTTTGTAGGACATGTTCATAGAGATCGTTTATATCTTATAATTAACTACCATGCCTAATTTCAATTTACTAGCCACTGCAGTAACAAAAATTGCAATTTAGAATGTTTTTTGCTCCTGCAACCTCCAGGTGACAGTAACACCGACATAAAGAGAGCCTATGTTAGAGTAACAGCTGTCACCATCAATCTCCGAATTTTCCAACCATTACTTTTGAAATCGGTTTGATACTTCCGGAGATTGCGTAGAAATCGCAATTTAGAAAGTTTTTAGAACGCTTTTCGCCCATTTTTACCCATTTTAAAATACGAGTTTTTCAGGGAATGTTCTTAAAGATTATTTATATCTTATAAATAACTACCATGCCTAATTTCAGGTTACTAGCCACTGCGGTATCACAAAAACGCAATTTAGAACGTTTTTTGCACCTGCAATACCCAAGTGATAGTGACACCGACATAAAATATAGCCTACGTTGGAGCAAGAGCTGCCACCATCAATTTCCAAGCATTACTTTTGAAATTGGTTTGGTGCTTCCTGAGAATTTCCATTTAGAACGCTTTTAGAACGCTTTTCGCGCGTTTTCACCCTATTGAAATTTCGAACTTTTTAAGAAATGTTCTTATTGATCATTTATATCTTATAAGTAACTACCATGTCAAATTTTATTACTATAGGCTCTTTAGTAACACAAAAATGGCATTTTTAGAAAGTTTTTTGCTCCTGCACACATTTTGGGGTAGTGAAACCGACATAAAATATAGTTTATTTTGGAGCAAGGTCTGTTACTATCATTTTGACACTATTTTAAATTGGTTCGGAACTTCCTGAGATTCTGTGAGAATCGCAATTTAGAACGTTTTTAGAATGCTTTTCGCCCATTTTCACCCCTTTTAAATTTCGATTTTTTTAGGAAATGTTCTTACAGATAATTTATATCTTATAAGTAACTACATGCCAAATTTCATGTTTATAGGCCGTTTAGTAACACAAAAATCGCATTTTTAGAACGTTTTTTCTCCTGCACCCCCTTTGGGGTTGTGCCGCCGACATAAAATGTAGCTTATTTTGGAGCAAGGGATGTTACTATCATTTTGACACCATTATTTTTTAAATCGGTTAGTAACTTCCTGAGAATGTGTAGCTTTTCACGCATTTTCACTCGTTTTAAACTGCGATTTTTTTAGGAAATGGTCTTAGAGATCACTTATATCTTATAAGTAACTACCATGCCAAATTTCATGTTTATAGACCCTTTAGTAACACAAAATCGCATTTTTAGAACGTTTTTTGCTCCTGCACGCACTTTGGGGTAGTGCCACCGTCATAAAATATAGCTTATTTTGGAGCAAGGGCTGTTACTATCATTTTGACACCATTATTTTTAAATCGGTTCGGAACTTCCGGAGATTGTGTAAAAATCGCAATTTAGAACGTTTTTAGAACGCTTTTCGCGCGTTTTCACCCTTTTAAATTTCGTTTTTTTTTTAAGGAAATGTTCTTAGAGATAATTAATATCTTATAAGTAACTACCATGCCAAATTTTATGTTTATAGGCTCTTTAGTAATACAAAAATCGCATTTTTAGAACGTTTTTTGCTCCTGCACCCCCTTTGGGGTAGTGCCACCGACATAAAATATAGCTTTTTTTGGAGCAAGGGCTGTTACTATCATTTTGACACCATTACTTTTTAAATCGGTTCGGAGCTTCCTGAGATTGTGTAAGAATCGCAATTTCGAACGTTTTTAGAATGCTTTTCGCACATTTTCACACCTTTTAAATTTCGATTTTTTTAGGAAATGTTCTTAGAGATCGTTAATATCTTATAAGTAACTACCATGCCAAATTTCATGTTTATAGGTCGTTTAGTAGCACAAAAATTGCATTTTTAGAACGTTTTTTTCTCCTGCACCCCCATTGGGGTACTGCCACCGACATAAAATATACCTTATTTTGAAGCAACGGCTGTTAATATCATTTGGACACCATTATTTTTTTAATCGGTTCGGAACTTCTTGAGATTGTGTAAAAATCGCAATTTAGAACGTTTTTCGCTCATTTTCACCCCTTTTTAATTTCGATTTCTTTAGGAAAGGTTCTCAGAGATCATTTATATCTTATAAGTAACTACCATGCCAAATTTCATGTTTATAGTCCCTACAGTAACACAAAAATCGCATTTTTAGAACGTTTTTTTCTCCTGCACCCCTTTGTCTAAATGGTATCGACATAAGATATAGCCTGTGATGGAACAGGGACTAACACCATCATTTTGATACCATTACTTTTGAAATCGGTTCGGTAGTTCCAGAGATTACTCCCAAGAAATAAACAAACAAACAAACAAACAAAAGAAAAGTTTGTCTCAAAATATAATGGAATTCTTTTGTGTGGCCCTGTAAATGAATAATAAATATCCTTTGCACCGCATATGCTACAGATTGTATATTTAAATGTATTTCATAAAAGCATTTCAATTTCATTATGTTGGAAATGCTGTAACATTATTAAAAACTATCTCAAACGATTTTCCCCCATAGGCCGTAATGTAATAGAATTCTTTTGAGTGTCCCTGTAATCTCCCACTTCTACCCACCGCGACCAAACTGCCTTACTAACAGCAGGAGACCAAGGGCTATCTAACCACACCAACCGCGTGTGGGTGGCAGTGCGTGTTCAAGTCTGGCTTTACCCACACACACTAGACTTTTATATTTAAGTATTGCGCGGCAGCGCAATACTTATTTATTTCCAGTGTCACTTCTCAATGTTAATTTAACATAGAAAAGCCTATGGAGATGATAACTTTTTCATTTTTTCTTCCCACCTTTTTGTACCTGATGCCACTCATTTTTAATTCTTTGCTAATTCTAATAATATTATAAATTCAATGTGTGAAAACATTTGCCTGACGTCAGGGTCAAAACGGATCATAAAATGCCTTTGCATATAGGTGGATTATAATCTAAAGAGTAACATGGGCTAAATTTTTTTTACATTATTCAAATATTTTTATTAATAATTCCAAATTTTGCTTTTTTCATTGAGAATCAACGGACATTTTCTAATAAAATTTAACTTTTTTTTTCCTTCATTGTTGTAAATAATTCAAAAGCCGTAATAATAATTTGCCTATATTTAGTTGAATGATTTTCACGTGAAACATGAAACTGAAATAGTTTTTTTTTGTTTTTTAAGAATTAAAAAGAAGATGAATATGGCGTCATAGTGGAAATAAAAATGACATTTTCAAGCAGATTTTTTTAAGTTCAGATTGTAATTTTTTGACCAAACTACAGCAACCTGCATTACTGCACTGGTGAAACATTTTGAATTATACATAGGTAAATTGCATCACAAATTGTGATGCGATATCGCACAAATCAAAGCCTGATGATGATATACCCTCCATTAATTTTGAAATGTGTTCGTCTGAATCATAGCCTACTATGATATATACGGCCCACGCATTTCGCAGAAAACCGTCGAAAAAGTGAAATCAGATCCAGCTTCAAACCCTGAACCAAAACATCACAACGTGCTCTTTCCTGTTTACATTTATACCCTGCCCAGATAGCGGTTTGCTTCTCATCGTCGAAGTTTCAGAATCATTGATCGCATTTTCAGAATAATAAATTAAATACTTATGTTCTTCAATTTCCTTCGATTTAAAGGGATATTTTACACAGATTGTAGTATTTTAGTGTTCACATACTTTTAAGATTAGCTAAATTACTTATTGTTTACTTGATCGTTTGGTTCATTCTGTTATTCTTTTTTGAATGTCCCGTATTTACATAAAAATGGCTTGTGTTTCATATACACGTTTTAAAATTAAAATTTGGTTTTTATCAAAATACAGTTCTCATAACTGGCTTGAAGGAGTTTATTTTTGACGAATTTATTGTTACCCGTAAAATGTTTGTTTTTGATATTGTCCGAACTAAAAAAAAAAAAAAGCAACTTATCAAATTACAACGACCATTTGGAAAATTATTTTGTCGAAGACTAAAATTTAAGACATAAGAAATCGCACATAGTTGATCATACATTACGTACGACATGAATTAAACATTAATAGTGTTATTACACGTAAAAATTCCAAGCGACAAAAATCGCCTGCCACTCGTACGTATTATCCACCTGAAACCTATGTATTATCCAAGCATTTAATTGGCTGTTCGGGAAAAGACTTTTCCATCGTCAGATTTCCAAGAAATATAACGAGCCATTTTAAATGAAATTTCATTCTTAAACTTCTAAACATCCCACAATATTACTTTTTACACCGTCGTATAGAGAAAAAAATGTACCTTTAAATGCAATTTGTTTGAAAGCTGTATCTCAATTTGTTTCTGAGTTATTAATTTTTTTTGTAGTTTTTATTATTTTTTTGTCATAGTGGCAACACTCTGTTGTCTAGCTCTGTTGAAAGTAAAGGGAAATGCAGATTACTGTATAGACCAATCAGAAAACGAATAAAATGCGGATTAAACCAATAAAAACCTTCAGATATACTTTTGATTTCCCATCCTGACGAGAACAATAACCATTTTTCCAAATGGTTAAAAAAAAGAAAAACACGATCTTCCTTAAACATTAAATATTCTTATTTTTAATCAGAGAAAGAAATGGTGATCGCAGATTTAAATATCGTTGCAATATTTTATGTTATCCAAGCAATTTTGATTAAATCATGTAAGGGTATTTGTTATTTAGTAAATTACATTTATAAATTATTACAAGGAATTTTATGAGTACTTTAATATATTTAAAAGAAATTCCATTAGTTTTATTGTTTCAGCAGTGAAGATAGTAAATATATTTATGACATTGATGTTTTTAGACTATGCATGTTTTTATTTATTGGGGTGAATCGTAGAATACTCTACTCCTCAACCTGGCGATAAATGCGCCAAAGTGGCAACCTTGGTATTTAGTATTAACTTGGTATTAAGTGGCAACCTTGGATGTTATAAAAACGCGCCGATTTCGCGATTTTTGAAATCGAACAAAAGAAGTAGAGTATTCTCCGGTCGCACCATTTATTATTCCAATAATTGTTTAAATAATATATATATTTCTTTTTAATTTGATGATTAGAGTTAATATTTTTATTAAACTCTTTTTGAATCATATCTATACGGAAAAAATGTAAACACATTGGAATTCTCTGAACCCTACCCAGAGCGGTTTGATTGGTTCTCGTCGTTGAAGTTACGGTTAGAGTAAAATTTCTATTTTGGGCAGCGTATCAGAGTCCTCTGGCGAGCGACTTCATACATTAAACGCAAATCGCTCTGCCTGTAGTAGTATCTAAGTATGCCTTGGTCTGAATTCAGTAGTTATTAAAAAACTTGACATATTAAACAAAAACCTAATTTGCAGAACAAATTTAAAAAAACAAAATTTATTTCCTAAATTGTTTAAGCCCGAGAAGGGGCAGATATTAAGATATTTCATTGAATTCGTTCTACATTTAATGTTAAATTTTTGTAACAAATAAGTTAAACCAATTGAACATTAAAAAATAAAAATGAAATTCATACAATATAATACTTTAAACCCCTATATACTTAGATTCCTTTTCAAATGAAATCGAAATAAATCTTAGACTTTTTCCATTTTTAAGTTGTAAATATTTGTACAGCAGATTTTGCATTATGTTTATGACGATTGTACATAATATGATAAGATACATGCATGATACAAAACTTTAAAAAAGTCTAAGATTTATTTCGATTTCATTTGAAAAGGAATCTAAGTATTTAAGTGTTTAAAGTATTATATTGTATAAATTTCATTTTTATTTTTTAATGTTCAATTGTTTTAACTTATTTGTTACAAAAATTTAACATTAAATGTAGAACGAATTGAATGAAATATCTTAATATCTGCCCCTTCTCGGGCTTAAACAATTTAGGAAATAAATTTTGTTTTTTTTAATTTGTTCTGCAAATTAGGTTTTTGTTTAATATATATATATAGATGTATAATAAAAAATCTTGAAATAGACTTTTTAAATTGAAGAATTATTTTAACCCTATTTAATGTTGAAATTAGTAGTTCAAATACGTTTTATAGGATCAAAAGCTATGCAAATTTAACCATCCATTGCAGGCTTATACTTGACTAGATAAGCGATTTCATTCAAGCCCAATGTGGATAGAGTTTTGAAAAGGCTGAAAAATTACATACACACTGATAAAATATTTTTATCTACAATTTCACTCACTGAGCCTCAAAGAAAGAATTCAAATTTTCCGTTACAGCCTTTGGTACACTGCTAGCTTGTTGGGCTTTAAAAGGCAATGTGTTACTTTTAGAAACAATTTGATTGAAATTTATGTGAATTATCCCTCCTTCTATAGCCGAGCATGCTTTTCTTGTCAAATTATTTTAACTGAACCAGTACAACGCGCCAGTTATTCTTCTAGAAAACACAAAAAAGAATGCTTAAAGGTAACGGTCCATTTTCAATTAATGACTTCAAAGCAAGAGTTGAGAGGTTTCAGAAAACAAGTTCTCTGAAAGTTTAATCAGGCAGAGGACTCAAACCCCTACCATAGGATACAATCAAAGAAATTGCGACGGCGATTATTGACGGTGCATAGAACAATATTGCTGGCACTTTCAGCGCTCGTCGTGTAGCTCGGATCTGGATATGCCTTATTGGGTGGAAACTCTTACGAAAGATTGTCCACCTCTATCCGTACAAGATCAGGCGTGTGCAAGAATTGCGTCACACCGACTATGATAAATGATTGATTTCTGTTCTGATCTTTCTTCCTATAATGTAGGCTGATGATGCTTGGTCATGGAAAATCTTATGGGGAGACGAGGTCCACTTTTACCTGAATGGATTTGTAAATACCAAGAACTGCTGAATTTGAGATACAAATTCGCCAAATGCATTCAAGGAATTCCCCTTACAGTCCACAAAGATAATCGTTTGATGTGGTTTCACAGCAGAAATGATAATATGTCTATATTTCTATGAGAACGTTACCCCGAAACCTCGAAAGGACTGCTAGCGTGTTCTCTTACCGTAGAGAAATATTACCACATGTTAAACAACAACTTTTTTTTTCGTCACTTCAGCAAAGACAATGCCCTGAATTTTTTTTTTAATGCAAGATGAAGTTCTGCACAAATATTGCAGCAACTGCTATGACAGAAGTTCATAACAAAAAGAGTTAATAATCGCTGATTTCCAACTGCATACCTACCTTGGTTCCCTGGCCGTATCCCATTCCATTTTTCGTTATGGAGTTACCTAAAGTCCAATGTCTACCTCGGAGATGTCCAGGACATGGCTACGTTGAGGGATAACATATCACGGGCTGTACGGGACATTCCTGCAGACATTTTACTTTCTGCTGTTGCGAATTTTGTGCACATAATGCAATATGTGGCCCAGTAAAACGGCGGTCACATTGAACTGGAATTGAATGTACTAAACAAAATGTAATTCTATTTTAGTATTGATTCTTATTTTTTAAATGCCTTTTCTAAAAAAAAGCGAAATACATCCTCCTAGCGGTGACTAATCGCTGAGAGAGAAGTGTGTTCGATAAGAAAGATATTTTTTTTTCGTCTACCCTGCTTTTCAAAGAAAATCACTGAAAAGGTCAGATGTTTTGCTCTGTTGGCTAAGTATTGCTTATGTAGCTCGTAAAAAGCGTGAAAATCTTAATATAGTTTAAATGATGGGCCATTCTTAACATGCAAACTGTTTGTTTTAACTCTGTGCGCATTTTAGCTGTGCTCTTATTAAACAAGTTCGACTACATATGCATGTGTGTGTGTTTGTGACGGCCAAAACTCAAAGCCCGACCAGTTTACGAGCAGGTCTTCAATCCTGGCCTTTATCACTAATGGCAAACACGCAGCAAACGAAGAAATATGCCACAATACTTCTACCCCTCTTGTATATCACGTGATCACTAATCAAAGTAGACTGAAAAGCAGTCTAGATCGGCCGAGTGCCACTGCCTTCTCTTTTGTTTTCTAAGTGACAAGTCATGTACTATGCAATTATGTTAGTTAAAAAAGTATACTTTATTTAAAATGTTTTAATTTTATTGATTATGGGTAATGATATTGCAAAAAATTTTAAAGTGGCCTTAACCTTTTTCAATATGGTGAACACTCGCAACTAAAGAAATGAGGTATTCTTTCAAAAGCAATAAATTTGACATGCCAGGACCGATATGTGTACAAGGTAAGCGGGCGCTCAGTGCAGAAGATTGAAATGTTGAAACAGGAACACAGATTCGGGTTTCTCAATCGAAAATCTGGAAATAAAACCACAATAAATCAAAGACATTATGCTTTATTCTTTTCCCTTTTAAAAAAATACTGTAAGTATACACCGGAAAAAATATAGCACTAAATATAACTTTATAAAATAAAATGTAATCCAACAAAGCAATTTTGAATCGAGCTACCTAACTATGCCTATCAGACGGTTAGAAGAGCATAAAGCATTATAAAATTGATTAACGATCGGAATTTATGCAGTTACCACAGCTGTCAGAAAGTCCTCGAGTCGCCTTGGACTTATGTCAGACAGTAATAGCAGCTTTTTAAGGGGGCTCAGGGCTTGATCGATAACGAAAAACATGTAAACAGAGCTCTCGCTTCGAGTCCATATAAAAACAGAAGTATTCAATGTAACTAATTTAAACTTTCTGATATTTTTAAGGTATGTTTGTACTCTTATAAAATTATAAAATGAAGTACTTCAATGTAATAAAACAAAAAATATAGCAAAATTTATATAACACAATTTTCGGAGAAAAAATTAGGTGTCGTATCACCTTCCGTAAGATATCTTAACGTTAAATTGATATAAGAACCTAATTTTTGCTTTACAATGATCAGAAAACTTTACTCTATAGAATGAATTAAGGATATAACTATCACTCAAAGAAAACCTTATTAAGAAAACCTCTCAAATTTGAAAAATTAAAAAACCCTGAAAAATACAACTTTTTTTTCATTAACTAGGGAGTTCGGCCCCCTACGAGCTACGCTCGCCAAGCCCCGTTCAGACACCGCAGTTTCTAAAAGCACGCTAATTTGATCGGCTTTAAAAAGTTTTTGAAAGATTGAATTATAATTTAAAAAACAGTGGCGATCTCCCTATAAACGGGTTTCTATTCATTTCTCTTTGATTGGGGAATTTTAAGGAAAAATCAACTGCTGTTAAAAGATACTATGGCTGTTTTCCTCTTTGTTTAAATAAAACCAGTTAAACATTTCAAAATAAGCTAATATAAAATGAATTAAGTAAACAGAGTCTTTGTCTCCCGGTATTTCTTAACAAAGCGAAAAGAAAGTTCTTTTAAATAAGACATTTTAAGCGGGCTCTCATGTCGTACACAAGTCGTATGTTTGTTGTTCAATAAATAAATGAAAGACATTTTAAATGTATCGTTTTTAATCTCACGCAATTTTCACCAAACTTTTATTTCTCTTTTTAATATTCACGTGAAAATACTTTTATTAGAAATGAAATATTATTTGCGCTGTCCCAACAAAAATAGTTGAAAAGTTCATCTCGAAATATCAAATAAATGTCTTGCGCAATTTTTAAATTTAAACTGCTTTGCAATATTATTTTTTGTTCAGTTTACGTAATAAGTGAAATGTGACGTAATTTCTCCTATTTAAGACTTCTAACGCATGTTAATGAATTTATTATTTTACAATATCCTTTCTCTGTTAAAATTCACGTGTAAATATAGTTTTTATGAAGTAATTTTCAATAAGTTCTTGCTTTTTATACGTAATTATTTAATTCTAATTTGAAAGTTTTTTTTCTGTTTATAACAGTCACGTGTAAATAAACTTTTAATTTGAAGCAAACATTATTGTTTGCGCTGTTTATACAATTGGCAACAGGTTAAATTAGTACAATTTTCTAAAATAAGTAAAAAATATCTCTCGAAATGCTGAAAATTTGAATTTAAAATAGAAATAAAAGCTCAAAAAATTAGTCAAATTTAAAAAATAAATGCATTCTGCACACCGGGAAATTATAACGTATAAAATTATCTAAAAATGATTAAATTCCGATGTATAGTTTTTGCTTCTATAAAACTTTTTTAATGGAACGACTTTGTCCAACTTTAGCATTAAATATCTCTTAAAATAATTATTCGATTTAAAAACTGTCTGCATCAGCGTGTTTATCAAACTTTTCTCTATAATACCGCCGACTTTCATATTTTTGTATGCAATATTTTTCTTAATATTAACGGAGAAAGACTTCCGGTCACAAAAATTCAAAACCGGCGGCGGCGGTGACAGCGTTAAGTTACTTTTTTTTAGAATAGAGAGAAAATAATCAAAATATTAAACTATCTAAAATATATCAATTCATTCTATAGATAATGATGTTATATGCATGCAAAAAAAATGTAAGCCATTCCATAGATTTTTTTCTTTTTTTTAATCTTACGGATAGTCGTCAAAAATCAAGTTTTGAGAAAACGCGACAAAGTTGGAATTGAATGGGTGCGGCTTTCTAACGATTGTTACACAAATGCTTATAACTCCGTGAAAAATGCAATTCTTTTTATGCGGTTTTTTGTAATGCGTTCAGAATTAATTAAATAATCAAAATAGATACTAAAAGAAAAATCGATTTTTTAAATTTTTTCAAGCCCCGAGCCCCCTTAACAAACTGAATAATCCTACTTTTTAAAACTTTGTAATCGTGCCAATCAGATTACAGTAGAACCTCCATTATCCGAAGTAATCGGGACCGACCCTCTTTCGGAAAATCGAAATTTTCGGATAATCGAGAATGCTTTAATTTTAAGATTTAGGACCAATATATACGCTGTTTCTTATTATGGTAACAAGTGCTTAATAAAACACCTGCTAGTTTCATACATTTCCAAACAAAAATAAATTAAAACTTACGTCATAAATTTGCCCTTTTAGATTTGAGAACAGCCTTAAAGCAAGAAGAATGCTGCGGCTCAGCACTCTTAATTAGTGATGGACAGAAAGAATGATCTTATTATTCAAATGAATCATTCGGGCATGCGCAAAAACCTAGGTACCAACCTTTGTTTTTTAAAAAATCAATTTCTACCAGAAATTTTTTACCAAAAAAGAAGTTTCCTGTTTTAATTACAATCAATTTTAAAACCTCATAAAAATTCTCTTCATCTTCAAAATTTCTGAAGATAATTTATTTAAAAAATAACGACGGCTGGCAAATATACTTTAGTTCTTTTCTTTTTAGAAAATTTCTGGTGGTAATTCATTAAAAATATACATAAAGTTTGGGAACCATGTTTTTGCGCATGCCCAAATGATTCATTCAATTGTAAAACCATTCATTTCACACAATACTACTCTTAATCAGAATGAATAGTAACTGATATACAAACAAGTGGGTAAGTGTGATCACAGATCGCACAGAGGGTTTCGTTTAATGTTTCTTTCAAAACACTTTATCATTTTGAAAAATCTGTTAGTTCCACATTTCGCAACCAGGAGCGCACTCTATTCTAAATAAACCTCTATCCGAACGAAACTCCGTTTTACATACTATCCGTAGATATATTAGTCGAGGGGATTGGGCCCATAGCACCCGAGATAAGTAGGCGCCCCTGGCGGTAAAAAGTGGAACTAAAATATGTAAGGCTATGGTGCATAATATGAAAGATGGTAGCATTCTTTAGATACCGACCATATCCCAGATTTCGCAAATATGAAAGTTATCAGATCAGGTTGCAATAATATTAAAAGTAGCGTTTTTCTGGAAGGTGTGTTCACTCGTAAGCAAACGTCGCCGATTAATGAATCATGTGCACTTCCTCCTGAATACTCAGCATTGTTTTAAAAAATTTTATACTTTATTTAATTTTAACTGCTAATAATTTTTAACTGTAAACATGATATATTAGTTTTCTGTCATTTGAATGTTTTGTTGCACTGATGAGGGGCTAAAATTTAGCTCGAAACGTTTGCTTTTTAATTGTATTAAATGTATTTATGTAATTTTACTTGTATGTCTGATGAATTGTAAGAAAACTATCTTTTCCCTGTAAAGGCAGGAAGAACTTTTTTATTTTATTTATAATTACAAGATCATTCCAGCATATTTATTTTGATGATAATTTCGTCACTTATATGAATTTTTGAATGAAATTACTTTAAATAGATATACTTCTTTTAAGTTAATTTATTGTTATAAAAATAAAAGATTTTCTGGCATGCAAAACCTTCTGAAATAAAATTATATTTTCCAATTGTCTGTAAATTATTTTGCTTGAAATATTATTTTATAAAATTTTACAAATATTTTACTTATTTTTCTTGCAGAATCAACAAGACAAAAAAAAGTAAGTATGATCAAAATTTTTAATTTTAAAATTTACTTTGGATTCTTTTAGTACCATTTGCTCGAATTACATTCCTAAATACAGGGTCATCGAAAAATAATGCCTAGATTTTAAAAAATCATAACATCGAAACCTTTTATGTTAAATGAGTAATTCCTTCACTACACGATAACTGGTGAATGCAAGTTTGGTTTTAGTTCGCCAGAATTCGTTTGCGTCTCTGTGTTATGCACAGATTAGTTGCGCAGTCGTTAAGGTCAGCCGACGCTCCAGACTGCAGCTGCTCAGTACGATGCAGCTGCTCAGTACGACGTGATTTGGTATGTGGAGTCAAAGTCAATAGTCAGTGTACAGCGGCTTTTTCGGAGAACTTATCCAGGTCAAACTGCTCCTGATAACAAAGCGTCGGATGACCTTGACGACTGCGCAACTAATCCACGCATAACACAGACACACAAACGAATTCTGGTGAACTGAAACCAAACTTGCGTTCACCAGTTATTGTGTAGTGAAAGAATTACTCATTTAACATAAAATTTTTCGATGTTATGATTTTTTAAAATCTAGGCATTATTTTTCAATGACCCGGTATAAATTGTTATTATTTATTTCATGCTAAAATCTTATTGTAGCAAAACTACACTAAGCCGAACTAAAGTGTTCTAGGCGTAATCTAAACAAGCAGAAACCCTGATAATTAGGACAATTATAAAACAAAAGATTATGTTGTGAAACAAAAATTTCTTAAAAATAGCTTTAGTTTAGTAAAAAGGGTGATCTAATGTTGGAAATAAATTTATTTTACTACAAACAATTTAAAAGAAAATAATAATTCCATACACTTAGAACTAAACACAAAGAGAATTTTACATTAATTTTATAAAAATATTTCCACACCAGAATTTTTATTTATAACTATTTGAACTTTACAATTTAACTTATTTCTCTGTGACTTTTATTATATTTATTTTATGAAGAAATTCCTGGTTCGAATCGGAATATTCTCATTTGATACAGGTCAAATGACATGTTGCTGGTACATTTAGTATAAAAGTGTGGTAGGATAAAGATTGATAGACCAGTATACACAGCCAATCAATTAAAAAAAAATAGCTGCAAATTAACAAAATTTTGAAATTTTGTAAAATTTAAATAAAAAGATTTTTTTTTTAAAGGTGAAACAAATTATGAATAATAACAGCTTTTGAATCATATACGAATATTCTATAAAATGCTGTTATTTTGTACGTACAAATTTCATTCTGCGTGATATATATATTTGATATATATATATGATAATATATATATTTTAATGATGCCCGCAGCCTTATACAAATTATTGTTTATTTTCTGGATTTTTTTTTATATTTGACCATTTTACTCAACTAGGTCAGACTTTTAAAATGTCCACATACTTAAAAAATTAATTAAACTGGTCTTTTCCCGCCAGATATAGTGTTAGTTTGTTTTGTTTTTTTTTTTTGTTTTTTTACCGATCAAGGTTATTTGTAGCCATCGGTCCATATTGGATGTTAAATATTTCTCTTATAATTATCTATGCAGTTTTTTATACGTCAATACATAACTTTGTGTGAATTTATTTTTTGGGTGTTCACTGTTCAGTCACTCTTTACATAGTCCTTCCATTGCACTCAATCAGATTTACTATTTTGTTTTGTTTTTCCTTCACAGGTGCCGGACAGTAATCATCATTTCTTTCATTAGAACGCAGATTCAGAAGTTTATTTACAACAAAAAATACGAAGTAATTTTTTTTATCTGTTTTAATTATTTAATTATTAATATTTTCTTTAAGTATACATACATCTTAATTACAACAGTTACACTGTAAAAAAAAAAAAAAAAAAAAAAAAATCTGTAAAGTTACTAAAGTTTTTTTAGGAAACTGAGATTCCTAGAACTTTTTATGTAAAGGTAACAACATAAATTCATGTAACAGACACACTTTTGCGCCGAAAATCAAAAAATCTGTAAGGTTACTAAGAATGTTTTAGGAAACTGGGATGCTTAGAGCTTTTCATGTAATTGCAACCACGGTTACAGATAAAATTTTAGTGAGATTACTGTAATTTTAGCAGATTCATTTGTAAAGTTACAGATTTCTGTAGCTTTACAAAAACTAGTTTTGTAGATTTGCAGCTTTTTTTGTACAGTTACAGATGAAAGTTTAGCAAGCATGTAACTTTACATCTGTACAACTACAGATTTTTTTTAACAGTGTACTTGAAAAAGTGTCTGTGTGTAATATATAGAACAATTCAAAATGGTAGGCTTAATTTCACAGGATTGTATTTTCTGAATTATACTTTGTATGTTAAATTTTGATTGTACATTTGATTATACTCGCATTTAATTTTATAAATGTTCAATATGCAACCTCCTTTCAAGTTTCCCGGGTAACATCTAGAGTCTAGACCAACCATACTCAACCTTTTTTTCTCGCGGGCCGCAAACATATGTTAGTAATTCTGGGCGGGCCGCAAAAAACTTATAAAAGTGTAAAAAAGGTGGAATTAAAATAGTAAGATAACATTAGTATTAGTCGTATGTGCCTATCCCAAAACTTTCTTCTACCATAAACACGATAATACTTAAATTATATTTAATAAAATTCGCTATCACAGTGCCAAAATTAAATGACAATCTACGTCCATCACGAGGATTCTAAGCGTATAGGTTCGTTGAATTGTGTGCATTAAAAAAAGAGATATATGCTGCATTGCATTTTTCAAATAAATCATTGATTTTCAACACCCACCCTCTGCGACGTCTGTGACCAAAATTCCCAACCAAAAGAGCATAAAAGCGACACCTGTTGGGCAGTATACATCCAAGCTTAATAAGAATCTACGTGAAAGTGTAGCAGAATAAAAGTTTGATTAAATTGCCTGCACTAGTTCTTGAGACAGAGCTACTGCGAATATCGTAAAAAATGCAGTATAGCAGCGACATCTGTTGGGAAATTTACACCAAACCCCAATCAGCATACAAATTATGTTAATGCCTAACTGAATCTGAAGTTTAATGAAAATTCGTGCATTGTGTCTTGAGATAGAGCTTTTGCGGTATTCGTGAAAAGTGCATCATAGCAGCGTCACCTATTGGGTGATTTACATCAGAAACTAATCAACACCAACTGACACCAAGGAATAACTGAATCTAAAATTTTATTAAATTCCGTGCATTAGGTCTTGAGATTGAGCTATTGCGGAAATCGTGAATAATGCAGCATAGCAGTGCCACATGTTGGGAGATTTAGAACAAACTCTAATCAGCTACGATTTATGCCAACGGCTAACTGAATGTAATGTTTTATAAAAATCCGTGCATTAGTTCTTGAGATAGAGCTATTGCAATATCGCAAAAAGTGCAGCATATCAAAGTCACCTGTTGGGTGATTTACACCAAAAACTGTAATCAGCACCAATTGGGCTAACTTAATTTAAAGTTTTATTAAATTCCGTTCATTAATTCTTGAGATAGAGAATTCACAAAATTTTTTTCACATATAGACAGACAGACATTTTGGAAAAATATGTTTTCGGAATCTCTGACCCCTAAAACGTGTAAATCCGTCGAAAACTGAAAGTCGAAAATTTTCACGAATCCAATACTTTCTTCTTGTAAAGATAGAAGAAAGTAAAAACAGTATTAGCTATATAATAAGGACAAAATGTAATAATATAACAATGCAGATTTTCGCGGTTCTAAGGAAGAAAAAAAAAAATCAGGAGAATTTCTCTAATGAATCAGTTTTTTGCTCAATGCAAAACCTTTTATTACTTTCTTCTATGTTTAGAAGAAGAAAGTATTGGATTCGGGAAATCTTTCGCCTTCCGGTTTGCAACGGATCTACACGTTTTAGGGGTCAGAGATCCAAAAAAAAAAATGTTTGTACAAAACGTCTGCCTGCGAGTCTGTCTATTTGTCTGTGACACAAATTTTGTGGGCGCTCTATCTCAAGAACTAATGCACGGAATTTAATAAAAATTTATATTCAGGTAGTCCCTGAGATAAATTGGTGCTGATTAGTTTTTGGTGTAATTCGCCCAAGGTGGCGCTGCTATGCTGCATTTTGCAGGATTTCCGCAATAGCTCTATCTCAAGAACTAATGCACGGATTTTCATAAAACTTCAGATTCAGTTAGTCCTTGATATACGTTGGTGTTGTTTACGTTTTGGTGTAAATTGCCCAAAAGGTGGCGCTACTATGCTGCATTTTGCAGGATTTACACGATTTCCGCAATAGCTCTATCGCCAGACCTAATGCAGACATTTTCATCAAGCTTCAGATTCAGTTAGTCCTTGATATTGAATGATGCTAACTAAGGTGTTGGTGTAAATCGCCCTATAGGTGACGCTGCTGTGCTGCATTTTGCACGATTTCCTCAACAGCTCTATCTCAACAACTAATGCACGGATTTTCATCAAACTTCAGATTCAAGTATACCTTGATTAATATTGCTGCTGATTATGTGTTGGTGTAAATCGCTCAACAAGTGACGCTGCTATACTGCATTTGTCATGATTTGCGCAATAGCTCTATCTCAAGAACTAATACACGAATTTTCCCCAAACTTCATATTCAGTTAAACGTTGACATAAGTTGATGATGATTAGGTTCTGGTGTAAATGACCCAACAGGTGACGCTGGTTCTGCCTTTTGCTGGATTTACACGATTTCAGTGATAGCCATATCTCAAGAACTAATGCACGGAATTCCATATCTTTAGAATCCTTATAATGGGCATAGATTATTATTACTTTCTTCATCTTTACAAGAAGAAAAGTATTGGATTCATGAAAATGTTCGACTTCCGGTTTTCGACGGATTTACACGTTTTAGGGGTTAGAGATTCCAAAAAACATGTTTTTACAAAACGTCTGTCTGTGAGTCTGTTTGTCCGTCTGTCTGTATGTGACACAAATTTTGTGGGCGCTCTATCTGAAGAACTAATGCACAGAATTTAATAAAAATTTATATTCAGGTAGTCCCTGATATAAATTGGTGCTGATTAGTTTTTGGTATAAATCGCCCAACAGGTGGCGCTGCTATGCTGCATTTTGCAGGATTTCCGCAATAGCTCTATTTCAAGAACTAATGCACGAATTTTTATAAAACTTCAAATACAGTTAGTCCTATATATGAGTTGATGCTGTTTATGTTTTGGTGTAAATCGCCCAACATGAGCCGCTGCTATGCTACATCTTGCAGGATTTACACGATTTCCGCAGTAGCTCTATCTCAAGAACCAATACACACATTTTCATCAAACTTCAGATTCAGTTAGTCTTTGATATGAAATGATGCTGACTACGTGTTGGTGTAAATCGCTCAATAGGTGGCGCTGCTGTGCTGCATTTTGCACGATTTCCTCAATAGCGCTATCGCAAGAATTAATGCACGAATTTTCATGAAACTTCAGATTCAAGGATACCTTGATTAATATTTGGTGCTGATTATGTGTTGGTGTAAATCACTCAACAGGTGACGCTGCTATGTTGCATTTGTTATGATTTGCGCAATAGCTCTATGTAGAGCTCTATGTCTCAAGAAGTAATGCACGAATTTTCCCCAAACTTCATATTCAGTTAGAGGTTCGCATAAGTTGATGATGATTAGATTCTGGTGGTCCCTATAGGTGGCGCTGTTATGCTGCATTTAGACGATTTCAGCGATGGTCCTATCTCAAGAACTAATTCACGGAATTTCATCTTTTTAGAATCCTCATGATGATCATAGATTGCCATTTAATTTTGGCACAGTGATAACGAATTTTGAGGTATTGACATGTATGAGATAGAGGAAAGTTTTGGGATTGGTACATCCGTCTAGTTTAATTTTGACACTGTGACAGCGAATTTTGAAGTATTAACATGTATGAGATAGAGGAAAGTGTTGGTATTGCCACATCCGACCAGTTATATTGGTGTTGAAGATTAAGAAATCTATATACACTACTGTAGCACAAATACAACTACATTTAAAAATAACTTTTGACTAAGCAAACGGTACTTCAGAAGTTTAACACAATTTAAAATTAATTATGAATAACATGGCAAATTTTGGCTTTCTAGTAAAAATGTAAAATAACATTTAAGAACTTGAATACTTTTTACGCACATTTCAATTAATTTTTACTTTCTTCTATCTTTACAAGAAGAAAATATTGGATTCTTGAAAATTTTCGACTTTCGGTTTACGATGGATTTACATGTTTTAGAGGTCAGAGATTCCGAAAAACATGTTTTTACAAAATGTCTGTCTGTATGTGACACAAATTTTGTGGGCACTCCTTGACATGAATTGACATTTTATACATTTTGGTGCAAATCCCTCAACAGGTAGCGCTGCTATGCTGCACTTTTTTAAATTTCTGCAATAGCTCTATCTCAAGAGCTAATGCTTGGATTTTCAACAAACTTCAGATTCAGGTATGCCTGGCTATGAATTACTACTGTTTAGTTTTTGGTGTAAATTGCTCAACAGGTGGCGCTTCTATGCAGTATTTTTCACGATTTCCACAATAGCTCAATCTGCAGAACAAATGCACGGATTTTCATCAAACTTCAGATTCAATTAGCCCTTGACATGAATTGACGTTTTATACATTTTGGTGTAAATCGCTCAACAGGTGGCGCTGTTATGTTTCATTTTTTGAAATTTCTGCAATAGCTCTATCTCACGAATTAATACTTGGATTTTCAACTAACTTCAGATTTAGGTATACCTTGATATGAATTAGTGCTGTTTATGTTTTGGTGCAAATCGCTTAACAGGTGGCCCTGCTATGCTGCATTTTTCAGAATTTCCACCATAGCTCGATCTCAATAATTAAAGAACGAATTTTCATCAAACTTCAGATTCAGGTATACCTTGATACCAATTAGTGCTGTTTATGCTTTGGTGTAAACCGCTCAACAGGTGGCGCAGCTATTCTACATTATTCAGAATTTCCGCTCTAGCTCTATCTCAAGAACTAATGCACGAATTTTCATCAAACTTCAAATTCAGATATACTTTCATATAAATTGGAGCTAAATTGATGTAATTTCATGTACTATTTAAATGACTTAATTGACGTGATTTATAGAGAAGAAAGTCTTGTGATGGCCACAACATAGTATTTAAAATATGGATTAATGATAACATGTCTCGTGCCGTACATATAAGGTCGCCGGGCCACATGCGGCCCGCGAGCCGCAGATTGAGTATGGCTGATCTAGACAGAAACTAAATTTATATCACACCAGATCAAGTACCTCTAGTTTATGGCAACTCTGAAAAAGGTTTTATATAGGTATATATACATATTTTTATTTAAAAAATCTAGAGTTTACAGTCATGGGATAAAAAGTGCCAAAGTCAAAAGGGGCTTTGAAAATTTTTGTTGGGTGTGATTTGCACATTTTTTACTTCCTTTACATTAATTATATATAATATAGACAGGAGTATAGGGTAAATCCCTTTCCCCACCCCCGAAATAAAACCTTTGGTTACAAAGTTTTAAAAGTAATATAGATGATATTAGTATTGAAATCTTATGAAGCCTAGAAGGGGGTCAAGAAATTGCTAAGAGGGGTTGGGCTCAGACCACCCTGCCCCCTCAGTGGTTATCATGCCACGCTGTTTGATCATCAAACTGTGCATGAACAGAGAGATGCGAGTGCGAGAGGTAACTACTGATTGATAATTCTTTCTAGTTTTCGAATAACATTTTTTAAATGGGGAGAAAAAAACTTCTTTTTGCAGCTCTGTATATATCCTATAGATTTGTAAATATACTTCGTAATATGTTAAAATCTAGTCCAGTTATGAAACGAATAGCACAGATGAAAATTCCTCTTCAACTATCTCAGGCAATAAACGGAAATATACTCAATGTCTTTTGTGCAGTGCTATGTATGATCTATAGGAATTAAAAACAAGTAATATGCAAAAAAAATAGTTACATTTAAAACTCGTACCGCAACAAAAACGCACTTCCAGCAATTATTGTTCATAGACAATACTACAACCGAATTATATTGCATGTCACCATAAATGAACGGTGAATGCTATACACACCGTATTCTACAATTAGCATCTTATAGTGCACTTCACTGAAATATAATATATAAATTTCAATCTGTTTTAAATGGTGTAACATGACTAAAATACACCTCAAACGATTTTTTCACGCAGACCATAATGTAACGGAATTCTTTTGTGTCCCTCTAAATCAGCCATACTCAACATTTTTTTATCGCGGCCCGCAACACACTTATAAATTGTAAAAAAAAAAAGAGTAATTAAAATAGTTATGTAACATAAGTAGTATAACAAAACAAAATAACAAAGCTATTATTATCAGTAGGATTGAACGTTTGTTGCGGAAGAAATGTTGCAAAAACATTTTAACACCAGTATACCCAAACAATAAACTTTGTTGCAGATTTTTATTGCAAATGTTGCAAAAACATGCTTCAAAGTTTACTGCTTGAAAATAGTGGTATGAATATTTTCTGATGCCAAGTTTTTTCGCGACAACCCTAAAACCTTCAACCCTAAAAAGAGTATCAGCTATTAGAGATGAAACGGGCTCAATCCGAGCCCGAGCACGTCGATTTTTATACCAGCCTTCGGGCTCGGGCTCATTCTTTCTGAAATGAACAATTTTATTAATTATCGTATAGAAACAAAAAATAACTTTTTCTCCCTTAAAAATTATTTATCCCACTTCGTCATTTTAATGCTATTTTGATCAAAATGAAAGAGAAACTTTTTTTCCCCCTTTTGTAGTAGTAGTAGAATGCTATTTTAAAAGAAAATATGTGATGTTTGCAGATTTGTGTCTGAGATTGACGACGAGCGATGACCCACTAATATGGCGCCAATCAGAATATGGATTAGGAATCAGAATCAGTATATTTTTTATTGAAATTTTTATTTATTATTACTTATTTTAGAGATCTAACGCGAAATGAATATTTTCTTTTAAGTCAATCCGCATTAGCTTAAGGTTTGCAAATTTGTAGTCTTCTATTGTTAGCGAACGCTAATCGATCTTTATATGAAAATAACATTACTGATTCTGTCCATTTTTCTTCTTGAACTCTGCCGAAGCTGTGGCTCTACTCTTTACATTCACGAAGTCACTTTTATATCTAAGTAGACAAAATTGGTATGTATTGTTGTTCCCGATAGAAAGCAAACGAGCAGTGTTTCCTCTTTTCCTATAAAAGCTGGTAACAGTAATTTTTCAGGTAACGGGGTCAAAATTTTAATTTAAGCTGATTTTCAAGGACACAATAATTACGAAAGGTGTACACCTTTTATGGGGAATAGAAAAACGTAATTCGATTCTTAGTCATATACAGTCCTCTCCACATAATCGTGTTACGAATAATCGAATACCCCGCTTATTCGAATAGAATCCTCCGGAACCGAATTTATTCCTATTGGTTCCATGTTATTTTTCCCCGCTTAAACTAAATGCCCTTTACGAACGTCCCGCTTAATCGAATAAGAACTGTGTGACCGATGTTTGAAAATAGGCGAGAAAGCACGTTTCAGCTGGAATTTCCTTCCACCTTTTTGTCTTTTTCTGTTCCTTTATGCTGCAAACAAATTTTCAGTTGTTCCTGCAATGATTTCGGCGGGCAGGTGTATAATGGACAGGTCAAATGATTTCCCCACCATCACTTCTTGCTGTTAACCAGGCTTTAATGGCAATGCGTACTCGTGATGGTAGTTGTGATATTTTGCACTCATTCGAAAAATAACTCGATATTTGCTCATTTAAAATTCCACTTACACAAACCACTTTAAACGATTTTTTTAAGGCAGTATAAGTAACGTAAATTAGAAGTAGTAAAGTTTTGACCTAATTCAAACGAACTGCATTAAGTGTGACGTAAACCATATAAATGTATGTACTGACATTAAATTCATACGTATTTAATTTATATTAGCATTTGTATTTATTTTAGTTTGTTATTCTCTTAACGATTTATTATGCTGTTAATTAAATATACCGTAGATGGTTATTTTGCCTTTTTATTACGCATTAAATATTGCAGTTATAATTCCCCGTTTAATCAAATATCCCGCTTAATCGAATATTTTTTCTGGAACCGTCAATATTTGTTTAAACGGGGACGACTGTACTGCAAATTTCTTTCGTTTATTCATAAAACGTACTTCCTTAATGTGTCATCAGATTTGCATGTTGCGGGAGATAAAATATGAGAATCTTTTTACTGGAGCATATTTTTTTTTTATACTAAACTTCTCTTTTGATGAGATTGAATGTAAATTTCACCAAAATAATTATGAGCTAGGGATTACCAGTCATTTTCATGTAAGAAGATGTTAAAAAAAGGAGATATTGTATTTCGAACAATTTTTAAATAGTCTGTTTTTTTTTTTTTTTTTGGTTTTTTTTTCGGTATACTTTGGTATCGGGCTCGGGCGGGTTCAGGGCTCTGATGACACAAAATATTTCGGCCTCGGATTTAAAATCGTCGGGCCCGGGCGAACCAGGCTCCGAAAAGTGAGCCCGAACTCATCTCTATCTTCGCTATATAACAAATATGAAACGTAATCAAGAACAATGCAGAATTTTCAAGTTCTAAAGAAAAAAATCAGGAGATTTTCTCTAGCAAAGTAGTCTTTTGATCTTTATTTTCTTTTAATCATAGAAATATATAGTGCAAATTTAATTCATTTGAAATAATGTGTTTTGAAGAGTTGTTGAATTAGTTTTGAAGATTAAGGGGACTGGGACGTCAATACCTTTAAAAAATTGATTTTTGAAATTGTGGCTTTTAAAATAGAGCAGATTCTACAGATTACAAATATATATAATTTATGTAATTCTCCAACACTGATTATTACCAGCTTACAAATGCAATCAAACATTTAAATCCCATTTAAAGGGGCAAGAGTTTTTTGCATTTTTCTTGAAATGTGATTTTTTTTCATGTAATGGTACACTTTGCGCAAAATCTGTTGCAAGTACGTCTCTGTAATTTAAAAATATGATAGTGTAAGTGTTACTGCATCTTGTGAACATATTTTATTTTAACCTTAAGATATTTTTGTAAATATGTTAGACAAAAATATGCAAATTTCTGATAGGTGAAATTCAACATTTTTTTTTTTCAGAATAAAGATTAAATTAGGTTCAGTATATAAGATCAAGTACTTTTTGATCATCACACAATATTTCAAAATAAGATTTTCATTAGATTTTTAAAAAGGTGTACCAAAGTAATTACTTCAAAACTTTTTTTTTATCATAAAATATTTATAAAGTTCTTTCAAAACTACGATTTAAAAGAATCATAATGATGCATGCATATTTAAACGAGATATGGGCTTTAAAATGATAACCTGAATTTCTAATTTCTTAGTATTGCAGACATCTTAGTTCTCTTAAGGTATTTTTACACCACTGTAACATAAATAGGAATACATTTAAAAAGAACTTTTGACGGTAAAACGGCATTTCAGATGCTTTAATTTTTTTTTAAATTAATTATAAATAACAGGGCAGATTTTGTCTTCCTATGAAAATATATAAAACAACAGTAGGGGGTCTTAAATAACTTTCACGTAGATCTCAATTAATTTTTTAAATGTGGATTAATGATTACGTGTTTCTGGCCGCACGTACAAGGTCGCCGGGCCACAGGTTGAGTATGGCTGCTCTAAATGAACTAAAAATGCTACATACTTCTTTTCAATATCAAATATGCCATGGTAAACCTCAATAACATATATCAATTATATGGAAACACGAGTATAATTACGCGAGTTAGAGTACGGACAAACGGCGGACAGATAGACAGACGAACTGACAGGCCAATCGAATTAATAAACATTTTTCAGCTATGTTGGAAAATGTTAAAAAAAAATAATAACTTTGACTTCGAATGTATCAAAAATTGGACAAAGTGAAAAAATTGAAAAAAAAAATATTTTCGAGAAATTTCGGATTAATGCCTGCCTAAAATGTATGTTCTTATTGAAAGACCGCTAATTTTAGATTAACAGCCACTTTAGTTAGTAATCAGTACGGATTTCTATACTGTTTACTAACTACAACACTCATGAGAAGTACAATCCACAAAAATTATTTTATAACCGGGAGAGTCAGAAATTCGTTACAACTTTAAAAATTAATTAAATAAAATTCGGTTTGCGCGAATGAGTCAGACAGAGAGATATGATTTTTTTTGTGCTTGATGTGGCAACAGCATTCTGCCGGCAACGAATGAAGAATTCACGTGCATTGTACATTTAAGTGTGGTAATGACTTGATTTGCATAAATTTACTTCACACATTGCATGTTATATGAGATGTAAATTGCCAACTGGGTGAAAAATGTCCGGACCAGGATTCGAACCAGGGATCTCTTGACTGAACAGGGTTGCTACTCATATAGGAAAATGAAATTCCCTGACTTTTCCAGGTGCATTTTATGAAATTTTCAGTCTAGTGGTCTAATGTGAACTGGACAGGTCTAGAGTAAAATAAATATTGTACTTCACAAAAATATAAAAATTTTCAACTATATATATAGCATTAATTAAAATTTTCCCATATGCATCCCCCCCCCCTCACAAAAAAAATTGCTCTTAGGACTGCAATAGGAATTGCTTTCCTTAATAATTTCTGAGTATTTCAAAGTAAGTGTCCTGTAAAATGGATATATATATATATATACATATACAATATTTTTGCATTGAATGATAATTCACTTCGCCATCTATCACAATCTTTCTTAAGTTCAACTTTATGCAAACGGAGTTGAGAAGCAAACATTTCAGGGTGGTGGTAAGCAGATTTGAAATGATTTATTATTTACATTGAATGTCAACAACAAAAATATTGCAGAAAAATTTCAAAACTTATATTAAACAATTAAAAATTTTAAAGTATGTGTGGAAGATGACAGTTGGAAAAAAGAAACGAGGAAGAAAAAGGGAAAAGGAAATTTTGAGAGGCGATTAAATAAAACTTCTAAAAATTGGAATTTGCAGAAACGTGGAAGATTTTTCTCATTTGCCATAAGACAAAGGTTGTACGTATTTGGCGATCTCCATGAAATTTTATTAAATTCCCTGACCTTTCCAGGATTTTGGATAAAATATAGAAATTCCCTGACTTATTAGGCAAATTTCTGAATCCCCTGACTTCTCCAGGTAGCGTAGCAACCCTGGCTGAAGCTGCCAATGCTCTACCATCTTAGCTATCCCAGACGAATATGGTGGACCTATTGATGCTATAATCAATAAGGTTAGCTGGGTGAATTAGGTCCACCATATTCGCCGGGGATAGCTCAGACGGTAGAGCATTGGCAGCTTCAGCCAAGAGATCTCTGGTCCGGACATTTTTGACCCAGTTGTAAATTTACATCTCATATATGATTTATTTACCAATTAGAATGTGTCAAGGGCTCTCAGGACTCTTAAAGCTTCAAAATTTTCGAAATTTAAATTTTTTTAGATGTTAAACTTCTATCTTTTCTGAACATTTTGATATAATTGTTTCCTTGAAATTCCCATTAGAGCAGAAGTTGTGGCTTTTAGAATTATACCCGCTCAATAGCTGAAGCGGCTTTTCCGAAATTTTGAAATCGTTTTCCTCCAAATGACGTTTTGGGACATAACGTGCACGATATCTCAAAAACTTCTGAATATTTTTTCATGAAATTTTCAAAACATATGTTTCATGTTAGTCTGTATAAACCGAACCTAAAATTTCCTTTTTAATTGTTGAAAAAAATATTTTTTTAAGTGATTATACTGTTGAAATTTTCAAAATTTTGCATTAGCTAAATACAACTTTGTGCTGAAAATATAAAAATGCTTTAAATATAAATTTATTTAGGTTCAGGGTAATTATTATAACCTAAAGTATAAATAGATACAAACATTTTTATTCTAGTTGAAAATTTTATTTTGTATTCCTGCGCGTAAGCTGTTATACCAATTTTTTGTTCGTCAAATGTCTAACAGTTTGGAGCCCCCTGTAAAAGCTTATTCTGCATCTTGCAATTTTTTAAATACGTGAAATGAAAGGACATACTTATATCTTTCTTCCCAATAGAAATTGTGTTTTAAAATCATATACATTTTAAGATATTAAATGTTGAAAATTGTTTGCTTTTTTCATTTTTTGAGTCCTGAGACCCCTTTAATTTAATCTAGTGTAATTACGTATCCGGCGTTTCCTGGAGTTTTATTACCTGCGATTTATTCTATTAAGCTGATTCATATACCAAACCAGATGCTATAATCAACAAGGTTATCTGGGTGAATTAGGTCCATCATATTCGTCCGGGATAGCTCAGATGGTAGAGCATTGGTGGCTTCAGCCAAGAGATCCCTGGTTCGAATACTGGTCCGGACATTTTTCACCCAGTTGGAAACTTACATCTCGTATGATTTATTTACCAAATCGAATAATTGTGTTAAAATTTATCTATTGCATGTCAGTTCTCTCTATCAGTAACTTTAAAAACTACAACCTTTTGTGTTATTAAGAAACCTGATCTCTCCGTCCCTGATTCCATTGTTGCAAAACAGCCTTTTCTTATCATCATTTTTTTAAAGTTTTAATGAACTTTTGACGCACCCGGTATCTTTAATTAGTGTTACATAAATTTATTAATTTGAGACTTTTTTCTTATTTTTTCCCCTAGGGGATCGAAGCCTTCGGTTACATCGGAGGTTTTCTGGGAATGTGGCTTGGTCTCTCACTGATTGCTGTCTGTGATTTTCTGGAAACATGCATTGTGATACTCGTATTCTTAATGAGAAAACTAAAGAATCGAAACAAAAAGTCCTACATTGAAAATATGATGCCGAAACACGTTAAAAAGACCTACATCGAAAATATGATGCCAAAACACGTCATGTTCGTTTGAATTTTTTCTATTTGTGCTCTGCTGCATTATAGATCCCAAAATCAGAATGAAGAAATAGAACAAACATATATCCTTTGTTTTATCGTTATTGTATTTTATGTAAATCACTTTCATTGTCAGTTAAAATAAACGCCTCGCCCTTTATGCCATGAAGTTCATTGTAAATGCAATATTTTTTGAATGAGCTGATGATGTTTCTTTTGATATGCCTCATGCATTTGTCATCCACCGTGCATTAATTTAATATACGACTTCTTCAGATTTTTACCACAGGTGGTTTTATGCTCATCAGAGAATTGTGGGATTCGGGGAAAAATCAGAGGATAAATTTTGGTCGTAAAAATTAGAGGAATCTCAGGCAGGGTTGCAAAAAAGCCGGCTAAAATTTAAAAAAGCTACGCCTGTGGCTTTTATTGATTTTAACCGGCTTTTTTTTTTTTTTTTTTTTTTTGTCAAAATTGGTCTTTTTTTGGCCATAATTGGCTTTTATACAATGAAGCATTGTAATTATAAACTACACATTTTAAAGTGTTTTTAATTAGTTTTAATGACATTTAATTGATTTATAGTTTAATAAGTAACTCAATTTCTCAATAATGAAGACATTAATACTGGAATAAAACTTAGATGGTTTTGCTAGTGATTTGTAGTCCGAATTGCAAATATGTCAGCTAAATTTTAAAAGGGAAATACCAACTGCTTTATCTGGTTTACACTGACCTTTAACACCCCCCCTCCCCACACCCCCAATTTTGTCATTTTTACTGCTTTATAAAATTAAAGAAAACAATGGTTACTTAGTTACATATTTTATTACTTCATTTTAAGAGCTATTAATATACAAGTCTTTATTTTATTTGTAGTTAAACATTTAAAATTCTACATAGTCATATAATAAAAACACCATTTCTCACTATTAAAAACATTATGAATAGCGTATGCATGAATATGCTGAGCAACAAGCTTTTCAAAATTTTATTTAGAGAATTTTTATTTTTTTTTTTTTCTTGTTTAAATGCTCTATTTTTATACACTTATGTACTAAACTCTCCTCCAATATTATATCCTTTCTAATTTCTCTTTTAACATTTATAACTTAATCTCTCCATATGGACACAAGTAGTGTGATTATGCCGGTTATGCGCAACCGGTGGGTCGGTGGTACGATAGAGGTCAAATGAAGGTCATCCAGGAGTTTTTTTTTATCTTACAGTACGACGATGATAAGCGCGTTTTGGAGCGGAAGTAGACCGGAAGTTTTGTTAGATAGTGATATTTTAGCGGAAGTGCATGCGGAAGTGTGAATGGATAAGGTTTTTTGCGAATGATCGTGTTAGAGTATGCTGATAGTTAGGGCGCGAAGATTAATTTTGAAAATAGTTTTTTTTCTTTCTTTTTTTTAAAAAGTTAAAAAATTTGTTAAGATTTTTTTTTCAAGAAATAGAAAATTTTTCTTTAAAGAATTTTTTTTTTTTTTTTTTTTTTTTTTTCGCGTGATAAAATTTTTTTCTTTAAAAATTTTTTCCGAATTTATTTTTTTTTTTTTTTTCGCGTGGTAGAAAAAACTTTTTAAAATTTATTTTTCTTTCTTAAAAACTTTTCTTTTAAAATTAGCAAGACATGGAAAATGTTTTCTTTTTAAAATTTTCTTTTACGAATTTAATTTTGAATTTGGACTCGTTAGAAAATTTGTTGTTCGAAATTTGTTTTTAACTCGAGTAATGTTGGTTGAATTATTTTTCCCTGAACGCTAACATCAAATTCAAACACGGTAAGTTTGTGAAATGACCCTTCTTTCAGAAAAAGGATCCCATTTTAAAATGTCTCTTGTAAAATTCTGTTAAGTGGTTTTCTTTGCATGCTTTTGTTAGTCTAGCATGTTTAACAAATCTGTAGTCATGCAACAACAATTGCTGAGTTATTTTCGTGAATTTTTGTCTGGAATGAATGTGAGAAGATTTTTTGTTTCACTTAAAGTTTTCTGAAGTGTGTTGTTCGAGAAGTTGTTATGTGTAGAAAACCTATTTTATCATTTTGGTATAAATTTTTGGAGGAAATGTACTATAACATGACGATATATATCAGGGAAATGAATTAGCGAGACTTAGAAAATGTCGCGATTTGCTTAAAATTTTCTTTTGTGTGTCGTCCCAGAAGGGATGTTAGCGTTTTGCATAGAGTATTGCCACCGAATAAAGATTAATATGGTGTTGCCACTGAATAAAGAGAAATGTATATAACGAAATAAAATTGAAAGATGTTGGCATTCAATAAAGCGAAATGTATATGACGAAATAAAATTAAAAGATGTTGCCACCAAATAAAGATAAATATATGCAAAGAAATAAAAGGTAATGCCACGAATTAAGAAAAATAAAGTGTTGCCATTGGAAAAATGAGAGATAATAAAATAAAATAAACATTTAAGTTCTTTTTAACAACACATAAGCAAAAGAAATGTAAAATTTGCTTTAAAAAGTAAGTACGTAAATTAAAATAATAATAACAATAATAATAATAATAATGATAATAATAACATTGAAATAATAATAAAGAAAACGTTGAAATGAAAAATAAATAAAGAAAGTTTGTCTTTTGACTCATACACATTTTATAGCGGTTAGTATATATTAGACAAAGTGGGAGAAAATTCAAAGCTTCAATTTTTCAGAAAATTAACTTGATTTTTGGACGATTTAAGCACAATGTTTGTATGAGAGATTTTTTCTTGCAAAGGAACTATTTGTCGTTTCTTTCATAAAACGGTAGTTTAACAATTATATCGACATTCAACAATTTAACCTAGTTTTTCTGAATAAACACTTAAATAAAAATAAGTTTAAAAATTCCTTTTCCACAATTGATGTGGAATGATATTGACTCTCGATACTGTATGAAAATTCTTTCACCTCCTCCCCGTTACTTAATTAGCATATCATCTTATACATATTGAAACTTAGTTAAGTTTTAAACACTGTGATTAACATGCTAGAAGAAAATTAATTAATTCAACGATTATTTAAAGGAAAAATATTTGATTTAAGAGATTTGCAACAGAGAATTTATATAAGGAGTTTTACCTGCATTTACCTAAATATATCTTGTTCTACATGATTGTGTGAGGAAATACTCAAGTTTAACATTATACATATAAACATATAACATAGTTGAAATAGTCTCGTTAAAATAAATCTTTTGACTCGTTGAACTCATTTCATAAACTTATTTGAATTACGCAATATTCACCCACTTTAAACATTTTCTGAAGAAATTTTCATATAATAGCTTTGAAATTTCTCTACATTTCAGTAAGAATTGAGATTTATTTAAACATGTTACCTGGTGGAGTTTTCATGCCTTTCAAAGATTTTATCTAATCTTAACTCATTGAATAATCTACATTCGAAGATAACCATGTTCAGACTTGCTTAAGTTTATCTTTTCGAGAGAATGTTGTCCCGATGATAATTTTAAAAGTTATCATTTAACTATTGATTAGCAATGGTTGAATAATTGTAAAAGCCATGCACTGCTTTATTATTTAACACTGATAACACTGAATCGCGTTTAATGAAACATATAATTCTTCCATTATGTTTGCACATGTTTCAAACGTTATTATTCACATAAAATCATATACGTTTTTATTTCTTTTGGAATTTTCCTAATGGCAAAGACATAGAAAAAAAAATATGACATTAGACATGTCAGCAATTAAATTTAACTTGGTTATTATTTTTTACTCGAAGAAATATTTGAAAGATCTGAAATTGTTCTAATTATTTGTAGAAATTATTTTTCTCCCAAATTTGAAAATTTATGCATGCTGAAAAATATTGAAAGACTTGAAAATATTTACATCACTTGTAGAAGACTTGATTTTTTTTCCCTCGTGTAGAGATGAAATTATGAAATTGTTTGCAACAAGCTTCATTTATTTATGATGTACCCTTGAAAATTTCTACAACTATGAAAATTTTCACACCGCTGAAAAATATTGAAAGACTTGAAATCGTTTTCATGTCTCGATGAAATTATTTTCTCACAATTAAGCATTTGAACAATAATGGAAAAAGTTTTTGTATTAACACCTTTGAAAGGAGGTTGTTTTATATAATTTTCTTTGCAGCAAGGATTTTGTAGGAAAAACGATGATAGTCCTTGGCTTCATTCATTATCATGATTGGAAAAAAAAAGATGATTGTTGTTGGTTTCATCCATTATTCATGAATGGAAAAACGATGATAGTCCTTGGTTTCATTCACTATCATGATTGGAAAAACGATGACAGTCCTTTATTTCTTAAAATTCTTGAAAAATGTTTGAAAGATATGATTTCTTGAGAACTGAGTCTTGATAGTTTGATGAAGTGCCACCAACTCCCTCGTATTTGAATAAAGCACCAAACAAAGAAGAAAAAGAATGTTATTAAAAATAATTTTTTCGCTATTGTCCCCTTTTTGCAGAAGTCATTTTTAAGACTGTTTTAAAAGATGGGTACATGATTGAGAATACTTGCAAGAAATAACGATGAGAGTTTGTTAATGAGAGATCATTGTTAGTTTATGAAAACTCATTCTTGAAAAATTTCTTGTCTGATAGTTTTGGAAAATATTTGATAAATATTTGCTTGAAAGGAAGAACGATGAAAATGCTCTGATCGTTCATGAGAACTTATTCTTGAAAAATGTGGTTTCTTTCCCAATATCATCTATGAAAGCCGGTCCGCTTGGGCAACCCAGCAGGTAGGGAACCAGATCATCGGTTAGAAAGAACTTATACTTGATTTTGAATCTTTGAAGAAGTACCTTTCATTCGCTGGATTCACACAGAAATTACATCGCGTCAAAAGAAGAATTTCAATTGGTAAAAAAAGGGAGAGAATTGAAAAACAGTTTAAATTTTTAAGTGATTTTTTTTTAATAGTTTCATGAATAATGATAACTATGAATTTAACAACATTTCCGCGAATGAAATTTTAAACACTTGCTATGCATATTGCAGGGTATAGACATATATTTAATTTCAACGACATTTAAAAACCTTTCGAAGGAAAGATATTTTAGCATAGGGTGTTGCCACCAAATAAAGCGAAATATATTACCTTTCAAATTCCTCCCTTCACGTATTATGTAAGTGGAAGCATTATTTTTACGTTTTACATATAAAGAGAAAAATTAAACATACCTTAAAAAGGCTGATTTAAATGCGTCTGCATTCATCATACGTTCAACGTGAAATAAGAAAAAAAAAGATGGTGGATTTCTTATCAGTTAACAGAATATCACGTGTCATCGTTATATCGTGCGATTGGTGAATAGCAGAACCATGTGATTCGATATCAGTGAACGATAATATTTCCTAGTTTAACGGGTATCACAATGTTCTTATCGTATTTCGACAGAATCGTCCTACCTCTTATCTTCACCTTGTGTAATCCTGTATTTGTTACCTTCCCTGAAATGTAAATGTTATTTTCGAGAATTGTTAGAGATGTTTATTTTTAATTAGTACTTAGATAGTTAAAGCCACCAATAGCTAAATGTAATTAGAACAGTAATTGATTTTTATAATAATTAATTGATTTATCTTTATATTATTTTAGATCTCATAGTTTGATTTTAGAAATAAATTAATTTCATTATGAAAGCGAAAACTCTCGTTAATTTAGTTCAAGTATGTGAGTTTGAAATGGAAAACTTTTATTTTCGAGGTGAATCACGATTACCGAATCGTAGATTGCATCAAGGGTTATGATTCTTCTGCCATGAGTAGTGTTGAGACGAAAATTCGAACTTAGTTAATATATATCAACACTCTCGCTTACCTAAGACAACACTCTCGTTTACCTCTCGTGTGCGTGTGTGTGTGTGCAACGAAAAATTACTCTACGTGATGTAAAGTGTAAAAAGCTGAAGCAAGCTGATATACTTAATAATTTTAAAACTCTGATGTTTTATCCTGGTGCGCTATATCGCTTGAGTATATGAGTGACAATCGGGAAATGCAGGAGATTTAATTATTTTTTCATTCTAAATGTTTCATCGAACTTTCGGAAGAAAATGTAGCACTTCACTTTAAACGAGTATTTTTTAAGATAAGTAAATTTTCTTTGAAGAAATCGATTTCATAAAAGGAAAATTCCTGACAAAAATCCACGGTCACTTTGTCTCGACCCAGCAGGAATTGAACCTACAAACTTAGGCCCAGGCATTTCAATATATGACAAGACATAATGATTTTAGAAGCTATGCTATTTTTGGCGATCGATTATCCACATGAGGGATTTGAGATCGAGGAGAGATGGCATTCGTGAGGGTCGTTCTAAAGAAAGCTAACTCTAATTTTTGCAAGGTTACAAGAAAATCACTGATATCTCTGTTTATCATGTTACTTTTACATGTCAAACTTAAAGACCGCCATTTTAAAATCTCGGTTTTACCCAATTTAACTCTTTTACTCAACTTAACTTTGCTATTTGACAGAAAATTATTTTTGCTGTTTGACAGGAAATCGTTTAAACAATTTAACTTCCTCATTTTCAGAGTTATCTAACATACTATTAGTTATCAACTGTTATGTACACATCCCACAAAGCAACGTCTTCTTAAAATACTAAAGAAAATTCAATATACATTGAAGGAAATTTTCAAACATCATTTAAAATAACAACAAATTCGATGTTAAGAGGTGAACGAAAATATATATATATATATATATATAAGACAAAATAAATAAAAAAGAAGAATTTTAATTATTAACAGGAAAAATTTACAAATGAACAAAAATGTATTAGCTTGGTTAAAAGATTTTTCCCAAGTTTTCAAAAAGCTTTTGAATATTTACAACATAACAAAAATTTTGCATTCTCAAGCTAACAAATAAAAATAACCATTGAATGATACAAATAACATTTTGGTAGGCAAAATTTGAGAGTCCTTGTTTTCTAAGAAGGTTTGTTTAATTTCTTTAAAGCTCATAAAAATCGCAGGAGGTGAACTCATGCTTGGAAGAAAGAATGAATGAATAGCATAGCTTCTAAAATCATTATGTCTTGTCATATATTGAAATGCCTGGGCCTAAGTTTGTAGGTTCAATTCCTGCTGGGTCGAGACAAAGTGACCGTGGATTTTTGTCAGGAATTTTAGGTAGCTTTCTTTACAAAAAAGCTACCTATTGCAGACGTTCGGAGGAAAGCGATTTCAAAAAATTTTGGTATATTTTCATCGATCATGACCCCCAGACCCCGAAACCACCCTCCGTTCAAAATTGATATATATATATATATATATATATATATATATATATATATATATATATCTGACCTATGTCACACTGTAACTCCCGTAATTATGAACCAATTTCGATGTAATTCGGTGTGTACATAGTACATACCAATGTCTCGACCGAGTTCGTTGGCCAGCTTCATCCGCCGTTTTGTTTCAAAATGGCGGCCATTTAAAATTTTTAAAAAAATTTAAAACTTGAAATGTGGTACCAAAAAATTAAAAATGGAAAAATATTTTTTTCTTATGTATTTGACCTTTATACAAAGATTCCGGAGCAGTTTTTGTTTCGTCTATATCTTAAAAAATGGCTGAGTTATAGCATTTTGAATTTCTAGCGTGGCTGACATTTTGAAACGTCCTGAATTTTGTCACGCGATAAAAGGCGTATTTATGAACCGATGTGGATGTAATTCAGTGTGTACATAGTGCATATCAATCTCTCGACCGAGTTCGTTGGCCAGCTTCATCCGCCGTTTTGTTTCAAAATGGCGGCCATTTAAAATTTAAAAAAAAATTTAAAACTTGACATGTGGTACCAAAAAATTAAAAATGGAAAAATATTTTCTTCTTATGTATTTGACCTTTATACAAAGATTCCGAGGCAGTTTTTGTTTTGTCTATATCTTAAAAAATGGCTGAGTTATAGCATTTTGAATTTCTAGCGTGGCTGACATTTTGAAACGTCCTGAATTTTGTCACGCGATAAAAGGCGTATTTATGAACCGATTTGAATGTAATTCAGTGTGTACATAGTACATACCAATCTCTCGACCGAGTTCGTTGGCCAGCTTCAACCGCCATTTTGTTTCAAAATGGCGGCCATTTAAAATTTTTTTAAAAAATTAAAATTTGAAATGTGGTACCAAAAAATTCAAAATGGAAAAATATTTTTTCTTATGTATTTGACCTTTATACAAAGATTTCGGAGCAGTTTTTGTTTCGTCTATATCTTAAAAAATGGCTGAGTTATAGCATTTTGAATTTCTAGCGCGGCTGACATTTTGAAACGTCCTGAATTTTGTCACGCGATAAAAGGCGTACTTATGAACCGATTTGGATGTAACTTCGTTTATACATAGTACATACCAATGTCTCGACCGGGTTCGTTGGTCAGCTTCATCCGCCATCTTGTTTAAAAATGGTGGCCATTTAAATTTTTAAGAAAACTTTAAATTTGAAATATGGTACCAAAAAATTAAAAATTGAAAAAATATTTTCTTCTTATGTGTTTGACCTTGATAAAAAGATTCAGGAGCAGTTTTTGTTTCGTCTATATCTTAATAAATGGCTGAGGTATAGCATTTTGAATTTCTAGCGTGGCTGACATTTTGAAACGTCCTGATTTTTCTCACGTAATAACAGGCGTATTTATGAACCGATTTGGATGTACCTTGGTGTGTACATAGTACATACAAATATCTCGACCGAGTTCGTTGGCCGGCTTCATCCGCCATCTTGTTTCAAAATGGCGGCCATTTAAAAAAATTAAAAAATAAAAAAAATTAAATGAGATACCAAAAAATTGGAAAGTGAAAAAGATTTTTTTTGTATGTGTTTGACCTTAATACAAAGATTCCGGAACAGTTTTTCTTTCGTCTATATAAAAAAAAATGGCTGAGTAATAGCATTTTGAATTTCTCTTGTGGCTGACATTTTAAAACGACCTGATTTTTGTCACGCTATAACAGGCGTAATTATGAACCTATTTGGATGTAACTTGGTCTGTACATAGCACATACCAATGTCTCGACCGAGTTCGTTGGCCAGCTTCATTCGCCATCTTGTTTCAAAAGGGTTGCCATTTAAAAAAAATTAAATTTAAAATTCAAAATGAGGTATTAAACAATTGGAAAATGAAAAAGATTTTTTTATGTGTTTGGCCTTGATACAAAGATTCCGGAGCAGTTTTTGTTTCTGAAAATTTGTTCTTTTGTTTATATCTTTAAAAAATGGTTGATTTATAGCACTTTGAATTTCTAGCATGGCTAAAATTTTGAAACGATCTTGTATTTGTCACGCGATAACACACGTATTCGCCTATTTCGATGTAAGAAGGCATGTGGATAGTATACATCAACACCTCGACCAAGTTCGCTGGCCAGATTCATCAGCCATCTTGTTTCAAAATGGCGACCATTAAATTAAAAAATATATATATATTTAAAGTGAGGTGCAAAAAAATTTGAAATTGAAAAGCGTTTCTTTCTTAAGTATTTGACCTTGATATAAGGATTCAGGAGCATTTTTTGTTTGTCTTTACCTTAAAAATGCCTCAGATATAGCAGTTTCAATTTCTATTGTGGGTGACATTTTGAAAAATCTGATTTTTTGCATGCGACAGCACTCCTATATATTAACCGATTCCGATGTGAGTGAGCATGTGCACAGCAATTATTAAGGTCTCGACCAAGTTCACTGCTTAGCCTCATCCACCATGTTGTCTTAAAATGACAGGCACTTTAAGAAATTGCCGAATTTGGCAGCCAAATATATGTTACTTTAAAGAAAAGCAGCTTGGATAAAGCTGACTAATTTCGCGAAATTCTCATTCATTATATTGATAAAAATTAGTCTTGAATCTCCTATATTCGGTTTCCACTAAATTGAGCTTCGTGTGTTTGAATGATATAATTTGGCTTTTTTTAAATAGGGATTACTACCTCTTCCTCCCGGCACTGGCCGGAAGGACTTTTCCTTTTATGAAATCGATTTCTTCAAAGAAAATTTACTTATCTTAAAAAATACTCGTTTAAAGTGAAGTACTACATTTTCTTCCGAAAGTTCGATGAAACATTTAGAATGAAAAAATAATTAAATCTCCTGCATTTCCCGATTGTCACTCATATACTCAAGCGATATAGCGCACCAGGATAAAACATCAGAGTTTTAAAATTATTAAGTATATCAGCTTGCTTCAACTTTTTACACTTTACATCACGTAGAGTAATTTTTCGTTGCACACACACACACGCACACGAGAGGTAAACGAGAGTGTTGTCTTAGGTAAGCGAGAGGGTTGATATATATTAACTAAGTTCGAATTTTCGTCTCAACACTACTCATGGCAGAAGAATCATAACCCTTGATGCAATCTACGATTCGGGTAATCGTGATTCACCTCGAAAATAAAAGTTATCCATTTCAAACTCACATACTTGAACTAAATTAACGAGAGTTTTCGCTTTCATAATGAAATTAATTTATTTCTAAAATCAAACTATGAGATCTAAAATAATATAAAGTAAATCAATTAATTATTATAAAAATCAATTAATGTTCTAATTACATTTAGCTATTGGTGGCTTTAACTATCTAAGTACTAATTAAAAATAAACATCTCTAACAGTTCTCGAAAATAACATTTACATTTCAGGGAAGGTAACAAATACAGGATTACACAAGGTGAAGATAAGAGGTAGGACGATTCTGTCGAAATACGATAAGAACATTGTGATACCCGTTAAACTAGGAAATGTTATCGTTCACTGATATCGAATCACATGGTTCTGCTATTCACCAATCGCACGATATAACGATGACACGTGATATTCTGTTAACTGGTAAGAAATCCACCATCTTTTTTTTTTCTTATTTCACGTTGAATGTGTGATGAATGCAGACGCATTTAAATCAAGCTGTTTAAGGTATGTTTAATTTTTCTCTTTATATGTAAAACTTAAAAATAATGCTTCCACTTACATAATACGTGAAGGGAGGAATTTGAAAGGTAATATATTTTGCTTTATTTGGTGGAAACACCCTATGCTAAAATATCTTTCCTTCGAAAGGTTTTTAAATGTCGTTGAAATTAAATATATGTCTATACCCTGCAATATGCATAGCAAGTGTTTAAAATTTCATTCGCGGAAATGTTGTTAATTCATAGTTATCATTATTCATAAAACTATTTAAAAAAAAATCACTTAAAAATTTAAACTGTTTTTCAATTCTCTCCCTTTTTTTACCAATGGGAATTCTTCTTTTGACGCGATGTAATTTCTGTGTGAATCCAGCGAATGAAAGGTACTTCTTCAAAGATTCAAAATCAAGTATAAGTTCTTTCTAACCGATGATCAGGCTCCCTACCTGCTGGGTTGCCCCCAAGCGGACCGGGTTTCATAGATGATATTGGGAAAGAAACCACATTTTTCAAGAATAAGTTCTCATGAACGATCCAAGCATTTTCATCGTTCTTCCTTTCAAGCAAATATTTATCAAATATTTTTCAAAACTATCAGACAAGAAATTTTTCAAGAATGAGTTTTCATAAACTAACAATGATCTCTCATTAACAAACTCTCATCGTTATTTCTTGCAAGTATTCTCAATCATGTACCCATCTTTTAAAACAAAGTCTTAAAAATGACTTCTGCAAAACCGGTACAATAACGAAAAAATTATTTTTAATAACATTCTTTTTCTTCATTGTTTGGTGCTTTATTCAAATACGAGGGAGTTGGTGGCACTTCATCAAACTATCAAGACTCAGTTATCAAGAAATCATATCTTTCAAACATTTTTCAGGAATTTTAAGAAATAAAGGACTGTCATCGTTTTTCCAATCATGATAGTGAATGAAACCAAGGACTATCATCGTTTTTCCATTCATGAAAATGGATGAAACCAAGAACAATCATCTTTTTTTCCAATCATGATAATGAATGAAGCCAAGGACTATCATCGTTTTTCCTACAAAATCCTTGCTGCAAAGAAAATTATAAAACAACCTCCTTTCAAAGGTGTTAATACAAAAACTTTTTCCATTATTGTTCAAATGCTTAATTGTGAGAAAATAATTTCATCGAGACATGAAAACGATTTCAAATCTTTCAATATTTTTCAGCGGTGTGAAAATTTTCATAGTTGTAGAAATTTTCAAGGGTACATCATAAATAAATGAAGCTTGTTGCAAACAATTTCATAATTTCATCTCTACACGAGGGAAAAAAAATCAAGTCTTCTACAAGTGATGTAAATATTTTCAAGTCTTTCAATATTTTTCAGCATGCATAAATTTTCAAATTTGGGAGAAAAATAATTTCTACAAATAATTAGAACAATTTCAGATCTTTCAAATGTTTCTTCGAGTAAAAAAAATAACCAAGTTAAATTTAATTGCTGACACGTCTAATGTCATAATTTTTTTTCTATGTCTTTGCCATTAGGAAAATTCCAAAAGAAATAAAAACGTATATGATTTTATGTGAATAATAACGTTTGAAACATGTGCAAACATAATGGAAGAATTATATGTTTCATTAAACGCGATTCAGTGTTATCAGTGTTAAATAATAAAGCAGTGCATGGCTTTAACAATTATTCAACCATTGCTAATCAATAGTTAAATGATAACTTTTAAAATTATTATCGGGACAACATTCTCTCGAAAAGATAAATTTAAGCAAGTCCGAACATGGTTATCTGCGAATGTAGATTATTCAATGAGTTAAGATTAGATAAAATCTTTGAAAGGCATGAAAACTCCACCAGTTAACATGTTTAAACAAATCTCAATTCTTACTGAAATGTCGAGAAATTTCAAAGCTATTATATGAAAATTTCTTCAGAAAATGTTTAAGTGGGTGAATATTGCGTAATTCAAATAAGTTTATGATATGAGTTCAACGAGTCAAAAGATCATGGAAGACGGTAGTATTCCGAGTGACGCAGCCTTAAGCCTAAAATCGTATCGTTTCGTATCGTAGAATTCGTAGATGGCGGAACTCATATATACAGCTAACTCGACATCAAAGAAAATGCGAAAAGCCGCCTATTAATAACTCAGCAAATATAGGTCCTATTGTTCTGATTTTTTTTAAACAGTCTTATATCTGCAGTCTAATCCTATTCTGAATTTTTTACAATTCTACGTGCAGTATATTTTCAGATCTGTAAACCCATTTTGAAAGCAATTTCGATGGTGTAAGTTTGTCTTTTTTTTTTCTCCGAAACGGTCTAGATTTTTTTAAAAACATTAATATATAAAATGAATCTATTTTTGATGAAGTGGATAACACTAACCTAGTATCTAGGAAAACTCTTAATTTTTATATAATCCGCATGAAAAATTGGACTTCTTAGGATCGCGGATTACATGTTATTCTATGGGCTAGCAGACAGAACGTTGCACATCGGTTTTGCGCGATTAAGGTCACAGTTAAAAATCTGAATATTGGCAATAAATCTTTTTTTAAACTACAAAAACCGTTTATTATGTGCTTTAAAATACTTAGACTGATTTTTTTTAATGGAACAGTATTTTGTAATTATATGTATTTTATTTCCTTGTTATTCATAGTAAGTAAACATTTTTTAAGGAGAAAATATTTCACATTTAAAAAAAATTCTCGTATCGAAATTCGATATTTATCGCAAATTCTCGTATCGAAATGAAAATTCATCGCGTTCGCCATAAGACTTTGCCATGTATCACTATTTTTTTGCGTCATAGTATCCATTTGAATACATTTCACTTAGTTTGGATACAATGACGCAAAAAAATTATTTACGTAAATCTTATTTTAAATTTTTAATAGCATTGGACAAAGGATAAATCAATTTATTCAAATAAATGCATTTAAATGCATCATATAAATTCAGTGAAAGTGACATATTTAAAGTATATTGGAAAATTAAAACTATTATTTAGATGTGTGAATATATCTTAGCAAAAACAAAAATAATTTTAATTTAATTTTAAAACAAATCGTTTAAAGCCACATCAAAGCGTCACTAAAATTTTGATATCATATCTTTTAAGACTCATACTTGGAATTTATGAGAGGTGTAAATGTTAAAGCATCAATGAATAAACTTTTATACGTTTTTTTTTAATTGAACATAATTTTTGCACATGCGATTATAAAAAAATAAAAAGATGAAATAAATAATATATAGAGAGATTATAATTAATAGCATAGCGTCACTCAAAATTTGATATCATTATTTTTAAGTTCCATATTTAAAATTCTTAGAGCATAAGATAAAGTGCTGCGTCACAAACTTTTAACCCGTTAAGGGTTTTTGTATTGATTTAATTTTAAAACAAATCGTTTAAAGCCACATCAAAGCGTCACTAAAATTTTGATATCATATCTTTTAAAACTCATACTTGGAATTTATGAGAGGTGTAAATGTTAAAGCATCAATGAATAAACTTTTATACGTTTTTTTTTTAATTGAACATAATTTTTGCACATGCGATTATAAAAAAATAAAAAGATGAAATAAATAATATATAGAGAGATTATAATTAATAGCATAGCGTCACTCAAAATTTGATATCATTATTTTTAAGTTCCATATTTAAAATTCTTAGAGCATAAGATAAAGTGCTGCGTCACAAACTTTTAACCCGTTAAGGGTTTTTGTATTGATTTATTTTAACGAGACTATTTCAACTATGTTATATGTATAATGTTAAACTTGAGTATTTCCTCACACAATCATGTAGAACAAGATATATTTAGGTAAATGTAGGTAAAACTCCTTATATAAATTCACTGTTACAAATCTCTTAAATCAAATATTTTGTCTTACATTTTCCGTTAAATAATCGTTGAATTAATTAATTTTCTTCTAGCATGTTAATCACAATGTTTAAAACTTAACTAAGTTTCAATATGGATAAGATTATATGCTAAATAAGTAACGGGGAGGAGGTGAAAGAATTTTCATACAGTATCGGGAGTCAATATCATTCCACATCAATTGTGGAAAAGGAATTTTTAAACTTATTTTTATTTAAGTGTTTATTCAGAAAAACTAGGTTAAATTGTTGAATGTCGATATAATTGTTAAACTACCGTTTTATGAAAGAAACGACAAATAGTTCCTTTGCAAGAAAAAATCTCTCATACAAACATTGTGCTTAAATCGTCCAAAAATCAAGTTAATTTTCTGAAAAATTGAAGCTTTGAATTTTCTCCCACTTTGTCTAATATATACTAACCGCTATAAAATGTGTATGAGTCAAAAGACAAACTTTCTTTATTTATTTTTCATTTCAACGTTTTCTTTATTATTATTTCAATGTTATTATTATCATTATTATTATTATTATTATTATTATTATTATTATTATTATTATTTTAATTTACGTACTTACTTTTTAAAGCAAATTTTACATTTCTTTTGCTTATGTGTTGTTAAAAAGAACTTAAATGTTTATTTTATTTTATTATCTCTCATTTTTCCAATGGCAACACTTTATTTTTCTTAATTCGTGGCATTACCTTTTATTTCTTTGCATATATTTATCTTTATTTGGTGGCAACATCTTTTAATTTTATTTCGTCATATACATTTCGCTTTATTGAATGCCAACATCTTTCAATTTTATTTCGTTATATACATTTCTCTTTATTCAGTGGCAACACCATATTAATCTTTATTCTGTGGCAACACTCTATGCAAAACTCTAACATCCCTTCTGGGACGACACACAAAAGAAAATTTTAAGCAAATCGCGACATTTTCTAAGTCTCGCTAATTCATTTCCCTCATATATATCGTCATGTTATACTACATTTCCTCCAAAAATTTATACCAAAATGATAAAATAGGTTTTTCTACACATAACAACTTCTCGAACAACACACTTCAGAAAATTTTAAGTGAAAAAAAAAATCTTCTCACATTCATTTCAGACAAAAATTCACGAAAATAACTCAGCAATTGTTGTTGCATGACTACAGATTTGTTAAACATGCTAGACTAACAAAAGCATGCAAAGAAAACCACTTAACAGAATTTCACAAGAGACATTTTAAAATGGGACCATTTTTCTGAAAGAAGGGTCATTTCACAAACTTACCGTGTTCGAATTTGATGTTAGCGTTCAGGGAAAAATAATTCAACCAACATTACTCGAGTTAAAAACAAATTTCGAACAACAAATTTTCTAACGAGTCCAAATTCAAAATTAAGTTCGTAAAAGAAAATTTTAAAAAGAAAACATTTTCCATGTCTTGCTAATTTTAAAAGAAATATTTTTAAGAAAGAAAAATAAATTTTACAAAGTTTTTTCTACAACGCGAAAAAAAAAATAAATAAATTCGGAAAAAAATTTTAAAGAAAAAATTTTTATCACGCAAAAAAAAAAAAAAAAAAAAAAAAAAAAAAAAAAATCTTAAAAGAAAAATTTTTCTATCTCTTGAAAAAAAAAATCTTAACAAATTTTTTAACTTTTTAAAAAAAAGAAAGAAAAAAATTATTTTCAAAATTAATCTTCACGCCCTAACTATCAGCGTACTCTAACACGATCATTCGCAAAAAACCTTATCCATTCACACTTTCGCTATGCACTTCCGCTAAAATATTACTATCTAACAAAACTTCCGGTCTACTTCCGCTCCAAAACGCGCTTATCATCGTCGTACTGTAAGATAAAAAAAACTCCTGAATGACCTTCATTTGACCTCTATCGTACCACCGACCCACCGGTGGCGCATAACCGGCATAATCACACTACTGACACATAATGTTTCCATTTTGATCTGCTACATTTTGTCATTGTTTAATTAAATATAATCTTTAAAATGTGTATAGTATATGTGGAGCTATGTAATATGTAATTTCAAAACACCATTTTGGAATCGTAACTTATATTCTTTTCAATATTTATAATTTTTTTTCAGACATAATTGCCTTCACAGTTGCCTTCTAGAAGTTATAAAGACTTATTTATTTAACAAAATTTAATAGAAATTTATAATTTTCTTAATAGAAAATATTTATAAGTGTATTAAAAATTAATTGATCCAAATTTAAAACAAATTAGCTGTAAAACAACTTTTAAAAATTAATTGATCCAAATTTAAAACAAATTAGCTGTAAAACAACTTTTAAAAATAAAAACCGGCTTTTTTAAGTGGTTAAAACCAAAAAAAGCCGGCCGGCTTTTTTTTTTGGCCTTGCTAAATAAAAGCCGCAAACCCTGTTCTCAGGGGATAATGGGAAAAATCCCCTGTGCTATTCGCATGTTTTGTGATGTCATAATGGAATCAAAGTAAGACACGCCTTCTAACAACGTGAGATATAGAATTGGAAACTAGCCACCCCTCCTTACAGATTAAATATAAAGTATGTTATATTTAATCTGTGCTCACTGCTCCTTCTAACTAGAGATGTGTCATTTGTTGAGGAACGACTCCAAAGGAACGATTCCGGCAGTGAAACTGAAGGAACGATTCCATTCTGTAAAAAGGAATCGGTCCTTTTCGGAACGATTCCGAAAAGGAACGACTCTTCGGAACGGTTCCTCGGATTCGGTCCTTTTTGGAACGATTCCTCGGATTCGGTTCTTTTTGGAACGGTTCCTCGGAATCGGTCCTTTTTGGAACGATTCCGAAAGGGAACGGTTCCTCGGATTCGGTCCTTTTTGGAACGGTTCCTCGGATTCGGTCCTTTTCGGAACGATTCCTCGGAATCGGTCCAAAATGTACCGACTCCGAAAAGGACCGATTTCTCGGAGTCGTTCCGAAATGTTACCGACTCCGAAAAGGACCGATTCCTCGGAGTTGTTCCGAAAAGGACCGATTCCTTGGAGTCGTTCCGAAAAGGACCGATTCCTCGGAGTCGGTCCATTTCGGAATCGTTCCAAAAAGGACCGATTCCGAGGAACCGTTCCAAAAAGGACCGAATCCGAGGAACCGTTCCAAAAAGGACCGAATCCGAGGAACTGTTCCGAAAAGGACCGATTCCTCGGAGTCGGTCCGAAATGGACCGACGGTTCTTTTCTTGTAGACTGGCCAGTTTTAATAAATTAAAATACGTTATTTTATTTCAAAATAACAGATTTTGATTCTATTAAAGCTGACTTTATTGTCAAAATATCCTTTTAATGTGTGTGCCCCCTCCCCCCTCCTCAAAAAAAAAGAAAAGTAAAGAAAGAAAGAAAAAAGAAATCGAAGTGCGGGGCGGATTAGGGCGTTTAATAAACATTACTATTTCATCTTCTTGTGCTAAATTAATCTGAAAGAAATAATTAAAAAAAATATATTACATGAATTGGATTTTTTACACCTGAGTGAAAAAGTGCCCGAGATGGGATTCGAACCCAGAAACTTTACGTGCTTTACCGTTTGAGTACCTGGACCCCGAGGGTAATGGAATACCATGTGTACTTTAATACACTAATACATTTTCTAATTGGTAAATGTATCATACGAAATGAATTTTTTCTAAATGAATTCTTAAGGCTGTTCTCAAATCCAAAAAGATAAATTTGTGACAAAAGTTTTAATTTATTTTTATTCGGAAATGCATGAAACGAGCAGGTGTTATTGTTCAGAAACTATGTAATCGAACTGTTTTTTCCGTTTTTTTTTTTTTTTTTTTTTTTTTTTTTTTTGCAAACGCAATAGGCCTTTCAGAAAATAGTGTCAAAGTGGGCGTTTTGAACCGAATTTTCGCGCGAAAGAGGCATAATTTCTCAAAAATGGGTGAAAAACATGTTTGTCACGTGATCAAAATCGATTATAACTCAATAGGTAATTTACTGATCAAAAGATGGAAAAAGTTCAAATTCCAAATCGCTTCCATGGTCAAACATTCCAATTTTATATCTTTCCGTTAAAAAATGAATTTGTAAATATGTCAAAACGTTTTACGCTTGTTGAGCAGATCACTTCAGAACAGCCTTAAGAAAAACAAAGAAAATGCTTGTTTAATTACTAGTGAAAAATATTTTTTTAAATCTGACTAGAAACAGTTTTGAATAATGTAAGAAATATATCACTAGGCCATAAAAATTGCATTTTAATAGGATAATAATAACTGATTTTCAATTATTTTAATAATTGTAGAGTTACGCACTTTCATGCATATTTCACTATTTCATGTTTTTTTCCTCAAACATAATTTCAATTTGAGAATCCTCTTTGTCAAAATAAATGTATGACCAGCTACGAGCGCTCGAGTACCGCTTTATTTCCACAGTTTGGCGTCTTGTTTTTCTCTCCTGAAGAAGATGATTAAAAAAATCTCGAAACTCCCTAAGATTGTTGTTTTAATCAACTTACATTGAGGTTTATTACATAGAGTAAAATCTGTTAGAACAAGGAATTTTTGTAAAACGTTTCTTTCTTTCTTAAGATAATGAATATTTCAAAAAGCATAATGTCTAATAATAATAATAAGATAACAGTAACAGTGGTGGGTGGGATTGAAATAATTTAACCGCGGTTCGCTCTCTTAATGGCCGTTTTGAGTATAAAAACGAGAAAGAAAAATCACGTGCTACATATAGATTATCGAACTTTCTCCAACACTGCGACATATATATATATACATATATATATATATTACCATTAATTAAGCATAACCTACCACCGTCAATTATTATATATATATATATATATATAAAGCTGCATATTTTATGCTTGTTTCGGTTTAATAGATTTATGTTAACCCTCTTCCTACCAGAGGAGTTCAATGGCCCGACAGGTACATTTATAATGATATTTCTAATTTATTTTAAAAACTGAAATTTCTGTAAATATGGGTTTTTTCTGGGATGTTCTATTCTTTTGAGTAGAACATTCCAGAAAAAGTCACATATTTACCAAATTTTCATTTTTTTAAATGTGAAAAATCAATTTGAATGTATCTATCGGGTCTGTTGCACCGGTCTGGTATGCGGAAGGTTAATATTGCATTTAAAAAGTTTTACAATATACGAATTTAATTATTGGTTTCCAAAGAATGCACGTTGTGATTTTGTACAGTTTTTTCAATTGTTATTTTACTTCTATTTCTTGCTAAATAATTAGAATTTAAATAACTGTGACTTTGTTTTAATTCAACGTAAAATAAAAGCAAAAAAAAACAGGTTTATCATAGTAATTTTTTATAATAATTCAGATTTCTTGATCGTTATTGATACTCGTAAATCCCGAAATCAATGCCACGATTAATGCCTGTTACTGTAATGATGGATAATACATATATGAGTTTAATTTAGATCAAATCAATGCTCCCTTCATGCTAAACTAAATTTAATGTTTCAAGCCTAATACCAAATTTCCGTTTTTATTGAGGTAAAACTTACTGCAAATACGATACTAAATTTTATGTATTTTCCTTTCTTATTGTTATTCTTTTCACTTAGAAGATTTATTTATTTATTTTCTTTTTTTTCTTAAATTACATAAAGTTTTCTGAAAAGTTCGAATTTAACAAAATGTTTTATCTATTTTAAATAGTTTTGACAATAAAAAGTTTAACTCCGAATAAAAAATAGTCAAATTCTCAAACAATTAAGCTTGGTATTATCTATAACACGTTTACAACAGATATCTTTCATTCAACGGCCGAAACATCGTCAAAAGGATAGTTCTTTATATAGTAACTACACTCTGTAATAATAATGGACATACTTTTAATTTGTTTAATTTAATTAAACCAATAAACCGTTTTTCAGTTAAAATGTTAGCAAATTTCAAATTTAAAGAAATAGAACTTTGAAGTTTAGTGAATCACTATATCTTTTGGCGGAGATAATATGTACTATATATGAATAAAATCATATATATTACTATATATATATATATATATATATATATTAATATATATAATATTATCTTATAAATATCACTAGCCATAGCCATGCTGCTAATGAATCTGTTTACAAATCATCTGAAGGAACTTTTACCCTTTCGTGTAACACAAGTCTTCCATGACTTCATGAGTTATTAAGCTCCAAAGATCCCTATCCAAACAAACATATTAGCATCGCAATTCACTCACACCGAACTGAGGTTCTGCATGATATAAATGGAGAGAGGGTGACGGCGGATGAGGGTGTGAAATTAGAGAAATTCCTGTAGGTTCTCGTGAAATTGGAGATTTAAAAAGAGTTGTAAGTTTATTGAAATTCTACGTTGTTAACAGCAGTTCACAAATAGCGATGTTAGGGTGAAAGACAAGACATACATCAGTCACTCAGGAAAGACAGTGTGCAAAAACGTGCTTTACTTTTTAACTCTTTCCAATAAAGTTAGTGTTTATGAATGCGGTTTGTCTGTCCGTCAGACCGTCTGTTCACGCTCTAAGGCAAGTCACACACTAAGGCGACACATAAGACATGTCGCTTGAATTCGCTAGAAAAACTGGTTTAAAACAAGTTTGCAACAACTTCGTTCTTTGTTTCGACCGGTTTTTGCACTTCATGTTGCGCTTTGTGTCGTTCTGTGGTCTCAGTGTGTGATATACCTAACTCCCGTAAATATACTCGGATTCCCATGCAATTGATATATGTTAATGATGTTTACCATGGGATGTTTGGTATTCAATATGAAGAGTGTAGCATTAATAGTTTATTTCCAGGGGCACACAAAAGTATTTCGTTACATTATGGTCAACGGGAAAAAATCGTTTGCAGCGCATTTTAATGACATTAAGCTATTTCAAATGCATTAAAATTGATATATATCACTGAATTGCACTACAAAATTATTGCTATAGAATAGGGTGTTTCACTTCTGAACCAGATCCTGGAGGCGGTGATAATAATGTTGATGAATTATGCGAAATATCCCGTGTGCGTAAAGTTAGGGAGCTGAGGAGAAAGACGATAAAGGGGATAGTTATTGAAAGTACGGACACTGGGACAAAAATGTAATCTATTTTAACTAGTTACATATCCAAACCAGTAGGGCCATCCAAATGAAAAATGAGATTCAGAATGAAAAATGAAATTAAGAGGTAGATTTTGAGAGATAGATTTTGAAGAGGAATCTATGAGACTAAAAATTCCTAGACCCTGGTGACAAATATCAGAGTAATAATAAAATTTCCTATACAGGATGTCCACTCTCAACGATGTTCAATAGCTAATTCCTAAACCGTTAGTCATAGCCATATAGTTCCAATTACAAAAATGTTTTAAATGGGGGTAAAGAAGTATTTAAAAAGTGATTTGGGTCAATAGAATCATTTCTTGAAAAATTATGAAATTTAATTTTTTATACGATCTCCCGGTCCTTCAAGTTATAGTTAGTAAAACTTTCCTATTACACTTACAAGTAAGACAAATAAAAGTCCTATTATTCTACGACTAAAACTGACCGAAGTAATGGCTGTTTAAACTTGGAGCATATTTTTTGCTGCGGAATAGGGGTCATTTACAAATTTACTAGAAATATAAATAATCTTCAGATATATAAAAAAAAATATTTGATAGTAAAATTAACATTGCATTATAAATTTGAAATCTATAATCATTCTGAAATATTAATGCAAAATATACAGCTTGTACTAAACATATAACAGGAAAAAAATAATAGAATTTTCGTTAAATAAAATGTTGAAAAGCAACACCCTCGATTATTTACACACTGAATCCAAAAATGGCCTTCATTTTTTATCACAAAGTACAGATTTTTTGCAAATCGTAAATTTGAAAGCTAAAAAGTGAAAAATTTTGGGAAATCTGATTCTGATACTATAAAATAGACGTGATTGTTATTTCTTTAACTTTTGATAATTGATTTTTATGTATTTTTTACTATTGAATCCGAAAATGACCTTCATTTTTAACCATCACGTCAGGATTTTTCGCAAATTGTAAATTTCAAAGTTTAAAAGTTCAAAGTTTTAATTGAACCTCTTCCCTTCCCACATCATCGGATCCCCGAGCTGTTTAGCTGTAAGAATCCCAGTATAAGCCAAAAATTGAATAAATTCTTGAATTAAATAAAATTAAATTGAATAAAAGAAGTTTTACATCCATTATATAGTATCAGATTTTCGCTATTTTTTAACTTTGAAATTTACCATTTACAAAAAAGTCTAACATGATGGTTAAATATGAAGGTAATTTTTACATTCAGTGCTAAAAAGCACATACAAATCAGTCGTAAAAGTTAAAAAATACAACCATCGACTCTATTTTATAGTATTAGCTATTTTTTCAATTTTGAAATTTACTATTTGCGAAAAATTCTGACATGATGTTTAAAAACGAAGATAATTTTCGGATTCAGCGCTAAAAATACATAAAAATCATAATTTTAAAAATACATAATTTTAAAAATAAAAAAACACAACCATCGCAGTCTTGTGTTATCTAATCTAAAACTTTTTAGTAAACTTGTTGGTAGTAATCTATCCGAAATTTTTTGTGTTACCCTGTAAAATAAGTACATAATGGTAAGCACTGAAAATCATAATAATATTACATTGTCATCTGATTTACGTCAATATGTAAAATTTAACCTCGATCGCATATTTTAAAGTGACTTGAATTTCGAGTACAAATTTTGAACTGGAAAGACATACATACGATCGTTTCAAGTTAACCCGTTACCCGCTGGTGTTGCGTTCACGCAACGGTCAAAATAATTGCTCATCCTTACATTAATTACTTTGTCACCACTATTTTACAATTAAAAAAATTGCCTTATTTATTGGCAGAAATTTTGATATTTTAATAAAGCGGAAATTACCTTTCTGAATTTGTGGCGACAAGCGACTTTCAACAAGAAATTTGAAAATTCCTACTTATAGTTTTGGCGGTTAATAGGTTAAATAAAAGCTTATAAAAATAGCATAGTTTTTGTTAAAAAAATCATGAAAAGAAACAGCTTCAAATCCTTACAGAAATCTGTCGTAATACGATTTCTTTCAAAGCGCAGCTACACATGAAATAAATCCTTCAAATACTTTAAGCACTTTGTTTACGACCCCTAGAAGCATGGCTAAACTCATGTGTATTCTATTCGGATGCAGAAAAGTGGCATAAGTCTTTCATTTCAAAGTTTCGTATAACTTCATGAATTTTAGTGTTAGATGAATGGGACTTTTTTGTCTTTCTTTTAAGAGAACAGGAAATTTTTACTAAATATCTGTTATAGGGCGGGGGACCGTATAAAAAATTAAATTTCGTAACTTTTTTAGAAATATTTTTATTGATCCAAACGACTTTCAGAATAATTTTTTACCTTATTTAAAACATTTTTGTAATTGGAAATTACAAATGGTCAGTTGAATAGAAATTACAAAACCGGTCTATGACTAACGGTTTAGGACTTAGCCACTGAACATCGTTGAGAGTAAAGACACACTGTATAAAATAATAATATAAATGGACGGTCATTTGACGACATATTTTCAAGAGAAACCAATGATTACACTGAAAATCGAATAGACCTTGCATCGCCCTTAAATTTCCAAGAGGAATTATGCTTTATCCCATAAATCATAAAGTTAGAAATAACTGCAAATTAATTGCACACACTGATCAATGAAATAAACTCTTAAAAACAAAATCATCTGTCCAAAACATTACAAAATTAAGGCGACTGGATGCGTAAGAAAATGGATGGGTACATAAGAAAATAAATTAGTAAAAAATATTATGGATTGCATGTGGTTCTCTTTATCTCGGAAGTGTTTTTTTCTCCTTGGAATCCTTTATTTTTCAAAATCCTTCTTTTTTTCTCGGAATCGTTCCTTTTTCTCAGATTCGTTCCTTTTTTCGGAACGATTCTAAAAGGAACGACTCCAATGAACTCGTTCCTTTCGGTGAATGATTCCGGCTGGAACGATTCCTTATAAGGAACGATGTTGCCCATCTCTACTTCTAACGTCTGGCGAAATCCATTCAGTAACTAGATACACCTTCTAACATCACAAGGTTTGAAAACTGTTCAAGAGGAACTTGAAAAATAAAGGACATTTTTTAATTGATATTGGCGCTTGTAGCCTTCATATTATTACTTTCTTCTATCTTTACAAGAAGAAAGTATTGGATTCATGAAAATTTTCGAATTCCGGTTTTCGACGGATTTACACGTTTTAGGGGTCAGAGATTCCAAAAATCATGTTTTTACAAAATGTCTGTCTGTGACTCTGTGAGTCTGTCTGTCTGTGTGTATGTGACACAAATTTTGTGGGCGCTCTATCTCAAGAACTAATGCACGGAATTTAATAAAAATTGATATTCAGTTAGTGCCTAATACAAATTGATGCTGATTAGTTTTTGGTGTAAATCGCTCAACAGGTGGCGCTGCAATGCTGCATTTTTCACGATTTTCGCAATAGCTCTATCTCAAGAACTAATGCACGGATTTTGATCAAACTTCAGATTTAGTTAGTCCTTGATATGAATTGATGATGATTACGTTTTGGTGTAAATCGCCCAACAGGTGGCACTGTTATGATGAATTTTGCAGGATTTACACGATTTCCCCAATAGCTCTTTCATAAGAACTAACGCACGGATTTTCATCAAACTTCAGATTCAGTTAGTCCTTGATATGACTTGCTACTGATTAGGTGTTGGTGTAAATCGCCCAACAGGTGGCGCTTTTCTGCTGCCTTTTCCACGATTGCCTCAATAGCTCTATCAATAGAACTAATGGACCAATTTTCATCTAACTTCAGATTTAGTTGTATGTTGACACAAGTTGTTGTTAATTAGGTTTTGGTGTTAATCACCCAATAGGTGGCGCTGCTATGCAGAAATTTTCACGATTTTCGCTATTGCTCTATCTCAAAAACTAATGTACGGATTTTCTCCAAACTTCAGATTCAGTCAGACGTTGACATAAATTGTTGCTGATTAGGATTTGGTATAAATCACCCAATAGGTGGCGCTGCTAGGCAGCATTTTGCTGAATTTAGACGATTTCAGCGATAGTCATATCTCAAGAACTAATGCACGGAATTTCATATCGTTAGAATCCTCATGCGATGCATAGATTGCCATTTAATTTTGGCAGTGTGATAGCGAATTTTGAAGTATTAACATGTATGAGATAGAAGAAAGTTTTGGGATTGGTACATCCGACTAGAGGTCTGCACGGGCCGGAATTTCCAGGCCCGGGCCCGGCCCGGCCCGTACGAAAGCTGTCTTGGCCCGGCCCGGCCCGGCCCGTGTAAAAATTGGAAGTTCGGCCCGAGCCCGGCCCGTTGTAAAAATTGGAAGTTCGGCCCGAGCCCGGCCCGGCCCGTTGTAAAAATTGGAAGTTCGGCCCGAGTCCGGCCCGGCCCGTTGTAAAAATTGGAAGTTCGGCCCGAGCCCGGCCCGGCCCGATACAATTTCTACTAAAAAAAAAAAAAAAAAAAAAAAAAAAAAAAAAAAAAAAAAAAAAAATCCGTTTTTTCTCAACATACAATTAAGATTCTTTTAATGAATACTACATACATATTTATGGGAACATTTTACAGTATATTTTACATTACTATGATGTTCGCAAAACAGAAAACGCACAATAGTAAACATTAACGATTACTTACAGTCATCGTGTCTACAGACATTTCAAAATGGAAATAAAGATTCATTAAAAAATTAATGTAGTTCAGAATAAAGGATTAAAAACAAGATAACATTTGAAGCTGTATAATAAAAAGTAGATTTGTGAAAATATTTCTCTCATTTTTAAGACTTTTCTCAAATCCAAAGGAGCTACATTTCGACACATTTATGAAGTCTTTTCTTTTCGGAAACGTGTAAGATTGGCAGGTATTCTTATTCAAAAGCTATGTAAATGTCGTTTTTTTTCATAGATAAAAGTAATATATCTTTCTGAAAATACTGTCAAAGTTAGCGTTTTGAATCGAATTTCCGGATGCGATAGCACAGGAAAGGAGAAAAACGTACAGTCACGTGACAGGAATCGCTGTTATCTCTGTAAGTAATTTATTAAATATGGAAAAAGCTATTCGTTTCCAAATGCCTTCAATAGGCAGGCCTGTCAATTTTATGCCTTTATAGTTAAAGTTTTTGTCAGAAACATGTGTCTGAAAGCTTTGCATTGTTGAGCAGTGAATATGAGAACCACCTTAAGGTATATTTCCAAAGATACTGTTAAGAGAAGTTCATTATCACTATTAATATTATAAAACAAAATGACTGTTCTACACATCCTGAGATCGATTAAGACCACTTCCTTCCAGGCACGAGTCTGCTGAAAAAAAATTAAACTCGGAATCAGACATCTTGTAACTGTACGACGCCGATCTCTACGATGGACACGTTACATTTCTGTATTGATGTTGTTAAACTCGCATCGGCTCGTGACGCACATTTATACTTCTCGAGAAAATCATATTCATTGAAAATGGTTCGTATTTTATCTGCTTCGCTTAAATTCTTATATCGGGCCGACAGGCCCGATTAATTTTTTTGCCGGCCCGGCCCGGCCCGTTGAAAAAATTGTCCTAATTCTGCCAGCCCGGCCCGTTTGAAATTTCGCCTTCATTCCGCCGGCCCGGCCCGGCCCGCGGGTCGGGCCGGGTACGGGCCTCGGGCCAAGCCCGGGCCCGTGCAGACCTCTACATCCGACTAGTTCATAATGCTTTTCAAAGAGGCAATAAAATTACAAAGTGGAAATTAAATTAAATTCTTGCAGCAATTTACCAAGTTTTTAAGGGCAGTCCTACAAAGCATGCAGGCTTCATCTCTGTTGTATACAAATTAATGTTTTTCCTTTAAAGCTCTGCTCATATTGTTTAAATAGGTGACGTATAAACTTCTAAGCTAAATGTAATTAATTTTGTAATTGTAATATTCAAATGGCATTAAATTTTAAGTAAAAAATTACGATCTTGCTTAGTAGTTATTTACATTTTTGATATATAAGTACTTTTGCATCTTATTATGAAAATTTAACTGTAGTTTTAAATAATTGTAATTTTGATTATAAAATCATTTAATAGCAATTATATAGATCCCCTACGGAGATATTTTCTTTGGATATTTATGGGCTTCGCAAACCCGAGCTCTACTAGTCACCCAGCTTCCGAATTCCCCTCGCTAATGTTTAGTCTATGGGTGTAGAATGCATTCGTATATTTAAAATATCTCCTTGGGAAATTAATATTTTTAACTCCCTTTTTCTGTATACTCTTCTTAACGAATGTCTCTTTTTTCCTTAGTTCTCAAATATTTCTAAAATATGTGCTTAATTTTATATGAAGTGTTTACATCTTACTCGCAGTTCGTCAGCTTTTAACGCATAAAATATTAAATTACGCATAGATTTTAGAAATATTTTGAGAACTACGAAAAAAAAGAGACATCTTTTAAGAAGAGTACAAAGAAAAAAGCAACTAAAAACGTTAATTTCCCAGGGAGATATTTTAAATATATGAATGCATTCTACGCCCATAGACTAAACATTAGGGAGGGGAATTCAGAAGCTGAAGGACTAGCAGCTTTTAAGCCCGAAAAAAAGAAGGGGTCTGTTAAAAATCTAAACGTGGGACCGAGATAAGGAATTCCTTATCCATTCATGTGTGTCCTTCCTTCCACCGCTTCTTATACTCACGAGTGACCAAGTGTTTCCCCCTTCAGATCTCATAATTCTTTAAAGGGACTCTTCACTCACTTGAAAACACCCGCTCGGTAAGTTAGGTACTTTCACTTTCAGAACCGGTTTCGAAAGTGAAAGTGTCTTTATTAAAAAAATCTGCAACCAAAATCGAAATGGTAAAAAATAGCCATATTAGAAATCGACCTGAACTATCCTATGAAAAAAAAAAAAAATCGTTTAAAAATAATCAAATTTAAACGAAAAATTCGGAAAGAACCTGCCCATAGGTTTAACATTACCGAGCGGGTGTTTTCAAGTGAGTGAAGAGTCCCCTTAACGCGAGATTTATACATTACTGTAGCTATAGTGCCTAGAAGTGAAGATACTTCTAGGCACTGTAGCATTACTATGCTGCGTGCTTAGTTGCTATTGTGCATCTCAACAACGTATATGCATTTCATTTCATCATGACAATATTAATTTAACATCATTAAAGTATGCTTCAACCAGTTGTTTGCAGACAGTTATGCAATCGAATTCTTTGTAAATAAACAATACATGCCACGTACACTTTTTCTACAGGAAACTGTGTAGTATTCGGGTATGAAAGTGGGAAATAGGAAAAAAGGTGGAATTTTTTTCCATCTATATAATAAGGCCGAATTCGTATAATTTAGACACAATTTAACAGTTATTCGTACAATAAAAAGAAATATAACTGTACATATGATTTTCATTTTCTTTTTGTAACTTAGAAAGTATTAAAAGAAAAAAAATAACAATAAATGTATAAATTCATTAAATCCAAAAAGAAAATTGGAAACAGTTTGCTAAAATTATAAATTCATCCAAATGTATCTGATGAATTTATGTCAAGTACAGAGATTAATTTTTCAAAATAAAGGTATTAATTTGAATGATTTGATTGTAAAAGACTTTACTTAAAAAAATAATAATAATAAATCTATGCTAAATATATGCACGCCAAATTGATCATTACTCTAGAAACACATTTACAAAAATGCATCACTGAAATTACCCAGAAGTGTTTTGTAAATAGAATAAAATATTCTATTCCAAAAAGAACCTTATGGAAACTTCCTTTCCCTAGTTAAAGAACTTAATTTACATGACTTTCAGATGCTTATAATAAAAGCTCGCCTTTGATTTGATAGTACAGCAATTCAGAAACATTTGAGGATACAAAATGTCTAATTATTAAGTTTTCTAGGACTCCCCCAAACATATGCATCTAACATTTTCTTTGCATCGATCCAGAGAATGGCCAAATTTGCTTTTAAAAAGGTGGAATTCCTCCTTTAGGAAGAACTCTTTCATGCCTGAGTATTACAGTGTAGTAGTAGTGTTTGAAATTGTAACAAATTTTGGTATTTTCAGTATTAAGACCTAAATTTGACATATTTGGATTCTCCGTTCAATTTTATTTTCAAATATCAAACAGGAAATCATTTGGTGAAGTGGTTTAGGATATAGACAGATGTGTAACATTAGGAACTCCTAATCCTAATATAAAATGTATTTTTAATATTTTTCCAAAACAAACTGCAATGCTGGTAATTTTTTAAGTATAACTTGAAAAGTAGTCGACGGAATGAGCTGTAATTTTAGATTCACATATTTGAAGCTTCTAGAAATCGATTTCTGTTAAAACATTTATAGGTTACATTTCATGTCTTTTTTAAATATTTATTTAAAAATGCATATTTTTAGAAAACACCTTAACTTTGGACATCTGTATTTCCAAAACAAGAGCCAATGAAGATTTTTCATGGTGGCATTCGTGTTCAGTAAATTAATTTCATACAGAATTGCACATTAAACTTACATTTCAGAGGCAATTTCATCATTGTACAGTGTAATTATATTAAAACTTAATTATATTATCTCTCTCTGCTCTAATGTACCTATGTTTAATAATATCCACGTGCATTATAGCACAGAGAAATGGCCATAAAGACAGACAAACCAAATTCATAAACACTTTTCAACGACGTTGGGAAGTGTTAAAAATGTCATAAACTAAAGATATTTATTTTATTTCAAAATGAAAGCAGCTATTGAAGAGAAAAAAAGTCCTTCCGGCCAGTGCCGGGAAGAAGAGGTAGCTTTCATATTCCTTATTTTAAAAAAGCCAACTTATATTATTCAAACACACGAAGCTCAATTAAGTGCAAACCGAATGTAGGAGATTCAATACTAATTTTTATCAATACTAAATCATTATGAATGAGAATTTCGCGAAATTAGTCAGCTTTATCCAAGCTGCTTTTATTTAAAGTAACTTATATTTAGCTGCCAAATTCGGCGATTTATTAAAGTGCCTGCCATTTTAAGACAACATGGTGGATGAGGCTAACCAGTGAACTTGGTCGAGACCTTAATAATTGCTGTGCACATGCTCACTCACATCGGAATCGGTTGATATATACGAGTGCTGCCGCAGGCAAAAAATCAGATTTTTCAAAATGTCACCCACGTTAGAAATTGAAACTGCTATATCTGAGCCATTTTTAAGGTAAAGACAAACAAAATATGCTCCTGAATCCTTATATCAAGGTCAAATACTTAAAAAAGAAACCTTTTTCAATTTCTAATTTTTTTGCACCTCACTTTACATATATATTTTTTTAATTTAATGGCCGCCATTTTGAAACAAGATGGCTGATGAAGCTGGCCAGCGAACTTGGTCGAGATATTGATGCATACTATCCACATGCCTTCTTCCATCGAAATAGGCGAATACGTGTGGTATCGCGTGACAAATACAAGATCGTTTCAAAGTGTTAGCCATTATAGAAATTCAAAGTGCTATAATTCAACCACTTTTTAAGATATAGACAAAAAAAAACAAATTTTCAGAAACAAAAACTGCTCCAGAATCTTTGTATCAAGGCCAAACACATAAAAAAAAATCTTTTTCATTTTCCAATTTTTTAATACCTCATTTTAAATTTTAAATTACATTTTTTTTTAAAAATAGCAACCCTTTTGAAACACGATGGCGAATGAAGCTGGCCAACGAACTTGGTCGAGACATTGGTATGTACAGACCAAGTTACATTCAAATCGGTTCATAAATACGCCTGTTATCGCGTGACAAAAATCAGGTCGTTTTAAAATGTCAGCTACATTAGAAATTCAAAATGTTATAACTCAGCCATTTTTTTAGATATAGACGAAACAAAACCTGTTCCGGAATTTTTGTATTAAGGTCAAAGACATACAAAAAAAATCTTTTTAATTTTTCAATTTTTTGGTATCGCATTTTAAATTTAAAATTTTTTTAAATGGCCGCCATTTTGAAACAAGATGGCGGATGAAGCTGGCCAACGAACTGGGTTGAGTTATTTGTATGTACTGTGTACACACCAAAGTACATCCAAATCGGTTCATAAATACGTCTGTTATGACGTGGCAAATATCAGGACGTTTCAAAATGTCAGCCACGCTAGAAATTCAAAATGCTATAACTCAGCCATTTTTAGGTGCGTTCGTAATTATATAAATACGTAGCACCTATAGTCGTCGTTCAGTCCGTCTGTCCGTCCGTCCGCATATAACAGAGCAAAAACTACCCAACAGAATGATCTGAAATTTCAAATGTATGATTGGTGCAAAATTTTGTCGAGCCATTTCAAATTTTATAAAAATCGGATGTATAGTTTAATTACAGGGACAGTCAAATTTTTTCTTTACATTACGGCCAATGGGAAAGATTATTGCAAGTGCATTTTAATGTTGTTACAGCCTTCCGAATCGTCTGAAATTTTAAATATATAATTATTGCAAAATTTCGTTGAGCTATTTCCAATTTTATGAAAATTGGATGTATAGTTTAATTACAGGGACAGTCAAAAGTTTTCCGTTACATTACGGCCAATGGGAAAAAATTATTGCAAGTGCATTTTAATGATGTTACAGAATACGAATGGTCTGGAATTTTAAATATATAATTGCTGTAAAATTTTGTCTAGCCATTTCAAATTTTATGAAAATCGGATGTATAGTTTAATGACAGGGACAGTCAAAAGTTTTCCGTTGCATTACGGGGAATGGGAAAAAATTATTGCAAGTGCATTTTAATGATGCTACAGAATACGAATGGTCTGGAATTTTAAATATATAATTGCTGTAAAATTTTGTCTAGCCATTTCAAATTTTATGAAAATCGGATGTATAGTTTAATGACAGGGACAGTCAAAAGTTTTCCGTTGCATTACGGGGAATGGGGAAAAAAATATTGCAAGTGCATTTTAATGATGTTACAGACTATGCACTTAAGAAGTGCAAAAAAAAATACATTCAGTACAATATGGGGTGCAAAAAATAATTATAAAACTAGTTATAGTACGAACGCACCTCATTTGCCACGTTTGACGAGCAATTTCCAACTTGTTTTAAGATATAGACGAAACAAAAACTGCTCCCGAATCTTTTTATCAAGGTCAAACACATAAGAAAAAAATATTTTTTCAATTTTCAATTTTTTGGCACCACATTTCAAATTTAAATTTTTCTTAAAATTTTAAATGGCCGCCATTTCTAAACAAGATGGCGGATGAAGCTGGCCAACGAACTCGGTCGAGACATTGGTCTGTACTATGTATGAACGAAGTTACATCCAAATCGGTTCATAAATACGCCTTTTATCGTGTCACAAAATTCAGGACGTTTCAAAATGTCAGCTTCGCTAGAAATTCAAAATGCTATAACTCAGCCATTTTTTAAGATATAGACGAAACAAAAACTGCAACGGAGTCTTTGTATAAAGGTCAAATACATAAGAAAAAAGTATTTTTCCATTTTCAATTTTTTGGTACCACATTTCAAATTTTTAAATTTTTAAAAAATTTTAAAGGGCCGCCATTTTGAAACAAAATGGCGGATGAAGCTGGTCAACGAACTCGGTCGAGACATTGGTATGTACTATGTACACACCGAATTACATCGAAATCGGTTCATAAATACGAGAGTTACAGTGTGACATAGGTCAGATATATATATATATGTCAATTTTGAACGGACGGTGGTTTCGGGGTCTGAGGGTCATGATCGATGAAAATATACCAAAATTTTTTGAAATCGCTTTCCTCCGAACGGCTGCAATAGGTAGCTTTTTGTAAAGAAAGCTACCTAAAAAGTCTGCTATAGGGGAGATTTGCACCCAGCTAATGGAAAAGTACCAAATTTTCACTTACTTTTACACGTTCTTAAATCAAAAATAATAATTTAAAAAAATACTAGTGTGAAGATATAAAGAAAAAAAAAATTGGATCCTTGAATTTGGAATATGAATCTATAAAAAAATCAAACATTTAAGGGGGGAAAATGAAACAAAAAGTATGAATTGCGCAAGATTACAAAAAATCAAAATCAATTATCAGAAAAAAGACAGACATGAATTATTTATTAGAAATTAAATAAGCAATTGAAAAAGGAAGCATTTCAAAGATCTGGAAACAAAATTTTACTGACTAATAATGGCATCCATTTCAAAATTAGAAAAAAATAACAGTTAGTTATCATCAACTAAAAAACACTTTTTTAGAACTGCATCATATAAAATTTAAATTAAAGTAGCTTTTATTTATTATATTCTCTCAAATGAATGAACATGGAGTTACATTATAACATAAATCCAGCTAATATTCAAATGAATTATAACAGAATAGAATCAAATTTAACACTATTACTTTTTAGTACATTAATTTTTAAAATCTAACTAAAAGCTAATCTAAGCAAAATTCCTAAATCACACAAGTGCTATTATCTCCCTGAAATGATTTCATATCTTCTCTTCTAAAAGGTTACTAGCCTCTACTTCTCTTTTTATATTCAAATGCTAGGTGTCCACTGAAGAACATTTTTAACAACCTAAAAAAATAAGGGGTGTAAATGGAGGTAACTTTTTTTTTTAATTCTATCCTTACAAAAGTAATACAAAAAAAAAACTATTATACTTATAAAATTTTAATAGAAATTAACCTCTTCACTCCCAGGACGTACACTGCGTACGTCCTCTCATTTCAGTAATCAGTGACCATAGGTACACTAATACATTCACTACACATCTTACATCATTATAAGAAAGAAAATAAGCTTTCGACCATCTCTGTTAAAAATATCGTGAAAAATTAACTCTGTTTTTAAAGGCTATCTATTTTCTGACCTATGAGAACACTCCAAGGGCGTTTATGTAGCATTCTCATTGGTATGTATATAATGTGCAAGTTTTATATATTATTTTATATGCATTATGATAATGTTGTAAATCATTTTACGACCTTAAATTCATTATTATTATATCACAGAAGTTATGAAATGATTTATGACACAAACATTTTACACCTCACAGCCTGGTATATAGTCCTTCACCAGCGAAATTAAACCTGGGAGTGAAGTGGTTAATAGCTAGAAGATTTAGATATACTAATTCAATATTTCAGCCCATTTCACCAAGTAATTTTGAAGTTAAACAAAGTACTGCATTGCAGTCTGTTTTGCAATGATTATAAATAAGTTTTACATTAGTAGTTCAAAACTTTATATCAGCGTGATTCCTAGTATACTGCTTTGACATCAAATTTTGAATTCACTATCACCTATCCACATATTGTTTTGGTGTGAATTATTGTGTTAAAATAGTTATGCAAATCAAAATCGCCTCACAAGGTTTACATTGGAACTCTGACTTTTAACCCTTTGCACTCAAGAGGTGAATCTCACTCACCACTGGAGTTGCCAGGTGTCAAGGCTCCAAATGCTTTGAACACCACTAAATTCTTGCAGTTTATTTCGCCATCTTTAATCGCAGATAAGTCTGCCATTAGATAAGGCGAAGAAAATTACTTTAAAATACTGGTGTCAAAAGCATTTGGAGCCCCAATTTACGTGGGACACCTGCCAATGCAAGTGGCGACTGAGAGTCACCTCTCGAGAGCTAAGGGTTAATTACTTAGGCTTACAGATCAAATTTAAAAAATCAAGCGATTTTATTACTTTAGTCTTATTATAATATTTGCCTTAAATTGTAATTGATTGTACTATTTCTGAGATATCTTGACCATTTCAATGTCAGATTGCTGTAGATACACAGGAAACTTTGCTTGCCTTGGACTCTCTGCACTTCACTGAAATTTATTACTTTGGCATTCACTCTGGGTACTTTTTGTGTTTTTCATGCATAAATAAAAATGAACAAAAATAACCAGTGGATTAAGGTCAACTCTCTGGATAAGTATATAAAAAAAAAAATGACATGGAGCATTCAATCCGTGTCACGTGTAGGACAGCTTTTCTAAAGATTGCTGCAGTTTTAGCAATGCTATTGTACTCTAAAATTAAAATAACTACGCTAATGGAAAATCTAGGGTTTTTGTTATTTTGATTGTATAGTTTATATTTTAACAATTTATAACTCTTAATATAGAAGGATTTATGTAATTGTCACATGCGAGACATTTTGTCCCTTTTTTCCGCGAAATGAATTCAGAGATCCCTATATTATAATTATGTGTTAGTTAATTTTTTAAGTAGTTTTTGAATTTGGTTGGAAATGCTACACTTTTTCGAATGGTAAATTTCACAACAACTTTGATTTGACTTCCATATAAGAAAGCAACACTCATATAACAAGCAATTTATTTATCCCAAAATATATAATAAATAAATTCATAGCATATTCAATTATTTAAAAACTAAAAAGAATAGTTCTCTTCTAAAAACATTTCATTCTAGAGATTTTACACTTAATATTATGCTTTCAGACATTTCACTAAAACAAATCGTCATAGTCATTATCTATTTGATAATTCTCCATATTCATAGCATCTGACCATGCAGAATGCCTTGCACCGTCCATGTCCGTAGCAACTCTATTAGACCTCAGAAGACTATGATTAGTGCCGCCAATTTCTGCATTACACTCATTACATCTCGCCCGTTGCATGGCACCTCCACATTCTGTAATACAGTAGACATGACCATTAGGACACTGATACCAGTGACCAATAGACAAATTCATAGCTTTCAAAATTGATCTTTTTTCTAATTCAGATATATTGATAATAGCAGATCCGCATTTTGGTGCCAGATTGTTATAAGCTATTTTAAATTCTTCAGAATCCTTCTTGTCAAATGGAGAATATTTAATAAGAATGGAAATGCACTTTTCAAAATCAGAGTCTGAGGAATCCTGTAAACGGCGACCCTTTACTAATTTCATAAGTTTCTTACCTAATCGTAATCGATGAACTTCCCAAGTCAGCTGCTTCATCTGTTGTTCAGATGCTGTCAAATATTCATCATGAATAAAATCTAATAACCAATTCTGAGATGAATGCATGAAAAGAAATAGAACTTCGAGGCCTTCTTTTATGGAAGGATCTTCACTCAAATATGAAAGACCAGAATTTATGTACTTTACAACACCAGCAAGCTCTACTGATACATGAAAAATATTTTCTAATGTGGTGATTTCTTGAATGCTGCGAGGTCTTTTAGATGAAACAGTTTTCTCCCATGATTCATACACAGATCCCGATTTTAAATTGTTTAAAGCCACAGCATTCATTTTCAGAAATTCCAATAATTTGCCTTGTTTTCTCTTATTATCATCAAGATTCCCATAAGTTTTCTTTTTAACATATTCAATTTTTCTTAAGCATTCTTTAATAGTGTTCCCAAATCTCAAATTAGTTCGAATTGGAGTTTTGCATTTTGGACAAACTTTCATTTGAATCTCGTGGTCTTCTTTAGTATCTGTTTTCATCCATTCATTTAAACCACTTATTTCTATAATATGATTGCAATCTTCCAAGCGTACAAATCTGGCATTATCATCTTCTTCTGTGCCAAAAAAGATTTCTTTTACTTTCTCACTATCGCAGATTCTGCACTCTTCAGGACAAGGTTCTCCACAGAAACCTATGCAAGGATGCCCACAAGCCAAATCTTTTGAACATGGTTTGTTGCATGGGACACGATTGCATAATTCTCCACAAGGGCGAGAACACTGATGATGTTTGCAACCCCATTCACATGGTTCTTTGCACACTTCGCAGGGCTCACCACATTTTTTTGGACACTTACTATGAATGCATCGATTTTCACATTTGACTTTACAAGAAAAACAACTCTTGGCACAAGGTGACTTGCATTCATGACCGCATACTAATATTCTTTTACAAGGCTGATTGCAAGAAACATGAAGACGTCCTTGATGGCAATTGTAACAATTTCCTTTGCATACATGACCACAGTCAAGGATCACTTTACATGGGGTCTTGCAATTTTTAGTTAATTCCTCTGAACGACACTTATAGCGGCATTCAACACTAACTGTATGGCCACATATGGGAGATTTTATCAAAACTGTTTTATTACAAAAGTCTGAACAAGGTTCAGCACATGTATTAGAACAATTATGCCCACAGGGCAAACATTTATCACACTTTGCAGTACACTTGATACTTTTATCATTTTGCTTACTGCACTGAATTAGTATGGTATGACCACAAGGAAACATCGTCTTTTCAACCATTGTCTTACAAGGACCACATTCTTCAAAGCATTTTCTTCGACATTTGTGTCCAAATTCACAAGTTTTACCACATGTTTTGAAGCAGCGAACATTTTCATGAAAACTATCATATGGATGACACATCAAAGAACAAACATGACCACAAGAAAGTCGATATTCACATGCTTTATTACAACCCCCTTCAGGCACTGATTCAAAGTCTTTTTCACTAGCAACAACATTACAAACACCAGGATGGTTTTGACAAACTAACTGAAGTGATGACCCTGTAGCCTGCATTTGATGCAGTGTATTAACGATATTTTTCCAAAGAGTGCTTTTTTCAGCAAGCAATTCAAAATTACCAATGCAAAAAAGGCCTTTTTTAGCACGGGACAAAGCGACACAAACTCTATTTGCTATTTTTAAAAATCCTATCTCACCTTCTTCATTACTTCTCACAAATGATATTAAAATTATATCATTTTCCTCACCTTGAAAATTATCAACTACGGTAAATCTCACCTTTCTTATGGCATCTGTTATAAGCTTTTTCATTGTAAAAAGTTGTCCAGAATATGTAGTGAGAACAGTTATTTTAGAAGGATCGTAACCTTGTAAAACAAAATACTTACAAAGTTTAACTAAAAATTTTGCCTCGTGCTCATTTATTTTACTTTTAGAGTCACTTTCTTGGAGTTCAGTATAATTATGTGTGACGAAGAAAACATTTTTACTGACACCCTTAATATTTTCAAATTTAGTTACACTTACATGGTTTTCTAAATTCTCATAAATATGAGGCACAATTAAAGCAGCTATTTCTGGTCTCATTCGATGCTGAACTGACAACCTAAAACAATCCATACGATTTTTAATCATTCTCTCGAATAAAGAAATGTTCAAATCATATTTAACAGCCAGCAAGTGAACGGTGGGAGATGGCCTAAGTTGTTGATGGTCTCCAATTAAAATGACATGCTCAGTTTTTGGAGCAAGGGATGTCACTATATGACTTTCAAGGATTTCTGCCGCTTCTTCCACAACAAGTACTTGTGGATTTAACCTCAAAACAAGGTCTCTGTATTTTGCAGCACCAGTTGTGGTCATGCCTACAATTTGAGCCTGTCGTAAAACAAACATATCTTCTTCAATTCTCATTTCACAGATTTCGTTATGTTGCTGTTTTAGCAACAGCTGCTTAATGAGGGCTTCTTGTTGCTTTTCTTCAATAAGCTTTTGAACCCAGAACTTATACAACTGCCATTTTGTTGGGAAATCTAAATTCCATACATTTTTTATTCGTAAAGCTGCCTTTTCGTCAAGTGGTTGATAATTCTGTAAACAATTTTTAATAAATTTTAATCGTTGTTTTCTTCCACCTTGAACTTGCCAACCAGGGTCATCTGGAAATGCGAAATCTTCTGCGACAGGTGCTTCGATTTCAAATGAAACACCAGCAAATTCTTCTGAATCAATGTCACGCTGAGCTTCAATGAATTCTATATCAGCTTCATCAGCACTTTCATTGTCATTTTCATCATCTACATCATTGTTAATTTCAGGAACAAAAATATTACTTGCTGCTGGATTTACTGATATCAGTTCAGGAATTTCAGGAACACCCCAGCCTACTCTACATCGAACACCTAACCAATCATGAATTAAAAGACCATCATCAGATAAATTGTAATCTTTAAATGTAGGGTGAGACAAAATGCTTCTAAGAGAAGTTAAATGAGTCTCTGGAATAACACTAGATAAGTCTCTTTCTCCAAAAACAACTTTCATAGAATTATCAGCAAAATAATTGGTTCTATCAATGTCTTTTTTTAAATCTCTCAGTTCAAAGTTTTTCTGCCACATACTAGCAGATATGTACTTTGGAATTTCTCGTTTCATAATCGCATTCTTTCGTAGGTTATTTAACTGATATTTAAGAACTGCTTCATTTGAACTTCTCCCTCCAATCCTTACTATTTTATCAGTGAAACGCATCAATTCTTCTAAGAACTGGTCCAATGCATGGTTAGTGAAACATACAACTAATATCGGTAAAGAATTTGTAGTCTTTGAAAACCATATATCTATATTATGCAAGAGTAATTGAACAATTCGTAATCCAACATATGTTTTCCCTGTCCCAGGTGGTCCTTGAATAATTGCAAATTCCCTTGTTATGCCAGCTTTGAAAGCAAGATACTGAGATTCATCTAACTTTAAAGTGGATGCAGAGGGCCATTGAGAATCATTTAAAACTTGTATTGATTTAAGAGTGCCAACAATATCAGGAGGATAATCATACTGAATAGACACGTCACCATCTAACGTTACAATACGTTTAAAAAACTTATCTTCTAAGGGAAGTAGCAAAGGCCGAAAGTCATATGCTGTATTTCGCTGTAAATACTTGGGGCAATCAACAGTTTTTTCAACATCAATAATGTATTTTTTCAAAGGTAAACTATCTTCTTTGAGCTCAAGAAGTGCTTTTAAGTTATGACGGTATGCTTCAAAATATGCAGTAGTTTCGATAACGACAAAGCTTCTTAAAGGAGTAATGTTCAATACTTCATCTGTAAGAGATTCAAAGCGTATCAGTAACAAACCTTTGGTGAGTTCCTGGGGATTTCTTTGGGCCACCGAAGCAAACAACATAGTCTTAAAATTATCCGATGATAAACAAAGCAATGATCCAGAAAGAAATCTTTTACTGTATTCCCACCTAATCCTGGTAAAATTTTTATCAGGAAAATGAGCAATATGAACAATTCCTCCATATGAAAAATCTTGCTTAATTATATGAACATTCTCATAAACTCGCACATCTTTGCAGTGTTTCACAGATTTTCCTTCTTTTTTCAGAATTAAGTAATGTGCTATGCCATCTCTCAAAGGTTTAACATAATCCTCTCTAAGCAATCGATACTGGATATCTAAATATTGTTCAGTATTGGAATATTTTCCTTCAACAATATTAGGACGCAAAAATGCATTACAATATATGTCATCTGCAGATGGTAAAACTGGTAGCGATCGGAAACTTTCTGGAGGTTCTTGCATTTGAAGTGTTTCTCGATAAGTTGCTTTTCTTATTTCAGAAGGAGTATGTTCATTTATATAGCGTTCATTTTCTTCTTCTATTTCTCCAATTTTGGTCATAACTGCACTGTAAAATCTGGTAGATTTCAAAATATTTTCACATGTTGCCCGTAAGAGTGGTAACAACATGGATATTGGTTCAGATGAAGAAGAAGGCAATGTATGTTGGAATTTTTGGAGAAATGACGTCAAGCATGACAGCGATTCCAAATGAAGGTCCCTTATTCTAATCTGCCTAATCAATACGAGATACTTTTGTATAGAAAAAAGAAGAAAAGTTTTATTGTTACATACCAAGTTTAACAATGAACATACACTTTGATTTAAATTAGCAGAGCAAGCTTTCCCAAGAGCTTTTAATACTAATGCCATCATGTCGGGTTTTATTTCATCTTGTTTGATACGGGTCATGAAACCACAGTCTTTCTGATTGATTGTCAATACTATTTCATTTGGTGGTCTATTAGTTAATTCTTCTAAAGTCTTAAAAGCTATTGGATAAGCCTGCCTATTTCTTCTTTCCTCAAAATCAGCTTGCTTACTACGATCTGAAACAAAGCGATTTGGTTCAAAATCATCTTTTTTATATGAATTTCTGTTACTTTTGTCATTCTGAGACTGATATCTACCTCGCATATTTCGACTTTGTGAACTTCCTCTATACCTCCCACGATCACGGTTTACATTTTGCTGCATTTCATTACCTCTGCTTTCTTCACAATTTACAGAAATTGTATTTTCGTGAGATTCATAATTCCTATGATATTTCTTAACTTGGTGAGTCTTTCTTTCTCTAGAAGAGGGTTGTTCATGATGACTGGTAGTTAAATGCTCTGTCGAGATTGATGTTGTAGATTGACTGCGTCTAGAATGTACACGATCTGACAGAGCAGCCACTCTGCGAGTTGTCAGATTAGTATCTTCATTTAAGGATCTTCCTGAAGAAGTCGGATGTTCATCTAAATATAACTTATCCAATTGATTCCATACAGCACTCCTGGGGAAAAGAAAAAAATATATATGTAAGTTCATAAGTCTGAGAAAATAATATGGTACACAAATGTGCACATAGTAGGGTGGTTCAAATAAAATTTTTTTGAGGTTAAGACCAAGACACCTATTACCTTTTTTACATTTATCCATAGTATCACTCTCCTAAAATTGTAGTTGTCTACACCTACAGGAAGATGGTGCTCAATGACCCTTCATTTTGACACTTTTTGGTAATTTTACACAATTTTATAGTTTTAGATTGATGATAATATGTGCTTAAAATACATAATTTTTAAACAAAAGCTGATCGTTTTAAGCTTTCATAATTTCTAAAATAATAAAAAGTTTAGTTGAATTATTTAGCAACAGTTTTTCTATCTAATGCATCTGGCAACATTGCAATACTTCTGACACAAGAAGCCGCCATTTTTTAAGCAAGGGCCCTTTTTTATATTGCCCCTGCTGATGCTTTGATTATAATAAAAATAATAGAAGATTGTGATTTCCTTATAGATCAATGGAATAGACGCAAAATGTATTTGGGTAATGAAGATAGAGAATTTATTAAAGAAAGCAAGAGAGAATTCTTAGCAGAAAAAAACAGGAAGAACGACAAAGAGTCATAGGTGTTGAAACTTCATCAACAGCTGTTTATGTTTATTCAGTGGCTGATTGCGAAAATCAGAGTCCCCTTCCCAATCAGATGTTGATGATAATGATATTTTTCCGAATATAAAGAAAACCTTATTTACAATCCTGAAAAGAAACAAGATGTGTTTAAGTACAACTGTTCACATCTCATGTTAGTGGTGCTTTAGATTGTAACAAGAGATCTGATCGTGAAGTTCTGCATTTGATTGTTCCAATTCTATCAGTTCTGGGGCATGATCTTCGTGCACTTCCTCTTGCAAGAAGAACCATACAACGATTAAGAAAAAAGCTCGAAAATAATATATTGAGTCAGAAATTCCTGATTTCAAACCAGATTGTCCTCTAGTCCTTAATTGGAACGGCAAACTTTTACCTGAATGTCTTAGATTAGAAAAGGTTTTTTCAGTTACCAGTGGTTGTTTCAGGAGCTGGTACTGAAAAGCTCCTTGGAAGTTCAGTAGTGGTGAAACAGCGAAAACTATAGCGAATTCTATTTTTAACCTATTACACGAGTTGCGTGTAGAGAAAAACATTCAAATTATGTTTTGACATTACGAGTGTAAACACTGGTTATGTAAAAAGAGTATGCATTTGTTTTGAGCGAAAAAATTGGCTGTGAACTATTGTGGTTAGCCTGCTGACACCATGTCATCAAATTAATCTTAGCAAAGACTTTTAGTTTGTGCCTTGGACCATCCAGTTTCACAGAAATTCCACACTTTAACAGGTTTAAGAATATTTGGCAAGGAAATTTTGGGGTATAGAATTGGGAAAAAAAAATTCACTAAAGATTTTTTAGATTCAACCATTGCCTGTCTTTTATCTGTAGATAAATCTGTGGTCATTGTAGATGATTGAGTTGACACTTGCTATTTTGGGAAATCCCCCATAGAAAATCCATTAGAGAATGCCAGGTGCATCATGTTCGGTGGATTGCTAAATTCCTGTATGGTTTCAAAATCTGAGATTATCCAGACGTTTTCCATCTGAGAGGGAAGAAATACAGCTCCAACGATTTGTGCAGTTCAATGCTCTTCTCTACAGCAAAGCATGGATAGAATCTCCACTTGCAGTTGAAGCACTTGTAGTTGACTTGCAAATATGGAAAGACCTGACAAAATACGAGACTATTGATGCTGAGATTAGACTAGGAGCAAGGAAAGTCCTAGAAAATCTCACGTGGTACCTTTCAGATGAATTGGTTGGTCTTGCCCTATTTTCAGACACAGTGCCAACAAAAGAGAAAGCAAAATACAGGAATGAACAATCCAAAATGTAAGAGGGCAATCAAATTTATTGAAAGATGGTGGCAGATTACCTTGGAGATTTTGCAACAAAAAGAACTGTTGAGCTCTTTTCTTGTTTGAATATTGATGACTTTTCTATAACTTTCACCTTGGAAGAACAATATCAATTATAAAAATGGTGGAAACTATGTAAAAGGACTAAGAGATGTCAACAAAAGTACTAAGAGAGGTGTTCAGCTGATTCAAGAATTCAACAAACTTTTAAAAAATGATGAGGATGATATGCAGTTTCTTTTTCAAGACGTTGAAGCAAATAGGGCCTTCCCTACCGACAACAACAAAAACAAAAGTTGTTAATATTGTTTAAAAAAAATAAATATAAAAATCTGACAATGTTAACTATTTTGTTAGCCTTTACTAATATTGTAAATATATAAATAAAAGATATATTTAATAATTTGGTTTTTACCTCAAATTTTAGAAAATTCAATTACAAATGCCTAAATATCTCCAAAAGTCAAAAGTTGACAGTCATTGAGCATAGTCTTTTATTTGGAGTAGGGCATTGAAACTTTGCCAGAATAATAATATGGGCTGGTGTAAAAAAATGGGGGGGGTGTCCTGGTCTGTATGAGAAAGTTGGTTTTATTCCATAGGTTTGTGAACCACCCTAGCACATAGATTATATAGCAAAAATGATAAAAAATAAAATATTTAAAATTGTTCAATCAAACTTTTCACACATAAATAAATAAAAAAAAAAAATCAGAGGAAAACATCATTCTGTGAATTAGTATACTGTAAAATACCGTTCATCCGCCCCCCCAAACACGATGGAAAATCGTAAAAAAATTAGAGGGGTCACTTACACGGTATTAAAATTGTAGTAATGTTATGTATGGGTGGTGGGGTGGGAGATGGTAATGGCCGATCATCGCAAAATATGCATTATTTTAATAAAGTGAGGAAAGAAAAACATTTTGAAAAAAAAAATTACATACAAAAAAGAAAAACAGTATAACTTTGCGATTAACAGTGATTTCAAATTATAGAAAATTCTGGATTTCAAAAGCTTTGAAACTGGAATGCATTTAGATAAATAATAACTCTAATATCTGTCATAAGATAAATAACGACACTAATATTCGTCATTAATATGGTAACAGAAAAATAAAAGGAACTAAATAATTTAAAATAATTAAAAAACACTAAGAAATTGCATTTGAAAATTTTCTAATATTCTTTCTATAACTAGTAATATTTTATGCGGTGTCGCCATCTGTTGTAAATTAGGAAGATTAAATAACCGTATATATTTTTTTAAATCATCATTTCTTTTCTATAAAGGCTAAATAAATAATACAAATCACAAAAATAACAATAATAACATGAAAAATATTGCAAATGAAACTATTTTTTTTTTTTTTTAAGAAGAAATCTGTTATAATGGGAAATTTAAATCAGACTGACATAGAATTAATTTAAAAAAATAACTTTATTACTACATTAACTCATTTTAAATAGTGATATATAAAGTAAATATTATGTATATCACCTTCAAATATCAAATTAAATCATCAATTCAATACTTAATAATAATAATAATAAAATAAATACTACCAATAAATCCAATTTCGTCATTTCGTGTTATTTTGGCACCATCTATCATAACTTAGAAGAAAGAAAACCAACACGATATAAAATTAATTCCGAAAGTTACAAAAAAAGAAAGGCTGTAAATTGTTATTGTCACTATCATTTTATATATTTAGTAATAATAATATGCAAGGCTAATAGTATTATGAAAAATATTAATTATTCATATAAATACGAAGTTACGTAGCTGTACATAACGGAAGTACCGATCGGTAGTGAAAAGTTTGATGATGTGAATCGTTTCTTAATCGAATCGTAAAGAGAATAACCGAACTGAGTTTTTGGCTTCCTCTGAGGTTTACGGTGATATGAAAACAAAAGGTAAGTGCAAACACCGAAAGTATGTATGTTACTATTTATGTTTGCGATACATTAAAGAATTACGCCTTTCTGATCCATCAGATGAAAAAAAAATCACTCACGAGATAAAAATTTTTCGTATTGATCATGATGTGCGCACCGAAATTTTGTTGCGGGGAGGGTGCTTTCTCGGGATTTCTTGAATTTTCCATATTGTTTACAAAGTGGGAGGGGGACGCTTAATCGGGAAGGGCGGATTAATGGGATTTTACAGTAGTTAAAATGATATTTTATTCCGAACTAAAAAAAACTAAACCTGAGGCAATGCGATCTATGAAGAATCAAAGCCTATAGAACCATCCTTGTTTTCTTGACACTGTGCCCCAAGGTGCTATACGATCCATGAAGAATGAGTCTATAGAGCCAGCCCTGTTTTCTTGACCCCGGGCCCCAAGCTGCTATACGATCCATGAAGAATCAGAGCCTACAGAGCCATCCCTGTTTTCTTGAGCCCATTCCCAAGGTGCTATAAAGCGTGTGTCCCTGTCAAGTGGTCAGCCTAAAATGGAACCATCTGTGTTTAGTTTCCAAGCTAGCTGGATACTCAATTTATCAATCCAGAAGGGATGAAAGGTTGAGTGGACCTTGCCTAGCAAGGACTCGAACTCTCGATCTGCAGTGTGGCAGTCAGACGTGCTGACCACTACACCAATGAGCTACCATATTTTACTCTAGATAGCGTAAAAAGAGTGCTTTATGTCACACATGAGTCTCAAATGTTTTAAGAAATATTCAAAATAAAATTTAGTGAAAACACAACTTTAAAGCATCAGGGTGTTTTAGGGATATTTTGAATATCATAGCATGTTATATACTATCTATAAAAAAAAAATCATTGTTTGTGTGTATTCTGTACAAAACAAGTTTTTAACCAATTTGCACAAAACTTGATACACATATGTTTTAGAACAAGGATAAAATTACTCTCAACTTTTAAAAATTTCCCAGACCACTCTTTACCCCTCTTTTGTAACCTTTAACTGATGTGACTACAATTTGTCACACAACTGATGTGATCCGGTGTCTCAGACCCCTCGAATAAAATGAATAAAAAAAATAACTTAAATGGTTGAATTTACTTAAATTTTGTCCTAACAATATCGTTGTACTTCTCTTAGGAGCATGTGAATTAAATTGCATGAAAAAAAGTATTTTATTCATATTATTTAACTTCAGTACAGAAAAGTAAAAAGCTGTAAAAGTGTTTACAACTGGGAGTCGCGGGGTCTGGGAGACCGTGTGACATCAGTTAAATGTTAACCACCTGTCATAGTTTATCATTATAGAAATGTTTGTTCTTTTTTTTTTTCATTTTCTAATGCAAATATTTCTTTCTCATTGCCACAAAAAGAAACTGCATTTCATAGCCTTATCAATCTCATCTCCAGAATGAAAACAATGCCCATATAAGAAAATTTTTAGATTAAAAAATAGTCAAAAAACACATAGCAAAGTCAAAAGAATAGGGTGGATGTTCTATCCTTTTAATGGGTGATTTTGTTCAAGAAATTCAATTAGTAATCTTTGCTCAGTGAAAAGATGTATTGTCATGGTTAAGCATCAGTCCCCTAACATTCATCCCTTGAAGAATTTCTATAAGAGATTTAGTGGTGTACCAGTTCGCTGATGCCATATGTCCATTTAACTTTAATGCTTTGACCAGCCTTGTACTTCTGAAGAACATGGCATTCATAATTTTTTTTCATTGCTTGTTGTCTTTTCATCATTGATAGTTTGGGGGACTTCAACGACTCATATTTTACTTTCTTGATATGTTGGAACATCAAAAAAAGATTTGTATGTCTCATCACCAGTTAAGATTTTAGAAATAAAGTGGTCACTGCCATCATCCAGTATACTATATTACTGAGTCTGACATGTTCCGCTTTTTGGTGTTCTGTTAAATTATGGGTGGAGGGAGGCTAACAACAAACTAATTTTTTCTTATGTAGTTCTGCACGAATAATTTTATGTACAGATTTAGATGTGGATCCAATGTTAAGTTCCTTCTGCATCATTTGGTAGCACAGCAATTATCAACATTTTTCATATGGACAATACATTTTCTGGGATTACAGCTGACAAATGTCTTTCTGTGTGTTCTTCATCCAAGAGAGATATTTAACCTCTTTTAAATTCAATAAACTATCTGAATACTGTGGCAGGAGAAGGAGCTTCATTTCCATATGCTAATTATAGATATTGAAGACATTCTTCTTAATTTAGACTCACTTTAAAATCATAGTTTGATAATGATCTCATGACAATTTCATTTTCTCTTCTTTCAAAATTCATTCTCTGATAACTAAATTGAAATTGTTGCAACAAATTTTTGTCTCTGAACATAAAAGAATTCACATTTAAATTATTTACCATATTTTCTGGGAGTAGTGACACACTGAGTATAACGCTGCAGTTACTTTTTTTTTTAACTAGAAAACTAATTTAAGGCCAAACCAGGTATAATGTTGCATCAGATATATCACTACACGTTGCATTAATTATAAAAAAAAAATACAATACCAAATTTAGCGCAATTAATTAAAATTATTAACTTGTTGGCATGAAATTAAACCTTTTGAACTTAAATAAATAATTTACCTTTTAATTAATTACACAATTAATTCTAGTATCAACATTATTTATTTTAACAAAAAGAAAAAAATAATAATACAGCACTAAATAATTAATTTTATTCACCTGAAAATCCATCAAAATCTTTAACTTCGGTATCATTCTGGAATAATTTTAAAATTTCAGATTATAAGCTTTGACCAGGGTCTATAAAATCAACAGCATCATTATTAAAAAAAAAAAAAAGCCATCAGGCAGATCGGATATTGGATGTTACGCTTACTTGTAAGATTACAACTTGACTGTGTAAGATTATCGAGCTGTTACCAAACATGAGTAATACATATTCTTTTAACGTTGAAAAGAATTATGAACATAGAGTAAAATAGTTATAACTATAGAACATAGAACATAGAGTAAAATAGTTTTCCCGTAGGTTTATCAATGCTGACGAAGAATGAAGGAGGGAGAAAATATCAGGAGTTATTTCTTATATGGCATGCAAGACGCTCTGAGGCAAGCTTCAGGAGAGCCACTGTGATTGGATGCGATGCTCGGTCAAAGTGCAATTGTTTGCTCATGAAAATTACATCATTTGTAAACATGCTGACATGTTTCTGTTCCGTGAGACATTCTCTTTTTCTTGAACCAGATTTCCAAATTTTTAAATAAAGATTAGAAGTAAATCTGGTACTGCAGTAGAAGATCTTTATAACGCAAACCTAAAAACGCAAGGTTTTGCGTTATATGGATCACATCATTAAATTCCTTGTAAACATAGCCAAATATGTCTGAAACACATCAAAATACATTAGAATATCTTTATACTGCATTCCTTGTTACCAAGAGTTATCCAAATTATAAATTTTTGCATAATATAGGTCAGACATTGTTAAATTTACTTTATAAACATGATCCAAATATAACTGACACAACCATCCCTTATATTAGACATTTTCAGAAACGTTTATTGTAATAATAGCATTTTTTCACTAAAAAGGTCTTAAATTAGAAGATAAAGTTGAACTAATGTATCAAATTTAGTCCTCTAGAGAGTAGCAATATTTTACAATGTGAAAGTGCAGGTGCTTTTTAACTGCAAAAATCATTGTTTACATCTGAGAAGTTGTGCGTTATATGGAGAATTGCGTTATAAAGATCTTCTACTGTATTTACAAGCCACACCTAGTTATTGGTGGCATTTTTGTTTTCAAACCAGAAAAATTTAGTTTAACATCGCAGAGTTATTCCTAGAAAATATGGTATTTATTATTATTTTTTTTTAGTGCATATCAATAGCTCCTGTCTCAAAAATTTCAGTGTTACTTTTGTATATGGCAGGCAAGATGCTCTGAGGCGAACTTGAGGAGAGCCACTGTGATTGGATGCGATGCTCGGTCAAAGTACAATCCCATCAAAAACATCTCATGTAAAAAAACAGCCAAGTCTCCTGACTCTTTGACCGTAAAAAGTTCTGAGATCATGTGTAGAGCCAAGCTTAGCTCTCTTATTAATTCTGATATTTTAACTCATAAATTACTCCTAGTCTCTACACCTTTAGTAAATGATTATTTTGTGACTTGGCAATTACGCAGCACAGGAAAGTTATTACGTAAACACTTTACATATGTTTTGAATTGGGATTAGATTATTTGATTAAGGCTGAATTTGAACACAAGGGATAGAAGCCTGAAGGAGGGTGCACCGATTGGGGGTCTTTGTAAAAGAGGGGTCTGCCTTGTATTCACGAACATAGGAAGAAAATCACCCAAAACTCCAGACATCAAGTTTAACCAGTAGAGAGTTTTCGCATCCGGGCTTACAATGTAATGTAAAATTATTTAAATGCTACAAATACATATATGTTCAGTGCTCTTATAGAAACTATTTTATGCAAAACTTTATAAATGAACGTTAATATTAAAATGTAAACAACAGCCCTTACATTCTCCTGCTGCGTCATTGCCAAGTCACAAAATAATCATTTACTAAAGGTGTAGAGACTAGGAGTAATCTGTGAATTAAAATATCAGAGTTAATAAGAGAGCTAAGCTTGGCTCTACTCTACACATGATCTCAGAACTTTTTATGGTCAGAGAGTCAGGAGACTTGGCTTTTTTTTTACATGAGATGTTTTTGATGGGATTTTACTTCTTTTTGTAAGGAGAAAGCCAAAGAAAGCTTTTCCAGTAGCGTCGATTTCAATTACACTATCTTTAACTTCATAGACTTAAGGCTCCTGATTGCTTTGATGTTCCGCTTTTCCTAGAAAAGCGAATTGGCATGTGTACTACTGTTTGAAATACATTCATTCAATTTTTCTAGTAACTATATTAGTTTTTGTCTCAATTTATCAGCTGTTCAATCAAAGTCCTCCAAAGTTAATTCTGCTGTGCAGAGTCCATTTTATAACTTTGTCTGCTTCCAGTCTATTTCCCATTTTTTTAGTTATAGCTCTCGTAATGTTTTCTAAAGTTTATTTTAAACTGCAGCTTACCTCTAGACCTTTTTCGTCAGTAAGCTCCAATATTCATACCAAAGTGGGCAACAGAACAGCATGTGACTTCTTAGCGAGCTACGTCTTCCCATTTCAGGATGTGAATTGCTGTAACGTCTTAATGTGTGTTTTTCTTTTCGAAGATGGTTTTGACGATAGAGAGCTCTACCTTCTTGGAGCTGATGAGAACGTGATTTCTCGGAACGATTAGGCCTTCCTCTTTTGACCTCAATAGGTTTTCTAATTTTTTTCTCTAGCTGATTTCTCTCTGTGATAGGTATTCATTTGGAAAAATAATAGATTATTGCTAGCTGTTAAGGACAGGAAGTAGAACGTCAAAGTGATCTCCTAAGAAACTAATTCCAGCTAATCCAAGTGTGCAACCACATACTCAACTATAGCACATCTGATATCATACGACTAGACCATGTTATCTAGTGATGGGCGATTTCGATTTTTTTAATCAATTTAATCGATACTATGGCCAACTCGATTTAATCGATACTATGAATTTTTTAATCGGTGTCTCTAAGACAAAATAAGGTAATATCATTTTCATTTTCCTTCAAAAATTGAAGATAAAGTAGTTGGATGTGCCAATCCCAAAACTTTCATCTGCCTCATAAATGTTAAAACTTCAAAATTCGCTATAACAGTGTCAAATTTAAATGATAACCTATGCACATGATGAGGATTCAAAAAGGATAGGTTCGTTGAAGTATGTGCATTTTAAAAGAAAATATAAGCATTGCATTTTCCTAACAAATCATTGAATTTCGGCCCACACCTTCTTAGGCTAATGTCAGACGAACGTCTTTTTGCACGCTTTTTTCACTCTTATGCCATCCCTACACCTTCGCTAGCATGTGTAGGGACGGTGTAAGAGCGAAAAAAAAGCGTGCAAAAAGACTTTCGTCTGATATTAGCAACGGAAAATCCCAATTCAAAGAGCATAAAAGCGATAGCTGTTGGGCAGTATACACCCAAGCCTAATAAGGATCTATTTATCTGAAAGTGTAACAGAATATGAAGTTTGATTAAATCCCGTGCATTAGTTTTGAGATATGGCTATCACGAATATCATGCAAAAAAAACAGTATAGCAGCACAGCCTGCTACATGATTAAGACGAAAAACTCAGGAACAACTTATGTCAATGACACATAATATTAAGTTTGATGAAATTCCGGTCATTACTTCTTGAGATATTATCACTAATATCGTGTAAATTCTGAAAAACAGTGTTAAATTCAGATGTTAAAAATTGGGTGATTTACACCGAAATCTAATATGCAACAATTTATGCGAACGTCTAACTGAATGTGAAGTTTGATGAAAATCTGTGCATTAGTTCTTGAGATAGAGCTATTGCGAAAATCAGGGAAAATGCAGCATAGCAGTGCCACCTGCCGGTAGATTTACATTAAAAAGTAATCAGCACCAATTTATATGAAAGTCTAATTGAATCTAAAGTTTCAACAGATTCCATGCATTAGTTCTTGAAATAGACCGCCCACAACTTTTTTTTGTCAGAGACAAACAAATAGACAGACAGACAATGTATAAAAATAGTCAAATCGTATTTCAGACAAGATCTTCGAAAGCTATAAATCCTTCGAAAACCGGAAGTCGAAATTTTTCACGAATCCAACGCTTTCATTTTCTAAAGACAAAAGAAAGCAAGAAAAAATTAATGCATTGATTCTGCCTGTAAATTAAGATCAGAAATGGCGAATCGATTTAGTTTAGATTCGATGCCGATGTCGATCTTTAGATGCAGACAGAATCACTATTTTTTGATTTACTTCAATTCTTTAGATTCGGGCAAATCGATTCAGTTCAGATTCGATGCAGGTGAAATTGTTATTTTTTGATTTACTTCAATTCAAATCGCATCGCGCATGATCCACAATTCGGGTTGAATAGATTCCTCCAATTTTACTGTTTTAGTGACAAAATTGCTGTAAAATTTTGTATAAGAGCCTTTTTTTTTTTCCCTTTCTAGGTTCAGTGTTAAATGGCGGGTTGATTTCTTGACTGCTCCGGTCGGAATGGGGGGAGGGGGGTGAGATTTTAGAGTTCCGTAAGGGGGATGCACATTTGTCCATTAAAAAGCATAAAATCTCAAAACTTTCGGGAGGGACATTCCAATTAGAGATGCAACGGATATCCGGCTGATTTTTCAATATCCGAAATACCGTCGGATATCCGGATCACAATCACCGGATATCCGACTTCTCTGCCAGATATCCGGCAGAGCGCAGCGAGGTGAATATATAAGGATAACAGAAATAGTTTGACCCCCAAATAATGCCGAACAATTTTGTTTATAATGCAAAATATGAAAGTAAGTTCACTATACATGAGTAAAAGGTAATTCTCAAAAGTTTAAAGAATTGCCAGCTTTCCTAACATTGATATTTGAACTCTTTATAATAAATTAAAGAATTTATGTTTACTTCTTTCAGAAAATTGTATCTTTACTTTCAGAATGCAAAATAAAATTTGAAGTTGTTTATTAAAGTATGACTTTATTAATTTTCTTTCTTTTTTTTTTAAGTTTAACAATTAAACAGGCCAATTTTTAGAAGAAAGTATTGTAATAGAAATTTTTTCGATTTCCGGTTTTTAACGGATTTAGATGTTTTAGAGGTCAGCCTCCTTCAATATGTAAACATTCCACTGGAAGGAGGGGGGCCATGTAATCGCGATTTTTGTGCCATTTTCATTATTGTACCACCGAAAAGTGTATGAAGTTAATCATATAATTGAACAAAATTTTTTGTATTTGTTTTTGGCTATGTCCAGCAGGTTCTCCTTTAAATTGGAAATATTCTGCCAAAATGGGGCGCTGTAATAGCGATTTTTGTGCCACTTTCATTCTTGTACCATCAAAAAGTGTATGAAGTTATGCATAGAATTGAACCAATTTTTGGGGGTATGTTTTTGGCTATGGCCAGCAGGTCCTCCTTCAATTTGAAAATATTCTGCTGGAAGGGGGCGCTATAATACGGATTTTTGTGTTATTTTCATTATTTTACCATTGGAAAGTGTATGAAGCTAAGCATAGAATTGAACCAATTTTGTGTGTATATTTTTGGCTATGGCCAGCAGTTTCTCCTTGCATTTGGAAATATTCCGCCAGAAGGTGGCACTGCAACAGAGATTTTTGTAAAATTTTCTCGATTTTTCGCAGTTTTTTTTTTTTGTGCTGTATATTGGCGGCTCATGAAGCGAAGGGAACTTCGCATCCTGCTAAGCTGGCTATTCACAAACAGCTGATGTACAACAGAATAACGAAAAAATTATTGATTTTAATAAATATCATGATTGAGATTAACTTATTCTTATTCTGATTAATTGACTGGAGCAGAAATTTTAGATCAAAATCAAAGTTGGTATAATATTGAACTAATAATATTAAAGTATCGTAACATTTGAAACTACTTTTTGAAATATTAAGATGTATGAGATAGAAGAAAGTTTTGGGATTGGCAAATCCAACTAGTTATTTTTGTAACTTCCTTATAAATATTTAAAATTAAAAGTAATTTTCTTTTTACTTCTAAATATCAAAATAATTTAACTTAAAATAAAACTAAACGTGACTTAGAGCAAAAACAATATTAAATAATTAAAACAGAAAAAGGGCATCAATTAAACCTATGTTTGGAGAAAATAACTCTTTAATCATGGGTATATTAGTAGATATTTTATGTTTAAATTATAAAAAGAAAGTATGTAGTATTTTTTTTGTGAAAATACTCTACAATTATATGCATATTAATTGGTTAAAATTTATTATACAAATTATCAGCATTTCATTGTACAAATTAATTAATTATTAGCAATTATCAATATAGTCAATCCCATATCCAAATCCAGTAGCAATTATCAGCATTTCATTGTACAAATAAACAGAATATTTTAACGTTTAAATTACATTTTTTATGCAATATTATTAATATACATTACAGGGCTTGAATGGCAGATACAGGGCTTGAATTTTGAGACGAGATGGCAGGATTCGTGCCCTAAAGATTATTATTGTGTCCTATTTATTATGCCCTATTGTGGGCGGGCGGCTCCTGTTTCCAAAAAATCATTTTCCGAAAATGTTTCTTTGTAAAACAACGATCAAGTCTCAGGACCGACCGACAAATTTCGTGATATTTTCTACTATCGATTAGCAGATTTCACAGGTTCTTCTTAAGACAGATTGACAAAATTCATAGTTGTTTTTCTGCATCTGACTGAAAAATTTTGTGCTTTTTCTCCACGACCGACTGACGAATTCCACGATTTTTTCTAGAGACCGATCGGTGAATTTCATAATTTTTTTTCTCAAGATCAATTGACAAATATAGCAATTTTATTCTGTGACCGATTGCAAATTTCCCTGTTTGTATTTCCCCTTGCGACATACTGATGAAAATAACGATTGTTTTTTTGCATCTGATTGAAAAATTACGCGTTTTTTCTCTGCGACCGGCTGAGGAATTTCACGATATTTACTCGTGACGGACTGGCAAATTCCACGATATTTTTCCATGATTGAAAGACAAATTTTGTGATATTTTCCGATTTCCCATGAACTTAACTTTTCTTCTTGCGACCGGTCGACAAATTTTGTTATTTATTTCAGGTGTGATTGTGTTCGGGTAATATACCTGAATTCAGGTATTTATTTCATTTTCAATACTTGAATTCCAGTTTTTCTGATAGTTAAATTCATAAAATAACACTAAAATATCAATTTTATGTGACTGTTAAACATAATTAAAAACAATATATTTCATAATGAGAGAAATGGACCTCCCTGCAATAAATTATATGTTATCTCTCCATACCAAAACTTCTTGCTAAAATTTCAGGTATTTTTTCAGGAATTCACAATAACCCGTGTTATTTTCACCATAATTGATGAAATCGGCGATTTTTTTTTATGACCGATTTATGTATTTTGCGATGTTTTTTCCCTGTGCCCAAAATAGGAAATAACTAAAAGGGCAGTAATGGCCACCGGAAACTGAGCCCTACCAAATTGGCCAATAGTCAGCACTAAACAAGATGAGATTACACTTGTGGCACACATGAAGAAAAAAAAAATTGGTGAACTTAAAAAAACATGTTTAGAAATAACAAACTAGTTGAATTTTGCAATTCACAGAAATTGGGACATGACTTTTAAAATCAACCTTTTATCATGTAATAGAAGAAATCAATTGACTATTTCTTTTCAAACTTTGGATATGGATTTAAAATTCCAATGCATTGCAATTCCATGCAAAAAAATCTGCAACCGAAATCGAGAAAGTAAAAAACAGCCATATGAAAGATCGAGCTCTGCTATCTTATGCAAAAAGAATCTTTTAAAACTTTTCAAATTTAAACAATTAAAAAAAAACCTGCCCACTGGTTTAACATTACGGAATGGCCATTTTCAAGTTAGTGAAGGGTCCCCTTAAGTGTTTAACTATGTGATGTGAATGAAAAAAAAAATTAAATTTGGTAACAATATTATGATAGTGTTAGAAAATGTTTTATAATGTATGACTAATGACTAATGTGTGATTTTTTGTTCTTGCTAAAATTTCCCATGTGTTAATATAGAATTTCATGATTTGAGAAGAGAAAACCAGTTTCACTGGAATGTCCCTTAACAAACGAAATTACTTTGAGGAAATAAATGCTTCTTAAAATCTTACAAAAATAAAGTATTTCTTAACAAAAATAAATAAATAAATAGGAAGGATTCACAAGGAGTTTATTTAATATTATTAATTCATACTCAATAGATTGAAAAAATTTCAATGTAAGCATAACATTTATTCATTAATCTTTCAAGTACAGTAAAACTCCGATTATCTGAAAAGCATGGGACCAAAATATATTTGTTGACTGGGGTTCCATAAGAATTTTCAGATAAATGGGAAGCTTTCTTATTTACACTACCAGATGCCACTACTCAGTTTTCTCCCCCCCTCCCCCCCAATCTATAATTGCAATGAAACAGATTTGAATAATGAAATATTGCCAAGCTACACATTAGCTTCAGGAGCAGAGAACGGCTCCTTGAGAAAATTAAGAGACATTACAGGAAAAGGTTGATACAGTTTTTGATTGAAGGACTGACAGATGGAGCAGAAGTTGTTGAAAATTTAAAACTTGTGGATATGAAGAAAGTTGACTACTGGTTAGATTCTTGATGGGAGTGAATGAAAGTGAATTAAAATTAAAATGTTAGTAACATTTTTACATAAGGTATGGCCTAAGGTTGAGTTGCTAGTCTTTGAAACACAGTTGCAGTTGGCAGAAACTGATGTCATTGGAATTGTGGACAGAAATGATGACAATATATACACTGAAGTGTTTTTGGACATGTTGAATGCATTTAAAATTCCATAGTTCAATTTTAACAAAAATACCTGGGATTACAGTTTTGACTATAATTCCATTAAAGATATAATAAAACAAGTTTGTTCAGAAGTGACATACAATCACTGTAGGATATTGACAATAGAATCACAGGTATGCATTATTCATGCAAGTAAGTTAAAAAATAATGCACATCAAATTTTGCAAAGTTTTCTAAAATTTTTTAACAGAGCATAACCATGCGTTTCCGATAATTTCTAAAGTTATAAAAGTTGGTCTGTGCTGTTTGTCAAAAGTGTAACTTGTGAAAGAGGCTAAAACATGCAAAATGGAATAAATTCTAAATTAAGAAATTCATTTAGCAACCCAATTGTTAATTGCCCATAACATTAGGTGAAAGTTGAAAAATAGACATGGTATATATAAAACTTGATTCTGTTCCTTTTTTTAATAAAAATAAACATTTTTTATAATAAATTATCTTAAGTTGTTAATTTAAATTATTTCAAAGGTATTTTGTCATGTCTGTATAAATGTAATTCTTTAAGTGGCACATAAAAAATAACGGGGTTTAAAGATTTTTTTTTTTCCTTTCTAACAGTTCAACTCCCTTGTATTTTTAAATGTTGGCTGGGAAACTCCCCTTCAGGAGAAAACTTGAATTTCAAGTCCTGATGTTCAAAGAGATATAGTTTTTGTAAATTATATTTCAATACATTTAAAATGTTTTAATGATGTATGAAACGTGTTTGTAATTTATTGTTCTGAGATGGCGTTATATAAAGAAATAATTCACCATATAACTAAAAACATATCTAGTGCCGGATATCCGAATCCGGCAGGCGAAGGAGCTTCGGATATCCGGCAAAATCAATATCCGGTGCATCCCTAATTCCAATGTTCCCCCGGGTCACCCCCTGAATTCAATACTAGGTTAAATCGTTATACTTTTGTTTAGAATCCTAGTTATTTAGGTTACTAGTTTATTATGTTGTATTTTTCAAGTTCGTCTCTTCTAATCCTTTCCCCTATAGGTGAAAACTGGGAAATTGAGTTAGTAGCCAGTGGCCGGTAGACTCAGTTTCATTAGTGGCACTTTTTAAAGTTAGTGGCCACTGTAATGTATCAAACTTTCTTGACATCTACATAAACTATAATTGTTGTATATATACATATTTTTTTATAAGTCAGAGCTTTATACCAACCAACTATTCATGATAAGAATAGGGAAGCAGTCAAAATTCAAGAAAATTATTTTAAAACCACAAAATCTGTTATATTAATTTTTTAGAATATATTTTTAGATTATTTGTATATGTTCATAAACACTATTATCAATTAAATTACTGTTACTTTCTTTATATAAAAAATAATTAAATAAAAATTCCAACAGTCAGGTGTATAGAATAAAAAAAAAAATAATCAAAGTGCAATAAAATGTTATTTGGATTTTATTTAATAAGTAAATGTGTTATTAACATACTACACACATTACATACAGTTGAAATCTAAGCTGATGTGTGTATTCTGCAAGATTAAACAGTACCGTAAAATCCCGTTAATCCGCCCTTCCCGATTAAGCGCCCCCCTCTCACTTTGTAAACAAATTGGAAAATTTAAGAAATCCCGAGAAAGCGCCCTCCCCGCAAAAAAAAAAAAAAAAAAAAAATCGGTGCACACGTCAAGATCAATTTCAATCATTTGCTTACTTTTTCTTTTCAACTAACTATATTATTCTACTTACCTTTGATTTCATTTATTTCTTACAGTTTATTCAAATCTCCTTTCGGCATTTGCACTTACCTTTTGTTTTCATATCGTCGTAATCCTTTGTCAGTCTGAATTAAATTTCCCATTATAACACATTTCTTTTTTTTTGAATTAGTTTCATTTGAAATATTATTCATGTTATTATTGTGGTTTGTATTATTTATTTAGCCTTTATAGATAAGAAATGATGATTTAAAAAAAAAATACGGTTATATAATGTCCCTAATTCACAACAGATGGCGACACCGCATAAAATGTTACTACTTTAAGAATTTTAGGACATTTTCAAACGCAATTTCTTAGTGTTTTTTAATTATTTTAAATTATTAAGTTCCTTTTATTTTTCTGTTACCATATTAATGACAAATATTAGTGTTTAATTATAACATTTAATGAGATAATAATGTTGATTTCAATCGGAATTTTGACTATGAAACAAGATTTGTAAGATTAATTATACACACTATAAATATCAAAACAACAGCCATAAAGATAATTGGAAGTAAATATATATAATTTTTTTTTTCTCACCCATATATATCTTTGACCAGTTCTGTACTAAGTTGATGCACAAAAGTTTTTTTTTATAATGTTCAGAGGTACTCATGAGTAGGGCTGGATTAATTATCAATATATCGGTCAAATATTGATATTTTTTAACTATCGCAATAACAATATGTAAGCTCTGACTCTAACGATATATCCCAATAGCGATATCTAATCTCTGGCTCTACTTATATATCCCAATAACATTTTTTTCCTGCACCACGACTTCGAACCGCAAGAAGAAAAAGCGCCGAATATTGTATAACCAATAACTTCTTCAAACCTTTCTCTCATCCGATAGATGCATTTATTCGCAGCCCCGCTTTATTCTAAATTCCCTCCCGTGATAATCTGTCTTTCGTTCATATCCCAGACCCAGACTAATTCATATTCTAATATATCAACATACATATGTCCGTTCGTTACTGAATAATGGTTTAATCGTCGTTGTTTTAATTTCGCTGCTACTATTGGTTTAGACATATTAGAACATATCAAGTCTTTGATACGTCCTGGCCAATGACTTCTTCAATCCTTTCTCTCATCCGATAGATGCATTTATTCGCAGCCCCGCTTTATTCTAAACTCCCCTCCTGTGATAATCTGTCTTTCGTTGATATCCCAGACCCAGAATAATTCATATTCTAATATATCAACATACATATGTCCGTTCGTTACTGAATAATGTTTTAATCGTCGTTGATTTAATTTCGCTGCTACTATTGGTCTAGACATATTAGAACATATCAAGTTTGATACGTCCTGGCCAATGACATGAGCTAGAACATCTGTTCATTGTTGAGTCAATAATTGCTATTGTCTATAGGCTTCATTCAATGCTCGTTCGTATGGTCTTCTCGAGCGAGTTATCGGCAGTGATTTTATATTTTATAGTAAGATGAACGTACGGTGTCGGGTAAATTGCCCGAATTATAATCAAGTGATTTAAAAAAAAGAGGCTAAGAGTAACGTGTGGCAATATTTTGGATGCCCAGGTAATGAAAATGGTGAAGTAATAAATGAAAAAATTGCAGTATGCAGTATATGCGTTCGACCGGTATTTGCAAAAGCTACTTCTAATTTATGAAGCCATCTTAGCTATAATCATCCTCTACAATATGATGGACTACATTCAAGGTAAGAATTGATTTACTTTATTTTACTGATTTACTTTATTTATAAGATTTACTTTACTGATTGATTTTATTGATAATATTCACACGGGCGTGGAAATTAGTTAAGCGAATTCCAGTTGTAATTTTTCAATGAAAATATATTTCTGATTTTTTTTTTTTTTTTTTTTTTTTTATTATATAATTTCTTTAATTTTAAATAAGACAAAAAAAAAAAATCGTGTTTTAAAAAATGACATAAATGAGCAAAAAGATAAAAAAGAACAATAAAAATAAAAAATATTACTACATCTGGGCCTTATTTTTAAAGTCTGTAAATGTAATATTATTAAATGGCATTATACTGGATGTCTGCAAACTGGGCTGGAACGCTTGGATTAACTTCGTGTCATTAGACTGAAGCCGTGTTTGCTTTTTGCTCTGGACATGCAGGCTAGGTCGGCCTTTTTTTCTGCTCACTCGGGTGTAGTGCGGCACGGGTCGCGTCTTACCAGAGCCAAACCCGAAAACTCTGCTTAAAGTCAACCCGACCGACACCCGGCACACTTAATCACAAACTCGAAGTGGAAGAAAATAAATTCATATTTTAATACAATATAAAAAAGAATTATTCTGTAATATCAAATTTATCTTTTTAGTACAAAATTGAATACATATACACTCATTAATGTTCAATTATATAGTTTTTTTCATAAAATATATTCCTGACTTTCTTTTAAAATGGTTGGTCAGTTGGTCTACACGAACGTGTCAGGTCGGGTTCTTCGGGTAACCAGTGACCCGGAGCCGAACAATTTTTGATGCTCCAGCTCCAGCTCCGCTCCTAGAGAAAATACTGTGGCTCCAGCTCCGGCTCCAACTCAGCTCCGACTTCGCGCTTTTGAGTTGCAGATTTTAATTTACACGTTTAATTTTTTTGCTCACAAATACTCTCTACCTTCATTAAAGATCTGACAAAATGCATTTTTCTTCTCATCAAACTTCAAATTCTTGTTCAGAAAGTATGACATCTTTTAGCTTTTGCTTTTAAAATAGAAAGTTTGGTGGAATTTTAAACACAAAAATCTTAAATTTCTTCTACACTTTTCAAACAGCCAAAATTGTACAACTACACATGTAAACAACAGGCGGCCATATTTGTTTTTGAATAGTGTTGTCACTTAGTTCAAGTAGAAAGTAGAAGTAAAGTAGTGTTACCATGTTTTGAGAAGGTTTCCTTCTCTAATAATAATAATAAAAACCTAAAAAATGATATAATTAAAATACTGAATAATGATGTAATTAAAATATTTAAGCCTAGAAATTTAAAAGACTGAAAAAAAAAAAAGATTTAAAACAATATTAAAAACTAAAGGAGCCCTGGAGCTGGGGAAAATTTAGAGCTCCGGCTCCGGCTCCAGCTCCAGGGAAAACACAGTTCCGGAGCGCTCCGGCTCCGGGCTCCAGCTCCAGCTCCGGGTCCCTGCCTGAGACGATGCAAGAATCTAATTTGAAGACTGGGTCGGGTTTGAACTTTTTTGTAGTATACGTCGAATTGATAGTTTCCCTTACTTTACTTTTCTCTCTCTATTTTTTGGTAAAAATAATAGTTATATAATACATTTTTAATAGAAATTTTGAAGCTTTATTTTTGCTTAAAAAACTACAGAGTAATAATTTAAAAATCTATTTTCTTTTTTCATTGTTTAAAAGTTTGGATTTTCTTTAACCACAATTTCCTTTTATTTTAATTTACATTAAAAATTTTATAGGTTTACGTGCTTAGTGTTGACTCTAGAAAAAAAAGGCCGCCGGGCGGGAATTTTTCACATAGGGGACAATATTCTGAAAAAGGATACTTTTTCTCAAAAAGGGAATACTATTCTAATAAAAAGGCACTTTTTTTCAAAAAGGGCACACTTGTACCTTGTTTACAAAAAATATTTTGAGCTGGTTTGTTTAGAGTCCCTAGAATTTGTGATATTTTTCCGAGATCAACTGAATTGCCACGGGGCGTATAGGAAGTATTAAAAAGGCAGCCGGGCGCATCGGAAGAATTTCGAAAGAGCCGCCGGGTGCCAAAATAGAAATAAAAAGGGCCACCAGGCGTAAAATAGAATTAAAAAGGGCCGCCGGCCGCTGCACCCTGCTAAAGCAGCTTAGAGTCAACACTAGTGCTTATAATTGCTTAAGTGATCAGATCAAGATCACTAAAATTGATATACCATGTTCTATGGCCGGCACAGACGCACAAATAATCTGAAAAATCCAGTACTTTAATTTTTATACATAAATATGCGGTACAAAATTCGAAATCCAGCACCCATTGGACCTTGGCGATTCCGAATTTCGTTTCATTTTAATTAAAAATATATATATATATATCTACTGCCACCCTCCACCCCACCTCCTCTCCCAAAATACAAAAAACAATGCGTGATTTACGTCAAGAATGCGTTTTCAATACTAAAAAACCATAATATTAAAGCAGATGTTTTAATAGCGAATTTTTTTAATGTAAGAAAAAAAAAAATCTATCCACATTGAACACTCTCTTTCCCCGCAAATTATTTATATCAGAAACACGTTTACAATACTGAAAAAAGATAGTACTTAAAAATAATAAAACTAAAGTAGATATTTGAGTTAAAAAGAAAAAATAAACAAATAAAAGCTCTATCCATGGTTTCTTTCTGCATTGAAAAACATAATGATCTGATTGTGTAAACATATGACTTCCGATTTCTCGGAGCGAGGTGAATAAACGAAAACAAACTGCAGATGCGCTCCTGCTTTTCATTCGAAGTTTCGGAAGGCGTTGTAACTTTCTAATAAATAATTAAATTTTAATAAAAAATTTCTTACACAGCCTAATTTACTATTATTTCAACTAGCTGAAAATTTGAAAGAAATCGGTGAATTTACATAGGAGATATGGATATATTGATTATTATTATTTTTTTAACAGTAAGAAAAAGAAGATTTTGATTTTCATTCTTTTTCTTTTTTTGTTTGCTTGCAACTGTTTTTTTTTTCTCTGCACTTAAGCACTACAAACTTGATGTCACTTTCAAGGTCCTTTTTATACCATTTAAAAGAATAGAATTTGAATAATGTGTTCTCGCGCTAAAATGAGGGGGTGGGGGGGAGTTTTCTGTCATGAGGGCTTTTTAAAAAGCCATCCGGATAAGGCGTGGGTATCTATAAGATGTATATTCATTTGTAAATAATTATATGATTATTAATGTTTTAAATTTTTTTGTTTATTAATCTTTTAAAATAAATGTTATGTGTATTTTCATAAATTTATAATGCAATGATTTCTTTGAACTAACCAAGACTCTCTGATTTCGAACTTCTTGAAATCTAATGCAGAATATCGATTGTTTTGTTTATGTATTTGTTTTTGTTAGCCAATAACTTTATTTTATTTCTATTTTTTTTTCATTTGCAACATTTTTTTTTTTTTTTCCTTTTAAATTCAGTGGCACTTTCGAAATAAAAAACAGATTTAAATATCAAACCGAGTATTTTGCGTAATCAAGTAGAATTTTATGGTAAGTTTTTCTTTTTTGTTAGTTTCTTTCTGGAAAAATATGTTGTTATGGGTCTAGATGTTATTTACAAAATATTTATAAAAAAGTGAACCTTCCTTAGCATAGGTCTATTTCCAAATGGGATTTGAATATGTATATTTTAAAAATTTTAATGTTTTATTCATCCATAGATAAACAAATATGAAGGTATAAAGACAGAGAAATTTTCTTAATATTTTAACTATTAAGAATGTATTGATACTCTTAGAAAAAGATTAAAAAATAAAATTTCTGCTGCATCTGTCATTCACTGAAGACTATTTAATTACGAGTACATGCAATTATGACATTAAATCTGTTTCAGTTTTTGCTTTTCACTTATTTTAATCATTTTAAAATCATCAACGTCCTAAAATTGAGAACTTTTTAGTTTATCTAGTAAAGTTTTTTTTTTAAATAATATTCTCCGTTTACGCGATAAAATTAAATAGTTAAAAAGTTATTCATAAATAATGCATAAAACAGGAAGAATCGAGAACAAGCTAAAGAAAACCACTATGTAATCAATGATATAAGTGCAAATAGATAACGAATATTGGTTCCTTTTTCTAAAGTATTTATTTGTATCATATATATATATATATATATATATTTAAAGAATATTGCGTGAGCAAATAGGTATAAAACATTAATTCTTTGCTTCCTACAGCTATTTGCAATAAAATTATTCCTACTATACCATTTGTCTTTAGCAATAAGAAATTTTTCTATTCCCTCACACTTTAAAGTAGTTGTCGCAATATATCACCGATATTGATATTAACTCGTTGATATATTGCGATATTAAATTTTTGATATCGTCCAGCCCTACTCATGAGTTTACTAAGCTGATGCACAAAAGTTTTTTTTATAAAGTTCAGAGGCACGTATGAGTTCATTCACTAAATTTTTGTAGAGGTTAATTATCACGATTTTGTAGAGATTAATCATCACGATTTATACTTTCGTTGTGAGCTGCTAGGAGACGCACATTTTATGAAGTTCGATCATCCGTAGTGATATTAGCCGAGCGTTCGGACTTTTCTGTAGCTTTCTTCTTATCGCCATAAGCTATTCACTAAGACAGATGAATTCTTCGTGGAAAAGGTAACTCAATCCTTCATTCTTGACAGGTGTGTCTCTGCTCTCTGCGATCTCCATCAAATTCATTCTTGTGAAATATCACATGTTGCTAAGGGACTTGTGGAGATTTCCGAAGTCTCATGATCGGGCTTAGGTAAGGTGAGTCCTAAAAATTTTAGAACCTCTTGAAGGCTTGTTGCAAGACTTAATGATCAGCTCTCGTTTTTTTTTTTTTTTTTTTTTTTTTTTTTTTTCCCCAATTTTTGGGAGGGCTTACTCAACCCGGAGCTATCACTCTTATTGGATATTTCTCCTGCTTCCTTATTGGTGCTTCGTAATTTGCCATACTTGGGCATGCCTATTTTTTTTTCCACTGCATAGCATTAATTTTATTGCCCTTGCTTCTGACTTCTCATGCCACCCACTTTGAGTGTCGTAAATTCTCCTTCATATGCGATATCTTTATTGCTCCATGTCGTAAATTTTGTGTTCGTTTATTATACATCCTCTGTCAGACTATGGCGTCAGTGCTGTTAACGTTACCTCTAATTGCCTGTTTACAGTCTGGTCTTATTTTTATTTTACTGTTTGTTTGTTTTTTTTACATAATATAAATATTTACAATTCGAAATTTTAATATTGTTATAAAGTAAATACAAAATTCTTATTCCTTATTTTTTTTTAAACATACCAATACCAAACAACATAAATATATGTATATTTTTTTATATACACATTATAATATTTATTAATTTAAATATACTGTTATTTGGAGTATTTTTTTTTTTTTTAATTTTATGGGTACTTTTCGGTTAGCTGGGCGCCAGTGTTATATATATATATGTATATATACATATACATTTATATATATTGTATATGTATGCACACACATATATGTATACATATAGTTTCTATGTATGTATAAATATACACATATATGTATATATAGATATACATACATATATATAACACTGGCGCCCGGCTAAACGAAAAGTACCATTTTATGTATTAATTAATTACTAAAGAATTATCTTTCGATCAATTAAATTATTTAGAATATTATTGGATCGTGCGAAAATTATTTAATTACAGTAAACTCCCGACTATCCGGCCTAATGTGGCGGAAGGGTAGGCCAGATAGGCCAAAGTTCTATAAATATTTACACATTTCCTGGACACCCCCCCCCCCTCCATTATATTAAAAACACATGTCACACATTTTAAGATAAATTTTATATATACAGTACACACAGTTTCAAAATAAGAAAAACATAAACGTAAAATGTAAGCATAATTCGTAAATCTTATTTTACTGTTGATTAATAAATAATTACACAAATATGAAAAGTTATGCATAAGATAAAAGAGTCATAGCTTAGTTTTTAGTTTTTGAAAAAGTAGTTGATCATAAATGACTGTCTCTGCCATTGCATTCTGTAATCCCTTCTTGCTCCTTCTTGTTGTGTTTTAGCACTTTCCTATGTACAAGAACCTGCCTGTCTCGGCCGCTCGGAACAATCCTCATTTTTTTTTCTTTTTACTAGGCCGGATATTCGGGAGTTTACTGTAGTTAAAATTGATAACAAGCTATGTTGTATAAGTTTCTTTACTCTCAATTAAACTAATTTATGAATGTAACAGATATTATATTTTTTAAAAAGTTTAGTTTATACAGCATATTTCACTATAAAGTTTTACAATTTATTAACAGCACTTTAAAAAAATAAAATTAATAATACTAATGAAAATGTAACTTACAATGGTAATGGCTCCTTCTTAGCCATAATTCTGCTATTCAATAACTGCTATTTTAACCTCTATAGCTGCTTAGTTTCTAAAAAAAAATTAATAATAATAAATAAATAAATCATAAATAAAAAAAATCATTGCATATACAGAATAAAACATAAAACCAATGAATTTGCAACTCATTTCAATGATATATTATGACAAATATTGAAACACTGTAGAAAAGTTTTATAATGCACCTTGAGAATGAGGGATTTGGCATAGTATAGATTTTTGTGTTATAAAGATCATTTCACACATCGTTAAACTAACCCAGTAAACATCGCCCAATATGTTTTGAACATATCAATATAATATTTTTTTTTTTTAAAGGTAAATTAATGCTTTACAGTACAAGAGAAAATACTGTGATTTAAAAACTGAATAAGAAATAAAGTACATCACATTATATATAATAACTCAAGTCATGAGAGAGATTCACAATAATTCACTGATGGTATACTATATGTGTGGTTTTTATTAAAGATAAAAAAGGCAAAACACTATTGTTGCAGGGTGGGGGGTGAGGTAGAGACAAGAGAAAAAACAGAGATTCAATCTGCTTGATGAATATAAGAAAAATGATGAAAAGCTGTGAGATTTTTTATTATAGTGTACTAAGCCAAAACTGGAAATCCTGACTTATAACAAACCTAAAATATAACTAATTTAATATAAATTTTGGATTGAAATCCAGCCAACCAACTTATTAATCGGAATAAATGAAATTACAATGCATATTAAGAAGCAGAAAGAGAGACATAAGGTGGGGTCAGATGGGATAAAATCGGATATTATATATATACAGTCGAGTCTCTATATAACGAAATCCATTGCTCCAGTAAAAAATTCGTTATACAGAGAAGTTCATTATATAAAGAATGTGTAAAAATTCCTATTTAATGTGTAAATTTTGAACAAAAATTATGGTGGGGTCAGATGGGATAAAATAGGATATTATATATAGATATATATATACAGTCGAGTCTCTGTATAACGAAATCCATTGTTCCAGTACAAAATTCGTTATATAGAGAAGTTCGTTATATAAAGAATGTGTAAATTTTGAACAAAAATTATTTTTGAGGAGTTTAATTAAGAATTTGAAATGATTAACTATAAATATTAACCTAATTATTGTATTTCTTAATTATTTAAACAGTTCCAAAAAAGAGAACAGACATTTATTTGAAAGCCTAATAAAAATCACATAAGGAAAACTTACATTAATTTTAGACAAAGAATCTGTAATTTTTCGCTGTTTTGATTTCAAAATTGTTACACTCTCGAAAAAAATGTTCACACTTTAGCAAGGAATGAAAAATTGTATCAGGAACCTTTTCCTTCATTTGAAGTCCTCTCCTTATAAGATCAAAAGAACTCATCATTTCACTGTGTGATATTTTGTTCTCTTGTTGTACGTTTTCATTTGCACGCTCATTGTCACTCTCACCATCATTGTTCATACGCTGCTTAAAATATCAGTAGGATACTGTGCAATAGTGACATTGTCATCTACTTCCAAAAAAATCAGAGATAGTAACATTTTCTTTGACATTTCCGCGTTCCTTAATTAATTTCCATTTCTTTTTTAAGTCTGCTAAAGCCACATCTTCTGCGTCCTCAGAATCCGCATTATTCCCAGTTTAGAAAAGCCAGCCTTTTTGAAGCAATTGTGAATTGTTTTTTCAGTTACATCAAATCTCAAAGTTTATAAAATTCTGCAATACACTTTCTAAGACTAATGATGTCTTGGGTGGAATCATTTTTTTCAGTAGCTATGATCAATTGTTTAAGAATTCTTTTCTTATAATGCACCTTTAGATTTTTTATTATTCCCAAGTTCAAGGGCTGCAGTTTTGATGTGCAATTGGGTGGTAAGAAAATAACTTCAACATTTTGCAGTTTTTCTCCACTGTTTTGTGAGTGAGCTGGACATTTATCAATAAGCAAAGCAATTTTTCGGCATTGTTTTCTCATTTGATTGTCAAGTGCTTTTAACCATTTGTCAAAAATTTCAGTAGTCATCCAGGACTTTTTGTAAAATCATAGTCCACTTCTAAAGACTTCACGCCTTTAAAACGCCGAGGAGATTTACTTTTCCCAATGACTAGCATTATCTTTAATTTTTCTTTCCCCGTCATGTTAGCCCACAACAGAATAATAATCCTTTGTTTTCCGCCAAAACATTTATCTTCTTTAAAAGTCAGTCTTGTTTGGAAGACACTTGTAAAGAGACCTGTTTCGTCAGCATTGAAAATGTTCTCAGGAGCGAATTCTTTTAGAATTTCTGCTACTTTAAGACTCCAGTTATCACATGCTGTCACCGGAGCATCTGCATTTTCACCGCAGATAGTTTTCTGTAATAACCCATGTCTCTTCTTGAACTTTTCTAGCCAACAAATGCTGACTTGGAAGTCAGAGTGCCCAAGAGATGAAGCATATTCTAGAGCCTTTTCTAAAATCATTGGTCCCAAAAGTGGTAGATTCCGGTCCCTTATCCCTTTAATCAACTTAAACATTGCTTCATTTAAGTCCTCATATTGGCACGTCCTCTTTCTTTTTTGCGCCGAACCAAGATCCAAATTCTGCTCAGTGATTGACAATTTTTTATGATTGTTGATAGAGTACTTGCCGGAATCCCAAACTTTTTTGCCACATCTTTTTTTTTTTTTTCAATCCCTTATCGATTTCTTTCAAAATTTTCACTTTATCACAGAGATTTATGCAGTTCCTAGGAGACATTTTTTGTGGAAGCAGTAAAAAAACGCACTCAAAATGATTAAGTTTTGCGAATCATTCACACTAAAGAAAGCCAGAAACAACCGCAAATTAAAACGGCCTATAGAGGTGCTGCTCGCAGCCTTCGGTAGAGGAAATGAAATAATTCTTTATTGTAAGTGCATTTGAAAGTTTTAGACATTCCAATTCGGATAACTTTTACTTTTTAATACATGTAATGCAAATTTAAAATACATGTAATGCAATGTGCTTGCACAGCACTATCCTGAAGCGAGAAGTTACATATTTTCTCCACCAGATGGCGTATTCAAGCGCTTGAATTGGCAATAAACATCTACTCTAACTATAAGGGTTGAGAGCTTTAGTTTGGATAGATGAAATTGTGTTCTAAATGATGACAGTGATTTGCTCTCACGGCTGCAGCTGTCGAGGGAGAATTTCCCATTCAACCAATAGCGTGCTTGTGCCTTCTTTCCCGCCCGCTTTTTTGTAGAGTGCATAAGGGCATGTGTCATGCCAGTGGATCTTGGAAGCTTTCTGGTAGTGAATACATTGTGAATATCGACTTGTGCTTGATTAAAAGAGAGTTTATTTTTCTAATTTAACTTTCTGAATGATCTTCGATCTCATTCACCTTAAACTTCAATTACCTCTCTGATCCCACTCTTATATGTGTAGCAATTCAAATGACGCTGTTTTAAGAAGGATGTTGAAAGGCGTGAGGGAGGTGGGAGGAGGGATGAATTCGTTGGACATAGAGAACAAAGAGATTCAAGGAAGAAAAATAAGATAAAAAACTCAGCGCTGAACGATAAATCAGGAATCAGTGATTGAAAATTGATCCCATGTGATTTGGAAGCTTTTTTAAAACTGAATAAATAAAGAACATTTTATGAAAAAATTCGTTATACAGAGATAGATATTTCGCTATATGGAGCCTGTTTTTAATGAGATCATGGGAAAAGGGGACCGTTCCTACTAAAAATTCGTTATATAGAGAAATTCGATGTATGGAGTTTTGTTATAGAGGGACTCGACTGTATATATATATTACATAGAGCTGAAGACCCCCTGTCATGCCCAAAATCATAAAATTTTGAAAATGTTATGTTATTTTAATTAAATAAATTAATGTAATAACATCCCACCATTTTTGTGATTTCAAAATACAATCTTAATTTCAACCACCTTTTTGTTAACTCAGAAGTCCTGTGGTAGAGTGTGTTATTTCTAACCGAAAGGTCCTGGGTTCGAAGCGTGTAGGCGGAAGTTGAAATTTTCAGTTTTTTACATTTAGTTGTCCAATGGATTTAATTAAAAGAAATTTCATATTTTTTAACCTTTTTATGGGTTTTTTGGAATTATAAATGTTGAGATCCTTTTTTGGCGCCATCTAGTGAATGAATTAATATGAATTTTTTTTTTTTAATTATTTCAGCATTTTAAACATGTTTTAAATATTTTTTCTTTTAAAAAAATTATATTTTATTTATGCCTGTGCTAAATTTTTGAATTTGCTGAATTAAAAAATATTCAAATTTTTTAATTTTATTTAAATAATTTTACTTGAATATTTTTAATTTGGTCTAAAAATACTTTTTTATTATTTTTTTAAAATTAAATATAATGGTGCTGCTAATTATGTAACGGTTTAATAATTATAAAATAACAATTTTGGATTTATTAATTAAGGATAAAGTGTTTTAAAAGAGATATTAAAAGAAACCCTCTGTGCAATCTGTGATCACACTTACCCACTTGTTCAGGGTTGTATTGGTTTTAACCATGGAAAAAACTGGTTTTAACCATCCTGGTCAAAATATGTTTTAACTTTGTGGTGAAATTTCCCTTTAACTGGGAAATAAAAACTCTTTTTGTTAAAAAGATAAATTTGGCATCATAGCTGTCCTTAGGGGTGTGCGACAGGTACGGCCACACAGGGCCTCGTGCCAAGGAAGGTCTCGCACCCACAAAAAAATTTAATACAAAATAGCTAAATGCTTATTATTACTTTGTTGTGTTATTTATTTCATGTTAAAATTTATATGTGTAAATATGTTTATTTATAAAATGCAAAATGTATTTACCAATAAAATGTTTGGTGCAGGTTGTAGACGCTCAAATTAAAAATGGATAGTTTGTAGCTTATATTCATTCTATAAAATGTTATATTCTAACCTAAAAAGTGATGAACATTACAATGGTCCAAAATATGAGCAGAGATCAGCTAACAGTGAAAGGATCATATACTGAACTTCCAACATAGCCTAACACAAAAAAGGTTAATTTAAGAAGCAGCTGTAAAAATGAAACTGTATTAAAACATTAATCTATTAAACCTATAAAAAGAAAAATGCATGTGATGGCAAAGAAAAACAACTAGTTAAAATAAACAATTGTACATAATGAAGAGAACGAATATTTTTTTCAACTGGATTAAATCATATTCAAAGCTGGAGTAGCACAGTTGAAGCTTATTCCAACAGAGCGAAAAATGTCCAGACCAGGAATCGAACCTGGAATACTTGGCATTCCGTGCCAATGCTTTACCTGTTAAGCTATCCGGATGATACCTGGGTAAAAAATACACTTTCATCATGTAAATGCTATAGTTATAGCTCGGATGAATGAAACTAGCACTGAAGTTCGCAGCCATGTCCAACAAATAAGAGTGAACTATGCCAACCAGGTATCGTCCGGATAGCTTAACAGGTAAAGCATTGGCATGGAATGCCAAGTATCCAGATTCGATTCCTGGTCTGGACATTTTTCGCTCTGTTGGAATAAGCTTCAACTGTGCTACTCCAACTTTGAATATAAATATATACAATTGTATTTTATTGAAAAGCAAAAAAAAAATATATATAAATAAAAATAAAAAATAAATAAAATAAAAAATAAACAAATAAATAAAATAGCATATAGTCAACAAATTAATATAGCCCAAAATACAAGTAAAGCCTCAATTAAATATTTCTATATTTCATCAATTAAGTATTTCATTTTATATTAAATTAAACCACATTACTTAATCATCTTTTAATACTTAAATCTTTTAGTTAAACTTACAATATATTTCACAACTTAAACAGAACAACATTTCATTAAAAAATATAACTATCAGTGGTAGAATTGATAAAAAAAAGTCACTGGTCCCAAGGACCAGTAAGCATGAGAATTTACTGGTCCGCAGTTATCATCACTCGCCCGCTACATAAAATTCTATTAAGTCCCTTTAACCCTTGAGTGACCTTCCTCCCTCTCCCCTCCTCTTAGAATATAAACCAAACTTCCTTTAAGGCCATCCAAAATTTTCAGCATAGTAAAATGTAAAATTATAATTTACTAAAAATTAAATAAACAGTATACATAACGAAAAACTATAAAATTATTAATTAGATATTTTATTTATCTGATTATTTATTTCAAATGACTGAGATTCAATGCAATTTTTTTTAAATTATTGTGTCATTTGTGTTAGGTTGTGGTTTTCTAGGGGACCGGTAAATTAAGTTTACCTGTGAGAAAGGGGGGAAAAAGTTACTGGTCCTGCAGACCACTAAATTTTTCAAATTAGTTGTCCGATTGCATTTTTGGTGGTCTCGGACCAGCGGACCACCAAGGATTTCAAATGCTGATGGATTAAATATGGTGCTCAATATGGTGCCCTGGTACTCAAAATATATCACATCTCTTTTATGCAAAAAGCTATCTGTATGTGAAAACATGGCAACCAAAGGACTATAGATTTATTATGCCTTCATCAACATCTCCAAATACTTTTGAAATCAGGAAAAACTCATCTGAATAAATATGTCGGCCATAACGAAAAAAGCAAACTTTCATCACGACAACACAGTTACATGCACAGTAAACATGTATCTGTTAAAGGTAACAACGTTAACTTCCGTATTGAGGCACAACTAGTATTGACTCTAAGCCGCTTTAGCAGGCGCAGCGCCCGGCGGCCCTTTTAAACCCTTCCGATGCTCCCGGCATTCCTTTTTAACACTTCCTATAATCCCCGTGGTAATTCAATTGATCCCGGGAAAATATCGCAAATTCTAGGGACTCTAAACAAACCAGTTCAAAATATTTTTTGGGAACAAGGTACAAAAGCGCCCTTTTTTAGAATAGTGTTCCTTTTTGAAAAAATGTACCCTTTTTTAGAATAGTGTTTGTTCCCTTTTTGAAAAATGTACCTTTTTTTTAGAATAGTGTTCCCTTTTTGAAAAATTTCTGCCCGGCGGCCCTTTTTTTCTAGAGTCAACACTAACAACCATCTTTCTTCATAAGTCACATAAAAAGAACTTAGCAGACAACGAGAGCATGTCTTGGCCTTGAACTAGATTATTGAAGCATGTACTTCATTAATGAAAGTAAACTACTTCTCAAAGTCGGCGATATGATGTACTTTGTTCAGAAAAAAATATATCACAGACTGTTCACACTAAAAGCATCGGAGATAAAAATGAATATGTATAAAAACTATCTCACTGGTCACAACATTCCACTGGGACTTCAGAAAAACATTCTGAAGAACCATTAAGAACATCTTAAAAACTTCATGCCGAAATATAGGCACACACGAGCATCTCTTGACTGAAAAGGAATGCCAACTGCAATTGAGGTCAACGATCTCTCAGTATATATACTGTACAATATGAACACGCAGAAAAGGATTCTATGCATCAATCGCTAGCTCCCTCTACTACCGGCTCTCACACTGTACTTCTGATCATGCATAGCAGTGATGCCAATCCTGATCAAACGGAGCCACTACTGCCATCTAGTAATCACCATGTGCACTAAAACAATTACCGACAAGATACAGAAAGACTAGCATATAATATAGGCCAAAATTAGCACTCGCCAATCGGCAAGTAGCACAGAAATGTACGATTGACTTTATTGGCACCACTGGCCAAACTTAATAGTAACCACTCACCAATCGTGATGATTGAATGAAAAATGTACGAAGCAAAGAGGGTTGGGTTAAGTTCGTTTGTAAACACACCTCACACTAATCATGGTGCCCAAATCGGCGATTCTTCAGGCCAGTAATACGCAACATGATGTACCCCTTTCTTCTTCTCATAGGCAGAGTTAGTTTTCATGTAGAGCCGTGACGTTTGTTTCAAGTATGGTGATATTACTAAAGGCAATTTCCTCCTTTGTTTTTTGTCATCATTGGAAAGAAATGAAAACAAATTGCTGAAGAAACATGGAAAATAACATATTTTTACGACAAATGTTAAGTTTATTTTCCATTCCTTTTTAAACTTTTGCTTGTCTTGTTTACCCCATTCAATTAGAAAAATGAATAAAATATTTCTTAATTATTTTACATATGACTATGGAACTACGCCCACGTATCTTAATAATTACAGTACTTTCAATTTTGCCGCAAAGTTTCCAATTTTCGCCGTTTTTTTATGAGATTATCGGAAATATCAAACAGAATTTCGCAGTGTTTATCATAAACACAAAAAATAGAATTATTCTATTGTCAGAAATCCTTGACAGTATTTTCTGAAAGATCTGCCTAAACCAAAAAATGGAAAACGTCTTTTGATTACATAGTTTCTGATCAAGAACGCCTATCAAGTTCAGGCATTTCTGAACAAAAATAACTGCAGAAATGTGTCAGAAAGTAGCTCTTTTTGATTTGAAAACAGCCTTAATATGCTTTATGACTTGATATTTTGAATATTTTAAACTTTTTCCCATACATCTCAAGGTACTGTAAAATCCCGTTTATCCCCACCCCCCTCCTGCAAATGCAATGAAAAATCGTAGAATAATCAGAGGGGATCTAGTTACGGCGTTTCCGCAGAAGACAACAATTGAATGAACACAACTATTGGACACATGTTTTTTTTTTGTATCATTTTTATAATTTTGCATCTGCAAAATTGTTAGAAATATGGAATAACTAACTTGCATATTCTTAAATTTTGCACTTTTCTGTTTCGAACGCTGAAATCCATTAAAAAAATTTCGAATTTTAAACCCTTTGAAAAAAAAAATATTTTTGAAATGTCGCCATGTGTTTTATTTCTCCCATCTTTCTCAGAACTTAGAAGACATTTTCAAAGATCGAAAACCTGATCTTCTTGATATTCGCAAGCCTCTGGTGTCGTCTAAAGGCTATAGGTCAAAATTGGGAAATTTCATTAGCGGCCACTGGCCGGTAGGACTAATTTTTTAAGTGGCCACTTTCTTTAAACTAGCGGCCACTTTTTTATTTCAAAATGCTAAACAGTAAAATTTCTATAAATATTAATCTACAACTGAGTAGCTCAAATAAATATGTTAATATAAATATATTGGAACCAAAAAAAGTAGAATACTTGATGAAATGCAAGAAAATTTTATTATCTCCTTGTAAAAAAGTGGCCGGAAGGTGGCCGCCGATAAACAATTTTTCACTAGCCACTTCTTTTCATTTACTGGCCCTGTGGCCAGTGGCTAGTGCTAATTTTGACCTTTACTAAAGGCATACCCACAATTCGGCCAATCCGAGATTAAATCAGGAGAATGAACAAAGGGAGAAAGAATTGTTTCATACTGATTCAGCTGGGCACGCATATCAGAAAGAAACATGATAGGATTCATTTACTGTTTTAAGCCGTTCTAAGAATACAGTACTTAGCATGATTTTTTATATATTTTTTTTTTTTTGGGGGGGGGGGGATTTAGAATTTGGTACTGGTGAGTGCTTAAAAAAAACTGGCCAGTGAAAAAAATCCATGTACTGGCCAGTGGCGAATGAGTAAAAAAGTTAACTTTGACCTATAGCATACAAGAAGTGAAACAGAAGATGCCGTAAGGGTTAAAAATACTGGTCTATTGTAAACAAAAATATATACGAAACTGAAAGAATGGACTATAGAATATAAATAAATGGAAAAGAATTTACTTTAGAAATAAAGATAAGTATTTAAAAAGAAAGTAAATATTAATAAACTTCCTCCAGACTTAGCTTATAAACACAAGTACGTACAGTGATGAGACACTAGGGAAGCACTTTCCTAACAGAATGCACCAGGCGCAAAACAAATCTGGACAGTGCCGGAACAAATTGTTAATTCTTAAGAAGTGGGTGCTGATGATGATCCTGACAAACTGCTCACTATTATTTTAATGACTACTTTTGATGCAACAACACAGATTTTCTTTCGTTTTTTCTGTAATCAAGTTTATCTTTTTATTACACAAATATTCATGTTCCTATTTGCACGCTAGTGTTGACTCTAAGCCGCTTTAGCAGGGCGCAGCGCCCGGCGGCCCTTTTTAGTTCTTTTTTGCACCCAGCAGAACTTTTAAAACTTCCGATGTGCCTGGCTGCCCTTTTTAACACTTCCTATGTACCCCGTGGCAATTCAATTGATCCCGGCAAAATATCGCAAATTCTGGGACTGTAAACAGACCAGTTCAAAATATTTTTTGTGAACAAAGTACAAGTGTCCCCTTTTTGAAAAAAATGTGCCCCTTTTTTTAGAATAGTGTTCCCTTTTTGAAAAAATTTACCCTTTTTTTATAATAGCATTCCCTTTTTGAAAAATTCCCGCCCGCCGGCCCTTTTTTTTCTAGAGTCAAGTCAACACGCACACATATACCCTGTCGCATAAAGACTGCGGATAGGCAAGGGAGCTGAAACTCCGCCTAGAGATTTAAAATCTCCCACAAATTATGAAAGGTTAATGTTTTTAAAGGTTCGTAAAAGAAAATTTTGGGAAATAATAATTTTGACTCAGATTTTTTTCATGTTTTTTCAATTCTCTTATTAAATTAAAAATAGATTAACATGTTTAATATTTGCTAATTAAATTTTAAAATATAAGCATGTTGCAATTAAAGAATAGAGTTTATAAGTTAAAACTTTCATCTTTATCACATTCATGACTACATAATCTGAAGTGGACTATGAATTTATTTTTCATTAGAAATTGGTGAAACTGGCAACCATTTTTTTAAATTCTATTCGTACAACTTTTACAAAAATTACCTTTGCCACACACTTTTATGAAAATTTAAAAAAAAAATTACCATAACGTTTTTTTTTTTTTTTTTTTGATGGGGGTTCTGTTTTTTATTTGACAAACAATCATTATAAAATATAGCGACGCAGTTAGTATATTTTTTTTCTGGAAGAAGTTATGAACTTTGAATAATCAATATTAATAAAGGGTACAAAAAACAAAATTGTGGATTATGTGTAAAATTATTTTACAACGAATATGTCGAATTTAAAAACCAATGTAAAGAAAAACCCAATTGCTTAGGATTAATTTAACATTAAGTCTAAACATTTATTACTTATTTAAACTAAGCTTAATGCTAAATTAATCCTAAGCATTTGGGACATTCATTATTTATTTATTTAAAATAGTCTAAATGTATAATAGAAATAAAAAAATAAATGAACATTTTATAATTATTAATATTTAATAATAATATTTATTAAATCAATATAATAAATATATAGTAATAATTTTTATTATTAAATTAATAATAATTAAGATATAATATAATAATATGAAAGCAGAAGTAAATATTTAGTGCAATTAGTTATAAATAATCTGCATTTAAAAGTATAGTATCAAATTCGTATAATATAAATTTGTATTAGAAGAAATTGTTTAATAAATAAAAACAAAATTTAAGTATACTTCGTTACAAAAATTAAAAAATAATAACAGAAGGCAAATATTACTAAATTTGTATTTATAAATATACAAAATACATTAAATAGCATCCTTCTAAAAGCAAATGAACCCAATATTGCTAAATACACTCATTAAAAAGAAATTAAATAAATAATTTTATTACAAAGAGCGAGGAAAAGAAATCAATCTTTCATTCTTTTTTATTTAATAAATAAAAATTAATATTAAGTATACTTGGATATAAAAATATAACGTTCAAAAAATTAATTTAAAAAGTATTGAAGAGACATATTACTAAATCATTATTTATAATTATAAAAAATGCATTTAATAGCATTCAACAGATTACCCATTATGTTGTAAAAAACGCATCATCTTTGCTTTATTTTGTTTGTAACGTAGTTTTTCAAAACTAGTGCAAAGTCACCAAAACTGGTTGAATAGCATGCTGGACACTGAACAACCAATAAGATTGCGAGCTTTGGTTCTGAACGACGAACATACTTGTGAAAAAAAATATATGCGTTAAATAGAGAATTAATTGCATTATAAAGATCTACTATACTAAAAAAGTCAGGAATCTAAATCTAATTAAACTTGAATTGACTTCAAACACAATTGGCATTTTTGTGTTAGCCAGGCACAGGTGAAAAATCACTAAATATTTTTCCCATTGACATCACTTGTATTGCATTCATTTAACCTCTTTGGGACCGGCATATCTTACATTAATTTTATTTGGTTAGCATCACTTATTTTTTATCACATTGCATTCACTTACATAATTACGAAAATGTTCTAATTAAATAAGGAAAATATTTCTTTTTTTATTACTGGTACGGGAAACAAATTTTGTCAGCACATTTAGAAGGTAGATGTACCATGTGCAGGTGCACCCATGGTCCCGAATGGGTTAAAACATAAACAGTAAGAACTAAAAGATCTTCTTAAAGCACCATCAAAAACTTCTAAATGCACTAGGCCTTTCGAAAGATCTGAATCTTTCTTTGTCAGGCACAAAGAAGACGTGCTTCTACTATGAAAGCAGCAGCAAGACTCGGTCTCTGTCAAGACACAGTCTTGCTGCTGCTTTCATAGCAGAAGCACATCTTCTTTGAAAGACTTCTGAGAAAGACTCACATCTTTCGAAAGGCCTAGCACATTTAGAAGTTTTTGATGATGTTTTAAGAAGATCTTTTAGTTCTTAATGATTCACAAAAGTTTCAACTTATTTTCTTTAAAATATAAACCTTTCACTTATTTTATTTAACATACAAAAAATAAAATAAAATACCAAGACATTTTATTTCAACATAAAAACACTTTCTAATTTATGCACATGGGAAATAAATGTTGCTATATAAGGAAAAAAAATCAAAAATACTATTGGCGAAGTGTGCATCTGACTAACATTACTGTACCCAAATGTTATGCAGCAGGCCTATTTTTACGGTGCCCCTTTTAAAGAGGAAGGGTACAGTTCAACTGGCAGCAAACAATAAACAGCGCCATTATTCACATGACTGGAAACATGAAGTTAAATTATCTCATAATAGTGATAATAGGAATAGATAAGCACCTATGTACATTATACTAATATACATATGAAGATTGTCGCCTTAATGCCACTATAAAGTAAAAACGTGATTCAAAAATAAATTGCCGAACTAAAATAAACACTAAATTTAACATTACATTTGCCTGATTTGGGAGAAACTATCTCAAAATATATTGCAAGGGAAGAAGCCAAAAAACTTAATGACTCACATGCAATAAACATGCAACATTAAGGATTCTAAGACAAAGTATATCTTTTTGAAATGGAATTAATATATATATATATATTGAAGTGAAAACTTCTTTAGGCGCGCTAAGCTTTTTTTGAGATGGAGAAAAATCACTGATTTCAAGACACTGTAACATAACCGACGTGCTAGCATTTTGGCATTCATTATTGAAGGCGCTTTCCCATCGTCATCTATACTCTATACTCATATTATAAAGAGGAAAAAATTGTTTATTTGTAGGAGGTAATCTCAGGAACTACCGAACCGATTCCAAAAGTAATGGTATCAAAATGATGGTGTTCGCCCAACTTAGAACATAGGCTATATCTTATGTCGGTACCACTACCCCAAAGGGGGTGCAGGAGCAAAAAACGTTCTAAAAATGCGATTTTTGCGTTACTGAAGGGCCTAGAAATATGAAATTTGGAATATTAGTTACTTACAAGATATAAACAATGTCTAAGAACAGTTCTTAAACAATTCGAAATTAAAAAGGGGTGAGACTGCACAAAAAGTGTTCTAAAAAACGTTCTAAATGGTAGTTTCTACATAATCTCAGGAAATACCGAACCGATTCCAAAAGTAATGGTATCAAAATGATGGTGTTAGTCCAACTTAGAACATAGGCTATATCTTATGTCGGTGCCACTACCCCAAAGGGGGTGCAGGAGCAAAAAACGTTCTAAAAATGCAATTTTTGCGTTACTGAAGGGCCTAGAAATATGAAATTTGGAATATTAGTTACTTACAAGATATAAATGATGTCTAAGAACAGTTCTTAAGCAATTCGAAATTTAAAAGGGGTGAGACTGCACAAAAAGTGTTCTAAAAAACGTTCTAAATGGTAGTTTCTACATAATCTCAGGAAATACCGAACCGATTCCAAAAGTAATGGTATCAAAATGATGGTGTTAGTCCAACTTAGAACATAGGCTATATTTTATGTCAGTGCCACTACCCCAAAGGGGGTACAGGAGCAAAAAACGTTCTAAAAATGTGATTTTTGCGTTACTGATGGGCCTAGAAATACGAGGCATGTTTTTTAAGTAAGTACCTACCGTTTTGGAATTAAAAAAAGACGTGCAAAGATATCGCAATAATTTTATTTTTACATGAAAGCCTGTACCTTCATCTACTTTTCTACATAATTTCCATGATTATTGAGACACTTGTCATAACGTGGCACCAGTTTTTGAATACCCTCCTCATAAAATTCTGCCGCCTGACTTTTTAACCACTGTATCACAAATGTTTTGACTTCATTATCGTCTTGAAGACGCTGACCACCCAGGTGTTTCTTCAAGTGCAGGAACAAATGGTAATCGCTGGGCGCCAGATCAGGGCTGTATGGAGGATGATCTAGAGTTTCCCATTTAAAAGATTTGATGAGATCTTTGGTCCGATTAGCCACATGTGGACGGGCATTGTCATGCAGCAAAATGATACCCTTACTCAACTTGCCACGTCTTTTGTTCTGGATTGCACGACGCAGATTGTTCAATGTCTCACAATAAGACGCTGCATTGATTGTCTCATTACGAGGCAGAAACTCCACTAGCAATACTCCTTTTTTGTCCCAAAAAACTGTGCACATGATTTTCTGGGCAGAAATTGTTTGCTTAAACTTCACTTTTTTGGGTGATGATGAATGTCGCCATTCCATGGATTGTTGTTTCGATTCTGGTGTGACGTAGGCCACCCATGTTTCGTCACCAGAAACAATTTGGTCTAAAAAATCTTCACCTTCATTGTGGTACTGCTCAAGGAAAGTCAATGCACTGCCTAAACGTTGGGTTTTGTGCAAATCCGTCAACATTTTTGGAACCCAACGTGAACACAATTTCCGGTAATTCAAGTTCTCAGTCACAATGCGATACAAAACACAACGAGAATATTGAGGAAAGCAGTCGCACAATGATGAAATTGTAAAGCGTCTGTTTTCTCTCACCTTTTCGTCCACTTTCTGCACCAAATCTTCATTAATGACCGAAGGACGCCCACTCCGTTCTTCATCATGCACATTTGTGCGACCATCTTTAAATGCTCTCACCCATTTTCTTACCATTCCATCACTCATAATGTTTTGTCCGTAAACTTCACAGATCTCACGATGAATATCGATCGGTTTTACGCCTTTAGCACTAAGAAATCGTATAACAGCCCGTACTTCACAATCAGCGGGACTCACGATTGTCGGAGGCATCTTAAACACTCAGTAAACAATGTATACAATGAAGAATCAGACTGTAATGGCGTCAGTGCGTAAACAAGAGATGTAGGTAACCAGCGCGCATGCGCGGAACGCCGACCATAGCGCTGCGGCGGCTGAATCGCAAAACGGTACTTACTTAAAAAACATGCCTCGTATGAAATTTGGAATATTAGTTACTTACAAGATATAAACGATGTCTAAGAACAGTTCTTAAACAATTTGAAATTTAAAAGGGGTGAGACTGCACAAAAAGTGTTCTAAAAAATGTTCTAAATGGTAGTTTCTACATAATCTCAGGAAATACCGAACCGATTCCAAAAGTAATGGTATCAAAATGATGGTGTTAGTCCAACTTAGAACATAGGATATATCTTATGTCGGTGCCACTACCCCAAAGGCGGTGCAGGAGCAAAAAACGTTCTAAAAATGCGATTTTTGCATTACTGAAGGGCCTAGAAATATGAAATTTGGAATATTAGTTACTTACAAGATATAAATGATGTCTAAGAACAGTTCTTAAACAATTCGAAATTTAAAAGGGGTGAGACTGCACAAAAAGTGTTCTAAAAAACATTCTAAATGGTAGTTTCTACATAATCTCAGGAAATACCGAACCGATTCCAAATGTAATGGTATCAAAATGATGGTGTTAGTCCAACTTAGAACATAGGCTATATTTTATGTCGGTGCCACTACCCCAAAGGGGGTGCAGGAGCAAAAAACGTTCTAAAAATGCAATTTTTGCGTTACTGAAGGACCTAGAAATATGAAATTTGGAATATTAGTTACTTATAAGATATAAATGATGTCTAAGAACAGTTCTTAAACAATTCGAAATTTAAAGGGGTGAAAATGCACAAAAAGCGTTCTAAAAAATGCTCTAAATGGTAGTCTACATAATCTCAGGAAATATCAAACCGATTTAAAAAATATTGGTGTCAAAATGATGGTGTTATTCCAAATTGGAACATAGGCTATATTTTATGTCAGTGCCACTAACCCAAAGGGGGTGCAGGAGCAAAAAAAGTTCTAAAAATGCGATTTTTGCGTTACTGAAGAGCCTAGAAATATGAAATTTGGAATATTAGTTACTTATAAGATATAAATGATGTCTAAGAACAGTTCTTAAACAATTCAAAATTTAAAAGGGGTGAAAATGCACAAAAAGCGTTCTAAAAAACATTCTAAATGGTAGTTTCTACATAATCTCAGGAAATACCAAACCGATTTAAAAAATATTGGTGTCAAAATAATAGTGACAACGTTTGCTCCAAGATAGGCTATGTTTTATGTCGGTGCTACTGCCCCAAAGGGGGTGTAGGAGCAAAAAACGTCCTAAAAATGCGATTTATGTGTTACTGATGGACCTAGAAATATGAAATTTGAAGTATCTAAGGATTTCTAAGAACAGTTCTTAAACAATTCGAAATTTAAAAGGGGTGAAAATGCGCAAAAAGCGTTGTAAAAAACGTTCTAAATTGCAATTTCTACGCAATCTCAGGAAAAACTGAACCGATTTCAAATATAATGGTGTTAAAATGATGGTGACAGATCTTGCTCTAAGATAGGCTATATTTTATATCTGTTTCCACTACCCCAGAGGAGATGCAGGAGCAAAATGAGCAAAAAGCTTTCTAAAAACGTTCTAAATGCCGATTTGTCACCAGTATCTCAGAAAAAATCAAACTGATTTCAAAAGTAATGGTAAGAAATTGATGCTGACAGCCTCTGCTCTGACATAGATGCTATTTCAAGTCGGTATCACTATCACCTAGACATTGCAGGAGCAAAAAAGCATTCCAAATTTCGATTTTTGTGATCGGTAGGGGCTAGCAACTTAAAATTAGGCAAGGTACATATTTATTGCATATAAATGATCTTTAAGAACAGTTTTAAAAAAAATGGAAATTTAAAAAGGGGTGAAAATGCGCGAAAAGCTTTCTAAAAATGTTCTAAATTACGATTTCTACTCAATCTCAAGAAATTCCAAAGCTATTTCAAAAGTAATGGTTGCAAATCAATGGTGACAGTCCCTGCTATAACATAGGTTATATTTTATGTTGCTGTCACTACCATCTGAGGGTTGCAAAAGCAAAACATGTTCTAATTTGCGTTTTTTGCATAATTGAAGGGTCTAACACTTTGAAGTATGGCATGTTATTTACTTACAAGATGCAACTGCTTTATGAACTGTCGAAAGAAAATTTCAAATTTAAACAGATGAAGTGAACGAAAAGCGTTATAAATTACAATTTTTATGTAATCTTATCAAGTACCAAACCGATTAAAAAAATAATGATAACAAATTGTTGGTGATAGAATCTGCTCAAACATAAGCTATATTTTATGTCTGTGCCACTACCACCAGAGGGTTGCAGTAGCTAAAAGCTTTCTAAATTGCGATTACTGTGATACTGAAAAGGCTAGAAACTTTAAATATGGCATGATAGTTACTTATAAAATATAAATGCCCTCGAAGGACTGTCGAAAATAAATTCGAATTAAAAAGGGGTGAAGTGAAGGAAAGGTGCGAAAAGCATTCTAAAAAAGTCCTAAATTACGATTTCTATGCAATTTCAGGGAATATAAACCAAATATAAAAGTAATAGTTGCGAATCAATAATAACAGTCTCTGATCCTATACAGGCTATATTTTATGCCGATGATTCTACCACCTGGGATTTACAGAAACAACAAACGCTCTAAAAAAGGCCTTTAAAAGCTTTCTAAATTACGTTTCTGTGGAATATTAGGAAATAACAAACCAATTTCAAAATTAATGTTGGCAAATTAATGGTGACAGTTCCTATTTCAACATAGCCCTTTATGTTGAGAGAGGTGGTAGGACTTGGAATTTGACATGATGGTTAATTTTAAGATGTAAGAAGATGGTTTCTAAAAAATTCAAAACTTCAAATGAATACTGAAATGAGCGTATTAATTGAGCATAAAAGTTTCAAAATATTTTCTAAATTATTACTTATTTAGTTTTATTTCGTTTTATTAATTTAAGTCTCATTTCTGCCTTATGCAGTGTAACAATGATGTTTAATCAAACTGTGTTTTAAATAGTAATTTTTTTAATTATTCCTAAAAGTAATAAGTACCTTTTAATAAAATAAAGTATTACCTTTTAATAAAATAAAATATTACCTTTTAATAAAATAAAAATTTAGTTAGTACCTTTTAATAAAAATTAGACATATAAATACCACTTGGCATATTTCAAATATTACGCGAGCAAAGCCGCGGGGTTTGCTAGTCTTTTAAATTTGCGCTTTCCCCATCTAAGCCGGAACTACTTTCCTCACAGGCGATGCAGAGGGTCTTATAATATGTCGATTCGGGCCGCCGTTTTCTCAGAAAAGCGTTCTTTGTGGTTTCGAGAAAATCCTGCCGTAATTACGGACGGACGTCATTAGCTGATTAACGACTCATTATCGAAGGAAAATTATTTCAGTGTATGCGCTTTCCCATCGTCATCTTTTAAATTTGCACTTTCCCTGCAAAGAAATTTTTAGCATCAAACTATAGCGATATTTCTAATAATATGGTAGTGGTTTTAAATATAGTGAAAGCATAAGCGCAATTATTTATCAAGAAATGTTAACATACTTGCAGAAATATTTAAATTCACCAAAACAACATTTGGTAAAACAAATTATTATTTTTTTTTTCGTCAGTTAAAATTAATTATACCGTATTCGTGACCTACCTATTTCGTGTAACTAAAAACCGATAACACTGTATTTTATCGTGTTGATGGTCTGGTCAATGACCAACAGTATTGGCGGGAATTTCGATTACGGAAGATAAAATACGGGGCACAGATGTCAGATACGCACTTGGGTACCTAATTGACACCAAAATAGCGTTACTTTATTTTACAAGATAACCCGGCTACTGTTGCTTATTTATTAATAAATTGTTCATTTACTTTTATTTTATTTTTTTTAATTGTACAATTGTTTTGTTCTATAGTTATTAATGAAATTATCGTTTATTTATTGTTGTTTACTTTTTAAAACAATAGAAAATAATTTAAAAATATATATTGTAACTGGTATTGGAAAATGGGCTTTCGCGAAATTGACGTTAAAAAATCGTGCCAAACCTGGTTCGTATATCACATCTGTGCCAAATTCTCGGTTTTTTGATTTTTCGACTTTTTATCCAAATTTTCCGGATTTTTTTTAATTTTCCCTTTTATTAGTTTTCACTTCTATTGGCACTCCCGGAGTGGCACTGTTTTTTTTTTTTTAAGCAAGTTAAGTCAGCTAGAAGAATGCCAGGAATAAGCTCAAAGGGTGCAATGGTGCAGCATTGGATAGCCTTGTTTTACAGAAACTTTCAAATCAGTAACCAACTAATGAAAGTTTTAGTTTACTTAAAATTAAGGGCGATTAAAAAATAAATAAAGCTATGCACTTTTTGGCAGTTTTTATAGTGTAGTATTTAACAAAGTGTTTATTGCTGTCAAAATTGCAAACATTGCTTTCCTAATTTTCAAAAAAAAATATATATATATATAGTAATTTGTTTTTTATACTACTTAAAATAAATAAATAAAACTTTTAAGTGATCCCAAAAACAAGGAAAAAAGACAAAGCATGAAGAAAATTATTCTAAAGCCAATCAAATTTTGATTTAATGGCTGCATAGGATGACTTGAAAATTTTGGTTAAATTGGAAAAGACATCAGATGAATTAAATTTTCAAAAATTTACCTACCACTAATATTTAATTATATTTCATTTTGAACATTAAATATATGCTTTTTAAAAATGAAAAATTATTGATACATTTCTTTTTCTTTAAATGTAGGTGGTTATAATAGCATTTTCAGTTGTTCCATAGAGTGTTAGTACATATAAATGTCTATCCCCTTTCAAATGTCATTTAAGTATTTTATCGCTGAATATACTACAGCATTTGCTTCAACTGAAATAACTTTTGAGATTCTATCACGTTTTGTCAGAATCCGAATCGGATGGATTTTGCTTATTTTCATCATAATATTACAGTATTGGATAGCGCCCATATTGACTACTTAGATGTGCCAGTAATGGACACCCTTCAATGTTTTGGGTTTATAATAAAATAAACAATATAAATTTAGCTTTTATTATATTTTTCATAACTCTCCCTTGCATTTTATAATCTTGCATTGACACCCTAAATCAAACCAATTAGGAAGCAGAAGTAATGTTTCGAAGTTCCACTATTTCCCAGTGAAAACCTTAATGGGCTTGCTTCACTTAATAAATTTATATATTCTTTATTTTCTTGCAAAATTTGCAGCTTTTTGTTTTGGTAGCAATAGAAAACTTTGAATTTGATATACTAATAGCAATTTATAAAATTTTATTTATTTTTAATTTTTTAAGAGCAGTGTGTCCATTACTGGGATGCTTAATTAATCATTTTACAGTAATGGACACCCCATGTAGAAATTGCTAAGATACAATTTCAGTAATGCTGATGCTTATAGTGCATAAAATATTTTGACTTTGACTTAAATGAAAACCTCAATAATCAAATTTAATTTTTAAATTACATTTACCAAAACGTAATAACACCAAAACTTTTATAAATAACAGCTTTTAAGTGATTTTATGTGGTTAATAATATTTCAATACTTTATTCTTTTTTTTTTATGTATATAACTATGCCTTGCATATTTTATAATCTGGCAATCAAACCAATCAGGAAGCAGAAAATATCGTTAAACGGCACAGTCAAAAAGGAGCTCACTCTGAATCCCTCCTCATTTAAATAAAAACAATTAAGTTACAGAAGTTGTTAAAAATCTATTTTCTGTCTTAAATGTTTGCTTATTAATCTCTGACAAAAATAAAATATATATTGTAATATAAAGGATATATTATAGTCAGGGTTTGTTGATATATATCAAGATCTATATCTTGATATATATCCGATATTTATTCTTAAATATATCAAGTATATATATAAATATATATACTTGAACATATATACTTTATATATATAAATATATATATAAATATATCTTAAATATCAAGATTTTTGATACAGTAAATTCTGTCTAAGGCGGACTCTGTGTAAGCCGGAAATCTGTCTACTGCGGAAAATTTTTAAAGTCCCGGCAAACCCATAGAAAATAACATTAATTCTTGCTGCATAAGCCGGAATCTGCCTAACGCGGAAACGGAAAGTGTTTTAAGGTCCCACTGAAAACAAAATTTTGCATTAGACGGAAAATAGGATATTTTAAAAATGAAAGGCATTTTATTTATCAAACTTTAAAACTGATAATATATACGTCAAATACTCAATGTCGAGCATAAAAATTAAATTCCGTAATACCTTTAAAAAGTTAATTCAAAGGAACAGAAACTGTTTAAATTTTAAGGAATTCTTGCTTAAGCCATTTTTTCCTAGATAAATATGCATTTAAAAGCTATTATTACTAGTTGAGTGCACATTTATGAAAATATGTATTGTCTGCAATATATTATGCTTTAAGTTGTACTCAAATTCAAAGTGATGGCTTTCTGTCTCATTCCCGAGTTATTATTTTTTGTGTGTGTGTGTGTGTAAACTTCAAATTTGTACGTATTATAGCGGTACTAAGAAATTGAACAGTGGTTCTCATTTATTTATAAAGACAAAGGATCTTCCAGAATTTCCGTTTTCGACAGATTTTCGAGCCAGGACAATCAATGAAAGATCGTGATGAAAGATCGAATGAAAGATCGCGAGCAATTCATTATAGCTCAGGATCCAATCTTTTTATCGAAAACATAAAACGCTATTCAACTGACGCATGCTTCATTCCAATAAATAACAATCTTTTGCATAAGCCGGAATATTGTCTACCACAGAAAATTTTCTCAGTCCTGACCGATTCCGCCTTAGACAGAGTTTACTGTATTTTCAAATTCTTGATATTTATTTTCAAAATATCAAGATGTTTGATATTTTGTATATTTGATATTTATTTTTAAAATATCAATGTGTAAGATAATTTTGATATTTTCTTCAGTCAAAACGAGTGTAACTGAAATTTTCAACTGTTTATCGACTGTGGCATTCTGTAGATAAAAAACTTTTGTCTTTGGCAGCAGTGTTGAATCCAGGGGGTGGCCCGGGGGGAACATTCTCCCCCAGAAGATTTGAGATTTTGTGTTTTCAATGGTCAAAAAATGCAATCCCCCCCCCCGGAGTCACAGAAATCCCTCCTGGAGAAAAGTATCTGAATTTAACACTGTCTGGCAGTGACTTTTTTGGACAAAGAATACAAGAACTTTTTATAAATATCTTTTCTAAGCTTTATGTTTGAAACTTTTATTTTTAAATGTACAACTAATAATTATTAGAGACAATTAATTCAGAAATTAAAATTGTAGTAATGATATCTATGGGTTAAGGGGTGGGGGATGGTAATACCGATAGTTGCAAAATACGCATTATTTTAATAAAGTGAGAAAAGAGAAACATTTTGAAAAAAAATTACATACAAAATAGAAAAACAGTAGGTATAACTTCGCGATTAACAGCGATTTCAAATTATAGAAAATTCTGGATTTCAAAAGCTTTGAAACTGGAATGCATTTAGATAAATAATAACTCTAATATCTGTCATAAGATAAATAACAACACTAATATTCGTCATTAATATGGTAACAGAAAAATAAAAGGAACTTAATAATTTAAAATAATTAAAAAACACTAAGAAATTGCGTTTGAAAATGTCCTAAAATTCTTTCTAAAACTAGTAACATTTTATGCCGTGTCGCCATCTGTTGTATATTAGGGACATTAAATAACAGGGTTTTTTTTTTTCTAAATCATCATTTCTTATTTATTAAGGTGTAAAAAAATCATAATTTTTTTTAAAAAATCAAAAAAATCTGATTTTTTTTATTTAAATTGGATTTTTTTTATTTAAATCAGATTTTTTTTTTTTCCCTGCGTTAAAATATTAAACATCTACCAAGAATTAAGCATTTCAAAAATGAATAACCCTCCAATTACTAACATAATCTATGTTTTTCTGCTTTAATTAATAAAAATTTAATTATGTAATTATAAAAATTACAAAAAACTGCAAATTAAAAATTTCTTTAGTAACATACAACATTATGTGCATTAATATATTGTAATAATTATGTAAACCAATATTAAATACTGCTTACATTTTAAAGTTATTGATAAATTGCATTTAATTTTAAATTGATGATACAGATTAAATTTTGTAATTATTAAGCATTTAACTGTTTAATTAAGAACACAATCTACATATTTGAAAAAATGTTTGAAAAAAGGTGATAAATAATAGCTTGATAAATTCATAAAGCAGCCAGTAATTTTACACAGGTTCTAAAGCGTATGTATATCAGATTGATCAAAAATTGTAGCAATGTATTCAGCAAACTCACACATAATTTATAAATAGATTACAAAAATTGTAATTTTGAAATTTAAATCAGGTTTTTCCCCCACAACATTAAAATATTTGAATAGTTACTAAATATTATGTTGTTTTGAAGTTATTTAACAATTAATTAGATGTTTTTTAGATGCATAATACTTCTTTTTATACAATTTAATATTGTTATAATTAAGAATAACAAATATTACATTTTTTATAAGTGATTTAGTGATCATTTTCATAACTGATTATAATGCTTTTTCACACTATTTTATAAAATCAGAAAATATGTGATTTAATCATCCGATTTAAATCAATTGATTAAAATCATTGACACTATTCCTTTGTTTATTGTATATAAAAGAATTAATAACTTGATTATTAAAAGCAAATTATGACATGGTAAGTTATATTAGATTTAAATATCATTTTTAAATTAAATGCTTTTTGTGTTTGTTAGATAAAAACCATGCTTTTTATAAACTTACTGGTACTTAAATTTTTCACAATACTCAGGAATTACGCTTAGAAACAATTATTTAAAGCTTTGTTTTGTGTAATTCATAAGTCACAATACCTGTAGAAACTTTCCAAATTATGTACATCTTAGATTTGAATACTCTTTTATGTCATTTCAAACATTTAGAAAAAATTTTATTTTAATCAATGATTTTCTTTAAAAAACCACTTGATTAAAATCATCTGATTTAAATCAACTGATTTAAATCGTTGACACCCTATTTATAAGGGCTAAATAAATAATACAAATCACAATAATAACATGAAAAATATTGTAAATGAAACTAATTTTTTTAAATAAAAGAAGAAATGTGTTATAATGGGAAATTTAAATCAGACTGACATAGAATTAATTTAAAAAAATAACTTTATCACAACATTAACTCATTTTAAATAGTGATATATAAAGTAAACATTAGGTATATCACCTTCAAATATCAAATTAAATCACCAATTCAATACTTAATAATAATAATACAATAAATAATACCAATAAATCCGATTTCTCGTTATTTTGGTGCCATCTACCATAACTTAAAAGAAAGAAAACCAACACAATATAAAATTCCGAAAGTTACTAAAAAAAGGCTGTATATTGTTATTATCACTATTATTTTATATATTTAGTAATAATAATACAGAAGGCTAATGGTATTATGAAAAATATTAATTAAACGTATAAATATGATATAGTAATCATGAAACTAGTAAATCTGTGGCCTCAAATATCAGAGTTTAATTGTTAAAAATAGTGAGACGAAACTACAGTACAGAACCATTTATACCAAAATAGTTGGGGCAGGTGTATTCAGGATAACTGTTTTTTCTGGATGAAAGGATGAGCATTAAAACAGCATGCATTTGTTCAGATTGATAGAGTATAAGTAATTATAACATTGTTTCTGATTTCAAATTAACTATTAGATTACTCAGACCCAGACTAAAAATCATACCCAAACAAGATCAAAAATTCTAATCAGAGTTTGAAAGAAGGCATTCTATGAAAATATCTTGCAAACAAACATTCTTCTATTTCCTCTGCATAAAAATTAAAATGTCAACTATCTAAATAAATATGCTTCCATTTCAAATCCTAGATGTTGGCATCAAGATACATAATATAATTCATGTTGTATTGTTTCAAGCGATGCACATGTAAAATTGACAATTTTTTTTTTTTTTGCAAAAATTTTGAAATCAGTCAATTTGAAATATCATTCTGGATAACTGATTTCCAAATAAACGGTTCCACACACTAATACTACAAGTATACACTAATACTACAAAACTTTATTATTATTATTATCTTTTAAATCCCTCACTGTCTCAATAATTTTATAGCTGTAATTGCCTGATATTTGGTATTTTAAACCATCTAGAATAATTAACATATCAAACTTCTGATAATTACAATAATTGAGGCAAACAATGAATGATTATCACAAATATTTTATTAATTACTGATATCCTAACTGTTAAATTTATTTGAAAATAACTATTTTGTTTCATTAGTATGCTTTCATTAAATTCTGGTTCTAAATACAGTCATAAAAACAACTACATTTATAACTTTTTATGGGGTGCCCATTATACTGGAACAGAGGGTGGCCATTACTGGCATTTTAGGTGTTTTGATATACTTGTGTTATTTACAATTAAATTTTGATTCATATTGAGAAATAAGACTATGAGAATGGTTAAATATCGTTGCTAGATTAATATAATACTGAAAAAACTGGAATATAATAATTATGATTATTAATTAAAAAACAATTTTTAAAGAAATTCCTTAAAGGTGACCATTACTGGCACATCTACATCTACCCTATAATCTGTAGAGCAGAAACAGGGATGTGAGTCATAGTTCTCATAATTTATTAATGAAAAATTCTGTTTAGAAATACTGAACTAAGCCGATACTTCAAATTCCTCTAAATTAAATGTTTCACTGTCAAACATATGTCTACAAAAACTTACAAGGCAACTAAAAAAGGCGGTGTTCAAAATTCATGAAAATTATCAATAAGTAGAGTAAAACTGTCATTACAACACAGGATCATTGAACATAGATATAAATATAGATGCATCGAGACCATTAAACTTTATCGTTAAATTGAGGAAATCGTTAAATCGAGGTTTATTGTATGTAACGACACTGTGTACAACTTTTAATCCAAAAACTACGATTACGGATGTTGATCATGTTTTCATAAAAGTTCATCAAAAAGCCTAAATATTTAATTTGTTTACTTAATAAATCAATTGTAGTAGTTAACTTAATTAGTTAGATATTAAACATTACATATGTGTCAACAATTTTTGTAAGGAACAAATATTTTTTTTATGAAAGCTTCAAGTAAGCGGGGGAAAAAAGCACTATGCTGAAACTCCATGGCGTAAAGTGGCAACCCTTATTTTTATTTATTATATTCTATTTGTTAAATATATTAGTATGTGCCGACATTTTGTGTAGAGAATAATTTAATTATGGGGAAATTACCCGGTACACTACGTCGAGATTCGGGGATAAAATCTTTTTCATAACACCAAAAAATCTATCTTCATACCCGCACACAGCAACGCAGTATTATTTGTTATTGTTGTTGTTATCATTTTTGGTAATCATGGCTGTGACTATGCTGATCGTAGCACAAAACCTTTGTGCTATTGTTTATAAATTCCATGAACAATAAAATATACGTAGAAAATACTCATACACAAGTTAAAGCTTTTTTTTTTTCATGAACTTCACCAGATCTGATGAGACGATAAAAATCTCGATAAAATTTAATTGTAATTACCTGCCTGAGGTAAACATGAGTATGACAATGCAGTTTTCAAGTTTAATCTACAGACGACAGACGTTTTTGAACAATGCTACAAACCGAAACTAAAACTTTTAAACAGCTGTTGCCACTGAGGAAATAAATATGATCGAATAATTTCTAAAAGTATGGGCAAGGTAAAAATTATCCGAATTTGAATATATAAAACGTTCAAATGGAGGATATTCCAAATATGGGTTCGAGGCTGAAAGAAGTCACGTGATACCGGTAATTTACCCAAGGAACTTCTAACTGATAAGAAGGGAAGATACTACTGCTACACTGTGCTACTGCTTTGCCGCATGAACTGTTTCATTGGCTAGCGGGGATTTACATTACACGTCTATGGAGCCTTCCCTTCTTTACGCTAGAAGTTTTTACCTTGACCACGTGATCAAAACGGAGATGGAATATTCTCCATTCGTTTTTCGTTTACAAAATAAAAAATATTTCATTGGCACTTTAAGTATTAGTTTAAATCTTCGTCTGCCGACATCTGTGATTAGCGCCATCTATAGACGTTATTAAATCCTAATTCTTCCTTCGGGTTTTAAGTTACAAAAATGCGTCGAGAATCATGGTGATTTTCGATTATATTTTATCTTTATATCTAGTTTTAGACATTTTAAAGAACAAGTATAGGTTATACCCCGTTCTGGAGGTGGTACACCCGGAACTGGAACGCCTGCTCATCCATAGATAAACATACAAGATTGGAAACTTTAATGGTAACGCAATGACGATCACAGCGCCTGTAGTGACAAGGGGGAAGAAAATTATCATCTACGGAATATTTCTGCTATTGAACTTCTATCTCCATTGATCTTTCTTTAATAAAATGCTTATGTTTCCAACAAAACATTTTTCTTTTCTTCTTTTATTATGTGTGTGCAAATAATGGGTTTACAATATTAGTAAATAAATAAACATAAGCTAAAAGTCTAATATTTAAAAAATTGATTTTTTTTTCTTTTTTAATCAGAATATTTTATTTAAATATTTCAATAGCACTAACTATGGTATGGTAGCTAATGGTATGGTAAAATGGTATTTAACTCGACAAAAACAAATCAGCTATCTAATGATTCATATGCCTTCATTTGTTTATAACATTAATATATGGATACTTATAATTAACTATAGTTTATAATAGATCCATGTTTTATCAGAAATCATTCATTATTTTTTTCAAAATAGCACGTATTTTAATTACAATTTTTTTCAGTTATTATGAGAAAATTGCAACAAAAAATATAGTAATCTACTATTTTGTCTTTACTTTCAGCAGAAATGGAGTACTTCGGGTGCCACCAATGCAGAAATGTCATTAAAAACGACAAAAAATTAATATCTCAAAATTAAATTTGAGATGCAGTTTTCAAACAAATTGCAGTTAAAAGTACTTTTGTTTTCCTATACGAAAATGTAAAAATTGAAATGTGCGATGCTTAGAAGTTTAAAAAATTGCAGCAGAGATTATTAGTATTTAACCGTACAATGATGCATCTGCTTAGTTTTACGGCAGGCTTATGTAACGGAATATTCTTTTTCAGTAAGGATACTTTAGTTGTTGCCCGAAAGAAATAGCATATCGGGTGCTAATAAGCAGAATTATGTGCATTAAATGCGAAAGAAGTTGCATGGTGTTTTTCAAACCTTTCAAGGACAAAAAATAAATATCTCAGCAGAAAGAAAAAAAACCCGAAAGTATGAAATCTATGTTCTTTTGAAATATCCCCATAAATATTGATGAGAATTGTTTTAAATCCGATTTGTATAAATGAACCATATTAGTCGAGATCTTCAATATTACATATCCGGACGTAGGACCAAGAAAATGCTTTTTTCATGCCCCCGCGCTCTATTGCGTTGGCACTGCTTATACACTGATAGTAAAAATCTGAAACATATTTCATAAAACTACACATTTGAATGTAAGCTACTATTAAAATCCCAACTATAGATGCCTGTCTAACTTTTCTCAGGAAATGGCAAATCTTATCACTTTCTTCTAAAATTCTTTCAGGTTGGGGAAAAAATAACAGTGCATATATTTTTTAATTATTAAACTCTTTATTATTTATATTTTATTTATTACTTTTTAGTTTTTAAAATATTTTACCGTTACAGTTTTACAGCCGGTTGGCCTGTTTCAGTGGCGTAATTATTATTATTATTATTATGCTTTGAAAGATCTTCCCCTGGTGTGCGAATTAATTGGTTAATTCTACTATTCTCCTTGCCACTTAGAACTATTATTTATACTCTCAATCAATTCACGAGAATCTTGAAAAAAATTCAATAGGCTAAAAAAGAAAACGTCTTATTTGAACTATTTTTAGCCAAGTATACCCCTTTTCTTTTCTAATCAAGTGGCACCACTACCTATTAGCGCGACCAATATGCATATAACGCTTATGATTGGTGTTTATTTCTATATAATCGCAGCTAATGTGACATGGGTAAAGTCGATAACCAGAGCCACCAGTATGACCTGCATAGTATCCTGTCGGCACCGGTCCGACCAAGTGCCAGCCCAACGGACCGACTATCGCCCGGGGGACCACAAAAGTGTTGGAACCGATATCGGCAACCTGATATCGTGCCGTTACCGCCAGAATCGGCAAGCGGCAGTCGTCCGATTACTTCCCGATAGCTCTGTGTTTGTTAGGGTCTATTTAACATGGAAATGTACTACAGTAAAATCTGCGAAAACGGAACCTTTAAGTAACGGAAGCTTATCTTAAACGGGAAATATTTACGGTTCCAATTGTAGTAATACCATACAAGGCTGACAATTGTCTAGGACGGGATATTTTTTCGCTGGTGATTCGACTTTCATAGGATTTATTGTACATAAAAGAAATCGAAAAACTTTTGCCAAGTTTGCCAACTAAGCTTCTGATTTCTTTTACATATGATGTCATTTTCATCAACACAAGCATTCCTCGCTTCTGACATTGCAACCAATGATTATGATTTAAATAATTTAGAAATTCTTGAATTTACATGAACACGTTTCCTCTCACATGCAAGTTTTAAAATTTTTAAGAGTTGTAATTTTTTCCGCAATACGTTTAAGTTTTCTAAAATTATGTTTAAATAGAGGTAAGCGTATTACTTTTACAACTTTTTCTATTATTTCTATTATTATTATTATTATAGCTATATTCTATAAAAAATAATTGTGATAAACGTTTTTTTTTTGTTAACTTTTAATTAACAAGTAAGTTAAGAATCTGTTACAGCATAACTTAATACAGTAAATCTCAAGTTCTGATGCTTTTCCAGTATAGGGGCCTTGGCAAAATAGTGAAAATGGCCTTGGCGAAAGAAGGAAATTTGGCAACGTATTTTCTGGTAACCTGTTCACTGTTTCATATATTCCAGGCAATTTCTCAATATTTATATAATTTATTTAATATAAAGAAGCTGTTCAATTTAGTTTATATGCAAACAGAATTAAACTGTGTATAAAAAACAACAATAATATATTATAAATAAAATGTTTGTATATGTACAAATACGTATATAAACAAGCGTAAAAGCTTATGAGGTTTGCTTTCATAGCTTTTTATATCAATTGGCAACAAATCTCACTTCTGAAGCTCGGATTGCGCCAAAATTTCTAAAAAAGCGCCAAATATTCTATATTGGAAAAGTACTCAAATTCTTATATTGTAATTTTTGTATCCGTCCAACAACCAACAGTGTAGGAATAACACAGGAAGCAAATTAAATCGTATATCTAATCAATAAAAGGACAGTAAAATCATATATAGGGAAAAGTCATACACGGTGAGGCAGGTTTTTTAAAAAACTTTAATTAAGAGTATATCAACTGAAAAAAAAAAATTCTGATTGCATATATAAATCTGCTTATTGGGAACGGTTTGTATACAAAAGTTACTAATAGATAAAAATAGAGAAATACAAAAATAAATAAATAAATAAAAACGGTACTACTTGATTATCCCGTCAACCAATTTCGCCAAATTATACAAATTGACATAATTTTTATTTTAAATAACGAAAGAACAAATAAATTAGTAAAGCATTAATACAAATAGAAATAAAAGTTGAATTAAAAATCACATGAGGACCTAACAAACACGTGTATCGTGTTTAATGTCAAGTGAATGTGACATTTACGATAATACATTATTGACATTTAATCTTATAGTTTGGCGATAGTTTTTTGGTCGACGGGATAATCAAGTAGTACCAAAAATACTTTAAAATCGTCTAACAGTGTACTGGTAGTACACAGTGAGACAGTGCTGACATTTTATGGGTTTCATGGACCTAATGGGCAATCTGAACATGGCTTAGTTGCGGATGGATTTCTGAGCACCCATTCATCAACGTCTGCATTGTAGAACCCTTTAAAGAGTCCAAAAATGGATAAATCGAGGGACTGGAGTTTGTAGCTGCTATAGGATATTAAGGTGAGTAAAGTGCCCTCTATCTATAGGAGCCCATGTCTCAAAGACACAGAAGTATATTAAAGTAACGGTTACTTCTCAATTATCTCGTCGACCACTTTCCATAATTGTCTGAGCGAAGCGAAAGCTAATACTCAGCTCAGTATTACTGTCCGGACACATACAGCTACGGTGGATATTAAAGCCATGTCCTACTAAAAAAAAGCCTAATAAAAACCTTTCGTCAAGCATAACTCAAAAAAAATTTGTCGGATTTCGTTTCTGATTGCACCAGAGGGCACCTATGAAGGTCGCCTACTGAATGCACCTACTATGGAAAATAAGTTCCAAACCGTTTAAAAATTATACAAAAAAAACTGATAAAAAAGCACAATTTATCTGCATACGTCACAGAAATTTGGTGTGCGTCATTTTCACCGGTGGATGTTTTCGTAGATAACTGGTTTGAACACATGGAGCAAATAAAAAAAAAATACGCACTCTGTAATATTGAAGTGCCACAAAACATATTTAAATTTAATCAAACAGAAAAAAAAATCTGTTTGTTTTCCATTTAAAGGAAAAAAGGCATAAAAACTTTGATTTGAGATTTTGCGATAATCTCTAAATAACATTTTTTTAATCGCCAAAAGCATATTTTATATTTCGCGTGTGAAAATTAGAAACAATTATATGATATTAAAATATTTTGTTTTATAGCATCATTTATTGTTCTTCTTTTTTTTTTTTTTTAACCATTTGGAAATGGTTGTTGTTTTCGGTCGAGGATGGGGCCAAACGATGCTCGCATTTTATTTTTTTTAACGAAATCCAACGATGTTCTTTACTTTTAGAAGATTTTTTTTTTTTAATAGGTAATAGAAAGGCATAAAATCGTTAAAAATTGTTTGAATAGGTAATCGAAAGGAATAAAATCGTTAAAAATTGAAAAAGTTACAAAATGGTAGGCGCAAATTATCAAAAATCCAAAGCCAAAGATCGACGCCGAAATGAAAATCGTCTTGCAAAGCAAACATCGAGGTCTTCAACTCATTATGTAGGCCATGAAAATGGAGGTTTTCAACTGATTATGTAGCCCATGAAAATCGATTACAGAATAAAAGACGAACGCGAAAAAGAAAACAATCTAATGTTTAATAGATTAATAGTAAAAGGCCATGTCTCGAGGCGCTCCAATCCACTAGCCACGGCGTTTTACAATCGGTCGATTCTAACGGGAAAAATTGAGCTCAACGTAGGTCATTTGTCGCAATCTGTGGATGATTTGGTGGAACTGCTTTCGATTTGTAAACTGTTTTCTTCTCGAATCGGGACTTGGAGAGTTTATCGATGAAAATTTTGGTCAACTGAAGTTTGATCTTTGCGATCTGCTATTGAAGAGAATGTGACGGAACTTGGTGGACCAAATAAATTCCAAATGGTCGTTGTAATCTATTAAATTACATTTTTTTTACATACTTTCTTTTAACTTACCATTATATTTGTCTGTGGCACTCAAATCTTGTGATTCATTCTTCACCCACTTCCTGTTGACATAGAGTTTTGAAATTTGGAATATATATGTATTCCTGAGGGCATATGAATTGGACATAGATTATTTAAAATTCGATCCCTAAGGGGGCAAAGGTGTGTGTGTGGGGTGGGGGGGGTGAATTACTTAATTGTTACGTTTGATTTTCCATAGAGAAATTAAGCTTCAACAATGAGTATTTATTGAAAAGTACTAAAGACAGGGTTACCACGATATCGCCAAACTTTGGCCAACGTGGTGAAATATCGCCAAATTTGGCGACAAAAAAGTTTCTATATATGAAGCCAACTTGGAGGTAGCTGGCCTTCTTGGCAAAATTCCCATTTAAATCCATTTATCTTCCATAACTGAACTCACCGAATTAAATTTAAACTCCGTGCATTTAAGGTTTTTTTCAAGACTTTTCTGCTGTTTAGTGTATTTAAAAAATATATTTTTTTTTCTAAATTTTTGGGAGTTTTAATGAAAGCATGATTTTCAAAAAAACAATTTCGATACTCAACGGGTTGGCGTGATTTTTTTATGCCAATTTGGCGAAAACGTCGTTTTCGAATACCAGTTACATATAACGTGCTATAATAGCACGTTATTTTTTATTTCAATATGAAAACAAAATAAAGTGATAAACAAAACATTTTCTATTATTTTTAAAAGAAAATAATAATCAATAAATGATATAATTATAGAACAAAACAATTTATAATAGCGTTATATATGGTTACATCAGTGGTGGCTCGGACTGTCATTTTGGGGGGCACTAAATCCATAGCTGCCAATTTTATTCTTTTCTTACCACTATTGCTTTAAAAGAAATCTTTGCTATATTTGTTGGCAGAATATTCGACCATTAAACAAGGTAATTTTTTTCTTTCAAAAAATAATGGTAAGAAAAGAATAATACTGTCCGCCATGCATTTAGTGCCCTAAAATATGACAGTCACGAGCCGCCACTGGTTACCATGTCAAGCAAAGTAACGCCACTTTGGCGCCAATTAGATGCCTCGGTGCGTATATGACATCTGTGCCATAGGTTTGTTTTCATAGCTATTTACATCTTTTTGCAACAAATCTCACTTTTTGAGGCCGAAACTGCACAAAGATTGAAAAAAACTAGAAAACGGGAAGTCTGTTTTTTCAGAATTTCGTGTCACCCTCGATGAAAATATATATATATATATATATATATATAATAAAAAGCAATTATCAAATTACAACGACCATTTGGAAAATGATTTTTTCAAAGACTAAAATTTAAGACATAAAAAAATCGCACGGAGTTCATCATACATTTCGTACGCCATGGATTAAGACGCTTCAGATTCCGGGCGTCTCCATGTATTCCTATGGCTCCAGGGGAGTCGCTTGGAGCGCGAGCGTCTTTTTTCTGTCTGAGCATCTTTGACGCCCGAAACGAGGCGAGTCGCCAGTAACAGCCAATCAAATGCTTGGAAATCTGATAATAGAAAAGTCTTTTCCGGAACAGCCAATGAAATGCTTGGAAAAGACGGTCCGTGAGGCGGCTGTTGTCGCTAGACGCCTGGGATTTCAAGCGTCTTTGACTCCTCGTGTAATAACACCATGACTCCTCGTGTTCACCATAGTATTATCCATCTGAAACTTACGTAAATATCCAAGCATTTCATTGGCTTTTCGGGAAAAGGCTTTTCCATCGTCAGATTTCCAAGAAATCTGACGGTCAATTTTAAATGAAATTTCATTCTTAAACTTCTAAACATCCCACACTATTACTTTTTACACCGTCGTATAGAGAAAAAAATGTACTTTTAAATGCAATTTGTTTAAAAGCTGTATCTCAATTTGTTTCTGAGTTATTAATTTTTTTTGTAGTTTTTATTACTTTTTTGTCATAGTGGCAACAGAAAGTATCCATCGTTGTTGAAATTAAAGGGAAATACAGATTACTGTATAGACCAATCAGAAAACCAATAAATTGCGTATTAAACCAATGAAAACCTTCATATATGCTTTTCATTTCCCATCCTGACGAGAACAATAACCATTTTTCCAAATGGTTAATAAATATGGATAGTACAAAACATATTTTAGTTTTAAGATTTAAAACACACGCTTTTATTTTGTACAGAATGACGTCATCCACATCCGCTGAAGAATTCTTCATTTACGATCCAGTCTTAAACAACTTCTACAGTAAAGTAGGCATAGGACGTCACTATCGCTGAATAATACACAAATCCAAAAAAAGAGATGTCGTCATTCAAGAAACTCTACAAAAAAAAAACTTATGATTCATATGCCCTTATTTGTTTGTAATATTAATATAGATACTTAAAATTAAATTTTGAGAAAGAAATCATTCATTTATATTTTTTCAAAATATCGCGTATTTTAATTACATTTTTTAAGGTTGTTAAGGGAAAAAGGCAACAAAAAGATATAATTACTATTTTTCAACTATTTTCCCCCTACTTTCTACAGAAATGGAGTACTTGAGTTGCCAAAATTAAACAAATGGCGCTAAAAACTACAAAAAAAAATAATAATAATATTTCAAAAATAAATTGAGATGTAGTTTTCAAACAAACTGCATTTAAAAGTACTTTTTCTCTTCAATACGACGGTATAAAAATTGAAAATGTACGATGTTTAGAAGTTAAAAATCTTAAAATAGTAGAATAGAGAAGATTAAGTTAAATTGAAGCTAAATTGCAATACTGTATTTGGTACTACTTAGTTATCCCGTCGACCAAAAATCTATCGCCAAACTATAAGATTGAATGCCAATAACGGTTTATCGTAAATGTCGCATTCTAAGTATCTTATTACGATGCATTTAATGCTTTTCATGGTACTTCGCTGTTATATAGACTTTGGCGCTTTTGTAAAAAGCACTTTCGCAATTCGGTGTTAAGAAAGTGAGATTTTTTGCCAAATGATATAAATGACTATGAAAATAAAACAGAATAAGTATTATACAGGTTTATATATACGTATATATTTAAAAATGCATGTGTCAACACGTATTAGATAAGTTATTTATGTTTGTATATAATCTAATATATAAAAATGAAAATTTGTCTATCTGTCTGTTTTGCAATTCTATACAAATCCACAGTTTGGAAGCCAAAATTGTGAAAAGATACGTACATGTGTATTAAAACACGGCCGAGGCAGCTAAAGTAATCCGAAATCGAAATAATTTATAGTTAATTTTTAATTAATAAAAAACCACCAATTTAACAGCAATTCCTTATCAAATTTAAACATTTTTCGTTATAGCAATTGCCAGAAAATAAAATACACAATAAAATTATTACTACAACAATTAATTTTCTATTACAAGATTTCCACGTGAAAAATGAAAATGAAATAAATAGTTTGCCGAATTTAAAAAAAGGTGAACATTACGTCATAACTTTTCTATTGCAAGATTTTCACGTGAAAAATGAAAATGAAATAAATAGTTTGACGAATTTAAATGAAAGTGAATATAACTTCATAACTTTTCTATTTCAAGGTTTCCACGTGAAAGAGGAAATATTACGTTATATTGGAAATATAAAGGACGTGGTGAATATAGTATAACGTCATATGAGTGTAAAAAAACTTATTGAAGCATGATAAGAACCCGATTATGGAAATATTGGCGAATTTTAACATTATTGCTCCAATTATAAATTCAAATAAGTTTATTTATAGCTGTATTCTTTTGCGTCTGTTATATACATTTATACATTTTTTATATTGTATTTTCATTTGATTCATGCGTACAATACTTTGACTGCTTTTTTTTTTTTAATGTTTGTTTTATGTTGTATGTTAAATTTTGAATTTGATTTTTCAGAACAAACATCCTTCAAATTCTGGGCAACGCCGGGCACTTTAGTTTGTAAGAGATAAATGGCTTTTGTATCTGTACATCTAATGCTAATTATTATAAAGCGTTATAATATTATAAAGTGTATAATATTATTAATGTTTGTACGTTTGTGAGGTGTTATCTCTGAAACTACATAACCAACTTAAAAAAATGCTGGTGGCCATCTCTGCTCCAAAAAAAAAAGACTGTATTTTATGTCAGTGCAGCAACCTACATCAATACAGGAGCAAAAAAGTTCTAAAATTGCGATTTCTGTGATATTGATTGGGTTAGAAACTTTAAATTTGCTTCTGATGGTTGCTTTTAAGATGTAAATGCTCGTTATGAACGCTCTCTAAAAGCTTCGAAAATTCAATTTGACAGATAAACGTAAAAATTTCTAGGAAGGTTCTAAATTATGATTTATTTAGAATACCGAAATTTCTGGGATACTGTTGGTGTTAGAAACTAGAACTTTGGCATGGCAGTAATTTATAAGAAGTAAATGCTCGTTGTAGAACGAATTCTAAAAAATCGAAAGACTAAACAAAGCGGAAACAGAGCTAAAGATGATCTAAGTAACGAAGTACATGGAATTGTTAGGAATATAAACATGAAAATTGACATGGCTATATTTATCATGACGTAAATTCTCGCAAAAGAACAATTTCTAAAAATGTCGCTGTATAAAACACTGCAGAAACAAAAAACTTTCGAAAAATTTCTATTTCTGTGTTACTGCTGAGCCCAAAATCTTGAAATTTTGCTTCGGTTTGTTTTAAAATATAAAATTGTCTCTATGAATGGTTTCTAAAAAAAATAAAATTTAAAAGGATAAAATGAACGGAAAGCGATCTCAATTACCATTAATTTGGAATTATTAGGTATAGCAACTTTAAATATTTCATAATGCTGCATTTCCTCCACAAAACATGCAATTTAAATGCAACAAAACTAATAGATACCCACCTAGCATTAAATAAATTGTGTAAATATTGAATAAAGACTTGTATGAAACAGTGAGTAGGTTGCTCGAAAGTACTTGCTAAAGTGTTCCTTCTCTAGGGTTTTCTCTCTCTCGCCAAGGCCACCAACAGAGAGAAGTGCCGTTTTAAATGTGATATGAATTTTTTTTCTGATTCATTTTTCTAGACATTTTATCATAAGGTCATATTCTCAATTGTCATTAGTAGATTTTTTATATATTAACTTATTCTGGTGAAATTTCATAATCGGGTTCATATTGGCGTATTTTAGCTTGCATTATTTGCTGAAAAAATATGTATAGATTTGTAAATTACTTCAAATGACACTTTGACAGCTCAAAGGTTATGCAGACGATATATTTAGATCTTGTGTCATATTTTATGTTGCAATCATTGCCGATTTCTTTTATTTAATACATGCTAAATAAAGCTCAACTTGTGCAGAATATGTCTGAAAACGAAACAATACAGCGTATGTAGTGGCCAGCATACACTCATCATTTAAATCCGATCGAGTATATCTAAAACACACTCTAACGACGCATTGTATGCCACTGTTGATGCGTTCGGTACTTTAATACTATATCAGATTTTGAAGAGAGAATTCCTTAACTCTTATCGACAACCTTATTGCATCCGTGGAAAACAGATATTGTACAATATTAACAATTCCGGGGGAGCACACACCATATAAAGTATAGTCCATTCTTTTTATACATCATATATTTGTCATTTGAAGTTACTCAAATTGGTGCAGAGCGTCTGATTATGCTCTTGACATCATTTTATTAACCGACTTCAAAAAGAAGGAGGTTATCAATTCGACCTGTATGTATGTTTTGCCCATGTTCACGCATAACTTTCTTAAATATGAACCAATTTTGTTAATTTTTTTTTGTTTGAAAGTGTAAGTCACCCATTTGGTCCCATTGCAATTTCATAAAAATCTGATGATTAGAACATTTTTTTAAAAATAAAAACTTTAAAATTCAAATCCTTTTTTAAGCAGTCGCCCATTTATAAGCACTCACCTTTCATACTGTTACTCTTAGAGAGATACGAGATCTTTCAAAGTGCGGAAACTTAGCTGGACAAAGGCCGAGATCCAGATAGATTTTTCGCTGGTAGTGAAACGAGATTGACCAATCAGAAGCTTGCAGTTTTGTGAACTTTTTGCTATTTGCAAAAATGCAGCCTTCTGATTGGTCGATCTTGTTTCGCTAAGAGCGAAAAATCTATCTGGATCCCGGCCATTCTGTCATCCAATAAACCGGAAGGCCCACAAAGACACAAACCGATATCGAAAGTCAGTGTCGAAAAGTTGAAAATCAACCTTTAAAGTTTCTCATGTATCAAAGCACAAGTACAACGCCTAGAATAAATAGTGTGGAAATCTGCTATCCAAACAGCACTAAACAAATGTATCCCTTAAATGTGCAATGATGCTGTAATCCAATGAGCCGATCGCAGCAGCATTCGCGTTATATTTTCAAATTTCAGTGTAAACATTGTATTATAACAGCGTCTAGACCAAATGGTTTTGGAGTTTTATAAAATATCCTCAGATGTCGCTCCGATCGATACTTTGTATTTCAGAATCGTTTTACATTTAAGGGATACAATATTTTAGCACTTTCTAAGTACTTCTGCTACAGAGTCTAGAATGTATAGCGTAGAAATCGGGTATCCCAGTAATACTTAGAAAAGTGCTAAAATATTGGATTCCTTAACCCTAGAAAGCTCCTCGGGTCTTTTTAGACCCATACACATTCTCAAAAACTACTCAAAAGAATTTTCTGAAATACAATGACTTTTCCTGATTTATTTTTAACTAACACATACTAAAATTTTAAATTAATGCGACTTTTAGTTTTAACACAACAAAAAAACACCTTAATCTGTCCCTCAGGTCTTTTTTGTCCAAGCATACAAATACATTCACATAATTTTTTGAAAACGCCGATATTGTTTTATTTCTGCTGTACAGCTGCAAAAAAGGTCAGGGGGGTAAAAGGGGTAGAATTATCGGGGAGGGAATGAAGTTATGGTACATCTGGAACTGGACAAATCATAGCGGAAATTCATTTTGTTTGTTGTTTTTCTCTCAGCTAGAAGTAAAAAGTTCACCTTTATGAATCAGTTCGAATATTTATTTGAGAAGAACGTTAGTGCATTTTTTGTTCGTTATATGAAAGCTTTATTTCGCTTTCATGGAAGGCTATACAGATGATGAAAATTTGTCTGATGTGGAGGAAGCTGTTTCGGAAGAAGAGGATCATATATCTATTGATAATTATTCTTCATAAGATGAAGAAATAGATACTATACATAAAGTACCTGAGATAATGAAGTCCAGAGATGAAAAAATAATGTGGCTTGCAAAGCCATATCCAAGTGCTGGTCGATTAGAAAGCAGTAATATTTTGAAACTAACCCCTGGCCCAACTCGATTTTCAACAGCACGAATAAAAGACGAATATAGCGCTTTTGAACTGCTTTTTCCCCATAATTTGAAAACCATGATCATAAATTATACGAATTTAGAGGGAAAACGTATACAGTCGGCTCTCGTTAATTCGAACTCGTCGGGACCACAAGAAATGTTCGAATTATCCAAAGTTCGAATTATGGAAAGTATGAGAGAAAATATGTTTAAAGGGGTACTATTACAAAGGAATTAATGTTATAGAATTTTTTTTTTAATTTCGGATGTTATCGTTAGAATGACTTAATATTAAATTAAAAGATATAAATACATAAAATAATTAATAATATTAAAATAATATAAATAAAACATAAAAATTAATAATACACTATAGAACAACGGCATTTAAAATTACATTTTAATTGTACTATAATTTTCTTACCTGAAATTAGATGAACATTTAAGAAATTATTTACACTTATTTATCATCTCTATGAAAAAAATTATCAATTGTTGTTTGCTTAGTCCTATTCATTTTTGACTTTTTAGCCAGTTTTTCTATTTGTAACAAACAGTTAAGTTCTTTGTCTGATGACGGCTGCATCAGGATAAATGTACGCAAACACCCAAATGATTGTGCAATTGACTTTTCTGTGGGTAAGAAAAGCACTTGGGACATAGTAGCAGAATCACCAGAATCCGATTCCATCCCCTCATTGCATTTTTCGTGAATTGTTTCAACAATTTCTTCCACAGTTAAGGGTCCAGATACTTCTAAACTATTGTCGGCTGCCACATACTCTGCGAACGTAATATCGCATTGGAACTTTTCAGAAAAGTTTGGAAATTCTATTTCTTCAAAAGGTCTGTCATTTTCGTCATTTGCATTATAACCACTCTTTTTAGATGGATGGATAAATCCGGCATGTCGAAAGTATTTTTCTATTGTTTCAGGTTGTACGACGTCCCACGCCGCATATAAATCGTTGATGGCCGTGACTAATGTTATGTCGTAGTTTTCATTAAGATAAATCGAAAATAAAATTTGTTCTAGAATCCTTTTACGATAATGAGTTTTTAAATTTTGAATTATTCCTTGGTCCATCGGTTGCAGCTGTGCTGTAGTATTAGGGGGTAAATATTCAATCTTTATAGAGCTCAGTGTTGGTAGTTTACAACAACTCTGCACATTATCTAGCAGCAATAGAATTTTTCTGTTTTCACGAGAAAATTGTTTATCCAGTTCTTTTAACCAACTGATGCAGATCTAACGCGTCATCCAGGCTTTGGCATTTGCCACATAATCAACAGGCAGTGTTTTAACTCCTTTGAAGCAACGTGGATTAGTTGATTTACCAATAACTAACAATTTTAACTTCTCACTTCCATCCATATTGGCACCTACCATCACAGTTATCCTGTCTTTTCTAAGTTTATCACTTGTACACGTTTCACCTTTAAATGTTAAAGTCTTATTAGTAAGAAGTTTATAAAACAACCCTGTTTCATTGGCATTAAACACGTCTTTCATTGCATAAGTAGAAATAAGTTCGGGGAGCTTTTCGCAGAATCCATTGCAAGCAGCGAGGTCTACAGCACCACCTTCACCACACACAGTTTTGTATACGATGTTATTTCGCTGCTTAAAACGTGTGAGCCATCCTTCGCTGCAATTGAAATTTTTAATACCCATGAGTAGTGCAAGTTCTTTCGCTTCAGGATGAATTCTTTATTTTTCAAGTAAGTAGGCAGTGTATTCTTTTTTATTCCATATTCTGCAACAATTTCTGTCTTAGATTGGCCACATCCTACCTTTTTAATAATTTCCACTTTGGCTTCTAGAGTTAACGATTTATAACTTCCACGTGGAGCCATATTTTAAAGAAACAAGACCTTTTACTTTCTCAAAAAACAATTTAGCAGTAAGTAAAACCATTGACTGAAAAATTCGATCCCCAGAGTGAAAGTAGAATGTAGTGATAAAACAGGTTTCCCCTATCTTTAACAGATGTCCACTCAGTGAATTTCTTGGAATGTCACTGGGTCAAATGCTACAGAAGGGATTAGGAAAAGCACAATGAAAGAAGGGGCGGATGTGTCATTGATGGACAGACGGTGCGCACTAAGAAAGCGGATTTCAAATGCATGGAATTATTATACTAGTTCAGAACAATTCTGACAAAAATGAAAGAAAGAAAGTTATTTCAAGGATCTGAAGTCCGTGAGAAAATAAGGAAAAATGAAAAAATGGAATTCTCATTAGTTCGAATTAAACTAAGTCAAGAGAAAATGAGTTCGAATAAAGGAAAAGTTTTAACGTTATTCTGCCATTGAAAATTTCGGGACTTCATGTTTAGTTCGAATTAAGCGAAGATTCGATTTATCCGATTTCGAATTAACGAGAGCCGACTGTATATGGAGAAAATTGGACTGATCTAAATATCGTAGATTTGGATGCATACATAGGCCTTTTAGTGCTCGCAGGTGTGTACAAATCAAGCAACGAATCAACAACAAGTCTATGGGATGAATTCAAGGGAAGACATTTGTTTAGAGCTACAATATCTAAAGAAATTTAAAATAATATCAAGAGTAATACGATTTGATGACCGGGAAACTCGACAACAAAGAAGATCAAATGACAAATTTGCCGCAATTCGAGAATTATGGGATAAATGGGTAGAAATTTTACCCAATCTTTTCAATCCAGTAGTATATGTCACGGTGGACGAACAACTTATAGCTTTTAGAGGTAAGTGTCCTTTTAGGCAGTACATTCCTAGCAAACCTGCTAAATATGGTATAAAATTCTGGATTTTGTGCGATAATGATACTTGCTATGTATGGAATATCCAGCCATATTTAGGAAAACAACCAGGAAATGCACCCGAAAGAAACCAAGGATTGAGAGTAGTTTTGGACTTGTCATATGGTTTACGAGGACATAATATAACTTGTGACAATTTCTTTACATCTTATGATTTGGGTCAAATGTTGCTAAAAAGAAATGTAACAATGATTGGTACAATAAGAAAAAATAAATCATCTATTCCTGTAGAAATTTTAGAAACAAAAGGAAAAGAAAGATTACAGTTCAACATTCGCGTTTACTAAAAATACAACGCTTGTGTCTTACATTCAATAAAAAAAATAAATGTGTTGTTCTTCAAAGCACATTGCATAAGAATGAAAAAATTGAAAGAAGTATTCAAAGAAAACCAGAGATCATCATTGATTATAATAAAACGAAGGGAGCAGTTGATACGCTGGACAAAATGGTAGCTACTTACACTACAAAAAGGAAGACAAACCGTTGGCCATTTGTTCTATTTTGTAATATTTTAGACATATCTGCATATAACGCTTTTGTACTTTATTGCAAAATAAATAAATCATGGAAGAAAGACTGTGCTTATAGACGAAGAATTTTTTTTGGAAAACTTGGGTGAAAAACTTGTAAAAAAGCATATGGAGACCAGAGAAAATTTTCCAAGAGGGCAAGGAGCAAAACAGGTGGTTCAAAGTGCGAAGCGAATCCACAAAGAAATTGCTAGTACTTCAGCTGAATTGGAAATTGCTAAGAAGCGAGGAAGGTGTCACGTATGCGAAAAAACGGACAATAAATGTACATTTAAGTGTGTAACATGCCACTGCTTTACATGCAAAAGGCATTTAAATACAGTTTACCACAACTGTTATACGGGATAATTACATTTAAATATTTGAAAGATTCATTTGTGTTTTTTGGATGTACCTGTAAACAAGATTTTGTAAGTACTTTTTACTTTTATTTCATCTTTGTACTGTCATAATTTATTTTTGTTTTAGTATTAGTCAACTTTTATTAAAATAATAAATTTATTACTTGTAGATTGTCGGATTTAAGCGCGAAACATGCATGGGTCTTTTTAGACCCGAGGGACTAATTCGTGGGTACGGAACAAGGAGCGTTCTAGGGTTAAATGTCAAACGATCCTGAAATCCAATGAGTTGATCACAGCGGCATCTTCAGGATATTTTCTATAACTCCAAGACGATTTGATCTAGACGTTGACGATGATGTTTACTTTGAAATTTGAAAATATATCGCAGATGTCGCTGCGATTGGCTCCCTGGATTTCAGTATCATTGCACATTTAAGGGATACAACTTTTAGCGCTGTTTGAATAGCAGATTTCCACACCATGTATTCTAGACGCTGTATGCGATCCGAATCATACTGTATGCGATAGTCAGTCAGTATGATTCGGAAATCTGAATCTGAGGAACCAATGAGAACGGCTCAGGATCGGAACCCAGTAGGTATTGTGAACATGCTTACAGAATCTAGAGCTAGACCAAATTACAGCATCTAGAATACATTGCGTGGAAATCTGCTGTCTAAACAGCGCTAAAAGGTTGTATTCCTTAAATGTGCAATGACGCTAAAATCAAGGGTGCCGATCGCAGCGACATCTGCGATATATATTTTCAGATATCAAAGTAAACATCGTATTATTACAGTGTCTAGACGTCTTGAAGTTTTAGAAAATATCCTGCAGTTGTCGCTATCATCGACTCATTGGATTTCAGCATCGTTTTACATTTAAGGGATCCAATATTCCAGCACTTTTTTAAGTATTACGGGGATAACCGATTTCGACACTATATATTCTAGACGCTGTAACCATAGAGAAGAGATAGGGGTGGAGTGTGCTTTCCGTAGAGAATTCCGTTGAAACGCGGCATCAACATGACCGGCCCTACTCATATAAAGGTTTCCAGATTTCGCTCGTTATCGCTTGCTTGGCAATTTAAAAATTGCTGCCGGTCGTGAAAAAAAAATACTTAGCATCCACATTATGCGTGTGAAGTAGTGCAAAAATATAAACGAAGTAAAACAAAGCAATTTAAAATCTGTTTTAAATTAGTAAAAGAATATTCTCACTTTAATTTAACGATACGGTAATTTGTTTATTTTCCTTTCGCAAACATATGCTAGCCTTTGGCGGAAAAGTCACGTGACTATTATGTTGGTTCCACTTTAGGATTACCAAAGCACTCTCCACCCTTATCTCTTCTCTTTGGCTATAGCGCCTAGAATATATAGTGTGGAAATCGGCTATCCGTGTAATACTTAAAACAGCGCTAAAATATTGTACCCCTTAAATGTGCAACGATGTTGCTGCAATATGCAGATCGCAGCGACATCTGCAGGATATTTTCTACAACTGCAAGAAATTGCTAGTCTATCCAATGTAATACTAGTAATACGAAAATCCCGCAGATGTCGCTGCGATCTACACTTGGGATTTTAGCAGTATCGTCGCACATTTAAGGGATACAAATTTTTAGCACTGTTTGGATAGCACATTTCCACACTAGGTATTCTAGGCGCTGTACTATGGCTGTAACCAAATCGTCTTGGAGTTTAAAAAAATATCCTGCAGATGTCGCTGTGATCGACTCATTGGATTTCAGCATCATTTGACATTTAAGGGATCCAATATTTTAGCACTTTTTTAAGTATCACTGTGATAGCCGATTTCCACACTATATATTCACAGACGCTGTAGTTATGTAATAGAAAATGCCTAGGTTTGCTATAGTTTGAACATAAGTTTCTCTTAAAGCCTTTTGTCGCGCTCTGATGTGTAAACTTTATTGATGGATTGTCAGCTTTTCCACATCCAGTTTCGATGTCCGTAGGTATTGATGTGGATCTTAGTTTACTGGATACGGTAACTTTCCGAAGTGTGCGATCTTGTCTAGAAAAGATGCCGCATTCAGAAAAACCCAAATGTCTAAAACGATGCTAACCGACATCGGAAGTGGGTATCAAAAAGCTTACAATTCAATAGCAAAGTGGCCTTATACATCAGAGTTCTGCTACAGCGTCTAGAATGCCTAGTGTGGAAATATGCTATCCAAACAGTGCTAAAAATTCGTATCCCTTAAATGTGCGACGATACAGCTAAAATCCCAAGTGTCGATCGCAGCAACATCTCCGGGATTTTCGTATTACTAGTATTACATTGTATAGACTAGTAATATCTTGCAGTTGTAGAAAATATCCTGCAGATGTAGCTGTGATCTTCGTATTTCAGCAGCATCGTTGCACATTTAAGATATACAATATTTTAGCGCTTTTTTAATTATTACTGGGATAGCCGATTTCCACACATATATTCTAGGCGCTATAGTTCAGCACAGTGTCTCCATTAGTCGGTGCACTGCAAAGTGCATCCATATACATTATACATAAAAGTGCCTTCTTATGTGTAGCAGCACTGTCTTCGGTTATGAGATTCAGACTAAACAGCTAATCATTGACGCTCATTTCTGATGTCTTTCCTGCCTAAGGAGGGGGAGTATTGGTATGAGAATGGTGACATACGGAAAAAAATTATTGATTGATAGATTCTGGACAAAAGCTATCGCCATGAATCTTGAAGAGCTTGCCATTATTGCCAAACTAATGGTTGCTAAATGGAGGATATTCCATCTACGTTTTGATTACGTGGTGAAGGTAAAAACTTTCAGCGTAAAGAAGGGAAGGCTCCGTAGACGTAATGAAAAACCCTCGCCTGCCAGTGAAACAGTTCATGCGGAAAGCAGTAGTAGCCTCCCTTCTTATCAGTTAGAAGTTCTTTGGGTAAATTACCGGCATCTCGTGACTTTTTTTCAGCCTCGAACACAGATTTGGAATAAAGTCCATTGTCCGCCACTCGTATAATCAAACTTGTCCAAGGAGTATCGCCAAGTTCTGGAATAGAAAATGCCTAGTTTTGGCGTAGTGTAGGCAAACACGTATGTATAAACAGAGTCTGAGTATTGTATATCCCTACTCTCAAATAGAGGAACCTTACATGAGGAAACAACTGATGAAAATTATCGGAAAAGAATAATGTAGAATGGACTTTATTCCAAATCTGGGTTCGAGGCTGAAAAAAGTCACGTGATACCGGTAATTTACCCAAATAACTGCTAACTGATAAGAAGGGAGGCTGCTACTGCTTTCCGCATGAACTGTTTCACTGGTTGGCGAGAGTTTTTCATTACGTCTATAGAGGCTTCCGTTCTTTACGCTAGAAGATTTTATCTTGACCACGTGATCAAAACGTAGATGGAATATCTTCCATTATGGACCACATGATTGGTTTATTGAATACATATATCTGACCTGTGTACTTGGCGTCAAGCGTCCACTTATAAGTCATTGTCAATATACATGAAGGAGATAGCACAAGGAAATTTACAGGACCGCCGCGGCGAGCGGCCCATCTTCGTCCGCAGCCTTTTATTCATCTACTCTAGTCCCACTCTTTTGCGGAAGCCAGAATGAAAAAAAAAAATTCAAAAATTGAAACCGGACAAATTTAAAAGGGAAATTACACAAATTAAAGACACCGAAAAGCGGGAAGGGAGGGCTCGGGGCGATGAAGCTACCGAAAGACTCCTGCTGCTTCTAACTTATTATTAGTCCACTTATAAGTCATTGTCAATATACATGAAGGAGATAGCACAAGGAAATTTACAGGACCACAGAATTACATCCGGGAGCTCCACAAAGAGTGTGCAACGGAGCCAGCGAGATTCAAACTCGCAGCCACCTACGCTCTCAAGCGATTAGCGAAGTGGTACCTTGACCACTCAGTCACGGTGGGCCCTGGACCACATTTTTAAACCGGAAGAGTCTACAACTTTTTGGATGCGAGCATTTTAGTACAGAAAATTTTGTTTTATTTGATAGAATTTTTTTTTAAATTTAAAAGGACACACTTTTTAAAAATTACAAATTCGCAAAAAGGCAGGCTTCTGATTGGTCAATCTCATTTCGCTAACAGCGAAAAATATATCTAGGTCCTTGTCAATATACTTGAAGAGTCAATACAAATATTGCTAAATAGTCTATATTTTGCTTTTTGACAACGGAGTCCCACAAAAAATAATTCTTGAATGTAGACCGTGGCTGAATGGTTAAGGCACCACACCACTAATCGCTTGAGAGCGTAGTTGGGCTGCGGGTTCAACTCCCGTTGGCTCCGTTGCACACTCTTTGTGGAGCTCCCAGATGCAATTCTCTGGTGTTGTAAATCTCCTTGTGCTTTCTAGAACCCCCTTCCCCGTCAAAGCTCAAAGTCCTTGTGCTATTCGTACTTGTATATTAACGATGACTTATAAGCGGGCCCCTTATGTCAAGCACATACGTCAGGTGTATGTGATCAATGAATAAATGAATGTAGACTGTTCTGAATACAATGTACTTGTTTAAAAAAATATCATAAGTATTAAATGCTAATAAAATCAATACTTCTAATGAAATTATAAGGAATTTATTAAAAACTATTTGTTTAATAAATAATTTTTGTAAATTATAATTTATTTGACATATAATTTACTTATTCAGCAGATGTTGAAATCCGGATAATTATGTGTTACGGTATGAATAACTAAAAAGTAAGAAATAAAATAATCTTTTCAAAAAAAAAAAAAATATTAACCGACTTCAAAAAAAGCGCTAAAAAGAACTAAATAATTCTTTTAACTTCTCTAATGATGAAACGTTATCCATTAACTGCACATCGAACATCATGCATCTGCATAAAAACTTTAAATTTAATATATAGAATTTAATAGCTACCAAACATGGATTTTCTAGAGAATATTTTTTACAAAAGATTAATTTACATATTTATGATTTAATTTACGAATATATACGTATAAAAAGCAATCAATTACTTTTTGAAGTTGGTGCCAAACATTCACAATTGATAATGATTAAACAAATAATTTGCTGAAGAAATAGGGACATTTTTTAAAAATTTTGTATAATAATTTTCATCATCACTTTATTCATGGTAATAGCTACAATATATTCACAATTTTACTATGCGTAAGATAGGTTGGCACCAACTTCAAAAAGTAATTGATTACTTTTTATACGTATATATTCGTAAATTAAATCATAAATATGTAAATTAATCTTTTGTAAAAAATATTCTCTAAAAAATCCATGTTTGGTAGCTATTAAATTCTATATATTAAATTTAAAGTTTTTATGCAGATACATGATGTCCGATGTGCAGTTAATGGATAACGTTTCATCATTAGAGAAGTTTAAAGAATTATTTAGTTCTTTTTAGCGCTTTTTTTGAAGTTGGTTAATATTTTTTTTTGAAAAGATTATTTTATACAGTTAAAATTCCGATATAAGATAATTTAGTGTTTCGTTTTCTATTTTACTTTTAATATATTGCGTACTTTCAATTTTATATCCATGCATGGCTGTCTTGCATGGTTTGCTTCGCATTTTTTTTTAAACAGTGTATACGAATTTATATGTAAGATTTTGTAATTCTACGATTCGTTTATTTTCATCACTTCAATTTATCGCAGTATATGGACAATTAAATATAACATCCCATTTTCTTTGCTTCCACATGTTATTATTAAATCTATGTTCTCAGCAATATCGCTCAGACTAATCCCTCTGAGGAAGTCCTAGTAAACTAGTATGTTGTGGCCATCACAAAACTTTCTTCTATGTAAATCACGTCAATTAAATCATTTAAATAGTACAAAAAATTACACCAATTTAGCACCAAATCAGGTACTTACGTATTAACGCCACCGCAGCTTATATATATATAAATATATATGCTTATATATATATATACCGGGTGTCCCAAAAATGACTGATGGATTTTAAAATTCAATAACTTGCAAACGGTGATAGATATTTAAAAATTTCTTGCAGGAGGGTTATGTAAGATGTCAGGAATTTTTTTACTGTGATTCTTGATTTTAGTTCGAATTTCAAACAATAGATGGCGCTGACAGCGATTGGCGCTCAGTCGAGGCAGAAACTGGCGTCAATCAACACTAATGTGAAGGAAGGAGATTAAGGCTATGGAGTGGGTCTCATTCGCCAGTAGAATCTTGCTCTTAGGGCCCGATTCTGAACTCATTCGATACCATTTCAATGGAGTGCGTTGTTGCCATGGAAACAACAGATTCCTCGATAGTGGAAATACAGCGTTAATAAGTGGGCATGAATTTAAGAATTAGTATTCGAGTTTGCAGGCAATTTTACATTAATGAAGTTTTATTTTTCCGGATTAAATTACTTTTTATGGTCTGATTAAAAGAATATTTTATGCATCGTATTTTAAAACTAGGTGAAGAGATTTAGACTATTTTGTTGTTGTTAAAAATTTCATAACTTTTATTACATTCTAATAAATTTTAGATCTTTTAAGGAAGTTCGTTTTTATGAATGTTGGATAATAATCGTAAAAATGGTTAATAGTATTTTGTTGTTCAAAATAACTACTTAAAAACAAATATTAGAATTTACCTTGTTTAACCCTTTTGAATAGGGGTATTATATCGTTGCATTAAAATTAAAAAAATAAAATGAATGTTAGTTAATTAAAAATTTTGTTTGACAGTATGATATTAAAATATAGTACTACATGCAGCTTCATCTTGATGTTTGATAAAATAAAACTAGTAAATATTTTTTATATACATCTACTATTTAAATTGTAAAAATGTGTTAAAAGAATTCTTGGAGTTAGAATTTTTACGGTTTGGCAACTCTTTCTACATACCGGGTGTCCCAAAAAGGACTGACTGATTTTAAAATTCAATAACTTGCAAACGGTGACAGATATTTAAAAAATTCTTGCAGGAGGTTTATGCATAAGGTCAAAAGTTTTATTACAGTGATTTTCGATTTTAGTTCGAATTACAAACAATAGATGGCGCTGTAAGCAATAGTCGCTAAATACAGGCTCGATTTTTGGTCCTTTCTCTTGTTTCATGCGGAAAAAGGAGATGGAAATGTATTATCCGGGCCACGAAGTACCAAAAATAGAGCCTGAATTTAGCGTCTATCGATCGCAACGCCATCTATTGTTTGTAATTCGAACTAAAATTGAAAATCACTGTAAAAAAACTTTTGACCTTATGCATAACCCTCCTGCAAGAATTTTTTAAATATCTGTCACCGTTTACAAGTTATTGAATTTTAAAATCAGTCAGTCCTTTTTGGGACACCCGGTACAAATGCTAATATGCCTTTATTTTTTAATATTAAAGATATCAGTGATATCTAATGTGATAAACTAAGTTCAAATTAAACTTGACAAGAGTCTAACACTTAGTAGTACTTAAATTATTGAAGGCCACAAACAAATTTTGTATTGAAATTTTTATCTTTATATAAATTAAAACGGTATTTCTAATAGCAGTTTTTGTTGGAATGCAATTGCAATTTTAAAACTTTTTAGTTTATATATATTTTTCAAAAAATCATGAATCGTAATAATCAGGGCTTGGTAAATGCGGTCGCCACTTGCAACCAATATTTTTTGCTCGACGACCACGATTTTTAATCTGGCGGTTTTTGTAGTGTTAACGAAAGAACAAAGTGTAAACGGCATTTTCCATATCATGCCCAGAAAACGACATTCTTTGTTGCTCTAGCCATCTAGCATGTCATGTCATGTGATTAGAATGTGGGGAGAGGGTGGTTCGTTCGTACGGGTTACCAATGTTTTGGCAAGAAGGCTCAGTTTACAGTTTTTCAAGGGAAATTGGGTAGTAATGGCCCAGGGGAGGGGATTGAGAGAGAATTTTAAATATTAGAATAATAACTTTATTTAATGAAGAATATTCTATAATTATACGTGTTTTGTGTTTGAATTATCATCCATAGTAAATGGAAAAAAATTCCACTGAAAATCAGAAGGACATTTTTTTGGAGCGGTGGGGGGGGGGGGGGGGGGGTACTTATCCTTAGCGATTTCATTGTTGTATTAAATCAATCCTTAGATTGTTCTATTAAATCTATCGTTAGATTGTTGTATTGAATCAATATTTTGATTGTTGTATCAACCCGTAAGAACGACCCACCCTCTGCCCACATTCTAATCACATGGCATGACATGCTAGCTGGCTAGAGCAGCAGAGAATGTCGTTTTCTGTTTATGATATGGAAAATGCCGTTTAAACTTTGTTCTTTCGTTAACACTACAAAAACCGCCAAATTAAAAATCTTGGTCGTCGAGTAAAAAATATTGGTTGCAAGTGGCGATCGCATTTTCCAAACCCTGATTATTACGATTCATGATTTTTTTAAAAATATGTATACACTAAAGAGCTTTAAAATTACAATTGCATTCCAACAAATGTATTAGAAATACGGTCTTAATTTATATCAAGATAAAAATTTCAATAAAAATTTGTATGTGGCCTTCAATAATTTAAGTACTGCTAAGTTTTAGACACTTGTCAAATTTAATTTGAACTTAGTTTATCACATTATATATCATTGATATTTTTATTATTAAAAATATATGCATATTTGCATTTGTGTATAGAAGAGCTGCCAAAGCGTAAAAATTCAAACTCCAAGAATTCTTTTAACACATTTTTACAATTTAAAACGGATGTAGATAAAAAATATTTACTAGTTTTATTTTATCAAACATCAAGATGTAGTACAATATTTTAATATCAAACTGTCAACATTTTTTTAAATTAACTAGCATTTATTTTATTTTTTAAATTTTAATGTAACGATATAATACCCTATTCAAAAGGGTTAAATAATGTAACTTCTAATATTTGTTTTTAAATAGTTATTTTGAACAACAATATACTATTAACCATTTTCACGATTATTATCCAGCATTCATAAAAACCTATTGACGAACTTTCCTATATTAAGGAAGGAGGACTATTAAAGCTTCAAATTTTCGAAATTTTAATTTTTTTAGATGTTAAACTACTATCTTATCTGAACATTTTGACATAATTATATCCTTGAAATTCCTATTAGAGCGGAAGTCATGGTTTTTAGGTAGATTTCGTATGAAATACTACCTATTACATTCTCCTCTATGTTGGAATTTCTGAAAAATTATCTACACCGATCATGACCCCTAGAACCCAAAACCACCCTCAGTAAAAAACTTTATATATATTCACAATTCTGCACAAATCTCTTCCAAACTGATACATAAAATCAAGTGGCATAAAATCTCGGTCAAGTTTGTTAATGGGCAAAATCGGACCAAAGGGATGGAAATAGGTAGGGGTTTTGTGAAAACCGAAAAAAACCCCAAATTTTTCTACATATCAAATCAGTTTAAAGTTTTTATTACTTCTAAAAATAGCATCAAAAATTTATGTATCATAGATTTTTGATAAAATTAAAAAGGGCTCAAGAGGCGCAAAAAAAATAGGGTTTTTGGGAGAAAAAAATTCATAACTTCGTCAATTTTCCCGCTATCAAATCCAATTAATTTTATTATAAATCTCCTTAACATTATCTACAACTTTTATATTCACAAGTTTTTGATAGGACCAATTCGTACCGCAAAAAATAAAAAACGAAAACAAAAAGGTTGGGTTGAAGAAGAAAAAAATTCATAAATCCGTCAATTCACAAGATATAAAATCCCCATGATTTTATCATATATCTTGTTAATATTGTCTGCAACATTTATACACACAAGTTTTTGATAGAACCAATTCTTACAGCAAAAACAAATTAAAAATACATAGCGGTTGAAGGAAAAAAAATCATCTTATTAAGCGTGTATTCAAATCCAAACTGTTTATTTTCTTACTCATTTTTACTTTCATTTTTGCTCTCAGACGCATCCAACTGGTAGATTCTCTTATTCAGAAACTGTATAATGTACCGTAATGATCGATTTTTTGATAGAGGCAGAATATATTTCAAAAAATGATGTCAATGTGGACATTTTGAACAGAATTTCCCGAAGCGATTGTGTTAGAAACGAAAAATATTATCCTACTGAGAAAAGAATTGTTTATAAATCAAGTTTTAATTAATTGAACGAAAAATAAAAACACAGGTCGCTTATAAATCTCTTCAAAAATCACGTCAGCACGTTTAATATTTTTTTCTATTAAAAACGAATCTGAAAATGTGCCAGAAAATTTCGAGTTGTTGAGCATGGAAATGTATTTTTTTGAACACCGCCTTAACATGATTCTGATAAAACCAGCTATTATATAAAAATGAAATAAAAACTTGTCAAAAGCGACCAGATAAAACTGTTGAAGTGTGTTTATCTCTAATCATGATTTAGTTTTATTATTATTATTTTTTTTGTGTGTGTGTGTGAAATTAGTATACTTAACTTTGAAATCTACCACCGCTGTAGGTCGGGCCGGCAGGGATTTTTAGAATTATACCCGCGCAATAGCTGAAGCGGCATTTTCAAAGATTTGAACTCATTTTTCTCCAAATGACGTTTTTGGGCATAACGAGCAGGATATCTCAAAAACTTATGAATATTTTTTCATGAAATTAAAAAAAATATATATTTCAGTCTGTATAAACTGAACCTAAAATTTCCTTTTTACTGTCCAAAAAAATATTTTTTTAGGTGATTATACTGTTGAAATTATCAAATTTTGTATTAGCTAAATACAACTTTGTATTAAAAATGTAAAAATGCTTTAAATACAAATTTATTTAGGTTCAGGATAATTATTGTAATCTGAAGTATAATTAGGCACAAAAAAAGTAATTTTAGTGACAAAATTTATTTTGTAATCCTGAGCGTAAGCTGTCATACCAATTTTCTGCTCGACAATTATCTGATAGTTTGGAGCCCCCTATAAATACTAATTCTGCAACTTGACTTTTTTTTTTAAATACATGAAACGAAAGAACATACTTATATCTTTCAACATAATAAAATTTGTGTTTTTAAATCATATGCATTTTAAAATATTAAATGTTGAATATGATCTTTTTTTTTTTCTTTTTTTCCACTTTTAAGAGTTCTGTCCTGAAACCCCTTTAAAATCTAAAATATATTAGAATGTAATAAAAGTTATGAAATTCTTAACAACAACAAAAAATACTAAATCTTTTCACCTAGTTTTAAAATACGATGCAATAAATATTTTTTAAATCGGACCATAAAAAGTACTTTAATCCAGGAAAATAAAACTTCATCAATGTAAAATCGCCTGCAAACTTGAATACTACTTCTTTAATTCATGCCCAGTTGTTAACGCTGTATTTCCACTATTGAACAATTTGTTGTTTCCATGGCAACAACGCACTCCATTGAAATCGTATCGAATGAGTTCAGAATCGGGACCTAAGAGCAAGATTCTACTGGCGAATGAGACCCACTCCATAGCCTTAATCTTCTTCCTTCGCATCAGTGTTGATTGACGTCAGTTTCGGCCTCGACTGAGCGTCAATTGCTGTCAGCGCCATCTATTGTTTGAAATTCGAACTAAAATCAAGAATCACAGTAAAAAAATTCCTGACATCTTACATAACCCTCCTGCAAGAAATTTTTAAATATCTATCACCGTTTGCAAGTTATTGAATTTTTAAATCCATCAGTCGTTTTTGGGACACCCGGAATATATATGTATGTATGTATATATATGTATATATATATGTGTGTGTGTATATATATATATATATACTTATTATTATATATACTTATTATTATTATTGCTGCGGTGGCTTTAATACGTAAGTACCCCAAATCATATCAAAGTATATCTGAATTTTAAGTTTGATGAAAATTCGTGCATTAGTTCTTGAGATAGAGCTATAGCGGAAATTCTGAAAAATGTAGCATAGCAGCGCCACTTGTTGAGCGATTTATACCAAAACATAAACAGCACTAACTGATATCAAGGTATACCTGAATCTGAAGTTTGTTGAAAATCCAAACGTTTGTTCTTAAGATAGAGCTATTGCTGAAATCGCAAAAATTGCAGCATAGCAGCATCACCTGTTGAGCGATTTACACCAAAATGTATAAAACGTCAATTCATGTCAAGGACTAACTGAATCTGAAGTTTGATGAAAATCCGTGCATTAGTTCTGGAGATTGAGCTATTGAGGAAATCGTAAAAAATTCTACATAGCAGCGTCACCTGTTGAGCGATTTACACCAAAACATAAACAGCATACAGGTATACTTGAATCTGAAGTTTGTTGAAAATCCAAGCATCAGTTCTTGAGATAGAGGCTATTGCTATTTGTTGAACGATTTACACCAAAATGTATAAAACGTCAATTCATGTCAAGGACTAGCTGAATCTGAAGTTTGATGACAATCCGTGTATTAGTTCTGGAGTTTGAGCTATTGTGGAAACCGTGAAAAATGCTGCGTAGCAGCGCCACCTGTTGAGAGATTGACACCAGAAACTAATCGATTCCAATTTATATAAGGGACTAACTGAATGTAAATTTTTATTAAATTCCGTGCATTAGTTCTTGAGATAGAGCGCCCACAAAATGTGTGTCACATACATACAGACAGACATTTTGTAAAAACATTTTTTTTTCGGAATCTCTGACCCCTAAAACGTGTAAATCCGTCGAAAACCGAAAGTCGAAAATTTTCACGAATCCAATAATCTTGTAAAGATAGAAGAAAGTAAAAATGATCGCCAATAATTCTACCCAGTCCTTCATGGTGATGCTTTTCTTATGTCAAACAGTGTATTTGTGATTCACAGTGTTTGATAAGCCTGGCCTGCCTTTTTAACTATCGTTTGGTGTAACATTCCCAACAATTCCACTGTTCACATAAACTTTTAAAGGAAATCGTTGGTGACAAAATTGTCACCAACAAAATAGGAGCAAGGGTAACAAATATGTATCAATTTTTTAACGTTGTTATTTTTTTTTATTACACAATATTTCATCCACAACGCTTCTTCGATTTTTTAAAACATAACATACAATATTGTAATAACTGGTGTAATCTCTTAGAAGATCCATTTTGGACCCAATACTCTGGAATTTGCTTTATAAGACAAACTGGCAGATTGAGGATAATGATAGATGTGTACATTTAAACTACTGATTCTCAAAACTTATATACCGGGTGTCCCAAAAAGGACTGACTGATTTTAAAATTCAATAACTTGCAAACGGTGACAGATATTTAAAAAATTCTTGCAGGAGGGTTATGCATAAGGTCAAAAGTTTTATTACAGTGATTTTCGATTTTAGTTCGAATTACAAACAATAGATGGCGCTGTAAGCAATAGTCGCTAAATACAGGCTCGATTTCTGGTCCTTTCTGTTGTTCCATGCTCAAAAAGGAGATGGAAATGTATTATCCGGGCCACGAAGTACCAAAAATCGTGCCTGAATTCAGCGTCTATTGATCACAGCGCCATCTATTGTTTGTAATTCAAACTAAATTTGAAAATCACTGCAAAAAAAACTTTTGACCTTATGCATAACCCTCCTGCAAGAATTTTTTAAATATCTGTCACCGTTTGCAAGTTATTGAATTTTAAAATCAGTCAGTCCTTTTTGGGACACCCGGTATATGCGAGTTCGTCTTTAATATCCGCAACATCTCATTTCTTCTAAAATAACCGTTAACTTGGACCTATTTGAGATTTTATTTCACACCTTTGAAAGTGAAAATCTATAGAAAATGGATAAACTAATGTACGCCTTTATAATACAGTAACGCTTTATTCACAGAATGCATGTCAACCTGAAGATTTTTCCAAACAATAGCAATCCACATATCAAAGAAATTAATGATACTGGACAGAACTATTATTAACCATTTGGAAAAATGGTTATTGTTCTCGTCAGGACGGGAAATGAAAAGCATATCTGGAGGTTTTCATTGGTTTAATCCGCAATTTATTCGTTTTCTGATTGGTCTACACAGTAATCTGTATTTTCCTTTAATTTCAACAACGATGGATACTTTATGTTGCCACTATGACAAAAAAATAATAAAAACTACAAAAAAAAATTAATAACTCAGAAACAAATTGAGATACAGCTTTCAAACAAATTGCATTTAAAAGTACATTTTTTTCTCTATCCGACGGTGTAAAAAGTAATCTAACAAAAACACAGCTGTGAAAAAAGGGAGCCAAGTTCTGTAAAGACAATGGCAAGAAAAGAAGTGATATCTAAGTGGGTGCCAAGTTCAAATAAAATTCACTCAAACTTACCTACAGAAGTATTATAGCATTTTTTAAATTGTTTAGAAATAAAAATTATTGATAGCATATTAATAATAAATCTAGAACTTGGCAAGTTTTTACCTACGAGTCATTTATTTTTATTAATGACATTATTATAGCAAAACTTGTTATTTCATGTTTGGAAACCTTCATTTGAGTGAGCTCCTTTCCCTTGAAGGGTGATGGGATAAAATATATCCCACCTGCTTTTAACTGCAAAATGCCACATTGACACTAGAATTCAGGACTAAAAAGTTTAATTTTATTAAATACGTGAAAAGAAGCTTTTACCCAATTTGAAATAAATTTAAATTCTGGTGTGATTCAATCATTTCAGCATGTCACGAATAAAAGCTCTTTGCCCCTGCAGAGTTAAAGGGGTGCAGTCTCTAGAGGGATGACCAAGAACAAGCGTAAGGGTATCTGTCTCTTTCTCAGGCCTTTTAGTCTGTTTGCATTGAGGTTTCTGGAGGGTGGGTGCTAGAGTGATAACCAAAACGAGCGGGAGTGTATCTGTGTATTTATTGATTTATCAAATCTTTAACATGAGTCATTTGTTTATAATAATAACTATATTAATTTTTTATAATAACATTGTTGTTAATATTAACATCATCATTTTATTAAGACATGAAATTGATAGGCATAACATTTATCAAAAACTTGCCAAGTTCTAGATTTATTATTAATATGCTATCAATAATTTTTATTTCTAAACAATTTTAAAAATGCTGTAATACTTCTGTAGGTAAGTTTGAGTGAATTTTATTTGAACTTGGCACCCACTTAGATATCACTTCTTTTCTTGCCATTGTCTTTACAGAACTTGGCTCCCTTTTTTCACAGCTGTGTTTTTGTTAGATATCATTACTTTTTGTAAAGTTACAATATATTTAGACACTTTACTTAATGCTTTTTAATGTGTTTACATGTGACTATTTTATTCACCAAGCAACATTCAATTTTAATTTAAATTTCCTACAACAAACTATTTGGCTGTCAATTTGCGGCTTAAATCTATATTTTAATACTGCTACATTGAATGCATGTTTTGAAACGAAATGTATTGATTCGAAATTTTTGTTGTTTCTGAAACAACAATTCCTATTAAATTCCTATATTAAATTTTCCTATTAAGTTTTCCAATTAAATATCCTATAGCCTGTTTTTTTGTACTGAAAGTGAAAAAAAAAAATTATGTGCTTATGCCACACTATGTATCATTCATCCATGGCTGCCGGCAAAGAGGCAGTGCAGAGGAAGGACATTGCCTCTCCCTGGATTTTCAAATGTAACTAATTAAATATCCTTTTCTCTGGTGATTTTGAAAACAACAAGTGGGTATGTGTGATTACAGATCGCACAGAGGGTTTCGTTTAATATTCCTTTCAAAACACTTTATCCTTTTGAAAAATCTTTTAGTTCCACATTTCGCAACCAGGGGCGCACTCTATTCTAAACAAACCTCTATCCGAACGAAACTCCGTTTTACATACTATCCGTAGATATATTAGTCGAGGGGATTGAGCCCATAGCACCCGAGATAAGTAGGCGCCCCTGGCGGTAAAAAGTGGAACTAAAATATGTAAGGCTATGGTGCATAATATGAAAGAATGGTCAAAGGGATGTCGGTAAAAGTTGGAAAAGTCCCCAGGTTAGAAAAAATGCTTAAAATACAGAAGTTAGAGCCCGGAGGAGTAAACTAGAAAATTTTATGATTTGTCGTATGGTCTGAGGTATTCAGCTATATGTATGCAAAAAGTCATGTCTCCAACTTAATTAGGGGCTCCCTTATAAAGAATTGCTTAAAATACATATGTGGTAGCTTAAAGGGTTAAGCGTAAGACTTTTTCAAGATTTTATGATTTGTCACCTGGCCTCAGGTGTTCTGCTATAAGTATGCAAAATTTCAAATCTGCAATTTAATAAGGGGTTCCTTTAGAAAGAATTGCTTAAAATACATATGTGGTAGCTCAAAGGGTTAAGCGTAAGACTTTTTCAAGATTTTATGATTTGTCACCTGGCCTCAGGTGTTCTGCTATAAGTATGCAAAATTTCAAATCTGCAATTTAAGAAGGGGCTCAATTAGAAAGAATTGCTTAAAATACGCACGTGGAAGCCCAAAGGGTTAAATGTACGAATTTTTCAAAATTTTATGATTTGTCATTTGATGTGTGTTCAGCTATAAGTATGCAAATTTTCACGCCTCCAACATAATTAGGGGCTCACTTAGGAAATATTGTTTAAAATACACATGTGTTAGCCCAAAGGGTTAAATGTATGACTTTTTGAAAATTTTATGATTTGTCGTTTGATGTGAGGTGTTCAGCTATAAGTATGCAAAATTTCACGCCTCCAACATAATTAGAGGCTCACTTTGAAAGAATTGTTTAAAATACACATGGGGGAACCCAAAGGGTTAAATGTACGATTTTTTCAAAATTTTATGATTTGTCGTTTGATGTGAGGTGTTCAGCTATAAATATGCAAAATTTCACTCCTCCAACCTAATTAGGGGTTCACTTAGAAAGAATTGTTTAAAATACACATGTGGGAACCCAAAGGGTTAAATGTACGACTTTTTCAAAATTTTATAGATTTTCGTTTGATGTGAGGTGTTTAGCTATAAGTATGTACAATTTTACGCCTCCAACCTAATTAGGGGCTCACTTAGAAAGGATTGTTTAAAATACACATGTGAGACCCCAAAGGGTTAAATTTACAACTTTTTCAAAATTTTATGATTTGTCATTTGATGTGAGGTGTTCAGCTATAAGTATGCAAAATTTCACGCCTCCAACCTTGTTAGAGGCTCACATAGAAAGTATTTTTTTTAAATACACATGTGGGAGCCCAAAGGTTTAAATGTACGACTTTTTCAAAATTTTATGATTTGTCGTTTGATGTGAGGTGTTGAGCTATAAGTCTGTAAAATTTCACGCCTCCAACCTAATTAGGGACTCACTTAGAAAGAACTGTTTAAAATAGACATGTGGGAGCCAAAGGGTTAAATGTACGACTTTCTCAAAATTTTATGATTTGTCGTTTGATGTGTGGTGTTCAGCTATAAGTATGCAAAATTTCAAGTATCCAACATGTATAGTTTCTGAGAATGTATACATGTATATTTTCTCTGTGTCTGGATATCTCAATTTGTCGATTTTCTGTAAGCAAGTAAACCCAGATAAACCCCCAGTAAGTAGATAGGTTTACAATAGAAGTCTATGGGAATTTGGCGAAATCTTCGAGATATCGCTAAGGTGGCGTCACTTTTGGCGACTAATTTTGGTCGCCAAATTTGGCGATATATCGCCATGTTGCGAGAAACTTGGCGGTATTTGGCGACAGAACAGAGTCCTCTCCTACGGCAAATTAAAATTTCGCCTAATAGACGTAATGTTAAAGTAAAAATGGGCACCCCCAGGTGGGTAATTCATCGATTTTCGCAATTTTTTTATTTTTTTCCTTAGTTTTATAGTGTAAACAAACTTCGCACGAAATTTGAAGTCTGTAGCTGCAGTAGATATACGAGATCTTTTTGATGAGTGAGTCAGTCAGTCAGTCAGTCAGTCAGTCAGTGGTAAAATTATCGATTATCAGACATTTTCAAATGTCATTATCTCGGAAACTTATTATGCGTTATTTATAAAATTTTGGATTTTAGGTAATTAGGGTGGCCTTACTACACATTTCGTATAAGAAGTACGTAGGTCTCATAGATTTTCAGTAGTAGAGCACTGAAATTTGACGTAAATAGCTCGAAATGGTTCGTGTAAATAACACACGGCTATGTCAGGCGAACTTGGCTGACACACTGCCGTGTGTCTAGATATTGTCGGATGTTTAGAAGTTTAAGAATGAAATTTCATTTAAAATTGGCCGTCAGATTTCTTGGAAGTCTGACGATGAAAAAGCCTTTTCCCGAACAGCCAATGAAATGCTTGGATATTTACGCAAGTTTCAGGTGGATAATACTTAAGTTTCATGAAATCTGACGGGTCGCAGGCGATATTTTTGGCTTGCAATTTTTACGTGTCATAACACTATTAATGTTTAATTCATGGCGTACGTAATGTATGATCAACTCCGTGCGATTTTTTATGTCTTAAATTTTAGTCTTCAAAAAAATCGTTTTCCAAATGGTCGTTGTAATTTGAAAAATTGCTTTTTTTTTTTTTTTGACATAATTTAACATATTTCAATCACGGTATATATTTTTTAATTTTATTTACATACTATTAGCCCCCGGAATGCTATTTCTTTCTCCCAGCTTATTTTGTCTCCAATAAATAACGTTACCTTGTATACACCAGCCGTAAAACAAAATCCGATGCTTCATTGTGCGATTAAATACTCTACAGCATTTTTTAAAACTTCTAAGCATCGCACATTTTCAATGTTTATACCGTCGTATTGGGGAAAAAAAGTGCTTTTTAATGCAACTTGTTTGAAAACTTCATCTCCATTTGTTTTTGAAGTATTAATTTTTTTGTAGTTTTTAGCGACATTCGTTTCATTTTGGCAACTCAAGTAATCCATTTCTGTAGAAAGTAAAGAAAAAATTGTTGAAAAATAGCAATTATATCTTCTTGTTGCCATTTTCTCATAAAAATTAAAAATAAAAAAATAATTAAAATTCGTGGTATTTTGAGAAAAATATAAATGAATGATTCATGATAAAACATGGAGCTATTATAAACTATATTTAATTTTAAGTATCTATATCAATGCAAATGACGTCATTTTACATAAAACAAAAGCGTGTGCTTTAAGTCTTAAATTGAAATATGTTTTGCACTAGAGTCCCGATTATCCGATTCCCGCTTAACCGAGTTATTTTCTTCTGATGGACTGATGGCTTCCATTATTATGAAACAGTCATTATAAATGAAGTGTTAGGTGAAGATGAAAGAGCAGCCGTAAAAAGTTAGAACTCTGATTTTCTGGTCAGAATGGGAAAAAAAAATGGCCATAATTTATTTTGGAAAAAAAAAAAATTATGGCCATCCCCATTTTGACCAGAAAATAAGAGTTCTAACTTTTTACGACTGCTCTTTCATCTTCACCTAACACTTCATTTATAATGACAGTTTCATAATAATGGAAGCCATCAGTCCATCAGAAGAAAATGAAGTAATGGAAATGCCGGGGGCGACACTAAATTCAGAAAAAGCAGAATTCCTGTTCTCTAGTATTTTAGGTTTTACATTCATTCGGTTAACCGATGCTCTTTCCGAATAGTGTGAGGCATTTTTTCGAGATTTCTCAGCGTTATATACGGCACTGTCACTGTGAAACGATGGGTAAATCAAGATGTCCAACAATAGCAAAAGTATTTCACACAAGCAGGAAGCAAGAATTCTGCTTTTTCATAATTTAGTGTCGCCCCCGATGAGACAAAAAAAAAAAAATATTACGAGATGGAACCCGTCGAATTTCGACGAAAAAAAATGTTTAAGAAGGAAGTTTCATTAAATAATAAACCTACAAAATTAGTTGCAATAAAAAATGCATCTTATATTGGTTAGTCTAACTCTCAAACAAATATTAATTTAACCTAAAGGTTACTACTCTTCTATAACGACACTCTAATTTTTTATAAAACTTTGTGTTTTATCAGTGTGTGATTTCAATAGCGTTATTTTCAAAAGTGAAGCATTTGCATCTGTGAAGAATTTCAAAGTCGCTAGAGTGAAAAGGATGCATTTCTACAAAACATGTTTCAGTTTTAAGACTTAAAATACACGTTTTTATTTTATATAAAATGACGTCATTTGCAACTGCTGGGGAATTCCACATTTACAATCCAGTCTTAAACAACATCGAAAGAAAAGTGTACATATGACGTCACTATCGCAGAATAATACGCAAATCCAAAACAAAAGCAAAAAGCAATGTCGTATAAACTCAAAAAAAAAAAAAAAAAAAAAAAAAAGAATGGCTATCTAATGATTCATATGCTTTCATTTGTTTGTAACATAAATATGGATACTGAAAATTAAATATAGTTTATAATAACTCCATATTTTATCAGAAATCACTCATTTATATATTTTTCAAAATAGTATGTATTTTAATTACATTTTTTTAAAAAATTATTATGAAAAAATGGAAACAAAAAGATATAGTAATCTACTATTTTCCAACTATTTTCCCTTTACTTTCTACAGAAATGGAATACCTCAGTTGCCACCATTACAGAAATGGCATTAAAAGCTACAAAAAAAATTAATATCTCAAAAATAAATTGAGGTGCAGTTTTCAAACAAATTGTAGTTAAAAGTACTTTTTTCCTCCATACGAAGGTGTAAAAATTGAAAATGCGCGATGCTAGAAGTATAAAAAATTGCAGTAGAGAGTATCAGTATTTAACTGGACAATGATACAGCTGCTTTGTTTTACGGCTAGCTTATGTAACGTAACGTTATTTTTTAGTGACGACTCTTTAACTGTTGCCTGAAAAAAATAGTATATCGGGGCTAAAAAGCAACAAACATGAAAAAAACCGTAATTAAAACCTTAATCCCCCCAAAATAGCATAAAAACAAGGAATTGCACATATACACAAAATAACGTACTGGAAATGATATAAAAATGTAATAATAAAAAAAAAGATTTTGGCAAAACAAAATAATTTAGTGTCATATGTGATTATGAAAGATTGCAGATTTGCTTAGAAATCTTATTTCTGTTGAATTAAAATCGAGAACTCAAAAATAAGAAGGTTTTATCCAAATGGTAGCTTGGTTATTGTCATGAGATTTCCTATATCTTTCCCCCCTCTCCATTTGTAGACTTTTGTAAATGAATCTTTTAAGTGTCAATCAATCACTCAATTTTTAAATTCGGCATTTATAACGAATATGATATCAAATTATAAAGCGTTACTATTTTTTTTTCAAAACTTAAGAATTTAAATAATATGATATGTATCGCATTTTATGAATGAAAATTAATCCAAAGCCTTATACATCGTTCAAACTACCGTATTTAAGATACTTCAGTTAAGGTGTAAAATTCGTAATACCAACGCTCCGATTTAAGTTATTACCATTAAGAATATTCCCAAGCATCATAAAGCAAGGGCAAGAATAATTCTGGGTCACCCACTTTAGTGACATAAACTAAAATTCTAAACTATCCTAGACGTAATTAAATTCTTGCTTTTATAAAACTCTTAACATTACATTAAAAAATTTTTTTTGAATGTGTAAACATTGTTTAATCCTGATATGCCAGATGACATATGCTTTAAATAATTTTTCGTGTAGGATGCTTACACATAGATTGCGATAACATGAATGTCTGTCAACTGTTAGCTTTTAGCATAGTCATGCTATCATCTTTGGCCGTATAGAATTAGACGTCGCATGGTAATACTATTCACTTTTGCCCATATCAGACGCACGTGATTTGGTTAGATCAATGATCTAAGGATAATAATGGCAGGTAAGATTGAAACGAAACTTTCAACAAATCAGCATCAATAGACGCTTTCAATCATGAAGTTTTGGTTGGAAACGGACTCCAATCAAAAGGTTGCTATGTTGTATGCTCTATTATAATTGCATATTATAGCTGTATCTTATAGCTATATCTCACTGCTAGTGTTTTAATACTTTATATGCAGTGGTAACAATTTCCACGATTTATATTATATAAGAAATGAAACATAGCAACTGTTTCTTTGGAGTCAGTTTCCAATCAAAACGTCATAACTGACGTCACTCTGAAAACGTCTATAAGATCAGCTTTAGATGCACCATCTAGTTGTAAATGATCTAATTATATTATGGTCCAACTAACTAAATAACTTTTTTTCTGTTATAAATTTAATAATTCATTGGAAAATAGGTTAATAATATTATTTCATTATAGTTTTAAGGATTATTCCCCATGATAAATAATTTGACACGAATGAATATTTTTCTAGAATGTTCCACAATTAAAACTGATCAGCCAGCATCTTACAATGAGTGCATCCTCAGGACGACCGTCTGCATTGACTAAAATGCGTCAAGCTTATTGGGAAGCCAAGCAGTCCTTTAATAAATCTCTTGGGCAGCTTGAAGACGGTTTCGTTGTTTCTAGCGACAATGATTTGGACACAAGAATTCAACTTCTACAAGCTGCTGACAGCTCTTTCAATACACTGATGAGAGTTATCTTGAACTATCGCAGAGCTCTTCAAAATCTTGTCGATATTGAAGAAAGTTTTGGCTTAGCTTTAATTGAATATGGAAAGAAAGACTCAACTGCCGCTGGTAAAATAATGTGCATGAGTGGGAAAACTATCAGTAAAGCTGCTCAAAGACAGATCCAGTTTAAGGCTAACTTGATGAATCTTTTCCATGAAATTCAAACATTTCAATTTAAAGCCACTGCCGATGCTCTTAAAACTGTATCAAAGATGGAAAAAGCAAGGAAATCTTATAGATCTGGTTTGATGTGGCTGAAAAACGAATCCACGGATATTGATCCAGACATTGGCAAAAAGCTCAAAAACTTTCGAAAAGTTCAAGAACACATAAAACGTCTAAAAGTTAGATTTGATGGAATGAAACTGGAGTCCATGCAAAAAATTGATTTGTACTTGCTTTCAAGAAGTAACCTTTTCTCCAATACTTTAGTTCCTTACAATACGGCATTCAAAAAGATCTGCAGACACATTGTAATTTCCATGGATTATACAGTACAGAACATTCCTTTATGTTTATCTTACAACTTCGTAGCTCTAAAAGAACTTAACGAATATTCAAAAAGGACTATACAACATGCATTACAGAAAGAGCAACTTTCAAAACAAATTTCAAAAGAAGAAAAAAACACAAAATCAACCGGAAAATCAAAGCGTTCTTCAATATCAGACGAATCGGCTAACATGCATGAAATATCAGGACATTCTTTCTGTTCTAAAGATGCAAAAAATGATACAAGCAATTTTGGAGATATTGAAAATAATAATCTAGATTCTTTTCCAGCAAATAGTTCTTCAGGGGATACTCCTCTCATTGATTTTAACGTTGAAGAAGATAGTTGTGTTTTGATAAAGTTATTAACGGAGAATAAAAATTCACCATCTCCTAAATACAGTGACGATTTGCGTTCGATTAACTTCGATAAGTACCAAACAGCATACGGAGAGTTGCTCACCTATGAGATTGGAGATTTTTCTGAAGAATCTTTAATGGAATCAAATTCTCAAGGCAATTCAACGAGAGAAACAGATGACTTAAAATTTTGGTCTCTCATTCAGGGTTATGATCGGACATCCAGTTTAAAAGACAATGCCGCGATGGATGATTCGGATACATTTTGTCCAAAGCACTCTTCGTTTACTCGTCATCCATCCTACTCAAAATGGGATGACATGTTAATTCAGTTTGATCCTTTCTCCGAAGAAAAGGTTGCTCACAAAATTAAAACTGATTGTTTAGAACTATGCTGAGTGAATATATGTGAATAGAAAAATTCTTTGTTGAAATCTACCACTTTCGATATAGCCGGCCTCAAAACGAAATGTATAAGAATAAATTATTTTAATTTTTTTTTTATTTATCTGAAAAATTACAACTTTGGTAGATTTCTTTTTTTCATTATTAACTTAACACCTTGCGGAACCCTGAGAGGTCTGTATAAATCTTCCACGAGTACGTGGCTTGGATGAGAAAAAAATAAGTTTATAATTGTAATATTACTGTCACATTTGCTTTTTCATTTCGGTGCCGCATTCCTGTTTTTGCGCGCCTGCGATGTTGCTTTACTGTTCAGCACATCTTTTTCAATGTCACGAAAAATATTGTTGGTGCAGTAAGAATATAAGAAATAATAATTGAAGTTGTTCTTACTTGATGAACTGGAAGGCAAGAAACTTGACGATAAATGAAGACACATATTGATATGATATCCAGCTTTATTTATATCCATATGAAGAGGTGGGAAGGTGTAGAAAATACTTTAGTCGGCCACTATGCATCGCCAATAAACGTTCCGCGGAGAGAATCCATTTTAAATTTCTTGCATAGAAATTGTGGCTGATAAGATTCGATGAAAAAAGGCTTGACAAATAAAATTCCATTTATAATTTTGAGCTTATTCTGCGATTAACAAATTACAATTCAGCAATTAGATATAAGCGATGATATCACTTTAGAAGAACATCGTAATTAGAAGTTTTGGGACAAGCGCTACGGCCCGGATTCCAAAAAACGGAGAAATTGCATCGTCAACAAATTAATTCTAAAATTTCTTAAAGATTCTGTTGTAAACTCAAATGCATGGGTATAAATATTAAATAAACGGGATCCACAAAAATTATTCCAAATTAACTTTAAATCCATTAGCTAAATTAAATATGACGACGATAAATAGAAATGAATGATTGCAGACAAAAAATGAAACTACGGCTTCATTGGCTTAGCGAAACACATACCTTTATTACATAAGCGCTTCGGACCGATGTGCTAAAAATAGAAACAGCGGAATGAGCCTCCAGCGCATGCACTTTGCATCAAAAATACAAAGCGCCGTGAAGCTAACAGCCGAACCCTCAAGCATACAGCACCTTTGGCGAAAGTCAAAGAGCGCCAAATGATTTGGCGAGAAGAGCGCTATTCCGCACGTATTTTTATTGAAAGTTAAATATCGATTTTCAATTTGACGATTAATTGATAGACTGATTTAAGATGAATCCAGATAATTTATTAAAGAACTAGTTAAATTAAAAAGATTTTTATTGGCCTTGTCACACACAAAAGTTTAGGTAGTTTAAAAATTTAACATTCATGAAAAGATCTTGATAAATTCACTGTTTAGTAACATAGTATATTTGTTAACACGGGATAGATTTTTTAAATTCACTTTTTCATTCAGCAATAAGGCCTAGAATTCAATAATCATATATTATAATAGATTCAGATTTATCAATTTGTGTTTGTGTTTTTAAAATATCAATTTCCATTTTATATGTGTGTGAATTGTATGAATCATTTTTCTAATTAACTCTCTAAAATTACTAGAGGAGGATTTCCATAAATCTGAATGATTCTCTAATTCTTCTTATAAAAAGAATATTTTTAAAAATATAATATCTCTATTTCAAGCGATGTAAAACCTAAGGAAACATTTTTGTAAACAGAATAACAATTGAATCAACTAAAATTCAAATACGCTATCAGTAATGCCAATGAGCGCATGCGCGGAAAGTGCTCTTCTCGCAAATTTATTTGACACTCTCCGAATTTCGCCAAGGTGTACGCTTGAGGGTTTGGATATTAGCCGCCGGGAAGAGAAAGGGAGGAACAGCGAGAGAAAAAGATGTGCTGATCAAGAAAGCAACATCGCAGGAGCGCAAAAACAAGAATGCGGCACTGAAAGGAAAAAGCAAATCTGATAGTAATATCACAATAATGTCTATTTTAAGCGAGGATGAGCTAAATTATAAATTTTGTTATCATGTAATTTTTCATTCTTTAGCACTTATTTAAATTTATCTTATAAATGTTTATTTGAAATACCCCTTTGAAAAAATTCAAACGGATTTTTGAAAATTGTTTTTAAAAACTCTAAAATTTGTTATGAAGTTGGATAATGATATTTAAATGTATTAGATCCTTCTGATATAACCATATTAGAAAATGTATGAAAATTCTCATATTTATAGTGCTCACTCATTTAAACATATTAGCTTACCAAAAGTTTTACTCGATAACAGAATTTCTGCGCGGCATTTTTTAGCTTTCTCTCGCTAAATAAAATTTCAGGTTCAAAACATAGTTATTTGATCTGGCTATTGAGTAAAGCTACTCGTCCTCAAGGTGTTGAAAAATGTATGGTATCAGAATTATTTTAAACGAAAATTGACCATTTTGATAGTGCTTTATGCAAAAAAATACATTCTGATTCTCTCATGCATAAACAATAACTAATCAAAATTTATGAGAATTTCTTCATTGAACTGTTCAGAGAATTCAGAATATTTTTTCTCAAAATTTTAAATTTCAGACTTCTTAATGAAATTCGAGGCTGAATCATATTTTAGTATAAATTAAAAAAATATATATTAAAAGGTATATTTTAACGAAATTTAATTAATTTCGAAAAAATCTTTAAAATTTTCGAAACTCCATATTTTAGCACAAGCATGTTTTATATGACTAGACTACATTACTAAAAAATTCCGGAGATTCTAAATAAGAAAAAAAATGCAACATATCAGCTCCACCTGTTATATGATTTACACGAAAACCTAATCAGTACCAACTTATGTCAAGGTATAACAGAAAATGAAGTTTCATGAAATTCTGTGCATTAGTTATTGAGTTATGATTATCGCTAAAATCATGTATATCCTGAAAAATGACCTACTGACAAGTTAAGGGATTTCTGTTTTTTTTTCTTTTTAATTAGGGTGACCGAGTTAATAGTTGATCAAATAAAGTCGATTCTACGGGGGTTTTATTAAATTTTCTTCCTTTTAAGTTTCAGAAGTAAACTAACATAATTGCTACAACCCTTAATGAATGTCCTATAATGCACAAAAATGAAATCTGCTGAAATTATATAGCAACAACAGTATAAGTAAATAGTTTCTTGAATTGCCATTTTCCCAGTAGTTGATCAACCGAAGAAATCAATCGAAAATTCAAAAATTAATCCTTAAAATATCATACTTAAGCTGTGATTCACAATAATTTATATAAAACTAATATTTGAAATAAGCAAGATGGAAGTGGATTATTTTAACTTACCGTAATTGTCCCCAACTAATCAAACACTACGTTTTTACATTTTCTAATGAAAAAAAAATGAAAAAAAAATAGCAATTTAACAAATTACAACGACCATTTGGAAAATGATTTTTTCAAAGACTAAAATTTAAGACATAAAAAATCGCACGGAGTTGATCCTACATTACGTACGCCATGGATTAAACGATAACATTCCTGGACCCATCGTGAACAAATTTTAAAAGAAATTTCAGTTTTACAATTTTCGGTACTGTAAATTTTTAAACTTCTACGGAGCTGGTCATACATTACGTACGCCATGAATTAAACATTAATAGTGTTATTACACGTAAAAATTGCAAGATTTCCTGAAACTTGCGTATTATCCAAGCATTTCATTGGCTGCTCGGGAAAAGGCTTTTCTATCATCAGATTTCCAAAAAATCTCACGACCCATTTTAAATAAAATTTCATTCTTAAACTTCTAAACATCCGACAATATTACTTTTTATACCGTCGGATAGAGAAAAAAAATGTACTTTTAAACGCAATTTGTTTGAAAGCTGTATCTCAATTTGTTTCTGATTTATTAATTTTTTTTGTAGTTTTTATTACTTTTTTGTCATAGTGGCAACACTCTGTTGTCCATCGTTGTTGAAACTAAAGGGAAATACAGATTACTGTATATACCAATCAGATAACGAATAAATTGCGGATTAAACCAATGAAAACGTTGAGATATGCTTTTGATTTCCTACCCTGACGAGAACAATAACCAATTTTCCAAATGGTTAATAATTCATAATACTGCTTCTCTTACAGCAGGCAGCTGACAACAAGTGCTGACAACAGGTGCTTCAACATTCAAACAAAAATATTATGTCTAAAGCCATGTGTGAAACTCATTTCCGCCTAAAATGGCGCAATAATTCAAATAGTATATGATCAACTACTGGCGCGGTCACCCTATTTACCCGGAATAAAAATCTTTGCTTTTTCTAAGGAGAAGCATTCCGTGATTAAATAAAGTTACGATTACCATTCGGAAGAAGTGGTAGGTAGGGTGACTCCGCCAGTAGTTGATACCGTTCTACTAGTTGATCAAATTTTTGAAGTATTGCGCCATTTTCGGCGGAAATAAATTTTATACGTGGCACTAGACGTGTCTTTGTTTGAATGTTGGACCACCTGTTGTCACACTGTTGTCAGCTATCTGCTGTAAAAGAAGACATTTTATGAATTTTTTTTTGTTAGAAAGTGTAACCATTTAGTTTTTGACTAGTTGGAGACAATTACGGTAAGTTAAAATAATCCACTTCTATCTTGCTTATTTCAACTGATATTTTCATAAGAATTATTGTCAATCACAACCCAAGGATGATATTTTAAAGATGAATTTTTAGATTTTCGATTGACTTCTTTCGACTGATCAACCACTGGGAAAATGACAATTAAAAAACTATTTATTTATAATTTTGTTGCTATTTAATTTCAGCTGATTTTATTTTTGTCCATTATAGGGCATTCATTAAGGGTTGTAGCAATCATGTTAGTTTACTTCTAACTCTTAAAAGGAAGGAAATAGAATAACTAGAGAACAGGAATTCTGCTTTTTCAGAATCTAGTGTCGCCCCCGATGAAAAAAAAAATATATATTAAATAGTTTTTTTCAATCGAACTTATGCCTTAAGAATGGATCATTTTCTTCTGGTGGACTGATGGCTCCATTATTATGAAGCAGCCATTATAAATGATATATGAAAGAGAAGCCGTAAAAAGTTAGAACTCTGATTTTCTGGTCAGAAAGGGGAAAAAAAAGCCTTTTTTTTTATAATGGCTGCTTTATAATAATGGAAGCCATCAGTCCATCAGAAGAAAATAACTCGATTAAAGCGGAAACTCGGTTAAGCGGGACTCGAAAAATCTGAACTCTACTGTAGTTCAGTTTTCAGACTTAAAACACGCGATTTTATTTTATATAAAATGGCGTCATCCGCATCCGCTGAAGAATTCCTCATTTGCGATCCAGTCTTAAACAACATCTACAGTAAAGTACGCATAGGACGTCACTATCGCTGAACCGAGGATAACGAGAAAGACAGGCTACCGCGGTGCATTCCACATATCTTTTTTACAAACCGCTGGAGTTACGTGATCCTCGAATGCACCAATGAAGGTGTGCGAAAAGAGCATCACGTCACTCTAGCGGTCAGTAAAAAAAGACACGTGGGATGCACTGCGGTAGCCTGTTTTTTTTTTTTTTTTTTCGTTAGCCTCGCGCTGAATTAAAAAAAAAAAGAGATTTTGTCATTCAAGAAACTCGACAAAAAAAATCGGCTATCTAAAGATTCACTGACCTTCATTTGTTTGTAATATTAATATAGATATTTAAAATTAAATTCAGTTTATAATAGCTCCATGTTTTATCAGAAATCATTCATTTACATTTTTTCAAAATAGCACGTATTTTAAGTACATTTTTTAAAGTTTTTATGGGAAAATGGCAACAAAAAGATATAATTGCTATTTTTCTTTTACTTTCTTCAGAAATGGAGTACTTCCATTGCCAATATTAAACAAATGGCTCTAAAAACTACAAAAAAAAAAAATTAATATTTCAAAAATAAATGGAGATGCAGTTTTCAAACAAATTGCACTTAAAAGCAAGGTTGGCTTTTTATCGGTAAAAACTGGTTTTTACCAGGACATGGTAAAAACTAGGTTTTTACCGGTAAAAACCTGGGAAAAAGTGGTAAAAACCTAAGGATACAATATACTCTACTAGTCATTAAATTGTATTTAAATGCTATTTATCGAAGCTGTATTTTCATGTAACTGATGCATATATATATATATATATACCGGGTGTCCCAAAAAGGACTGACTGATTTTAAAATTCAATAACTTGCAAACGGTGACAGATATTTAAAAAATTCTTGCAGGAGGGTTATGCATAAGGTCAAAAGTTTTTTTACTGTGATTTTCAATTTTAGTTCGAATTACAAACAATAGATGGCGCTGCGATCAATAGACGCTGAATTCAGGCTCGATTTTTGGTACTTCGTGGCCCGGATAATACATTTCCATCTCCTTTTTCAGCATGGAACAAGAGAAAGGACTAGAAATCGAGCCTGTATTTAGCGACTATTGCTTACAGCGCCATCTATTGTTTGTAATTCGAACTAAAATCGAAAATCACTGTAATAAAACTTTTGACCTTATGCATAACCCTCCTGCAAGAATTTTTTAAATATCTGTCACCGTTTGCAAGTTATTGAATTTTAAAATCAGTCAGTCCTTTTTGGGACACCCGGTATATATAAAGAGATGGGAAATAAAGAATTAATTCTCTAAAGCTGCTGATATAGTACTTTAATCATAAATTTTACCATATTTTCTATTCCTCATCTATAAATAGAACAACAGATGTTCAGTATCGGTTTCGCAAAGCAGGGTTTCCATTTCACTTGTACTCTAATACGATTGTTTATGGATGTACAGCACATTGGATGAACTTAATGGCAGAAAATAAAGCTCCAATATCCATTACTAAACATGTTGATATACAGAAGTATTTCCGAAATCATCATCTGATAAGTAAAACACCAGTTGCCAAGCGTAGTATGATGGAATAACCATATAGAATGTATCTCCGCATTTATAAGAATAGTTCTGCATTGCTTGACATTTGCAAAAATCATGAAAAAGATATTCAAAGATTAGTGAATGACTAATTTATTTAAACAAGTGAAGGATCTATTTCAACCGCTACAAGTAGCCAAAGCCTTAAATATTCGTCAGAGCAGATGCTTGTTCTGAGTGGCTGAAATTAGTGCATTGTTTTGAATTAATTCCATATAAAGATCTTGTTAAAAAACAAATTGATATGGCTTCAGATCCAATGCATAAAAATTAAGATCTATTAAGTGAAACACAAAAGGAAATTGAAAGGGAATGGCTCATAGATTTCATGCCAAATTCTCTTTCACTCCTCTTGGCATATGAAGTTAAAGGACAACCATTTTCAAGAAGCTTCTTTAAAACAAAAGATTTAATAGCCAAAGTTTAATGGAAAGCACTAAATAACAGAGAAATGTATCCTGAATTCATGCATTTAATGATGAATCTCCACTCCATACCTTATAGTTCTTCATCCATAGAGGTAATTTTTCAAACTTTTCACATATCTACAGTAAATTAAGAAATAGACTAGAGTGTACAGAAAGCTACAAAGCTTTTTATAAAAGGCTTCAAGGGTATAGACTGGTAAACAGTATTAACATTTGTACACACTATATTATGTTATAATTAATATTGTAAGCATTTGGTTTTTATTAAAAGGATTAAGGTTTTTAAATATGATAAAAGTGTACTTATAATTTTCCATTTCCTTTCAGTAAAAATTAGTAAACTAGTCTCCAATAAGATAAATATTAGGGATGCACCGAATATTCGGTATCTATTCGGTATTCGGTCATGTTACCGAATATTCGGTTTGGCCGAATATCGAAATATTCGGCCCAACCGAATACTTAAAAAAAACTTTTAAAACATAGTTTTAAAAACCTTATACCACTTCTACGTTTAACAGTCAATTTATAAAGATATTCAGAAATTAGAAACAGAATCATACATTTAAATAAAAGAGAGTATTTTTACATTATTTATTTGCTGTTTGTTAAGTATTATTTAAATTAATTAACCAATCACGAGGATTTTCATAGCAATTAATTATGTACAAATACAAGTTTCTGAACATTGTCCAGTAAATAATCTGTTTCTAGCTAAGATTTTAAGAACAACGTTTACAATCTCTGAAAATAATCGTCCACTCCAGACACCAATTTAGGATGCATTTAAAAACTTCCTTGCTTAATCAAAGAGAGTAGAACAGTTATTCTTGCTGAGTTGCTACCATACAAAATTTGAATAGATTGTATTATTTATTTACTTTTGCTTTAGTCTCTTCCTGACAAACAAATAATATATGATCCTGTACAGTTTTTTTTTCAATCTTTTCACAATGTCTTTTTGATTTTAAAATGTTTGTTTTAGAATTTAAGAAAATTTTATTCATTTGTTTTAATTCACAGAAGAAACCATGAAATTTAAAATTTTATTAATTAAAAAAGTTTTATAACTGTTCTCTTCTTAAATAACTCAAAGCAGATTTTTTTCAGCAGTTTACTTGAAAAAAGCTCTTGTTTATCAAAATGAAAGTTTCTCTTTTAAATATTATGTAAAATTGTTTTAAAATTTCACATTTTAATGCCTTTAAACTTTGGAAAAGAAAATTATTCGACAAGCCGAATATTCGGTATTCGGCCTAGCAGTTACTATTTGGCTAGCCGAATATTCGGTATTCGATTCACCTGTAGGCCGAATATTCGGTATTCGGCCAAAATCACTATTCGGTGCATCCCTAATAAATATAATAAATATTGTAATGTGCATTCTTATAATGATAGTTATAATAAGCATTAGGTTTTAATAATGATAAATGTGCAATAATATCTTTAAAATTTTGAATTCTTGTAGCTGGTAAACATGGATGAATGTCTTCCGGGCTTTTTATATTCCTTTAAAAAAGCTATTTTCATGTAACGTTCTTTTAATTACTGCTGGACAGATAATTACACCTGTTTATTTTTTTATTAAATATATTCAAAATTGTTAATTGGTCCAAATCATCCAAGCAACCTCATAGCAAATTGGTATATAGTTTTATATACCTTAGATAAATTTAAATAATATAAGTGATCGTATTTACCTACATTCTAGTAGAAGAGCAACGCGAAGCATTAATAAAATTAAATTATAATTCGCGTCAAAAAGTAATTATTAAATTTGAATAATTACGAATAAAATTAAGAGTTTGCGTTGTGATTTATTTAGATGAACTCTTCCACTTATGAATTAATCTAAAATTTAAGCTGTAAAAAAGGAATTGACACACTTTAAATATTATTAATTAAATAATTACAGAAACTTTTTATAACTTGATTAAATAATTTATTTACATTGAACAAATCTATTTACAGAAAAACATAATAATAATTCAAAAAATAGAAAGCAACACTTTTGTTTGCTTCTCATTATTTTAAGTATGTTTAATCTTTTTTTTTAAAAAAAAAGACAATATTTTCTCGTACTCTAATTATTATAATTGTTTCTTTTTGCTAAAAGAAATCCTCTCTTTCATTTTTAAAATTACCTTAATCTTATTTAATTATTGGTTTGGTCGGATCTCAGATAACTCTTTACCGTAAAATATCAGAAAAGTATTTTTAAGGTTTTTCATATGAACTTATGTGGTAAAAGAAAATGTGTAAAATAGTACCTTCTTTTAATATACGGGATGGTGGCCTTTATTTGTCAAATTCCGAGATGTTGCGTTGCTTAGGATCAGGGCAATGTGTCATCAGGAACGCATCCTCAATTTGGCTTGATTAGGATCACTCCGATATGTAGATCAGGAAGACATCCTCAATTTGGCTTGTTTAGGCTCACTCCGATAGGTACCTCAGGAAGACATCCTCAATTAGGCTTGATTAGGCTGGATTAGGCTCGCTCCGCTAGGTCCATCTCGCCTGGGCTTTACTAGGGCTTGCGGGACTCATTGCACGGGCTTTCAGGAGAGCTCTTGCATCCTCTACATCTTTTTTCAGACTATCTTTTTTTAAAACTTATTCTTCTTGCACACCAGTTCCTGCAGTGGGTGGAGCTATTTTTGTCTAGTCCACTGTTATTGGATGTGAGAAGATTTTTTATTATACTTCGATAGGCCTATTAGCTAGCAGTCTGCAAATGGCCCCTAACATATACTTTAATATTATTATCTGCCTTAAAGTTTGGGTGGTCTGAAAAGTCATAAATTTATCCCAACACTTTTATTGAGGCCATAAATTGATTCCAACGTTTTTATGATTTTACGACTTCTAATTATACACCACTTTCCATTGGCTTGTCATAAAACGACACCATGGCGTCTGCGTATTGTTGTTGTCTGAGATCCGAACTCCATTCAATATTATACATTCATTTTACAATACAACAATTTTTAAAAATATATATTTACTATTTAAAATCAACTTAATAATTTTTGTATGAACTTACACTCTTATTTTACTTAAATATATAAACATTATAATTTTACACTCATAATTATATTTTATAAAAAAATATTTATATAAACAGAAATAACAAATTACGCAATTTTACTTTGGTTTAACCAACATGGTGCGGGAACATATCATAGTTATATGTTGCCCAGCAATTACCTAATCAGAAACTAAATTAGGTGAATATTGCTGAGTGGAAATAGTGGTATAAAATACCCGGAAAACTTTCACCCCTGGGAAAGTGAAAAATTGAAAGATAAATTTTCATAAAAGTAACAAAAAACAATCAAACTCATAAGTTTTTCAAAGGTGGTAAAAACCGCGGTAAAAACATGTTTTTCCAAAGACAGTAAAAACCATCAGACGGTAAATACCGTCCAACCCTGCTTAAAAGTACTTTTTTTCCCAATACGATGGTATAAAAATTGAAAATGTGCGATGCTTAAAAGTTTAAAACATTTCTATAGAGTATTTAATCGTACAATGATACATCTGATTTGTTTTACGGTGGCTTATACAACGTAACGTTATTTTTTGGAGACGCACAAAATAAGCTGGGAGAAAGAAATAGCATATCGGGGCCTTAAAAACACGTAGCACTGGTTTTATTTGATCAACTACTGGCTGTGTCACCCTATTTTGAATTTAAAAAAAAAAAATCTCCAGTCTGTCAGCACCGTATCACCTTCATTCACATTATACAGGATCAAACATGTTAAAGAAATCTTCATGCAGGAATATATATGAATCGTGATCTATAAATGCAAAAAAAAAAAGAGAGTTTAGTGTACCAGAAAATGTCAAAGAGATCTAGAAAGTTGCTCAGCGTAAATGTGTCCAATTCCCTCGAAACACACTTATTCTGAATTTTGAACCGTGATGATTTCGATCTACTTCTACTATGTCTTAGATGTTTTTAACACAAAATTTAAGAGAGTCATGCCCAACTATACCTTCAGATTCGAAATGCATGAAAAAGAATTTTGTAATATATTATGTACATTTTAGGTGAGAATGTAACTTATTTACTTTAAACTATAAAATCAGAAGGTTAACAACAAATAATAATATTTATTAACATCTTGGAAAATACGCGCAAACAACACGCACGGAAAGGCAAGCCACACTAACACCCGTGGACTGTTGCCAAATTACAAAGAGAAAAGTTCTTGTGATGATATCAGTTCAGTTCAGATTCAGCCAAAAACGGCTATTGCATGTTGCCACATCACCCCCTTCCCAGTGACGAAGTGGCGTCAAGATAACGGGGGTTGAATTTAACTCGGCGAGCAGATTTGGTAACATATGGCTGTTGACTGGTAGATGGGTCAGAAGACAGCGGTTGGCTGGTTGTCAGGCCAGAAGGAGACTGTGGTTGGTCAGGCATTGCTGAAGGGAAAAACACAGTCTGTTCTGGAGGCACAGCATCAGGAACTACATTGATAAATGCTGGCTTCAACCGATCAATGTTCACAGTTGAGGTTTTGTTGTGTAGCTGGATGGTGAAGGTTTTATCACTGCGGGATAACACCCGAAATGGTCCAGTGTAAAATGGTTGAAGACTTCTACGAGTAGCATCCTGTCGTAAAAAGACATGACTACATGAAGAAAGTGCATTATGCACAAAAATGGAACGACCAGTGCGCAGGCTGGTTGGAACAGGACGGATTGTGGATATGTGGTCTTTCAAGCGACCAACAAATGTAGCTGGATCTATATAGTCCTTGGATGCAGAAAAAAATTCACCAGGTAAGCGAAGAGTTTCACCATAGACGAGTTCAGCAACACTAGCTTGCAGGTCTTCTTTGATGGATGAGCGGAGACCCAGGAGAATAGTGGGTAGTATCTCAACCCAGCGTTCTGTGGCATAGCAGCGAATGGCAGCCTTAAGACTTCTGTGAAATCGTTCAACAAGTCCATTCGATGCTGGATGGTATGGAGTCGTGTATATATGGTGGGTGCCAATGATTTTAGACAAACTTTCAAACAGATGAGATTCGAATTGTCGTCTACGGTCTGTGGTGATCCGGAGAGGTACACCAAACCTGCAAATCCACTCAGAATAGAATTTGAAGGCAATAGTGTCAGCAGTTATGTCCTCTATTGGAAAGGCCTCTGGCCAACGTGTAAATCTGTCCACTAGTGTTAGTAGATACTGGCAGCCTTTCGATTGAGGGAGAGGAGCCACTAAATCTAAATGGACATGCTCAAAGCGAGAACTTGGAGTGGCGAACTGACCTGGGCGACTGAATGTGTGCTTGTGGACCTTGCTGCGCTGACACGGAATGCAGGAACGAGTCCACTTGGTAATGTCAGTTTGCATAGACGGCCAACAGAAACGTTGTTTTATCAGCTGCACAGTTGACTTGACACCAGGATGGGAGAGTCCATGAAGACTGTCAAAGATCTGGCGACGCATCACTAGGGGTACAAAAGGTCTGATTTTGTCAGTTGAGACATCACAATAAAGTTCAGATGAGGAACCACTTTCTACTGGAAACTTCTTAAGAACTAAATTGGATGAAGTAGGGTTTTGCAGTAGCTCACACAGTTCACTGTCACTCAGTTGTGCTTCAGCCATTGTTTGTAGACCGAGATCCAGGGATATTGCATTTATGCGGGAGAGTGCATCAGCAACACTGTTATCCTGCCCGCTGACATGTTGAATATCCGTCGAAAACTGAGCTGTGAAATCAAGATGCCTAAGTTGTCGAGGACTACACTTATCAGGTTTCTGTGCAAATGCAAAACACAGAGGTTTGTGGTCAGTAGTAAATGATCTAGCTTCAACCATGTATCTGAAGTACTTAATTGCCTCGTAAATAGCTAAAAGCTCTCTATCATAAGTCGAATAGCTTTGCTGTGCAGGAGAAAGTTTTTTTTGAAAAGAATGCAAGTGGCTGAAGACACTGTTCCGTTTTTTGGTGTAATGCTGCACCAATAGCTGTATCGGATGCATCTGCATGCAACACTAATGTAGCAGTTGGATCAGGATGACATAGCATTGTGGCCTGAGAGAGTTTTTCTTTACAAGCTTCAAAAGCTTTTGTCGTAGCATCAGTCCAAGAAATTTCTCGTTTGTCATTCTTTTGATAATTTTGCAGCAAGTGATTTAGTGGCATTTGAATGGAAGCTATTTCAGGAAGAAAACGTCAGTAAAAATTTAAGGCACCTAAGAATCTGCGGAGTTGTTTCACTACTTTTTGTTGGGGAAAGTCTATAATTGCCTTAACTTTGTCTGGAAGAGGTTTACAACCATGCTCAGAGACAAGGTGTCCAAGGAACTGAATTTCATCCTGGAAAAACTCACATTTAGATGGATTGATAGTCAAATTATATTTGTCAAGACGACTTAACACTTGCTGAAGATGTGCTTCATGCTCAGCTGGAGATTTACTGGCTATCAAAATGTCATCCAGGTATGGAAAACAGAAATCAAGATCACAGAGAACTTCATGAATGTGCCTCTGAAATGCTTGGGCAGCATTAGACAGCCCAAATGGCATAAAAACAAATTCGAATAAACCAAATGGGGTAGTAATGGCTGTTTTGGGAATGTCAGTAGGATTTACAGGGATATGATGAAAAGCCCGCACAATATCCACTTTTGAGAAAATTTTAGCACCATGCAAATTATGAGTAAAATCTTGAATGTGGGGTATAGGATATTTATCACGACGTGTTATCTTATTAAGTGCTCTGTAATCCCCGGTGGGACGCCAGTCACCTGAACTCTTACGAACAAGGTGCAAAGGAGATGCCCAATTAGATTTAGATGGCCGACAGATACCCTGCTCTAACATAAATTGGAACTCCTGTTTAGCTGCAGCAAGTTGTGCAGGGTGGAGTCTTCGCGGTTTGCTAAAAACAGGTGAGCCAGAAGTTTCAATGAAATGGTAAGTATTATGAGGAATTTTGCTGTTAAAAGGGCGGGGACGTGTAAGGTTAGGAAACTGGTTTAGAATTTTATGAACGGTTGAATCCTTACAGATACTTTTGACAGATGTAAATATACCCTTTATAAATTGGCCTTTGCTAATTAATTTCGTTAGTGGATCGATAAGACAGTGGTTTTTAAGATCAATTAATAACCCGAAATGAGCTAAAAAATCTGATCCAATAATAGGACGCTTAACATCTGCCAACGTAAATTCCCACTTGAAGCTGCGTCTAAGGTTTAGCTCAACTTCAACAAGTTTTTGCCCATAAGTGGATATCTTAGTATTGTTGGCAGCAAAAAGACAAAAAGTTGATGGGTTTGATTTGGTGGTGTTGGGAATTACAGAAACATCTGCACCTGAATCAATTAAATAATTTGTCTTAGTGGCTGGATCATAAATACATAAGCGACTATTGTGTGGAGGTTGTGTGCGATCACATGCCGCTACTGTGATGCACTCGTGTCGTTTCCCGTTTGGGAAAAAGAACATGGCTTTGTACATTTTCTAGCTTGAGGGCCAAAACGTGTATGATAGTAACAAATATCGGCATTATGTCTCCGGCCGATTGAGAAACTGCGGTTTCTATAAAAATTGCCTCCTCTGCTACGATGTGGAGAACGAGAGCGATTCTCGGACAAAGATACTGTTAATGCTTCGACCTTTTTTGACAATTCAGAAACCTGAAGATGTAGAATTTTTATCTCGTTGGACTCTGACATTGCAGCTATTACATGATCATTGTGGGGGGTGCTGATTTCGGACACTTTATCTGCCAGGACGGCAAGTTTGTCCAATTCATCACCCCCAACCGCTAAAACGGCTTGAATATTACTTGGCAAGCGTTGTAGCCAAAGAGTTCTTAGAAAATCGTCTGTAACTTGGCCGGAGGCAAGGTCCTTCATCTTTCTGAGCAACACACTTGGTTTCTGGTCCCCAAGTGTGAGCTCTTGCAGGAGTGCCTTCGTTTTTTGGGCAGTAGAGTTTTCAAAAATTGTTAGCAACTTGTCTTTTAGAGTAGTAAAAGGGTTTACATCGGGCGGTGTGAATATAAGATCACTAACAGAGGACAGGATATCAGTATCTAAAATGTTGATTAGATAATTATATTTAGTTTTTTCATCAGCGATTTTATTAAGTGTGAATGCCGAATCAAGTTGCGCGAAAAATAGTTTGATATTGTGCTTAGAAAACGTTGGCATTTTTGCCTGCACGGCAAGAACGCTTGATCGACAGACATATCTTTATTTTACTTTTGAAGGCCAACAAAATAAGGAAATAAAAATTACTAGGTGTGATAAGAATGATTAAAATTAATATACAGTTATATTACACAATAAAGTTGTTCCGATTACGATACGATTTGCAACACGAGAAGGGAAAAAAATAAATATTTACATATCAAGGTGCAAGTACAAAACAAAAAAATAAAAATGATCTAACAGATATTAGGTTACAATTAATTTCTTAGTAGAAGTAATACTTGCGATTGACACAAAACGGGGAACAGCCATTACGAGAAGAAAAAAATTATATAAAATAAAAAAAAAACTGTAACCATACCTGGAGACAGCGTATTTATTTACACTGTTAGCGTTTTATAATTAAGCGGATACGAGGCATAATGACATGTTGCGAACTTATCATCGAATTGGAGATCTTGAAAGCACGTTGCTTGAGGTTAGGCCTAAGTAGCCATGAGGCTGATCGATCACGCTGTTTTTTTTTATTTATCGATGAAACGCGTTTAGAGTCCGTGGTCACCACTGTACATTTTAGGTGAGAATGTAACTTATTTACTTTAACCTATAAAATCAGAAGGTTAACAACAAATAATAATATTTATTAACATCTTGGAAAATACGCGCAAACAACACGCACGGAAAGGCAAGCCACACTAACACCCGTGGACTGTTGCCAAATTACAAAGAGAAAAGTTCTTGTGATGATATCAGTTCAGTTCAGATTCAGCCAAAAACGGCTATTGCATGTTGCCACATATTATATGAACTTTAAAAATTTCACTGTTTTATTTAAAAGGTGACTAAAATAATAAAAGATATGTTACAAGTTAAAAATATAGGGTAGCCTGGGGTGATTTTCAGACAAAAACAAAACTTTTGTAATTACTCAGGAATCAATGACGATTTCTTTTAACTTTTTCTTGGTAAAATCATCACATGCCTGGTGATTACTTTGAAGCATTTTCAGATAATTAGCATGAATAATAAAAATAAAATTTGTAAAATCCCGTCTGAAAATTACCCCGTGGTTTGGGGTAATTTCCAGACACCTAAGGGGTAATTTCCAGATAGCTATTTGTGGGGTTATTTAAAGGTCAGATTTTGAACACCAACTACGGTAATTAAGAGATACCATTGTAAAATGTTATGACACAAGATGGGGTATTTATTAGACCATTCTGAATGCAGAAAAAAGCCATGAAAACTCAATTGTAACTGTACACATGAAATCCATTTATATTTTCGCGAATAAAAGTAAGTTATATGTTATTTTTGCACACATAGCTACTGTAGCTAAATCTGTTTTATAGAAATTTATGTAAATCAGTAAGAAATTTCGGACTTTTTAAACAGTTTTGATGGTTGTGTTAGGAATTGAAGTGAAATAAAACTAGTGGCACGCGCTGTGCGTGATATTGTAAGGTAAATTTATGATGATGTGGGTTAATAGGAGTATTCCATGAATGTATGTAAACTGTTGAATTCTCTTGAAGTAAAATGAAATATGTTTTTATTGTCGGAATTAAATGATTATTTTATACTATAAATGGCACTTTGTATGAGTTTGAACCCGGATTCTAATTCATTAACGCCCAGCATCGTGCAGATGCAACTCACAAGAAGAATATCAGAAGGTTAGTACTACATTTTAAGCTAAGCCTCTTCAGAACTCTTGACATATTGGTACCCTCGGCGGGACGGGCATTTTTGAATTTCGAATTTATTTGAATGAAGAGATGAATTTGAATAATTTAAAAACGCAAAGAAAAGGACTAAGAACTACTTTTACTGTCACAGTTAATAAAATTGAGGCTGAATTATCTAAAGAAATAAATGAATTCAAAGATTTCTCAGTTTTAAAAACTCAACTCATGGACAAGTTTCAGAGGTTAGACACATGTCAAAGTCAAATTTCGGAAATGTTATTGCAAGAGAAAATTGTTCACGGAAGACTTTGAAAGTGCAGAAGCATATAGAGAGAAATATATAGAACTATGCTCGCACACTGATGAGAAAATCCAATTATCTTCATCTCCTAGTGAAAGTGAAAGAAGAAAATTTAAACTACCGAAAATCGAGCTGAAAAGATTTAATGGCGAGTTAAAAGAATATCTATCTTTCTGGAGTCAGTTCAAAAAAATAAATGAAGATGCCTCTATTGCTGATGAGGATAAGATGCAATATTTATTGCAATGCATGGAACCGCAATCAAAGGCAAAGCGATTAGTGAAGAGCTATCCGGCAGCTGCTGAAAACTATCCAAAGGCTATTGAACAATTAAAAGAAAGATTTGGCCGAGATGACCTACTTGTTCAGATTTACGTAAGAGAACTGTTAACCCTCGTAATGAGAAATGCTACAGCTGGAAAAATGAAAGTTGATTTGGCTGCTTTATATGATGAATTGGAAAGTAAACTCCGAGCCTTGGAAAGCCTTGGTCGAACACAAGAGAAATACGGAGATTTCCTGACACCTTTAGTTGAAAGTTGTTTGCCTGAAGAAATTCTTTTAACTTGGAAAAGAAGCCGAAGTCACAATGCAGCTGCCAGTAAGAATTCCCGAACCTTAGAGGAACTGATGGACTTTCTTCGTCAAGAAGTTCAGGGAAATGAAATCGTTTCTCTAGCAAGGAAAGGTTTCGGACAAATGAATATCGGCATAAGAGACCCTATAGAGCTGTGCAAGGTGACGTCACGAACAGGTTTTTGCTGCTGCTGTAGGACAGCTATCGCTACCTTTATCAATGCTTTTTCTGTTTGTGTGTCCTACAGCTTTCTTCATTGTTCTCCGGTAAAAGTCACGTGATGTGAACTGCTCTATATCTGAAAGTGTAGAGAAATCTGACTTAACTACCGCATCGGCGTTAGTGAGTATGGAAAATATAGGTAAAAAAAATAATTGTATCTTTTGTGAAAATTTTCATCAAAGTGAAAGGTGCTTTAGCGCTAAAAAAATGTCTTTAGGTGATAAAAATTATTGTTAAAAAAAGGTGCCTGTTTTTCATGCTTACAAAAAGTTGGTCATTTAAGTAGAAATTGTAATATTAAATCTAAGTTAAAGTGTACCCTTTGTAACAAACCTCATTTTGAAATAATGTGCCCACAGCAATCTAGAAAAAATGATCAAAATGAAACTCTTAAGTCAGAGAATTCTCTTTCTAATTGTAATAGTAATGAAGTTGTTTTTATGCAGACACTTGGCGTGCGTATTCGGTCGCACGGTCGCCAAAGGGTTGTACGCGCACTTTTAGATACTGCGAGCCAAAGTAGCTATGTTAGCGAGAGAGTAACGAAATTATTAAAAATGCGTCCTCTGAGAAAGGAAACAATTATTCACGCATTGTTTGGGGGGAGTGAAACCAAGCCCAAACCACATGATGTGTTTTCCGTAGAAATTAGTGAACTAGAAGGAGATAACGCGTTTAGTTGTGAAGTATTTTCCGAAAGAAAGATTTGCGGATTTGTCCCTAAAATTAAAGATTATAGGATTTAAAATGAGCTGAAAAAAAGACAGATTAATGTAACGGATCACTTTTGTAAGGAAACCGAAATTGATGTTTTGATAGGGGCAGATTTGATAGGGAGATTATTAACAGGTAATTTAGTTCAATTGAATTGCGATTTGACTGCTATAGAAACCAAGCTGGGTTGGACTGTAATGGAAAAACAAATTTCTAGTAAGAAACATAATATTTTGATAACATTGTCTATGCATGTTAGAAATGTTCCTTTGAATGAATTATGGGAACTTGAAACAATAGGAATTTCTGACCCCATTCCGAGTTTTAAAAGGAAAGAAAATTTTGATTTAAGCGATTTTGAAAATAAAATGAAAATTCTTCCCGATGGCAGATATGAAGTAGAGCTTCCATGGAAGTGTGATTCTAAGAACTTGACAGATAACAAAATTTTAGCTTGGAAGAGACATGAAAAAATGATTAATAAATTGAAATGCGGGGGATTTTTCGCTGAATATCAGGAAGTATTTAGGGAATGGGAAAAATTAAATATTATTGAGCGTGTCCCAGAAAATGAATTAAATAATAAATGCCATTATTTACCGCATAGGCCCGTAATCAGGTTAGATAAGGAAACTACAAAAGTACGCCCTGTATTTGACGCGTCTGCTTCTGAAAGAGGAAAACCCTCCTTAAATGAATGTCTATATAAAGGAATTAATCTCATTGAAGTAATACCTGATATTCTTGACCGTTTTAGAACATATCCTATCGGTATAACTGCAGATATAGAAAAAGCTTATTTAATGTTATCTGTTATGCCTAGAGATAGAGATTTTCTTAGATTTTATTTCCCATGTAATGAAGGGCAATGGACTTTACCCACGAATGGCAACAGTCACGCCTCTGCGGGGAAAAACCCTCCGGAAAAGACTGTTTATTGGACGAAGGGGGAACAGTGTTAAAATGTTCTTCACATCTATTGGTGTTTTTCTTCTGCTTACCCGCGGCTGACGTCACATGGGTAAAGTCCATTGATTTATAGACATTGTAGAGTTGTATTTGGTGTATTTTCCAGCTCTTATTTATTAAGTGCATCCATAATGCATCTATTAGAAAATAGTCCCCCTGAATATAAAGAAACTGCTGAAAAATTGAAATGCTCGTTTTATGTAGATAATTGTGTGTCAGGTGTTTTTAACATTGATGAAGCTGAAACATTTATTGAAAATGCAAAATTGTTAATGTCTAAAGGATGTTTTAATTTGCGTTGTTTTGAAAGCAGTGTAGCTTGCAAGAATGTCGATAAGAGTTCTGGGGATACTTCTATTTTAGGGATTATTTGGAATTTAAATAATGATTCCTTAAAATGTTGTTTAGATTTAGAAGCAGTAACGTGCGAAAGGAAAATTACTGAGAGGTTAATCTTGAGCATTGTACAAAGGATTTTTGATCCTATCGGCTTATTGTCACCAACTACATTGCTTCCAAAATTATTATTGCAAGATTCATGGAAACAGAAAATTCCATGGGATCATGAATTGCCTTGTAATATTGTAAATGTATTTTTGAAATGGCTAAAGAATATCGATGTGTTAAAAGAAGTAGCTATACCTCGCTACTTGGAGATTAATACTTCATCTGAACTCCATGTTTTTGTTGATGCGAGCAAAGGGGCATATGCAGCGTTCGTCTTCGCTAGATCAATAATTGGTTCTGAAGTAAAGGTTATACTTGTTAGAGCGAAGTCTAGGGTTGCTCCTCTCAAAACTTTGAGTATGCCGCGTTTAGAACTAATGGCTTGTTGTACAGGTGATCGACTCGCGAATTCTGTCATCAAAGCGATCAATATGCCAAATCTGAAAATAACATTTTGGTCAGATTCTACTACTGCGCTTTGGTGGATAAAAGAACATGGAAATTGGTCGATTTTTGTGAGCAACAGAGTTAAAGAGATTCGGCAATTGATCAGAACGGAATCATGGAAGCACGTTCCTGGAAGTTTAAACATAGCTGATATACTATCGCGTGGGTGCTCTCCACAAAGAATGCTTAGTTCGAGTTGGTGGGAAGGTCCTAAGTGGTTAAAGGAAAATCCTGGATGTTGGCCAATGGGCGCGATTGACTGTCAACCTAACGAAGTAGATTTAGAAAGAAAGAAAGTTAGAATTATGAATGTTGATCTAGCTAAAGACGCACCCCATTGGCTCTTAAATAATATATCTAATTATGACAAAATGATAAGAGTATTTGCTTATGTTTTGAGATTTGTAAATAATTGTCGTAAGATTTCTGATAAATGTGAAGATTTGAATCTTTCTCAAAATGAAATTCAGAATTCGGAAAATCGCCTAATCAGTTTAGTCCAAAGGTATTATTTGTACAATAAAATGTCTGTGCATAATATTGTTACATTCGTAGATAATAATGGAGTTTTAAGGGTAAAAACTAAAATAACTGAAAGAAATGATCAAGAATCATTTTTGTATCCAATATTGTTGCCAGATAAGTGTGAATTTACTAAACTGTTGATTAGATCTGTACACCAAAAGAATTGTCATGCGGGAATAAGAATAATGCAGTCTTTAATAAGAGAAAGATTTTGGATTATTAGAGCTAGAAGAGCCATCAAAAATGTGTTATTTGATTGTATTCCATGCAAACGCTTTAAAGCAAAATCCTTGTCAAGCGAACCGACGCCTTTACCACCAGATCGCGTGACGGATTGCGCTGTATTTGAAATTATAGGAGTGGACTTAGCAGGGCCTCTATTCCTGAAAACTGGCGAGAAAGCTTGAATAGCGTTATTTACTTGTGCAGTTTATCGTGCACTTCACCTTGAACTAGTTAACTCGCTATCTTCTGATGCATTTCTTCTAGCACTGAGGCGTTTTATAGCTAGACGCGGAAGACCTAGTACTATTTATTGTGATAATGGAACGAATTTTAAGGGAGCTTCCAATGAACTTTCGAAATTAAATTGGGATAAAATTTTAAGAGAAACTATGACGCATAAAATTGTTTGGAAATTTATACCTCTCACCGCAACTTGGTGGGGAGGCTGGTGGGAAAGGTTGGTTCGTATTGTAAAAGAATTGTTAATACGTACTCTTGGTAGATCAGTATTGACTTATGAAGAATTGAATACATTTGTATGTGATTGTGAATCTGCAATTAATTGTAGACCTCTAACCGGGGTACACGACATTTCGGTCCCGACACTTCGGTCCCGCCATTTCGGTCCCGCCGTTTCGGTCCCGAGACATTTCGGTCCCTGGCCATTTCGGTCCCGAGACATTTCGGTCCCTGGCCATTTCGGTCCCGAGACATTTCGGTCCCTGGCCATTTCGGTCCGGAGACATTTCGGTCCCTGGCCATTTCGGTCCCGAGACATTTCGGTCCCTGGCCATTTCGGTCCGGAGACATTTCGGTCCCTGGCCATTTCGGTCCCGAGACATTTCGGTCCCTGGCCATTTCGGTCCCTGGCCATTTCGGTCCCGAGACATTTCGGTCCCTGGCCATTTCGGTCCTTAGCCATTTCGGTCCCTTGTCATTTCGTTGCCCACCACCTTATAACTCGTATTCTAATTGTCGTGGGCCGCCAAACGCTGTAATTTAAACATTATTTGGGACCTTTTTAAATTTTTTAACACCCCCCACCCCCCCAAATTAAAAAAAAAGCTGAATATAACAGTCCGATAAATTTAAACTTTTATAACTCGTTATAATGAAATTATAGCGAGCTGAAAATTTGTTTGACTGAACAATGTGATATAATTTTACAGGGGACATTGTCTTTTTATTATTATTATTATTTAACATAATGGATTTTTTAAGCTGTATTATTTGTTATTAATATTAGGTATTTTATATATACTATAAACGCCATAGATGATTTTTTGGTTGTTTTCATACGTTTTTTAGAACCTTTAAATTATCATCATTAATTAAATAATTTAAAAAACTGTTCTTATTTTTTCTCCTTCTTACAATTAGATTAATAATAAATGTCTTCAATAATTCAATTGGACACTTATAAGCTATTGTAGGTAAATATTTCCTCAAATCATTCTTCTACATCCTCTCCTTTAATAATTCAGAAATGAGATATATTTATTGAAGCAAAAATATTTAATTTTTCTTATTACTTTTATAATACAAAGTTATAATTTTGTTTTCAAAAGTTACTTTACCATTATAAACATTGGGAAAACAATAGTGATTTGGTAATTAGGTGTGCCAGGAAAAATATTTTGTTGTCAGAAAACTCCACCCACCACTTCATTTTTTTAAAAAATAATTATTGGTTGCATTTTTAAGTCTTCTCACCCGTTGCAGAAGATTTTTGTGAACTAATTTTATTGAAACTGGGCCTATTTCTTTGTAATAAGATGGTTATTTTTTATTTTATGTAATAGTGTAAGTATTATTTTAATTAATTTTATTTCCAATTTTTAACTGACAAAACTAAGGTTTTTAGGTGCGTTCGTAATTATATAAATACGTAGCACCTATAGTCGTCGTTCAGTCCGTCCGTCTGCCCGTCTGTCTCCGCATATAACAGAGCAAAAACAACCCAACCGAATGGTCTGAAATTTTAAATATATGATTGTTGCATAATTTTGTCGAGCCATTTCAAATTGTATGGATATCGGATGCATAGTTTAATTACAGGGACTGTCAAAAGTTTTTCTTTACATTACGGCCAATGGGAAAAAATTATTGCAAGTGCATTTTAATGATGTTACAGCCTTCCGAGTGGTCTGAAATTTTAAATATATAATTGTTACAAAATTTTGTCGAGCCATTTGAAATTTTATGAAAATCGGTGTATAGTTTAATTACAGAGACAGTCAAAAGTTTTGCGTTACATTACGGGGAATGGGAAAAAATTATTGCAAGTGCATTTTAATGATGTCACAGGCTATGCACTCATGAAGTGCAAAAAAAAAAAAAAATATATATACATACAGTACAATATGGGGTGCAAAAAATAATTATAAAACTAGTTATAGTACGAACGCACCTCATTTGCCACGTTTGACGAGCGATTTCCAACTTGTTTGTATTTGTCGTTTATTTATTGATTTTTAATATTACCCTTTTCCTCCCACTTTCCCAGAAAAAAATTAATAATTTTTTATTTTAGTTTTATTATTAATTATATTAATAGTTTTAAATTTCGGTGACTTTAAATATAAAATAAATAAACATGTAAAAGATAAATTTCAGTTTATAACTACTATATGATAAATTGAATATAAAATGTATTATGTATTGAGTTTATTTTAAAGTAAAAAAATGTAATGTTTATTAATAATGTTATTAATTTAATAAATTAAGGATACATTAAATAAAAAATATATTTAATAAAATATTAATTTAATTTTTATACTAAAATTCCTAACTTTTTTGAGAATTAATTAATAGCAATTATTAGTAACAATTATTAATAGCACTTAAAGTTTTTATTCAAAAGTTTTAATTTATAATTTCCAAAAAATAATATAGGAATTTTTTGAAAAATCAGTCAAAAACATAAAGTCTAAGTAATAATTAATTAATTAATTAAACATAATAATAATAATAATAATAATAATGCAACATTGTACAAATACGTAAAAATACCTTTTAAAAGTGTTAGGTGATATTATGCAGATTTTAATTTTTTAAGTACAGTTATAATTTACAATTCGCAAAAAGTAAGAAATTATTAATTAATTATAATTAAAGAGCAAAAATAATATTATAAGCTAACTAATAAATGAATAAACAACATGTTTATCTTCAGAACCCTTATCACTTTTATACATCCTAATGAAGTTAATAACGTTATAATAACCGAAAATTAAAAAAATATACATTTGCATTTACCCTATAAAAACTATTATATAATTCATGTAATAGTTTTTAAACAAGCAATTGATAAATTAGTTATCTAAACAATCAATAATTAAAATAATTTTGAATTGATAAATACGTTTAATAAAAACAATTCAATTTTTGAATTTTTTTTTACTTAACAATATAACTATGGGTGTTTTCAACTTGTCGTGCAAGTTAAATTCATGCTGTATCAAATTTATTGCAAACTAACGGCAAACAAGTAATCAAAAATACTGCAAACTTACTGCAAAGTAGTAATCTTTCCATATCACACTATAAGTTTAACCCCTTCGAAGGGGTCAATAGACCTGATCATCTGATGCGCGAGACCTGATCTATTGATGCGAAAGCGCCGTCAGAAGGCGCATGCATAGGTTTTATCATCATAAACAAGTTTAGGTAATATTTGTACTTTTCATTTCGAGCATTTTTTGGTATTTAATAAGTATAGCGTTTAGAAAAAACGGTGCCTACCGAATAAAATTTCTGCAATTTCTGCGTAGGTGCTGATTCTCATTGTTGTTGAGTCTCTCAACAGAGAGATTTTTTGCTTTCGTGAATTAAAGACAGTCTTGCCACCAGTTTCACCACCAACTACTCATGCAAGTGGGTGATGGTATACCTTGCGGGAGATTTGCTGCGAATTTTTCAATTCTAATTTGTCACGGCAAGATAATATCAGAAAAAATCAAACTTTCTGCTAATGTTCATGCTATCTGGGTTACCTCAAAAATTTCCATGGGGAGCGCGGCGGATCGCATGAACTGCTCATGCGATTGACACTTATGTGAAATCATTATCCAATATCTATTACAGCACAAATTCTTAATTCAATGGCAAGAAATTAAATATGAAAATTGCTGTTTTACACTTAACCACTTGGCCCTAACTTTATTGTAGGCAAATGTTATGTAATATGAAACTTGATTTAACCCATTCGCTGCCAAAACTAAGAATTTTCAAATTTTTTGTTGAAGGTCGTTTGCCAGCACAAATTCAGAAAGATAAATTTCGCTTTACTAATACAGCGAAATTTCTGCCAATAAATGAGGCATTTTTTTTTAAATTATAAAATAGTGGTGACAAAGTAATCAATAAATTAAAGCCACGAGTATACTCGTGAATGACAGCGAATGGGTTAATTAAATTTAACTCTTCAGTATGCGCTCAGATTTTTACATCATAAGTTAATCTTTTTCACTGGTAAATATTAATGTAACTTGAATGTATTATTAGTTGCAGTTATAGAGATTGGCCTTATATTTTTTATCCATGCTTTTTTTTTTTAAATGAAGAAATTAAATAAGGATATACCTAAATTCTTAAAGTTACTCGAAATACTTCTATCATATATACACAGTCAAGACAGATTCCAAGGACTGGTAAAAAGCTCCATTTTAGACAGGCTTCCATGTAAAGAAGTGTAATTAATTATACTTCTAAGATACACTACCTCAATAAAATCTATTGTTCGTTTCGCAGGGATTCTGAAACTCTTCCGTTTGAGACAGGATTCCGTTATAGAAAGATTCCGCATTCACAGGTTTCACTATGCTTCACTAAAGAAGGGTGAAAATTCCCTTTTCAGACAGGTTTTCAGCAAATTTAATTGTATCGCAATTCATATTAAGACCATGTAACGCTTACGTTAAAGACAGGATTCTGTTATAGACAATTACTATTTTGACAAGTTTTATTCTATTCATATGATATAAATAAGTATATTTATATAAATACACAAAACTTTTAAAAATGGAACCTGCCTATAACGGAGTTCTGTCTTAAACATAAATGTTCCATAGTGCTACGGAAAAGAATACTATACAAAAACACCAAATAACACGGAAACTTGTGTAAAACGGAATTTTTCACCAATATTTACAATTTCATCTTGACAGGTTTTACTATATATATATATAACATGAAGGGAAAATTCTGGACCCTCCCCCCCCCCCCCCCGCCGAAACGAAATCCTGGCTACGCCACTGCATGTCGTCCTGGTTTTTTTTAAGCCATTAAAGATGAAAAATGCCGTGTGGTCACAAAAAAGCGCCGGCTGACTAGAACAAAGAGAGCGCGAGTAGAATAATTCTTCTATCTGGATCTTTATTTAGCATAATCAGATGGGGGAAGCCAGGACATCTGCACTTGACATATATATATATATACATGTATAATATTCTTTTGAATGAATAACATATAGATATCAAGAAAAGCCAAATATGTTTTCTAAATTTCCAAATTTCTTCATTGTGATATATTTATAAAATTTCTTAATTTAAAATGAAATTTTACGTAAAAGTGATTCACTATAGATTATTATTTTGAGATTTTATGTTTTTTTTTTTTTTTTTTTGTATTTTCATTTTTCATTTTTATTTGTCATATTAAAACATGTAGGCTGCTTTAATTCTAAGTATATAAGTCAAAGAAATAACAAAGAAATATTTGAAATACAGAATTAATTTTAAATACGAAAAGAATATTTTATGACAATAGAAATTTTAAAATTTTGATTTATGTTTATTGTGCTCGTAGTTTTTGAATGTAATAAGCATATAAAAGTCTTAAATATATTAAAAAGGATTTGTAATTGTTTCAAACCACTTCACCGTCGACAGGTATGGGGAAAAAATGCTTTTATCCACGAGTTATCTCGGGGCAAACGGTGAAGTGGTTCAAAATTAAAAATATTTTTAAACTTGTCATTCGACACCGGTAGAAATAGCGGTAATATTATTGTTACATGTAAAAAGATTAATGCAAACATTTAAATAGTTTTTCAAAAAATAGTAAATTAAAATAACTATTAAAATAAAATAGAAAGTTCTAGTCTGTTCCGGTGCAGAATTTAAAAAATAATGTGTCTTTATCACAATTCCATGTTAAGAACCCCCTTTTTAAAAAATATGTAAAATGCAATACATTTAAAATTGATGCGCCGTTAAATAATAGGATAAAATTTGTAAAAATATTTGCAGATTTTTTCATTATTAATCACATAGTGTGCAAATTATATACAATTGAATATGTGCATTTTGGCATGGGCATTTGCATATGAAAATTAAAGCTCGACTTATAAATATTTTTAAATTGTCTGGACTTTATATTTATGATAGACTAAAATATGAGGAGCTTCTACAAAGAATCCACAGAACTCTCCCTTCCCCCACTCCTGAAAACGATTACTTCTACCATATAAAATTTGCATGGGGTGCTACAATTTGATTGCGAGTTATAAGTGTTTGCGGTTTTCGGGCCCTTATATTCGGTTATTATTTCAAGGGTTCAGTTAAAAAATCTTATAATGTACCTCATTTTTTAAAGATTACGTTTACCGTACAAAATATGAGTATGATTACGATAATTACAGAGAGAGTTATAAATGTTTTAATTTATCAGGACCTTATACTTAAGATACATTAAAATATATAAAAAGTCAACAGAGCCCACCCCCCCCCCCCCTTCCTTTGCCTTATAAAACGATTATGATTATCATAGGAAATTTGTGTGGGCTGCGACAATTTTGATCTGTGTTATAAGTGTTTGCGTTTTCGAGTCCTTATATTCGAGTTATACTAAAATTTAGGGAGTTCAGTTAAAAAATTTGATAATGTCCCTCTTTTTATAAAGATTACGTTTACCATACAAAATATGAGTGTTTTGCGTTAATTATAGATCGAGTTATAAATGTCTTAATTTATCAGACCATTATACTTATGATACACTAAAATATAGAAAATGTCAATCCCCCCCCCCCCCCTTGTTTTTTAAAATGATTACCATACGAAATTTGTGTGTGTTTACTAAAATTTTAAGGCCTTTATTTAAAAAACTCTACAATATCCCCTATAAAATTGTCACCTATTTCAAGTGCACAAAATTTCAGCTTGCTGGAGAAGGGACCGAAATATCTCGGGACCGAAATGTCTTGGGACTGAATTGTCTCGGGACCGAAATGTCTTGGGACCGAAATGTCTCGGGACCGAATTGTCTCGGGACCGAAATGTCTTGGGACCGAAATGTCTCGGGACCGAAATGTCTTGGGACCGAAATGTCTCGGGACCGAAATGTCTGGGGACCGAATTGTCTCGGGACCGAAATGTCTCGGGACCGAATTGTCTCGGGACCGAAATGTCTTGGGACCGAAATGTCTCGGGACCGAAATGTCTTGGGACCGAAATGTCTCGGGACCGAAATGTCTTGGGACCGAAACGGCGGGACCGAAATGGCGGGACCGAAGTGTCGGGACCGAAACGTCCTGCTTCCCTCTAACCTATATCTCTGAGGACCCACTAGAGCTAGTTCCTCTTACACCCGCTATGTTTCTTACTAAAAACAAATGTTTTAGAAATTCAGATATTATCGAATTAGATTCTCGAAGTTTAAGGAGAAGGGCAAGTTATAGAGCTAAACTTCTTACCGATTTTAGGCAACGCTTTAGAAAGGAATACCTCAGTGACTTAGTCCAAAAACATACTGAAAAACACACACGTGAGCCTCGATTGGGGGAAGTAGTCTTGATTGGGGATGATAATAAAAAGCGTTTATTTTGGCCTTTAGGGAAAGTGATTCAGTTGATTCCTGGACGGGACAGTAAAATCCGTACTGTTAAGTTAAAAACGCAGGTAGAATGTTTAGTCATAATATACAACATATATTATATATTTGATTCTGAAATGCCATCTCTCACTTTCTTCATAAATCTCTATCTTTCATCATAAATCTCCCATTATAGCTTAAGGGGGATCAGGACTTGAAAATTTTTAAAAAATCGATTTTTCTTTTAGTATCTATTTTGATTATTTAATTAATTCTGAACACATTTAAAAATACCGCATAAAATATTTGCATTTTTAACGTAGTTATTAGCATTTATGTAACAATTGTTACAAAGCCGCACCCATTTAATTGATACTTTAAGTCGCGTTTTCTCAAAACTTGATTTTTGACGACTATCCGTAAGATTAAAAGGAAACTATTTGATGGAATGGATTATTATTTTTTTTTTTTTTTTTTGCATGGATATAACATCATTATCTATAGAATGAATAAATATATTTTAGATAGTTTAATATTTTGAGTATTTTTAATGAAAAAAAAGTTGTAGTTTTTAAGTTTTTTTAAATTTCCCAATTTCAGAGTTTTTTAAATAAGGTTTCCTTTGAGTAATAGTTATATCCTTAATTCATTCTACATAGAAAAGTTTCATGATCATTGTAAAGCAAAAATTAGGTTCTTATGTCAATTTAACTTTAAGATATCTTACGGATGGTGATATGACACCTAAATTTTTTTCTGAAAACTGTGTTATATAAATTTTGCTATATTTTTTGTTTTATTACTTAAAGTACTTCATTTTATGATTTTATAAGACTACAAACATACCTTAAAAATATCAGAAAGTTTAAATTAGTTACATTGAATACTTCTGTTTTTATATGGGCTCGAAGCGAGAGCTCTGTTTACATGTTTTTCGCTATTGATCAAGCCCTGAGCCCCCTTAAACTCCACCCAGTATTTTCATTTTAACTTACAGATGGCCTTTGGAAGTTATATTTTAATATACAACCCATTTTAAAAATCACTCGCAAACAATTAATTTCCCATGTAGGATCAATCAAAACACATTTTCTAACACATATTAGTGTCTCGAAATTATCCCGAAGACTGTATAATAATTACTCCGCTGTTTCTTAAAAGCTAGGTAAGCTGAGGTAACTGCACCCACGAAGTAACTGGGCATAGGCTATTTTATAAAAAAAAACCGTTGATGTTTTTTAAGTTTTAGCTTTTGTCAACATTGCACCCCCATCTCTACTTCTCAAAACAACGTGTGTCAACTCAATCATAACTCTGTCTTTGCTGTGATAGGTTGCTGAAAATTTAGGTTTCTTTTTTTAAAAACAACGTCCATTTGGTTGAACTTCCTTGGCTTTTTATTAAAATACGGTAAGTACTTTTCTTAAACATTCTTTTTACTTGAAGATTAGACACATAAATACATTAATATCATTAGGTATCTATACATATTTACTTCATGTTTCAAATGTAAGGCCGGTGTTCCAGTTACCCCGTATATTTTTCAAGAATGAGGTAACTGGGACATGTATCAGTGGTAACTGGAGCTGGACCATATGGGATCCAGTTACCCCAACAGTTATAAATATTTTTTTGGTTTCTTGTACTGCGGGAAATTAATTTCTCCATTGTTTTTTTGCTTGCAATAAAGAAAATTACATAATAAAATTTTAAAAAAGCATGTTGGGGTTATCAAACCAAATTTCTTAAGTGTGATAGCTATAGTCGAAATTTTTCGATACAGATGAAGAGGCGTACATAAGGCAAAGTGAGATTATTAGAAAATTATGGAAGCGAATAAAAAATAGTTCTGTTCGATATAAAAATATGGTTACATTCTCCATAGGTTTATTGGACATATCGAACTTCCATTGTGGTAAATAAAAAGGAGAATGAGATACTTAAGTACTTACGTAGCCGTTTGTTCATAGATTTATCTTGTTATTTTTTCCCTTAAAATACCCATGTAACATTTATACTTATTACCTATACTAAAGTACACAAGTACTTACTTAAATTTTATGTTTTTTGTATAAATAAATCTAATATTTTCACTTTTAGTACTTTTCTTAGACACATTGACAGTAAAGGTTTCCCTTACAACGCCCTTTAGTTGATGTATAATATACATTATCTGCCTGGTTTAAATTTTTTTAGTTGTTTACACTTTTTCAAACAGGACCTAATACCCAATATTTAAAAAAAAAATGCGTGTAGAACATAGACCCTCCTGGTCCACTTGCCCCATTATTATTGGGAAACTGGACCCACGAGCAAAGAAAGATTAAATATATATATATATATATATATATATTAGATATTAAAATGTAATTTTGGACATTTTTGTATGATAGAGGGAACCTAACTGAACACATTTACAAAAGTTCAGATTTTAATTCAAATTAATATTAGCCTTTTGAAGCTGAATTGCCAGAATCTCCAGAATCACATTGTAAAATCATGGCCCAGTTGCCCCACATAACCATACACTTTTTATTAGCCCCCGGTATGGTATTTCTTTCTCCCAGCTAATAAAATGTCGTCTCCAAAAGATAACGTTACTTTGTATAATCCAGCCGTAAAACAATGCAGAGGTATCATTATACAGAACAATCTCTACTGCCATTTTTTAAACTTCTAAGCATCGGACATTTTCAATTTTTATACCGCCGGATTGGGAAAAAAGGTACTTTTAAATGCAATTTGTTTGAAACTGCATCTCCATTTATTTTTGAGATATTAATTTATTTTTGTAGTTTTTAACGCCTTTCGTTTAATTTTGGCAATTCAGGTGCTCCATTTCTGTAGAAAGTAAAGGAAAAATAGTTGCAAAATAGCAATTATATCTTTTTGCTGCCATTTTCTCATAAAAACTGAAAAAAATGTAATTAAAATACGTGCTATTTTGAAAAAATATAAACGGTCAAGTACGAGTAATACTCGCACTCAGAGGGTTCCGTACAATAAATATATGAATTATTAACTGTATTATTAAAAAAAAATCGTTGCTAAAAGAATAATAAAACTTTGTAAAAAACTATACAACGTAGGGTTGGGTATAGCTGCATATACTAGAAAAGTATGAATGGGTATACCATAAAAGTTTAAAAAGAGATATGAAGACTAAATGATATAAAATCTAATAAAAAACAACTCGTTGTAAATGATCCCGCCAAGCCACAAACCTAAAACGTCAGTCATAAAAAGAAGTGATATCACACAAAAAGAAGCGATATAGAAGTGCATACTCCGAGAGCCGTGTAAAAATCTATCACCACTCATAATGTTTCCAAAGGACTCGGAGTGAGGTACAGTATGTGAAAACTGCTTGGCGACCTGCAGGCTTTTATAATATATGCAGTATATTAATTTTGAAAATTAAAAAAATAAATTTTTAATTCTTGATATATCACTTTTATAAATATTTTTGCATGCGAAAGATCTGTAAAAAACAAGAAAGTGCTGAAAAACAAGCAGGAAATGGTATGTAAGTGTGATAATCATCTATTATTACAATTATACTTTCTAATGTTTCTTAACATAAAATTTAATTACGAATACGATTAATACGCTTAATACGCGATTTCTAAGCGAAAACTGGTAAATTGGACGGAATTATTTCTTATAACGGAGTTATTTCTTAAATAAAAATTGTCATATTTCCAACATAAGGAATATTATATAATATTACTAAAACAGACTCGAACGGCTTAACCAGAACGAATTTTTTCCCAATCCTATGCGATTCCCCTTACGCAGGCTTTACTACAATATAATCTCAGTTTAGTTAACGTTTATTCTAAGGTGCATTGTTATTAATGTGCATATGATCATTATATATATATATATATAATAAAAATGAAATATATATATATATATTACAAACTCAAAATCTTTACATGCTTACTTAAAAAATCCTCTTCGTAAAAGTGGTGTTTCCAGTTCAAATAATGGTAAATAAAATCAACAAATCGATTTTTCAAGCTGATAAGTAAGAAAGGACATGCAAACACAGAAGCTTCAACTTTTTACAATTTCATGGGAGCAGTAATACAAGAAAAAAAATATTAAAAATATAGTCATATGTAATTGCAGGAAACACAAACATTATAAAAGCCTGCAGGTCGTCAAGCAGTTTTCACATACTGTACCTCACTCCGAGTCCTTTGGAAACATTATGAGTGGTGACAGATTTTACACGGCATTATACAGTACCGCTCAAAAGTATTTTGACAACCTTATATTCTCTCTAATTTTATTTAATATAAAACTGTAAAAGAAAATATATTCCCTATAATTGAGAACACCTATGACTGCAGTTATACAAATGAATCAAGTTTCAACTTGTTTGTTTACATTCGGTGCCACCGAAGAAATATGACTCCTCCTTAGCTCAAAAGTATTTTGACAATTAGTTTGCATTTAATTGTTGAAGGTGTCAGTGGCGCTATAGCTTCGATTGGTGTTTATATCGACTTATTGTGGTTATTTTTAAATGCCGAAATGTAAAAAATATTGAAGTGATTCTAGAAAAGCCGCTGTAAATGCACTTAAGAAAGGTAGACTGCAAGCAGAATTAGAGCGTTCTTTTAACGGGTCTAAGCAACTTGTTATTACATGGAATAAAGTTTTTAATAAACAGAAATACATCGAAAATAAGCCTCAAAGTGGCCATCCGAAAAAAACAACTTGCAATGTTGACTGTATTCTAAAAATGATAACTACAAGTGATTATCGTAAGTCCGCTGTAATAATAGAAAATGAATTGAAAAAAAATTACGACATAAAAATACACGTTTCATCAGTCAAACGACGCCTAAACCTCTATGGTTTACATGGCAGAAGACCAGCAAAAACACGTTTGTTATCTACTAAGAATAGGAAGGCTAGAGTAGCATTTGTAAAACGGCATAACCCTTTCAGGGGCAAAACAATTCCATTGCTAAAGTGTTGAAATTAATGATTGACACCGGAATTTTGGTTAAAAAAAATCGGTTTATTATGTGTGTGAAATATAGCTTTTTCTTATTTATAAATAAATTTGTTTTCGAATTCCGGTGTCAATCATTAAATTCAACACTTTAGCAATGGAATTGCTTTGCCCCTGAAAGGTTATGCCGTTTTACAAATGCGACTCTAGCCTTCCTATTCTTAGTAGATAACAAACGTGTTTTTGCTAGTCTTCTGCCATGTAAACCATAGAGGTTTAGGCGTCGTTTGACTGATGAAACGTGTATGTCTATGCCGTAATTTTCTTTGAATTCATTTTTTATTATTACAGCGGACTTACGACAATCACTTGTAGATATCATTTTTAGAATACAGTCAACATTGCAAGTTGTTTTTTTTTTTGGATGGCCACTTTGAGGCTTATTTTCGATGTATTTCTGTTTATTAAAAACTTTATTCCATGTAATAACAAGTTGCTTAGACCCGTTAAAAGAACGAGCTAATTCTGCTTGCAGTCTACCTTTCTTAAGTGCATTTACAGCGGCTTTTCTAGAATCACTTCAATATTTTTTACATTTCGGCATTTAAAAATAATCACAATAAGTCGATATAAACACCAATCGAAGCTATAGCGCCACTGACACCTTCAACAATTAAATGCAAACTAATTTTCAAAATACTTTTGAGCTAAGGAGGAGTCATATTTCTTCGGTGGCACCGAATGTAAGCAAACAAGTTGAAACTTGATACATTTGAATAACTACAGTCATAGTGTTCTCAATATAGGGAATATATTTTCTTTTACATTTTTATATTAAATAAAATAAGAGAGAATATAAGGTTGTCAAAATACTTTTGAGCGCTACTGTATTTTATTTCGATTTCATTTGAACTAAACCCTAAAAAATTAGATTCCGTTCAAATGAAATCGAAATATATCTTAGACTTTCTTTAAAGTTTTGTATTTTGCATGCATCTTATCATTTTATGTACAATCGTCATACACATAATACAAAATCTGCAATTCAAATATCTTCAATTAAAAATGGAAGAAGTCTAAGATTTATTTCGATTTCATTTGAACAGAATCTAATCTTTTAGGGTGTTTTAAGTATCATATTGTATGGAATTTATTTTTATTCTTTAATCTTCAATTGGCTTAGCTTATTTGATACAAAAATTTAACATTAAATGTAAAACTAATTGAATGAAATATCTCAATATCTGTCTCGGGCTTAAACAATGTAGGAATTGATTTTTTTTTAAATGTGTTCTTCTAATTATGTTTTTGTACAATTTATATGATGACTCAAGTGACTTTAGAATAAACACTTAACCCCTTCGGGACCATGGGTGCATATATGCATCTTCAAAAGATGCGTACAGCAGTTGTTTTTGATACCACTAAAAAAGAAATGTAAAATTCTCCTGTTTTCATTAAGACATTTTCTTGATTGTTAAACTAAATTTAATTATTTGACAATAAGTGGTGTCAACCGAATAAAATTCACGTAAAAGATGCTGGTGCCGAACGGATTAAGAGCAAGACACAGACTTCTCATATAAGTAGACTCCTATTTGGTAACCTTTTCTTGATGCCTACATCTCTGCCCTCCGTCACGTGATGGAGGGCAGAGATGTGCGCCAAACCAATTTTACTCCCGGCAAAAACTTCTCCGAATCTCTCTCCGGAACATTGAGTTGACCGAGAATGAAATCCAAAAGTTGCCAATAAAGGGATCACTGCCAAAAAAGACATCCTTTTGGCAATGAAAGAGGGAAAACATGTTGGATTCACAATCTAGCTGAAAGAACAATGGGGTTTGGTCTCCAGTCCTACCTTTCCTCTGAGGAGCAAGAGAAACTAAAACATTTTTCATCGAGGAGAGAATGAACTATTTTAGCTTTCCATCCATTTTGTAAAACGCATGTAGAAGCTTATTTTTGTAAAATATTTAATATTTCTTAATTATTAAATTTTTTAATAAATTTGGATGTTGGTATCTTTAAAAATTGTCTTGCTCTGGGAATTATGACAAAACATTCTTAGTTTAGCTTATTTCATGTATACCGAATTTTTAAAAAACGGCCTGAAAGCTGTGAGCCACAGGCTCATTTGTTCCAAAATCTTTCTGATAGCGTTCATGTAATATTTCATTTTACTTTTTTAAAAAATTTAAATCTGAGTCCCTTCTTTCTCCCCTACCCCTGAGGGCGCCTTGAGCCACTACCAGGGGTAGTACTGGTCTTAGGTGATATTTCAGGACATAATTACCAGCATGCTAAATTTTTTTCCCGCGATCGTTTCACAAAATTCGCGATTAACATCTGCAATTTTTTGAGGAAATTCGCGATCAGATTGACGAATTTTACGATTTTTTCGACGACTGACTATGAAAATGGCGATTTTTTACGCGATCGCTTGACGAAATTCGCAATTTTTCTCTGGTATCGTTTGCCGATATTCGTGTTTTTCCCACAATCGTTCGACGAAATTCGCGATTTTTTTCACAATCGTTCGACGAGATTCGCAATTTTTTTCCGCGATCGTTCTGCGAAATTTGGGATTATTTTCCGCACTAACGAAATTCACGAATTTTTCCGTGACCTCTTGACGAAATTCGCGATTATTTTCTACGATCGTTTGGAGAAAGTGGCGATTTTTTTCAGCGATCGTTTGCCGAAATTCGCGATTTTTTTCCGCGATCGTTCGACGAAATGCGTGATTTTTCCGCAATTGTTCGACGAAATTCGCGATTTTTTTTCGCGATCATTCGAAGGAATTCGCGATCTTTTGCGCGATCGTCACACATAACTCGCGATTAATTTCTGCACTTTCGACGAAATTCGTGATTAATTTCTACACTTGTTCCACAGAATTCGCGATTCCATACGCCACCTCCTGACGGAATTCGCGATTTTTTTCCGCGATTTTTCGGGTAAATTCGAGATTTTATTCCGTGATCGTTTGACGAAATTTGCGATTAATTGTTAAACGAAATTCGCGATTTTTACCGTGATCTATTGATAAAATTCGCAACTTATTTTTACACGATTTTTACTAGAATAATTGGCCTGAATTTTTTCCCATTTTATTCGTGGATTGTTTGACGAAATTCCCGCTATTTTTCGCGGCGTTCATCAACGCGATTTATTATTATTAAATTTTTTTGCGATTCTGCGAAAGTCGCAGATCGTTTTTTTTTTTTAAGGAGAAATCCGCCAAAAGGAAGAAAAGTGGCATCCCTGTGCATTTCAGCGAATGACTGATGACATTCTCGATTATTTTAAACATTAATTGAGGACTATCGCAATTTTTCTCAATGACCGATAAACGAAATTCGCGATTTTCCATCTTGTCTGATTGACAAAATTTCCGATTTTTTTTTCGACCACTTGACACAATTTATGAGTTTTTCATCATCAGCTGACAAAATGTTTCACAACTATTTTCTGGCTTATATATATATATATTTTTTCCAAAATACTGATTTTGTGGAATTTTTAAAAATAAATGATTTGTGGAATTTGTGGATGAACTGATGAAATTCGCGGAAAAAGAAGTATATACAGTCGGCTCTCGTTAATTCGAACTCGTCGGGACCACAAGAAATGTTCGAATTATCCAGAGTTCTAATTATGGAAAGTATGAGAGAAAACATGTTTAAAGGGGTACTATTACAAAGGAATTAATGTTATAGAATTTTTTTTTTTGAATTTCGGATGTTATCGTTGGAATGACTTAATAAGATATAAATACATAAAATAATTAATAATATTAAAATAATATAAATAAAACATAAAAATTAATAATACACTATAGAACAACGGCATTTAAAATTACATTTTAATTGTACTATAATTTTCTTACCTGAAATTAGATGAACATTTAAGAAATTATTTACACTTATTTATCATCTCTATGAAAAAAATTGTCAATTGTTGTTTGCTTAGTCCTATTCATTTTTTACTTTTTAGCCAGTTTTTCTATTTGTAACAAACAGTTAAGTTCTTTGTCTGATGACGGCTGCATCAGGATAAATGTACGCAAACACCCAATTGATTGCGCAATTGACTTTTCTGTGGGTAAGAAAAGCACTTGGGACATACACTGTAAAAAAAAATGGTAACGTTCCATATAAAATCCAGGAACGTTTCGCCTTTTCTCAGGTTTTCAGAATAATTTAGCTCTTTCCTGTGAAATTCTGGTTTTCTTATCTGAAACGTTCCTGAACAAAAGTTGGAAAGAGCAAAACGCTGCGGCCGCCATTTATTATTTTTTTGCTATAATCCGTTGCTCGCGCGCGAGTGTCGAAAAAGAATTCCTTAAATGAATGTAAAAAAAATCAATATGGAATGCAAATAAATCAATAGACGACATAATCCTTTACGTCTCTATTGTCAAGACAATTCAGATGAAAATACAATACCTCCGTGACATCGCTAAGAGATTATCTCTCGTACTTGTCTGTGGAATGTTTAAGGAGCAGACCGTGTAAAAAAAATACACCTATTATTTGGATCTCCATTAACCAGGGGACCATCAAACATGATTCTCACCGATTTTGATTAATTTAAAGTATGTTTTAGAGTTCTTATCTCTAATTATTCTTGTGAAAGGATTTCTTCAAATGGGACTTAGATTTTCAGAAATTAGATGCCGAGGTTTAGCATACGTTTCAAATACCCATTAGTTTGCAGCTCTCAACGTGTCTTTCGTGGTGTGGACGCAGAAAGCTCGCGCGCCACCCGAGTTCGATGCTACCTCTGGACTTTTTTTTTCTTTTTTAATTAATTTTATATTTTAACACTTTATTACAATTTGATTTAAATTTGATATATATTTGACACTTTGAATTGCTGCAAATTTGAATTTTTTTTTTATTTTCGGAAAAAATATACAATTACGTTTAGGTTTTTTTTTTTCATGAAAATTTATATGTATTTTATCTAACTTGTAAACTAACATAATTACTAACGAAAATCCAAAATATTTTATGTCTAGATTTTTTTTCTAATTATTATTTACATTTATATATTTTAAGCAAAATTCAGAAACAATATATCATATATATACTTACTTTATTGAATTTTAACTGAAAATTTATTTTTTCGTGTAATGTATAAATAATAATTTTGATGTCAATTTCAAAATATTTTTTTCATTCTAACAAATAATGATAATAAAGCGAAAATTGTCAACTGGAAATGTAAAAATCGTCTGCGAATCCCGCATGCTGTGAAATGTCAGTAATGTTTTGCTGTCAACAGAAATATTCCTGGTATTTTGCAGGAAACTTACTGGCATTTCTGTAGAAAGTTTTTAACATATACAGTAAAGTTCCAGTCATTTTCAAGAAATGTTTCTTGGAAATAATGGGCAACTCAGCTGCCCATTTTTTCCCAGGAACGTTGCGGAATTTTTTTTACAGTGTAGTAGCAGAATCACCAGAATCCGATTCCATCTCCTCATTGCATTTTTCGTGAATTGTTTCAACAATTTCTTCCACAGTTAAGGGTCCAGATACTTCTAAACTATTGTCGGCTGCTACATACTCTGCGAACGTAATATCGCATTGGAACTTTTCAGAAAAGTTTGGAAATTCTATTTCTTCAAAAGGTCTGTCGTTTTCGTCATTTGCATTATACCCACTCTTTTTAGATGGATGGATAAATCCGGCATGTCGAAAGCATTTTTCTATTGTTTCAGGTTGTACGGCGTCCCACGCCGCATATAAATCGTTGATGGCCGTGAGTAATGTTATGTCGTAGCTTTCTTTAAGGTCAATCGAAAATAAAATTTGTTCTAGAATCCTTTTACGATAATGAGTTTTTAAATTTTGAATTATTCCTTGGTCCATCGGTTGCAGTTGTGCTGTAGTATTAGGGGGTAAATATTCAATCTTTATAGAGCTCAGTGTTGGTAGTTTACAATGACTCTGCACATTATCTAGCAGCAATAGAATTTTTCTGTTTTCACGAGAAAAATTTTTATCCAGTTCTTTTAACCAACTGATGCAGATCTAACGCGTCATCCAGGCTTTGGCATTTGCCACATAATCAACAGGCAGTGTTTTAACTCCTTTGAAGCAACGTGGATTAGTTGATTTACCAATAACTAACAATTTTAACTTCTCACTTCCATCCATATTGGCACCTACCATCACAGTTATCCTGTCTTTTCTAAGTTTATCACTTGTGCACGTTTCACCTTTAAATGTTAAAGTCTTATTAGGAAGAAGTTTATAAAACAACCCTGTTTCATCGGCATTAAACACGTCTTTCATTGCATAAGTAGAAATAAGTTCGGGTAGCTTTTCACAGAATTCATTGCAAGCAGCGAGGTCTACAGCACCACTTTCACCACACACAGTTTTGTGTATGATGTTATTTCGCTGCTTAAAACGTGTCAGCCACCCTTCGCTGCAATTGAAATTTTTAATACCCATGAGTAGTGCAAGTTCTTTCGCTTTAGCTGCGAATATAGGTCCACTCAAAGGTACATTTCTTGCCAATGCATCTTTTGTCCATAACAGTAAAGCTTCCTCTAAATCCTCATGGGCTGCTGTTCTCATACGTTTTCGTCCTTTAGCAAATCTTTCCTTTTCCCATGATTTCAGGATGAATTCTTTATTTTTCAAGTAAGTAGGCAGCGTATTCTTTTTTATTCCATATTCGGCAGCAATTTCTGTCGTAGATTGGCCACATCCTACCTTTTTAATAATTTCCACTTTGGCTTCTAGAGTTAACGATTTATAACTTCCACGTGGAGCCATATTTTAAAGAAACAAGATCTTTTACTTTCTCAAAAAACAATTTAGCAGCAAGTAAAACCATTGACTGAAAAATTCGATCCCCAGAGTGAAAGTAGAATGTAGTGATAAAACAGGTTTCCCCTATCTTTAACAGATGTCCACTCAGTGAATTTCTTGGAATGTCACTGGGTCAAATGCTACAGAAGGTATCAGGAAAAGCACAATGGAAGAAGGGGCGGATGTGTCATTGATGGACAGACAGGGCGAACTAAGAAAGCGGATTTCAAATTCCTTGGAATTATTATACTAGTTCAGAACAATTCTGACAAAAATGAAAGAAAGAAAGTTATTTCAAGGATCTGAAGTCCGTGAGAAAGTAAGGAAAAATGAAAAAATGGAATTCTCATTAGTTCGAATTAAACGAAGTCAAGTGAAAATGAGTTCGAATAAAGGAAAAGTTTTAACGTTATTCTGCCATTGAAAATTTCGGGACTTCATGTTTAGTTCGAATTAAGCGAAGATTCGATTTATCCGATTTCGAATTAACGAGAGCCGACTGTATTCGCGGAAAAATAATGACTGTTAATGCAACAGAACAAATCTTGCGAAATTTCAGGAATTTTAGGACATTCCAGGACGTTTTTTCATTTTTCAGGAATTTTTGGAATTTCAGGACAAGTATACGACCCCTGAACTGCCCCCTCATGGGGTCCAATGAGCCCAAATTGGTGAAGCCCACTTTTCAAGCTTATAATATAAATTTAGCTCTATTAAGAATTCCCTTTTCTTCTTATTATTATAATTATTTTGCTACATATTTAAGTATTGCGCGGCAGCGCAATACTTATTTATTTCCAGTTTCACTTCTCAATGTTAATTTAACATGGAAAAGCCTATGGAGATCATAACTTTATCATTTTTTCTTCCTACCTTTTTGTCCCTGATGCCACTCATTTTTTATTCTTTACTAATTTTAATGATATTATAAATTTAAAGTGTAAAAACGATTGCCTGTAGTCTGTGATATATTTTATGTTGAACGAAGACATATACTTCAACTTTTACTTAACCAACAATTAACGGTAACTTATTAACTGTGTAAATGTTGTGATTTGAGGAAGAGACTCAAGGGTGAAAGGTTCCATTCTCCCATTGGTTGAGAAGAAACAAGAATCCCTAGATTAATTCTCAAGGTTACAAGTCCTGATAATTGAGCAGTGGTAGACAATTCTAACTAACAAATCAGAAGGCACATAGCATTTCACCACCAAAACAAATCGCCAAGTGTCACTTGAGATTATTTCAAGTATTAAGTTGCAATCATATTAAACTTTCTTTACAACATGTAAGGAATTTTAATTTATTTCTCATATAAAGTGATTCACGGAAAACAATGATATGGTATTTTTTAAAATATCCTTTTTTCCCTGCAAAAAATTGATAAAACTGGCTTTCTTTTAAAAAAGTATCCAATTTAAATATTTTAGACTTATTATTTTGTAACTTACTTTTAAATTACTCATTACATATATTCCTTTTGTATATACAGGTGTACGTAAATTTTAACTAAAAAAAAAATAAAAAACAAAAACATTGATATTTATACGAAAAGTAAAATTTAATATTTTTTTATTTATAGCTCTGCATCAGGAGGACAGAAGCTTAGGGGATCCCCCCCCCCCCCCTGAAATAATATCCTGGCTACGCAACTGCATTTAATTACCTATGTGTTTTGACTGTAGTTATGTGTGGAAAGCAACAGTGAACTCAAGCACCCCCCTCCCCTTCCTTGATAGCTGATGTGTTTTTTAAAAATAAAAAACTACATAAAACAATTAATAAAAATACTCAGTCAAATTTTATCCTTTTTTTTTTTTTTCATGGCACTTTGTGTGCGTAAATATAAATAATTAAATGGCCAAACTAGTACTCAAATAATCAAAATTGTCAGAAAGGAATTTAGATCATCTAAATTCTACCTTGCCCGTATAGTAATTTGCAATATTAATATCTATTTATTATTACTGCAAAATAACAAACAGGGCAAAAAAAAAAAAGAAAAAAATCAAAAAATAAAGTATTTCTTAGATAGTTAGATAGTGAATGAAAAAGGTCAAGCTAAAATAAATTATAGTTCACACTTGTAGTGAAATATAATGAAAAAATAAATTAAATAATAATGACTTTTTTTTTTTTTTTTTTTTTACACACCCAAAAGAAAAGAAAAAGTTGGAACCAAAAACAATAATATCTGAGCAATAACTACCAAAATCTATAAGAAGTTTTTATAATGTATTTTGTTGCATTAAATATTTCTAGTTAATGATTACTTGGACTAATGCCTTTAACTTAGTTTTCAAATATTTAGGGTGGTAATAGTGAAGGGGAAATTTATGATAATTTTTTTAATAAAAATAATTTATGTTTTTGACTGAGTTTTCAAATAATATATATATATAATATATATATTGTTTTAAAAAGTAGTTTATTAAAATTTTTTAATAAAAACAATTAAAAAATTTTTAGCAAATTTTAATAAAAAGTACTTAACAATTAACTATTACAAATTGATTTAAATAATTAATTACTTATTAAGTTAATAATATTATTAATATAAATTCATAAATTAATAAAATTTTACTTTCAAATAAAATAAACTGAATATAGTTATGTATTCAGATATATTGTTAAATAATATAACATAAAAATAAAAATATTTTATATAAGTGTAAGAAATAACATTATATTTTCAAAAATATTCATTTTAAGGAATTGAAATAAATAGCTTTTAAGTAATATGAGTTTTAAAAATTAATTTCATTAACAGTATTTTATACATAATAAAAAAATTACAAAGCATTTGATAATAAAGTAATAAAGTTTTTCTGTATGAAAAATACTAATTAATTTTAAAAGAAAACTTTGATAAATTAATTTTGCTAATTTAATATTTATCTGATACTAAAGTTATAAGGGAAAAAAATAATGTAAGTTTAGGAGATATTATTATTGAATTACAATAAATGCTCACTTTAATTCATAAAAAAATAGCTTATATGAATTTCGAAATTTATTTAAAACTAAATTTTATTTTATTTAATAAAAATTAAATTTCAATTTTATTTAATTTAATAACAATTAAAACTTAATTTAATCAAAATTTTATTTAATTATCTAATTGACAATTAAAAAAATTGGAAATGAACTGATAATAGAAGTCTAGAAATCTTTATTAACTAACTTAATAAAAATCGAAACAAAACACAAATAAAAAATACAAAAGCAACAGGGAGGATAGAACTCGCCTACTTAAGTTTGCTAGACAAGCGCGTTAACCACTGGACAACATCGTCCACACAAAGCTCTCAACAAAATAGCATGAATTAACTAGGTACGATATTTCTCAAAGTACTTGCATTTCATCGCCAAATCATCCCTGCGAAGCAAGCCAAGACCGGTTCTGATCAACCAATGAGAGAATGGAACCTTTCACTCTTGAGTCGCTTCCTGATTGGAAGGCTAGCGATGCGGCATGCTTGCTATGCTGCTCTGAGATGTTGTGTCGCTTATATAAATATTCATGGCGATAATTTGTTGTGTCTTAATAATTCATATTTAATCACAACAATACTTAGATAATTAAAACAAGAAGCTTTATTTAACAACACAACATCTCAGAGCAGCATAGCAAGCATGCCAGGGTCAAAACGAATGGTAAAATGCCTTTGAATATGGGTGAATTATAACCCAGAGAGAAACATGGGCCAATTTATTTTTACATTGTTCAAATATTTTTCTTAATAATTCCAATTTTCGCTTTTTTCATTGAAAATCAACGGACATTTTTCAAAGAAAATGTAACATTTTTACTTCATTGTTGCAAAAATTTCAAAAGCCGTAATAATATTTATTTCTTTTTAGTTGAAAGATTTTCACGTGAAATATTAAATTGAGCTAGTTTTTTTTTTTTTTTTTTTTTTTTTTTCAAAAATTAAAAAGGTGACTATGGCGTCATAGTGAAAATAAAAAGGATATTTTCAAAATAAGTTTTTGCTTTGGTTAAGTTTATATTTTAGTAAAAATTTTTAATGGATAACTATTTTTACGCAAGGTAGCGAACTTAGTGGGGAGTTACATAACTTAAATTTTAAAATGTATTTTTTTTTCCGAGATGAGAACTATTTATACCCCAAGTTAAACTTAGGTAATAATTTTCTGATGTGTTTACATCACCCCTTAGAAAAGAATAGGGTTTAAAAATTTAAGTAAAACTTTTATTTTTTACTGTATCACAGCTATAATATTGTTAAATACTAGCAGTAAGGATTCAACACAATTTATATTTATATTCATAGCGTTCCTGAGTGGGAAATAGGGTATCTAAATTTAAATTAAAATAATTTTTTATGTTTTGATTATAGATTTTTTACTTTCAGATTGGAAGTTTTTGTCCTAACTACGGCAACCTGCATTACTACAGTAGTGAAACATTTTGAATTACACATTAGTAAACTGCATCCCACATTGTGATGCAATACCTCATACATCAACGCCTGATGATACTCTCCATTAATTTTGAAATGCGTTCGTCTGAGTGCAGTAGTTATTAAAAAACTTGACATATTAAACAAAAACATAATTTGAAGAACAAATTAAAAAAACAAAATTTATTTCCTACATACTTTAAGCCCGAGAAGGGACAGATATTAAGGTATTTCATTCAATTAGTTTTACATTTAATGTTAAATTTTTGTAACAAATTAGTTAAGCCAATTGAAGATTAAAAAATAAAAATAAAATTCATACAATATGATACTTAAAATACCCTAAAAAATTAGATTCCGTTCAAATGAAATCGAAATAAATCTTAGACTTTTTTTTAAAGTTTTGTATTTTGCATGCATCTTATCATTTTATGCACAATTGTCATAAACATAATGAAAAATCTGCAATTAAAAATGGAAGAAGTCTAAGATTTATTTCGATTTCATTTGAACGGAATGTAATTTTTTAGGGTGTTTTAAGTATCATATTGTATGAATTTTATTTTTATTTTTTTAACTTCAATTGGCTTTACCAATTTGTTACAAAAATTTAACAGTAAATGTAAAACTAATTGAATGAAATATCTTAATATCTGTCCCTTCTCGGGCTTAAAGAATGTAGGAAATAAATTTTGTTTTTTTAATTTGTTCTTCAAATTATGTTTTTGTTTAATTATTTTATTATTATTCATGATAATTGTAAAATTTAATAAAACACCTGAAACTTGACTCTCACTTCATTGATCAAATTCGATTGTGTGCCCATTATTTATTGACGATTCAAGAGCTCGAATACGCCATCTGGTGGAGAAAGGATGTAACTTCTCGCTTCAGGATACTGCCGTGCAAGACCATTTCATTACATGTATTTTAATTTGGTTGAGAATGACTATTTTTTGCAAAATTTCAGATTTCCTGTGACATTTGTGTTCTGTCTTACATGACAAAGTAAAAATGATCGGAATCTGAATATCTAAAACTTTCAAATGCACGTACAATAAAGAATTATTTCAATGGCACTTTAGCATTAATTAAAGGGACAATTTTCCTGTACCAAAGGCTGCGAGCAGCGCCTCTATAGGCCGTTTTAATTCCCAATAGTCCAGAAGAGAGATTCTCCGTGGGATATTCCATTATCTCGCCAAGGAAAAAAATCCAGAATACAAAATTCAACACCAACAAAATTGTAAAATTGTTTGTTTCAAAATTGTAAGTGAAAAAATAATTCAATCTTATGTAAAATTAATATCAACAACTTTTTAATCAATAGATAGCGCTTACGCAGAAATAAGATTGCGCCAGACCGCGACGTCGTAGAACCATGCTAAGGAAGCGCCATCAAAGCAAAAAAATTAAGTAGCAGACGAACTTTCAAAACCGTGCTACATAAGCGGCACCTATTTAAAAAAGTTTTCGAGGCCGATTTTTCTCCCCAAAACCCATTTCCTAGGTCCTGCCATTCTGCTCTCATGGTAGCAGACGATTTTTTATGAGATAAATTATGGCGGATGTCATGAAGAGCGGCTCTGAAAACAACGTGCTCTTTACTTTGTTGGCAAAATGTAAGTTTGGCTATTTTTTGTTTATATGCATCAACAGTATAAATATCTCATACCAATTACTCACAAGTTTTATGCAATGTCGCGATTTTCTTTTATATTGTCATCATACCTACTATTATAAAATGCTTTCGATGTAGTCTCATACACCGGCTTTTCGAAAATTCGTTTTCTTCTTTAAATGTTGTTGTATTGAAATGTCCTTTATTGGTCTTTTTTAACATAAAGTTTGCGATAAGAATGGTTTTAATAATTTCTGTCTTTTAGCGTAATTATATAAACTTGTTTTCATTGTATTTCTGGCTTAGGTTAAGAAGTTACATTAGAAATGTGCTCATTTGAATGTTTGCCTTATTGCCCAGTTATAAAATGCTAATCTTAACTCTTTTTTTCATTTTTGAAAAAAATGCTATAGATTAATTAAAACTTTTTTGTATTAAATTCATTTCTCCTAAACTTCGAATACGTTTGCAGATGATACATTTAATATTTTAAAACCAAATTCAGTTCGTTTAAGTACATTCAAAATGGAGTTTTTATAATTTATCGACCCATATGCTATGTAAATACTGAAGGGAAATACCCTTTTAAATTTTCTAGTACGTTTGCGCGGTAAAATAGTAAACAATTGTGTAGTTTTTCTATCAACGCATGCGCGACCACTGAAAACCGTAACTTTTTCGCCTTCACAAGCTCCGATTTCTCCATAATAATTAAAGCGAATTAAAGGGCCTTTTCTCACTGCCAGTGCTCATCCTCCGGTAGCTCGTTTACATTGGTTTACCCCATGTGTCGAACTGTTTAAACAATGGAGAATTAAAAATTGCTTTATTCTGTTAAATTAATATAAAGACAAAATTTAATGAGTATGTCCAACAGATAAGTATTTTCTTATCTCTGCGTCCTTGAGGCAGAGTTACTGTATTATAAGGAGGAAAAAAAATTCGAAATATTGACAGCCGGAAACAAAAGCTAAGATGTCATATTAAAAATGTTGTAGACAATGGATACATTCCTAAAAGAAATTGGTAAGGGTAATAAAATCCGCGCTGATTCACATTGTACTTACATTAAATCAGTTATTAAAAGTGTGCTATTTTTATTTTTCCTAAGTACGGCGATTTTTCATTATTCAGTAAATCCTCTGAACTGCGGACACCTCGAATAGCACGAAATTTGTCCGTTATTCGGAGGTGAGCACTATTCAGAGTTTACAAATATATACTATGTGTTTGTTAATTAATTTTAGGGCGAGTTACTTTAAAAAGGATGTTTTCTTCTTCTAAAAGAATAATTTTTACAGAAATGTGCTTCTAAACATTCAACATCATTAATTCAAATACTTCTTTTTATAAAATCAAATATAAAATAGTATTACTGCTCTTGCTACTAATATACTATAAGAAAAAACTCCATTCGAAATTTTTCTTTTGAGGGGGGAAAAATGCTGTGAATTTATTTTGTTAAGGGGAGAAAATCTGCACCAGATTATTATAAGTAGAAGTTTTTAGCCCCATTGGAAAAGCGCAGAAATTGTTGGTTGGAACTTGGTGAAGAAACACTCAAACCTTTTTAAAAGTTGGAATAGCCAAAGTTTTAAATTTAGTGTATATCAGATATCCAGTATTTGCATTATTTTTATGGAAAAATATCTTTTATCCACTTGCAAATATGATGCATGAATATTTTAATGGATTTTGTAGCAGGGTTGCCGACTTTTAGCCAGGCCAAAAAAAGCCGGCCGGCTTTTTTTTGGTTTTAAGCACTTCAAAAATCCGGCTTTTATTTTTTAAAGTTGGTTTACTGTTAATTTGTTTTAAATTTAGATCAATTAATTTTTAATACACTTATAAATATTTTCTACTAAAAAAATTATAGATTTCTATTAAATTTTGTCAAATAAGTCTAACTTCTAGAAGGCAACTGGGAAGGCATTATGTCTGAAAAAAAAAAAAATATACTATATATATATCTGTAAACATTGAAAATAATATGTTAGGCTCCAAACTGGTACTTTGAAATTCTATATTACATAGCTCCACATATACTACACTTAAAGGTCAAAATTAGCACTAGCCACCGGCCACAGGGCCAGTAAATGAAAAAAAGTGGCTACTGAAAAATTGCCTATAAGCGGCGACCTTCCGGCCACTTTTTTACAAGGAGATAATAAAATTTTCTTGCATTTCAACAAGGATTCTACTTTATTTGGTTCCAGTATATTTATATTAACATATTTATTTGGGCTACTCAGTTTTAGATTAATACTTATAGAAATTTTACTGTTTAGCATTTTGAAATAAAAAAGTGGCCAGTAGTTTAAAGAAAGTGGCCACTTTAAAAATTAGTCTTACCGACCAGTGGCCGCTAATGAAATTTCCCAATTTTGACCTATACTACACATTTTAAAGATTATATTTAATTAATGACAAAAGTAGCACATCAAAATGGAAACATGCTTGTGTGCCCAGATGGGGAGATTAAGTTATAAATGTTAAATGAGAAATTAGAAAGGATATAATATTTGAGGAGATTGGTACATAAGTGTATAAAAAAAATAGAGCATTTAAACAACAACAAAAAAAAATTCTCTAAATAAAATTTTGAAAAGCTTGTTGCTAAGCATATTCATGCATATGCTATTCGCAATGTTTTTAATAGTGAGAAATGGTGTTTTTATTAATATGACTATTTATAATTTTAAATGTTTACTAGAAATAAAATAAGACTTGTATATTAATAGCTCTTTAAATTAAGTATTAAAACATTTAACTAAGTAACCATTGTCCTCTTTAATTTTTGTGAAAATGAAAAAATTGGCAGTTGGTATGGCCCTTTTAAAATTTAGCTGACATATTTGCAATTCTGACAACAAATCACTAGCAAAACCATCTAAGTTTTATTCCAGTATTAATGTCCTCATTATTGAGAAATTGGGTTACTTATTAAATTCTAAATCAATTAAATGTCATTAAAGTTAAATAAAAATACTTTAAAATGTGTAGTTTATAATTACAATGCTTCATTATATAAAAGCCAATTATGGCCAAAAAAAGGCGGTTAAAACCAATAAAAGCCACCGGCCTGGGTTTTTTTAATTTTAGCCGGCTTTTTTGCAACCCTGATTTGTAGTTGCTTTTTATGACGTTTTAATAATTTGCTTGTAAAAATTAAATGAACAATGGGATTATAGTATTAATCAACGGATCTTTGTATCTTAAAAGAAAATTTTGCATAGTTAGTTATTCATTAAGATAGACAAGCTTAAAAATGAGAATTTTCAGACAAGGCAAAAAATATTTTCAATCATGACAGTCAATTACTTTTATAAAATAAATTAAGAATTTATTCAAAACTTTTATCCTTGATTTAAAAATAATTTAATTCCAGCTGAGCCACAATAGGGTTGCATACGGTGAGCCAGATGTGCAAAATGATTTAACTTCTCTATTTTAACCATTTTTAAAACTATTTAAAAGTGCTTTTAATGATGAGAGAAAGTTCGATTTGCTCATAGTAATGCTGTATTAAAAATCTCATTTTGAGTTTTCACTTTATAATATGTGTGTGATATATTTCATCAAAAACCTTATTCTTTTGAGATCAAGTGATTAAGTCATCTATTTGATCAGTGACATTGTGTGATATTTTAATTTTAGTGACTAGGGTGATTTAAAATATTATGCTCTATTGGTCCTTAAATAATAGCACTCATCACTAGTGAACAAAATACTTTTACTGGTGATAGTGTTGATATTGCTTTTCAAAATGAGCTGGAAAGCTAAAAAAATTAATAATATGTAATTACTTTACTTTTAATATTAATTATTCTTCATTCGATTTATGAAAACCTATGTACTTTATAAAAATCTGTGATTAACAGTGAATATCTGTGTTTGGAGGGGTACAAATGTTTTTTACCAGCAACTATATTTTTTCTGATTATCGCATGCTTTTTACTTTATAGAGCCCTGTGTCCCTTTCCTACTAGTTTTTGTATCATATCTAATCCTATATTTTTATGAGCAACAATATTTTGGTGTAAAAAAATTTTTGTAGCATGGACAATTGTCCCTCTGCTTTGCCCTTTTTCCTTTACACTGTGCAATTGTGTTTGCTAAAAGTAAAGGAGTATCTTTAATTTCTCATTACAGTATTTTTCATCATATTTTTTTACTTTCATCTATCTTTACAAGAAGAAAGTATTGAATTCATGAAAAATTCTGCTTTTCGACGGATTTACATGATTTAGGGGTCAGATAACTTGAAAAACGCTTTTTTACAAAATATCTGTGTGTGTGACACAAATTTTGTGGGCAATCTATCTCAAGAACTGATGAACAGAATTTAATAAAATTTTAGATTCAGTTGCTTCCTGATATAAACTGGTGCTGATTATTTTTTGGTGTAAATCGCCCAACAGGTGGTGCTGCTATGCGGCATTATTCATGATTATCGCAATAGCTCTATCTCAAGAACTAATGTATGAATTTTCACCAAACTTCAGATTCAGTTAGTCCCTGATATAAATTGGTCCTGATTAGTTTTTGGAGTTAATCAACCAACATGAGGTGCTGCTATGTAGATTTTTTACGATTTCCGCTATAGTTCTACCTCAAAAACTAATGCACGTATTTTCATCAAGCTTCAGATTCAGCTACTACTTGACATAAGTTGTTGCTGATTAGATTTTGGTGTAAATCACCTAACCGGTGGCATTGCTATGCTTCATTTTTCAAGAAATATTAATATGCATGAGATAGAAAATTTTTTTGGGATTACCACATCTGACTAGTTTCATTTTGGAACAGTACGAATAAACATCTAGTCCAGTTAATATCTTTTATTGCACTCTCATGGTATTGTATAAACCTGATAATTATATACTTAAAAGTATGATGAATGGCATTGAATTGTATTTTATTTACTGAATGTGTTAAATGTAAATATATTGCTTATAGTATTAAATACATTTGCTTCATATGAAAAATCTTAATCATTTCTGCCTGAAAATTAATTTTATGAATTTTTAAAAATTTTCAGCTTCAAGTATTAGAAAAGTGCTTCTAGTGTTTTTTCTGTGTAAGTACTTCATAAAAGTTCATCTTTTAGTAAAATGATATGAATTTTAATTATGTTTTTATTCTGTTGAATGAAATTCTAATGTATTGGATGTTCACATATGATTAGGGTGTAAAAAAAAAATAAATAAATAAATTATTTAAACAGGATTTTTTTAATTGGATTTTTATGATTTTTTTTCCAGCATTCAAATACTACCAAATAGCTACCAAGAGTTTTAGGTTTCCAAAACAATTAAAACACTAATTGCTAGCATAACCTATGTTTTTACACTTTAATTAACAAAATTATAATTATTAGTTGGTAATTAAAGAATTATAAAAACAGCAAATTAGTAGTTTCAGTAGTCATACAATAATGTTATATACATTAATATTGCAATAATTATGTAAAACTTTATTAAATACTAGTGATATTTAACATTTATTAAAATTACTAATAACTGCATTTAATATTAAATAGTTAACACTACTTCAAATTAGTAATTATTAAACAATTAACTCTCTAATTAGGAACATATTATATATTTCTAAGCTATAATTATTAAAATAATTAATAATGTAGTATTCATTTTAAAAAGAAAAAGGGGCAGGATGCTAGTTCCAAAAAAGGGCACTATTTCATGAGGAAATATATTAGTAATGTGTTTAGTAATGATATAAGGGGAAAAAACAATTTTTAGTATATGATAAATAAAGTGTCCTTAATTTTTAATAATTTTATGAATTACAAATTGAAAAATACAATTAAATAATGTTTTAATAATATCCTGTTTTTTCTAAAGAAATAAAGTTCTATTATTTTTGCAAGATCTTGGGCACACGAATTTAAGAATACTGTTGAATGAGGAAGTTTTTTACAAGAAATCTCTGGCACTACTGGTGAATTTAACTATTTTTTTTAACGCAAGGTGCATTTTGCCAATTTCAAAAGGGGCAGGGTGCGGCACCCTTAAAAAAATTGCCTAGAAGAAACAGTAAGTAATTGCAGAATTTATGAAAAATGCAAATAAGTAATTTCATTAGTTAGCAGCAAAAGTAACAAAACTAACAAATATTATTTGCAGCTCGTTTTGCATTTGTACTTCTAAAAATTATTGTTAATTGCTGAAATCTAAACTTACACACATGCATGTGTATGTTGACCAAAAAAAATTATGAAAATGAGTTAAACACATTCATACACATATACAGAATAAATATAAGGATAGCCAGTTATATCTGAAATCCTCAAAATATTTATATAACACATTATTACCTCTGAGGATTATTAGCTTTCAATGCTTCATTTTTTTTTTTTTTTTTCTAAGAAAAGTTTTCCTGCCTTTTCAATCCCTAATTTTTTTTTTAAATTTAGTTTATATGATGTACAAAGTTAAAAAAAAAAAAAAAAAGAGAACATTTATTCAACCTATACTTGCTGTGCTTAACATTTGTATTCAACCTATACTTGCTGTGCTTAACATTTGTATTCAACCTATACTTGCTGTGCTTAACATTTTTATACAAATTAGTTCTTTTTCTCTTATGCATTCATTTACAATTTAGCTATTGAGCAGATGTCACTCACTTTCATTCTTCTTTGACTCGAAATTGCTATTCATTTATTATTAAAAAAGTAGAAGGAAAAAGCTAAGGCACTGACTATTTATTCTTTTACTTGCAGAAATTTATTACATTTGCTATGTTTATTTTATACAAAATAATGCATAAATTGATTACTTAAAGGCCTGACATTACAAATTAAATATCATTTTTAAATGAAACTGTTTTATGTTGGATAAAAACAATGCTTTTTACAAAGTCAACTGTTTTTAATTTTTTACAATACTTATGAATTAGGCTTAGAAACAATTTTTTAAAGCTCTTTTTTTTGTTTATTCATAAGTCAAAATACCAGTAGAAACTTTCAAATCATATTCATCTTAGAATTTAATACTTTTTTGACATTTTAAACATTTAGAATTTTTTTTATTTTAATCGATTTTTTAAAAAAAAAAGTTGGTTGATTTAAATCAACTGATTAAAATCGTTGACACCCTAGATATGATTTATAGCTTTATTGATCATTTGTTTGAATAACAAAGTTTGCTTTTCAGCACAATGAAATTTGAGTCAGCAAAATGAAATGCAGTAGAGTCCTGATTATCCGAGTTAATGTGAGCCAAGACTGACTTGGATAATCAAAAAACTCTGTTACAGCAAAAATTGTAAGTAAAATTAACTGTTATAGGTTTAAATGTATGTTCTAACAAATACAAAAATTATACAGATACACCACATACAAAATCTTATTGTTATAATAATTAGAGTTCATTTACCTTTAGAAAAGTACTTTTGTTTTTTGTGTTGCGTTACTTTATTTTCTGCAGCATTATTTTAAGGCTGACAGGACTGCAGGTGTTGCTTGTTGTTATTTTATATGTTCAGTAGTACTTTGAATAGCTTTTAGTCCATCTGTATGGGACACTTTCATATGTCGATTTTCATCTTCACTGACTTCATCATGATCGCTAGATGGATTTTCTTATTGATGATCATTTCATCTGTGATCTCTTGTTTGTCAGCATTTATCCAGTCACGTACATCCTCTTCGTTGATTGGCTCATACAATGGCAGTTTGATGACTAAAACCAAAAGCTCATCGCTACCTTCATTGGACTTCCCATGATATTCTGTGTATCAATAATTTCCCTCCACGACAACAACAAAAAAAAAAATTCTAGAAATATTTGATAGCCCAGTTAAAGCGGAAACTTGGATAATGGGGTTTTACTGTAGGATGATTCCACAATATTGTGGATGTTGCAGACATGGCATTTACAAAGTTTTATTACGTACTAATGCATGGTTCGTACGCTTTGGAAAAAATAGAAAAAGTGCTGGAAAAAAAAGTGTTCATTTTCAAGGAATGAGAATTGCTGGAAAAAAAATTATTCATTTTCAAGGAATGAAAAGTGCTGGAAAATATTGCGAACTTCGACAAATGTTCGCCGAAAAATATCAATTTGAACGATCGTTTGCATGAAAAAAATCGGTAATTTCGCCAAAGAATCGCTGAAAATGCAAATTTTTGTCAAAAGGTCGCGGAAAAAAAGCATAGTCCGTCAAAGAATAGAGAAATAACGCAAATTTCGGCAAAATATCCTGAATAAAGAGCAAATTTCGTCAGAGGATCACGGACAAAAAGCGAATTGCATTAAAAGATCGCGTAATTACGCGTGTTTCATCAAAGGAACGCGAAAAAAACGAAAATTCCGTCAAAGGATCGCGAAAAAAACGCAAATTTCGCCAAAGAATCGAAAAAATGCCAATTTCGTCCAAGAAACGCGAAAAATCCTCAAATTTCGTCATAAATTCACGAAAAAACCGAAAATTTCGTCAAAAGATCGCGAAAAACCGAAAATTTCGTCAAAAGATCGCGGAAAAACCGAAAATTTCGTCAAAAGATCGCGAAAAAACCGAAAATTTCGTCAAAAGATCGCGAAAAACCGAAAATTTCGTCAAAAGATCGCGGAAAAACCGAAAATTTCGTGAAAAGATCGCGAAAAAACCGAAAATTTCGTCAAAAGATCGCGAAAAAACCGAAAATTTCGTCAAAAGTCGTCGAAATAATTAAAAGATCGCGTAATTACGCGTGTTTCATCAAAGGAACGCGAAAAAAACGAAAATTCCGTCAAAGGATCGCGAAAAAAACGCAAATTTCGCCAAAGAATCGAAAAAATGCCAATTTCGTCCAAGAAACGCGAAAAATCCTCAAATTTCGTCATAAATTCACGAAAAAACCGAAAATTTCGTCAAAAGATCGCGAAAAACCGAAAATTTCGTCAAAAGATCGCGGAAAAACCGAAAATTTCGTCAAAAGATCGCGAAAAAACCGAAAATTTCGTCAAAAGATCGCGAAAAACCGAAAATTTCGTCAAAAGATCGCGAAAAAACCGAAAATTTCGTCAAAAGATCGCGAAAAAACCGAAAATTTCGTCAAAAGATCGCGAAAAAACCGAAAATTTCGTCAAAAGATCGCGAAAAAACCGAAAATTTCGTCAAAAAATCGCGAAAAAACCGAAAATTTCGTCAAAAGATCGCGAAAAAACCGAAAATTTCGTCAAAAGATCGCGAAAAACCGAAAATTTCGTCAAAAAATCGCGAAAAAACCGAAAATTTCGTCAAAAGATCGCGAAAAAACCGAAAATTTCGTCAAAAGATCGCGAAAAAACCGAAAATTTCGTCAAAAGATCGCGAAAAACCGAAAATTTCGTCAAAAGATCGCGGAAAAACCGAAAATTTCGTCAAAAGATCGCGAAAAAACCGAAAATTTCGTCAAAAGATCGCGGAAAAACCGAAAATTTCGTCAAAAGATCGCGGAAAAACCGAAAATTTCGTCAAAAGATCGCGGAAAAACCGAAAATTTCGTCAAAAGATCGCGAAAAAACCGAAAATTTCGTCAAAAGATCGCGAAAAACCGAAAATTTCGTCAAAAGATCGCGGAAAAACCGAAAATTTAAATTTCGTCAAAAGATCGCGGAAAAACCGAAAATTTCGTCAAAAGATCGCGGAAAAACCGAAAATTTCGTCAAAAGATCGCGGAAAAACCGAAAATTTCGTCAAAAGATCGCGGAAAAACCGAAAATTTCGTCAAAAGATCGCGGAAAAACCGAAAATTTCGTCAAAAGATCGCGGAAAAACCGAAAATTTCGTCAAAAGATCGCGGAAAAACCGAAAATTTCGTCAAAAGATCGCGAAAAAACCGAAAATTTCGTCAAAAGATCGCGAAAAAACCGAAAATTTCGTCAAAAGATCGCGAAAAAACCGAAAATTTCGTCAAAAGATCGCGAAAAAACCGAAAATTTCGTCAAAAGATCGCGAAAAAACCGAAAATTTCGTCAAAAGATCGCGAAAAAACCGAAAATTTCGTCAAAAGATCGCGAAAAAACCGAAAATTTCGTCAAAAGATCGCGAAAAAACCGAAAATTTCGTCAAAAGATCGCGAAAAACCGAAAATTTCGTCAAAAGATCGCGGAAAAACCGAAAATTTCGTGAAAAGATCGCGGAAAAACCGAAAATTTCGTGAAAAGATCGCGAAAAAACCGAAAATTTCGTGAAAAGATCGCGAAAAAACCGAAAATTTCGTCGAAAGATCGCGAAAAAACCGAAAATTTCGTCGAAAGATCGCGAAAAAACCGAAAATTTCGTCGAAAGATCGCGAAAAAACCGAAAATTTCGTCGAAAGATCGCGAAAAAACCGAAAATTTCGTCGAAAGATCGCGAAAAAACCGAAAATTTCGTCGAAAGATCGCGAAAAAACCGAAAATTTCGTCGAAAGATCGCGAAAAAACCGAAAATTTCGTCGAAAGATCGCGAAAAAACCGAAAATTTCGTCGAAAGATCGCGAAAAAACCGAAAATTTCGTCGAAAGATCGCGAAAAAACCGAAAATTTCGTCGAAAGATCGCGGAAAAACCGAAAATTTCGTCGAAAGATCGCGGAAAAACCGAAAATTTCGTCAAAAGATCGCGGAAAAACCGAAAATTTCGTCAAAAGATCGCGAAAAAACCGAAAATTTCGTCAAAAGATCGCGAAAAACCGAAAATTTCGTCAAAAGATCGCGGAAAAACCGAAAATTTAAATTTCGTCAAAAGATCGCGGAAAAACCGAAAATTTCGTCAAAAGATCGCGGAAAAACCGAAAATTTCGTCAAAAGATCGCGGAAAAACCGAAAATTTCGTCAAAAGATCGCGGAAAAACCGAAAATTTCGTCAAAAGATCGCGGAAAAACCGAAAATTTCGTCAAAAGATCGCGGAAAAACCGAAAATTTCGTCAAAAGATCGCGAAAAAACCGAAAATTTCGTCAAAAGATCGCGAAAAAACCGAAAATTTCGTCAAAAGATCGCGAAAAAACCGAAAATTTCGTCAAAAGATCGCGAAAAAACCGAAAATTTCGTCAAAAGATCGCGAAAAAACCGAAAATTTCGTCAAAAGATCGCGAAAAAACCGAAAATTTCGTCAAAAGATCGCGAAAAAACCGAAAATTTCGTCAAAAGATCGCGAAAAAACCGAAAATTTCGTCAAAAGATCGCGAAAAAACCGAAAATTTCGTCAAAAGATCGCGAAAAAACCGAAAATTTCGTCAAAAGATCGCGAAAAACCGAAAATTTCGTCAAAAGATCGCGGAAAAACCGAAAATTTCGTGAAAAGATCGCGGAAAAACCGAAAATTTCGTGAAAAGATCGCGAAAAAACCGAAAATTTCGTGAAAAGATCGCGAAAAAACCGAAAATTTCGTCGAAAGATCGCGAAAAAACCGAAAATTTCGTCGAAAGATCGCGAAAAAACCGAAAATTTCGTCGAAAGATCGCGAAAAAACCGAAAATTTCGTCGAAAGATCGCGAAAAAACCGAAAATTTCGTCGAAAGATCGCGAAAAAACCGAAAATTTCGTCGAAAGATCGCGAAAAAACCGAAAATTTCGTCGAAAGATCGCGAAAAAACCGAAAATTTCGTCGAAAGATCGCGAAAAAACCGAAAATTTCGTCGAAAGATCGCGAAAAAACCGAAAATTTCGTCGAAAGATCGCGAAAAAACCGAAAATTTCGTCGAAAGATCGCGGAAAAACCGAAAATTTCGTCGAAAGATCGCGGAAAAACCGAAAATTTCGTCAAAAGATCGCGGAAAAACCGAAAATTTCGTCAAAAGATCGCGAAAAAACCGAAAATTTCGTCAAAAGATCGCGAAAAACCGAAAATTTCGTCAAAAGATCGCGGAAAAACCGAAAATTTAAATTTCGTCAAAAGATCGCGGAAAAACCGAAAATTTCGTCAAAAGATCGCGGAAAAACCGAAAATTTCGTCAAAAGATCGCGGAAAAACCGAAAATTTCGTCAAAAGATCGCGGAAAAACCGAAAATTTCGTCAAAAGATCGCGGAAAAACCGAAAATTTCGTCAAAAGATCGCGAAAAAACCGAAAATTTCGTCAAAAGATCGCGAAAAAACCGAAAATTTCGTCAAAAGATCGCGAAAAAACCGAAAATTTCGTCAAAAGATCGCGAAAAAACCGAAAATTTCGTCAAAAGATCGCGAAAAAACCGAAAATTTCGTCAAAAGATCGCGAAAAAACCGAAAATTTCGTCAAAAGATCGCGAAAAAACCGAAAATTTCGTCAAAAGATCGCGAAAAAACCGAAAATTTCGTCAAAAGATCGCGAAAAAACCGAAAATTTCGTCAAAAGATCGCGAAAAAACCGAAAATTTCGTCAAAAGATCGCGAAAAAACCGAAAATTTCGTCAAAAGATCGCGAAAAACCGAAAATTTCGTCAAAAGATCGCGGAAAAACCGAAAATTTCGTGAAAAGATCGCGAAAAAACCGAAAATTTCGTGAAAAGATCGCGAAAAAACCGAAAATTTCGTGAAAAGATCGCGAAAAAACCGAAAATTTCGTGAAAAGATCGCGAAAAAACCGAAAATTTCGTCGAAAGATCGCGAAAAAACCGAAAATTTCGTCGAAAGATCGCGAAAAAACCGAAAATTTCGTCGAAAGATCGCGAAAAAACCGAAAATTTCGTCGAAAGATCGCGAAAAAACCGAAAATTTCGTCGAAAGATCGCGAAAAAACCGAAAATTTCGTCGAAAGATCGCGAAAAAACCGAAAATTTCGTCGAAAGATCGCGAAAAAACCGAAAATTTCGTCGAAAGATCGCGAAAAAACCGAAAATTTCGTCGAAAGATCGCGAAAAAACCGAAAATTTCGTCGAAAGATCGCGAAAAAACCGAAAATTTCGTCGAAAGATCGCGAAAAAACCGAAAATTTCGTCGAAAGATCGCGAAAAAGTGGCAAATTCCGTCGAAAGATCGCGAAAAAGTGGCAAATTCCGTCTCAATATCGCGAAAAAACGACGAATTTCGTCGAAGGGCCACGAAAAAACCGCATAGTTAGTGCCAGGAGTGGATTCCCTCGCCCCCTCTTCTGCAACTTTTCAAAAAAAATTTATATGAATTTCAGAAATTTTTTTTTACTCAGAATCGCCCCTGAAAAATCGTCGGGAAAAAGTACCACAAAATTTGTCCAATGGTCACAATAAAAAATGCAAATTAAGTCAATTTGTCGAAAAAATCGCAAATTTCGTCAGTTTGGTGCCAATTTCACCTAATGTCCCCCCCACCCTCCTAATATAGTCAATCGGTCATTGAAAAAAAAAAAAAAAAAAAAAAAATGTTAATCGGTTGCAGAAAAACATTGTAAAATTTGTCAATCGGTCATTCCATAAAAATCGTGAATGGTGTCAATCTGGAAAACCGTCACAGAATTATATCAATTATAAATTTTTCGCTGTGTAACTGATAATAAAATTTTTATTCTTTTTTATAAACTCTTTTTTTTTAAATCTTTTGTTTTTAAAAAGTGAAAGTAAATTATCTAACCTTTATTCCAATTATTTTTGTACGGATAAGCGCAAATGCTGTAAGGTTTGAGAATTCAGAGAATAATATTTATTAAAAATATTAAAGTATTTTGTAAAAAATTATGCACAACTTCAGAAATGCTAGCATTTGACCCCTGATGAGTTTTTGGAATTCCTAAAATTTAACTAGTTTATTCCTGTCTTCTTCTCTTGTAGTGATACCATACCTTTTATTTATTTTCCACTGAAAGAAAAGAAAAATCAAGCTCTGTTTTCTTATATTTTTATCATATGTGAAATTTCTTTCCATTGTACCTTACTAAGTTAAAACACATTATTCTTTAAAAATTCTCTAATAATATAATGTCTTGAAAATGCCTTTTATAAAAATTAAAAGATCCAATAAGATTTCTTTGAAATAGATAATCAATGGGATGGCTATTTTCCTTATGTGTTATTCTACGCCACTTTTATGCATGTATCTAAACAGTCCTTGAATAGTGCTTGAATTTTATTTGTTCTTGCGCGTATGAACCATGTAATGTATTAAGTAAATAATAATGTACAACTGAGTATGCGTAATAATAAGATCAATTTTTATTGAATTATTCAGGGAAACTTGCCTCATAAAGGTACACTAATTACATCAAAATCATAAAATAACAAAGTTTTATTTCATGTTTAGTCAGACTAATTAAACAAAAAAGCTTAATAAATATTTTTATAGTCCAGGCAATAGGGGATTTTACTTGGCAAAATTAATGGTAGTTCTGAAAATTGGCTTACTTTGTTTTTTGGGTCGTGAATCCAAATTTGTAACTTCCCACCAAAATTTCCTCCGCCAACACCCCCCCCCCCCCCCCCCCCCCACCAAAAAAAAAAAAAAATTTGGTAAAATGCCCCCTAAAAAAGGTTTTTATTAAAAAAATCATCTTTTAAAATTGTTTTAGGGGAAAAGTATCTAGAAATTCAGAAAGTAGACAAAATTTGCAACAAATAAGATACATGATATTATGACGTAGGATGAATGGGGATGGGGGGAATCTGCCTCAGAACATGCGCCGCGGTGCTGTGTGGAGTAAGTTGCATGATTCCACTTAACCACTCACATCGTTTACATTCGCCCTCCTGTCTCCCTTACGAAATTTCCCTATAAGGTTTACTTTAAGTTTTTTGGGTCGCTGAATCTGAATTTTTAACTTCCCCCCCATGCAACCTCCCCAAAATACTTGTTTTGAAATAAAATTTATAATTGTTTTAGGGGAGGGAAAAGTATGTAGAAATTCAGAAAGTAGACAAAATTTGCAACAAATAGGATATATGACATTATCATGTAGGATAAACAGGGAGAGAGGAGGCTGCCTCGGAACAATCCCCGCACGCTATTCTCAAAAACCAAATTTTTTCAAAACATCAATTTTTGGGGGGTGTTGCTGGTTGAAATTTTGGTGGGAAGTTACAAATAAGGATTCAGTGACCCAAAAAACATAAAGTGAGTCGAAATCCGGAACTAGTATTAATTTTGCCAGGTAAAATCTCCTATTGCCTGGACTTGCATAACTTAGTGCACGTAGCGCCACAGTGCATATTCAGAGGCAGCCCTCCCCCTCCCCGTTCATCCTGTCATAATGTCATATACCCTATTTGTTGCAAATTTTGTCTACTTTCTGAATTTCTACATACTTTTCTCCTAAAACAATAAAAAATTTAATTTAAAAACAACTATTTTTTTTGGAGGGGGGGGGGGGGAAGTTAAAATTCGGATTCAGAAACACAAAAAACTTAAAGTAAACCTTATAGGGGAAGTTCGTAGGGGAGACGGGAAGGCGAATGTAAATGATGTGAGTGGTTAAGTGAAATTGCACAACTTAGTCCACGCAGCATCGCGCCGCATGTTCCAAGGCAGATCCCCTCCCCCCCCCCCTCCCCATTCATCCTACGTCATAATGTCATATATCTTATGTGTTGCAAATTTTGTCTACTTTCTGAATTTCTAGATACTTTTTCCCTAAAACAATAAAAAAAAAAATTGTTTTTTATAATAAAAACCTTTTTTGGGGGGCATTTTGCCAAAATTTGGAGAGGTTGCCAGGGGAAATTTTGGTGGGAAGTTAAAAATTCGGATTCAGCGACCCAAAAAACATATAGTAAGCATTTTTCCAGAACTACCATGAATTTTGCTAGGTACAGTCTCTATTGCCTGGACTATTAGTAAAATGATTGCAATGACCACCGACATCAGCACCAACTTTAATTTTTTCCAAATATAAATTAATATTTAAAGTTAAATGTTATTATGAAAGTGAAATACTAAAGTTAAGAAAAAATAAAGCTGATCATAAGAACTAACATTTCTAATTGTGTCGTGTAGTTGCAAAACCGGCCAACTCCTCAAAAATTGAAAATGTGTTTTTTCAGTTTTTTAAGTTCTAAGTAAAGGTTTCTATCATCTGGAAACGATAAACCATGCAAAAACATGTCAATCCCTTCGTTATATGAATTTGAAAATTACGATGTGGAGCAAAAGTGGCCAAATCCTTCAGCCGGTGAGTTTCAAAACCGGCCATCTCCATATCCGCTAGCTAAAGCTTCTGCTTGACCCCACAATAACTTCTCATTTGTTGATTAGATTAACGTTATCGTGTTTTCTCTCGCCTGTGATTGCTCTCCCTTGGTGCATACAAATTTTCTAATAATTTAGCTTCGTGTTTTCTCCGACTATGGAAGTGTTTCTGGAAGAAGTGTCTACTAAATCAACCAAGGAAGCGGCAAAGTGGATCTACGACGTGGTAAAGGAGAAAACCCAAAATTCAAAGGTAATGTACACCTTTTGATAACCAGGGGTGATTTACCATTTTTTGATGCCCTAGGCCAAAATACTTTTCCGCAGCCTCCCCACCCCCCCTTCATAAAACAGTAAGTGAATTTTCTTTGACAAATTTAAGAATTTTTTAATCTATTTAATTAAATAATACATTTAAATTTTGCTTTATAAATTTTAGTATTTTGAGGATTGTAGATTGGAAATGAATGGGCTTTTGTTACTCTTAAAATCTGAGAGAATTTTGTGTTGGTGTATCGAGAAGTAGAAAAATTATTTTAAGTGTAATTATTACAAATTCATTTTTTATTTAACACTTTTCGTTAAAATTTTAAATTTTTCTTATTTCATTAAATTTAAAAACTTTAAAGTTCTTAATTTTGTGAAGCCTACCTAACGTACGCCCCTTGGCCATAACCTAAGTTGCCTTATGGGTAATCTAACCTGGGGATAATACATAATTAATTGATATCATAATAACATCATAGTTAGCATATTTTGATTAATTAATTATCATGATGCCATAATATTTTATTAATCTAATAACTTGCCTACATTGATTCAGTATTCTTTTATCCCTCCAGACCGTGTTTCAGCTCAAATTGAAAGGAGATTGAACAAAATCAAGTCCCTCATTCAGCCCGCAAAGTATGAAGAAATTTTATCTGAATATGGAACAGTTTTCAAGTCGGGAAGAGACCGACCATGATTGGAAGAAGACCAGCAATTTCTTCTCCAAACCACCTGCACTGTGGCATTTCAAATTTGCTCCTACGAAAAAAAAAAATCATAACAGAATATAAAAATAAGCTGTTGGTGCAAGGGGAGGTCTTCTACAAATCTGAGGTAGAAGTCAGAAAGTCTGTTGTCAAGAGTAAGAGAAGTATTATGAACAGCAAGCTTGTGGGCGTGGCTCCGGATACAGTGGTGAAGCCTCTAAAACTTTGGGATGTCCGAAACTTGCTGACAAAACATTTTGGACCAAATTGGGATGCTGGCAAGCGGTTATTTTTTTTTACAAAAATATATATGCATCAGCTGCTTAAAAAGAAGAAAGCAAAGATGATGAAGAAAAAGATGCATGGATGGACCATCATGACGAAATTTGTGAGACTATCTAAAACGATGAGACCACTAAAGTTTGAAATTGTATGCACATGTACATAGTATGATTTTTGTTTAAGTTTTAAAATTTAATAATTTTATTTAAAATAATATGTCATTTAAATCATTTGTTTAGTGACATTTAAATCGGTTTTAACAGCTAGTCAGTTAGTTTTAACTGTTAGTCAGTTTTAACAATCAGTAAGTGTGTAAAAGTCGTTTTACGTTAATAACTTTCCTAAAGTTCTTTTTGTTAAATAATATTAAGTTGAACAAAACATTTTTGTGTATTTGCAATCCCTAAAAACCTAATGTCAGATTAAATTTAGCAAAAATTAATTGCTGGTTTGTTGCAAAACCGGCCAACTCCAAAGTAAGTTGCAAAGGTAGCCAAATCCAAAACAAAGACCTAAATAACCCCGTCCCTTCATGTGCCCCTGCCACCTTATTTCGTGTTTTCAAATATACTGCCCTAATGACTATAAAACTGAAGAGTTTTGGTTCCAAACTTTATTTGGCTAAGTGTGGTAAAAAATCAGCTTTTTCTCAAAATTTTATTTTTTGGAGATGGCCGGTTTTGCAACTAGGCGACACAATTAATAAACATGTTATTTATTTACAAAAAAATATTTTTTTCTATCAGATTTCATGAAAAGTAATACAGCAGAAGATTTTTATAATACAAACCTAAAAACACAAGGTTGTGTATTACATAGAATTTTGTATATATAAATCGCGATTATTAAACTTGTAAATACAGTAGACTCCCTCAAATCTGCACAGCTTTGAGACTAGAGGTTGTGCAGATTTTAGAATTTTGTGGATTTCTGGTCATTGCTTTGTTTACATTTTTTAAACAGTAATTTGAACGTATAATAATGCAGCCAAGATTATAATGAATACTTACAATACAGTAAAATTTTAAAATAAGTAAATTAATAAATTTAGATAATTTTAAAAATGATTAAAATATCAAAAGTAAAGGTCAATTAAATATAATTAAATAATTATAAATATGCTTAATAAAGATGAGATACATTTTTCTTAAGTTTTTCAATGAAACTTGCCCCATAGATACGCTACTAATTGACATCAAAACCATAAAATAAGGAAGTTTTATTTCTGGTTTAGCCAGACAAGCACAATAACCAGAAAAGCTTGATTAATACATAAATATATTTGGTAAAAAGATTGTGATTACCAGCGATATCAGCAATATCTTGAATTTTTTCAGAAATTTATACTTCGTGAAAAAGCATGTGTTCAGTAATATTAACAAGAATTACATATTACAATATTTTCAGAATTTATATAAAAATAAAGTCCATCTGCGATGATGTGCAGTTTTTAGGGTTGTGGATTTGAGAGTCTTATTATTGTGTATTTAAATAATACCTGACATGTATCAAAATATAGTAGAGTATTATTATATTGCATTCCTTGGCATAGAAGTTGTGTAGATTATAAATTTCATTGTTAAGTTTAATTTACGAACATGATACAAATATGCAGGGTTCTTGCTGCCGCTCGCCATTGCACCAAATCGCGACAAAACTCTTCATTTGGGGAGTAAACGAACAATAAAACTCGCCAAATTGCGAGTGCTGAATTTTTGCATTTTTCGTGTGTGGTGTGCTAATATAGTCGAGATTCTTTTCCTCTTTACTGAACGATTGATGTCGCTTTACGTGTTCAATCGCACCGTGCCATTTACATTGCTCTATTTATAGAGATACTGACTTAACACCAATTCAGTTTAACAACAGCCAACGATATAAAAAGGATTATGCGATAGGTATTTCTCTATTGTCAGTTAATCACTATCTATGCAAAAACACAAACAAAATTACTTAGCATTAAGCGCCAAAGAGAGAAAATGTTTGCTGGAATGCAGTATTGTAATTAGTCTCATTTACCATAGTGTTTATTAGTTGTATACCATTGGCCAGTGAAATTTTTTCTTCCGGTTAAGAATCGAATTCTTATAGCAATTTTTTTGTTTAGTGTATATTTTCAGAAAGGAAAATCAAATGATAGCTGGTTTTAATTTTTATTGAGACTGCTAAAAGAATGTCTGAAACATTTAGAATGCACTTATCTTTAATAGTTTCGGTAGTGGATAGTCTAATTTCTATTTTTATAAGAAATTGCAAAAAATTAAGTTATTTTAGAACATAATTGAAAAAAAAAAAAGATGCAATAAGGGGTTAAAGATAGATATTTCAGTGTTTCATGCTGAATCTATGTTGCTAACGTTTCTTTTAGTTTGGCTACTGTTTTTTATTTCTTATTCGCAAAATCACTAATGTTGGTGATAGGGTGTCAAGAATTTAAATCATGATTTTTATCAAGTGATTTTTTAAAAAAAATCATTGATTAAAATCAAAAAATTTCTAAATGTTTAAAATGACATAAAGTATTCAAATCTAAGATGAACATAATTTGGAAAGTTTCTACAGGTATTGTGACTTATGAATACACAAAACAAAGCTATAAATAATTGTTTCTAAGCGTAATTCCTAAGTGTTGTGAAAAATTTAAGTACAGTAAGTTTGCAAAAAGCATGATTTTTATCTAACAAGCAAAAAACATTTAATTTAAAAATTATATTTAAATCTAATATAACTTACAATGTCATAATTTCTTTTTAATAATCAAGTTATTCATTCTTTTATATACAATAAACAAAGCAATAGAATGTCAATGATTTTAATCAACTGATTTAAATCAGATGATAAAATCACATATTTTCTGATTTTTTAAAATAGTGTGAAAAAGCATTATAATCAGTAATGAAAATGATCACTAAATCACTTGTAAAAAATGTAATATTTGTTATTGTTAATTATAACAATATTAAACTGTGTAAAAAGAAGTATTATGCATTTAAAAAACATCTTAACTAAATGTTAAATAACTTTAAAACATAATATTTAGTAGCTATTCAAATATTTTAATGTTGTGGGGGAAAAAATCTGATTTAAATTTCAAAAATACAATTTTTGTATTCTACTTATAAATTATGTGTGTTTGCTGTGTACATTGCTACAATTTTTGATCAATTTGATATACATGCACTTTAGAACCTGTGTAAAATTACTGCCTGCTTTATGAATTTATCCAACTATTATTTATCACCCTTGTTCAAAAATGTAGATTGTGTTCTTAATTAAACAGTTAATTGTTTAATAATTACAAAATTTAATCTGTATCATTAATTTAAAATTAAATGCAATTTATCAATAACTTTAAAATATAAGCAGTATTTAATATTGGTTTACATAATTATTACAAAATATGAATGCACATAATGTTGTATGTTGCTAAAGAAATTTTTAATTTGCAGTTTTTTGTAATTTCTATAATTACATAGTTAAAATTTTATTAATTAAAGCAAAAAAACATAGATTATGTTAGTAATTGGAGGTTTATTCATTTTTGAAATGCTTAATTCTTAGTAGATGTTTAATATTTTAACACAGGGAAAAAAATAAAAAAAATCCTATTTAAATAAAAATAAAAAATCAGATTTTTTTTATTTAAAAAAAAAAAAATCATGATTTTTTTACACCCCTAGTTGGTGAAAAGTCAGTGAGAACACTGCAAATATGCCTGGCCCAAATCATTCATTATTTTACTCATTTTCAAAAATTTATTGTAATAATTGCAACTTTTTCATTAAAAGACTCTGAATTTAGGAGATAAAGTTGAACTAATGTATCAAAGTTAGCCCACTAGAGAGTACCGTATATACTCGCGTATAAGTCGAGGAATTTCTGACAATTTTCGGTAAGCAAATTTGGGGGATCGACTTGCACGAGTCAGTTAAAAAAAGCAAAAACAAACACTTCGAATACTGCAAAATTATGGCTTTTTATGTGCATGAATAAAAAAATAATACATAAGGTATACAAATAATAATAATTTATCATTTTAAAAATTTCAGTGATTTGTTTTTGTTTACTTACTACCTTTTCGCATTGGCAAGTGAAATCTTTTGTTTGATTTTGTGCAAAATTCAAGTAAAAAGTTAAGGGGTCGACTTATACATGGGTTTTTGATTTTTTCCAGAATTTGCATTCGAAAGTTAGGAGGTCGACTTATATGCAAGTATATGCAGTAGCAATTTTGCCTGGACTTCAAAATTTAGTGCACGTAGCGCCGCAGTGCATGTTCAGAGGCAGCCCTCACCCTCCCCGTTCATCCTAATTCATAATGTCATATATCCTATTTGTTGCAAATTTCGTCTAGTTTCTGAATTTCGTAATGCTTTTCCCTTAAAACAATAAGAAATTTAAGTTAAAAACAACTATTTGGAGGGTTTCGGGTGGAAATTTTTCGAGGAAAGTTAAAAATTCGGATTCAGCGACCCAAAAATGTAAAAGTAAACCTTATAGAGAAAGTTCGGAGGGGAAATAGGAGGGGCGAATGTAAACGTGTGAGTGGTTAAGTGGAATTGCGCAACTTAGTTTACGCAGCACCGCGCGCATGTTCCGAGGCAGATCAACCCTTCCCCTTCATCCTAAGTCATAATGTCATATATTTAATTTGTTGGAAATTTTGTCTACTTTCTGAATTTCTAGATACTTTTCCCCTAAAACAATTTTAAAAAATGATTTTTTTAATAAAAACCTTTTTTGGAGGGCATTTTACCAAATTTTTTTTTTTTTTTTTTTTTTTTTTTTGGTTAATTTTGGTGGGAAGTTACAAATTTGGATTCAGCGACCCAAAAAACAAAGTAAGCCAATTTTCAGAACTACCAATAATTTTGCCAAGTAAAATCCCCTATTGCCTGGACTATAAATATATTTATTAAGCTTTTTTGTTTAATTAGTCTGACTAAACATGAAATAAAACTTTGTTATTTTATGATTTTGATGTAATTAGTGTACCTTTATGAGGCAAGTTTCCCTGAATAATTCAATAAAAATTGATCTTATTATTACGCATACTCAGTTGTACATTATTATTTACTTAGTTAATACATTAGTACGTAATAAAACTTTGTAAATGCCATGTCTGCAACATCCACAATATTGTGGAATCATCCTACAGTAAAACCCCATTATCCAAGTTTCCGCTTTAACTGGGCTATCAAATATTTCTAGAATTTTTTTTTTGTTGTTGTTGTCGTGGAGGGAAATTATCGATACACAGAATATTATGGGAAGTCCAGTGAAGGTAGCGATGAGCTTTTGGTTTTAGTCATCAAACTGCCATTGTATGAGCCAATCAACGAAGAGGATGTACGTGACTGGATAAATGCTGACAAACAAGAGATCACAGATGAAATGATCATCAATAAGAAAATCCATCTAGCGATCATGATGAAGTCAGTGAAGATGAAAATCGACATATGAAAGTGTCACATACAGATAGACTAAAAGCTATTCAAAGTACTACTGAACATATAAAATAACAACAAGCAACACCTGCAGTCCTGTCAGCCTTAAAATAATGCTGCAGAAAAAAAAGTAACGTAACACAAAAAACAAAAGTACTTTTCTAAAGGTAAATGAACTCTTTTAATTATTATAACAATAAGATTTTGTATGTGGTGTATCTGTATAATTTTTGTATTTGTTAGAACATACACTTAAACCTATAACAGTTAATTTTACTTACAATTTTAGGTAGCTTTCATTACAAAAAGCTACCTATTGCAGCCGTCCAGAGGAAAGCGATTAAAAAAAATTTTGGTATATTTTCATCGATCATGACCCCCAGACCCCGAAACCACCCTCCGTTCAAAAGTTGATATATATATATATATATCTGAACTTTGTCATACTGTAACTCTCGAATTTATGAACCGATTTGGATGTAATTCGGTATGTACATAGTACATACCAATGTCTCGACCGAGTTCGTTGGCCAGCTTCATCCGCCGTTTAGTTTCAAAATGGCGGCCATTTAAAAAAAAAATTAAAATTTGAAATGCGGTACCAAAAAATTGAAAATGGAAAAATATTTTTTTCTTATGTATTTGACCATTATAAAAAGATTCCGGAGCAGTTTTTGTTTCGTCTATATCTTAAAAAATGGCTGAGTTATAGCATTTTGAATTTCTAGCGTGGCTGACATTTTGAAACGTCCTGAATTTTGTCACGCGATAAAAGGCGTATTTATGAACCGATTTGGATGTAACTTCGTTTGTACATAGTACATACCAATGTCTCGACCGAGTTCGTTGGCCAGCTTCATCCGCCATCTTGTTTAAAAATGGCGATCATTTAAATTTTTAAGAAAAAATTAAATTTTTAATGTTGTACCAAAAAATTGAAAATTGAAAAAATATTTTTTTCTTATGTGTTTGACCTTGATAAAAAGATTCGGGAGCAGTTTTTGTTTCGTCTATATCTTAAAAAATGGCTGAGTTATAGCATTTTGAATTTCTAGCGTGGCTGACATTTTGAAACGTCCTGATTTTTGTCACGTGATAACAGGCATATTTATGAACCGATTTGGATGTACCTTTGTGTATACATAGTACATGCAAATATCTCGACCGAGCTCGTTGTCCAGCTTCATCCGCCATCTTGTTTCAAAATGGCGGCCATTTAAATTTTTTTAAAAAATTTAAAATTTGAAATGTGGTACCAAAAAATTGAAAATGGAAAAATATTTTTTTCTTATGTATTTGACCTTTATACAAAGACTCCGGAGCAATTTTTGTTTCGTCTATATCTAAAAAAATGGCTGAGTTATAGCATTTTGAATTTCTATTGTGGCTGACATTTTAAAACGACCTGATTTTTGTCACGCGATAACAGGCGTATTTATGAATCGATTTGGATGTAACTTGCTCTGTACATAGTACATACAAATGTCTCGACAGAGTTCGTTGGCCAGCTTCATTCGCCATCTTGTTTCAAAACGGTTGCCATTTAAAAAAAAAAATAAATTTAAAATTTAAAATGAGGTATTAAAAAATTGGAAAATGAAAAAGATTTTTTTTATGTGTTTGGCCTTGATACAAAGATTCTGCAGCAGTTTTTATTTCTGAAAATTTGTTCTTTTGTTTATATCTTAAAAAATGGTTGAATTATAGAACTTTGAATTTCCAGCATGGCTAGCATTTTGAAACAATCTTGTATTTGTCACGCGATAACACACGTATTCGCCTATTTCGATGTAAGAAGGCATGTGGATAGTATACATCAATATCTCGACCAAGTTCGCTGGCCAGATTCATCAGCCATCTTGTTTCAAAATGGCGGGCATTAAATTAAAAAAAATTATATTTAAAGTGAGTTACAAAAAAATTAGGAATTGAAAAAGGTTTCTTTTTTAAGTATTTGACTTTGATATAAGGATTCAGGAGCATTTTTTGTTTGTCTTTATCTTAAAAAATGGCTCAGATATAGCAGTTTCAATTTCTAATGTGGGTGACATTTTGAAAAATCTGATTTTTTGCCTGCGACAGCACTCGTGTTCCGACTCTTATTCTCGTATAACCGATTCCGATGTGAGTGAGCATGTGCACAGCAATTACTAAGGTCTCGACCAAGTTCATTGGTTAGCCTCATCCACCATGTTGTCTTAAAATGGCAGGCACTTTAAGAAATCGCCGAATTTGGCAGCCAAATATAAGTTACTTTAAAGAAAAGCAGCTTAGATAAAGCTGACTAATTTCGCGAAATTCTCATTCATTATATTGATAAAAATCAGTATTGAATCTCCTATATTCGGTTTCCACTAAATTGAGCTTTGTGTGTTTGAATAATTTAAGTTGGCTTTTTTAAAATAAGGAATATGAAAGCTACCTCTTCCTCCCGGCACTGGCCGGAAGGACTTTTTGCTGTAACAGAGTTTTTCGATTATCCGAGTTAGTCTTGGTTCACATTAACTCTGATAATCAGGACTCTACTGCATTTCATTTTGCTGACTCAAATTTCATTTTGCTGAAAAGCAAACTTTGTTATTCAAACAAATGATCAATAAAGCTATAAATCATATCTAGGGTGTCAACGATTTTAATCAGTTGATTTAAATCAACCGACTTTTTTTTTTAAAAAATCGATTAAAATAAAAAAATTTCTAAATGTTTAAAATGTCAAAAAAGTATTAAATTCTAAGATGAATATGATTTGAAAGTTTCTACTGGTATTTTGACTTATGAATAAACAAAAAAAGAGCTTTAAAAAATTGTTTCTAAGCCTAATTCATAAGTATTGTAAAAAATTAAAAACAGTTGACTTTGTAAAAAGCATTGTTTTTATCCAACATAAAACAGTTTCATTTAAAAATGATATTTAATTTGTAATGTCAGGCCTTTAAGTAATCAATTTATGCATTATTTTATATAAAATAAACATAGCAAATGTAATAAGTTTCTGCAAGTAAAAGAATAAATAGTCAGTGCCTTAGCTTCTCCTTCTACTTTTTTAATAATAAATGAACAGCAATTTCGAGTCAAAGAAGAATGAAAGTGAGTGACATCTGCTCAATAGCTAAATTGTAAATGAATGCATAAGAGAAAAAGAACTAATTTGTATAAAAATGTTAAGCACAGCAAGTATAAGTTGAATACAAATGTTAAGCACAGCAAGTATAAGTTGAATAAATGTTCTCTTTTTTTTTTTTTTTTTTTTTTTTTTTAAACTTTGTACATCATATAAACTAAATTAAAAGAATAATTAGGGATTGAAAAGGCAAGAAAACTTTTGTTAGAAAGAAAAAAAAAAGAAGCATTGAAAGCTAATAATCCTCAGAGGTAATAATGTGTTATATAAATATTTTGAGGATTTCAGATATAACTGGCTATCCTTATATTTATTCTGTATGTGTGTATGAATGTGTATAACTCATTTTCATAATTTTTTTTGGTTAACATACACATACATGTGTGTAAGTTTAGATTTCAGCAATTAACAATAATTTTTAGAAGTACAAATGCAAAACGAGCTGCAAATAATATTTGTTAGTTTTGTTATTTTTGCTGCTAACTAATGAAATTACTTATTTGCATTTTTTATAAATTCTGCAATTACTTACTGTTTCTTCTAGGCAATTTTTTAAGGGTGCCGCACCCTGCCCCTTTTGAAATTGGCAAAATGCACCTAGCCTTAAAAAAAAATAGTTAAATTCACCAGTAGTGCCAGAGATTTCTTGTAAAAAACTTCCTCATTCAACAGTATTCTTAAATTCGTGTGCCCAAGATCTTGCAAAAATAATAGAACTTTATTTCTTTAGAAAAAACAGGATATTATTAAAACATATTTAATTGTATTTTTCAATTTGTAATTCATAAAATTATTAAAAATTAAGGACACTTTATTTATCATATACTAAAAATTGTTTTTTCCCCCTTATATCATTACTAAACACATTACTAATATATTTCCTCATGAAATAGTGCCCTTTTTTGGAACTAGCATCCTGCCCCTTTTTCCGGAAAGAATTTTCAAAGAATTCCGGAATGATAAAATTAAAGAACTTTTGAATCATCATGGCATAGAGCATGAAACTTCTGTCCCATATAATCCACAGCAAAATGGCCGAGCTGAACGAGAAATGAGAACTATCATGGAAGCTGCAAGAACTATGTTGGTAGGAAAAAATTTAGATAAGAAGTTCTGGCAGAAGCTGCGAATACAGCTGTATATATTATTAACAGAACAGGTACTAGCACTGTGAAAGGAAAAACAAGACTTTTGACATTAGAAATTTAAAGTTTACATTTGGATCTGAAGTATGGGTTCATATCCCAAAAGAAAAACGTGGAAAATTAGATGCTAAGAGTGAAAAAGGAATTTTTGTTGGATATGGTGAAAATACTAAAGGATTCAGAGTCTACTTCTCAAAAACAAACACCGTGACATTACGTAAAGATATAATAATCCAAATGAGAAACCTTCCTATCCCTTAAAGAATGAAAATTTTGTTTTTGATTTAATTGACCCTGAGCAACATCAAAGTTCAGAATTTGATGAAGATAAGGATATTGACATGAATTCGGATAACTTGGCCAATAATCAACAACCAGATGATGATGACAACTGCAGTACAGATTCACCTGCTCCCCAGTTAAGTAATACAAAAATGCACCTTCGAGCAAGAGATAACCTGAGGAAACCATCGAGATTTGAGGACTTTGAAACAAGCTATATAAGTATAACCGATGTGGAAGAACCTACCACTTATGAAGAAGCTATGAAGTCAAGTTCATCGAAAAAGTGGAAAGAGGCCATAAATGCAGAACTGAAAGCCCTCTCTAAAAATGACACTTGTTGACGAACCAAATGACTGTAATATAATAGACAGTAAGCGAGTTTTTAAAATTAAGCGGGACAATAAAAATAAGATTTCATTATTTAACCCCCTCACTGACAAGCCCGTGTTAATACGTTCACTAAGCTCCAGGTTTCATTGCAATACAAGCAATATTTAAAGTAATATAATTCTATTGATTTAATGTATTTTTAATACATTGAACAATGATTAAAACTTCCAAGGATTGCATTCATATTCGTTATTAATTCTTTTTTATAAAATGTTCAAAGAATCATTTTTAGCATTTAAAACAAACTGCAGAGAAAACATTACAATTTTGCCCTTTTCCAAGACAGTCGGAGGGTTAAATGCAGATTGGTTGCTAGGGGTTATCAACAAAAAGGGTTAATATTTGAAGATATATCCTGTAGCTAAGTTAAATACTTTAAGAATGTTGTTAGCAATTAGTGTAAAATTTGATTGGGTTGTATATCAAATGGATGTATGCAGTGCTTTCTTACATGGGGAAATCAAAGAGGATGTTTTTATGTATTTACCTGATAATTGTAATTTACCTGATGGGAAAGTATGTAAGCTTAAAAAGGCTATATATGGGTTAAAAAGAGCACCAAAATATTGGTATGAAAAATTTCAGAAATTTATGTCTTCTCAAAATTTTGTAAAATCTGAAAATGATCAATGTTTGTATTTCAAATTTTCAAATGATTGTAAACTTTATGTATTGATATATGTTGATGATTTGATCATCACGGGTTCTGATACCAAACAAATAGATGAGTTTGTTTAAATGTGAAATGAAAAGAAATTTTAAAATTAAAGATTTTGGTCCTATTTCTTATTTAGGTATATCTATTTCTCAGAATGTAAATGAAGGTATTTTAACAATAGATCAGAGTAACTATTTAGAAAATGGTATTGAAAAGATTTGATATGTTTGAATGTAAAAGTATCTCTACTCCTATGGACACTAACTTTAATTATGAATGTTTAATCAATGAAAAATCAGAAAATGTAAATGTGGAAAATAAATGTAGAAAACTAATTGGTTGTATCATGTATGCTAGGAAGCAGACCTGATTTATGTAATTCCATCAGTATTTTGAGTAGATATCAAAACTATGCAAGTGAAAAGTTATTGTTGTTCTTAAAAAGAGTGTTACATTATATTAAAGGTACTACAGTAGACTTGAAGTTAGTGTATAGAAAAAATGTAAATGCTGAATTAGTTAAAGGTTTTGTTGATGCAGATTGGGAGGGGGGGGGGGGGTGATACTATTAACAGGAAATCTACAACAGGGTATTGTTTTCAAATTTATAATTGTACAATTTCATGATGTTCTAAACAACAAACTTGTGTAGCTTTATCGTCTACAGAGGCGGAGTAAATTGCCTTGAGCCTATGTGTAAGTGAAGCTTGCTGGGTTCGAAATTTATTGATAGAGTTAAATTTAAATGGTTGTGAAAATTTTGTTGTACCTCTCTATGAGGATAATCAGTCAGCTATTCGTATCAGTAAATCATGTGAACAACCTAAAAGGTTAAAGCACATAAATGTTCCTATCATTTTGTGCAAGAAAAAGGTAAGAGATAGAACTGTTTCAATTACATTCCATCTACAGAACAGGTTGCTGATTTATTAACTAAACCTCTAAGTAAAGTATTGTTTGAAAAATTCAGAAAAATAATTTTCGGTTAATTTTTAAAATTTTTTTCATGTTGTATGTGTAATATATAATTTTACATATACCGTAAAATCCCGTTAATCCGCCCTTCCTGATTAAGCGCCCCCCCTCCCACTTTGTAAACAAATTGGAAAATTCAAGAAATCCCGAGAAAGCGCCCTCCCCGCAAAAAAAATTCGGTGCGCACGTCAAGATCAATTTCAATCATTTGCTTACTTTTTCTTTTCAACTAACTCTATTATTTTACTTACCTTTGATTTCATTTATTTCTTACAGTTTATTCAAATCTCCTTTCGGCATTTGCATTTACCTTTTGTTTTCATATCGTCATAATCATCAGAAAAAAGCCATAAACACAGTTCAGTATTCGATTTACGATTCGATGAAGAATCGATTCACGTCATCGAACTACCGATCGATACTTCCATTCTAACAGCTACGTAACTTCATATTTATACCTATAATTAATATTTATCATAATACCATTAGCCTTGTCTATTATTATTACTAAATATATAAAATAATAGTGATAATAACAATACAAAGCCTTTTTTTTTTTAGTAACTTTCGGAATTTTAAATCTTGTTGGTTTTCTTTCTTATGGCTATCTAAGTTATGGTAGATGGCACCAAAATGACGCGAAATCGGATTTATTGGTATTATTTATTTTATTATTATTATTAATAAGTATTAAATTGGTGATTTAATTTGATATTTGAAGGTGATATACATAATATTTACTTTATATATCACTATTTAAAATGAGTTAATGTAGTGATAAAGTTATTTTTTAAAATTAATTCTATGTCAGTCTGATTTAAATTTCCCATTATAACACATTTCTTCTTATTTTTTTTTAAATTAGTTTCATTTGCAATATCATTCATGTTATTATTGTGATTTGTATTATTTATTTAGCCTTTATAGATCAGAAATGATGATTTAAAAGAAATACGGTTATTTAATATCCCTAATTCACAACAGATGGAGACACCGCATAAAATGTTACTACTTCTTTAGAAAGAATTTTAGGACATTTTCAAATGCAATTTCTTAGTGTTTTTTAATTATTAAGTTCCTTTTATTTTTCTGTTACCATATTAATGACAAATATTAGTGTTGTTATTTATCTTATGACAAATATTAGTGTTATTATTTATCTAAATGCATTCCAGTTTCAAAGCTTTTGAAATCCAGAATTTCCTATAATTTAAAATTGCCGTTAATCGCGAAGTTATACTGTTTTTCAATTTTGTATATAATTTTTTTTTTCAAAATGTTTTTCTTTTCTCACTTTATTAAAATAATGCTTATTTTGCAACAATCGGCCATTACCATCCCCCCTCCCCTCCCCACACACCCATAGATATCATTATTACAATTTTAATACCGTGTAAGCGCCCCCTCTGATTTTTTTACGATTTTCCGTCGAGTTTGGGGGGGACGGATTAATGGTATTTTACGGTATATATATTGTATTGTATGTTAAGTGTTATGATTTTTATGTTGGACATATTTAGATTGAGGGAGGATGTTGGAAGTAAAATCAAAATATGTCAGTCGATATGTAATCATAATCGTTTGAGATGCGTGCACATCCTGTCTCATCCTGTCCCGACTCTGTGAAACAATTTTAGTTGTAGTTTGGATTCTGTATTTGTTGTTTTGTGTTCCGTGCCGTCTTTTGTGTTCTTCAGAATAAACTTTCATGTTTAAAAGTAAATCCTGCTGTGGTTATTTAGTAATATTTAAGGCGCACTGTGTTACATAACTAATAACTCTTTGATTAAGCAAGGAAGTTTTTAAATGCATCCTAGATCGGGCCTGGAGTGGTCGATCATTTTCAGGGATTGTAAACATTGTTCTTAAAATCATAGCAAGAAACAGATTATTTATTGGACAATGGTCAGGAACTTGCATTTGTACATAATTAATTCCTATGAAAATCCTCGTGTTTGGTTAATTTTCTTAAATAATACTTAACAAACAGCAAATAAATAATGTAAAAACATTCTCTTTTATTTGAATATGATTCTGTTTCTAATTATCCTGAATATCTTTATAAGTTGACAGTTAAAAGTAGAAGCTGTGTAAGGTTTTTAAAATTACGTTTTAAGTTTTTTTTTTTTTTTTAAGTATTTGGTTCGGCCGAATATTTCGATATTTGGCATACCGAATAGTTTGCTATTTGGCCAAGCTGAATATTCGGCATACCGAATAATTTGATATTCGGCCAAACCGAATATTCGGTAACATGGTCGAATAGACTGAATACTGAATAGATGCCAAATATTCGGTGCATCTCTACTGCTAAATAACTCCTTTTGATGTTACTTTATTAAGATTAGGTTTTTGATATGACACTTTTAAGCATGGTTAAAACCAGTTAATACCCTCGCATCTAAAAAATTTGTCAACCCATGTATCTGATGGTCTTTTTTTTACAAAGAAAGAAGTGTGTATTATAGAATGAATATACCTAAAAATAGAAAAATAAAGCCCAAAATTTTAGATGCTTGTTATACACTAAAGTGCATTATACATTAGAATAGACAGTGATATGTTTAATATCAGTTAATGTTATTGATGCTTGGTACACATTGAGACTAAAAATACAAATTTCTTTATAGTGTCCATATTTCTTGAATTTCGAGCTGCTGAAGAGTGTGACTTTGTGAAATGTGTTACTGGTGTTAGATCCTACATATTTGATTTGACTTTGAATTCAAGGACAAGGTTTACTTGCAAGTGAGGATTTTATTGAAATTTTGATAATTTTTATTTATATGTATTACAGTTATATTATATTAATGCAGTGATATTAGATTATGTGTATTCAGTAATATAATGTAAAACCTCTAAGAGATCATCCTTTTTTAACGATTATTATTTTTTCTTTGGAATGGAATCCCCCCCCCCCCACACACACACACACCTCCCTACACACATGTGCACATACACAATCCTAAATTTTTTATGATTCAAAGATCACTTCACAATGTCTCATCCTGTTAATGACCACTGTTAGTGGCATTCTATTTTTATGGTTGATTTGTTGACCTAGAATTTAACAAGAACTTTAGATTGTTTGATTCCATTAAAAGCCAGTATTCTCCCAGTGCTTAAGTTATATCGAAAGCAAAATTCATATCCAGTTTTTAAGGTTTCGTTCATCTGACTCTTCTGTCTGTCTGTCCATCACAGAACTCGTTCTCAAAAACTGTATAAGTTAGACCTTTGAAATTTTGCTTTTTTATAGCTGAACACCTGTGTTCACACGCAAATCATGAAATTTTGAAAAAGTCTTATTTTAATTAAATGAATTCGACCATTTCTGTGACATTATGTAATCATAATTTCAGCATTTTATCCTAGAAGTTCCAGTTGGCAAGGGCGTCAGTTTCGTATGCAGAAGGTCGTGAGTTCAAATCCTGCCAGCTAAAAGTTGAAATTTTTCAAAACTTAAATTTCTATTTATTTTTGCGTAATTTCTTTTTAAAAATAAATTTGCAGAGTATTATGTCCCTCCCCCCCCCCCCCCCCCCCCCAAAAAAAAAAAAAAAAAAAATAATAATAATAATTCTGAAAATTTTCAAAACAAATTTGTAATTATTTTAGTCTAATTTCTTTTTAAAAATAAATTTGCAAATCGTTTTCATTCCCCTTCCCAAACTAAAAAAAGATTAACATTTTAAAAATGGATTAACATTCTGACTAGAGATCTGCACAGGCCTATTTTCATTTGCGGCATTCAGGCCGGGCCTAGTGACTACTCTTTATGGGCTGTGCCGGGTTCGGGCCTTACTTTTTTTCTGGAAGAATCGGGACCGAGCCGGGCCTAACTTATTTTTTCTGTACCGAGCCGGACTGCTTTTTTTTTCTAGTCTTCATGGCCCAAAATTTTCAGTCCTAGTTTTGAGCCAGCCCGTATGAAAATCATTGTCTCGGCATGACCTGTTCATTCAAAGGTCAGTAAAATTAAGCCTGACCCAAAGGTTTTTTTTTTAAATATACATATGTTTTTGAATTGCCATTATTCTACAATTAAACATTAACATTTATTCTTTTTTAAAGAATAGTAAATTTCTACGCTAATTAAAATATAGTAAAACATGTGAAAAAGAACCTGCCTATGACGGAATCCTATTTTAAACTGAAAAACGTGTTGATCCATGCAAAATTAATATACTAATACGTAAGAAAAGAATATATAATACATTCACATTTGCTAAGAAGGGAGCTTGTCTATAACACATTTTTTTTTCTTTTCTATGTAATTGTGTCTTAGAAGATTTTACTGTATAGCATTTTTCAGATTTTTAACAATTCAGTGCATGGAATATGGATTAACAATATAAATGATAACTGAAACATTTACATAGAAGAAATAGTGATTCATTAAAAAAATAAATATCACAGCCTGCGGTACTTATATAAAAATGAAGTTTAGAAACATGAAAAAAAAAAGTTAAGATAAATATTTTTGGTCAGAATTCCTCGTAAGTCAAATGTTGAACCAAATTGATGTAAAAATCAATGTGTTGTAGCAATTCCCTGATTCCCTCAGGCCGAGATTTAAACTTTCTTTCCAGGCCGATCCGGGCTTGGGCCAAACTTTTAGCTGTTATTCCGTGCCGTGCCAGGCTCGGGTTGAACTTTTAGCTTTTCTACTGGGCCGGGCCAATATTTTTTTCTATGAGTCGGGCCGGCCCCGGGCCTGGAAATTTCAGCCTGTGCAGACCTCTAATTCAGACATCTGCAATAAATCTTTTTAAGGTTTTTGTTTTATGCTGCCATCTACAGGCATTTTTATGAATTAATGAAAAAGAAATGCTTTTGTAATGGCACATTATTTAAATCTAATCGTTTCGCCACTAATTATCATATTTTTATCCGATGTATAGCTGAACACTTACGATCACATGACAAATCATAAAACTTTGAAAGTCTTAATTAATGTACATTATTAATTAAAACATTAATGTAAAAGTTTAGTTCTTTAAAACATTGTTTGTCATTAGTGTAATCTCGGGTTGAATGGTTGATTATGTTTTCATGTTGAAAATAAAATGATCCAAGATAATCTGGCAGAATGTAAGGTGCTTTTATAAGTTAGTCAGGGCAATTTTTGAAATTAAATATTTGTTCTTTGTGTTATGTAAAATTATTAATATTTGGTTATTTTTTTCTTATTCCTTTCAAAACATTTTTTCCTTAAGCCATCTGAATATTAAATGAAACCCTCTGTGCCATGTGTGATATGTATTTATATCTTACATATATCTCTTAGTATACTATACTAGCTAAAGTATCCAGCGTTGCCCGGAATTTTAAGAATTCCCCCCCCCCCCCCCCCATTTTAATCCTGATGACAGATTACCTACTTAGTAAATATAATCTGTGATCTGAATTAAGACCAAAATTAAAACCTTTTGATGAAAAGTTGTTTCCGAGGATTTTGTCTCTCTAAAAAAAAGTAAAAAAAAAAAAAAAAAAAGTTCTAAAGAAAAGTAACTAAGACTGTCATTATCACTGACAATGAATTTTTTATGACCTGAGGTCTTTCTTCGTTAATATTAAAAAAAATACTGCCTATAAAAATATGAAAATTGGTGGTATTGAGAAATAAACACGTTGATGGAGACAGTTTTCAAATCAAAAAATTATTTAAAAAGATATTTAATGTTAAAGTTGGTTAAAATCATTCCATTAAAAAAGTTTTAAAGGAGCAAAGACTATACATAGGAATTTAATTAATTTTAGATCATTTTATACATTAGAAGTTGAAGGTGTGCAGACTGCATTCATTATTTTTTTTTATTCATTTTTCGAGGTGTTATTTCCATTTTAAATTAAATTTTTTAGCATTTCAAGAGAGATTTTTTACATATCTTAGGAAAGAGTATTATTTTAAATTGTTGCCAATTTTAAAAATAGGGCAAAGAATAGTATTTCCTTTAAATTAAAATTTATTTATGGCTATTATAAACAGAAAAAAAAAAAAAACTTTTAAGTAGAATTGAATGACTATGTGCTAAAAGCAGAAAATATTGAAAATTATGTCATAAGAACTATATTTACACTTGAATTTTAAGAGAAAGAGAATTTGAAAATAAAAAATTCATTCATATGCATTAAAAGTCGTAATTGGAAGAAATTGCGTCATATTTAAAATGGCCTAATATATTGCTGTTAGCCTACTCCTTGATACTCATACAAGTAACTGTATGTGTATAAATGTACTTACCTGTTTCATTCATTTCAATCCATTTTCTTTTCTACACTTTTATTCCTAGAAGAGCATATTTATGATAACCATATTTTTATTTCCTTTTGGTTATTATTTCTATCCATTCCATCTTCATCTCGTTCCTTTTGAACATAGATTGCATCATCTGTTTACATCCAATATCGTTCGATCGTGAACGTCAGTCACTCTTTTCTTCCAATCACGGATTGTGTCCTTGGATTGCTATATTTCTTCTTTTCAATTTGCTGTGAGGCAGGAGCTTGCCTACTCAACTTGTTAGATAGGATAGGAGAGGAAAGGGGGCATTGTTGCTTTTGATTTTGCCGGTGTACATGGGTATTTAAAGGTGGTGATGTGTTTTTGGAAATGGGGTCTTGGTTTTTCTTTCGGTCTAATTGTCTGATGGGATTCGCTTCAGCTTATGTTCGCTGGTTAATAGTTGAAGTTGGATGAACGTTGTATACTGATGGAATGGAATAGTGAATATGAATTTTAATACATTTTTAAGCTGACTGTTATGCCGGAAGATAATTAGTTATCGAACTTGTTGTTGAAATTAGTTCACGACTCTATGTTAGCGACATGCTAGCTTTTGAAAGATTTTTTCGAAGAGCGAAAGTTGATTTATTCTTCAAGATCTTTTATTTAATTTACACTGGTGATATTTATAAATTTTAGACATTCGCAGGCAGATTACGATAAACATATATTGACAGTTCTAAATAAAATTTAACTCTGTACCAGTGGTTGTTGAAACATGTTACAATATTTTAATTGAGAACTTTTATTTTGAATTGATGACTTTTTACATTGGAATTTAAGGAAGTTTGTAAAAAACAAATTCTTTTATGAGCGCTCTGTTGAGCTGGTGGACTTTGTTTTCTTTTGACAGAACGATGTTGTCATGTTACGGAAGTCAACTCTTTCATAGTTATTCCTAATGCTATTTCAAAATCCTTTTCAATCTTAATTCAATTATAAAAGGAATTTCAACTTGTAGCCTTAAAAATTCCATGAGAAATAATACAAGATGCCAATGCATCTGATGCAAATGTTCTCATTTAATATTGAACTGTTCTTACTATGTTTTAAAAACTAAATTTGGTATTTGAAAAATGAATATATATATATAGAAGGTCCAAATACCGGCTAGGGTCCGAATACCGGCTACTAGGTGTTCTGAGATGTTCTCGGTCTGGAAACAGGACCGGTCTAGAATTACTAAAATTTTAGCAGAGTATGGAATATATTTTAACTTTAAGTGCTGTAGGTAACCATGGTAGGATAGTGACTGAGAAAAATGTAAAAGTGTAAAACAAGTAAAGATGCATTTAGGTTTGAAATAAAACGTTTATTTATTTAAACGTTTTTTTTAAACGTTTGTTTATTTAACGAAAAACATGACTTAAATAATTATCAAACAATATAATAAAAATAAATAATGATGAAATAAGTTAGTGACAAATGGCAGTAAACAGTATGAATGAAATGGTTGAACAGTTCTCAATATTCACATACAACAAAAATAAAAAGAGGAACTCACGGTTTAACTTTAGGCTGAATACGGCACACTGGTATACTTTCCATGTAGATAATACGATAATAATTCTCAATACCAATAACGATACTTTGAAAGATATGCAAAAAAAATGATGAAGAGCCATGTCAACTTGAAACACTAACGACATCGTAAATTATCTTTCTCTTTAATACAAAACATCGTAGCTATCCGAAAAAATGTTGAAGTTGACGAACATATCTTAAGTTCTTTAAAAACGAACATCATCTAAGCACACACTAACAAACGCTAAAGCTATTTAAAATTGAACACACGCTTTCTTAAACCAACACGAGCTTCTTTTAAAAATAACATGGCAAGCTACTTAAAATTAACAGGACCAGCTTCCTTCAAAAATGCAACAAAAAACACCCACACAACTTCAAACTAAAAATACGACCAGCTCTTAAAAGACAAGCTCTCACAACTTCAAAATCATCGGCATATATCGTCTGCTTCCAACACGCCCTCTTACGATCAAAACATTCCCTCCTGTTCCGGCGGAGTTGAGAAAAACACATCCTGCCTTACGGCAAAACCAAAGGATGAAAAATCGTATCTTCCGACACGGTGCAAAGATCAGCGATCGGGAAAAGACGTGACGTCACATCGGTACGTACGAAGATCAGAGCTGTTGGAGAAATAAACAGACGATCTTTGAAGAACGATCGTAACGAAATAAATGATGAACTATGCGTGAATGAAAGTTTGGAAAATAAATAAATGAAAAAATTAACCAAAAGAAAACTTGGTTATTGTGACGTAGCTGTATTAGAATGGAAATAAGGAAAACCAATGGTATAAAGGTAAGTACCATTTCAGGGTGTACAAGTATCAAGGAAAACAGGCTGTCATATTCTGACAATTGCCCCCCTCCTTGACACTTATACTGAAAGACTGGAAATGGATAAATAAAAGATTCCTTTACCTATTAATTCAAAACTAACTATCAACCTCTGATAGTAAGATATACACATTATGCAAATACAATTAAAAAAATAGATATACTTATCAGACCTGCCAACTGCTACGAAAAAATCATAGTTGCTACGATTTGGACCTATAAACTACAATGCTACGAAAATCGGTCTTAAACTACGATTTTTTGCAAAAAACACAAATGCATTTTTTTGTTTCTAGTTGCGATTTTTATCAAACGCAGCATATTTTTCAAGAGTGATTTTGTTCCGAAATTTCCAAAATTTCAAAGTATTCATTTCCGAAAGTTAAAAAAAAAAAGGGTTCATTAGCCCGAAAATTTGGACATTAAAAAATGCTCATGGGGAAAAAAAAAATCTGGGCTACAAAGCAAACCTTTTAACATAAAACTCTCTTTATGTACATTAACCACGAGTGAATTGTGTTTCTGTAAATATTTATAGTACAGGAATTCCCTTCGTTACAAACAGGGGTGCCATTTTAAGAATATCTAGGAGGGGGGGGGGGGGTGTTCTTTGAGGGGCAAGGTTTGAAATAGTGTGCAAAATCGCGCGATTTGCGCACGGAAAAGGAATGTCTTGCATAATGAAAAATGTTGTGTAGTATTTTCCCCTTTAAATTCTTCCACAGACCTATGATTCTTCTGCAAGTATATTTTGAAATTTTTTGGAAGTTCGCGATTTTTTTTTTCCCCTTGCAGAATAAAGGAATTTCCCCAATTGGGAAAAAATTGTGAATATAATTGTGTATAAAAAATTTTCTGAGAGAAAAAATTACTATATTGAGTTGAAAGACAAACCTTATTCCTTTTACGAATATCAAAAGATGGCTGCGAAACACGAAAAACCAACCAACCAACCAACCTCTAGATTAATTTTAATTTTATGTGTTACGATTTCTCATTTTCAAAGGTTGGCAGGTCTGACTTATATCCATAACAATAAAAAAAATACACTTTATATAAATTTAATACACATTTTATACAAATTTAATACATATATCAAAAATAACTACAGAATCCTCATTACTTTGAGGAACGCTTTAACACATGAGTTATTCAACGATAACCCTCTTGGAAACCTTAAAGTTCAAAGTTCAAAAGTTCTTTTCAACGCAAAAGTTCATTTTGAAGAAAAAGCTCTTTTTCGATTTTGTTACACAATATCTCATCACGTCAAAACGTGACTACTTTACCGCTATTTTAGTTGATGACAAAATTCAGGTAATTTACATTTTTATGTAGACAATTGTAAAGATTTTCACTTAGGACAATTTCATTTTCAAGATTTGAAATATTCAAATGCACTTTGATTTTTCAAGAAAACACATTTTCAAATGACACATTTTACTTAACTATAGTGAGAATACTTATTCATATACATAGTGAACTAATATATATATATATACTAATACTATTTCTATATAGTGAGCTCACTTAACAAGTATTGTATTAACTACTAGATAACTTATAAAAAATTACTTATATTGAATACTTATGTAATACACAACCAGAAGTGTATTTTCATAAAAATACGCTGCATAATGAAAAATTGCAATATGCATAAAACATAGATTACGGCTCGATTTCCAATAGCACAGACGGGACAAAAGTGGCAGTTCCAGTAATCATAATGAGGGACTTACTGAAATAAAATAAAAATGCCCGCGAGAGGCCTTCCTGGTGGCCAGAACACTCACGAAGGCCGCTACCCCCTGCAGACCATTCTGGCTATTTACAAGGGCACCTCGCGAGTCGCTTCCTGAGGCTGCTCGGGTCCCGGAGGATGAACCAACGTGAGGTCCGACCACATTCCAGCGGGAATTAAATTGTCCGCGCCATTGGAAATGAGGGTAATAAAACATCACTGTACTTTATACTGAAAAACAAGAAAATCAACAAGTGTATAAGTACGGTGCAATAGTAATGAAAAAAAGTGTATATACATAAGATTCAAACAATATAAAAAGACATGTTTCTGAAACTTGGAAGTTTCAGTATTCAAAAATGTTAAACAACTTTAACAGTTTAACCATCAAAAACATTTATACAAACATTTTCAAAAATACTTGGTTTAAGTTCAAAGGAGGAGGTTTTTGAAAGAAAATATCATACAGAATTATTTAGACTTTAAATTAAAAATTACCTCAATGAACTTGTTTAAATCATACTTAGTAAATGGTTTTGTAAAAATATCCGAAAGATTGGATTTACTGGCTACGTGCTTAACATTGAATACCTCTTGGTTTAAAAGATCACGAACGAAAAATAATTTAACGTCTATATGCTTGGTACGGTAGTTTTCAATGGGAGATTTTATGAAGTCAATGGCTGCCATATTGTCTACTAGTAGAGTGGGTTTAGTTTGATGGTCGGTAAAAATGTGTTTGTTATAACATTCTGTTATAATTCTACTAAACCATAAAAGCTCTTTCATTGCTTCGGTAAGGGCAACGAATTCTGACTCCATTGTAGACAGGCTGATAGTTTTCTGTTTAAAGGCTCTCCACATTATTGGAGCTCTATCCAGCAATAAAAGTTGACCCCCCATTGACGTCCTGTCGTCCCGATTTGCAGCAAAATCGGCATCGGTGTACGTGATCAAATTGATTTTCTGACAAGGTAAACGTAATTTGTAATGTTGAGTGCTTTGGACATAACCCAGTAGTTTCAAGAGGCCAATCCAGTGGGCAATACCAGGATTGCTCTGGAATTGGCTAAAAATATTCACCGCATATGCGATGTCTGGGCGAGTTCTACTAGTGAGGAATGCGAGACAGCCTAAAACATTTCTGTACGGATACCTGTGCATCTCTTGCATTTCAGAATCGGTTTGGGGACATTGCAATTTCGTGTACACCATGCCCTTACTTATTGGGAGTGAGGAGATAGGTATGTTGTACTGTTGAAAACGTGAACATACCTCGTTGATATATCCAATCTGATGAATTGAGACAACACCCTTTCTATCTTCCTCGAACTCTACCCCAAGTAATTTTCTTGTTTTACCCAAAACCTTTATGCCAAAATGTTTGTTCAATAAAATTAAAACCTTGTTAATATTATCCTGATGCTTACTCAAAATTACAAAATCATCAACATATAACAATAAAACAATGTGATCAAGCAGAGTATATACACAATTGCAGCAATTTAATTTAACAAAACCAAGAGATATTAGGACTTTGTGCAGCTCATAGAACCAGACACGACCACTCTGATGGAGCCCATAGAGTGCCCTCTGAAGCTTACAAACTAGGTGTTCCTTCCCCTTGACCTCAAACCCTGGAGGTTGCTTAATGTAGACTGTGTCAGTAAGAGGTGCATATAAATATGCCCCCTTTACGTCACATTGTGTGTGTATCCAACCATGACAGGTCACCAGAGCCGCGAAAAAGAAACGGATTAAGCTAAAATTGACCACAGGCGAGAAAGTCTCGTCGTAGGTTTCCCCTTTAACCTGCTTATATCCTTGTGCAACTAATCGTGCTTTATACCTGGCTATCTGGCCCCTGTCATCACGCTTCAGAGTGAACACCCATCTACACCCCAGGGGTTCTACATTATTTGGTAAGGCAGTTAGATTCCAAACTTTCCTGTCGTTAATGACATCTAACTCCTCTTTCATGGCTTGCTTCCAGAACTCCCATTGAGGGGATTTAACAGCCTGTTTGTAAGTGTTTGGTACGGTGTCTAGTCATATGTCTGCGTTACTACTAGGTCCAGGTGAAGATGTAGTATATGGATCAAATATAGAAGATATGGAAGCGTATGGTGGTGTTTGGCTAGGACTAGAATTATAGCTTACGTTAGTAGTGTCAACTAACCCCTCATACATATTCTTTCCTTTAAAACTAAACCATCTTGCATCAAATCTAATACCATGTTTTTGACAATAATCTCTAACTTCTCTGAGTGATCTCAACCTTTTTGTTTCACCTACCTCATAATAATATATGTCCCTGCGTTTATCGCCACGGCGTCGTACTGCCTTTCTAAACCATGCCGCATCTCTTAAACTTTGTGAACACCTCTCGCTCTCCTCGTCACTTTCATCCAGAGATGTGCGACTGGAGGCGGGATCATCAGAGTGAGACTGGTCTGGCTCAGAAACGGCAGGAGGTGGTTTATCAGGGTGTAATTCTCTAAAAGGATTGATTTCAGGATGTTGTGTACCTATAATGTAAGTGGGACCCAGACCGCTTCTGTTGCGCTCTTCTGCAACATCGAAAGGGTCTGTTCCTATGGAATAAGTAGGACCTGGTTCACTGTGGGTTTGCCAATCCTTGGGCAGAGTTGCTTCATTACTAAATCTGACATTGATGATTTCAATTATTTTATTCCCATCAGGAAGCCACACTCTGTATCCCTTTGTGGACATTGCATATCCCACCAGTATTCCCTTTTTGGCTTTCGCCTCAAACTTGGATCCCCTGAGTTGCCTAGGTACCCCTACATATACAATTGATCCAAATGGACGCAAGTGACGAATAGAAGGTTTATTTCCACAGTAATATTCAAAAGGAGTTTTGGTTTGGGACTTGTGGGAAACACGATTCAGTGTGTAAGCATAGTAGAGAATGGCCTCAGGCCAGAACTTCAGGTTCATCTTACTCTCATTCAGAATTGATCTAGCTCCATCTACTAGCGTTTGATTAAGACGTTCCGAAACTCCATCTTGTTCTGAAGAATAGATATTTGTGAATTCGTGTTTTATCCCATTTGTTTCAAAATAATTCCCAAAAGCTTCATTTGAGAATTCCCTCCCATTGTCACTGCGAACACTTTTAAGTTTGGTATTCAAAAATCGCTCGGCTCTTTTGACGTGGTTTGCGAAAACTTTGAAGACCTGTGTCTTATTACACAATGGGTAAACTGCAACTTTTCTGGAGAAGTCGTCAGTAATAGTTAAAAAGTATTTATCCCCATTTCTGCCAGTGATTTTTGTTGGTCCCCATAAATCTGTGTGCAAGAGCTCGAGTGGCTTTTTGGATCTTATTTGTTTTAAAGGTTTGAATGAGGTGCGTCTATGTTTATTTAACTTACATACTTCACACTCAAAATCCCTGTTTTTGATGTGTGGAAGACCCCTCGCCCCATTACACTTGTCAGTATGTTCGATTAAGGACGGACTGATGTGCCCTAGTCTTCTGTGCCAAAGCTTTAGATCATCCTTTTGGATGGTTGATGCCTCAAATCGAACATGTTTAGTTTTAAGATTACTTTTAAGTTAAGAATTAGTTATGGTTCTAGAACTAGGTTCAGGGTGGATATAATATATGCCATTTTTAAGAAATGCACGGAAAAGGGTTCTATCTTCGCGATGAGCCTTTACTCGCCCCTCACCTCCTTTGAACTTTGCCCCTTTTGTATCGAGGCGAGACCCTGATATAAGATTACGTCTCAGGCTAGGACAAAACATAACGTCCCCGAAACGCACCTTTTCCCCATTTAATTTTAAATCTACAGTGCCTGTCCCTTTGATTGGGAAGGTGGCGCCATCAACGGCTACAGCAAGTTCTTGATTTCTGAGAGGTTTAAAATCAACGTAAAGATCTTTGCTTTTACAGAAATGGTGTGACGCACCCGTGTCAAAGACCCAGGCGTCGTCATCACCCTTTACTTTACTGAGATTGGATTGTATTAAATAATGTACCTGGCTGTTATAGTGACGTTGAGGCTTAAAAGTGGACTTAGGCTTTGAAGTGGCACCTCTTTTCCTTGGGCGAACAGGATTGGATCTAGGGACGGTCTCTCTGGAAGTGGATGAGTCACGGGAGCTATTTCCGGCAGACGAGTCGGGACCAGAAGTTTCAGGATTAGAATAGGCACAGTTTCTTTTCACGTGGCCCGTTCGTCCACACTTATGGCACTTTCCTTGGAACTTCCGTCTGTAATTAGAGTTCCTAGGTGGTCTAGTTCTAGAAAAGTTGCTTTGGATAGATTCAGCTCTGTCTTCGGATCGTAGTTTTAGGCGGGATTCCTCTGCGATCAGCTCGGTCAGTATGTCGTTGAACTTGAATTTATCCTCAGACCATCGGAGAATGCTCTGGACTAAACCATCATACCTTTTCGGGAGCCATCGTAGGAGCTGGAATGAAAGATATGTCTCCTTGATGGGTTCATTCATCGCTGTTAATTGGTTTGCAATTCTCTGCAGGCGGCTGCATACATGTCGATTGCTTCATCAGCTTCAATTCGGCAAGCCAATACCTCAGAGAATAACTGCATGTGACGGGAACGGTTGTCCGGTTGGAAATGTCTTTTGAGCTTCTCCCATGTTACCTTTGGGTCATCAATATTTTCTATTATTCGTCTGAACTCCGGTTCTACATTCAGATAGATTATGGAAAGGGCTGACCTGACTCTGGACTGGTAGTTCTCATCTGCTGCTGCATCTGTTTTGTCGGGAGCTTTCTCCGTTCCATTTACAATGCCCCAGGCATTCTTATCAAGCAGTAGATACTTTACATCAGCGGCCCAGTTTCCATAGTTGTTCGAATTCAATTTACTGATACTAATCTGAATACTAGCCATTGTCAGAAGAAAATAGAAAATTTAAGACAAGTTTTTTTTTTTTTTTTCAAAGTAAAAAAAAATGTACCGGGAGCCAGATATAAACAGTACAGTACAAAAAAAACTTATAAAAAAACTGAAAAATTTCAAGAAAAAATTTTAAAAAAAATTCAATTTTTTTTTTTCTAAGTCATTACAATCTTTACTTTATAAATATAAAAAAAAAATTCTTAAAAAAATTACATCTACAGTGCGGCCCCCCCGACTAGAATTCACTAGGAGTTTGTATGGCCGACTGTAGCTAACACTTGTCACTTCCAATTTGCACCAAATGATTACTGCTGACGCTCAAGGGTTAAAATAGGCCTGGCCCATAACCCGTGTTCTCAGTTCGGAAACAGGACCGGTCTAGAATTACTAAAATTTTAGCAGAGTATGGAATATATTTTAACTTTAAGTGCTGTAGGTAACCATGGTAGGATAGTGACTGAGAAAAATGTAAAAGTGTAAAACAAGTAAAGATGCATTTAGGTTTGAAATAAAACTAACGTTTATTTAACGAAAAACATGACTTAAATAATTATCAAACAATATAATAAAAATAAATAATGATGAAATAAGTTAGTGACAAATTGCAGTAAACAGTATGAATTAAATGGCTGAACAGTTCTCAATATTCACATACAACAAAAATAAAAAGAGGAACTCACGGTTTAACTTTAGGCTGAATACGGCACACTGGTATACTTTCCATGTAGATAATACGATAATAATTCTCAATACCAATAACGATACTTTGAAAGATATGCAAAAAAAATGATGAAGAGCCATGTCAACTTGAAACACTAACGACATCGTAAATTATCTTTCTCTTTAATACAAAACATCGTAGCTATCCGAAAAAATGTTGAAGTTGACGAACATATCTTAAGTTCTTTAAAAACGAACATCATCTAAGCACACACTAACAAACGCTAAAGCTATTTAAAATTGAACACACGCTTTCTTAAACCAACACGAGCTTCTTTTAAAAATAACATGGCAAGCTACTTAAAATTAACAGGACCAGCTTCCTCCAAAAATGCAACAAAAAACACCCACACAACTTCAAACTAAAAATACGACCAGCTCTTAAAAGACAAGCTCTCACAACTTCAAAATCATCGGCATATATCGTCTGCTTCCAACACGCCCTCTTACGATCAAAACATTCCCTCCTGTTCCGGCGGAGTTGAGAAAAACGCATCCTGCCTTACGGCAAAACCAAAGGATGAAAAATCGTATCTTCCGACACGGTGCAAAGATCAGCGATCGGGAAAAGACGTGACGTCACATCGGTACGTACGAAGATTGGAGCCATTGGAGAAATAAACAGACGATCTTTGAAGAATGATCGTAACGAAATAAATGATGAACTATGCGTGAATGAAAGTTTGGAAAATAAATAAATGAAAAAATTAACCAAAAGAAAACTTGGTTATTGTGACGTAGCTGTATTAGAATGGAAATAAGGAAAACCAATGGAATAAAGGTAAGTACCATTTCAGGTTGTACAAGTATCAAGGAAAACAGGCTGTCATATTCTGACATGAGAACTGAGCGCAGCGCAGCCTATCGGTGATAGGCAGAGTTTGTAACTTTAATTGAGAGAAGAAAGTTACAAAAAGTACGTCGCTGAATTCTGTGTCATTTACAATGCAAAAGTGTCGAATCTACTTAATCTGGTACATCAAAAGTTTTTCAGATATGTGTTTCTCATTTTTTTTTTAAATATACTGATCGTATATTGGCTTGAATTGTTGATTAAGTTATTTTCTAGACATTTAGCTCTCAATCGCCACGCGCACAGTATTGGTATTTTATTATATGAATGAGTAATACCGGTTTTAACTTAAACATAGCAGTGGTCCGAATACCGGCTACCTAGAGTGGTCTAAATACCGGCTAGCCAGTATTTGGACCTCTCTCGGTTGCTTTGCTTGAAGAGGAGGAAAATAAATTAATTTAAATAGTTCCATAATTAATAAATTAATATAAATTGTTCAGAAATAGTCCCCTTCCATTTCGTAATATGAAAAAAGCAAGCATGGCCGTAATTCTTCTAGGCCGACATTGGTTACAGGATCACTTTCCAAAAAAGAGCTGTTGAACACTACAAAATTGCCTGTAATAAATGTGAAGAGAAAGAAAAAAAATGACGGAGTAAACCAGGCGAAAGAGGCAGAAATTTGATTTTAACCCTCTCGCTGCTCAACCCGAGATTTCCTAGGGCATCGTAAAAGTAGCAAAATTTGCGTAACCCGAGATTTCCTCGGGGATGCATTTTTTTTCCGTCTAATTAACCCTCCTTGATTATTCCCACCAGTTATTTTTTTATTGTAAGTTATGCCTCATTTAATCGGAGCATTTTCCCACTTGAAATAGACAAAAACTTTTGTTTTGAAAAACCGGTGACAAAAGAATAAAAATTCTTAAAAGACGCTTGTCGCGAAGGGGTTAAATATGCAATTTTTGATGCTATTTTGATAAAAACAATTACGCAGCGAGAGGGCTAAAAAAGGGAAAAAGGAAAATATCCAACAGAGGAATATGATAAATTTGTGTCTTCTGCATGGGTGCTTTCAATGTGGGCAAGAATGGGGGAGGGGATTCTGGGTTCAATGTTAAGAATGCGATATGTGGTCTGATAGGGACTATACCGACGCAGAGAATATTATGCTTTTGATTTTTTCAGATAAAATAATTCTCATTTCAATCAGCAAGCTTTTTTTTTTGTTTTACACGTTAAAAAGCAAAATTAGAAACATAATGGGTAGAAGACTGTGAGAGACAGTCGTAAAGAATTTTAGAAATTTGACAAAAATACTTATTTATTAAAAATTGCGTATTTTTCGGTACATAAGAAATATTATTAATCAATACAATTTATGAAAATAATATTCTTATTGCTTAATAATTGTCATTAGCTCTATTTGTGTGATCTTTTGGGAAAAAACTTCGGTAGCTGGTATTTAGACCCCATTTTAAAAATTCAAAATTTGAAGACTTTCGGAATTTTGCTTTTTCTAAACAGAAAACGCCTTTTAAATTGATTTTTTTTTCCTCTAAACAGGTGTAAGACGTGTCAAGGTACCCTGCTGTCACTTTTTATTTTATTAATTTTGAAAATTGTATGATCTAGATTGAAAACAAAAGTAGTAGCCGGTATTTGGACCTTTTCCTCTATATATGTATATCCCCGTAGCAGAAATTTCTCCAAGTGTCTGCGACAGATAATTCAGGGGCAAAAAATAATCTGCAGGTAAAATATTTTTATAAATGGAGCGTTAATTAATCAAACAATCACTTACCTGTAGCGTTTTTAGGCATTTTATAAATTTTTATTAATAATAGTCTTAACTTTTTGTATTAAGTAATAAAGAGTTAAACATAATACGAAGCAAAATAAAAGTTCGATGAAAAAGAATCTGCAAAAGAGAAAAGAAAATCTGCGACGCCCGTCTCCCGTCTCGAACTTTCTGCTACCGGGATGTATATATATATATGTTTGCTGCCGCCGATTGGTCTTGCAGGTCTAAACAAACCTTTTGGTTTAATTTTAATTGTTAAACTTTGTTTACGATTTTGTTTTATGTTTTTTTTTTTAAATGTTATGAATCATATTTTTTCATTTATCATTAAATAAACGTTTAGTAATTCATTCAATTTAAAAATTGTTTCTTTACTGTTGTCTATCTTGTTTTAGACTGGCTCCGGACTCTGGACTGGACAAATGCAAAATATTTTAAATTTAAAAATACATTTGTGCGAGACATTTGTATATTTTATATTTTGAGATAATCTTTTCAACTATTATTGTGAATTCTAAGGCAGCGCAAATAATATTTCCTTTCTATCAACAAAAGTATTTTCATGTATGTTGATAAGAGAAAGAAAACTTTAGTGAAAATTACATTGGATTTAAAACGATACATTTAAAATGACTTATTTAAAAGAATTTTCTTATAGCGTTTTTAAAAAGTACCGGGAGACAATGACTGTTTACTTAATTCATTTTACATTAGCTTATTTTCAAATTTTTAACTAATTTTTGTTAATCAAAGATGAAAACAGCCATTGTATTTCTTAACAGCAGCTGATTTGATCTTAAAAATCACCAATCAAAGGAAAACGAATGGAAACCCGTTTACAGAGAGATCACCACTGTTTTCTTAAATTATAATTCAACCTTTTTAAAGCCAATCAAATTAGCGTGCTTTTAGAATCTGGGGTGTCTGAATGAGGGTTGACGAGCGTAGCTTGTAGGAGGCAGAGCCCTTTAGTTATTTAAATAATGTTTTCATGATTAAAAAAAATGGCAAGTACAAAAACTCTATGAATTTTATTTAAAAAAAACTGAAATCTTCATTTCAGTTCTTCACTAAGAATGAGCTCTAGGGACTTAAACCTTTGTGGAAATACTAGTATACATATGCATACACACACGTGTATATATATATGGAATAGATTTAAAAATGGCGAAAACAAATTCAGAGAACCTCAAAATGTTAAAATAGGCCAATATTTCCACTCATATGACGCTATATATTCACCTGCTGACTTCCATTATATTTCCAATCTGATATAATATTCATTTTTTTTTTTTTTAAACTCGTCAAACTATTTATTTCATTTTCGTTTTCCACGTCATTTTTTAGCCCTTCGTTCATCTATGCAGTCCTTGAAGAGTGATAGTAGGCAGGATTAGATTACATTTTTAAAAGTCCTGGGTTTAGCTGATTTACTGATTAGCATGAGTGGTAGATTATGGGTCCCAGTAGCATTGCTGCATAACGATACAGTTACTAGTACAGTAGTGTTTGCTTTTCTTGAAGTCCGGTGCAGCAGCTTCATTCTTAGAGGCTAGAATTTTGGATGGTAACATTTTGTAATACAGACCAGTTTCATCTACATTGTCAATCTGTTCTTCTTTTAAATTATTTTTCTATATTACGTTTCGAGCATTTCTTGAAAGATTGTTGCCCCAACTATGTCTGCAGATAACTTTTTACCCAAAATCATTAGTTGGTGGATCCCGTGTTGCTTCTTCCATCTATTCAGCTAACCTCTACTTGCTGTAAATTCGTTATTCCTCCCATTTTCTGATGCATAATCAACACTTTCTCCTTCAGTATTGGTCCACTGATTGGCTTTCCGTTCAATCTTTCTTGATTAAACCATATCAGTAATGCAACATCTAATTTCTCTTGTTTTGGCTCTTTCAAAGTGGATCGTGATTTCAGCGCAGCTCTTGTAAGACTTAAACAAAATGTCTCAATCTCTTTGCTTTTTCCAATCGCCGATATTACTTGCGCCAACACCGAATTCCAACGCAATTAATTTTGAACTTCCACCTTTATCCATCTTATGTGAGGCATCCAATCACTTCTGCATCGTCACACCATATTTCCTTTTTTCCCCGCAACTATCCATCTCAAACAAAAATTGAAAACAGCAAGAGTGAGGAAAAAGACTTTTCATGAGAAGAAAGAAAATATGAGCCAGAGCCAGTTACATTCTGCTCCCTGAAAGAGGGGAAAGACCCTACTATCCTATTAGTCTTCTCAAGGCCCTTATAGAAGTATTCCTAACTCGCCTTCCCCGTCGAATTATAATCCTGCCATTCCAGTTTCCTCTGCTGTGAAGGTCAACGCATATCCATTTGGAATCAAAAGTCTCATTTTTGAGTTTTGCCTGATGTTGGGAAAAAAAGTTGGCTAGTTAAAGTGGAGTTCTGGTTAAGAAGAGGACAGTTGAGAGGGAGACTACTGTACTTTTGCTTGGAGAAATTCTTTTCATTGTTTTTTTTTTACTTCTGGTCTTTTATCTTGCTGATACTGTTGTTATAAACTAGTTTGTCCTTTATACTTTTCTAAAGAAAATATGCAATGAAACCTGTGTAATAATATTGCCTATAACAATAAATTGATCTGTAATGTAAATTTCCATGGTTCTCAGAGATTTCTTATGATTAATGTATAGCAAACCTTTTTATTAGTAATTTGTTTTGGTATATGTCTATAACAATAAGTTATAGTTCCTTTTTTAAAGTACACAATTGGTTTTATCTGTAAACCTCGAAAAATTTGCTATAATGGAAGATTTCTTTAATGCGCAACTTCTGGGATGTAAATAGTGAATTTTGCAGTTAAGAAGCACCTACATTCCGCATTGTAGAAAAATTCCTATTCTGCAGAAAACTAAATTTTACACATTTTATCTTTATCACCTTAATTCAGGGCTTTTTGATGAAAAAATTGCTAACTTTTTTTTAAATGAGTAGTATAAGGATTTGGCCCAGGCCATAGTTGAACCATGTTTATGTAGTAAATTTAACTATGTGAAATTATTATCTATATTATGCAAAAATTTACAATCTGAAAAACTTCTAGTCCTAGAGGATACAATATATAAAAATCTTTACTGTATGTTAACCCTTTATGCCCCAAATTCAAAAAAGAGTTCATGAAATTTTCATCTTCTAAAGCATTTTTCGTAAAAATGTTTAAGCTACATTAGTAGATTTACACAATCATCTAATAAATTTTAGAAGCATTTTGCCAATTAAAATTAATTAAATTTGAATTTATAGGGATTTTGTGCAGTATTTATAACTCCACTCTATTTTTTTTTTTTAATTTAAAATACTTTTTGAGTATTTTGTAGAATTAGGAAATGTACAAATATAATGTTCTTACAATAAAAATGTATCTGAACCGACTTCCCCTCCCAAATCTTTCAACATCAAGAAAGATGCAAAAGCAAAAGAAATCATCCTTTTAAAAATACTTTGTTTTGTGCAATCAATAATGCTTTTGGAATAAGATAAAGTAAAGTATCTATAACTAAAGTTTAGACTGTATTACTATTAATCAATGTATTAAATGAATTTTATAACAAGTTATTTTAATGGTACTTTAAAAAACCGTTGGGGCATAAAAGTTAATTTGTTTCATACATATTTGGTCATCTTTACAAGGTTGTTTAAAGATATGTAAAATGAGTTTTTATATAACACATTCTATAATATGCAGAACCTTTCATCTCATGATGTGCATTATAAAGATCTACTGTACTTCATAAATCCTTACACCAGGGGTGCACAACCTTTTTCAACCCGCGGGCCAAAAAAAAAGAAAAAGCACCTTACCTGGGGCCAATGTTGTAGCATTTATAAACACTTTTTTTTTTTTTTTCTAATCTAATATAAAAAGTCAATATACCACTTTGATGAAAACATACTCAATTCTGAAAATATATACATTTATAAATTAATTTTAATAAGCCAAATATACATACATAATTATTTCACAGACGAGACAATTAATGTGATGGTTGGGATTGTATTTTTGAAGCTATTTTTGTTATGTTTGGTTCTAAAGTTGCAGTAGCAATATGTAAAACGGCTGAAAGGTTTTCATCAGTTAGCCTGTTTCTAGTCTTTGATTTGTTGACAGTCATCGTAGAAAAAGATTTTTCACATATGTAGGTGCTTCCAAACATAGTTGCATACATAGATGTATTACGTTTTAAATAGGAAAATTCATTAGGCAAATTCCTATAAAATTCAAGCAATGACATTTCTTTGAATTCATTTTTATGAAAGCCTGAGCTCTGTAAGTCAATGAGCTCTAATTGAGCATTTTCAAGTGCCAAATTCACATCCACTGTAAATGGATTTGAAAATAACTCAATTTGACAATGGCATTTTTCAAAATCTAAAAATCTATCATGGAATGAATTGATTAAAAGTTTTACCTGATCTTCGTAATCCAATTTCATCTTTGGAAATTTTTCTTTCATTTTTTTGCAATATGGGAAATGAGCGAAATTTTTTTCCCGTAACTGTTGTTGAAATAACACTTGCTTTCTTTTAAAAGCATTTACATTGTTTACCAACTGAAAGATGAATTGGTTCTTTCCTTGTAGTTTGATGTTCAATTCACTTAAATGACTTGTAATATCAGTTAAAAATGCTAAATCACACTGAAAACTGGCTTCTTCCAAGCATATGGTTTCCCTTCCATGCTCCTTGAGAAACGTAATAATTTTATCAAATAATTCAATAAAATGCTTAAGTGCTTTTCCACGACTGAGCCACCTTACTTCTGTGTAGTACACAACATCACTAGGAATATCCTCAAATTCAGCCAAAAATTCTTTAAATTCTCTGTGCCGTAATGCACTACGACGAATAAAGTTGATTGCTTCACAAACACGCTTCATTAGCTGTTCATAACCTAATTCTTTGGCACACAAATTTTGTTGGTGTATGATGCAGTGATATTGAAGTAACTCCATTTCACGTTCTCCCAGATGTTCTTTTAAGCAGAGTTATCATTCTAATAATTCCACCAGTCATTGATCGTGCTCCATCTGTTGTAATGCTAACAATTTTGTCCATATTCAAAGCAGCTCCATTGCATAATTCTAATAAACTGTGAAAAAGTTCTTTGCCAGTTGTTTGGCTTTCATAGGGTACATTCCAAGAAGTTCTTCTGTAATATAGAAATCCTTGTTTATACCTCGAATGAAAACAAGGAGTTGAGCTGTTGCGGTAATGTCAGTTAGATTCGTCAGCAGCAAGTGAAAAATATTCAAAATGTGAAGCAGCAAGCTTTACTTGATCGACAATGTCTTCACTTAGTTGTTGAATTCTTCTCTGAACAGTCATTCTATTCAAACTTAAACTTTTAAATTTATTTGTTGTTTCGGGACAAAGTTTCTCTGAAGCAATTAACAAGCAATCTTTCACAAAATCACCATTAGTAAACGGTTTTCCACGTTTAGCGATCAGCTGGGCAATATTCAGGGTTACCTCAACGTAGGAATCCAATTCAGATGTCTGTTTTTGAAAATAACTGGTCTGGTTTATCAAAGATTTCTTCAAGTGTTTAATTTTTACTGATCGTTCATATCCTTGAATAGATGAGAACGCAACATGTTTCGTTTCATAATGTCGTTTCACATTATATTCCTTGGCTACAGCTACAGTAGAATTGCACAAAAGACAAATAATCATGTCATTATGATTAATAAAACAGTACTTATCCGTCCACGAATCAACAAATTTTCGATTTGGAAAATTGCCTTTTCTTTTTTCACCGCTCATTTTTCCATCAACCGACTGCCGACCGCCAAGCATTCCAAAGATAAACGTTGAGTTGAGAAGATACATTACTTCAGCAACTAGACCGTTCGTTACATGCTATCAGCCAATCAGAGCTCAGTTTTAGTCTCATTGTAGATGCGATACGCTCGCATCGAATTTCTCTCTGTCGATCTTAAAGAAGCGAAGATATATCGCAACTTAACAGTTGAATACGTGCAAGTTACAAATAGCATGCTTTTATCGCATCATCCAACCAGTCAATCAAGATGGCGATTGTTCTTTATTTTAAAAACACAAGCAGTTCTCAGTTGAAAAATTAAGTAAAAACATGTAAACTTTCAATTAAAAACTAATCTCTATTTTGGGATTATTTTGGAATTGGCGGGGCAACGAAACAGGCATCGCAACCTTTGACCCGCGGGCCATAGGTTGTGCATCCCTGCCTTACACTATGTGCAAAACTACTTAAAAGATGAGACAATATTTAAAAAAGATGTTAAATTACTTTAATACCTTAGTACTTTCAACTATAAAAACAGTCTTCGTCAGAGAAATATAAGAAATACTACTGTTATTAATGTCTAATTTTCATAACCATGTAGATGATGATGAAAGGAGTGAAAGTGGAAGTCAATTTTTAGATCCGGAAAACATTGGGAAAATAAAACATGGATATAGGGAAGTGGAATATTACTTGTTTTATGGATCTTTAAGCAAACTGAGCCAAATTCTGGGTATGTTGTAGGATAAAACATCATTACAAACAGTATTTTCTTTAGTAATAATTTCTATTGATTCGCGGATAATTAAATCATGATAATTCTTTGAGGGATATATAATTTTTGAGTCTTCGAAATTAACTTGTATATTCTGCTTCTGGTTAAGTCTTGACAAGGCTGTTGTATTTCGGTTATACTTTAAATCTCTCAAATGTTCTTTAATACGAACTTTAAGTTTACGCGAAGTCATTCCTATGTATTCCAGATAAATATTTTCTGTTTTCAGTGGAATTATATATACTCCAGAAACTTCATCTTTTGGGATTGGGTCTATTTTGGCGCTAATTAGATTTTTGTTTTGCTGGAGGAGTGGCGATTAAGTTTACGCCAAAACAAAAAAGTGCATGTCTGAGCTTTTCGAAAAGTCCTGGTATGTATTTCATTTTGCAATATATCATATTACTCCGTGGAGTTTTTTGTATTTTCATATGGTTCCAGGGGTGATTCTGTTCCGAATTTTCCGAAAAATAAAGGCAGTCATTTCCGAAAATTAAAAAAAATCGGTCATAAATCCGAAAATTCTGACATAAATTATATCGCGAATTTCGACAAATGTTCGCCGAAAAAAAAAATTTCGTGAAAGGATCATGGGGGAAAAATGCTAATTTCGTCGTAAAATCACGAAAAAACAACAATTTCGTAAAAGGATCGTGAAAAAAACTGCAAATTTCCCAAACAGATCGCAGAAAACGGCAAATTTCATCAAACGATCACTGAAAACTGTAAAATTTTGTCAAAAGATCGCAAAAAACCTGCAAATTTCGTCGAGATCGCGGAAACACTACAAATTTCCTCAAAAAATCGCGAAAAACCGCAAATTTCGTCAAAAGAGCTCGAAAAAACTTGCAAATTTCATCAAAAGATTGCAAAAAACCGCAAATTTCATCAAAAAAGTCCGAAAAAAACAGCAAATTTCATTAAAAGATCGCGAAAAAACCGCAAATTTCTTAGAAGATTGCGAAAAAACGGCTATATTTCCAAAACAGATCGCGGAAAACGGCAAATTTCATCAAACGATTATGGAAAACCGGCAAATTTTGTCAAAAGATCGCAAAAAACCTGCAAATTTCGTCGATCGCAGAAACACCACAAATTTTCTCAAAAGATCGTGAAAAACCGCAAATTTCGTCAAAGGAGCACGAAAAGACTGGCAAATTTCGTCAAAAGATCGCAAAAAACCGCAAATTTTGTCAAGAGTGCGAAAAAAAACAACAAATTTCATCAAAAGATTGCGAAAAAAACCGCAAATTTCCTTAAAAGATCGCGATCATACTATGAAAATGTCATCCACATAACGATATCATACTGACGGAGTTAAAACGCTGTGTGTTAAAATTCTTTCTACAAATGGACGTAATTTGAATTTGGCTAAAATACTTGAGATGGGGGAACCCATTGATGCTCCTTTAGTTTGCTTATAAATCCTCTTATTAAACATGAAAATATTATTTCCAGTTACTAGGTTAAGTCCAGATTTTATGGTGGTCTTCATTTCTGAGTTTAATGATGGTTCGTTATCAATAAAGTTATTAATGAGTAATTTTACTTTGTCAACATCGATTACTGGGAAAAGTGAAATGTCAAAACTTGCTAAAACACTCTCTTTATTGAGCATCAAATCCTTAATCTGGTTTATGAAATCAGTGGCCGACATTAAACTATGGTTAGACGGTGGTAGAAAAAGGTTCAGAAAAGGAACAAATGCTTTTTCAAGGAAATACATTGGGCCTGCACATTTTCCAACTATCGGCCTTAAAGGATAATTATTTTTATGGTCCTTTAGTCTCCCAAATAGTCTTAGAGTAGTGGCGGTGTTATTTACTCTCAATTTGCTTTTCTTTATTGGTGGCTAACATCCTCTGTTGATTAAAGCTTCAGTTTTACTCTGGATTTGTTTGTTCGGGTCCTTGTTAAGTGGTGTGCATTCCATATCTGCGATGCATGTTTCCATTTTTGTGATATAATCCATACGGTTCATAATTGCGATTTTATTTGTTTTGTCTGTGCGTATAATAACAATATTTTGATCTGCTTTAAGTCAACTAATTACTATATTATTTTTATTTTTAATACTTGATTTGGTAACGAATGCTTTCACATTATTATACATAACACTTCTCACAGCATCTCTTTTCTCTGGGTCTATTGACAGGGTAACTTTTTCACAATCTGCGATTATGCTTTTGGTGTTTACATTATTCTTTAAACATGAAGTTTTGGTAAAAGATCCTAAATTTATCTTCTTTATTTGATATTTCTCTATTCGAAATATTAATATGGCACTGGTTTGCACTTGTGATTTTCTGATTTCAAAATATTCAAATTACTGAACTTCTTTTGTATGGTTTTTAACTTTCTTTTCCGTTGTATATCTCTGTAATGCTCTGTAATACGTAGTGCGCTGTCAAAATTAATATTGTTTAAATATTGTCTCATCTTTTAAGTAGTTTTGCACATAGTGTAAGTTTAACTTTAACTTTTAAAGATGAATTAAGCATTTCTGTTTATTTATTTACTTCATAAATCTTTTTTTGTTGGAGAGCATTTAACTACAAAATGCTATGTGGCTGTATATTTTAGTAAATTCTTTTCAATTATCTTTTTTTATTCTTAGGAAATGGAAAAAGTAAGTATGATTAAACTCAAAACAAAGAGTAAAACAGTACTAAGAATCCCTTTGTCTAAAATTTAAGCAACCATTGACTTACTTACTAAATCGTCTGGTTTTCCCAAAATACCCTTTTTCTTTTTTGTACATCTTTCTTCTGGCCAGAAAATGAAATGTTTTTATAGTTTTTTCTTATTTTCACTCCCTGAGATCAGTAATTAGAAATTGTTTTAAATACTATTAAAATAATTTCAATTAAAAATAGTTAATGTTTGTAAAATTAAAATTATCAATTGTTTATACATTCTCTTTGTTCACATATCTGTCACTTGCATCACAAGGTACATTTCACTATTATGTTACTACCCTTTTTTAACTTTCACAACTCCCTTCCCATACTTTCCTAGTCATCATCATTCATTTAAATATATTTCAATATCAATTTTAATCACTTTTGATAAAATTGTGTAAGTTTTATTTGATTTTTAATTACATTTAAATTATTCATTGAAAATTAACCTAATTATTAGGTTTAGTATTAAAAGATTTTTTTAAACCTTTTTGAATATTTCTTGATTATGCAATCTATTGAATACTGAATCTATAATATGGTCATTTCTTTCAGGAAAATTTCAGATATTCCATGGTGTTCTGAGAACTGCATGCACAAGTATTTTCCAAATGTTTTTAAAAATTTGGAAGGAAGCCATCTGAGCTTTACAAGATATTGTGAAGAAAATATTTCTAATCGTGAGTATTTATGAAATTTCACTGTTAGTTTTTATTAAATACTCTAGTTCTATTTGGATCCAGGACACGTCAAATTCTGGGCTTCAGGTCAATAATGTGTTGCCTGAATAAAATAGTGATTATGACTAGAAATTTTAGCAATATAAATCACAATTTATAGAAAAATCATCCCACCTATCATAATGAGCCTAATAAGTGAAAAAAAAAAAAATATTGTAAATGCTACAGCTGCGATATCGAACTTAAAGATAAAAGATCATAAATGCTATACTGATCCTTTTGTAATTAATGAGGTTAGAATCATTCTTTAAAATATAAATTAAACATTCATTATAATTAAACTTCAGATTTAAAATTAAGAATATCATAGGCATTAAAATAAGAATATCATAGGCATACTTATTAATAAAATGTTATAGCTTAGAAACTTTAAAGACTAACAAAAACAGTAAAATTATATCAGAGCTGATTAAGTTTCAATCTTCTCTAGATTATTTTCAAGGCTAAGACTATATTATAATTTACCATCCCTCCCTTCATTTCACCTCAGTTTTAAAATGTTTACAAAATGTAAAATTTAGGTACTACTTAGTTATCCCGTCGACCAATTTCACCAAATTATATAAATCAGCAAACCACTCTCCCCAGTAGCAGAAAGTTATGGTTGTGTCTGCGACAGCAATTCAGTGGGATGAAAATTGTCTGCGGGCGTAGCGTGTTACATTTTCTTATGTACAAACATTATGAGTGTTAAAATAGACAGCGTTCTTACTGATTAATGCCAGGGGTGGTTCTGAGTAAAAAAAAAAAAAAAGAAAAAATTCTGAAATTCACAGCAAAATTTCAGAAAGGTTACAACAGAGGGGGGTGGGGGGGGGGGGGGTGCAGGGAGCGAAAATCCACTACCGGCACTAATTATGTGTTTTTCTTTCACACTTTTGATGAAATTTGGGGTTTTTTTCTCGATCTTTTGACGAAATATGCCATTTATCTCGATCTTTTGACGAAATTTGCCGTTTTTTCGCGATCTTTTGACGAAATCTGCTGTTTTTTGCGATCTTATGAGGAAATTCCTCGTTTTCGCGATCTTTTGATGAAATTTGCCGTTTTTTCGCGATCCTTTACGAACTTAGTGTTTTTATCCTCGATTCTTTGACGAAATTCGTGTGTTTTCTGAGATTCTGTGACAGAAATTTGTGTTTTTTCGGCACCTCTGGGACAAAATTAACGTTTTTCCCGGGATCTTTTGACGAAATTCGCGTTTTTACAGCGATCCTTTGGCAGAAATTTGCACTTTTTGCGATTTTTTGACGAAATTCCGCAAATTTAATTCCGATCTTTTGACATAAATTTTCCTTTTTTCGCGATCCTTTGACATAAATTTTCCTTTTTTTGCGATCCTTTGACATAAATTTTCCTTTTTTCCCGGGATCTTTTGACGAAATTCGTGTTTTTACAGCGATCCTTTGGCAGAAATTTGCACTTTTTGCGATTTTTTGACGAAATTTCGCAAATTTAATTCCGATCTTTTGACATAAATTTTCCTTTTTTCGCGATCCTTTGACATAAATTTTCCTTTTTTTGCGATCCTTTGACATAAATTTTCCTTTTTTCGCGATCCTTTGACAGTAATCTACGTTTTTCGCGATCCTTTGACAGAAATTTGCGTTTTTTTCGCGATCGTTTTACAAAAATTCGCGTTTTTTCGCGATCGTTTTACAAAAATTTGCGTTTTTTCGCGATCGTTTTACAAAAATTTGCGTTTTTTCGCGATCTTTTTACAAAAATTTGCGTTTTTTCGAGATCGTTTTACAGAAATTTGCATTTTTTCCGCGATTGTCTGACTAAATTTGTGTTTTTTTCTCTATCCTTTGATGAAATTCAAGTTTCTTCCGCGATTTTGTGACAGAAATTTGTGTTTTTCTTGCGCCCCTGGGAACGAAGTCCACGTTTTTTCGGGATTTTTGGATAAAATTCAAGTTTGTACAGCGATCTTTTGGCAGAAATTTACGTTTTTTGAGATCTTCAGACGAAATTCCTCCTTCTTTCCGCAATCCTTTGACATAAATTTGCATTTGCTCGCGATCCTTGACATACATTTGCGTTTTTTCGCGATCGTTTGACTAAATTTGCGTTTTTCCCACAATCGTTTGGCTAAATTCGCATTCTTTCCGCGATCCTTTTACTAAATTCGCATTCTTTCCGCGATCCTTTTACTAAATGCATGTTTTTTCCGCGATTCTGTGACAGAAATTTGCATTTTTTCTACAACCCTGGGACGAGATTCATGTTTTTTTTCCGGTCTCTTTTGACGAAATTCGCGTTTTTATAGCGATCCTTTGGCTATAAATTACCGAACGATTGCCGAAATTGATATTTTTCGGCGATCATTTGCCGAAATCGCGATATTTTTTGCCAGAATTTTCATACTTTTTTTTTTTTTTTTAAGGAAATACTTTTTTTTTTTCAAGTTGGCAAATTTATCTGCAAGGTCCAAAATAAATCTGCGACTCACGTCTCGAACTTTCTGCTACCGGGCCACTCTCCAAATTATAAAAATTGGCTTAATTTTTTTTAAAATAACAAAAGAACAAATAAATTAGTTATAGCATTAATAAAAATACAAATAAAATGTCAAAATAAAAATTACTTGATGACGTAAACATGTGTAACTTGCTTAAAGTCAAGTGAATGTCATGTTTGCGATCAACCGTTATTGGCATTTAATCTTATAGATTGACAATAAATTTTTTAGTTGCCGTGATAACCAAGTAGTACCAAAATTTATTATACATTTTTTTACCTAATCAAGGAGACATTAGTTGTCATTTTTCCAACTATTCATAAAGTTTATTTTTTAAACAAAAAGGGCAGAACAGAGGGGAGTAGAGGAAAGGGCCCAGAGGAAGGAAAAGCAATGAAAGAGAAAGGAAAAGGCATTGATGACGCAAGAAAGGGCATTGAATTAAAAACAGGACAAATAATGCTAAATAAACAAGTTTGGTAAACAAATTCATCTGAACACTATTGCAAAGCTATATTTATTCTCTTATTACCTTTCCCCCAAAAATTTATCCTCTACAAAATCAGGTTCCTTAACCCATTGCAGGAATCTATTTTTAAGTGAATACTTTTCTTGTAATGGGAACAGTAGCGCCAACTTTTCAAAAATATTGGGTGGGCTTAAATTTTTTTAATAAAATAATAAGCAAATTTTTAAATTATCATTTCATAAATAATTTTATTAAATAATATTCTTATAAGTTCCTCCTTATAAATACATTAATATTTATGTTAATAACATTGGAATTACTATAACTAGATTAATTTTAACTTAATTATTCTAATTGGTAACAGGGCTTGAATTTCAGGGCGGGATGGCGGGATTCGCACTCAAAAATTTGAAATCCCGCCCAAAAGAATATCGTGGGCGGGAGGCTCCCGCCCAAAAATTTCACCCTTTTCCAGAAATTTTTACATTTTGAATACGATCAATTTTCGCGAACGCCTTGCGAATTTCGTAATATTTTCGCGTGACCAATTGACACATTTTGCGAGTTTTTTTATCGCGAAAGACCCTTGAAATTCATGATTTTTTCACACGACCGATTGACAAATTTAATTTTTTTCCGCCGCGATTGGATGACAAGTTTCGCGTAGTTTTCCGCGACCGATTAGCGAATTCGGAGGTGATTCTGTTCCGAATTTTCCGAAAATTTAATGCATTCGGTTCCGAAAATTATGAGAAAACGGTCATTGCTTCGGAAGTTCAGACATAAAAATATAAAACAGAAAAATTTCGACAAATGATCGCTGAAAAATCAATTTCGTCGATCATTTGCAGAAAAAATCTTCAATTTCGTTGCAAACGATCGCGGAAAAACGGCAATTTCATCAAAGGACCGTGAATAAAACGCCAATTTCGTCAAAGGATGGCAAAAAACGTGAATTCCGTCAAAGGATCGCTAAAAAATACGAATTTCGTCAAATGATCACAAAAAAGTGCTAAATTTCTTCAAAGGATCGCGAAAAAACGCGAATTTCGTCTAAAGATCACGAAAAAGTGCAAATTTCCGCAAAGGAGCGCAGAAAAACTCAATTTTCGGCAAAGGATCGCGTAAAAAATCGCTATATTCTTCAAAGGATCGTGGAAAAAAATGCGAAATTCATCAAAAGATCGTGATAAAACACAAATTTCATCAAAGGATTGTGGGAAAAACGTGAGTTTCGGAAACGGATTGCAGAAAAAACGCAAATTCGGACAATGATTCGCGAAAAAATGTGAATTTTGTCAAAGGATGGCGAAAAAATGCGAATTTCGTCAAATGATCGTGATAAACACAAATTTCATCAAAGGATTGCAAAAAAACGCTAGTTTCGGCAAAGGATCGAGAAAAAAATCGCTAATTTCTTCAAAGGATCGTGGGAAAAAATGTGAAATTCATCAAAAGATCGTGATAAAACGCAAATTTCATCAAAGGATTGTGAAAAAACACAAATTTCGGCGAAAGGCTCGTGCAAAAAACACTAGTTTCGGCAAAGGATCGAGGAAAAAACACGACTTTAGTCAATGGGATCGCAAAAAACGCAAATTTCGTCAGAGGATCTCCAAAAAAGCGAATTTTGTCAAAAGATTACGAAAAAATGCAAAGTCCACCAAAAGATTGCAAAAAACGTGCGTTTAGCCAAAGGATTGCGGAAAAAACACTAATTTTGCCATGGGATCGCGAAAAAAACACTAATTTCGTCACGGGATTGCGAAAAAAAACGCGAATTTCGTCAAAAGATTGCGGAATAAACGGGAATTTAATGAAAGGCTGCTGAAAAAACATGAATTGTATGCATAGAAGCTTTTTCAAACAAAGAAAATATCAGGGAGTCAGGTTTTGACTATAATTCCATTAACACAATAAAACAATTACAATAGCATAACATAATAACATAACAATTACAATAACATAATTAAACAATTTCGTTCAGAAATGGATATTGATTATGCCATCACCGAATTTACATTGTTCATGCAAGTAGCTAAAAATCTGACTAAAAAGCTAAGCAAGTCAGATATAGCAAAGTTTTCTGAAATTTTTTTAAGAGATCATAACCATACGTTTCCAATAATTTCCAAAGTTATAAATGTTGGGCTTGTGCTATCTGTTAACAAGTTTATTTTGTGAAAGAGAATTCAGTGACCAAAATCGAATATAAAATCTAAATTTAGAATTTCATTTAACAACCTTCATTGTTAAGGACCAGGGCCGAAATTAAGAGGCGCAGAGGGGGCATGTGCCCCGGGCACCAGAACAAAGGGGGCGCCAAATGAAGATTATACTTTTGGAAAGGATAATTTTCTTCTGATGGACTGATGGCTTCCATTATTATGAAACAGCCATTATAAATGAAGATGAAAGAGCAGTCGTAAAAAGTTAGAACTCTGATTTTCTGGTCACGAATGGGGGGAAAAAATAGCCATATTTTTATTTATTTATTTATTTTTTTTTTTTTTGCAAAAAAAAAAAAAAAATTATGGCCATTTTTTTCCCCATTCGGACCAGAAAATCAGAGTTCTAACTTTTTACGACTGCTCTTTCATCTTCACCTAACAGTTCATTTACAATGGCTGTTTCATAATAATGGAAGCCATCAGTCCATCAGAAGAAAATAACTCTGTGAAAGCGGAAACTCGGTTATGTGGGACTTGGATAATCGGGACTCTTCTGAATATGTCATTTTAAAAATGATCTTTAGAATATTTTTGTTGTTGTTCAGAGGGACCTCCTCCTTGGATCCACCACTGTAGATTACATAGTTCAGTATTACATATTTTATGATTACATATTTTAAATTTTAAAATAAGTCGTCTATTATAAAATTAGTAAAATTCTCTTTGTAAATATACTTTTTGGAAGAGGGAGAAGGGGGGGGGGGGGTGTGCCAAAATCCATGTTTGCCCTAGTTTCGGCCCTGTTAAGGACCCATGACAATTGGTTGAATTAAAAATTGAAGAATAGACTGTGTAAAAGCTTGACTTTCTTCCTTTTTTAAATAAAAAACATTTTGCATAATTATTCTGAGTTGATGATTTAAATTGCTTCAATGGTGTTTTGTCATGTCTGTATTAATGCAATTCTTTAATTAGCATGTAAAATAACAGTGGGCTTTAAAGATTTTTTTCTCCCTCCCAAATAGTTCAACTCCCCTCCATTTAAAAATGTTGGTAGGGAGACTCCCCTCCTGGGAAAAATTGAATTTCAAGCCCTGGGTAAATAAATCATATTGGTAAACTGGTATACAATATGATATATACTGGTATAATTTACATATGACATATATATATATATATATATATATTTAAAAGGGAATAACAATAAATAAAAAAGTTTAATTAATAACTATAGAACAAAATGATTGACACAATTTTAAAAAAAGAAAATAAAAGTAAATAAACAATTTATTAATAAATAAACAATAACATCTAGGTTATCATATCAAGCAAAATAATGACACTTTGGCACCAGTTAAGTACCCCGGTGCATATATAACATTGGCGTCAAAAAAAAAAAAAAATCACGCCAACATGGTACGTATATGACATCTGTGCGTAAATGTCTTGTTTACACTAAATAAATTGCTTAAATCTTTAAAAAATTGCTTGAGTCAACTTGCTTACGTTGCTTAGAAACAATGAGTAGGTTGCCAGAAAATATACATGAAAAGTTTACTTCTTTCGCCAAACCCATTTTCTTTACCTATAAGATGCCTAAAACAAAAATATAAAACAAACAAAGGGGGTTCGTGAATTCGAAAACATAACAGAATATTTCTATATTCAAGTGCCATGTTGAAAGTTTCCAAATTAAAGTCTTGATGCCTTTTCTTCATTTCATTAACAGCAAACTTAACAGAAAACACAACAATTTAAATATTTAACTCTTAAATATAAGTTATAAGAAATTCCATGGGAGCATATCAAGCAAAGCTCCATTTTCGAGATCAGTTTATTCCAGCTGAAAGAAAAACAATAGTTTTCTCACCAGTTCAGGATTATGACGTAGTCAAACTCCGCCCTGGGTCACGTGATCTAATAAATTCTCAACATCCTGCCCCACCATGAACAACATGGGGGTTCATCAAAATTTTCAAGAAAGTATATCATACATAAATAACTTCAATACAAGTAACCTGGTTTTCATTTAACAATTAATACTTCATATTTCTCAGAAATTCAAATTCTTACATAAATTTTAAATTAAAGTAATGTTAAGTTATTCAAGCACACAATTTAATATAATAGTATTTAAGATCAATATAGTATATTCCAAGTACAAAATTAAAATTAAATTATAAAGGTTTAAGTTAGAACCAATAATATATCCAAGACAATAAATATTCAAGAGTGAAACCAAGTGAGTAAAGGAAACATTTTAAAACACTCAAATATTAAATAAATTTTAAATTTTGAACTCTGTTCAAGATCCAAATAATATATGTAGTCCTGGAAAGGTTCGATATTCTATCTAGATTAATCATGCTACTTTGATAACAATATTCTATATACTTAGTCCGAGATTGAATACAAACTTAATAGAATATTTAACCATCAAATTTAAATCAAAAAGACAAGAAAATTGCAAATATAAAATTCAAGAAATAATGCAAGTGTAAAATATATAATTTCAGTGATACTTACTCAAGATATTCCTGTAAATAATATAAAAAAAATACATCATATTGCTTAAACATTAAATACATATATACATCATAATAATGTTCTAGAATGTTCTGTTATTGGGGGTGGGGGGTGGGGGGGGGAAATGTTTTACTTTCAGTTCTGGAGCTCCAAATTGTACAATAATTGTACAGGTCGTTTAATAATTGATGATTCAGTTTTTAACTTGCAAGCCCTCACGTTGCCATCTCTTCCCGGAAATAACTCTAGAATTCTTCCTAATTTCCAAAAATTTCTAGGTAAATGATCATCTTTGATCAAAACTACATCGTTAACTTTAAAGGAGTGGGTGTTAGTATTAACCGAACTAGAATTAGCTGATCTCAAATTTAACAAATACTCATTTTTCCATCTAGACTAAAAGGATCTCATTAACTTTTTTCGATAATTAAAAGCCTTTATAAAAATTTTCCTAGAAGAGAAATTTGAATCAAGGTGAAGTCTTACTGGAGGTAGTGAAGATATTCTTTTTCCTAAAAGAAAATATGCAGGAGTTAAAGCAGTTGGCTCTTCAGCATCACTTCCAACGTAAGTAATTGGGCGAGAATTTATCATTCCCTCAATTTCGAGAAGAACAGTATGTAACTGATCCACAGTCAGAGAGGACTTTCCTAGAGTTTTTCGCAGAGCAACCTTTACAGTACGAACCATACGTTCGTAAAATCCGTCCCACCAGGTGGCTTGTTCAACAATATACTTCCATTTGATTGAGTTTGAAGCACAGTAATTTTTTACATCTTGATGATTCACAATAGACCTCAGTTGTTTTAATTCCAGATCGGCACATTTAAAGGTACGTGCATTATCTGAAAACACCACAGAAGGCAAGCCACGTCGTGCAATGAAGCGTCAAAAGGCAAGAAGAAAGGTTTCTGTAGGTAAATTGCTGACAAGTTCAAGATGAATACCTCTAGTCACTGCACATGTTATTAGAAGAATATGTTTGGTATGATATTTCACAAATAATGGTCCGGCAAAATCAGCTCCAATGACTGAAAACTGAGCTGCTTGTTCCACTCGATCAGCAGGTAGTGGAGCAATCATCTGTTTTCCTGGAGAAGAATTGAATTTTCTACAAATAATGCAATTTTTTAGAAGTGATTTTATAGTTTGTCTGGCTCTCATGATCTAATATTTTTCTCATAACTGTACTAACGTGTGAGATACACTTGAATGAAATACTTTTTCGTGAGAATCCCAGATTAATAATTTAGTCAATTCAGATTTAGAAGGGAGTATGACAGGATGCTTTTCATCCGCTGTCAATTGGGATTTTTGTAATCTTCCCGAAACTCGCAATATATTTTGGTCATCTAGAAAGGGATTTAAACACAACAAATTGGAGTCCTTTGGGATAGGTTTGGCATTCTTTAAACATGTAATTTCATTAAAATAAAATGCATTTTGCTCAACTTTTATCCAAAACTGTTCAGCATTATTTAATTCATCAGACGTAAGAGTACCTTTGTAATCCTGTTTTCTTTTAAGTATATCTACAAAGCGTAGTACCCAAGCAGTGACCCTTAATAATTTTCTCAAGTTGTTAAATCTGCCAGGATCAATAATTTTTTCATTAGTTATTGCTGAGCTAACTATAACTTTAGACTTACACTCGGATTCAACATCTTTGTCAGTGGGATCAAATTCAAACGCCCTTACCGTAGGCCAAACGTTTTCTGGCTCAGTCAATCATTCAGGGCCATGCCACCATTTTTTTGAGTTTATTAAATCTGGTCAACAAATCTGCCGGATTGTGTTTGCCTATGCAATGTTTCCAAGAACTAGGATATGTGATTTCCTGTATTTCGGTGACTTGATTGGAGACAAACTGCTTCCATTTGGACGGTGTGCCTCTTATCCAATGTAGCACTATAGTAGAATCACACCAAAATAATTTTTTCAATCCACTTAAAAATTTTCTTCAGGTGTTTAACAAGTCTTGCAGCTATTACAGCACCCAATAACTCTAATCTAGGCAATGTTAACTTTTTAAGTGGTGCTACCCGTGCCTTAGAAATTACAAAACTAGTGTTAAAAGTATCATGTGACGTTTTATACCTAAAATACGCCACTGCTCCAAAAGCCTTTAATGAAGCATCTGAGAATACATGTAACTGTATATTATCTCCATCCACAAAATCAGGAAAGTAATATCTAGGAATATTGATTTTTTATAGTTCCTTAATTTCGCTACAACACATTAGCCACCTGTCCTTAATTTCTCCTGAAAACTCTTCATACCATTCCAAACCAAGTTGCCACAATTCTTGCAGAAGGCACTTTATTCGAATTAAAAAAGGAGAAACAAATCCAGAAGGATCCAATATTTTTGCAGCTACATGAAGAACATTTCTTTTGGTACATTTAAATTCATTTAAATTTGATAACACTGATATTAAATTCAGGCACAATGTGTCTTCCTCATTACACCAACTAAGACCTAGCACTTTCAAAGAGTTATCGGAATGTTCATTTATTTCAATTTTGGGATTGGAGTTTTCCACAAATTTTTTAACTCTTCAGAATTTGTGTCAAATTTTCTCATAGTCATGTTCGCATCTTTCAAAATAGAAACAGCATCAGTAGATAATTTAAATGCTTCTTGAACAGTGGAACTTCCATAAAAAAGGTCGTCCACGTACAGCGATTTATTTAACATTTCATGTGCGAGAGGATGTGTAATTTTATATCCCTTAAGATGGGTTTTGATAGTCTCTGCCAAAACATAGGGCGAACTGGTGACGCCAAAACAATGTCTATTGAAATGATACATTACTACGGGTTGAGATTTATCACAGTTTTTATAGTCGGTTTTTACATTTGGAAATAAGAACCCCATTGAAAAAACCTTTGAAGTAGTTAAACTAATTTTGAATTAGGTACATTTTTATTTTCAATAGTTAGATATAGAAGCGCTAGTCACCAATCAAATATCAGCTACTGAAATCAATGATTTGATGAAAAGTAAACAATTTGAAAATTTAACCCTTGCGGACACACCCACATCCAAAGAACCCATTACATTACTTATAGGTGCTGACTATTATTATGATATAGTTACTGGAAATATAAAACATTTGAATAAAAAATTAGTAGCTGTCGACACCATTTTTGGTTGGTGTCTACAGGGAAAAACTGACCGTTATACGCCCTTAGCATTTAATGTAATAGTAGAAAAAAATTTTTATTTCTGAACAGATTGAAAAATTCTGAAATATCGAATCATCTGGCCTTTTTAATACTAAACAGGATTCAGATTTTTCAGAAAACAACGTTATGAAGCAGTTTGAGTCAGAAATTAAATACAATGATAAGCGATATACAGTTCGATTTCCGTGGAAGCTTGAAAGGGAATGTTTAAATGACAATCGGAAAATTGCAGAATATAGATTTTTTAAACTCAAACAAAGATTGATTAAAAATCCTGAATTATTTTTTGAGTATAAGGAGGTGTTAGCAGATTATTTGAAACAAGGTATTATTGAGTTAGTTACAGATCCTGAAGAAAAACAAAATGTAACTTTTTATTTACCTCATCGAGAAATAATTAGAACTGATAGGACAACGAGCAGATTACGCATAGTTTTCAATGCCTCTTTTTATGACACAGGTTCACTGTCTTTGAATAATTGCCTGCATGTAGGTCCAAATTTGTATCCTGAAATATTTGATGTTTTGTTACGGTTGAGATTTAATCCCATAGCTTTTACAACTGATATAAAACAAGCATTTCTACAAATAATTATAGATGAAAACGATCGTGATGTAACATGATTTTTATTTTCACAAGATTTGTTTGATAATTCTAAACCCTTTGAAATTTATAGATTCACCAGAGTGTTATTTGGAATTAGGAGCAGTCCCTTTTTATTGGCTGCAACAATTAAACACCACTTGAAAAAATACACCGAAAAATATCCAAACACAGTAAAATTTTTAAATGAAAATATCTATGTTGATGACGTTATAGGAATTCATGAAAATATTGATCAAGCCCTATCCACGAGTTTATAATGTATTGATATATTTGAAAATGCAAGTATGCATTTACACAAATGGCATACGAACTCTTTACCACTTAGTGAACTATGGAAAGAAAATGGCATAACTTCAGAAGTCAATTCTGAAGCTTTTGGAGAACAAAATCTACCTTATAAAGTTTTAGGAATCACTTGGAATAATTCCAAAGATTTACTTTATTTTGATGTTCGAGGTTTAGTTGATTTCGTTTCAAAAAGAATAGACACCAAAAGATTTATTCTACAAGTTTTAGGCAGGATTTTTGATCCACTTGGATTCCTAGGACCATTTACATTAAGACTAAAATGTATAATTCAACAAATTTGGAATTTGGGTCTAGATTGGGATGACACCTTACCCGAAGATTTACGTATACTTTGGAGTAGCTGGTGTAACGAACTCCCTCGTTTGAAAAACTTTTCAGTACCTAGATACTATTTTTCTGACATCACCAATTGGCATGATTATGACCTACAATTGCATATTTTTGCCGATTCGAGTATGAAGGCTTATGGTACGGTTGCTTATTTACGTGTAGCAACAACCACCAAAAATGTTCGAACAGTTTTTGTTGCTTCGAAAAACAGGGTTGCTCTGTTGGCTTAAGTTCAAATATATGTTTTTGTAAAGTTAAGTTTATTAAAATAAAAATACATTTCTATATTTTCCCAATTAGTTTTCCCAGTTTCTCTGCTCAACCAATAACAATGTTTTTTCAAAGAAACAGTAAAGTTTCAATTGCTTGTTTAAAAATGTTTAAGTTCATTTAAATGTCTGTAAGATATCAGTTTACTATTTTTGAATATTAATTACAGTAGAAGATCTATATAACGCAATTCTCCATTTAACGCACAACTTCTCAGATGTAAACAATGAATTTTGCAGTTAAAAAGCACCTGCATTTCCACATTGTAAAAATATTGCTACTCTTTAGAAGACTAAATTTGCTACATTAGTTCATCTTTATCTCCTAATTTAAGACCTTTTTAATGAAAAAAATGCTATTATTACAATAAACATATTTGAAAATGTCTAATATAAGGGGTGGTTGTGGATCATGTTTATAAAGTAAATTTAACAATGTCTGACCTATATTATGCAAAAATTTATAATTTGGATAACTCTTGGTAACAAGGAATGCAGCATAAAGATATTCTAATGTATTTTGATATGTTTCAGACATATTTGGTCATATTTACAAGGTAAATTTAATGATGTGATCCATACAACGCAAAATTCTATATAATGCACAACCTTGCGTTTTTAGGTTTGCGTTATAAAGATCTTCTACTGTACTTACTTGGAAGATGCTATGAACTTTATTTTACAGTTGTACAAAGTGTGTACTTTCACTAGCCTACTTGCCACATCACAACCTTGTTTACATGTGACTATGGTTGGTTGGCTTCATGGTTGACTGGGTGTGTGGCAGGGAAACCATCTCATGTCAGTTAACCTGCAGTTAGTTGGTTTCACTGCTTCACACTTGCAGTTTAAATTTGCATATTAACTTTTAACTGTGTGCTTTAACCTCCTTTTCTTTTAGTATTTAAGCCAGTTGTTTTGCTTGGAGGTGGGCAGTGGCAGTGGCTGGTGCAGTGGCAGGTGCAGTTGAACATGGCGGTTTTTGAAGCTGTCTGGTACAGCAATCCAAATTTGAATTTTAATACTTAGGCATGAGGCCAGCCAAGCCATGGAAAAGTTATATGGTTGTTATTGAATTTTTCCTGTTGTTATACTAACAAGTTTTTACTTCAAATTACACTAACCTCTGAAAAATAAAATATGTTACTTCTTTTAAAAACTGTTTTTACTGATGGCGTTCTACACCAATGAAGATAGATATAATTTTGATAACATAGTGATCCACGGCCCAACAGAATGGTAGCAGAGCGTGGTTAGTCCCACTCTGCTCTATAAAGTAAAAATGGCTACTGTCAGTGAAATGAACTATTCGTCTTTTGCATTTCCAAAACTAAACAGAGAGAACTTTAAATCGTGGAAATTTAATGTAAATTTGTACTTAATTAGTCAAAATTTGGCTGAATTTACTTCTGATAAAGTAGAAAGTGAAGTTTCAAATGAATCTGCTACAAAAGAAGCTGTGGCAAAGGATGCTGCTACTGTTGTGAAGGAGAACAAGGCCTTAGCTATATTATGCCTCAGTGTAGAAGAAAATCTCAAAAATATAATATATGATGCGAAATCACCATCAGAAGTCTGGTTGTTACTAAAGAATACTTTTGAGCCTTGTAGTCGTGCCAGGATAGCAACATTAAGAAGAAATTTCATGAATATTAAGTATAAGGAAATGGAGTCTATGGCTACATATATCAACAGGGTACTAGAAAGTGCAAAGGATTTGCAAGCTGCTGGTAAAGAAGTCCCTCCTGATGAAGTTACCTACCAAATATTGGAACATTTACCTGAAAGCTATGAAAATTTAGTTATTCAGCTATATCGCCTGCCCGACAAGGAGTTTACGGTGGAAGAGGTGCGTAAGCAGCTACTAGCAGAATATGATCGTCAAAAATGTAAACTTACTGAGGCTCCAAGGAATCAAGTTTTCTTATCAGTGCATCGAAACAAGCAAAGACGCTGTTACTCATGTGGAAGGACGGGACACTTACGAAAGGACTGTAGAATGAATTCCAGACCCCAAAGTATTTCCCAATCTAGACAGAGAAACAGTCAAGCCCACTTTGCCGCAGCGATGATAAGTGAGAACTTGGACTTGGAGTTCGTACTCGACTCAGCAGCTACTGATCACTTTTGTAAGGAAAAGACGGTTTTTCAAGACTTTCGAGAATTTAAGAGTCAAGCAGTCACTGCCAAGGGTACTGCCAAAATAGCTGGTATTGGTAACATTGTTTTAATGATTAATTCAGGTACTGTTCCATTTAATCTAGTTCTTAAGAATGTTTATTATGCTCCAGATATGTGTCGTAATTTAATCTCTGTTCGATGTCTATGTCTTCAAAACTTAAATGTTAATTTTAGTAGTAATCAAGCTATAATCAGTAATGAAACAAATGATCAAATTTTAACTGTACCTTTGCAAAATAAGTTTTATTCTATTTATGCTAATTGTAAAAGTGAATCAGCTGGTGCACACATGGTTAAAAATAATGTAACTAATTGGCACTTACGTTATGGGCACCAAAACTGTAAAGCTCTATTAGAATTTGCTAAATCGGGAAATGTTTTTGGTTTAGAAAAACTATCGGGCGAGGTAAAAGAATGTGAATCATGCAACTATTCAAAAAGTAAGCGGGCAAGTTTTCAGGAAAGGGAAATAAATACATCAGAAATTCTTGAACTTTGCCATTCAGACATATGGGGGCCTGCTCCAGTTCAATCCCTGGGTGGTGCTAGGTATTTCTTAACCATAATAGATGATTTCTCGAGGTATGCATTTGTGTATTTTTTGAGCCATAAAAGCCAAGCGTTTAGACAATTTAGAAATTTTAAGGTCTTTGTTGAAAAGCAAACGGGGAAAAGCAAACGGGGAAAAGGATAAAAAGAATTAGAACTGATCGTGGGGGTGAATTTAGCTCTAATGAGTTTGAGAATTTCCTGAGAGCAGAAGGTATTAAACGTGAATTCACAAATGCATATTCTCCGGAAATGAACGGCGTTTCTGAACACTACAATAGAAGCATTATGGAAGGGGTTAGGTCACAAATAGAACAAGGAAATTTACCTCCGGAATTGTGGGCAGAATTAGTGAATACGCAAAATTATCTAAAAAATAGATTCCCCCATAGTAAGTTGAAGGGGAGAGCCCCACTGAATGTTTGGAGAGGTAAACCTTTTTCAGTTAGACACTTTAAAACTGTTGGTAGCACAGCTTATGTCAATATACCTAGCAGATACAGAAATAAATTAGAAAGGAGGGCTAGGAAAGGAGTTATGGTGGGATATGCTTCAAGCACTTTAGGCTATAGAATATGGTATCCCGGGACTACATTAGTTGATGAAACCAAACATGTTAGAATTGATGAGGGAAGACCTTATTTTAAATTTGAGGATAAAGACAGTAAAAATTTGGTAAATGTTAAAATTTTGGGAAATTTTTCCGAGGGTATTGGAGAAAGTGAGAACCTATCCCCCTCATCTACTGCTGACTGGAAAAGGGAAGAGGTGAGTAGAAAAACAGGGACATCTGCAGGTAGGATAGATGTTTATTATTATCCAAAAGTTGGAGTAAGGTTGCGAAGTAAAAATGATGTGGAAAGGTATTGTAAAGAAAAGAAATTGACCTGTAACTTAGATGAATTTGATTTTAAACCTTCTTCTGAAAATAAAAATGTAGATTTAACCCAAAGTCCAGGTAATAGTGAGGGGGAGGATTCTGAATTAGAAGCTTGTTGTGTGGAAGTAAAAATTCCATCTTCCTACAAGGAGTCCCAGAAATTGCCCGAAAGGGATAACTGGTTAGAAGCCATGAAAGATGAATTAAGTACCCTCCAAGAAAGAGAAGTGTATGATTTAGTACCCAAACCAGAAAAAGTAAAAGTGTTAGGTAGTAGATGGGTTTATGCCACTAAAAGGGATGAAAATGGAAAGATAAAAAGTTTTAAGGCCAGATTTGTGGCAAAGGGATTTAGGCAAGTAGAAGGTATAGATTATTTTGATACTTTTTCTCCAGTTATATCTTTTTCATTGGTAAGGTTTTTCTTTGTAATGTTAGTTATAATAAAGGGCTGGGAACATCAACACTTGGATATCAAATGTGCTTATTTATATGCTAAATTGAAGGAAGTGATCTATGTAGATCAACCAGAGGGTTTTGTTGAAATGGGAAAGGAAAATTATGTGATGAGATTAAAGAAAGCTTTATATGGCTTGCACCAAGCCGGGCGTGAGTGGTACTTTGAATTAGATAATACGTTTATTAAATTGGGATTTGAGAAAATTGATTGTTGTAACTGTATTTATACCTACAAATCAGAAGTGATAATACTAGTATATGTTGATGATTTGGCCATATTTGCTAAAAATAAAAGTAGATTAAAAGAGGTAATAGAATTAGTGAAATCAAAATTTGAAATTAAAGTACTAGGCAAAATTAAAAACTTTTTAGGAGTTGAATTTGAAGAAATCAATAATGAAATTCATATGCATCAGAAAAAAATATATTAGAACATTAAGTGAAACGTTTAAAGATATTCCTAGAATAAAATGTAAATTGCCACTCACACCAGGCGTTATCTTAAATAAAACTTTTGAGGGGGAAGAAGCCAAGGTTATCCCATATAGAGAATTAATTGGAAGTCTTTTATTTCTTGCATCCAGGACTAGACCTGACATTATGTTTTCAGTAATAGCCCTTTCTCAATTTTCAAGTAATCCCTCATGGTCACATTGGAAAAATTTATGTCAAATATTGCAGTATGTTTTCAATACAAATAACTTTTCAATAAACCTTTCTAGAAGCCTTGATAATAATTTAATTGTATATACTGATGCTAGCTGGGCATCAGATATAGTAGACAGAAAATCTGTAAGTGGTTTTGTCATGTTCATAGATCAGGTCCCGATAATATGGAATTCTGCTAAACAGAAGTGTACTGCCTTATCTAGCATGGAAGCAGAATATATTGCTTTGTCAGATTCTATAAAAGAACTGAATTGGATTTTGAAAATAAGAGAATGTTTTTCATTTCTCGGTTTAAATCTAAATAAACCTGATGTATTCTGTGACAACCAAAGTGCAATATGTTTTTCTAAGAATTGTATTGAAAATAATAGAACAAAAAATATATATACTAGGTTTTATTTTGTAAAAGATAATTTAAGTAAATTTAATCTCAAATTTGTATCAGGAAAAGCCAATGTGGCTGATATATTCACAAAGGCTTTGCCAAGTGAAAAGTTTGTGTTTTATTGTAACTGGTTATTTGGCTGAGCTAGAGACTCTGGGAAAAGGGGGCATTTGTTGGCTTAAGTTCAAATATATGTTTTGGTAAAGTTAAGTTTATTAAAATAAAAATACATTTCTATATTTTCCCAATTAGTTTTCCCAGTTTCTCTGCTCAACCAATAACAATGTTTTTTCAAAGAAACAGTAAAGTTTCAATTGCTTGTTTAAAAATGTTTAAGTTCATTTAAATGTCTGTAAGATATCAGTTTACTATTTTTGAATATTAATTACTTACTTGGAAGATGCTATGAACTTTATTTTACAGTTGTACAAAGTGTGTACTTTCACTAGCCTACTTGCCACATCACAACCTTGTTTACATGTGACTATGGTTGGTTGGCTTCATGGTTGACTGGGTGTGTGGCAGGGAAACCATCTCATGTCAGTTAACCTGCAGTTAGTTGGTTTCACTGCTTCACACTTGCAGTTTAAATTTGCATATTAACTTTTAACTGTGTGCTTTAACCTCCTTTTCTTTTAGTATTTAAGCCAGTTGTTTTGCTTGGAGGTGGGCAGTGGCAGTGGCTGGTGCAGTGGCAGGTGCAGTTGAACATGGCGGTTTTTGAAGCTGTCTGGTACAGCAATCCAAATTTGAATTTTAATACTTAGGCATGAGGCCAGCCAAGCCATGGAAAAGTTATATGGTTGTTATTGAATTTTTCCTGTTGTTATACTAACAAGTTTTTACTTCAAATTACACTAACCTCTGAAAAATAAAATATGTTACTTCTTTTAAAAACTGTTTTTACTGATGGCGTTCTACACCAATGAAGATAGATATAATTTTGATAACATAGTGATCCACGGCCCAACATGCTCCACTGAAAGCGCTTACCTTACCAAGGTTTGAATTGATGGCCGCATTGTTGTCGGCCAAGCTAAGTAGTAACATTTTGAAAGCTCTAAAATTGAATGTACCGACTTATTACTGGACGGGTTCAAAAATATCCTATTTTTGGATAAAAGGATCCCCTAAAAAGTTTAAGCCCTTTGTCAGAAACAGAATTGAAGATATCCATAAATTGACCTCACCTGATAACTGGTATCATTGTCCTGGTACTGCCAATCCAGCTGATATAGTTTCTCGAGGATCAAAAATCTCTAGGATAACCAATGATACAACTTGGTTACAGGGACCAGAATGGCTAAGTTTACCTCCTGAGTGTTGGCCAATATCAGAAAACAAAGAAATCGCTTACTCAGATGAATTAGAATACAAAAAAATCCTAACGATCCTAACTAGTCAAAAAACTCGAAAATCCCATAAACATTTCAAAATATAGTAATTTAGAGAAACTTTTGGGAATTACCGTTTGGGTAAAGAAATTCATTATGAAGCTGAAAAAATCAACTGAAGTGCAAGACGTACTAACAACCGAAGAATTACTCGAAGCTGAAAATTTTTTGATACAATCTGAACAAAAACAATTTTATAAGGAAGAAATAGAATCTCTAAAAAAATAGTAAATCAGTGGATAAAACGTCATGCTTATCAAATTTCATGCCCTTTATTGACAAAAACGGGTTGATGAGGTTGGGCGGAAGGCTCGAATTTTCTAACCTGTCCGCAGAAGAGAAAAACCCAATAATTCTCCCCAAACATTCTTGGTTAACTACTCTATTAGTTCGTCAAGAACACGAGAAAATTATACATGGAGGGACAGCCAGTACTTTGGCAAAAATTAAATCTCGTTTTTGGATACTTAAAGGTCGTCAGTTGGTCAAGAGTATTATCAATAATTGTATAATATGTAAAAAATATTTCTCCAAACCAGCAGACCAGATCACCGCACCATTACCAAAAGACAGAGCTAGTGAAGCACCGCCATTCGCAATCTGCGGTTTAGACTTCGCCAGTCTGATCTATATCAGAAATTTTAAAGAAACGCCAAAAATCTTACATTGTCCTGTTTACTTGCAGTGTGACTAGAGCCATTCACCTGGAACTTGCGTCTGATATGACAACAAATTCTTTTTGATGGCATTCAGAAGATTCACAGCTAGACGAGGAAATCACAAAATTATTTATTCTGAGAACGCAAAAACCTTCAAAAAGGCCAAAGGTGAACTCGAAATTTTATACAACATACTGACAGACAAAGTATTTTTAAATTTTATTACAAAAGAGAGAATTATATGGAAGAATATTATAGAAAGAGCTGCATGGTGGGGAGGCTTCTATGAGCGACTAGTAAAGTCAGTCAAAGATTGTTTAAGAAAAGTAATTGGTAGAGCACTCTTAAGTTATGATGAATTAGCGACTCTGTTGACAGAAGTGTAAGCAGTTTTGAATACGCGACCACTGACGTATGTATATAGCGACAGCGATGAACCAGAACCTCTTACTCCAATGCACTTTTTAAATTTTGGAAAAGAACTTTAATTTCTTATTAATTTTTTTGAAATAATTGAAGATTGTTCAAAGAGATCAACACTCCTGAAAAGAAAAAAATATCAATCTTTACTATTGAAACAATTGTGGACCAAATGGAAAAAACAATATTTGATGGATTTGAAAACAGCCCATTCCTTGAAAATCCTAATGCCCATACGCCACTGAAAGTGGGCGATGTTGTTTTGCTTCAAGATGACGCAAAAATTAAGTTCCTTTGGAAACTTGGTAAGATTCAGACTGCCATTCCTGGAAGAGATGGCAATATTCGTTCATACGAAATAAAAGCAGCGAGTGGAATCTTAAAAAGATCCATCCAGCACTTGTATCCCTTTGAAATACAAAATGACTAACAAATGACTTTTTGCAGATTTTTTATAAACATTCATAAACTTTTATAGACGTTTATTTAGTTTGTTTTTTCTGCATTTAGGACTCTAAATATTTTCTTTCTCTTTTTCAATTTTGTCTTATTTATATATAGAATCTTTTTGAATTTTGGTGTAAGTAAGTATATGATTTAACTGCAAAAAAAAAAAAAAAAAAAAAAAAAAAAAAAAAGTGTGTGTTATTTAACTGTCATTATTTTTACTTTGTTTGAATTTAAAGTGTTTTTAGAATTTATTGATATTTTGAATTTGACTAATTAAGTGATTAATTAGATATTGTTTGAATTCTTATATTTAGTATTTTGTATTCGAATTTTAAAAATTGTATTAGATTACTGAACCACTGATACGAAAAATTGAATTTTTATGGTTTTATGGTGGAATTTTGATTTGTGAACTCTTAAAGAGTTCAGGTGGGGAGTGTGAAGAGAAACTTTTTCTCTGCTCCCCATGGCAACGAAGGACGCGCGATGCACGCACATCCTACCTTAGAATGAGACTTCGGTATTATTGCTGGAACGATAGGAAGAGATGTTTTGATTTCAAAAAGCATGATCGCTGTAATTTTTTTACAGTTTGTTGATGAGGCTAAGCCTCCTTTTTCGAAAAACTAGATTAAGTATTTGATAATACTTATTGTAAATATGTATAGAATCATGTATCTGTAAATATTCATTAAATATTTCAAGAAAAGAATTCAGAAAGCACCTCCTTCATTGATTTTATGTTCGAATGTTTTGAAAATTTTCCACAATGGTTAAATAAAATAAATAATTGCTTTTTGCATTTTATTTATTCCCTTCAATTAAGTCAATTATTATCTTTGTCAAAATATTTTTGAGCGCTACTGTATTTTGATTAATCCAAGAGTAATTATAAATTAAAACTATGATGATCACACTTGTACAGTCATGATAAAAGAAAAGTAAACACCCCTACAAACTCACAAACTCTGTATCTAATTATAATAAAAGAAAGTTATTGGTACCAAATGATTGAAATAAAGCCTACTTTTAAATGATGTATAAAAAATTTGCTTAGGGGGGGGGGGGGGGGGAGGTTGCATCTACAAACTAAAAACTTTAAACTTAAACTTTATTTTCAATGGCAGCACCCAATTTTGACAATATATTTTAATTCTTTAGTTCAAACTATGCCTAGAAAGAAAATTTCAAGTTATTTGGATAAGTTTTTGAATTATAAACATTCAAAATTTAGAACTTCTAATGTTAAATTACATATTCATATAGTTATTAATACAGTATGGGACCCATTATCAGGAAACCCTTTGAGGCTGGAAAAAGTGCTCTCTTTCAGCTTCAACTGTGCTCTGTTTGTGGCTAGCACTCTGCCTTTTTTTTTTTTCTAGAGTGAACGCTACTTTCATCATTTTCAGATTCCTCATTTTACTTTTCATTTGCAATATCAGTTTTTGTATGCAACTCAAAAGTACCTGCAATATCTTTTTCTAATGGTTGCTTAACTAGAACATTATCACCCTTGTCTTCTTCATCAGTCACACTATCTGCATCAGGAGGAATTTTCTTCGGTTACCCTTTTGCATTCTGCTCCGAAAACCAGAATGCAAAATGGTGACCGAAAAATAATTTCATTTCGAAAATATACAAACTAAATATGTATTTTACATCAAGCATGGGATTACAGTAGACAGATATACCATTCATCCATAGGTGATATAATTTGTGCTCATCTACTTTTTTTAATGGTGTGAATGAGCCTGATGTTGAAGATTCAAATTTTCAAGAAGGAAATTTTTCCAAATCTGTTCCAAATCTGTTAAGCTGAAGGAATTTCATATTCATAAGCTCAATTGTTGGATCAAGAGTCAGTGGAAAGTTGTTTAAGTGCTGATGGTGAGACTCCTATAAGTCATGACTCACAGTAAGATTTGTGACAAAATATATGTCTAATGGAAGTAATGATGATGGAAAGCAGAATTAAGTGGGTGAAAAAATTTCAAATGAGCTACTGATATTTTTCAAATGAAATGATTTGTGGAATGTAACAAACAAGCTACTTCCTTGAGCAGCAAATCATGTCAGTATACAGAAGCAATTAGTGCAAGAGATGTACTATAATTAATCAATCTTAATAAAAATGTTCCAAAAATTCCATATCAAAAGATTCTGCTCCCAAGTCTTAAAACTAAGTTTTATATGTTAATGTAATTTTTTAAAATTTTGAATTGTAATTTAGAAAGTTTTTTATTTTATTTAAATAAGTTATTAAATTAACAAATTTGTAATTATGTATTTACATATAGTAATCATATTTTATACCTTTCATACCATTATTTTGTACAATTCTTAATACAGTTGGACCTCTATTTTGCGAACTTTTCTTTGGAACCAAGAACATTTTGCGAATTTCTTCGTAAAATAACGTCCAATTAGCGATGTGCATTCTTTATTTAATGAACTTTTTCTTGTGATTTAATTTTTTTTCTCCCCATTTCTTACACTATTTCTGGACATTTCACTTATTCTTTCTTTATTAACACATTTTATGATGTTCAATGGCCTTGAACTGGTTTTACCAGGCATCTGATTTGTCAGCAGTGAGAATCTGGTAAGTACGGAGGACGAAGACCATAATCCCTTAGAATAACTTAAAAATATGTGGATACAGATGAATAAAAAAGAAGAAATTAACCATGATGTCTGATTGATGATTGTATTTCACTTAATTCTGAAATTGAGACCTCAGTAACACTCTCTGAATTGGATATTTTCAACAGTGTGAAAAATAAAAATAATACAGTAATGAATTGCGATGAAGATGAATATGATGATAATGGAAATGATCATGATGCAGGAATTAACAAAACTTCGTATGATGAAATGCTAAAATCATTTGAAACAATCTGACACGGATTATAGTTAGAAGAAAATACGCATGAAGGGGTTTTTAGTGTATTGCAAAGATGCAAGACGTACTATGGGAGAAAGAACTTTTTAAAAGAAAAAACTCAGACAAAATTAACAGAGTTTTTTAGAAATTAAATTTAAGGACGCATATGTTAATGCATGGTTAAAATTATTTGGCATAATAATAATAAATATGATAAGATCATTAAAATTCGTTAATTTTAATGTAAAACTATTTACTTTAAACAGAAAATACAGTGTATTCCCGGACAATGTTTTGTTTTCCTTGCAGATTTCAAAGATTTAAACACATAGAAAAAATGAATTGATGATGGATATTGGTGGGTAAAATAAATAAAACAAATCGATATAATTTATTTTTAAAAGATGCGATTAATTACTTTTAGTAAAAATATTTAATGTTTATGAATTTAAAACCTGTTTTATGTAGTTTAAAGTATTTTAAAAGGTGAATCTCTATTTAACAAATTTTCCATATAACGAACTTTTTTCAGGGATTTAGCGACTTCGTTAAATAGAGGTTCGACTGTACTTATAGTAAAAGGTTCCGAATTACGGAAAAATTCCTTATCCAGAATTCTGCCATTCTGAACCAGAACCATAGACCTGAATCGTAGAACCAACAAAGTGAAAGTTCACTCTGTTGGATCTACGCTTAGTTAGCAATGTGATAAATCATGTATTAAATATTGAATAATTTCGAGCTTAATTTCATTGCTGAAAATTAATTGCAAAATTAATTAAAATTGTACACCGATGCTGGGTTTGTGTCTCGTGTTTCGCCGCAGGATTGTGTGCTCATGAAGACTATTCCATCTTGTGCTGCAGTTGCAACCTTACCAACATATGTGAGTGAGAGATGCTGAGCTGGGTATCGTCCTCATAGCTTAAATGGTAGAGCACTTGGCGTGCTATTCCAAGAGTTCTAGATTCAAATTCCGGCTTGAACATTTTTCACTCTGTTGGTTCTATGTTTAGTTAGCAATGTGATAAATCACGTATTAAATATTCAATAATTTGGAGCATAATTTCACTGCTGAAAATTGAAAAATTAATTTTTTTTTTTGGCCCTAGAATTTTTTGAAAAAATGTAATTTAATTGCGATATTGTTTTCAATATATTCAAATAAAATATAACTTTTCCTTTTCAATTTTAATGCGAAAATCACACCAAAAAATATAGTAATCCCTATTTCTCTTTTCCTCTCTTTTATCCAAAACAATGATCCAAAATAATTTTGTTGCCATCATTAGAGAAATTTCATTAAAGGTTACTAATATTTCAGAAACTAATTTTAAATTCTAAAAGTTACAATATCCTTGGATCCATGTGAATAGTTGACATTAGTTTCATTTCAAAATTTTCATCAGGAAGAAGTAGCTGTGAAATATAAACACAGTCAGATTTTACTGTAATACGGATATGTTCAGGTTATCAAAAATTTTTAAATTACTGAATTCAGTATTCAGAAGTCTTCTGAAAAATTCAGGCACATTGAAAACTGTGCACATATAACAACAACTTAATATGATTAATAGTTTAAATTTTTTTAGTACAGTATTTTATATATATATAAAGCATTTTGAAGATTTGTTTATATAATTCAAAAGTACATGAATATTATTTTAAAATTAATTTTCTTTCTTTTTATATGACATACATGTATGTTCTTTTGTAGGTATAAATGCTAACTGGTCATGTATTGCAAGACATACTTACAGGTTATTAACTTGTTTTGTTAATGTCAACAGTTTGTCAGCAAATAATGTCCGAGAAGATATGTTTACAGAATCATGCAGGTACTATATTCAATTCTTATTTTAAAAGTTTTGCCAAGTAATTGTTAAAGATGTTTTGGTAAGTTAGTTTAGTTACTATTATTGGTATCTAAAGTATGAACAAGGTTGTTATTCAAATATGTAGTTGAATTTTTCTTTCATTGATTCTTTCTTTTTATTTTACTTTTAAAAAGTGAACATTCAAATCTAATGATTAAAATATTCTTTTTTTTTTTTTTTTTTTCATTTAAATTCTTCTGCTGAATATATTCATCTTCTGTTATTCTGAAAATGAAAACTGTTTTAATGTTCTTAATTTTTTAAAAGAAACTTCCATTTTAAATATCTTGTATGCATTTAACGATAATACAAATATCATTGTCAAAAAAAAAAATAGTTGGATGTGCCAATCCCAAAACTTTCTTCTATCTTATACATCTTAATATTTCAAAAAGTAGTTACACATGTTAATACTTAATATTATTAGTTCAATACTATACCAACTTTGATTTTCATCTTAAATTTCTGCTTAAGTCAATTAAACGGACTAAAAACGAGTTAATATATATCATGATATTTGTTAAAATTAATAGTTTTTCCTTATTCTGTTGTTATCAGCTGTTTGCAAATTGCCAGCTTAGCAGGAAGCAAGTTCCCGTCACTGCACGAGCTGCCGATGGACAATAGAACTACGAAAAATCAAGAAAAGTATACAAAAATCGCTGTCACAGAGCCCCTTAACCGCACAATATTTCCAAATTCAAGGAGGACCTGTTGGCCAAAGCCAAAAACAGGCACAAAAAATTTGGTCCAATTGTATGCATAATTTTATACACTTTTCGATGGTACAATAAAGAAAATGGCACAAACATCGCTATTACAGCGCCCCCCTTCTGGCAGATTTTTTTCAAACTCAGGGAGGACTTGCTTGCCATAGCCATACATACCCAAAACATACAGACATACATAAAAAATTTGATTCAATTCTATGCATAACTTCATTCACTTTTCGATGGTACAATAATGAAAATGGTACAGAGATCGCAATTATAGCGCCCTCTTCTGGTGGAATTTTTTCAAGTTCAGGGAGGACTTGCTTGCCATAGCCAGAAACATACACAATTTGGTTCAATTATATGCATAACTTCATACTTTTTGATGGTACAATAATGAAAATGGTACAGACATCGCAATTATAGCGCCCCCTTTTGGCGGAAATTTTCCAACTTCAGGGAGGATCTTCGTGCCATGACCAAAAACAAACACAAAAAATTTGGTTCAATTCTATGCATAACTTCATACACTTCGATGATACAGTATTCAGAATGGCACAAAAATCGCTATTACAGCGCACCCTACTGGCAATTTTTTTTCCAAATTTAGCAAGGACCTGCTTTGCCATAGCCAAGAACTTAAAAAGAAATGTTTCGTTCAAATCTATGCATAACTTCATACACTTTTCGATGGTACAATATTCAAAATCGCTATTACAGCATCCCCTACCAGCGAATTTTTTCCAAATTCAGGGGGGACTTGCTTGCCATAGCCAAAAACTTAAAATAAAAATTTGGTTCAATTCTATGCATAACTTCATACACTTTTTGATGGTATGATGGCGATGGACACACGGACAGACAGACATTTTCTATAAACATGTTTTGGGGGATCTCTGACCCCTAAAACGTGTAAATCCGTCAAAAAGCGGAAGTAAAAAAAAATTTCGATTACAATACTTTCTTCTATTGAAGATAGAAGAAAGTAAAAAAAAAAAAAAACTTCAAGCATAAATATATTTTACCACTACATGGTTAGTATGTTTTTGAAAAAATACAAAGAGTACCAAAAAAAAGTTAATTTTAGTCATTTTCAAATGAAATTTGTCCATCAAATTTATTTTGATAACTTTATCGAAATTTTTTGCTCCTAAGTGCAGGGAAAAAAGTGCTGAAAGTGATGTCTTTTTATGCTCTTAAAGAAAATGAAAGGTTTTCTTAACTTTTCATGATGTATGAAATAACATTTCATGTTATAGTTGTTCCTCATAAAGCTAAAACACATTATTTTTTTTAAATTCTGTAATATTTTTGCCTTAAAAATACCTATTAACCCTTTGAGTGCCAAGAAGCGTGATCACGCTCCTCAATACACTGACCGAAAATGACAGGAACTCGATCGCACTTTTCAATACACTGACCGCAGTGGCGCAGCTAGAGCATTTCATTTGGGGGGGGGGGTGTGAAGATCGAATTTACCGAATGTTCATAGTAATTTTTTTTTTTTTTTGTATTTACAGTACAGGACCTATTACCCAGAATCCTCGGAACCGAAGGCTTTCTGGATTTTGGAATTTTCCAGATTTCGAGTCCTCTCAAATTTCATGTTTTTTTCGCGATCCTTTGACGAAATTTGAGTTTTTTTTTTTCACGATCCTTTGACGAAATTTGAGTTTTTTTTTTTTCACGATCCTTTGACGAAATTTGTGAGGTTTTTTTTGCGATCATTTGACAAAATTTGAGTTTTTTCGCGATTCTTTGACAACATTTGCGTATTTTTTTTACGATCCTTTGACGAAATTAGCGTTTTTTCGCGATCATTTGACGAAATTAGCGTTTTTTTCCCACGATTCTTTGACAAACTTTCAGATTTTTTTACGATCATTTGACAAAATTAGCGTTTTTTCGCGATCATGTGACAAAATTAGCGTTTTTTCCCGCGATTCTTTGACAAAATTTGCGTTTTTTTCGGGAACCTTTGACAAAATTCGCGTTTTTTCCGCGATTCCTTGACAAAATTTGCATATTTTATATGATCATTTGACGAAATTCGCGTTTTTTCCGCAATTCTTTGACAAAATTAGCATATTTTTTCTACGATGATTTGACGAATTTACCGTTTTTTCACGATCATTTGACGAAATTAGCGTTTTTTCCGCAATTCTTTGACAAAATTTGCATACTATTTCTATGATCATTTGACGAAATTAGCGATTTTTTCGCGATCCTTTGACAAAATTAGCGATTTTTCCGCGATTCTTTGACAAAATTTGCGTTTTATTTCAGGATCCTTTGACAAAATTCGCGTTCTTTCCACGATTCTTTGACAAAATTTGCGTATTTTTTCTACGATCATTTGACGAAGTTAGCGTTTTTTCGCGATCATTTGACGAAATTCTTGTTTTTTTTGCGATTCTTTGACAAAGTTTGTGTTTTATCGCGATCCTTTGACGATATTCGCGATTCTTTGAAAGACGTTCGCATTCTTTTACAAAAATCGCGTTTTTTCTGTGATTCTTTGACGAAATTCACGTTTCTCTGCAATTTTTTGACGAAATTAACATTTTTTAACGATCCTTTGATGAAATTATTGTTTTTTTTTTCGCGATCCTTTGTCAAAATTCGCATTTTTTTCGCGACTCTTTGACGAAATTTGCATTTTTTTCAGAATCCTGTGATGAAATTTGCGGGTTTTTTGCGATTCTTTGACGGAATTTGTGTTTTTTTTCGTGATTCCTTGACAAAATTCGTGTTTTTTCTGCAATTCTTTGGAGAAATTGGCGATTTCTTCTGCGAACGATTGACGTAATTGATTTTTTTTCGGCGCCTATTTGTCGAAAATCGCGATTTTTTTTTTTTATGTCTGAATTTTCGGACTGAAGACCAATTTTTTTTTTAATTTTCGGAAAATTCAGAACAGAATCAATCACCCCCGGTGAAATATCTGACGATTTTCTTTTTTTAACGAATCTTAATATAAATTAATTTTATACTAAAATTGGAGAGAAAAAATGATTTTTTCCTAATGTCGGGGGGAGGGGAGGACGGCTTCGTGTTATCTGGCAGCTGAAATAACATATTTTAGTGGTTACACGTCGTAACACAATGGATTGAAAAAAAATTAGGAATCGGTAAAATTTTCAAAAAATTTCAAATAATTATTTTTTTCAGATTTTCGAATTCCGGATAATGGGTCCTATACTGTATTTGTATTTATTTGTATTTTGTATTTTTTCACATTGTTTTCTTTTGGGAGAGGGGGGGGGGGGAGGGATTAGCCATTTATTTATTATTTCAGTAATATATAAATAAGCAGACCAAAAAATTTTAACAAAAAACTAAATAATTTCAACCATTTAAAATTTTACAAACTGGAGGAGCGAGGGTAGTAGAAATTATGAATGGAGGGAGTGAAATAGATAACTGCTGATTTATTTATCGTATTGCACAATTACAAATAAAGCAGAGGAAAAAAGTAATTTTAAAGACTTTAACCCTTAACTGATCAGGTAAGGTGTTTTCCACCCCAGAGAAATTTCATTTATGAAGAAATTTTTTTTGTTTTATTTAGATACGTGTATTTATATGTATATGTATGTACACTTACAGTACTTTTTCAGTTGTTTTTATTCAAGTAAATAATGCAAAATTCACATGAGATTTTCTTACTTTAATTCGTAAATTTTGTTGAGTGCACAAGACAAGAAATCAAATTTTGGGGTTGTATACACACCACCTCACCACGTTATATATATATATATATATAAAAATCACCTCATCACTTAAGGTTTAAGCTTTTCGTGCTGGATACTTCAGTGAGGGGGGAGGGGGCAAAGGTAAAAGGAGTAATTTGGGGTGAGGTGTAAAAAGACAGATTTAGATTGATTATTTATTATTACAATAAAAATAAGTTTAACAGAAAATATTTTAAAAATAATTTTTTTTTCTTTTATTTATAACTCAAAGTTTGAAATTTGCAATACTTTTTAAATTTTAAGTTAGAAGTCTGTACAGGTAGAAATTTTCAGGCCCGGGCCAGGCCGACCCATAGAAAAAAAGTCAACCCGGCCCATTATAAAAGATAGGCCTGAACTCGGCCAGACCTGTCAAAAAAATTATTGGCCTGGCCCGGCGTTATAGCAGCTAAAAGTTCAGCCTGAGACCATTCTGGTCCGAAAAAAAAAAAATGAAAATCTCGACCCGAGCCTGGCACGGCCCGAGTGAATTTTTACAAAACATTGATTTTTACGTCGATTTGGTTAAAAATTTGTCTGTACGAGGAATCTTGATCAAAAATACTTAATCTTAGCCTTTTTTTTTTTTTTTTTGTAATCTTTATTTTTATAGAAATGCCGTAGGTTGCGATATATATATATATTTTTTAAATAAATCTCTATTTGTTATATGCAAATGCTTCGACTATCATTATTTTTGTTAATCCATATTGGAGACTTAAAAATCTAGAAAATGCTATACAGTGAAATCTTCTAAGACTGAATCGCACTGTAAAGTAAAAAAATGCATTACAGACAAGTTCCCTTCTTAATAGGTGTAAATGTATTATATATCCTTTTCTCACATATTATTATATTAATTTTGCATGGATCAACACCTTTTTCAGTTTAAAACAGGATTACGCATAGGCAGGTTCTTTTTCACACGCGTTGCTCTATTTTAATTTAGCTTTATTTTGCTACCAGGCCACGCTCAGACAATGATTTTCATATGGGTTGGGTGAAAACCGGAACTGAAAATTTTGGCCCATGAAGACTTGTGCTGGGAAGTTCTAGGCAAGTATAATACTTTTACCCGGTTACAGCCCTAAAGAGCATCCCAAAACACAGTGGTGGAGTCAAACAGGTAAAACTCCCCCTTCCTATCCCGATTTTATCGATTTGCAGGTAAACAATTAATATTTAGGATCATATAAGTTCCTAGTTGAGAGGGAAAAGTAATTCGGTAAAATTGCATAATATAAAAATACAATCATTAATTACTCTAAATGATAAATTAAATCGAACCAAAGCGCTGTGTAAATTTTTGACGAACTCTCAACTTTTTGGAAAAGACTGCACTAGACTTTAAAGTTCTCAAAATCTAGAAGGTTAAATTTATAACTGCAGCTTGACACCTGCATATCGATGAGGAATGTAAATAAATACATACCTCTCTAACTCGATGCAAAAACTAATAAATCACACTAGATAGACATAAATAATGAGGAGAAAGTTATTTTACATTTACAGTTATTTTATTTACAATATATACATGCATTAATGAAAACAGATTATCGACATAGCAAAGGCTAAAAGCATTAAATTTTGGTAGAATTCTTTTACTCAGCATATTAGAATGATAGAATTAACTCCTGACTGTAAACAGGCCCTATCGTATTATTTAACAATACTTATTTTGCACATACAAAAACAATATATAGAGGCTACCTGTGATCCATCGCTTACTGGCATTGTCGTCAGGTCTTTCAAAGTCCATCCTTCGGAGCGTGCACATGGCTCTGTCTGAGAATTATATAGATATTATTATGGTTCTACTACCGTGGAATCATTCCACCAATTTTATCGTAAAGATATATATTATTTTATTGTCTACCACGACAAATTTTACAGACTTAACTCGCAAGCCTATTATCTGGCCAACTGGACATCATTATTTTTTTTTAGTTGCCCGTCTCTCCTTCTAGACACATCTCTTGTCAACTCCTCTGAGTAGAATAATAAATCTCCAATCTTTTTTTTTTTTTTAAGATGGAATGGTACAAGGGGCCGTATGGACCGCCCTCCTTTTACGCTATCCGTCATTGGATCACGGCAGGTCTTGGGTCTCGCCCACCATTGCAAATTATTGGCTATTTCTGTATAATGCACATTGCTAAGGATTGGGTAGGGATTCCCCATCTCTTAGCCCCGTGTGCCCCCCACTCCTGTTGTAAAGGCTGATATTTATGACTGACCTAAATTGTCCTCAATAAATAATTGTTTGTCGTAAACGTCATCTTATTGTACAGTAAGTCTTATTTGCATCCCTGCAATAAATTCGGGTCGTAAATCCGTCCACTTGGGTGGTCTAGGACCCTGCAACTCTCATATGCGGGCACTGTAATATACATACATTTATACATAATACATAAAAACAATATTTAATTAATGTACATTATTTTTTTTATCATTAAAGTTTGCATTTTTTTTGCCAAAACTTGATATGCTGTGCAAACGCACCAGCAACTTGGAAGAATGAAACCAGTCCCGGCTCTGTACAGAAAACATTAATTAGGCCTAGTCAGGCGTTATTTATGTTTTGCCAAAGCTGACGTTTGTAACAGATTTTTTTAAAACGTGGCAAAAGATCATTATGAGGTAGCAATTGATTATAATTTTATATGTGATACATTTATCAGAAAATTAAAAAAGTCTATTGGATTTCAAAGCACTTCATGCCTTATGCCTGCTGATTTCATGCTTCTGGATTAAAAAAATGTCTACTTAAATGTGTCAGAAAATTTACCATTCGTAAGAGGAGTAAAAATATTTTTTAAGAACAAGTATTTTTTTTTGTTTGTTTGTTTGTTTTTTTTTTTTTTTCATAAACGTGGCATTTAATTTGAAGTTAGAAAATTATTTAGTTATTTCAAATTTTAATCCGTGTATGGTATATTTGATAATTTTGATGATATGTGACAGAAAAATGCACAATATAAGAATAGGAGGATTTTTGGATTTTATTTTTTCTTTTCTTTTTTTTATTTCTCTTTTTCCATAAATATTTATCCAAGCAAAAACATAAGATAAAATAAGAAAATTAATAAAAATTAAATAAAAATATATGAGAGAATTGGTTGATTAGTAGTTTTTATTTTCTCTGGTAATTAGAATAAGGATAATTGTTGCAGATTACTTCAATGAGAAAATTTCAACTGTCTGCCCCCCAAAGCAGATCAAAGGACCAAAACAAACTACAGAGAACGACGGAAACTTTTAGTAGACAATGTTGCATAAAACCGGACAGAAGAATTTTTTTACTTGGAACTTTTTTACAGAACGTTTTTACTTGGATTTATAGAAAAAAGAGAAAGAAATAAAAGAAAAAAAATTCAAACCCTCCTATTCTTATATTGTGCATTTTTCTTTCACATATGATCAAAATTATCAAATACACACCATACACGGATTCAAATTTGAAATAACTAAACAGTTTTCTAACTTCGTATTAAAAGCCACGTTTATGAAAAAAAAAAAAAAAAAAACACTTGTTCTTAAAAAATAGTTTTACTTCTCTCAAGAATGTTAAATTTTCTGACACATTTAAGTAGACATTTTTTTTTCCAGAAGTATGTAATCAGCAGGCATGACCGCTTGAGGTATGAAATGCTTTGAAATCAAATAGCACTTTTAAATTTTCTAATAAATGTATTACATATTAAGTTATAATCAATCGCTATTTCATAATGATCTTTTGCCTATTGTCATGTTTAAAAAAAAATCTGTTCCAAACGTCAACTTTGGCACCATTTTCTGAAAGACCAGTTACCTTTATAGGAAAAAAGAGGATCGATTCAGAATCGAATAAGAAAGAATATCTGCAAATTTCGTGCATTTAAAAATGAAAATTTCTTCACGAAAGTGTAAAAAAAGATACAAGTTAAGATTTCAGATCAGCTTTAAATAGTTTTTAAAAACCACAAAATGTGGCTAATCAAACCTGCACTTTATTTGTAGGATATTTTTTTTGTTGAATTTTTAAGCTGGAACTCGTAATATAGAAAGTTATCAGAATTGAAATAGTCAAATATCATGTTGAGCAATTGAGCATAAGTATACAAAAATTAAATATTATTTTACTTTGCAATAATAGAAAAAAGAGTCTTGAACACAAAAAGAATTTTTTTAGATGGAGAAGGGGAAGGGGAGAGAGAGTAGACAGTGTGGAAAATTATTTTGTGTTCTGCAAAATTACTTTGCTTGCATTTTTTTGTGAACTGTAGCGTTGATTCTATTACACGAATTAGCCTGATTGAAGTCAAAGGATTTTTTTAAATCAATTTAAATTAACTTTGAGATCCCTTCATTTCAGAAAACAAAGAAAAAAATGGCTTTCAGTTTTTGCAGCAGAATGTAAATGTATGTCTCAATACGCCAATTAGAAGAAAAATTAATGTTTTATCATCAATGCACTTGCTTTATATATCAATACAACTGATGATTTTAAAACAAGTTCAAAAACATAAATAAAAAATATCTTTTCGAACTGAATGACAAGAACCAGTGTTGCAGTCGTAAAAAAACAAAGGATATACGCTAAAGTCATGAACATTCATGGATACCGTATACGCCAATGCTTTATTTGAGAAGGAGTATGCGGAGCTTCTTAAAAAAAATCCAGAGTGAGGGTATACGGCGTATATCTCCGTATACCCTCCACTACTACGTGACAAAAACAGATCCAGATCTTAAAACATATCGTCGGTTTATATTAAGTTACAAAGGAAAAAATCGAATATTTTATAGTTCTCTGTCTTATATTATTTTTCTTTGAAGCGGTTCTCGAGCTTCCTACTGAACAACGCAAAAAATTTTCTGACACATTTTCTGTCTCATTTTAAGCATATTGGCAGGTTTGACTGTTGAAGCGGAATACAATGGAAACTAGTTTTACATTTTTTTTGATAAAATTACTTATCACGTTATAAGCAAATGTTGTCGCATAAGTTTTTTGCCTTTCTCGAGCTGCCATGTCTGAATTTATGTTCAAAACGTTAACTTTGAAAATATTTTCTGAAAAATCTTTTGCGTTTACCAAAAAATGGAAAACGTCTTTCGACTACATAGTTTCTGAATAACACCTGCCAATTTCCGAACAAAAATGAATTCAGAAATGTCTCAGAAAGTAGCTCTTCTGATTTGAGAATACCCTTAAAGATTTTTTTCCCGCATTTTTTTAAAATAAGTTTTTCAGGAAACTTTTAGTTTTTCGAAGATACAATATACCATTATATATAGTAGCTAATAGGGATGTAACGAATATTCGGTATCTATTCTGTATTCGGCCTTTTCGGCTATATTACCGAATATTCCGTTAGGCCGAATATCAAGATATTCGGCCAAACCGAATACTTAAAAAAAACTTTTAAAACATTTTTAAAAATCTTACACAATTTCTACTTTTAGCTGTCAAATTATAAAGATGTTCATAAAAATTAGAAACAGAATCATATTTAAGTAAAAGAGAATATTTTTACATTATTTGCTTTTTGTAAAGTATTACTTAAGAAAATTAACCATAATGGAGATTTTCATAGGAATTAACAATGTAAAAATGCAACTTCCTGAACCTTTTCTAGTAAATAATCGGTTTCTTGCTTTTTCACACAAAAGTGCGCATCTAATCGAAACAGAAAAACTTTCAGGGTTGATAATACACATCAAGAAAGACAATTTTTGCTCAGAAAACCACAATCGAAATCCACTTATTCAGTTATAAATAAAGTGTATCTCATCTCATTCGAGGTCAAACTTGGATTTTCATTTGTTAACCCTAACGAAGATATCATAGCTATATTTTTTAACAAACTTGCTTTGATTTCTGTGAAATATAATATCATGATGAGGAGTGCTGGAAATTGTCATTATACATAGAATGACACTAAGTGTATAACGCTTCTGGGGTTGAACTCATTCGTTTCCTGATAATCCAAACGCGGCCACGTTAGGCTTAAGCATTCCGATGCCGTATTTGACGACTGCCTTATTTAATCTGTCTATCTATTCATTGTGTAACATATTCTTCTTCAATTTTTCTCAAACCTTCAAAAAGTATACAATTATAACGCTTTAAGGTCTAATTTAAAAATAAACAGATACCAACAACAGGGTTCCGATGTATACAAGCGATTACCGTTGCCATTCATAAGCACAAATTACAAATCCAAAAACAAATGAATGACTCTTTCAGCTATTCATTAAATGCTCTTAAAATATTTTGCAAAAGCATATTAATATTTTGAAATACGTTTTTCACTTTTGTGTACATTTATTTACAGTTTGAATTCAGTATACACGGTTAAAAATATCGCGAAAATTACCTCTGTTTTACAAGGCTATCTATTTTCTGACCAATGAGAACGCTTCATGGTGTTCAGTGAATATAGCTATATTCTGTGATTCATTCCCGTGAATTATTTTGTACCGGATTAACGTTTCCTTTCTAAAAACAAACGTATTTCAAATTATTTAAAGGCTTTATTATGGTTTTACAAATATTTTAAGAGCAAAATCGGATGTCGACCGTATTTTTTAATGATTCGTTCAAAGAGTCATTCAATTGCTTCTGGATTTGGAATTTGTGTTGTACATGTGGCATCACGAGTGAATGTTGATTTGATTTTCAATCTTAAAACATTGAGTAAAACGTGCTTTCTTTTCCACTATTCGCAAAAGTTACATTTTTAGACAGATTATTCAAAATAAATTAACATTTAAGAGATTACATTCAATTATCTAATATTCTGCTGCGATAACTTCAGTTAAAATTAGATTGGTAGCTTTATCTATCCCTATATGAAAGTAAGCAAACAATTGATTCATTCGTCTTGAACTTTTAAAATATTAAAACAAACGTTTATATGCTCTGTTGTGCCATCTGTCGGTAGTTAAAAAAAAAGAAATTTTCTATTTAAAATGTTTTTTGAATTCTGAAGACATTGGGGGAAAAATGAATATTTCTTATAAAATGAAATTAGAATATCAGAAATATGTAATACCGTGTATTACATATATATCTGTGTATATATATCAATGCAAAATTTATTACAGGTTTCTTTTATGCATGTTTAAAAAAAATCTGGATTTTCTGTGTTCAACTTTTTAAAATTTAAGTTATATAATTAATATTTTGGCAATTAATAAAAACAAATAAACTTTCTGTTGGAATTGTCTTTTATTTTACCCCATACCATCAGATAAAATAGTTAATTGACAATATGTTTTAAAATAGCATTATTAATACTAATTTGAATGTTTTTGTGAAATATTTCTTCAAATTTTGTGAGTGAAGTTCATTTGCTTACTTTATATCAGTATTTTACCAATTCAATTAATAATTTTCTTGCCAATTAAATTTCAATGAAAAATGGGCTGTTTTTACTTTACCCCACCTGACAAGACAAAATTTATTACTTCACAATTCTTTTTATAATGCAATGCTAAATAATTTTTTTGAAAATGCAAACACGTCATTCTGACGGGCTATATTCTAGTTTTTCATATTTAAACAACTATGAGGTAGACATTCCTTTATTCAGAATGCAATTTATAGTATTTATACTGTGTCACTGGCCAAAATTCAATCATTTTCAATGATATCATCACATTTAATACAAACTAAATTAATATGAAACAAATCTTGCTAAAATATCTTCATTTACTGATAAAGTTGTGAACGAAAATTCAGTTTCGGCTTGTAGTTGCACACCCAGAATTTTTGACTAAATATATTGTAATTTTAATGAAATAAATGGAGTGAGGTGTTGTTTTTTGTTCAAAATTTTTTTGTCTTGACCATATTATCTCTGTTTTTTACAATTTTCTAGGAACAATGTGTATGTTTACAATCTCTGAAAATAATCGCCCATTCGAAACACTGATCTAAGATGCATTTAAAAACTTCCTTGCTAAATCAAAGACAGTAGAAAAGTTATTTTTGCTGAGTTGATTGTTTTAGAATTTAAATATATATATATTCACTTGGTTTAATTCACCAGAAGAAGCAATGAAATATCAAACTTTTTTAATTAATAAAATTTTAAAATTCTCTTCTTAAATAACACAAAGATTTTTTTCATGTATAAAGTTTACTTGTAAAAAGTTCTTGTTTATCAATATGTAAATTTCTGCATTAAATATTGTGTAAAATTATTTTAAAATTTAACATTTTAATGCCTTTAATCTTTGAAATATAAAAGTATTCGACAAGCCGAATACTTGGTATTTGGCCGAATAGTTACTACTCAGCTGGCCGAATATTCGGTACTCGGCCTAACAGTTAATTCGGCTAACCGAATATTCGGTATACGGTTCGCTTGTAGGCCGAATATTCGGTAGAAAAGCTATTTTTGCTGAGTTGTTTGTTTTAGAATTAAAAAATATATATTCCCTTGGTGGTTTAATTCACCATAAGAAGCCATGAAATATGAAACTTTTTTAATTAATAAAATTTTTAAATATTCGACCAGCCGAATATTTGGTATTTGGCCGAATAGTTACTACTTGGCTAGCTGAATATTCGGTATCCGGTTCGCCTGTAGGCCGAATATTCGGTATTCGGTCAAAATCACTATTCGGTACATCCTTAGTAGCTGATGTAATTTTATTACACCGTTTTAATTTTCTTTGATAAGAAAAGATTCCCTGTTCTCTCTTATTTTTTGCTTTGAAAAACAGACAATACAACAGAAAAAAATCTGGCGACATCCTGTCCACCGAAAAAACTGCGAAATATCAACCCCCGATAGCTTTCGGAGTCAAGCAAAACGAATTTTAATGAACAAGAAGTCTGGCCTTCTAATTTCATTTGCATTGGTCAAGGAGTGTACGCATTTACCTTCAAGGCACTCTTCTCCAGATTCCTTTCTTGAATGAAGCGAAGATATTTTCTACCCTTATCTTAAGTAGCGGATGGGGACAGCTTAATGCAGCAATGTTAAAGAAGGACCTGCGTAATAGAAGAAGGGAAAAGGGAAATCTTGTAAGGTATTCTTTAAAGCTGGTTTCAAACAAGGGGAAAAAAAAATAAAATTTTGCATTTAATCTGGCGCCACCTATCCAAAATATTTGAAAATAATATTAAAAACGAAATCTTTAGAACATGATCTTTCTAACACTGTAGTAAGAATTATTTAAATAAGTAAACAAATATCTATAACTTTTACTTTTAAAATTTAAAAGCAGTTCAACTTTTATGTCATAATAATGTTACTGCATATATAACTCATTGCATATAAATAAATAGATAGGGATATGCATGTGACATTTTAACCGCTTTAAGGCTTATAGCAAATTAGTTTACAAGGGAAGAGATAAAATAAAATTATTATTTCTTATCTTAAGGTAAATCTTTGTCTTTGCTTTCAATCAAGGATTCAAAAAACAATAAATATGATTTAAGTAGCATATACTTCTATAATTAAAATATACATAATTTAATACTTGTTTCCTAAGATAATTATGCATATATCATTATTACTATACATTAGTATGTGGTCAATGTGGTTTCAATTTGGTTTAAAAATAGTTTAGAAAGATTTAAAAGCTATTACTATTTGTTTGCACTTTGGTCTTAATTTAAAATGTTTCTTTGCTATATATAGTATTTAAAAAAAAAAAAAAAATCGAATTAATAGGGCACAGTTCAATTTCTTTAGTTATTACATTGAACTAAACATAATTTAATTATAGGATTCTTTCAGTTCCTATTTTATAGCAAATGTATAATGAGAGCATCTCATATTTTATTTAACATTACAATATTAATAATTATAATACGTTATCTTCAAGTGTTAACATCTTAAATTATAATAATAACAGTAACATTAATATAAAAAAAAAGTATGAGGAAAAAAAAAACACATGGATAAGTACCAAGTACAAACGAAAATCAAGATCAACAAAACAACGTGCCAAAGCCGGCTAGGGACTTTTTGATTTTTTCCCCATATCGCTATGCTACCCAGTACGCTCAAAGTTTTAACATTGTTGCATTAAGCTGTCCCTATCCGCTACTCTTATCTTCTAGCTTACAGGGACACTGCATAGAAATAGGAAGAAGCTATACTTAATCTTCTAAGGGATACTGTAACCTGGACCCCTCTCCCTCCCCTTCTTACACCCATGGAATAGTTAAAAGGTGAAATTGCAATAGACTCCCAGCGGAAAAAAAAAAAAAAAAAAAAAATACATAGTGCAAAGAGAAAGGAAGTTTCTAATTAGAAAATCTATATATTTAAAATATTTAATAATTTCAAATATGGTTTGACATTGTTTTCTGTTTTGCAATACATTTTGTAATATGTTTTTAAAAATTCTTAAAAAAAAAGAAAAAAATCAGAGCCAAATGATGCAATTTTTGAACGAAAGGGAAATTACCGAATGTATATGAGTTTACCGAAGTGTGTGTGTGTGTGTGGGGGTTGTCGCACCCCCCCCCCCCCCCCCCCCCCTGTAGCTACGTCCCTGACTGGCCGTAAATGCCAGGAATGTGATCGCGCTCCTGGCTCACACATGAACTAATACTAATTCTTCTTTATTGTTTTTAGGTGCGTTCGTAATTATTGCCGAAACGTCAGTGAAGGCTTACTGTGGAGACACGAAAAGTTTTGATTTCCGTTTGTCTGTCTGTCTGTCTGTCTGTCTGTTCCGCGATAACTGCCGCAAAAAGCATCCGATCGACTTGAAATTAATGTGGCATGTTGATGATGTACTCGGACTTAGCTGTATGGTTTTTGGTTAAATTTGGTTCATTCGTTCGGGAAATATAGAACATTTTATTTTGCTCTGTAATGCTTTTCAATGGCAAGTCAGACGATTTTCAAATTTTCATTTGTTGAAAGAAATGGCTCATATAAAAAATGGATTTAAATGGTAAATTTTTGATGCTGAAATTTTTAAATAAGAGTAGTAAATTATTCCTATTAGTTTGCAATTTTGTCAAAACATTTGTCAAAGCTTTTAAATTAGGTGTATAACTTATGATGGAATTTTATATATGTGTTCGAATAATATAAAACATTTTATTTTATGAATTTACTTATATTTCATTTTTTTTCTTTTAACCGTTGCGTAGCAACTATATCTCATCTAAAAATATCATAAATGTGAAAGTATGTATGGTTTTTAAAGTCAAATCAAAGTTAAAAGGAATGAATTAATGAATGCCTTTGTATAGATATTTGCATATAGATTGATTTAAACGCAGAAATGAAAATAGTATTTATATACTATATAGAATAATATCTTTATTTGTGAATTCAACTATTTTGATTATAAAGGAAAAAGTTCGTTATTTTCATACAGAATAAACTGACATTATTCTATTAAACTTTATAAACTTTATTGTTGCCAAAAAAAAAAAAAAGGGAATAACAATTTCTCCCAAAGAGTTCATTTTAATTTGTAAGATTTTCACGTGCAAAGGGAAAATGCAGCAAATTACAAATAATAAAAAAGATAAATAGGACAGGAATGAATACATATAAACATTTCACACCAAATACCACCTAAATTAATTTTTGTAGTGGTATTTTCCCACACTACGAAGAAAGATTCCTCGATTTACACGATTTTACTTGGCCATCCTTTTCTCATTGGTTGCGATTTCATTTTCGCAATTGCGTATATTAATTGGCACAAAATTTTACATTTTTATGACTGAGGTATATGTAAGGCCATACAAATAAGAAATTCCGTATTGTTTCCTATAAAATGTGATAAAGTGTTGGTTAACTATATATGTTTCTATTAAGAGGAGCAGGGCTGCCAAGCCTCCGGCGTTCTGGATACCAGTATTTTAATACAAAAAATGTTACTTTATTTAATTGAAACATTTGCGCGATTTAAAAGAACAACATTTTCTGTAAGATAATAGTGTTGTGCAAAAAGCCTGAGACTTGCCATGTCTGGTGGTGAGTGAAATGTTTTATTTAATGCATTTATCTCTATTTTAATGCTACGTGAACAACGTCCCATGTAACAGCTTGTAGAGTGTAAAATAAATTATTAAAATAATCCCTATTACGAAAAATGAAACAAAATGCCCGGCTAAGGGAAATAAAAGGTTAGTTAACCTTTCGTAATTTGACCTGAACACAGGTGTGCATCAAATTTCAACGGTGTTTGTAACATCACGATTTTAAATTAAATGTGGATACTATTAAAAGGCTATCACAAAAAATACTTAACGGCGCCATATCACGTTTATCTATTTAGTCAATTGGAAGTGGACACGATGATGAATTATTAACCGTTAGGTTTAGAACTCCCCCTACTTTAGGGTGATTTTAGTAAGTTAATGGTATCGAGTACATTTTTAGATATTTAGATTAGATCTTAGATATAAATATTGCAGAATGGTAATCAAAATTATTATTAGATTTCTAAATTAGATGTCTCAGTTTACATTTCCAAAAGTTCTTTATCCATTAGATACAGATGTTTGTGGTTAGCAGGCAAGTAAATACTGCTGTATGGATATTAGGATAACGTAAAATGCTTGACCAAATTGTTGCTTATCCTTATAAATCGCAGTGTAAAAATAAATCTAAGATATAGGATAATCATTAACTCAATCAATAGAAAATTACAAATGCAAAATAAATTACACAACGGGGGGTTCAGGGGGGGGGGCACCCCCCTGAAGAAATTTGCTTTATTATATAAAAATTACTAGAATAAGTAGCTCGTGAGAATTTCAGAATATCATTACATAACAACGTGTTTAATTTAACGCTTCTAATGTCTGAAACCATCGAAATATTTTTTTCTCCTTCTATAAATGTTTGTGTAGTTTAAAAGTTTAAATTTTGTTTTTGTAGAAAGATTAATATTAAGCAAAATTTGCTAAAAACAATAAGTTGCAGAGATGACGTTGAGGCTCTTGATCTGCAGATTTACTAGTATAAATACGTAGCACCTATAGTCGTCGTTCAGTCCGTCTGTCTGTTCGTCCGTCTGTCTGTCCGTCTGTCTGTCCGTCCGCATATAACAGAGCAAAAACTACCCGACCGAATGATCTGAAATTTTTAATATATAATTGCTGCAAAATTTTGTCGAGCCATTTCCAATTTTATGAAAATCGGATGTATAGTTTAATTACAGGGACAGTCAAAAGTTTTTCTTTACATTACGGCCAATGGGAAAAATTATTGCAAGTGAATTTTAATGATGTTACAGACTTCCGAATGGTCTGAAATTTTTAATATATAATTGCTGCAAAATTTTGTCGAGCCATTTCCAATTTTATGAAAATCGGATGTATAGTTTATTACAGGGACACCCAAAAGTTTTCCATTACATTATGGCCAATGGGAAAAAATTATTGCAAATGCATTTTAATGATTTTACAGCCTTCCAAATGGTCTGAAATTTTAAATATATAATTGCTGCAAACTTTTGTCGAGCCATTTCAAATTTTATGAAAATCGAATGTATAGTTTAATTACAGGGACAGTCAAAAGTTTTCCGTTACATTACGGGGAATGCGGAAAATATTATTGTAAGTGCATTTTAATGATGTTACAGACTATGCACTTATGAAGCGCAAAAAAATATACATTCAGTACAATATGGGGTGCAAAAAATAATTATAAAACTAGTTATAGTACGAACGCACCTCATTTGCCACGTTTGATGAGCAATTTCCAACTTGTTTTATTTCACATGTGTATTTATAAGAAATCTAAAAAATACGATCTCTATTTCATACTTGTCGATTCTTGTTTGTCACTTATGTTGAAATTATAATATTTATTGGAATTACAACATTTATTTTTTGTTTTTGAAATACTTTTCTTAATAAAATGTTCTGAATTTAACTATGAAATATATATACAGTAAACTCTATGTAAGGCGGACTCTGTATAAGATGGAAATCTAACTCGGAAAGATTTTCAAGTCCCTACGAATCCACAGACATAGAGTAAAATTTGTCTAAGGCAGAATATTGTCTACCACGGAAATTTTTCTCAGTCCTGATCGATTCTGCCTTAGACAGAGTTTACTGTATATATTTAAATTTCTACTTTCTTCTAGCAGCGTGGCACTTGTAGGTAATTCTCTAAAAATCATGTTGGCACTCGAAGGGTTAATAAAATATTAATGTTACTATGTTAATAAAATATAGGTCTGATAAGAATTCTTTGAAACAAGACGGGCAATGCGGTGATTCTTTCCCTTATGTATTGCACTTATTCTAAAGCTATTTTAATGCATGTAATGTTAGGTATTGCAGCCGTTCGGAGGAAAGCGATTTCAAAAAATTTTGGTATATTTTCATCGATCATGACCCCCAGACCCCGAAATCACCCTCCGTTCAAAATTGATATATATATATTTGACATATGTCATACTGTAACTCCCGTAATTATGAACCGATTTCAATGCAATTCGGTGTGTACATAGTACATACCAATGTCTCGACCGAGTTCGTTGGCCAGCTTCATCCGCCGTTTTGTTTCAAAATGGCGGCCATTTAAAATTTAAAAAAAAATTTAAAACTTGAAATGTGGTACCAAAAAATTAAAAATGGAAAAATATTTTTTTCTTATGTATTTGACCTTTATACAAAGATTCCGGAGCAGTTTTTGTTTCGTCTATATCTTAAAAAATGGCTGAGTTATAGCATTTTGAATTTCTAGCGTGGCTGACATTTTGAAACGTCCTGAATTTTGTCACGCGATAAAAGGCGTATTTATGAACCGATTTGGATGTAATTCGGTGTCTACATAGTACATACCAATCTCTCGACCGAGTTCGTTGGCCAGCTTCATCTGCCATTTTGTTTCAAAATGGCGGCCATTTAACATTTTTTAAAACATTTAAAATTTGAAATGTGGTACCAAAAAATTGAAAATGGAAAAATATTTTTTTCTTATGTATTTGACCTTTATACAAAGATTCCGGAGCAGTTTTTGTTTCGTCTATATCTTAAAAAATGGCTGAGTTATAGCATTTTGAATTTATAGCGTGGCTGACATTTTGAAACGTCCTGAATTTTGTCACGCGATAAAAGGCATATTTATGAACCGATTTGGATGTAATTCGGTGTCTACATAGTACATACCAATCTCTCGACCGAGTTCGTTGGCCAGCTTCATCTGCCATTTTGTTTCAAAATGGCGGCCATTTAACATTTTTTAAAACATTTAAAATTTGAAATGTGGTACCAAAAAATTGAAAATGGAAAAATATTTTTTTCTTATGTATTTGACCTTTATACAAAGATTCCGGAGCAGTTTTTGTTTCGTCTATATCTTAAAAAATGGCTGAGTTATAGCATTTTGAATTTCTAGCGTGGCTGACATTTTGAAACGTCCTGAATTTTGTCACGCGATAAAAGGCGTATTTATGAACCGATTTGGATGTAACTTCGTTTATACGTAGTACATACCAATGTCTCGACCGGGTTCGTTGGCCAGCTTCACCCGCCATCTTGTTTAAAAATGGCGGCCATTTAAATTTTTAAGAAAAATTTAAATTTGAAATGTGGTACCAAAAATTGAAAATTGAAAAAATATTTTCTTCTTATGTGTTTGACCTTGATAAAAAGATTCGGGAGCAGTTTTTGTTTCGTCTATATCTTAAGAAATGGCTGAGTTATAGCATTTTGAATTTCTAGCGTGGCTGACATTTTGAAACATCCTGATTTTTCTCACATATTAACAGGCGTATTTATGAACCGACTTGGATGTACCTTGGTGTGTACATAGTACATACAAATATCTCGACCGAGTTCGTTGGCCAGCTTCATCCGCCATCTTGTTTCAAAATGGCGGCCATTTAAAAAAATTAAAAAATAAAAAAATTTAAATGAGATACCAAAAAATTGGAAAATGAAAAAGTTTTTTTTTATTACGTGTTTGACCTTAATACAAAGATTCCGGAACAGTTTTTCTTTTGTCTATATCTAAAAAAAAAATGGCTGAGTAATAGCATTTTGAATTTCTCTTGTGGCTGACATTTTAAAACGACCTGAATTTTGTCACGCGATAACAGACGTATTTATGAACCTATTTGGATGTAACTTGGTCTATGCATAGTACATACCAATGTCTCGACCGAGTTCGTTGGCCAGCTTCATTCGCCATCTTGTTTCAAAAGGGTTGCCATTTAAAAAAAATTAAATTTAAAATTCAAAATGAGGTATTAAAAAATTGGAAAATGAAAAAGATTTTTTTATGTGTTTGGCCTTGATACAAAGATTCCGGAGCAGTTTTTGTTTCTGAAAATTTGTTCTTTTGTTGATATCTTAAAAAATGGTTGATTTATAACACTTTGAATTTCTAGCATGGCTAACATTTTGAAACGATCTTGTATTTGTCACGCGATAACACACGTATTCGCCTATTTCGATGTAAGAAGGCATGTGGATAGTATACATCAACACCTCGACCAAGTTCGCTGGCCAGATTCATCAGCCATCTTGTTTCAAAATGGTGGCCATTAAATTAAAAAAAATATATATATTTAAAGTGAGGTGCAAAAAAATTAGAAATTGAAAAAGGTTTCTTTCTTAAGTATTTGATCTTGATATAAGGATTCAGGAGCATTTTTTGTTTGTCTTTACCTTAAAAAATGGCTCAGATATAGCAGTTTCAATTTCTATTGTGGGTGACATTTTGAAAAATCTGATTTTTTGCATGCGACAGCACTCCTATATATTAACCGATTCCGATGTGAGTGAGCATGTGCACAGCAATTACTAAGGTCTCGACCAAGTTCACTGCTTAGCCTCATCCACCATGTTGTCTTAAAATGACAGGCACTTTAAGAAATTGCCAAATTTGGCAGCCAAATATAAGTTACTTTAAAGAAAAGCAGCTTGGATAAAGCTGACTAATTTCGCGAAATTCTCATTCATTATATTGATAAAAATTAGTATTGAATCTCCTATATTCGGTTTCCACTAAATTGAGCTTCGTGTGTTCGCATGATATAAGTTGGCTTTTTTTAAATAAGGATTATGAAAGCTACCTCTTCCTCCCGGCACTGGCCGGAAGGACTTTTGTGTATATCTAAACACTTAGAAAATCATTGAAAAATGCTTGAATTTTCTTTGTTTTTAACTGCAAGAAACAGAAGAAAGTTTTTTTTTAGTGTTAAGAAGACATTTTGTACTAGAAAAAGAAAGATTATATCTTTTGACATGCATTGCATCAGCTTCTTTTTATGGTGTATTTAAGAAGTTTCTGTTCATGGTATTCTGTTTTACACCAGTCTTTAAAAACTTTGTCTGATGATACTCCCAATAGCAGAATTTTCTTTGTTAAACAGCAAACCAAAATTTACATGCAACCAAATTTATGCTTGATCAAGCGTACTATCATAAGAAATAACACATGAAATAATGAAATTTTGCATTTACAAAGACAGTACAATAACAAAATACAATAAAAACAATAATCTACAGACAAAAAATAAATGTTAGCAATTTTGTTAGACCAGTATTTCTATTTAAGGTGTTGAATTAATCTGTCAGGTCTAAAATAATCTGCTGTCAATGCATGCTTCATTGTTTTTGCTATTATGATTATATCAATATCAGGTCTGTACACATGTGATGACATTTTATACTGAACTAGCTGATCTGGCCAGCGTTCCCCGGACCTGTGATAATATCTTTAAAAATACTTAGAATCAGTGTTGAAGGATTTTATGTTTTAAAATGAAGATCTTTTCGAACAAACCTAATGTTGGGTGTCCCACTGTCTTAATCACTTAAATATTTTGTTTCATTAAAATTAATGTAATAGATTAATTGGGTTTAATTCTGAACATCAAAATTCTAATTTGAAACTTACCAAATAACTTGAGCTTTTTCTTTTAGCAGTGTATTCAATTTTATATGTCATGGAAACTGAACTGGCACTATCTTACCATGTTATTGACCCCCACCCCTCCACACACACATACATTCAAATCACGTGACATGCTAGCTGAGCAGAAAGTACCGTAATTTCGGGTAGATAAGCCGCGGCTTATACGTATTTAAAAGTTAAATTTTACCTTTTGCGGCTTATCTGCCGGTGCGGCGTATACGAAGTAATAATGATTTTTTCCAGAAAAAAAAATAAATCAGATCATGTAATATTATAGAGTGAAAATCTGAAAAACAATATTAAAAATGTTTCACCGATTAAAAATAACAATCATTTAAAAAAATATCCGGAAGTTCTTTTTTATTTCATTATAAAAGAAAAAAAACTATGCATGGTTTCTTTCTGCATAACGAAGCGTATTAAAGATAATGATCTCATTCTGATAACGTTCAACTTCGCACTCCACCACAGAGTTGAATAAACAACTGCAGATGGCTCTTTTCTTTTTCATAAACTAGGGGTTTTGGGGAATGCTGTAATTTTCTAATAACTTTTTATATTTTAATAAAATTTTGTTACACAGCCTAATTTACTGTTATTGCAACTTGCTGAAAATTTGAACAAAATCGGACAATTAATAATGGAGATTTTTTTTTTTTAATAGCTAAGAAAAGACGGGTTTTGCTTTTCGTTTTTTTTTTCTTTTAAATTATTTTTTCTGTTTGCTTGCAGCTCAATAATTTCTTTTTACTGCACTTACGCAAAGGGAAGTCGCTGACACATTTAAGGAATCCTTTTTCGCGGCGTTTTAATAGAAAAGAAATTAGATTATCTTGTTTTCTGTGCACATTTGCGAATGTTGTATTTTTTATTTTCAATAATGAACGCATGTATTTATTTTTTGTTTATTTTAAAACTTTCTTAGAACATTTTATTTTAAATATTTACAGAATATATCAAATCGAATACCAATTAATTTCTATTAATAGACATTGTTTACAGTTAGTAGTGAAGAGATTTAAAAAAAAAAAATCTCTTTATACGTCTCTCCCAACTTTTGCCAATAGTTCATGTTGTCAAAATGATTATTTAACATTACTTATTTTCGGAATTTCACGTTGTGTTATTTAATTGATGGATTCAAATAAAAAATAGTGTTATTTGTAATACTAGCGTTATGTTTTATATTAAGAATTCCATAAAATATATTTCTACTTGCCGATCCAAGGTTGAAATGTGCGATGCAATTGGATAAATTCACAAACCAAAAGTTATTTATGTGACCTGTGGCAACAGTCTGTAAGAGACGACGGCAGCGCCACGAGTCGGCGTAGAAGAATATCCTTTTAGAACATTTGACAGACTCGGGAAAAGAAGGTAAAAGAGTGGTTGCAAAACACCGAGCTCTCAACGACGTTTAGACGCATTAAGACGAATGAGTGTTTAATTTCATTAATGTTCTACTTAATTGTAATTGTATATAGTGTAAATAGTTCATTTAATATATTTAATTCTTAAAGTTAGCAAGTGTTATTATTCGAGTATGAGTCTCCTTTTCCCCGTCACATGAGGGCTTGAGCCGGGATGGATTGGATTATTTTTTTTTCTTCAATTCCCTACCCTAGACAAGTCAAGTATCATTTTTATATCGACGCCAAAATCCTTTCAGAAAGTAAGCCGGAGCTGTAAATTTATAAAGATCATGTTGTGTGTGAAGAATACAATTTTTTTTCTACAGCCTTGGCAACTGGCCAACTCTTCAGTTGTTTTGAAATAACTGCAACAATATATTATTCCAAACTGGAAATCGATTCATCTTTTTTCAAAGACAGAAATTAGTGGGTGAGTACTGTTTTTGTTTTTTTCTTTTCATCATGATTTTAAATGACATTCCAGTCATCGCTTTTGCATTGAAAAACGAAAAGACGAATCGAATAAAATTATTCCATAAACTTTTGTTTTCATCTGAAGGCGATCGTTTAAATCGATCGCAAATAAGAACATTTACGGGATTTCCATTCTGTGAAACCGATGATGAATTTACGAGTAAAGTAGAGGAAACCGCTAAAAATTTTTCTTTACTTGAACTTATAACTATTGCCACTATTTTACGCATCGAAATAGATGGCACAGAAACTGAGTTATCTAAACGCATAATTTCATTTTTAACTAATTTGGAATCCCTCCAAAAACATATTGAAACTAATGTTGATACAGATGGCGAATCGGAAGAAATTTTCAACAATTCGCCAGTGCCAAACGATAAGTCGAATATTAAAATTTCTGAATTTACCAATAAATGTGCTATTAATGCTTCAAACATTGCTCAGGATTCTATGTTTATGCCGTCAGTAAATTTTCGCGATGTTGAATCGCTGGTACCTACATTCAATGGAGAGAAGTATGAAAATGTTCGTTTATGGTTGCAAAAATTCGAATCCTTTTCTTCCTCTTTTAATTTAGGCGAAATGCAAAAATTCATTTTTGCGCAAAGAGCGCTCCGAGGCATTGCTTCTTTATTCGCTAAGAGCGAAAGCAACATTCGTTCTTTTCCTGAATTGAAACAGGCCTTAGTTACCGAATTTGGTTCGCAGATTAATTCGGCTGAAATACACGAAATGCTTAGTCATCGGCATATTAGACAAAAGGAATCTTTTTTTGAGTATTTCTTAATTATGAAAGAAATGGCTGGACGGGCCAATATTGATGATCAGTCACTTACACGTTACATAATCAATGGCATTCCTGATTCTCCTCAAAATAAGTCCATACTTTACGATTGTTCTGATTTGCATGAATTTAAACGAAAATTGAAAATTTACGAAGAGATTACACACCACTCAAAAAGTGATTCTGGTAGAAATATAAATCATTGTCAAAATATGAACTCGAAACAGAACTTTGATAAATTTGTTCACGAGAATGTTCCTAAATTTAAACCAAAACATGCGGATGCTGAAAAGCCAGCATTTCATTCTAATAATTCAAGAAATCAAAACACTAAAATCTGTTTTAATTGTGGGGAAAAAGACCACATTTCTAAGTATTGTTCTCACAAGAACAAGGGATTTAGATGTTTTAGCTGTAATTCTTTTGGGCATAAAGCCTCTGATAATAAGTGTTCTACTGAGGCACGTAACCCTGAAATACAAGTGAATAATGTGGATTCCGAGAAAAATTCTCGACAAGAAATGCATAAATTTGTTAAAATTTCGGGTGTCGAAATTGATGCTCTTATCGATACAGGTAGTAATCTTACTTTGCTTCATGAAGATAAATATTCACAGATGAATTTGCCTATGTTAACACCGGTCGGTTTAACATTAACTGGTTTTGGTAGTGGTAGTACCACACCACTTGGCTCGTTTCAGGGTGATATAAATATAGATGATAACATTTTTTCAACAAATATTTATATAATTAGTAAACATCATATGAATGTTCCTCTTATTATTGGTACTGATATAATTACGCAAGGTACTTTGCTTTATAATAAAAATGGTATTTCCCTTAGTAAACCAACATCTGATGATAATTTGTTTGTATACTTAGTTAACTCAATTGAAGATCCTGTCAAAATAGTAAGTTCTACTAAAACTGATAAATCTTCTGAAAAGACTGAAGATCTTATCAATTGTCATAAAGTTCCCTTAGAAAAAGAAAGGAAAAATGATCATTTGACATGCTCTGTAGATGTTTTACATTCCGAAAAAGTAGAAAAGAAATCCTCAAAAAAGCCAAAAGATATAAAAAGCAGTAGCAAAGATGACTTGCTTAAACAATCATCCCAAAAACATTTAGTACCATCAAAAGATAAAAATATGAAGCCTAATAAAATTAAAAATGTTAAAAAGTTAGTGTCTCATAAAGAAAATATCAAAAGTCCTATACATGAAAACGTTAGAAAATTGATTTTTAGTCCTGATCTTTCTTCTCCTAGCATTCTGCAGAAAACCCAGCCTAATTTTCAAACAACTAAAGAAATAGGCGTTGGTACCCTTTTAAATAACGTTATATGTGATGATAATTTAGACAACAGCTTAACAGATGTGTTAGAAGCTCCAAAATGTGAATCAAGAAAGGTTTCTTCCGCTCCTACTGATACTGTTTGTAATTTCAGAAGAATGTCTGTATCAAGGAACTTTTCTTCTTCCTTTCTTCCCTTCCGTTATATAAAGAGAAAGAAAAAAAAAATTCAAGAATTCGTCCTTCTACAAAATATTTTCTTTTGTGTGTTTCTTCTTTTTTTCATCACCTGTGTTTACATCAAGAATAATTTTAACAAAAAGTTAAAATTTTGTTTGTGAAATATGTGTTTGTGAAATATTGTGATTCAACTATCCCCGAGATGTCATTTTTTTTGTTTTCTTCAATGCTGTTGCTGAAAAGTGTGTTCCGTAAAGTATTGTGGGTTTTTTTTTTCTGTGAACTACAAAGACATTTTTTTTTACTTTTTTGTGCTTTGCATAAAGAACTTTAGAACTGTGGACAGCTCCATTTTTTTTTTTGTTATATGAACATTCTGTGACTTTAGTTGATTACAGACTCTAATTTTTTTTTCTGCATGAAGTTTCAATTTCTTTTTTAAAAAGGAAGACGACGATTAGAAGATGCCGATTTTTTTTTTTCTTTCTGTTTTTCAGACGTACCACTTTAAGACGTATATAGGTGGGTATATATTTTTTTTTATTTAAGATGAGTACGAAGTAAAGACGGGTACGATTTAAGACGAGTACCATTTAAGACGGGTACGATTTAAGACGGGTATGATCTAAGACGAGATGGAAGACGAAATGCCAACCGGCATTGACGACGATTTTCATTTTTTCTCTCTTTGTTTTTTTTCTGTTTTATTCTGTGTAATTTTTTTTTAAAGATATGGTATTTTTTTTTAAAGTTTGTGTTTAAGTGTATGGTGTGCACGAGGTCGTGCGTATCAGGATGGACGAGTGTGACCTGTGGCAACAGTCTGTAAGAGACGACGGCAGCGCCACGAGTCGGCGTAGAAGACCCTTTTAGAACATTCGACAGACGCGGGAAAAGAAGGTAAAAGAGTGGTTGCAAAACACCGAGCTCTCAACGACGTTTAGACGCATTAAGACGAATGAGTGTTTAATTTCATTAATGTTCTACTTAATTGTAATTGTATATAGTGTAAATAGTTCATTTAATATATTTGATTCTTAAAGTTAGCAAGTGTTATTATTCGAGTATGAGTCTCCTTTTTCCCGTCACATTTATTTATTTATTTTCATTATTTGAATTAAATTTAAAATTCTAATTTTTAAAATGGTTTTAAAAAATGCGTGAAAATCTTCAATATGGCGTCTATAGTAGTACATACACCACTTTCAATAAGTGCGGCTTATGCGCCGGTGCGGCGTATACGATGGAATTTCAGGGTTTTTTTTACCATTTTCGGACGTAGCGGCGTATACGCCAGGGCGGCTTATCTACCCGAAATTACGGTAATGGGTTTTTTGTGCACATGGAAAAACCCTTTTAAACTTGTTTCTTCCATTAAATGTATGAGACGATGAAAATCACAGGTTGGCATGCGTAAGTAGGTGTGTGGGAGAAAAAAATGCTTGTGCTCATTTTTAAGTAAATTTTTATACAAAAAATGCCGCCAGATTGTGCTTATTTTTAGGTCATTTTTTATACAAAAAATGCTGACAGATTATATAAATTAGTTGCCAAATAAAGAAAAGTTGGTGACCAAATTTGCCAAGCCTTGGCGATATGTTTATTTAAAAGCAACAATTCAAGATGCATGAATATATGAATATTTAGAATTTAAAGTTATGTTTAAGAATTGTTCCTTCAAGATAGACTTTTTAATTTAAATAATTGGTAAAAGTTAAGTTAAAAAAAAAATGGAAATGCTATTTAATATAGGTATGTTTCAACACAATAAATGAAATAATATAAATTTTTATTTAATTATGTGAAAATAGTTTTATTGTGCAAAAAGATAATGCAGTAGAAATTGGTTTCTTGTAATAAATCAAATGATTTTTTTGAAAGGGCGGGAAGTGAATCTTTAATCCGGAGATGCTCCCCTTTGAAATACTTGTAGGAAATACTTCATCTTTTTGCATTAATGGGACACAGCATTAATGAGATAAGATCCTGTTATATACAGGGCTTGAAATTCAATTTTTCCTAGGAGGGGAGTCTCCCTACCAACATTTATAAATGGAGGGGATTTGAGCTATTTGGGAGGGAGAAAAAAATCTAAAATCCACTGTTATTTTACGTGCTATTTAAAGAATTACATTAATAATATAGACATGACAAAATACCATTGAAGCAATTTAAATTAACAACTCAGAATAATTATGAAAAATGTTTTTTTATTTAAAAAAGGCAGAAAGTTAAGCTTTTATACAATCTATTTTTTAACTTTCAACCAAATGTCATGGGTCCTTAACAATAGTGTTGTTAAATGAACTTCAGAATTTAGATTTTATTCGATTTTGAGCCCTGAATCCTGTTTCACAAGGTAAATTTTGTGACAGACAGCACAAGCACAGCATTTATAACTTTGGAAATTATCGGACATGTATGATTATGCTCTCTTAAAATTTTTTCAGAAAACTTTGCAATATCTGATATGCCTTCATTTTTAACTGCTTACATGAACAATGCAAATTTGTGATGGAATCATCAATATCCATTTTTGGACGAAATTTTTGTGATTGTGTTTTTTTTTTGTAATTCTTTAAATTCTCGGGATTTTTTTTTCCACGATCTTTCGGGTGAAAATCTCCTTTTTCGCGATCCTTTGATGAAACTCGTATTTTTTCTGCAGTCCTTTAAAGAAACTCTCATTCTTCTGCGATCCTTTGAAGAAACTCATATTTTTCCCGCAATACTTTGAAGAAACTCATTTTTTCCGCGATCATTTGACGAAACTCACGTTTTTTTCCCCCCCCGATATCCTTTGACGAAATTTGCGTTTTTTTCACGAGCTTTTTAATGAAATTCGCATTCTTTCGCGATCCTTTGTCAAAATTTGCATTTTCCTGCAATATTTTGATGAAATGTGTTTTTTCTGTGATCCTTTGACGAAATGTGCGGCTTTGATAAAATTCACATGTTTTTTTCAGCGCCGTTTGACTGAATTTGCATTTATTCCATGATCCTTTGAAGAAATTTGCATTTTTTCTATTTTCCTCTGACGAAATTTGCGATTTTCTGGGATTCTCTGATGAATTTTGCGTTTTTTGCGATCCTCTGATAAAATTAGCTTTTTTCCTCGATCCGTTGACGAAACTAATGCTTTTCAATGTTCCTTTAACAAAATTTGCGGAGTTTTTTTTTCCGATCCTTTGATGAAATGCGAGTTTTTGTAGCAATCCTTTGATGAATTTCGCATTTTTTTTTTTTTTTTTTTGCAATTTGCCGAAAATCATGTTTTTTTTCCACGATCCTTTGATGAAATTTGTGTTTTATTCGTGATCCTTTGACGAAATTGGCAATATTTTTGGCGAACAATTGACAAAATTGATTTTTTGCGTCTATCATTTGTTGAAATTCACAATATTTTTGTTATATTTTTTTTATATCCGAATTGGTGTCCAATTTTTCATAATTTTCGGAACCGAATGCCTTAAATTTTTGGAAAATTCAGAACAGAATCACCTTAATTTGCCAATCAGTCGTGGAAAATAACGTGAAACTTGTCAATCAATCACGGGGAAAAAAATGAAATTGTCTGTCGATCGCGTGAAAAAATCGTGAATTTCAACAATCTTTCGTGGTTAAAAACTCTCAAAATGTATCACCGGCCATGCAAAAATATCACTAAATTCACAAATCGTTATCGTAATTTCAAAATAAAAATTTTTTCGGAAAATGGTGAAATGTTTTGGACGGGAGTCTCCCGCCCACGATATTCTTTTGGACGGGATTTCAAAATTTTGGGTGCAAATCCCGCCATCCCGCCTTGAAATTCAAGCCCTGATATATGATGGATTTCATATTGATCTTCATCCCCCCCCCCCCCCCAAAAAAAAAAAAAAATCATTTTTGTATTTCTCAATGTTATGCATGGGGTATAAATGTCTTTTATCCTGTGTTGGAACTGTGATAAACTCCATAGTTTTTTGGAGCTCCTATATCTGCTGTTTATTCTGTTGTCCTGTTTCATATAAAAGACCAGATGTCATTACCAAATGATAAGTCAGGACAAACACCTGCATACATATTAATTTTTTTACCTTCTTGTGAAAAGAATTTTCAGCATATTTCTCTTTTTTGTTGGAATTCGTATTTATTTTATCAAATCTTGTAACATTATCCTGTAATGTTTTTGGATGCTTATTCTTGACTTCTATTCATTTTACATTTTAACAGTTCATGTTTATGCAGGAAACATTTGGAGTTTCCAAATTGTCCGAAGGAAGTTTTACTAGCTGATTGTGGTAAAGAATCTTCTGATGCCATCAAGGATGTTATACTTTTTATTCTGAATAATTATCAGCCTGTTTCCTGTGAAGGAGCTAATATAAAGGAAGTACTTTCAGTGCCTGTGTCTTATCAGTTTGGGAGTGGTAAGATAATTCTTTATTAAATTGCATGTATGTGATTATGTTATTAGTTACTAAATAAAGTTAGGATGTGACAAATGCTTCTTCTTTGAGACTATAAGAATACATTTTTTATCTACAATTGTCTTATTTCTCGAAAGTGGTTCCATGCATTTCTTTATGGCAGTGGTACTTAAACTCTTAACTATTAAGGACCTCCTTTATTTTCTCTGGCTTCCCATGAAAAATTACACTTTTGTTAACAAAATAGCCACCAAAATATTAGTCACATTGACACCAAAATTTGACTGGAAGTTTGTAGTTCCAAAATCTTGCACAGAAATGAAAATCTGAAATATTCATCAACCCTATTGCTTCAAAACTTCAAGCCAAAAATTTTCAATTATCCTATAGAGATAACATTGCGATTGCTTGATTGTTGCCATTGAAACTTTAGCTCCATGGTTGTAACTTATGCATTTTAACATCATTGTTGTCCATATCATAAAAGTTGCAGTTATTATGTACGTAACAGCCACATGGTTTTTGAAAATGCAAACTCATATGTAGCCAAATTAGACTTTACATTCTTTGTAACTTCTAAATTGATGTAAATTGCTTTGAATTTTAATTTTTTAAGGAAAGAAATCGTGAATATGATCATGCATCTTAACTTTAGGCTTCTTGGAAATTGGATGCAGAGTTATGTTGTGTACCAATCTGTAGATAGAGGGAGGAGTGGTAAATGGAAGCAGGACGTTTCGGTCCCGCCATTTCGGTCCCGCCGTTTCGGTCCCAAGACATTTCGGTCCCGAGACAATTCGGTCCCGAGACAATTCGGTCCCGAGACATTTCGGTCCCGAGACAATTCGGTCCCGAGACAATTCAGTCCCAAGACATTTCGGTCCCGAGATATTTCGGTCCCTTCTCCAGCAAGCTGAAATTTTGTGCACTTGAAATCGGTGACAATTTTATAGGGGACATTGTAGAGTTTTTTAAATAAAGGCCTTAAAATTTTAGTAAACACACACAAATTTCGTATGGTAATCCTTTTAAAAAACAAGGGGGGGGGGGGGATTGACATTTTCTATATTTTAGTGTATCATAAGTATAAGGGTCTGATAAATTAAGACATTTATAACTCGATCTATAATTATCGCAAAACACTCATATTTTGTATGGTAAACGTAATCTTTATAAAAGGAGGGACATTATCAAATTTTTTAACTGAACTCCTTAAATTTTAGTATAACTCGAATATAAGGACTCGAAAACGCAAACACTTATAACACAGATCAAAATTGTCGCAGCAGACACAAATTTCCTATGATAATCATAATCGTTTTATAAGGCAGGGGGGGGGGGGGGGCTCTGTTGACTTTTTATATATTTTAGTGTATCTTAAGTATAAGGTCCTGATAAATTAAAACATTTATAACTCTCTCTGTAATTATCGTAATCACACTCATATTTTGTACGGTAAACGTAATCTTCAAAAAAGGAGGTACATTATAAGATTTTTTAACTGAACCCTTGAAATTTTAGTATAACCGAATATAAGGGCCCGAAAACCGCAAACACTTATAACTCGCAATCAAATTGTAGCACACCATGCAAATTTTATTTGGTAGAAGTAATCGTTTTAAGGAGTGGGGGAAAGGAGAGTTCTGTGGATTTTTTATAGAAGCTCCTCATATTTTAGTCTATCATAAATATAAAGTCCAGACAATTTAAAAATATTTATAAGTCGAGCTTTAGTTTTCATATGCAAATGCCCATGCCAAAATGCACATATTCAATTGTATATAATTTGCACACTATGTAATTAATGATGAAAAAATCTGCAAATATTTTTACAAATCTTTATTTTATCCTATTATTTAACGGCGCATCAATTTTAAATGTATTGCATTTTACATATTTTTTAAAAAGGGGGTTCTTAACATGGAATTGTGATAAAGACACATTATTTTTTAAATTCTGCACCGGAACAGACTAGAACTTTCTATTTTATTTTAATAGTTATTTTAATTTACTATTTTTTGAAAAACTATTTAAAAGTTTGCATTAATCTTTTTACATGTAACAATAATATTACCACTATTTCTACCGGTGTCGAATGACAAGTTAAAAAATATATTTAATTTTGAACCATTTCACCGTTTGCCCCGAGATAACTCGGGGATAAAAGCACTTTTTCCCCATACCTGTCGACGGTGAAGTGGTTTGCAACAATTACAAATCCTTTTTAATATATTTAAGACTTTTATATGCTTATTACATTCAAAAACTACGAGCACAATAAACATAAATCAAAATTTTAAAATTTCTATTGTCATAAAATATTCTTTTCGTATTTAAAATTAATTCTGTATTTCAAATATTTCTTTGTTATTTATTTGACTTATATACTTAGAATTAAAGCAGCCTACATGTTTTAATATGACAAATAAAAAATAAAAATGAAAATACAAAAAAATAACATAAAATCTCAAAATAATAATGTATAGTGAATCACTTTTACGTAAAATTTCATTTTAAATTAAGAAATTTTATAAATATATCACAATGAAGAAATTTGGAAATTTAGAAAACATATTTGGCTTTTCTTGATATCTATATGTTATTCATTCAAAAGAATGTTATACTTGTATACATGTATGTCAAGTGTAGATGTCCTGGCTTCCCCCATTTGATTATGCTAAATAAAGATCCAGATAGAAGAATTATTCTATTCGCGCTCTCTTTGTTCTAGTCAGCCGGCGCTTTTTTGTGGCCACACGGCATTTTTCATCTTTAATGGCTTAAAAAATCCGGGACGACATGCAGTAGCGTAGCCAGGATTTCGTTTCGGGGGGGGAGGGAGGGTCCAGAATTTTCCCTTCATGTTATATATATAGTAAAACCTGTCAAGATGAAATTGTAAATATTGGTGAAAATTCCGTTTTACACAAGTTTCCGTGTTATTTGGTGTATTTGTATAGTATTCTTTTCCGTAGCACTATGGAACATTTATGTTTAAGACAGAACTCCGTTATAGGCAGGTTCCATTTTTAAAAGTTTTATGTATTTATATAAATATACTTATTTATATAAATACTTATATAATTATAATAGAATAAAACTTGTCAAAATAGTAATTGTCTATAACAGAATCCTGTCTTTAACGTAAGCGTTACATGGTCTTAATATGAATTGCGATACAATTAAATTGCTGAAAACCTGTCTGAAAAGGGGATTTTCACCCTTCTTCAGTGAAGCATAGTGAACCTTTGAAAGCGGAATCTTTCTATAACGGAATCCTGTCTCAAACGGAAGAGTTTCAGAATCCCTGCGAAACGAACAATAGATCTTATTGAGGTAGTGTATCTTAGAAGTATAATTAATTACACTTCTTCACATGGAAGCCTGTCTAAAATGGAGCTTTTTACCAGTCCTTGGAATCTTGTCTTGACTGTGTATATATGATAGAAGTATTTCGAGTAACTTTAAGAATTTAGGTATATCCTTATTTAATTTCTTAATTTAAAAAAAAAGCATGGATAAAAAATATAAGGCCAATCTCTATAACTGCAACTAATAATACATTCAAGTTACATTAATATTTACCAGTGAAAAAGATTAACTTATGATGTAAAAATCTGAGCGCATACTGAAGAGTTAAATTTAATTAACCCATTCTCTGTCATTCACGAGTATACTCGTGGCTTTAATTTATTGATTACTTTGTCACCACTATTTTAGAATTTAAAAAAATGCCTCATTTATTGGCAGAAATTTCGCTGTATTAGTAAAGCGAAATTTATCTTTCTGAATTTGTGCTGGCAAACGACCTTCAACAAAAAAATTGAAAATTCTTAGTTTTGGCAGCGAATGGGTTAAATCAAGTTTCATATTACATAACATTTGCCTACAATAAAGTTAGGGCCAAGTGGTTAAGTGTAAAACAGCAATTTTCATGTTTAATTTCATGCCATTGAATTAAGAATTTGTGCTGTAATAGATATTGGATAATGATTTCACATAAGTGTCAATCGCATGAGTCGTTCATGCGATCCGCCGCGCTCCCCATGGAAATTTTTGAGGTAACCCAGATAGCATGAACATTAGCAGAAAGTTTGATTTTTTCTGATATTATCTTGCCGTGACAAATTTGAATTGAGAAATTCGCAGCAACTCTCCCGCAAGGTATACCATCACCCACTTGCATGAGTAGTTTGTTGTGAAAATGATGGCAAGACTGTCTTTAATTCACGAAAGCAAAATATCTCTGTTGAGAGACTCAACAACAATGAGAATCAGCAGATACGCAGAAATTGCAGAAATTTTATTCGGTAGGCACCGTTTTTTCTAAACGCTATACTTATTAAATACCAAAAAATGCTCGAAATGAAAAGTACAAATATTAGCTAAACTTGTTTATGGTGATAAAACCTATGCATGCGCCTTCTGACGGCGCTTTCGCATCAATAGACCTGATCAGGTCTATTGACCCCTTCGAAGGGGTTAAACTTATAGTGTGATATGGAAAGATTACTACTTTGCAGTAAGTTTGCAGTATTTTTGATTACTTTTTTGCCGTTAGTTTGCAATAAATTTGATACAGCATGAATTTAACTTGCACGACAAGTTGAAAACACTCATAGTTATATTGTTAAGTAAAAAAAAAAAAAATAAAAAATTGAATTGTTTTTATTAAACGTATTTATCAATTCAAAATTATTTTATTTATTAATTGTTTAGATAACTAATTTATCAATTGCTTGTTTAAAAACTATTACATGAACTATATAATAGTTTTTATAGAGTAAATGCAAATATATATTTTTTTAATTTTCGGTTATTATAACGTTATTAACTTCATTAGGATGTATAAAAGTGATAAGGGTTCTGAATATAAACATGTTGTTTATTCATTTATTAGTTAGCTTATAATATTATTTTTGCTCTTTAATTACAATTAATTAATAATTTCTTACTTTTTGCGAATTGTAAATTATAACTGTACTTAAAAAATTAAAATCTGCATAATATCACCTAACACTGTTAAAATGTATTTTTACGTATTTGTACAATGTTGTATTATTATTATTATTATTATTATTATGTTTAATTAATTAATTAATTATTACTTACTTTATGTTTTTGACTGATTTTTCAAAAAAATCCTATATTATTTTTTGGAAATTATAAATTAAAACTTTTTGCTATTAATAATTGTACTAATAATTGCTATTAATTAATTCTCAAAAAAGTTAGGAATTCTAGTATAAAAATTAAATTAATATTTTATTAAATATATTTTTTATTTAATGTATCCTTAATTTATTAAATTAATAACATTATTAATATACATTACATTTTTTTACTTTAAAATAAACTCAATACATAATACATTTTATATTCAATTTATCATATAGTAGTTATAAACTGAAATTTATCTTTTACATGTTTATTTATTTTATATTTAAAGTCCCCGAAATTTAAAACTATTAATATAGTTAATAATAAAACTAAAATAAAAAATTATTAATTTTTTTTCTGGGAAAGTGGGAGGAAAATTGTAATATTAAAAATCAATAAATAAACGACAAATACAAACAAGTTGGAAAATGCTTGTCAAACGTGGCAAATGAGGTGCGTTCGTACTATAACTAGTTTTATAGTTATTTTTTGCACCCCATATTGTACTGAATGTATATTTTTTTTGCACTTCATGAGTGTATAGCCTGTGACATCATTAAAATGCACTTGCAATAATTTTTTCCCATTCCCCGTAATGTAACGCAAAACTTTTGACTGTCTCTTTAATTAAACTATACATCGATTTTCATAAAATTTCAAATGGCTCAACAAAATTTTGTAACAATTGTATATTTAAAATTTCAGACCACTCGGAAGGCTGTAACATCATTAAAATGCACTTGCAATAATTTTTTCCCATTGGCCGTAATGTAAAGAAAAACTTTTGACAGTCCCTGTAATTAAACTATGCATCCGATATCCATAAAATTTGAAATGGCTCGACAAAATTATGCAACAATCATATACTTAAAATTTCAGACCATTCGGTTGGGTTGTTTTTGCTCTGTTATATGCGGAGACAGACGGGCATACGGACGGACTGAACGACGACTATAGGTGCTACGTATTTATATAATTACGAACGCACCTAAAAACCTTAGTTTTGTCAGTTAAAAATTGGAAATAAAATTAATTAAAATAATACTTACACAATTACATAAAATAAAAAATAATCATCTTATTACAAAGAAATAGGCCCAGTTTCAATAAAATTAGTTCACAAAAATCGTCTGCAATGGGTGAGAAGACTGTTAAAAATGCAACCAATAATTATTTTTAAAAAAAAATAAAGCGGTGGGTGGAGTTTTCTGGCAACAAAATATTTTTCCTGGCACACCTAATTACCAAAACACTATTGTTTTCCCAATGTTTATGATGGTAATGTAACTTATGAAAACAAAATTATAACTTTGTATTATAAAAGTAATAAGAAAAATTAAATATTTTTGCTTCAATAAATATCTCATTTCTGAATTATTAAAGGAGAGGATGTAGAAGAATGATTTGAGGAAATATTTACCTACAATAGCTTATAAGTGTCCAATTGAATTATTGAAGACATTTATTATTAATCTAATTGTAAGAAGGAGAAAAAATAAGAACAGTTTTTTAAATTATTTAATTAATGATGATAATTTAAAGGTTCTAAAAAACGTATGAAAACAACCAAAAAATCATCCATGGTAGTTTATAGTACATATAAAATACCTAATATTAATAACAAATAATACAGCTTAAAAAATCCATTTTGTTAAATAATAATAATAATAATAAGACAATATCCCCTGTAAAATTATATCACATTGTTCAATCAAACAAATTTTCAGCTCGCTGTCATTTCATTATCACGAGTTATAAAAGTTTAAATTTATCGGACTGTTATATTCAGCTTTTTTTTAATTTGAGGGGTGGGGGGTGTTAAAAAAAATTAAAAAGGTCCCAAATAATGTTTAAATTACAGCGTTTGGCGGCCCACGACAATTAGAATACCAGTTATAAGGTGGTGGGCACCGAAATGACAAGGGACCGAAATGGCTAAGGACCGAAATGGCCAGGGACCGAAATGGCCAGGGACCGAAATGTCTCGGGACCGAAATGGCCAGGGACCGAAATGTCTCAGGACCGAAATGTCTCAGGACCGAAATGGCCAGGGACCGAAATGTCTCGGGACCGAAATGGCCAGGGACCGAAATGGCCAGGGACCGAAATGTCTTGGGACCGAAACGGCTGGACCGAAATGGCGGGACCGAAGTGTCGGGACCGAAATGTCGTGTACCCTGGTAAATGATGTACTTAATATGGTAAAAGATATTGTTTACCGCCCAGGACTTAGGCCTCTAGCCTTGCCCACAGACTGTAATGGTTAATTGTGATGATAATCATGGACCATTTCCCTGTCACGCTTATTTCTAATTCTTGGAAAGAAAAAAATGCCTCGTACTGAGGAACTCTGTTGCCTTTAACAGTTGCATATACCGTCGCAATACACAAATCCCAGGGTTTTATTTTCCAAACATTTCCATTGACATTGGTTCCAAAAAGTTGTCACTTGGAGCAACTGATGTTGCTTTTAGTAGAGTTCATCGTTTAGAAGATGTTCTAATTGAAGTGCTTTTCACAAAGGATAAGTCCAAATTAGATTTGGGTGGGTGGGTGGGGGGGGGGCATTCAGTGGCGCAGCCACGGGAGGGGTTTGGGGGTTAAAACCCCTCCCAGAGCTAAGAAAAATTACTATAATTGCCTGTTATATGAATCAAAACCAAAATTAATATTTAAACGTTTTGACGTTTTTCGAAATCCGCCGCTTTGAGAAATCAAACTCTATTCAACAAAGTGATTCAATTAAACGGCGAAAATTCTACTTAAAACTATGAAAGCGCATATTACATGCATTGATTTTGTGAAAATTGGTTATTTGGACTAAGTCACTTTTTCGAGACGTCTTATGCTAAAAGAATGGTCATTTCCTGCCACACAGACGCTTTGAGTTTAAGTATTATACAATGGGCCATTTCTTAATTGCACTTCTTTGTTCCATGTTCGAAACACTAATAGACCATCGAATTTCAGAAAAAACATGAAACATACACTTTGCAGATCTCTCTCAGTTTCAAACGCCCTGTTTTACACTTTTTGCCCCCAATTATATCTAAGACCAAGCTTTTTACGTACCCAAGTAAAAATCTTTGTAAAATAAAAATTAAAAAAGTAGTAACTATAAAGTTGTAAAAAGCTGTTTTTGATTGTGATTGAACAAATTATCGCAATTAGTGCGTCATTCGAACCATTTGTTCCTTAGGAGATCTGTACACAAATTTAAAGAATATATTCCATTAGTTAGTAATGTAGAAACGAGTAATGGTGCTTGCTCTCGCAGAAGCATTGCCACCCTTCTCAGGTAGTAAAGAAGCATTTATTGTAATTTCATTGAGTTATAGATAATATGTCTGTCAGTAGGGATTTTGAAAAGAGAGGGGTTAAATGTAAAACATTTTGTTAGACTGTATAAAACATAATTATACACAATTTTATGCTAATCATGCATTAATTTAAATTAATAAGCACATTGTTAAAAATCTGCAGTTTCAGCTTTATAGTCACTCGCTATTATAGAAAACGGTTACTTGAATATATTATGGAATATTCGCATTATTTTTTATCCTTCTCATTCTCATTATACCTTAAAAGTAACCACCATGTCAAAAACCAAGTTTTTATACCAACTACACTATATGGCCGTAGGTGACCGGTCACTTGCAATTTTAGACGTTTTGTTAAATATCTAGAAAAATACATGAGGAATTAACCTGAAACTGCAGGTGCGTAAATAGTATAGTATAGGTCATATATTTCCGCGAAGATTTTTTTCCCAAAAGCCTGTAGGGGACCGACAACAAATTGAAAAAGAACGAATATCTTTTGGATAACCCTGTAAAAACGAATGTAGCAAAAGCGTTCAAACTCGAGATTATTAATAAGTGACTTATTGTAATATACTGTGTTCGTTTTTATGAGGATAGCATGTATACTCGTAGAGAAATTAAGGTTTTTATAAAAACAGTCTCAAATTTCACCAAGTTTTTTGCTTATAATTTGCAGAGTTCTTATTATAAAATAAGTTCTTTTCAGAAAATATGACAAACAACATTGTACATAATACCCTGCAATCAGAATTAAAAAATAATAAAAATTGAATGAAAAACGAATAGGTTTACTAAAAAATGTTTCACTGCGCATGCGCGAATGCAATCAAAATATAATGTGCTTAATGTATTAGCTAATTATATAGAGCAAGTTTTGTGAAAGTCTCAAAATCATAGCTTGAAAACTCTGAAAATTATCGTCAGTAGAATATAGCTCGAAATCCGTTGTTCCCAAAAGGAAGCAAAAAGATGAGGGGTTGTATCCAAATATAGTAGTACATGCAAAATTGTGTACGCTGTCTTGGCACTAATTAACAGATATTTGATACAACCCCTCATCTTTTTGGGGACGACGGATTTCGAGCTTATTCTATCGACAATAATTTACAGAATTTTCATTCTATGATTTTGAGACTATCACAAAACTTGTTCTATATAATTAGCTAATACATTATACACATTATATTTTGATTGCATTCACGCATGCGCAGTGAAAAATTTTTTAATAAACCTCCTCATTTTTCATCCAATTTTTATTATTTTTCAATTCTGATTGCAGAGTATTATGTACAATGTTGTTTGTCATATTTTCTGAGAAGAACTTTTTTTTTATATTAAGAACCCTGCACATTATAAGCAAAAAACTTGGCGAAATATGGGACTGTTTTTATAAAAACCTTAACTTCTCTGCGAGTATACATGCTATCCTCATAAAAAGGAACACAGTATATTACAATAAGCCAGTTATTAATAATCTCGAGTTTGAAGATTTTTGCTACATTAGTTTTTACAGTGTTATCCAAAAGATATTAGTTCCTTTTCAATTTGTTGGCGGTCCCCTATGGGGTTTCGGGAAAAAAAATCTTCGCGGAAATATATGACCTATACTATACTGTGTACACACTTGCAGTTTCAGGTTAATTTCTCACGCATTTTTTTAGATATTTAACAAAACGTCTAAAATCGCAAATGGCCGGTCACCTTTAGCCATAATGTATATCGCACGAACCGCAGTTTTAGAACGTTTTTTGCTCTTGCATCCTTTTAATTTCGAAATTTTGGAAAACTGTTCTTGGTGATCATTTACGTTTCTAGGGTAACAGCCATGCCAAACTTAATGTATCTAGCTCTAACAATTCCTAATAAATCATAATTAAGGCTATATAATGCTGCTAGCATTTTGTAGGGATAATACGTAAGTAAAAAAGCGTGCAAAAAGACGTCCGTCTGACATTAGCCTTAGATCGTTTTCAGACTGTTTTCCGCTCATTTCATCCTTTTTAAATTGAATTCTCTTTTTAGGAACCGTTCTTGAGCATTTATACATCCCAAAAGTTATCACCACGCCACATTCTAACCTTCTATACAAAATGTATCACACAAATTGCAATTTTAGAAAGTTTTTTTTTACTCTTGCACCCTTTAAAATTTCGAATTTTTAAAAAACTGTTCAGGGCATGCATTTAAGTCTCTAAATTAACAACCATGCCAAATTCCATGTTTCTAGCCGTTGTTTTACCGATGTAAAATACAGCTTATGTTGAAACGGAGATAGTCACCATTATTTTGCCATTATTATTAAGGTTCCACTCTACGCTTAAAAAGTAAAATCTGGATTATTATAAGTTCATTCGTGCGTCTTATTTTTCTGGCGGTCAGCGAGGGAGTTGAGTGCACTCGGTGTACCTAAGCGACGTAGAATCTTCCAAGGATTGTCGGTAATGATTATCGAAAAAATGTGTTCTGTAATTTGCCGAGATATTAATTAAAAACCTATGTAGAAAACGACAGTATGGATCAAAAAAGTGTTGCTACTTTGTGACCTCCTTTCGAAGCGTGCTTGGCTCAGTGCCAAGTTTAAACTTTGTATAAGATCTTTTTTTTAGGTAAGGTGAAACATAGTGATAACCACTTTTTATTCCAACTGAATTCAATTGTTGAAGGCAAATATTAAAAAGATAATTCATATAATAATTCCAAGACATTAAAAGTCAAGTAATTTTGAGACAAAAATTGCTTATAATTCAATAAATAATTCATTTATAAGAAAAAAAAACTTTTCGATTAAAAATCATTTCAATAATTATGTCTGAATATGCTTTTATTTTTAAAAATGAATAGAAAAGTTTCACGTTATTAAGCGTACTTTTTTTTATTCCTTGAAAATTGTCCCCTATTACATGAAATATGATTTACAATTGACTTTTCGTGAGAATCTCTGCGACCTCTTTCCGAAGCGTGGTTGGTTCTCTACCAAGTTTAAACTTTGTACAAAGTCTGTGTTTTAGAGTGAGAAATATTCAATGGTTTTCATTCCAGTAGAATTAAATTATGGCATGTGGTATTGTTACATGTACGCAAGTAAATATTATCTTTGAACAGTTCTGATATTTTGTATGGAACCCTTTGTATGAGAGTTAAGTTCGCACACGATCGATTATCTTTTTAAACCCCTACAAAAAAAAGGTTACTTTATAATATTAGTACAGGCATGACTTCAATTTGAACCCGGATATTTTTAGAGAACTTTAACAATAATAAAGATGTTTTAATGAAATTTTCAATAGATTTATGTTACTTAATGGCAAATTCGATGTCATGTAAAGTATTGGAAGTGCACAATAAAAAAAAACAATAAAATACCATGTTTAATATCAACTACATTCCAAAATATGGATTACCTAATTGAGCACTAATTGGACGTAAATGATGATAAATTCCACCAATTTTCGTGATGTTGTTACATTTGACAAAAGCATGGTAAGTATATTGAAAATTTTGTTAAAATGGCTTCATTATTATTAAAGTTAAAAACAAGAATTCGAGATTGTCTTGGAATGAAATCCTGTGTATTTTTGGTTGAACAAGTGGATTGGAATTCTGTTATTTTCTATGCAAAAATTATTTGTTGGACTGTACGCTTACAACTCTTAAAGTTTGCCTCATCATCTTTAAACACTTTTTATAAATCTAACCTAGTTTGGGGTTATTTCATTGGTGCATTTTATGTTTTCTAACTCTAATACTGTAAACGCTGTTTAAATGAAACACAACCAATGTAATTGCGGGTAAAAAGCATTATGATTTGATTCATTAAAAAGACAGATTATATTAACCGGTGATTCAAAAAACCGGCGAACACCTTTATCAAAAAACTCAAAACCCCCCCTAGAACCGAATTCTGGCTGCGCCACTGGGGGCATTTGAGCATTATCTGAGGCAACTGATGACAGAATGAACACTTCAAAATTCAATAGCTGTTATTGCAAACTTACTTTTATACTATTAAAGAGTAAATATAAAAATATATATTTTTATTTTAAAATGTTATGTTTTATGTTTGAGATTCAGTGCTCTGACATTTCGACCTGATGGATGCTAGTGTATTTCCTCTCTTTTCACAGGCCTTAAAATTTAAGACTGAAATTACCAGTACTTTTTAGAAAATCAAATACAAGATGTATAAACTAATAATATATAAAATAACTATATAGTATTTTTTAATAGTATTCGTACCTTTTTTTTAATGTTTCAGTTAAGATTTTACATAGTATAAAATGTTTTAACTTTTGTATATAATTTTTGTTTCTATGTTGTGAGCAGTAAAGTGTCAAAAATCTTAATCATCTGATTAAAATTTTAATTGGATGATTAAAAAAAAAAATTCATTGATTAAAATAACTTTTCCAAATTTTTTAATTCATCTATAATAATAAAGAAAGAAGTTTGTGAGTGAGTGAGTGTGTCGACGGCGTTCTGAAGAGACTGCTGCTCGTAGAGCTACAAAATTTGGGGAAAAGGTACGTCTATATATGAAGTTTTGCACCTCGAAGCCCGATTTTTTGATTAGATTTCTTTTATTTAATTTTTTATGCGATTTTTACGTATAAGTGAGAAGAGCGTGATTGCTTTCTTTTAACCAAATATAGTAAATTTTGTTCTCTTTTCAAAAAAGTTTATTCGGAATTCGTGCAGCAATTTTTGAATTTTTAGCGAATTTTTTATGCAATTATTGAACAGCATTTAATACATTTCCATACCTATAAGGAGGTTGCCATAGAGGGACATAGTTCTGTCGCCAACTTTGCGGTATATCGCCAAATTTGGCGACCGAAATGAGTCGCCAAAAGTGACGCCAACTTGGCAATATCTCTAATATTTCGCCAAATTCCCATAGACTTCCATTGTAAACCAATATGGATTACTTGCTTACAGAAAATCAACAAATTGAAATATTTTAATGCAACAAAAACTAATATTAACTTAAGGGATTATGTTAATTATATTTAAGGGAATCCAAGTAAATTAAATTGTGAATAAAGTAACATGATACAATGCTTAGATTATTGTATTTTATTGATATTTTCAACGAAAGGGTTGCCAGTGGTCATTTTGCCGAAAATTATCTATACTTCTATACTCCTATTATAAAGAGGAAAAAATTGTTTATTTGTTGGAGGTAAGCTCTGGAACTACCGAACCGATTCCAAAAGTAATGGTATCAAAATGATGATGTTAGTCCAACTTAGAACATAGGCTATATCTTATGTCGGTGCCACTACCCCAAAGGGGGTGTAGGAGCAAAAAACGTTCTAAAAATGCGATTTTAGCGTTACTGAAGGGCCTAGAAATATGAAATTTTGAATATTAGTTACTTACAAGATATAAATGATGTCTAAGAACAGTTCTTAAACAATTCAAAATTTAAAAGGAGTGAAAATGCACAAAGCGTTCTAAAAAACGTTCTAAATGGTAGTTTCTACACAATCTCAGGAAATACCAAACCGATTTCAAAATGATGGTGACAACGCTTGCTCCAAGATAGGCTATGTTTTATGTCGGTGCCACTACCCCAAAGGGGGTGTAGGAGCAAAAAACGTTCTAAAAATGCGATTTATGTGTTACTGAAGAGCCTAGAAATATGAAATTTGAAATATTAGGTACTTATAAGATATAAATGATGTCTAAGAACAGTTCTTAAACAATTCGAAATTTGAAAGGGGTGAAAATGCCCGAAAATCGTTCTAAAAAATGTTCTAAATGGTGGTTTCTACACACTCTCAGGAAATACCAAATCGATTTAAAAAATAATGGTGTCAAAAGGATGGTGACAACGCTTGCTCCAAGATAGGCTATGTTTTATGTCGGTGTCACTACCCCAAAGGGGGTGCAGGAGCGAAAAACGTTCTAAAAATGCTATTTATGTGTTACTGAAGGGCCTAGAAATATGAAATTTAAAATATTAGCTACTTATTAGACATAAAGGATTTCTAAGAACAGTTCTTAAACAATTCGAAATTTAAAAGCGGTGAAAATGTGCGAAAAGCATTCTAAAAAACGTTCTAATGGTGGTTTCTACACAATCTCAGGAAATACCAAACCGATCTAAAAAATAATGGCGTCAAAATGATGGTGACAACCCTTGATCCAACATAGGCGATGTTTTATAACGGTGCCACTACCCCAAAGGGGGTGCAGGAGAAAAACGTTCTAAATTGCAGCTTTTGCGTTACGGAAGGGCCTAGAATCGTGAAATTTGGGATGGTAGTTAGTTATAAGATATCAATGATGTCTTAAGACATTTCCTAAAAAAATAGCAATTTAAAAGGGGATCAAAATGCACAAAAAGCGTTGTAAACAACTTTCTAAATTGCGATTTCTATGCAATCTCAGGAAGTACTGAACCGATTTCAAATATAATGGTGTAAAAATGATGGTGACAGATCTTGCTCCAAGATAGGCTACATTTTATATCTGTTTCCACTACCGCAGAGGAGATGCAGGAGCAAAATGCGCGAAAAGCGTTCTAAAAACGTTCTAAATGCCGATTTGTCGGCAATATCTCAGGAAGAATGAATCTGATTTCAAACGTAATGGTAGGAAATTGATGCTGACAGCCTCTGCTCTAACATAGATGCTATTTTATGTCGGTATCACTATCACTAAGACGTTGCAGGAGCAAAAAAGCATTCTAAATTTCGATTTTTGTAATCGGTAGGGGCTAGCAACTTAAAATTAGGCAAGTTACATATTTATTAGATATAAATGATCTTTAAGAACAGTTTCGAAAAAATTGGAAATTTAAAAAGGGGTGAAAATGCGTGAAAAGCGTCCTAAAAACATTCTAAATTGCGATTACTACTCAATCTAAGGAAATACCAAAGCTATTTCAAACGTAATGGTTGCAAATCAATGGTGACAGTCCCTGCTATAACATAGATTATATTTTATGTTGCTGTCACTACCATCTGAGGGTTGCAAAAGCAAAACATGTTCTAATTTGCATTTTTTGCGCAACTGAGGGGTCTAACACTTTGAAGTATGGCATGGTATTTACTTACAAGATGCAACTGCTTTCTAAGAACAGCCGAAAGAAAATTCCGAATTTAAAAAAATGAAGTGAGTGAAAAGCGTTATAAATTACAATTTTTAAGCAAACTTATAAATTACCAAACCGATTAAAAAAAATAATGATGACAAATTTTGGTGATAGAACCTGCTCAAACATAAGCTATATTTTATGTCTGTTCCACTACCACCAGAGGGTTGCAGGAGCTAAAAACTTTCTAAATTGCGATTTCTGTGATACTGAAAAGGCTAGAAACTTTAAATATGACATGCTAGTTACTTATAAAATATAAATGCCCTCGAAGGAACATCGAAAATAAATTTGAATTAAAAAGGGGTGAAGCGAAGGGGAGGTGCGAAAAGCATTCTAAAAAAGTTCTAAATTATGATTCTATGCAATTTCAGGGAATATAAACTGATTATAAAAGTAATAGTTACGAATCAATGGTAACAGTCTCTGATCCTACACAGGCTATATTTTATGCCGGTGATTCTACCACCTGGGATTCACAGGAGCAACAAATATTCTAAAAAAGAGCTTTAAAAGCTTTTTAAATTACGTTTCTGTGGAATGTTAGGAAATAACAAAGGGGCATTCCACATCAAATCAGGCAGTAAAATATCAATATGTAACCCACCATCACAGATTTTAATGAAACTGCATGTGTTTGTTCTTACTATTAAGATATGATCACCAGTAATTTTTTTTGCCTCTTGGTGAAATAGTTTCTGAGAAAAAAATTGTCAAAATTTTGAAAAACTGCCGTCAGTTGGCATTCTTGACTGCTCGGTTTTCAAATGTAGCATGTCATATATATAATCATATTTCAATATCTACTCTACAAATCCTCTTCAAATAATTTATGCATAATATTTCGGGTACGCAGTTTATGACAAAAAAATATTGTTACGCTTATAACATTTTAAGTGTGTCTAAAAAAATGTTTAAACTTTGAAGTCGTGAATTTTTTATGAAAAATAATGCATTAACGAAAAAAGCATTATCAACAAAAGGCGGTATTTTTATTAAATTTATTTTTTGTGGGAGATATACTTAAAGGTGTCCTTTACCTGATTCTGAAATAAAAGTAGTGGGATTTTGGGTGTTTTTAGTAGTATTTTCTAATTAAAAATATTTTGGGGTTCATTTCAAATCAGATCAAGCAGAGTCATTCCATGTCAGTTCTCCTAAGCCATTTAATCACTGTCACAAATTTCAATGAAACTATGTTTGTTTATAGCTCATTTTAAGACGTAATCACCTTTAATTTTCTTGACCCTAAGTAAAATAATTTTTAAGATAAAAAAATATCAAAATTTTGAAAAAAAAAAAAATTATTTTTTTAATGACAGTTCTATATTCAAAGACTGCATTAAAAAAAAAAAAAAAAAGTCATTTTAATATAAAATCACTAAATAGGTTTCAAATAATGTATATATGACAAATAATGTAGGCAGATTATTATTTCTTATTTTTTGTCATGTTTAAACACTCTAAGAGTGTCTTTTATCTTGTGAATTTTTAAAATCAAGAATTTTGTCAAAAATAATGTGTTAATCAAAAATTTATTATTAACCGAACGCAGTGTGTTATTGCTTTTTTTAATTGTACGTAAAAATATCTTTTAAATGGTTATAAAATAAAAATAGTGAAAATATGAGAAAAAATTATCAAAGTTTTGGAAAATTGCCACGAGTTGCCATTAATGATTGTTCAATTTTTAAAGGCCTCATTTTATATATAAAATCATATTTCAATAACTAATAAAGAAATATTCTTCAAATAATTTAAACAAGGTAAATAAAGTATGTAGATTATGAAAAAAATATTGCTGTAATGTTAAAAAATATTTAAATGTGTCTAAAAAATTGTATAATCTTTGAAATCAAAAATATTTTACAAAAAGTAATGAAATTATTAAAAAAGCTTTATCAATCAGAGGCGGAGTTTCTATGACTAATTTTTTAATTTTAAGTTGTACATAATACTACATTATAACTGGATCTGAAATAAAAATCATGTCTTATCGTTACACTTAAACACTTCGTTATGAAGAAAATTCATTAAATAGAAGTCAACTGAAATTCATGAAGTTTGTATAATAAAATACACATAAAATGGAAATATTGGGAAAAGTATTTTAATTAAAATAGTAACTTTTTTATGCAATGTAGACATACGAGAAAAATTTAATTAAAATAACGTCTAAAAAGATGCATAATAAAAAGAGGTAAACAAAAACTGAAGCGTAGCCTGCCTTTTCCCTGTTTTTCTCAGTATTCAAAATCCTTAACTTTAAACAAGTCTGTAATATTACTTCGTACAGTTTTCTTATTAAAAAAAAATTACACTATTTAAAAAAAAAAAAAAAAAAAAAAAAAATTCGCAATTTTGAAAGTATCTGAACAATTCATCTGTAACATTTTCATAAAACTGGAATCCCCTTCTTATTGTATTGAAGGCTTTTAGCATTTCTTCTTTTGAATGGAAATGATTTAATAAATAATTTCATTTTCATCTAATCTGCTGAAATAAATTCATAAATCCATCACAACAGCAACCTCTCCGTTTGAATGTTGTACACGAAAATGGAATAAACTTCGTTATATAGAATGTTTTCTGTAATATGGTGATTAATTTACATGTTAATGGTGTTCAAAGACTTGAACATTTGCCACAGAAATAATTGGCACCAAAAACTTCTTTCACCATTATTTCCAAACAAGAAACTTTGTGACCTATTTCTACAACATTTGCAATAGAAATCTACCACAAAGTTCATTGTTTGGAAACAGTGGTATTAAAAAAAATTTGGTAACATTTATTCCATGAAAAACCGTTCAAGCCTACTGATAATATTAACTTTGTATATTGCTTTGTTGTACTACACTTGCATTGTCTTATATTTTAATTATCCTTTTTAGGGTTTCGTTCATCTGACGAAACCCTATTCGTCTCGCTCCTCTGTCTGTCTGTCCGTCTGTCCGTCACAGAGCCCGTTCTCAGAAACTATACATGTTAGAGACTTGAAATTTTGGGTACTTATAGCTGAACACCTCACATCAAACAACAAATCATAAAATTTTGAAAAAGTTGGTAATTAACCTAATTACGGGCTAATTAAATTCTAAAATTAACCAATCAACCTTTTGAATGCAGGTGAAAATGCACGTTATCGAAATCCTCCCCAGTTTCTCCTAATGGTTGCCAGTAAACTCAGCGGATGCTCCGTCAAATCAGCCGGTGCAGGGTTACCACAGAGTACTTTAAGCAATAAATGAAGTGGACCTTCAAAAAGCAAAATTGGATCTGCCGAAATAGCGGTCGTACAAATTCGTAACAGGTGTAGAAATACGCGGAAAAAATTCTACTTTATTTTGGTATAAATTTCAAATTTCTGCGTAGGATAGAACGCAAAAAATCCACTAAAAATCAATCGATAAAAATTTAATTTCTGTGTTTTTAAAAACAATGAAAACAGATTTCCATTCACCGGAAGGCAGCTGTCATCATTTCTGGACATATCAGCGCGGGAGAAATTTAAGGGGAGGAAAGTCTAATACGAAATTTAAACTTTTTAAATATTAAATTTTTAGATTAAATTTTTTGACATCCGGGCTGGAAATTTCTCCCAGATTCCATACATACCCGGTTCAAAGAGATTGCTTCATTACGAGCTGAGATATTAATTATTATTTTATTAATTCCTTTTATTTCCATCAAATGCCAGATTAAGATGGAGGCACGTGCTTTTTTAACGGAGATTTCATTTAAATTAGAAAATTAACAATTAGCGTGGGGTGTTTCGACGGCGCGCTATGAGATAAGTATTAATTATTCAATATGAAAAAGTTTATAGGTTTATAAGTGTTCATCCCACTATTTCCGAATAGCAATTTCAGGAAATATCTTAAATTGTTTAAGACTGCCACTCGATGTCTTCGAAACTTTAAGATACTTTATAACACATAAGAAAGTGTAAAAAAGAATGGAGTGTGATATTTCGAGGAGTGGAGGGGGGGGGGGGGGGGACTAGATTTATTTATTAAATCTTAGCGTTTGTTATAGCGGAAAATGTTTTAAATTGTTGGTTAAGACTGCACCGCCACCCTCCCGACCATGTATCTACGGAGAGATTGCGCAAAGGAGTTTCGTTCAGATATGCTTTTGTTAAGAATAGAGTGCGCTCCCTGGTGGTGGAATGCGGAACTAACGTAACGCGATTTTGTTAAAATTAGGAAATATAACAAGGCGATCCGTTTGCAACTTTAAGATACTTCATGACACATAATAAAAAGCTTATAAAATAATGGTGCATGCAATTTTCCTGTGAAGGGAGGGCGGGGGAGGGGCGCTGGATTTCTTTTTTTAAAAAATAGCGTTTACGACCTTTTTAGGTGTCGTTTTTTGAGCACTATGATATACTCAGACACGTGCTGCTTATGAAATATAAAAATGTCAAAATTTTAGTTACCACTACTTCCGAATAGTACTTTCAGCAAATTTCCTAATTTCTCGCTTAAGGCCGCCACCAACTCCAGTAACACATCCACTGATAGGTTGTTTAACAGAGTTTCGATCTGATACACTTTTGTTATGAATAGTGTGCGCTCCCTGGTGGTGGAATTTGCAACTAACATAACGCAATTTTGTTAAAATCTAACAAGTCGATCTGCTGGAAACTTTGACATAGTTCATAGCACATAATAAAAAGCTTATAAAAGAATGTTCCGTGCAATTTCCTGGGGCGCCTACCTATCTCGGGTGCTATAGACCCGATCCCCTCAACTAATATACCTACGGATAGGTTGTAAATCGGAGTTTCCTTTGGATAGAGGTTTGTGTAGAATAGAGTGCGCCCCTGGTTGCGAAATGTGGAACTAACAGATTTCACAAAAGGATAAAGTGTTTTAAAGGAATATTAAACGAAACCCTCTGTGCGATCTGTGATCACACTTGCCCATTTGTTTAAGTGTGTTGTCTTATATTTTAATTATCCTTTTTTAAGTGTGTTGTCTTATATTTTAATTATTCTTTTTTAAGTGTGTTGTGGCCCAATAAACATTGCAAACATTCATTTGTGGCCCACAAGAAAAAAAAGTTGAGCATGGCTGATATAGATGAATTAGCAGATTTTATTTATTTATCGAAGCCTCAAAGCCCAGTGGCATAGTGTTCAGCATGTCTGACTGCCATACTGCAGGTCGAGAGTTTGACAGTCAGCTGGGCAAGGTTCACAACTGTTCATCCCTTCGTGGTCGATAAAATGAGTACCAAGCTAATTTGAGGTCTAAACACTGAGGGTTCCGCATTAGACTGACCACCTGACCAGAACATACACTGTATAGTACCTCGGAGGCCCAGGGTCAAGAAAACAAGGCTGGGTATCCTTAGACCCTGATCCTGCATGGATCATGTAGCCACAGTTTTAGTGTTTAAATTTATTATATTTTTTGGATTAGCATAAACATACATATGTGTAAGTTTATGTGATCACAATATTTTTATAGAGTGTATTGCAAGTTCAAAAAGTGTTGCTGTGATATTTGTTTGATTTGTTTTATTGTTATTAACTAAAAACGTTATTTAATTACATTTTTTATTATCTCTGTTATAATTTTAGACATCTCTTGTTTAATTTTCTACATGCAATGGTTTTCTTTCTCTTTCTTCTTTGCGTTTTTTTGTTGATGCTCCCTTTTGTCTTTGACAGTATTCTCATAATTGTTATGAGATGGTGGGTAGCGGTCTGCTACAATCAAGATTTGTTTATGCAATCGACATCACCGCTAAGTTTTTCCTTCCAGAGGTACATTCTCAAAGCTGGAAGGGGTTGTTGCTCTGTGTTGCATAGTAGTCTGTTTTTTTGTGCATCAGAGAGACAGCTGTAATATCTGGGCGTTCATGGAACTTGTTTTTCAGTTTGTCAAGAGATTATCCTGCTAGTGTTTTTAGTGTGAAGTCTGTTTTGATCAAAGTACTTGCAGTATGCATTTTAATAGTTCTTAAGGTAAAGGTCTCGATATCTACCTTTTTAAATAACCTGTACAAATCATTTTAAAGCTTGGAACTTTGTTGAAGATATTTTTCTATCATCTAATAAATTATCTCGCTGTGCTCCATAAAGAAATCAGAAATTCTTGGACATTTTTTTAAAGGTGTTCTGAGATGAACAATTATTCGATCGTAAATGGAGACTGACTTCTTGTGGTATGGAGCCTCAGTAGAGATGTATGATCTGTACTTCATTTTTGAATTTCAAGCTATGGTATTCCTGGGTTGAAGAGATGATAATTGAATAGCATTATGTAGTTTAAGTAAAATATAAAGCCATTTTATCTTTTCGGTTTTAAGTGGCATCTACACAGATATTTTAGTAATTCAGAGTGTGTGTTAAATATATTCTACCATTAAAATCTCCCTTTTAGTACAAATATATGTGTATATTGCATCATGGAGTCTTGACAGCAGGAGCAGAACTTTGGTGGTCACCCTATATCTCTAACCTCTTCCTCCTCCCTTAAAAAAAAAAAAAAAATTACATATATATAAAATATTTTAATGAATATACCGGGTGTCCCAAAAAGGACTGACTGATTTTAAAATTCAATAACTTGCAAACGGTGACAGATATTAAAAAAATTCTTGCAGGAGGGTTATGCATAAGGTCAAAAGTTTTATTACAGTGATTTTCAATTTTAGTTCGATTTACAAACAATAGATGGCGCTGTAAGCAATAGTCGCTAAATACAGGCTCGATTTCTAGTCCTTTCTCTTGTTCCATGCTGAAAAAGGAGATGGAAATGTATTATCCGGGCCACGAAGAACCAAAAATCGAGCCTGAATTCAGCGTCTATTGATCGCAGCGCCATCTATTGTTTGTAATTCGAACTAAAATTGAAAATCACTGTAAAAAAACTTTTGACCTTATGCATAACCCTCCTGCAAGAATTTTTTAAATATCTGTCACCGATTGCAAGTTATTGAATTTTAAAATCAGTCAGTCCTTTTTGGGACACCCGGTAAATGTAAAGATACCAACCTATCGGTGTCTTTTTTTCAGGGCAAATAAACATTTTGAACCAAACAATTTATTTAGTAAAATGTCTTGTTTGTATTGTAATCTTATTTGATTTCATTTATTAAATAACATTTCTGGTTCAAAATATGTTTTATTTGAGTTGGGAAAAAAATGAAGATTGGTAACTCAAAGTTGGTAACAAAAAATACCTGTTTGTGTACATTTTACTTTAAAACTAATGCTTTTGGTTTAAAAAAAATAAAATTAACCTTTTCAAAACAATTATTTTCTGAAACATTATTGCTGGCATCTTTGGTTAAAAAAAAATATTAATATTAACCTTTCAAAAATATTCTTTTCTTAAACTCTGTACACAATTTCACCACACTTTGTATCTTAGTAAAAAGAAGCTTTTCTTGCATATATTTTGAAATCCATTTTGACTGTTCCGAGATTCACAAATAACAAGCCTGCTGGAGACTGTTTCATTCTTAAAGGAGGGTGCTGGGTGGAGGCTGTTTTTATTAATTGGGTTTCCTTGGGAGCTATTGGTCAGAATCTCGGAATTGAATGTTTAATGTATTAAAATCTGCATTTAGTTATATTATTATGCTTGTTCATTTTATTGATTTTCCTTTAAAAGTATAAAATCGCACAAATTCAAATGGGTATGCTGCCGAAGGCAGTGGGGCTCCTAACCGTAGGTTTGTTTGGATAGATTTTTCATTTAAAAGTATTAAATCATTCATCATTCCTTTTAGGTATATTTAAGGTTATTATTGCCTGAACAATGCTAGGTGTGTCAGCTAGTGTGTGTGTGTGTATGTGTGTGTATATATATATATATAATCAGTATACTTTTAAGAAGAAAAAATTACATTTGATTATTCAAGTTGAATTAGAGCTTGCTATATACTTAAAATTTGTTTTATATTTAGTATATGACCATAAAAAGAAATCTTTCTTAACTTGCATGCATATGCCAAAATGCTATAGAAAATTTCTATTTTTTCAGAATTTATAGATGCTGCAAAATCTTTAGATGATCATCGTCTTTCGGTACATAGTTGCTTAAATCAGCTGATACAAGATGAAACTGATCTAGATGGATATATGTGTGGGTAAGATCCCATTTTTTCATGTACATAAAATAGGAGAGCAATAATCTTCACTATGCAGGAGAAATTTTTTTTTTTTTATCCAAAAGAATATTAAATATAATCTATTTTGTATAATTAACAATTTCTTTATTTTAAATACTTGAATGTTTATTAAAATTATCAGTAATTATTTATTTTTTTTTTAATATTACAATCTTTTATTAAAATTTGCAAGAAAAACAAACTTAAGTGTTGGGTTATAGTTTCTTTTAAAAATTATTTTGAATGCAAAGTATTTTGTCCATCAAATAATAAAACTGAAAGATTTTTACCTCAGCAAAAAAATATATATATAAATAAAATTTTACATTGATGCACAAAAAACTTTTCTATGCAGATTACTACATACTAAATAAATCTATAATTATTTTTCTTATCTAAATAATTTTGTAACCATGTTTGTAAATATCATGATATTTTCGATAAATCTGTTATTTTCAAAATAGTCAACTCACTTCTGACAATAAATATTATCAAGTATAATATAAATGAAACTAAAACATATTGCACTTAACACAAAAACTCAATTAAGCAATATTCTAAATATGCATTTATCTTTTTTGTTTATGTATAACAAAATTGAAGATCAACTTTTTGAAAACAGCTACAATTTGCCTTTTCACTTATCAAAAAAATAAACGGTCAAGTGCAAGTATTACTCGTGCTCAGAGGGTTCCATACAATTAATATATGAATTATTAACTGTATTATTAAAAAAAAAAAAAGGTTGCTAAAAGAATAATAAGACTTTGTAAAAAGCTACACAACTTAGGGCTGGGTACAGCTGTATATACCAGAATGGGCATACCATAAAAGTTCAAAGAGATATGAAACCTAAATAATATCAAATAATGCTAATCTGTATAGCTCTTTTTTTTTAATCTTATTCTGATCTGTTTATGATGAACTTAATTCAGTATTGGCAATAAAGGTAGTGCATATTTAAACTTCATTTGGCATTTCATAAAACTAAATTCAGTGTACCCTTGTTCAAAGTTTAAACTTGGCATTGTACTAAGCGTGCTGCACTTCAAAAGGAGGTCGCAAAGTTTCAATGCCGCCTTGGTCCGTGTCGTGTTTTTCCAGATAGGTTTTCGATAAAAATGGTATATAGAGTGCGCTGCCTTTGTCATTATGTATGTCCAAACCGTCTGTGTCTTTAAGGGTTAATATCTTGGCTAATTACTGATGATTTTTTTCAAAAATCATGATCAACAATGCTTTTATACTTCTGCTACGATAGGTACCTCCAGCGCTCCTCAACACCTTTGCTGAATGCCTGCAAATCGAAATTTGTGTTTAATGGAAAAATCACTTTTCTCAAACTATATGACATAGGGTAATCGCTATAATTTTCCTGCAAGGTTTAAATTAACGTCTCCTACCTCTAATTTTTTTTTATATTTTTAGTTTCAGTAGAGGGTGGAACATATTTTTGCACTACATTTTCGACGATATCTCTGAAAATGTAATACTTAAAATTTAAAGAAATGTATTTTCTGTTCAGTGTACGTAAACTTTTGCATGGTATCCCACACGATATACAAAGAAAATATTTTTCTTTTTCAATTAACATAATTAGCCCCTCTACATTTTTTGTAAATGTATTTGTGAATGTTTAACTCCTTTGGGACGAGTGTCTTTTTACAGAATTTTTAATCTTTTATCACCAGTTTTTCAAAACGGAAATTGTCACCTAATTGAATTGGGAAAATGTTCACGTTTCATTGTTTACAAGTAAAATGGCTGTGACAGACAGACACAGGTGTGATCTTATAATGGTTCCCTTTTTACTTTTTAAGTACAAACCATTAAATATATATACAGGCAAAGTTCTTTAATCCGCACAAGTTGGGACCAAATGTTGTGCAGATTATGGAATATTGCGGATTATGGAGTATTATGGATTATATGTCATTTTCATATTTCTGGACACTATTTTACTTCCATATTCAATTATAATTTGAAAAGAAAAATATGAAATACAATAACTAATTTTTCTGGACACTATTTTAATTCCATATTCAGTGTAACATGAAAAGAAAAATGTGAAATATAATAATTAATTTAATATGCTATCCCAAAAAATTCATTTTTCAAATTCTTGTATTAAAAAATTGATAATTTTCACTTTTATATTTAAAATTTTCCGATATTTCTTTTAAAAAATCATTTCTGGATCAAGAATTTGAAAATTTGTTTAATTGTTTACATTCATTAAGCGATGCGAATTATAGAAAATTGCAGATTATGGGTGTGCGGATTATGGATCCTTGACTGTATATATATATATATATATATATATATACGATTCAGTATCAAGAAGGGAGGGGGATAACTATAGGATTCAGCTTCAAGTATCCAGAAATTTATAAATCAAGATTTTAACATAACAAGGTACAAGATTTTAACATAAATGTAACCTTGCCTTATCTTTTATTATTTAACATGTTGCACAATTTAGACTCAAACTAAACCAAAATCAGAAAATTCTTTTCTAATGAAGTTGTAAATAACTGATTATCTAGATTAGACAGTTCATTTTCTAATGGCTGTTCTGCATTAATTATCTCATAATTATTAGTTCTACATTAAAAAATAAAAGCTTGGAAAAGATGTTTGTTTTCTTCTTTGGCTAAAGAAAGTCACTGCCAGAGACTAAAGTTATTTATCTACAGAAGGACATGGTAATAACAGTTGAAAATTTCATTTACTACACACCTGAAAATATCAAAGTTATCTTGCACAGTGATATTTTTAAAATAAATATCAAACATCTTGGCATTGTAAAAATAAATTAGAAACCCCATGATTGAACTTCGAATGCGATAATTAATTAATCAATCAATCAATCATTGTGAAAATAAATATCAAGTATATTAAAATATCGAAAGTATCAAACATCTTGATATTTTAAAAATAATTTTCGGATATATATCAGGATATATATCCATTGATGTATATCAGCGAACTCCGTTTTTATAACCTTTAATTACTTTAGGTTATTTCCTTTACATTGTCAATATAATTCTCATTTTCTCTTATGGTTCCTAGTTCCTACAGTTTCTAAAAAAATATTATTTTAACACGTTGATGCAATATTCATTTATACTATTCTTCAAAACATTTCCTTAAATTTTCTTGGTGATCTAAATTACGGTACATTTTTAGATCTAAAATCTTCCGAAGACAATTTTTTTTACTTAAATTTTTTTTTTCTATACCTGTGTTCTACAAATCAGTATCCAAAATGTGTGGAATATTTATTTATTTAAAAAAAGAAAAATTAATGTCTATGGTGTGTGTGTGGGGGGGGGGGGGGGGGGCTGTTGAAAGAGCTTTTAATTTCAATATTTTTAATTTTTAAAGGAACAAGAACAAACTTCATATTTTAATAATTTTTTGCGATAATGTGTGTGTGCGTGAGTGAACCTGTTAACACCTAATAACCCAAACTGTTTCCAATTGAACCTCATATGGCAGATATTTTAAAGGCTACTCTTTCACAAAAACTGTAGTAATTTTCATACAAACCAGGCAATTGGTTTGGACCACTTTTCATCTATTTTATGACCAGAGAAATTTTCTTTTAACTCAATTATTCAATCAAATATTTTTGTTGTTCACACATGTCTATGTTGATACAACAATCATGTTTCACCATAACATGATTTAAGTAATTTTTTTTTCCCTTAAAAGATAAAGAAATAAATAATTTCAATAAGTTTTTATTATCTGATAAAAGCACATTGAAATTTAATTATTGCATTTTGTAAAGGAAAAATGACAAAATAGGGTAGATGTGCCAGCAATGGACACCCTTAAGGAATTTCTTTTAAAATTATTTTTTTATTAATTGTTATAATTATTATATTACAGTTTTTTCAATATTATATTAATCTATAACAATATTTAACAATTCTTATAGTCTCATTTCCCAATATGAATCGAAATTTAATTTTAAATAACAGAAATATATTAAAACACCCAAAAGCCCATTAATGGGCACCGTCTGGCCCAGTAATGGACACCCCATAAAAAGTAATAAATATAATTGTTTTTGTGACTGTATTTAGAACCAGAATTTAATGAATACACACTAATGAAACAAAATGGTTATTTTCAAATAAATTTAACAATTAGGATACCAGTAATTAATAAAATATTTGTGATAATCATTTACTGTTTGCATCAATTATTGTAATTATCAGAAGATCAGTGTTTTAATTATTTTAGGTAGATAGTTTAAAATATTAAATATCAGGCAATTACATCTATCAAATTATTGAAACAGTAGGGGATTTAAAAGGTAATTAAATAAAAGTTTTGGAATATTAGTGTTTAGTTTTGTCTCGTCTCGTCTCACTATTTTAAACAATTAATCTTCCAGAGACTACTTGATATATCATTTATAATAATTAATATTACAAATATGAAAGAAATGATATTGTGAAGTGTATATTTTAAATACTAAATAAAATAATTTTAAAATAAAACTGTAGAACTGATATTTGAGGATACTGATCTGCAGATTTAATAGTTTCATGAATGTTACTGATAACTTTCATTAATATTACTTTTTTTTTTTTTTTTTTTTTGTCAGAGATGAATAAGGAAACGTTTAAGACAGAAAATAGATTTTTAATAGCTTCTGTAACTTGTTTTTATTTAAACAAAGAGGGATTAAGAACCATGAGCCCCTCCTTGACTGTGCTCTTAATATTTTCTGCTTCCTGGCTGGTTTGATTGCCAGATTATAAAATATGCACACACACATAAAAAAAGAATAAAATATTGAAATTTTATTAATCAGATAAAATAACTTAAAAGCAACTATTTATAAAAGTTTTGGTGTTTATTATGTTTTGGTAAGTATAATTTAAAAATTAAATTTGATTATTTAGGTTTGCAGTTAAATCAAAATATTTTATGCACTATAAACATTAATGAAATTGCATTTTTAGCAACGTTTACATGGGGTATCCATTACTGGAAAATCACTAATTAACCATTCCAGTAATGGACACTCCCTCTTAAAACCTTTAAAATAAATGAAATTTTGTAAATGGCCGTCAGTATATAAAATTCTAAGTTTTCTATTGCTACTCAATCAAAAACATTCAATTTTTTTAAGAAAATAAATAATATATAAATTAATTAAATGAATGCATTAAGATTTTCATGGAAAAACAGCGAAACTTTGAAACATTATTTTCTGCTTCCTGATTGTCTTTGATTAAAAGTGTCAATAATAACCTAGTTTTATAAAACATGCAAGGGGGAATTATATATAAAAAAAAATTAAAGTTAAATATTTATTAGTTATTTTTTTATGAACCAAAAACATAAAGGGGTGTCCATTACTGGCACATCTACCCTATATACATTTCAAACAACTTAAAGATCCTATTAGCATGACTATGTAAATTCAATTTCAATATTTATTTTGACATGCAATCTTAGGCATTGTACATGCAATCTTAGCTCTGGGAATGAAAATTATTTCAGCTTTACGAATGAAATGGCATGCTTTCTTTAGGACATGGCCGTTTTCACCAATTGAAACATTTCACTTTTTGTAAAATTAGGATCTAAATTTTTATTTTTATATTATTTAAACAATGTCACTTGGCTTTTGAAATACCGAGTCCCTGGATCCTGACATTTAGAAAAAAGCTGAGTAGTTTTTTACAATAATGGATCCTCCTCTTAGAAATAAGGCATATTCAACGTATTTAACAGAAAATATGCCTCTTGTGTTTTTTCAATGTAAAAATTCTGCATCCAGGACACCTCAAATTTTTTATGCATCCCTTCTCCAACTTTTTGCTTAAATAAATGATGCACATCCCCAACATCACTTATGCACAGTATTCCGTAGTGTGTTCGGGAAGTTAAGTGGAATCACTCCCTGTTTCTTTAATTTGTATAAAACTATTTATTATAAATTGTAAAGAGAGAAACTGTTCAATGATTTTTATACTAAATTAGTGTGCCATATGCCTTAATATAAATTTAATTCAAAAGTTTTATTTCCCTCATAGCATGCATGGTCACGGTGACGTCACTGCAAGTCACTGTGGTCACGTCACATTTGTGACCGAAATGCCACCACTCAGTGATGTCACATTGTGACTGAAATGTGAACTTCTTAGAAAACTTTAAAAACTTACGAAAATTCTTCAAAACATGTTACTTTTTGTAAAATTATATTTTTCTGGCAATTAAAAAAAATTGTGACGTCTCTGTTATGTCACTGCTATGTAACGTACGCCACGTCACATATGTGACAAAAAAACCAGCATATTGTAAGTCACAGTGTGACAAAAAATATGAACTTCAAAAATCTTTGAAAATGAAGAGAAATATTTTAAACAGCCACGAGTTACAGCGGCATAAGGAATGAAAATATATTAGTGGATAGCAAATGGTAAATTCCGTCACTAAAGGGGAGGGGGGGGGGGGGGGGGGTATAATAAATAAAGTGCACGATACAAGCATTAATAAACTAAATTTTTAGGCTATATTTTATCAATTTGATATCTAAGACAGTGAATGTATACTTTTTCATGATTTCAATTTTATCTAGCATTTGGATAATATATTTACAATTACGAATATTAAATTTATACACTTTACATATTGAGTTTGCTGGGAGGAAATTTCACTCTTTCTTTCTTTTTTTACCGACCAGAATTATTCGAAACAATTCTGTGGTTTCAAACTAAAAATTTTCTATTACAGTTAAATCTGCTCCTTTTAATGAGCATGTAGAAAGAGTCTTCAGAGTTTAGTCATCTATGCATTTCTTGCTTTAGAATATTTTTATAATTTGTATTCAAGTCATAAATTCTACTTCTTTCAGACTTTTAAAATAAAATTGGCATTTTCTGAAAATAAAGGAAAACAAACTTTACTTTAAAAAAATAGAAAAAAAGGGGGGGGGGTGTCGTTAATACATTAAATTTATTTTTACACCTTTTAAAAATTTAAACAATGTTTTATCTAATAAACTCTAATTATGAATATTATTATTATAATTATTTAGAAAAAAGGAACTTTACAATACATTTTAACTTGAATTATTTGGTACGGATAAAAAGAAAAGATTAAATACATTGGACATTTCTTCAAATACAAAATTTTAATGAATGATACTTTCAGAAAATTTCTGCGCGTTCAAATTCCATATTTCTTGTATACAAAAACAAACAATCTGTAACAAACCATCTGCTCGAAAATCGTCTGCCCACAGAAAAATAAATATGAGAATACGCGGGAAATAGTTCACTTGTTTTAGAACAACACGTCTACAACACTTTAAGATAAGGAAATGACCATTTTAGGATACACGGATATTAATGGAACGTGCATGTAAGTTTTATTTAATTTAAATATTTTATTCCTGGTTGTATATTATGAGTTAAATAGTTATATTTGTAAGAGACTGATCTTTAACTGTCAGAAGCGTTATTTTCCAATTTGATAACTGTGAAGAAAAATATTTTAATCTGCCATCGCTTGGAAAAAAAAAAAAAAAAAAAAAAAAACTGCGCAGAGACATTCATGCCTACATTCATACTGGAATTAATATAAACATTAATTTACTCTTACTTGAGATTAAAAATGTATGGAACGACAATAATTTGGAATTATTTTATCGGCTTCTTACTATTTTTTGATTACTAACATTTATAGTTATTATTATTTTGGGGTTAAATATGATGTTCGATTATCATGAGATTACGAAACTGTTTCAGATTAGAAATTAACATTATACTGGGAAAATGTATTTTTAACATATTACAGTAGTGAAACATTTGAAAGAATTTTCTTTTAGTGCTAATAATATTTTAAATTATCTTTTTAAAATCCTAAATCTTCAAACCAATGTTTTCAGATTTAACATTTGCCAAAATTATAAAATAATAGGAATTCCTTATACCATATGGAAATATTTTTGAGACATTGTTAAATCTAATAATGCATTTAATTTATCTATTGTAGTTTGCTGTTGTTTAACAGTACAATTATAAATACTAATTATTATTTTTAGTGTTTTTCAAATTGGTATATTTATTTTTTTTTTAATTGTATGTAAGCATTTTTTCTGTTTGTGATTTTAATCAAACATTTAATTATAGACATTCTGAATGGGTTATTAAATTTTCTTCTATTGTAAATTAATTTTCTACGTGTATGATTCGGGTAATTATTGGCACTAAAAAGTAAAATATGATATTTAAGCATTGAAATAAAGTATTTTTCATGCCTGATAGGAAGTTATAGATTAAACTGCTTTAGTATATATTTTTTTTAAGTTCATATAATACAGGATACATAATGTAGGACACAAGTTGAAAAGTGCTTATGACTTCGGTTTGTCTCTCCGTCTGTCCGTCTAGCAGTCTGTGCGCACTTTAACTCTCGAAAATATACTCGGATTGCCCTGAAATTTTTGGATGGTATTGACGTTTATCATCGCACGGTACCTATTTGTAATGAAGTTTGTAGTATGCTTTGTTCATTTACAGGGACAGCCAAAAGTTTTCCGTTACATTACGGCCTATGGGAAAAAGTCGTTTCAAATGATTTTTTATGATTTTACGCACGCTTTCAAACAGAAAAAAATTTATATGCATTTATGAAGTGCACTAAAATATGCATTCTGTTGACTATGCGATGCAAAGAATAGTTATTGTTCATTTACAGGACTAAAAAAGGAATTCAAATACATAATGATATAGAGGTAGAGGGAATTGTTTGCGGCATACTTTAATTATGTTAATCTATCTCATATATAATGAAATTGATGTATGTCGCTGAGGTTTACATACTATAAATTATTTCATGTATAATAAGAATAATACGTATATAGCATTTACAGGGACACACAAAATCTTTCAGATACCATATTGTATCCGAAGTACTGTTCATTAGCGATGATTGCTGGAAATATATTTTTAATTATGATATGCACTTTTATGATTCACTATATTTATGCATAGTGTATGGTGTATATAAATGCTATAATTCCTATACAATGCTACACAAAAGTATTCGTAAGGATTACTGGGTATGGGCGCAAATTGCTTAAAGGTGGTTTTTAAATGAGTTATGCTTTTTTTCGCTGAACTGCATTTAATTTACCAAGAAATATTTGTAGAATATAGATAAAATGATATACAGGGTCACGTAAAGAATTGGATACATGGCCGTCTATATATTATAATTTCTGGAAATGTGATTTCAGCAGTTTTAAGAGTGTCTTAGTTTGAATTAAATTTTAACTAAATAGTGGCGTGTAATAAAGATTTTAGGTAAACTACAGGGTTGTACAAAGGTATTCAAGTATGTTTCCATACATTAGTATAAATTGCTGAAAATGAATTTCAACCTGTTAGGCGTTTTCTTGCTAAACTAAATTTTCCCATTATATAGTATATATACATTTAAAAAAATGGGTACTCAAAATTGAGTAAAAAGTACTCAATTTTAAATGCGTCACATGCACAAAATAGTTCCGATCCAAATGTACTCAAAGTTGAGAAACACATGTACTCATTTTTTATTCCATGGCTGTGATCAAATACAGGGTTCGCACAGACTCCTTAGACTCCTTGGAAACTCCTTAGAAATGAAAACATTCCCAAGTAGTACTTAGAACTACTTAGATAAGCAAACCACTACTTAGAAACTCCTTATACTGTATTGCGACTTCGGACCCAAGCGATATTGCTGCCGAGGAAAAAAAATCGTAATTGAAAACCCACGGTAAATCCTTTATGCACGTCATTCATCTGAAGCACAACATTGATTGGGTAGAGTAATCTTAATAGCAGGGCTCCCACTAGGTCCGTAAAGTCCGTTTTTTGACACTGTTAGCCGACCTTTATTTTAAATTTTATCAATGTTTGGCATTTAGCCAAAAATCTCGGAAAAATCGCGTTTTTCGCAAATATGTTCCAAAAAATACCGTCAAATTTCCTCAATCGATCGCGAAAAAAATTCTTAAATTTTGTCAAAGGATCGTGAAAAAACGCGAATTTCTCCAACAGATCGCATAAAAACTCATATTTCTTAAAAAGACACGAATTTCTTAAAAGACAGCGAAAAAACGCGAATTTCCTCAAAAGATCGCGAAAAACACGCGAATTTCCTCAAAAGATCGCGAAAAACACGCGAATTTCCTCAAAAGATCACGAAAAATATGCGAATATCCTCAAAAGATCGCGAAAAACACGCGAATTTCCTCAAAGGATCGCGAAAAACACACGGTTTCCATCAAAAGATCGCGAAAAAAACTTTAGTTTCGTCAAACGATCGAAATAAAATGCGAATTCCATTAGAAGATCGCGAATTTCCCCAGAAGATTGTGAGAAACACGTGAATTTCGTCAAAGGACCGCGAAAAACACGCGGTTTCCATCAAAAGATCGCGAAAAAAACGTCAGATTCGTTAAACAATCGAAATAAAACGCGAATTCCATTAGAAGATCGCGAGAAAAGCGAATTTTCCCAGAAGGTAGCGAAAAAAAAAACGCGAATTTCTCCCAAAAGATAGCGAAAGAATCGCGAATTTCCCCCTGAAGATCGCGAAAAAAACGCGAATGTCATCATAAGATCGCGAAAAAAAATGCAAATTCTTTAAAGAAAGCGATTACCGCTGTTCTAAAAGAATAAATTCAAAACTTGTTATATTTTTTCTTGTATGCTGCATTTAGCATTCTTTTTTTTTTTTTGCCTTTTAAAATTTTCTTTAAGATGTATCATGTATGTGATATACATAACAAGTGTTTGGGGTTTGACTAATCTCTATTTTTATGACCTAGGGGTGATTCTAGTCCGAATTTTCCGAAAATATAAGGCATTCATTTCCGGAAATTTAAAAAAAATCGGTCACCAATCCGAAAATTCGGACATATGGTCGCCGAAAAAAATAAATTTTGTCAATCGTTTGCAGAAAAATCGCCAATTTCGTTAAAGGATCGCGGGGAAAACGCAAATTTCGTCAAATAATCGCGAAAAAACCCAAAAATTTCATCAAAAGATCGCGAAAAAAACCACAAATTTCATCAAAAGATCGCGAAAAAACACACAAATTTCGTCGAAAGATCGCAAAAACCCAAAAATTTCGTCAAAAGATCGCGAAAACCCCCCACAAATTTCGTCAAAAGATCGCGAAAATCGACAAATTTCGTCAAAAGATCGCGAAAATCGACAAATTTCGTCAAAAGATCGCGAAAAACCACAAATTTCGTCAAAAGAGCGCGTAAAAACTCACAAATTTCGACGAAAGATCGCGAAACCGAAAAATTTCTTCAAAAGATCGCGAAAAATCGACAAATTTCGTCAAATGATCATGAAAAAACTCACAAATTTCGTCAAAAGAGCGCGTAAAAACCCACAAATTTCGTCAAAATATCGCGAAAAAACCCACAAATTTCGTCAAAAGATCGCGAAAAAAAAACTACAAATTTCGTCAAAAGAGCGCGTAAAAACACACAAATTTCGTCGAAAGATCGCGAAAAAACGCCAAATTTCGTCGAAAGATCGCGAAAAATGGCAAATTTCGTCAAAAAATCGCGAAAAACCGGCAAATTTCGTCAAAAGATCGCGAAAAACCGACAAATTTCTTCAAAAGATCGCGAAAAAAACCCACAAATTTCGTCAAAAAAGAGCGTAAAAACTCACAAATTTCGTCAAAAGATCGCAAAAAAACCACAAATTTCGTCAAAGAGCCACCGAGAAAACGTATAGCTAGTGTCGGGAGTGAATTCCTCCCCCCCCTCTCTCTCTGGTGTACCTTTTCAGATTTGCTGTGAATTTCAGAATTTTTTTTTTTTTACTCAGAATCACCCCTGTGATATGACCATTGGTCACTGCATAAAAGAGTAGATTGTCAATTTTGTATTTAAACTTACGAAATCAATAAGCAATATATTGCGAATACTGTACAATTTCAGCACTAACAATTAGATTCTAATAGAGTAAAATTTGTTTTTTAAATGTTTTTCTCTCTAAATTGGACATTAAAAATTAGAATGTGCATACCACATAATGATGCAACACATAAAAACATCGACAAAAAAAAAGGCAAATCTTTAAAATTTTTTGGACTCCTTGGATTTTTTTGGTACTCCTTGGATTTTTTCTTCCCAATTCTGTATGAACCCTGAAATATGAATCGTTATGTACTGCCCTCCCCTCCCCCCCCCCCAAAAAAAAAACCCCCTAAAATGTAAAGTAAAAATGTACTGACATTTATTTCCCGTTCAAAGTTCTTAACAAGAAATGTTTAATTGATTATTTATTAAGAAAAATAGCAAAACTCTTAACAAGATACTCAAATCGAATATTTTAATGACAAGAGCATTATTTCTAAGCACTTTTAAATTATTTTTAAAATTCTGTGCATAATTTAATATTTACATTAATAAACATCATTTATGTCGCCATAAATGAAATGAACCATTACAGGGTACAAAACTATTTGTTTGTTTGGGTTTGATAACATGTGATGCTTCAAAATAGAGAAAGCATAGGTTCATTTTTGATCCAAAAATATTCAATTCAATATGAGTACGTCGGTTTGCTCATTTTTGAGTACTTCATTTTCTTCAGTGTATCAACCTACAGATCAAATAAGGGCTGTTTAAAAGAATTGGAAAACATATTTGGCTATGGACGGTAACTGCTGAAATCAGTTTTTCAAATGTTTTATGCGTTTTCTAAAATGTTTACTTAGTTATCTTATTTACGTCATTTCCCTAAATTACGATGTCTTGTTAAAGCATTCAGAAAGTGTTGGAAAGTATATTTTAATCTATGCTTAACGCATGATTTTTCTTACTCGTTTTTTTTTTTTTTTTTTTTTTTTTCTATTTTCGAGATCAGTCTTTTCCTATAAAACATACCAAATCTATTTAGCTCATATTCACAAAGTACAATATACACGGGAATAAAAAATTTAAATAAATATCGCTTATCATGCCGCTCTATAAATAATAGTTGTATTAATATTCGTTAGTTTCCATGTTCGTATTTAATAAAGCAATGACAAATCAAAACAAATTAAAAAACTTACACATTCTAAATATCAAGCATAGAACTTAATAAAAAAATATGTCAGTTGATAAGCATTGTTTTTTAAGTGGAAAAATGTAAAATGTTTTAGAAGAATAGGACTCCAAAGTAGCGATATTTTGCTAAAAAGTACGGTAAAAAGATAAGACTTTATATTTACAGCAAAATTTTATTTTAAAATTCATCGCTGTATTAATACTTAGAAATTTTTCCAGAGAGAATCATTCGCCTTATATACAATATTTCAAATGAAAATCAAATGTCAAATTAATTGCTTAAAAGGCGCAAAGGCCAACATTGTGAAAAAGATTCCATGCCGGGACTCAAACCCGGGCCATCAGTGTAGCACACTGACATTCTACCGACTAAACCACATGGAACGATACCCAGGCTGGAAAATTTTTCACTATTACATGTTGGCAAGGCTACAAACGCAGCATAAGATGGAATAGTTATCGTGAGCCACCGACATGGGGTAAACACGAAACTTAATTAAATCCAGCATCGATTGAAACTATATTAATAATTGGAAATTTTTCCAGGGAGAAACATTCGCCCTGCATACAACATTTCAAATTAAAATTGCCTTTTAAGCAATTAATTTGAAATTTGACTTTCATTTGAAATAATGTATGCAAGGCGAATGGTTCTCTCTGGAAAAATTTCCAAGTATTAATATAATTTCAATCAATGCTGGATTTAATTAAGTTTTGTGTTTGCATCATGTGGGTGGTTCACGCTAAATATTCCATCTTTTGCTGCGTTTGTAGCCTTGCCAACATGTAATAGTGAGAAATTTTCCAGCCTGGGTATCGTTCCATGTGATTTAGTCGGTAGAATGTCAGTGTGCTGTACTGATGGCCCGGGTTCGAGTCCCAGCATGGAATCTTTTTCACTATTTGCGTCTTTTAAGCAATTAATTTGAAATTTGATTTTCATTTGAAATTTGATTTTCATTTGAAAATCACAGTGTTTATGACAAGTTCGTCACAAATGACACATATTTCACAAATTGGTCACAATGTGGCTTCAAAGCATTGTCGCTTTCGTCACAGGTTCGTCACAAAGTTAATGCCAAAATAGTCACAAATGACACACTTTTCACAAATTTGTCACGCCGTGACTTCACAGAGTGGTCACAATGTGACGTCACAAACGTCCTCTAAAACGGCCATAATGACCTCGCATTCTAGTCACTGTGACGTCACATCGACAGTCACAAAATCACAGTGTGACTTCACAACGACGTCGCCGTAACGTCACCATGCCTTACGGGTTGTTCATCCCCCTCCCCCAGAAACCAATTTCATTATTTTATAGTGCTTCTATTTTTATTAATTGTGCTACTTACTACATGTAAAAGTTCCTATAACTTGTATTTAACACAGTGGTTCTCAGCTGGTGTGTCATGAAAATTTTCAATAAAGTCATACCAGGATCTGCAAACTAACTAAAACAAAAGTACTTTAAAATGCAACATTCAATTTCTGCAGTTCATTACTATGTAATGAGGTTTAGTTTCATAAAATTGTATTTCTTTCCAAATTTGTTTCAGTGTTTGAATATTCTTAATAAAAAATGTTGGAGAACTGAAATGAAAAGAATTAAAAAACCTATTATAATCTATTGTTTTCCTTAATTCCTAGTTACAATCATCACAAAATATATCATCTACTCCAATGTTACATTTACCAGAAATAAGCTTTTTCTACAGCAAATAATGTTCAAAACAAAAATAAGTTTCAGCTGGATTCTTCAAAGAAAATTTACTAGTATGCGTATCTGAAAACCATAACATATACTGGAAATATTTAAAAAATAAGTATTTTTATTATAAATAATAACAAAATACCATAAAATTTCAAATAAGCCCCTCCCCTCTCCTCCTTTTTGACAACATGAAATATTGGTAAAAGTGGAGTAGGAGCTTATAAACAGATTTTTTACTTCTATCTTTACAAGAACATTGGAGTATTGAATTCATGAAAATTTTCGAATTCTGGTTTTCGACGTATTTACATGTTCTAGTGGTCAGAGATTCTGAAAAACATGTTTTTACAAAATATCTGTCTGTGACTCTGTCTGTCCGTCTATATGTACGTAACACAAGTTTTGTGGGCGCTCTATTTCAAGAACTAATGCACAGAATTTAATAAAAATTTATATTAAGTTAGTCCCTGATATAAATTGATGCTGATTAGTTTTTGGTGCAAATCGCTGAACAGGTGGCGCTGCAATGCTGCATTTTTCACAGTTACCACAATAGCTCTATCTCAAGAACTAATGCACGGATTTCTTTAAAACTTCAGATTAGGTTGATCCTTGACATGAATAGATGTTTTTTGCATTTTGGTGTAAATCGCTCAACAGGTGGCACTGCTATGCTGCATTTTCCATGATTACCACAATACAGTAGAACCTCGATTATCCGAAGTAATTGGGACCGACCATCTTTTGGAAATTCGAAATTTTCGGATCATCGAGAATGCTTCATTTTTAAGATTAAGGAGAAATATATGCACTTCTTATAATGGTAACAAGGACTTAATTAAAATAAAGCAGTTGCAAAATAGAAGCAAGAATAAATTACCTGAATTTTAATTTTGAAATTAAGTACCTTTTACATATTTCACAAGGGTTTGAAATAATGTTTTGTTTGTTGTAGTTTCAATTGCTTTTGCTTTGAAGCTCTATCAGAAAGTTTTTAATGTTATCAGTTTACCAGTATCGCAGTCTTTCTGCTCCTCCAGTCATGCCAAACCTTTGCAAAATATTCAAAAGCTTGAGAATTGTTAATTTTTTCGTTCTACTCCGCAGAACGGGAACGAACACGGGAACTCAAGTTAAATTTCAATCTAATCAAGTTACGGGAACTCAAGTTAAATTCAAAGGAATTCTAAGAAAGGGGGTCAAAAATATTTATATGCACTTGTTTGTTTGTAAAGGACCGCTTGCATACAAGGAATATGATAGTAAAAAAAAAAAACTTTTCAAAATGGACAGAGGACCAGCACACAAGAAATGTTATTGTTAAAAAAAAGCTTTAAAATTGGATTTCGGTTAATCAAGAGTTTCAGTTAAAAGAGGTTCTACTGTAGCTCTCTCTCAAGAACTAACGCACGGATTTCTATCAAACTTCAGATTAGGTTAATCCTTGACATGAGTAGATGCTTTTTGCATTTTGGTGTGAATCGCTCAACAAGTGGCACTGTTATGCTGTATTTTTCACAATTTCCGCAATAGCTCTATCTCAAGTATTAATGCACGGATTTTCATCAAACTTCAGATTGAGTTAATGCTTGATATAAATTGGTAATATTTATGTTTTGGTATAAATCTCTCAACAGGTGTTGCTGCTATTCTGCATTTTTCCCGATTCTCGCAATAGCTCTATCTCAAGAAATAACGTACGGATTTCTATCAAACTTCAGATTAAGTTAATCCTTGACATGAATGGATGCGTTTTGCATTTTGGTGTGAATCTCCCTACAGGTGACGCTGATATTCTGCATTTTTCACGATTTCTGCAGTAGCTGTATCTCAAGAATTAATGCACAGATTTTCATCAAACTTTAGATTCAACTAATCCTTGATGTGAATTGGTACTGTTTACGTCTTGGTGTAAATCACCCAACAGCTTGCATTCCTATGCTGCATTTTTCTTCAATAGCTATATCTTAAGAACTAATTTACGAATTTTCATCTAACTTAGGTTTCAGCTAGATGTTGACAAAAGTTGTTGCTGATTAAGTTTTAGTGTTGATCACCCAACAAGTGACGTTGTTGTTATGCATTTTGAAGGATTCACATGATTTTAGCCATAGCCATATCTCAAGAACTATTGCACGGAATTTCATACCTTTACAATCATCACGATGGTCATAGATTGCCGTTTAATTTTGGCATTGTTATAGTGAATTTTGAAGAATTAACGTTTATGAGATAGAAGAAAGATTTGGGATTGCCCCATCCGACTAGTTTTAAAAAGTTTTCCTAAGTACTAACTCTTAACATTAATGTCTATTAACAGAAATTAATTGGTACACCATAAATATTTAAAATAAAATATTCTAAGAAAGCTCCATAAATTTTAAAATAAACAAAAATAATAATTAAATAATCCTCTAAATAATATCTCCTCTTTAGAAAGACAAACTATTCAAATTCTATTTTTTTTTTTTTTTTTTTTTTAATATATATAAAAAAGATCTTTGTGAATGTATCAGCAAATTTGCACTGTTTGAGTGTGGGAAGCAGAAAAAAATAATTAAAAGAAAACGATCGAAAAGCAAAACCTGTTTTTTCCTTGCTATATAAAGAAATATATTTCTGTTGTTAATTGACCAATTTTGTTAAAATTTTCAGCAAGTTGCAATGACAGTAAATTATGATATATAATCAATTTTTATTAAAATATAAGTTATTAGAAAATTCGAGCATTGAAAAGGAGAGGACTATCTGCGGTTTGTATTGTTTATTCAACTCCATGAAGTCGAATGTTGCCAGAATCAGATCACGAGCTTTGCATGGTTAATACGTTTCGTTAATGCAGAAAGAAACCATGCATAGCTTTTCTTTTTTTAATTAAAGAAAAAAAATGTTGCATGTTTTTCCACAAAAAAAGGAAGGTAAAATATTTATGGAAAAATAGAGGGTGCAAAGAAGAAACATAGAAAAGGGGCATGGCGCATCAGCACTTAAAACAGAAACAGCAGTGTGCAGCACCCTCTGAAGGTAGTAGTTACCACTATTTCCAAATATAAATTTCAGCAAAAAAAATTTTTAAATTAAAAAAAGTAATCAAGTCATCGATTTTATAATTTCAGATATTTTATAACACTTAAAAATTTTAAAGAAGCAGGGAGGCGGGTGGGGGTTGAGGGCTTGAATTTCTAAGTTTATTTTGTACCCCTCTGGGCTGTAACTAGAGTATTTTAAGCAATTTTTCGAACTCAGACCCTAATTAAGCTACAGCAACATTAGAGCTCAATTTGAAAGCTTGACTGAAGGGGTGTCTCGTCTAGCCCTGACATCTTGCTGGGGTCTATTTCGAACCCAGATAATTTGGTGAAATCCTGGTATAAAATGGATTTTTTCATGTGACATATCATTTTAAAGCTCTTGGCCTATACATTACTAAGCACCCATTCCTCGTCCTTTTAACTAATTTTTTCACCACTAGGAAGCGTTTTGATGTTTTAATTTATTACTACCCCTTAAATTTCCCCAAAAATTAAGAAAAAAATTTACATAACAAAATTTAACAATTAGCCTCTTCTTCCCCATTTTTATATTTGTTGCCAGGAGATGCCATTGAAAAAAATTCACAAATTTCAAATTTAATCTACGATATGTCATGTAATATCTTAAATGAAAGGCCATGCGCTCAATAATGTTATGTGTTGCACTCCCCCTACCTCCATCCCACCCTCTATGTCATCCTGATCTATGTAAGAATTTAATAATTATAAATTAACAATTTGGATTTATTAATTAAAAGATGTTGTGTGTGTTAAAAGTGTTTTGAATGGAATGCTAAACGAAACTCTCTGTGATCATATTTACCCACTTATTTATTCATGTACATTGATTCATTCTGCTAAACATTTGTTTACAATTTTCAAAGCAAATATTCAAAGTTACTTGTGTTCTCAAATGCCTCAATATATGTTTGATCGTAATAATTTCAGTATTGCTCATATAAATATTAGAATACTTTGTATTCATGTATGCAAAGAAGTGAACTGACCGTGAAAACAAAAAAATGTGGTTTCTCAGGAAAGTTTGTAATCTAGTATCATACCTCAAAAACTATGTTTATGTAAAGCTTATATTTTATTTACTATAGTGTGTACAAGTTTAATATAATTTTTTTGTTATTTTTAAAATTGAATTTCCATTTATCTGTTTATACTCTATCTTTTCAGAGAGTATGATCCTGATCTTAGTGATTGTGTAAATTATGCCTTAAAGAAAACTGGAAAACCATATCCTGATGTGAAAAGATTTCTGTTGAAAGTAATTGCACTTTCAGGGTTTAAATGTAAACAACCAAGTTTTGAACCTCAAACTGTAGGTACTTTATATTCTAGTGAATCGGAGAAAATAAAGTCAGATGATTATCTTTCTTTGAAAGATGGCACTCTTTCTGATTCACTTGAAATATCAACTTCTAAAAACATTGAAAATGATTATAATTTTAAATCAACAACAGAATTTTCTACATATGCAAAAACTGAAATAGAAGGAAAATCTGAAATTCCAATGAAAGAATCTTCTGTTACTAAGAAAAGTATAAAAATTTTCAATGTCAGTGATTCTGTTATAAAGAATTTTAAAAGGCAAATGAATCAAAATGTTTATACTTTAAATGTGTCTCATAGAATTAATTTATCAGTCCATTTAATTATCTTTTCTTTTGTATTTTTATTGTTTATTTTCAGATAAAACCATCTTTTAAAATTAATTTTAATTTTTCTTTTATACAAATAGTATTGTAGTTCCTAAACAAGGCTGGGATTGGTTTAGTTTGTTGGGAGTAAAATTTCTTATAAAGGTGATATTTAACATGCTGAGAAAGCACTTTTGTGAACGGCCCTGATTCTATGGGTAATATTTGGATATAATGTACATACAGCAAAATCTCGTTAGAATGAATTTCTAAAGACCACCAATTAAATTCGTTATAGTGAAAGATCTGTTAAGTCAAATTCCAATATCTAAAAAAATTATAAAAATAAAATAAAATTTGCATGCACATTGAACAAAAAAAAAAAAAAAAAAAATATATTACTGCACTTTTATTAAAGTTTGATTAATATGCAAACATGTTAGTAAATAATGTACAATACATTATTGTGACTTTATTAGTTAGAAATAATATTTTTATTAGGTCCATAACCCTGAGTTAGTCACACGTGCATCTCTGTGATACAGGCTGTCATTTTCCTCTTCTAAGTTCTGAATGCATTAACCGGCTCGAGAACAACTGCTGCAGGGGAAAAATTGATACCGGTGTTGTTTTTCAATCCTCTCTCTCCTTCCCTTTCTCCATTTTCTAGCTTTATTAAGGTATCTGCCTATTTTTGGAGCACTTTTAAAAAAAGTACAATATTGAATTAATACACATATTTTTAGTTCAGTTGTAATACAGAATGTTAATGATGAAAAAGCCAACTCTTAGCAATATCTTCATAACCTTTTTAAAAATTGGGGTCTTTTGCCATTTTTTAAGCAAAATTTCATGCTTACGTCAAACAGCATACATTCAATTAAACTAAACATATTTCAATTTTCTTTGTACTACATGCTACTATTAAACTTACCTGTGCACTGAATTAGGAGTTTTACAGTATCTTCAAAATTAACTGAAATATTTCAAAATATACATGGGTCAATCCATTCTTTTTGCCATCCATTCTTGGTATTCTTTTTACAAAGCTGATGAAAAAATATGAAGAAATATGTCGACATTCTTTAATGTTAAATGATAAAATTATACATTTGTAAAGGGACATGTGCGATATTACTGCATAGTGGTTGGGTCAATCCATTTCAAGTGGTCTAGCACTGGTTGCTTCACCATTTTTTAAAAATCTGAAATTTTTTGTACAACAACCCTGACATCATGGAAGTTCAAAGTGACTATTATTTTAATTTTATTAATTTTTGTTTGTGCATGGCAGCCATCTTTGTTTCATCGTCTGCAGCAATTTTCTCACATGAAATGTTTACAGAATTGTAAATAACTCATCGTTTATTTCTCCAATTCAAATGCGGATTAAAGCAATTTGTACAGAATACATTGGGCTAAAAATGTGGTAATAGAGTAGTTTCCGAAAATAAATCGTTATTGGGGGAAATTTCAGCATAAAGTTTTTTCTCAAAATTTGTCCATTTACAAGAGGAAATTTTTCTAGCAAGGTGAACTGTCAGCATGACATAATTTTTTTTCACAAATAGGCCAAAAGTACTTGTACTCACACACCATGTTCCAGATCTGGGACTTGCTTTCTCTTCGCTAAAAAAAATCTCGAATTTTTCAAAGATGTCAAAAATCATACTTTTGAGGCTTTGATATCTCTGGTGGGGCACGAGATAAAAATCTGAAGTTCTGGTTTCTAACAGTATTTTATGGTAGTGTTATGCACAAAAAAATTCAGGATGGAGATTTGACTACAAGCTGAGATATGGCAAGGGCAACATCTCAAAACAATACTGCCAAACTATTGTTTTGATGTAGTCACAGGTAAGTATTTATCTCAGAGTCATTGAAATTTATTTTTTGATTATCTTTAAATAATAGTAACAGAAAATAAAGCCTTTTGCAAAGCTTAGCAATTAATTTAAAAAATAATTATGCCTAAGACCTACATTTTGAATGGTTTCAGTAATTTTTGTTGTAAGTAATTTTAGTAACTAAAAGAAACCTCGGCACTTTTACATAAAGAAAAAAAATATTTTTATACAAGACCTGCGACTAAAACAGAATGGGGGAAAAAGAAAAGCTGCTAATGTTGACATACTTGTTGAGACATGTTCAAACATTTCAAAACACATCCCTGCTTGTTGGTTTAAAAACAACAATTTTAATGCTGCTTGCCAGTCCCTGAAACTTGTTCCTACCATAAGTATGTTCCTGTAAATGAAAAATTTATACGATGATACCATGCATCAGCCTCAAGTAATTTTCAGAAAGTAAAGATATCCAAAGCCCTGTCAAAATTTATCCTGCAGATAAATGACACTGTTGCATGATAAGAAGTAAGCAAGGAATTATTAATGAAGTGAGACTTATAACATAGTGATTTTAAAGTTCATTTCTATGAGCCAGCAGGTACAAGAACTTCAATCAAGTTATCAAGAGATAACAAGATTTGGTTCCTACAAATAAAATTTTGAGAAAGATCACCCCTATGGAACTGACAACAGTAACTGGTTGAACTCATAACATCTCACCTAAATTCTGTGAAGATATTTCTCAGATCTTTGTTGAACATATATAGTCTCTTAGTAAATTAAATATTTGTTATTACACTGTTTTGCACAAACCATATTTCATGTGTAAATATTGTAATAAAACAGATAAATCTAATTCATCTTACGGTACTCGTAATAGTATTTATTGATATCTTTTCCTTGCTATATATCAGTTTGCAGTCAAATCTCCATTTTTAAATTTTTTGTGCATAATAGTACAATAAAATACTACCAGAAGCCATAATTTCAGATTTTTATCTCATGCCCGACAAGAGATATCAAAGCCTCAAAAGTGTGATTTTTTGACATTTTTGAAAAATTTGGGATTTTTTTCAGCGAAGAGAAAGCAAGTCTCAAATCTGAAACTTGGCGTGTGAGTACAAGTACTTAGGCCTATTTGTAAAAAAAAAAAAATTATGTGATGTTGACAGTTTTCCTTGCTAGAAAAATTTCCTCTTGTAAACGGACAAATTTTGGAAAAGAACTGAAACTTTATGCTGAAATTTCGTCAATATAAGTATGTCAACCTTAACAGCTTTTCTCTTTCCCTATTCTGTTTGTCTCAGGTCTTGTATAAAAATATTTTTTTTTTTTTTATGCAAAAGCTAAGCTTTGCAAAATACTATATTTTCTGTTGCTATTATTTAAAGATAATAAAAAAAGTAAATTTAAATGACACTCTGAGATAAAACTTACCTGTGACTTCAACAAAACAATAGTTTGACAGTATTATTTTGACATGTTGTCCTTGACATATCTCAGCTTGTAGTCAAATCTCCATCCTGAAATTTTTTGTGCATAACACTACCAAAAAATACTGTCAGAAACCAGAACTTCAGATTTTTATCTCTACAGAGATATCAAAGCCTCTAAAGGCAATTTTTGACGTTTTTGAAAAGTTAGGGATTTTTTTATTTTTTTAGCAAAGGGAAAGCAAGTTCCAGATCTGGAACTTGGTGTGTGAGTACAAGCACTTTCAATCTATTTCTAAAAAAAATTATGTCATGTTGGCAGTTTTCCTTGCTAGAAAAATTTCCCCTTGTAAACGGACAAATTTTATGAAAAAAACTTTATGCTGAAATTTCACCAGTAAGGATAAATTTTTGGAATTTTCGTCTATTACCATGTTTTTAGCCCACATTGCTTTAATCCGCACTTGAATTGGAGAAATAAACGATGTGTTGTTTTCAATTCCGTAAACCCTTCATGTGAGAAAATTGCTGAAGATAATGAAACAAAGATGGCCGCCATGCACAAACAAAAGTTAATAAAATTAAAATAATAGTCATTTTGAACTTCCATCATGTTAGGGTTGTACAAAAAATTTCAGACTTTTTAAAAATGGTCAAGCAACGAATATGATTTTCAGGACCACTTGAAATGGATTGACCCACATATTTTTTATTAGAAATTACCATTTTTTTTATATTCAGGTACCTGTATGTATAATAATTACATTATCACATAAAGCTTAGATTCTAGTTTAGAATATAGTGAATAATATGGAAAGCATTCTCACAAAATTTCACAGAAATATGTTTAAAACATTTTATGTAATGTAAGTTTGTCAAGCATGGAAATAACGGAAAAATTAATTTTTCAGGAATCACATTCAAAGATATCTTTTATATCTTTCAGATGCATAAAAAATTAATCTAGAAGTGTCAATTAAGGTTCAATAGTGTTTTTATGTAAAAAAAAAAATAAGAAAACGATGCTTTAGAAACATTGTTTACATTTCTCGTGGCCTTCCTACGCCCACTTCTATAGTATTTGACTCATTACTTCTTATTTATTAAATTGGTCATATCTGCTCTTCTAGCTATCTTAGGAATAAAATTTAAAAAAATTTGTAATCGTAAAAGATTACTCTTCAAATAAAATAGTTTAAAAAAAGAAAACTCTCATGAAAACAGCCATTTTAATGTAAGCAGATACCTTAAGAGTAAAAAATTTTTATGGTTAGCATATCATTGTAACTTTCACCATATCTTTTGTTCAACTCTTTTGTGATTTATTTTTAATCTGATAAATTTGTTTTTGTTTCTGTTGATTCTGATTATTTTTATTGTTGTTTTATTATAATATACTGTAATCATAAATTGTGTTAGTTTTATATATTCAGAATATAGGTTCATCAGGTGATTTACTTGTTCTTTTACTGTGATTTATTTTAAAGACTTTTGTTTATATGTAATTAAACCTGATGAGTTAATTTCTTGTTTAATTTATCATCAAAATAAAATCAATAATTTTCTATGTTATTTAGTGTCATACACCCAGCCTTGTTTACAGTTGTGGGTTATAGTTTTATTGTAATAAATACTATTTTCTTTTGCTAAATGTTACTTTGTGCTTGTGTTTTAAAATTTCAATAATAATTCTAAATATTTCTATTTGGATACAATTTGTCTCTTAAATATTGTATACTGTAAAATCCGAACAATATCCCCAGCCCACTATGAAAGCAAGCCAACCACCCTATTTTAAGCAATTTAATTTTTTCCCAGTCACAAATATAAGCTCCCCTACCCTCCAATTTTTTTTATGCAAAAAAAATTATTTAAAAAAAGTCTAGGGGTGAAAAATGATGTTTTGGCAGATTTACGCATAGAAAAAAATCAATGAAATTATCACTTTTCTTCTCCCTCTCCCACCCAGTGGACAAAATTTTTTTAATCTTGAGTAATTTTTCTATTTTCTATCTTGTTCGCTAGACACAATGAGTAAATAATCAATCATCTAATTTACAACTTCCTAAAATTTGTTTTCCTCTTCCTCCCTTTCAGCATAGAAAGTTTTAAAACTATTATCCTTCTATATATAAAAAAATGTAACGCTTTAGAAATGTACCAATGAAAATCTGTGTTTTGATGCCAACTTGGTGACCAAAATTAGTTGCCAAAAGTGATGCCAACTTGGCGCTATTTCCAGTATTTCACCAAATTTCCATAGACTCCCATTGAAATCCAATAAATAGGATTTACTTGCTTGCAGAAAATCAACAAATTGAGATATTTCAATGCAACAAAAACTAATATTAGCTTATGTATAGAGCTTAATTGAACTATTTACATTATTTTTAAGCACAAACACTAACTATTTACAATATTCGTAACACTATATACATAATTTTTATTTATTCAAATAAATTATAAATCTTACCCTTTTTTAATGATTTCATATTTAATAATTCCTTTAATTATGAAACTCTGTAAGCTCTAATGATTACGTGCTTGGAGATAAGGAAATAAAATTGTCAGGAGTTGGGAAGGAGCGCATTTTTACCAAGTGGAATCTAAAAATTAAATGCATAGAAAATGAGGAATCGCGAAGCAATCCAGCATGGAGACGTGAAACAATTACATCTGAGATTGGCTAGAAAATACAGATTGGTTTGCAATACTGAACGGAATCACAAAGCGATTATGCGGGGGGGGGGGGGGGGGGTTGTTGTTCGCAGCGAGCAGGGGGGCAGGAGCCTCCCTAGTAAAAGAAAAAAAAATACTATGCTCCACTTGTTGCTCTGTTGTTTCGAATAAAATATCAGCCATTTAAATTATCCCTCTACCCATGAAATGTCTGCTTCTTCCTTTTGTACACCCAAAGAAAAAATTTTCAAATCATTAAAACTCTTTTAAAAAATTCTTTTGTCTAATGTTTGCTCTCTACTAACAATAAGTAGTCAAGTAACAATCAATCATCTAAATTACAAACCTGGCAACAAAGTTTAAAATTTTTAAATATATTTTTAAAAAAACTGCTATCCTATTTATTGTTTTTCTTCTAATAATTAATAGGTAATGCATCAAAATTATTCCACCCCCCCTCCCTCCCAGCAAGTTTAAAAACTTTAAAATACAAATGAAGCTGAAAAAATGGTTCACAAGTATTTAAAAAGGATTTTAAACACCATGGGATGAAGGGTAAGGAGGGAGAAAGGAAGAGAAGTAATTTTTTTTTTGCGAGGAGGGGGATAATTTAGGTGATAGATTAAATTATTTATTATTACTGTCAAGTAACAAATTGGTCAGAAAAATTAACACTCCTAAAGATTACACTGCATATTTAGTACCAGAGGAATTCAAAGAAGGATCAATAATTTCAGAGGAAGGGTGATTTTGATAATTGTTACATTAAAATGAAAACAGAACAGGAAAAAAAAAATATACATACGTAGATATTTTTTATTTTTTAAATACTTAGAGATTTAAAAATTTCTGTGCTGGGGAGGAATAAAAATTTTTTTAGGTAGTGGTTGAGTTGACGATTTTTTTAAAAGCTGAAATCTGTCATAATGTGGCCAAAGCCAAGTTCTTACCCCTGTATTTTTAAATTCCTGATTAGAATTCTTCCCTAAATTTACCTATTTTTGCTTTTGAAAAAAAAGGAACTTCTAATTAGGATTTTACATTATACTTAAAACTCACAAAAAAGTTTTTTTTCCCTTTATTTAGTTTAGTTTTGTATTGTTTAATGGTGTCTACTTTATAATACTCAGTTAATAAATGTTATGAATCTCAATTCTTTGTGAAATTCTACTTTTGGTATGAAATTTACTCGCATATATATAATATCACCAGTAGATGGAGGCACTATAAATTGTTCACATTCCTTTTTCTTAAAAAATATCATGTGTTGCCAGTTGATAAATATTACGTGAATTCCCACCCCCTAAATTAAAAACTATTTCTTCAATCCTATTTATAATCAATTTCCTCTCAGATCCTTTAAATAGAATGTAAAATAATTTGTTTAGTTTTATTACGATATTACTTCATTATTATATTTATATTATTAATAAAATTATACTCTTGATATGCTCTTTTTAAACTGTCAAAATTCGCCACTAACTGCAACTCATAAATACAGTGTAAAGGTATTAGCTGTGATGGTATGGATGCATGAATTTATTTAAATTATGAGATTTAAATTACTGTTAATATTAATGATTAAGTATTATATATATAAATAAATAAACAGATAGATAAATAAATATGTGTAATAAATTTCAATTTGTCCTTGTTTTATTTATTTATTTTTAAATATGTGAGCCCATTTCACTGCAATAAGCTTGATAGGTGTGGAAAATAAGTTTTATATAGCTCTTCAAACGAACAATTGAAGATTATTTTTTTTTAAATTTCTTCTATTTTTTATGCACTTCTAATAGAATAGAATGTTATTTTTACATTTTTAAAATTTACATTATAACATTTAAAATATTTTGTTTAGAGCAATTACATTATTTGCTTAAATTACATCATTAAAAATAAATTAGAGTTCATTGCCTAACGTTATTCTGTGGTAATTGAGCTACTATGGTGAAGAAAAGTATTGTTTTAAATATGGAAACATTATTTTTGCATTTATTTATAGAAAATGAATATATATAAAACTTTCCTACAGTTATATACATAAATGGCGAGATTGACCCATTGAAGTTGCTAATACCTACCTTTTAATATCGCCTTTTTTTTTTCGCTCTGTGAATATTTTTTCTTGTGTTAATCAAATTATTTTGCTTAATGTTTGGTTTCATGTAGTTTTAAGGTATATTAAAAAGATTTTTCTTAGTTTAACAATCGAAACTTTCTGACACATTTCCTGATTTATTTTTTAATGTGCAAGCATAATTATTTGAGGAACTTGTCATTCATCAGTTGTTTCATTTTTTAGCAAATTAATTACATCTTCAGTTATAAAGAATTGTTTTATAGTGACTGATTTTTCCGTCTCCTGTTGTGTCACAAAACATATATTTAATTCAAAATGACAACTTTGGCGGCATTTTCTGAAAAATCTAATTTTTACCCCCCCCCCCCCCCCCCCCCCAAAAAAAAAAAAAAAAAAAAAAAAAAAAAAAAAAAAAAAAAAAACTCAAATGCATAGTCTGAATATGAACACTTTCTAATTTCATGCTTTTAGGAACAAAAACTGAATCAAAGAATGTATCAGAAAGTTGCCAACTTGTGTTTGAGATTAGCCCTAAGAGCTATAAATGTTTCCAAATGATAATATCTGTGATACTTTTACAGATGTCATATATGTATATCAATGTGAATTTTTGTTTTGCTTCATTAGAATCTTGTTTTTGTGTGTTTTGGTTTACCATTTTTGTGTGTTCTGTATTTTTTCTTTTGTATATATCTTTTTTATAGAATGAAGCATTTTAAATTGTTCTGTGAACCTGCATTCATAAAGTTAATGAAGATTCTGCAATGAACTAGTTTTATTATTGTAGCTCATAAATTTCTGTTTGTGCGGCATTGTAATCAAAACTGAATTAGTATTAAGTTACTTTCTCTTTTATTAAGCTGATTTTTATTTTGAGGATTATCCTATTTAATCAAAATTAGGATTATCTTATATGTATGCATTTGTTTTATGGTATTTATGCAGAAAACTTGCGTATTTAGTTTTAATTTATACAAGAATGTATCTGTTATTTTTTTTTTTAATATCTATTTTCTTTACATATATGCCATGGTTTACATATTCCTTTTCACAATACATGTATCATATGTTAGGAGGACAAACATTTACATATCTCTCGTTAACTCTGAATATTGTAAGTTAATGTGGACGACTCTTAAATTTATAAAAAGAAAAATATATATACAGTAAAAAAGAAAAAAAAAATCTTGATTCAGCTGCTTTAACTTTTAATGCCATTTTTCTTTCATTGAACTTTAAATCTCAAATTAATTCTTTTTTATTATTGTTGTTGAAAGATAGTTTTGTTTTATAATTATGAAACGTATGCAGTACAAAGTCTAAAGTTCGGATTTTCCAGAGACAATAAGTATTCAAGAAAGGAGAGAAAAAAACAAAATTGTTGAAATGAACAAAAAAAAAAAAAGGTTACACTGTTAAAAATATCGTGAAAAATTACCTGTGTTTTTAAAGGCTCTATTTTCTGACCAATGAGAACGCTACATAAACACATATGAAGCGTTCTCATTGGTCAGAAAATAGATAGCCTTGAAAAACAGAGGTAATTTTTCACGATATTTTTAACAGTGTAGAGCGAAGAAACTTTATTACTGAATCTCAACTCATGTCTATGTACAGAATAAAAAAAAAGCTTCTTAATGATAAACCTAAGTTAATAAAGCAGCGCGCATTACCTGAAATGTTTAGTACTTACGTAAGTCACAATTTATTCTTAAATTGTATGTTCCATTAAATAAATGTTTTGTTGTAATTTTTATTTTGTTATGATTTATTTAATGAAAATGATTGTTTAATTTAGTATTAATAGCTGTTACAAACAATTTTTAATATATGAACGTCATATTTTGCCTTTTTAAGCAGTGAAATTTACTTCTTTTCTTATTGGAAAGGCAATATTTTTGATAACCCAAAGTTCGGAAAAATCCGAAGTTCGGATTTGTTAAAGTCCCGACTTTGTACTGTATTTTGTTCATAATTAACAAAAGTTCTTTTAGTTCCATTTTATTATCTACTGACTTTGCATATCTTATTTATTGTTCACATTAAATTGTGTCATGAGATAATTGTCCAAAAATAAGATTTCCATTATATTTAAGCACTCCAAGGGGGGAAAAAAATACCGTGGAACCCGGTTAAGACGCTCACGGTTAATACGCGATCCCGCTTAATACACGATCTTGCTTAATACGCGGATTCTTTCCGATCCCTTAAACATTGCCTATAAGGCTAATGCAAAAATATCACATTTAATACACGAACGGTTAATACGCGAGAGATTTCAAGTCCTTTTGAGGCAAAAAAATCACGCTTAAGACGCGAATTCATTGTTCAAGTTGCGAATTCCTTGTCTCTTTTCCAGTATTGCCAACTTATCGGATTTTTTATATTTAAATAAAACACAGTCTCTCCAAATAATAATATTTACTTTATTTAATAACAGATTAATTAAGCCGAACATAACTAATCGGAAATAGTGGTAGTTATTTGAATTTTAAAAAGCCCGCTAAATTAGCCCACTGCAATTCTTTGACCCCGCGTCCTAACATTCTGTGTTTCTCGCTTCGTGTATGTTTTTACTGTAAAGAGAGAAAGACAAATTCAGGATACTCAGATATGTCATAAAATTATGATTATGGATGATTATACCTATTGTTAGTGAGGTTTTAAATGTAAGTTATATACCTACTATGTTTTAAAATGCATATATGTAGGCAAAAAAATGAAACTCGTAAATATGAAATAAATACGACTGCGGTTGTTTAATTTTTTTATGTTTTCTTTCCTTTTTTGTATGTTAACAATATTTTTTACAAAAAGGTTAATAAGGATAGTTTTGTCTTATACTGAAAAGGATAGATTATAATGGTACTCATTATCATAAATACTAAATATGATTTTAACAACTGGATTGTGCTTCAAAACTTAAAATTTTTTAATATCTGTTAAAAGAATTAGTTTAGCTGGAAATTAATTTTTTTATTTTTGCTTGTAACGTAATAATCTACAACAAAGCCGTTTAAATTCATTTTTTATTTTTAGTTATTATTACAATCATTCCTAAAAAGATAATAATGGGTTAAAGTTTAATACAATTAAATTCCAATCTAAATATACCTAAAAGATACAATTTTCTACCGTAAACATCTAACCAAAAGCTCTTAAAGTTCCTTTAGACGATTAGATGTGTAAATAGACGCACAGTTTCTGCAACATTATACAAATCACGTTTAATGCGCGATCCCGCTTAATACGTGACTTTTGTCCGCTCCCTTGAAACGCGTCTTAAACGGGTTCGACCGTACTTTATTAAAATGTCACATTCAAGGAAATTGGTAAAACTGTTTTGGGAAAGAATTTTTGAAAATTTTTTGGTTATTTTAAATGGAGTTTTTAAAAATATTGTGGGAATTGTGTGATCCTCTGCTGTAATTTGAACCCATTTGAAATTATTTGTTAGTGACATATGTTTTCTTATGGATGATTCTAAAGACCTGATTTTGTTTGAGAATTTTACTAGCCTGAATTTTATTTAGCCAATTTGTGAAGGCAACATGTATATTCCTATCCCATGCTTCTTCAAGCTAATATGTTTGATTACACATTGTTTTTTCCTTTGCTGTGCAGCTAAAATTACTAAAATATATTCCAATTGTTAAATTTAATAAAAATATAAGCTTGAAATTTGTTGTGTTGTTTAGACACAAGCCTGTTTAATGGTTTCTGTTACTAAAATGGGAAAGTTTAAACATATTTTGTGTATTTTGATTCTTTCATAAAAACATTTTTGATGATTGCAAAATCTTAAAGACATCTGAAACAAAGACTCCTAGACATTTTCTAACCAAAAAAATCCCTGCTTCACATGCTTTGCATAAACATATTAATTTGATATTTTGTGGATAATACACAATATTAAGAAATTCTTAAATTTTTTTACAGTACAAAAACGAAACATTTATATATTCAATCTCTTACAAAATTTAGTTTTAAGTCATATCCCAAAGTAAAAATTTCATGTTCCGTAAAACTGAAAGCTACAGTTGTTACTGTTTTTCATCAAACTAAAAATTAGTTTTAACGAGATTAAAAAAAAAAAAAAAAAAAAAAAAAAAATTAACATTGAAAAAAATCTCTTTTTTTATAATTTAAAAAAATCTTTTTTTATAATTTAAATAAATTTGATGTTTATATATTTTTGAAAGAATCTGTGCACTGCTGTATTATTAAGTATTCTGTTTACTAAGACAATAACTGTCCATCCCCCCCCCTTAAATTATTTTTCATTGGTACACTACTCAGTAGAAAATATCTGCTTTTCCACAATACTTTTTTAATACACACTATTAGCTGATTTGTTGTGCAGTTTACAATATAATTATGTAAAAGACTCCCTATATAGGCTTGTTATACTTATTTAGGTAAAATCCTGAAAATTACATTATAGGGGAAAAGTTAACATTTAAGTGCAATTACTTTGTATTTTAAATTTGTCTTTGCAGAATTTACTTTGAATAAGTCCCTCGATTATCTTACTAACCCTCTATTATATTATTGCTTCAAGAAAATTATATTTGATCCTTATGAACTAGGTGATTGTACTCATGCTAAACAAGATTTCTTTTTTCATACTCTTTGTTGTGTATTTATTTTGAATTATTCATATTGAAATAACACGATGCTGTCACTTGTATTATTTTAGGTTGTTTTTACTCATTCTCATAAGCTGGAATTTTTGTTATGAACTGTCCTGGAAATTGATTTTAACTTTTTTTTTTGTTGTTGTTGTTTTAATCTTATATCTCTTTATTTTATTTTTGCTCATTACAAAGCCTAACATTAGCAGACTCATTAGAAAGTCTTTATAATTAAAGTATATTTTATTTGTATATCAGTTGATTAAAGCTCTCAGAATGTATGTTGCTTCTTAAAAAAAAGAAGAAAGAAAAAAAGAGATTGACTCTTATACTCATAATTTGTGATATCTTTATAAATAAATTATACTTTATTTAATATGTCTAATAATTAACATTTTTTTAAATGTATTGTATCTGTACTAGTCTTAACTGATTAACTACTATACTCCTTATCGTGTGTGAATATCTTTTGTACTAAATTATATTTTATTTGTATAGATAATGTTTCAGAATCAGATAGTTAATATTTTCAGAATATTCGTTGATTTGTTATGAATGTTGATTGATTGGTACACTGAAAAAATAACTCATTTAGGTAAAATAAATATAGAATGTAGATTTCTAGTCATATTCCACAAACAAAATTTTGATTTGCTTTCAGACAATTTCTTTCTTTTTCTTTTTTCAAATATACTTATCTGAAGTGTTGCTTACAAAGCATGTAACATACTTGTATTTCAAATACTCTTATAGAAGAGTGTAAAATATATTTACCCCACCCCCCAAAAAAAATCTGTCTTATTTTAATTTTCATTATGGGAATTTGTATTAAAGTTTCATTTAAAGTATAAATAAATAAAAAATAAAACTGAAAAACAAATGTTTTCCTTAAATATACTCTATTTTATAACTGCATAATCAAAATGTTAAAAAATTAAAAATATTGATTTTGTAACCAAAGAACAAATTATGTAAAACAATAACTAGAAAATTTTTGCTACAAAATATTTTCACTTTATGTACATTTTTATAAAAACCTGGTGAATTGTTATTGTACATATTGCCTTTTTTGTATACATGTCTTTTTTTTTTTTTTTTTTTCCCCCCCCCCCCAAGTTTTTTTTATACATTTAAGTAAGTCTATCATTAAAATGGAAAGTACAGTAGAACCTTGTTTCATGTTTTCACAGCCTGAAATGAAGACATTAAAAGAAGCGGCTTAATCACTTAATTGGAGATTCTTTCTTAGATTTTACTTTTTGCCTATAGAAAATCATAAATAGACACAAGCACTGGTATATACTTTTCACTATTTATCATCTAGGAGAGAAAAGATATATGAATATAATGTGCATTTTTTCATTACTTATAAAGTGTTTGATTGCTGTCTTGTAATATTAATACATTTTTATTCTTTATTTTCATCTTTTAATTAGAATTAAGTTTTTGTTTTTTAATGAAACTTCTGTTTTCATGTCACATTTTCCATCTAAAATTTTTTTTTTTACTAAACCATTTCGTTGAGGGAGGGATGGGGGGGGGGGGGGGGGAGCTCAATCTACATTACTACGCGTCTGAAATTAAAATATTCTGGCTGGTAAATAGTATAGCTTTGTAATTAATAAGTATAAAGTTCATTTTTGTGAATTTATTCACTTCTTTAAAATTGTTGTTATTTATGTAATGCTATTTAAAATTTATGAAAGATTCTATATATTTAAATTATTTTTGTAAATTGTTGTAACACTCAATTACTCTATAGTTTTCTCATTACAAGATTGCAAAAATCTTAACTGATATTGCTATCATTGTTTAGCAAGTTAATCAGACCTGTTGCAACTCTTCTCAAAACCATGTTTTAAACTAATTTTTGGGATCTTATCGACAAGCTACCTATCTGCAAAAAGATAAATGTATAAGAAATAATGACATTTATAAGGAGGAAAAGTTATTTTTCTTGATTCTCAATAAGTGATAAATTTTACTCAGGATTGAATAAAAATGGTTTTGTAATTGTGTTGAAGAGATTATTAAACACTGTTTTGAGTGATGAAATGTTTTAAGAATTAGGTGTATGAACATTCTGCTTCATCTAAAAAAGTAAAGTATAAATATTCCGTCATAACTATATACATATTTTCCCTGATTTTCTTGAATTTTTAAAGTTCATTGCATTATTATACATACAATTTTAATTAATTTTTCAACTACTTTTCAGCAGTGACATTATTATTATACATAGTATTATTATACATAGTTTGCTTCATTTTTCATATTCACTACTCCAGGTAACAATAGTGTAAAGTTATTATAAGTATAGTAAATAATCAATGTATTTTCGTGTACAGATGTGAAAAATTGTCTGTTAAGTACGAGCTAAATTTTTGCATTTTGCAGGTTTCTCATTTTCCATATAAAAAAAAATACATATAATAAATTTATATGATTTTGGTTATACTTACACTGTTGCTTTCAATTAAAGCATTATGCGATATTTTTGCTTGTTATGTAATTTTGAAGAAAAAATTAAACATGGGCTAGGTTCTACTGTATATTCTATAATATAGTTCCAATTTTTAAATTGCACTTGCATTTATTAGTTACTTTCATCTGCATTACAGAATTTTTTAAATGAAAAGCTGGTTTTATGTTTAGTGTTTAATACAAAAATTAATTGTATAAGGTAATGTTTGGTTTTATTTAAACTAATATGGTTGAAATTTACCAAGAATATAATAAATGCATTTATTTTTACCATTGTGTTAATTTTTACATCATTAATAAGATTTGTTTATAATAATGAAAATAGAAGTCTGTGCTGTGTTTTGGAGAGAACGCTGCACTTAGATCTACAAGATTTGACATGAAGGTAACTGTGCACCTCAAAGCCATTTTTCGGATTTCTTAATTTTTTTTAAAAATTAAAAACTATAATAAACATTGGAGGCTAGCATGAAAAATCTCAACAATATGGTCGAAATCCAATTCCACATATAAAAAAACTGAGAATCTGAAAAAACTTTATTTCCGTATTCCACAGTGTTTAGCTATTTGAAGTAAAATAAAACAAAAAAAAATCTGTTTAAATTTCATGTTATACCTTTTCTATCAAAATTAACCCTTACAACAACAACAACAACAACAACAACAAAAAATTCTTTTTGAAACATCAATTTTCCCATCTTTCGTTTCTCCAATATATAGCAACCCTCATCATTTAAACTATCCAAATGACTTTTAACTTTCTGTTGCTGCAGTCAGTTAAAAAAAAATGATTATTAACCCATTAAAATAAACTATTTTCAAAATGCCATTTCAAGGTTTTTCATTTTTTTTCCTGCTAAGTTCAAAAATCTGTATCAGCTCTGGAACCTGAAAATATGAAAAAAAAAAAAAAAAAAAAAATACCAGATCACACCTATGTCTATTTCTATAAGAAAAATAACCTTTTCAAAAAAATTATTTTCCAAAAATCACTCTTGCAACTTTAATTTTGTTTGTTTCTATTGCTAGTTAACATAGGCACATTTTGATTTAAAATATTAATTTTATACTATGGTTCTGAAGTTTTAATATAATATACCAACTTTTTAGCTAATGAGTAATTCTAAAATTGGTTAATAAATTATGAGATTTAGGGGACAAAGAATCAGTTAAAAATCATAAATTAACACTGCACTCTCTTATTTGAACTTATTTTTGTACTAATGCTCAAAAGTTTTAATACATTAACCTTTTAGTTATTGTTCAAGTAAAATTTTGATTTAGAAATAATGAGATTTAAGGGTAAAAAAATGAGTTTTTGGAAATAAAATTCCTGTAGAATTTCGAAGTGGGTGGAAAAAAAGTGAGAAGACGGCGTTTAAAAACTAAATATCACTATTTTAGCATGAAAATTATACACAGGTTTTGCAAACATATTTATAATTCTTTAAAAATTCAAATAATTTGAACAACAAGAAATGTATTTTTGTAAATATTAAATGTACTCATGGTTTAAAAGAAGGAAAAAAAAAAAAGTAAGAATTTTTTCAGAAGTCCTTTTATCACTAAATATCTATATTTTAACTGATTTTTTATGTAATGATTGGATACATGGGATTTTAGGTACATTTATGAGTATAACGGGCACCGGTTACGCTGGTCTTTCATCTATATATATATAAAAGAAAGTCTTGATTAGGGGCCAATCAATGTACAATCCGAGCTAGTGAGCCTAGAAATATGAAAATTGGAAGAAAAATACTTCTCATGGCATAGGTGCATGCTAAGAAAGAATTTCTGAAATTCCACCCCCAAGGAGAGTAGAAAAGGAACAAACTTTAAAAAATTTCTTTAAAAATTGGATATTATAGTTATGTGTCTAATAACACATATTTTAATGTAATTTTGTATGCTGAATCGAAAGGAACCAAGTAAATTCTTTCGTGAGATATTTAATACAATTTTCCTAATCTGCTGATATCTTTGGCGTCAAAATTTCTAAAATTGCAAGTGATACTTTCTTAAAATACATCCATTACTATAGCAATGGAAGAAATTCAAATCTTTTTGTTAATCAATCATTTTTAAGAATTAAAATGGCTATATTAGTTGGAAAAAAAATTACAAACATATCAGGGGGGAAAAAAAATAACTAGAGAACAGGAAGTCTGCTTTTTCAGAATTTAGTGTCGCCCCCGATGAAAAAAATATATATGTATATAAATATACAGTAGAGTACCGATTATCCGAGTTAATCGAACTTATACCTTTGGAATGGATAATTTTCTTCTGATGGGACTGATGGCTTCTATTATTATGAAACAGCCATTATAAATGAAGTGTTAGATGAAGATGAAAGAGCAGTCGTAAAAAGTTAGAACTCTGATTTTCTGGTCAGAATGGGAGAAAAAAAAATGGCCATAATTTTTTTTTTTTCCATTAATGGCTGTTTCAAAGTAATAAAAGCCATCAGTCCATCAGAAGAAAATAACTTTGTTAAAGCGGAAACTGGGTTAAATGGGATTCGGATAATCAGGACTCTACTGTAGCTCAGTTTTAAGACTTAAAACACGCGATTTTATTTATATAAAATGACGTCATCCGAATCCGCTGAAGAATTCCTCATTTACGATCCAATCGTAAACATCTACAATAAAGTATGGGTAGGATGTCACTATCTCAGAATAATACACAAATGCAGCAAAAAGATATCAATTCATTTATATATATATATTTTTTCAAAATAGCCCGTATTTTAATTACTTTTTTTTTTCAGTTTTTATGAGAAAGTGGCAACAAGAAGATATAATTGCTATTTTTCAACTATTTTCCCTTTACTGTCTACAGAAAATGAGTACTTGAGTTGTCAAACTTAAACAAATGCTGCTAAAAACTACAAAAAAATTAATCTCAAAAATAAATGGAGATGCAGTTTTTAAACAAATTGCATTTAAAAGTACTTTTTTTCCCAATACGATGGTATAAAATTTGAAAATGTGCGATGTTTAGAAGTTAAAATCGTACTGCTTTGTTTTACGGCTAGCTTCTGTACGGTAACTTTATTTTTTGGAGACTGCACAAAATAAGCTGGGAGAAAGAAATAGCATACCATACCGGGGGCTAAAAAAACTGTTAGTGATTTTGTTTAAAATACAAAGAAAGGTTTATTCAGAAATTAGTACCACTATAAAACGAAAATATTTAATTTAAACATGAAAGCAATGCTTGTGCAGATTAAAAAAACTTTGTATTTTCAAAGATTCCCATTGAAACAATATTTGGCAGCTTATTTGCTCCTGGGTAAAAAGAAAAATGCTTTATGTTCGCCGTGTACAAATTTCGCCAACAGGGTTTATTAAACGCCATAAGCACTATTTACATTTGTGTGTTTATTTATACGGTAACCCTGGAACTACCGAACCTATTAAAAAAATAATTGTGCTAAAATACTTGGGACCATCTCTTTTCTTCACCAACATAGGCTATATTTTATGTCGATACAACAATTTCCAAACAGATGTAGGAGCAAAAAACGCTCCGTGATATTGTTGAGGCTAGAAATTTTTAATTTGTTGTGGTGGTTACATTTAATATCTGGATACTCTCTGTGAACGAATTTTAAAAAGCTTGAAATTTAAAAGGGTGAAATGTGCAGAAAACGTTCCAGTTAATGATTAAAATTTGAAATTAACATGGCTGCTATTTTTAAGGCACAAATGCACAGACAAAGCAATTTTTAAAGAAAATTCGAAATTTAAAAGGGCGAAATGCATGATAAGCATTCTATATAAACGTTGAGATTTCTATGGGATAAAAACTTGAAATTTACCATGGTTGTTATTTTAAAGAAAAAAAAAAATTACGATTTTTCTGGTACAAAAGGGACTAAAAACTTTAAATTTTGTATGTTAAGTTACTTTTAGGAGTCAAATGCTCACTAAGAAAGGTTTATAAAAAATTTAGGAATGTAATGGAGGAAATGAGCAGAAAACGTTTTAAAAATCTTCTAAATTATTATTCCTATGGAATCGTTAGGGATGTAAACTCAAAGTCTGACATAGTTACTTTTAAGATACAAATGCTCATTAAGAATAAGTTATAAATAAGTAATATAAAAATTTTGTTTTTAAAGTCAATCTCTACTTAGGTCATCAAAGAAAAATTTAATATAATCCCTTAAGCTAATATTAGTTTTTGTTGCATTAAAATATCTCAATTTGTTGATTTTCTATAAGCAAGTAGGTTTACAATGGAAGTCTACGGGAATTTGGTGAAATATTAGAGATATCGCCAAGTTGGCGACAAACTTGGCGGTATTTGACGGCATAACAGGGTCCCCCCCTTATAGATATGAAGATGCATTAAATGCTTCCATAACCAATGACCGCCATTTTGTTTCCCATGTAAAACTAAAATTAATTAAAATTTAATTAATATTTGAAAAAACTGCATTAACATCAATTGTCATCCAGTACAAGTTTTAAAAAAATTATTTCAACTTGATAGGATGAATAATAAGTATTTTATTAACGATTGAAAATTTGAACAAGTTATATAGCTCAGTGGTAGGGGAGCAAAAAAAGGCCCAATTCGGAAACAATTTGGGGAAAGCTGGAAATTGTTTTAATCCCTTCAGTTTGTCTAGAATGAATATACTCCGTTTTTCCCCTCGTACTAGGTGAACTTTAGGAATTATACATTGATTTATAGTAAAAAAACACGTTTTTTTTTTTTTTTTTTTTTTTTTTTTTTTTTTTTTTTAAATACCATAACACTATCTCGAAACCACTAACTTTTCCAAAAACATTGTCAATACAAATGTTGTAGAGCTTAAAATTCTGAATAAAATGAGTACCTAAATACTTTTGTTGAATATTAAGGTCACAATTTTACTTTAAAGTTTTAGCCCCGTGGTCAGAGGGTTGAACTCAGAATTAATTAGGGGAAAACTGGAAATCGTTTTAATCTCTTCAGATTAGGTCTAAAATGAATATTCTATGTTTTCTCCTACGTACTATGTGAGCGTTAGGAAATATGTACACATTTACATTCGAAAAACACGTTTTTCTTTAATATTTTTAACAATATCTGAAATTGCGAGCTTAATTTTGAACAAAAATATTAATGGTATTCATTTTATTCAGAATTTTAAGCTCTACAACATCTGCATTGGCAATTTTTTGATATAGTTAGCTGTTTTGAGATATTGTTAAGGTAATCTGGTCTGTCCTATCTTGAAGCTCTTGATTAGTGATTAAGGCAAAATTTTGAAATGGAATTGCGACCTTAATTTTCAACAAATATATTAATGTGGGTGCTCATTTTATTCAGAATTGTATGCTCTACAACATTTGTACTGACAATGTTTTTGATAGACTTAGCTGTTTTGAGATATTCTTAGGTAACTTGGTTTCTCCGGACTTCAAGCTCTTGATTAGCGATTAAGGCAAAATTTTGAAATTAGAATTGCGACCTTAATTTTGAACAAAAATCCTAATGTGGGTGCTCATTTTATTCAGAATTTTAAGCTCTACAACATTTGCATTGACAATGTTTTTGATAGAATTAACTATTTTGAGATATTGTTAAAAATATTAAGGAAAAGCATGTTTTTCGAATGTAAATACGTACATATTTCTTAACGCTCACTAGGTACGAGGGGGAAAACATAGAATATTCATTTTAGACCTAATCTGAAGGGATTAAAACGATTTCCAGTTTTCCTCTAATTAATTCTGAGTTCAACCCTTTGACCACGGGGCTAAAACTTTAAAGTAAAATTGTGACCTTAATATTCAACAAAAGTATTAAGTGTAGGTACTCATTTTATTCAGAATTTTAAACTCTGCAACATTTGTATTGACAATGTTTTTGAAAAAGTTAGTGATTTCGAGATAGTGTTATGGTATTTAAAAAAAAAAACGTGTTTTTTGACTAACTCAATGCATAATTCTTGACGCTCACCTAGGACGAGGGGGAAAACATAGCATATTCATTCTAGACCTAAACTGAAGGGGTTAAAACAATTTCCAGCTTTCCCCTAATTATTTCCGAATTCAACTCCCTAACCACTGGGCTAATATAAATAAATAAATATAGGGAGAGTGTGAACTAATAGTAGGAATTGAAAAAAAATGGGTGAAACGAACGGAAAGTATTCTTAAAACTTTCTAAATGACGATTTCTGTGGAATTGTCAGGGATTGAAATTTGACATGGTTACTACTTTTAAGATACAAATGCAAGCACAGAACTGTTGTTTTTGTTTAATTAGAAATTTAAAAGGCTGCAGGGGAAAAAAAAAAAACCTTCTGGCTTACAATTCTTGCGATACTGAAGGAAGTAGAAATTTGACATGGTTACTTTTAACCCTTTCCGGCACGGAGTAATTCTGTTTATAAACTCATGAAATAATGGACTGACACGAGAATTTGTAAACGAATTTATTAGAAAAATACAAACTTGCTTATTTTTACGTACATTATAAAAGGAAAATTTTAATTAAATATTGTTGGTGCCGCTTGTCAGTTTTCGAATTAAAATTAGGTGTCCTTTTTTAAGGCCACAGCCCTCGAAAGGGTTAAGCTTTTGAGATACAAATGCTCACTAAGATTGGTTTCTAAAAAAAAAACAACTGAATTTAAAAGGGTGAAATGAGCTGAAATGCTTTAAAAATGTTTAAGTTACGATCTCTATGACATTGTTAGGGACAGAATCTTGAAATTTGACATGGCTGCTACTCTTAAGACATAAATACTCGCGCGGAACAGGTTTTAAAGAATATATAACATTTAAAAGGGTGGAATGCGCGAAAAGCCTTGTTCTCAATTACGATTTCTGTGGAATTGTTAAGGACAAAAACTTATTTGATATGCTGCTACTTTTAAGATGCAAATGCATGCAAAGAACTAAATATATGTAAATTTAAACGAGTGCAGGGGGGGGGGGGGACGTTCGAAATATACGATTTTTGTAATACTTCTGTGACTAGAAATTTGAAATGGCATGGCGGTTACTTTTAAGATACAAATATTCCCTAAGAACAGTTTCTAAAAACATTCGAAATTTAATTGAAATGAGGGGAAAGCGTTCTAAAAATATTCTACATTACGATTTCTATGGAATTTTTAAGATAGAAATTTTAACTTTGACATTGCTGCTATTTTTAAGACTCGAATGCTTGCACAGAAGTTTTTTTTAAATGTCGAATTAAAAAAAAATGGTTGCAAGGGGGAAAAAAACATTCTAAGCTTACGATTTTTGCGATATTGAAAGGACTAGAAATTGTAAATTTGGCACGGTGGTTACTCGTAGGACATAATTCTCTCTAATGGTGTTTCTTTTTTAAATCGAAATTTAAAATAGGTGAAATGAGTGGAGTTCTCAGAACGGTCTAAATTACGATTGCTATGGAATTTTGCGTAATATTTGTTAATCGTACATCCATTTCAAATGTAGCTGACAAATTTGTAATTCTGACTACAAATCACTAGCAGGCTCTGTTAGATATTCCAATATTAATGCATTCATGATATAAAAATTAGTTTATATGTTAAATTTTAACTCAATTAAATGACTTTAAAACTAATTTTTAAAAAAGCACTTTAATATACGCAGTTTATAATTAAAATGCTTCACTATATAAATGCCAATTTTTTGTTACAAAAAGTTGGTTAAAACGGATTAAAACGAGCCAGCTTTTTTTTTTTTTTTTTTTTTTTTTTGCAGTTCTGAAGTGTCACAAATTTTCCTCCCTGTATTTTTTTTCTTTGATTATTAATTTGATTTTGTTATCTCTGGCCCCGACAACGTCGGGCGAGTCAGCCAGTTTAAAAATATATAATTAAAACAGATCAGAGTATGCTAAGCCCGCCCAGCGTACACTACCGAAGGCTGTAGGTCACCCAACTCTAGTTTCCTTTCGATGGTTTTTCATTTAAAAATAATTCAAATTCGAGAGTTTGCAGACACTGCCGAAGACAGTGGGGCCATCCAGCATCAAATTCATTTGGAAAACATTAAAAAAAATAAAAATTCAAAACTGACCGTACCATGTGTAGCCCCAAATCTAGGTTGTTGTAAAGATCTTTGTTTAAAAATATAAAATCATATCAACACTTATTTTAGGTATATTAGAAATTATTATGACGGGCCCGGGCAATGCCGGACGGATCAGCTAGTTATCATTACTGTGAGTTTAAGTTGACTGTAGATGTCTTTTTGCACATTGGGAGACTAAAATTATTAAACAAATAGCAATACAGTTTATTTGGTGATCCTTAAAAAAATATTGGTTTACTTTTCGTTATTTATTGTCGGAGCACAGCTCCGGCTTCCCTGCAAAAATTACACTTATTGTTAACAGGATAGCGTCCAAAATATTTGACGCATCGACACAAAAAATGAGCTGAACGTTGGTAGTGCCAAAATCTCGGCGCGTATTGAAAATCATAAATATTCGTCAACCCTAACAGCCTGAAATGTCGGCTCAAAATTTTCCCATAGAGATAACATTGCGAGTTTAATTCTATATATTTGAAAGATAAGGCTTTCTTTTTTTAGTCATGTACCTTGAGCTTTTTTTTGCACCAATTTTAATAATTCTTTTTTTTTTTTTTTATGAAAGCTGTTTTTTAGATTTGCCCGCACTAGCTTTTTTTTTTTTTTTAAATATTACCATTTTTATACTTAAAAAAATTTCTATGAATTTGTTTCAAAATGGTAGCAATTGGATTACTTCCATTGTTGTAAAAAAGGGAAAATAATAAGGTTTGCTTATCTTTATTCATGCCATTTTCTCATAAAATTCAAAATAAACTTTCTGAAAAAATTGAACAGAAAATGACGTCATGCTTTAATAAAGTACTCATGTTTTCCGCAAAAAGCTGGTATAGTTCAATTCTTTTTCATTCATTGAGTTTGAGACGCTTGGTGAAATGCTTCAATGAGGAAAAATGACGTCGTATTTAAATGAAAACGATCATTTTCTCTGATAAAATTTTAATACGAACACCTCTAAAAGATATAAATTTCTGGAATTTTACTCGCCGATGCAGAGATTAGAATCACAAGTCAAGAGTCCGAATGTGCACATGCAAAGTCGTAGTTGCAAACTTGATTTCAAGTTTAGAAATATTTGTATTAATCACATTATTGCGCATTGTAATATTTTTGAAATGGTGAATGAAGATAAGAGATGCGTATGCAAATTATGAGACGGTGAAAATAACATTAAGTTTAGATTTTACGCGGAAAATAATTCCATGATTGACTTAAGTTGAAATCATTTTTAAAAATTTTCAATCGGCAATTTTAAAGGGCACAGATGTCACATACGCCCCATAATGGCGCGATTTTTTCTGACGCCAATGTCATTTACGCAACGGGTACTTAACTGGCGCCAAAGTGTCGTTATTTTGCTTGATATGGTAACCAGGATGTTATTGTTTGCGCTGTTGAAGTTTTCGCCGAATTGGCGTGGGAAAAAAGTCGCATCAATATATATGACATCTGCGCCTGTTAAACATAACAGCCTCAATGGATAATTTCATCAAAATTGCATATCCTGAGTAGGTATAATAAATAATACAGTTTAATTTTTAAATATTTTGAACAGTCGAAGTGTATGGAATTAATATTTTGGTAACTTTAAGTTAAAAATAATGTTTGTTTTAAGAGACTAAGTAGTAACCTATTTATGAGTTCGTTTTTAAACAATTTCTTTCGTCGAAATTCAACGAGATTCATCCCGTTATTAATTAAAACATTAGCTCCATTGCTGTAAATTATGAATATTAACCTCATACGGATCATTATGGAGTCTAATGTTGAAGTCGATGTTCATACATTGGTGACCTGAGATTTGGATTGACCCCCCCCCCCCCCTCCTTTCAGAAGTTTTACATTCTACGTATGTAACAACCAGTATATATATTTTTTCGATCTTTTCATTCTTTGTAAGCTTCCAAATCGATGCAATTCATTTTGAATTTTAAATTAAGAGAATCGAATACGGAAAATACGATTTTGGGCATTAGTCGAATGGCTACGAGTGATAGTCAAAGAAATCGGGAAAATATAATGTCATGTATGCATTACTTATATGTATGTATTCTGATGTATGTATGTTTGTATTCAGACGAATGTATGTTTCTATTGGGAAATTTTCGTAATCGGGTTTGTAGACAATTTCATAATTTACTGAGCATTATTTGATGCGCAAATTTAACAATTTGGTAGCAGTCCCAATTACTGAAGATTGCTCAATTTTTTTAATTCATCGTAAGTGAATATATTTCACCTGAAATGCAAGTGAACATTCTGAAGTAAATGAGATAAGCATTTTTTTGTCAAAATATACACTAGAAAACAAAAATATGTAGATTACAAAATAAAAAATTCCTGTACGGGTTCGAAAAGATAGCTTCCCTATTTCTTGGTTTTAAGATTTTAGCTAATTTTACTGGAGAACACGAAGTTAAAATGCGAAGAACCAGGTTAGAGAAGAATCATCAGTACTGAATTTCAATGTAAATTTCGCCAAATTAGTCAGATACAGCCAAATTGGCTTAATTTGTGACGACATTTTTTGTCGCCAAATTTGGCGATATTTCATCCAAATGTCGCGAAGCTTAGCGATATATGTGACGTTAATGTATATGACTATGATCGCTTATGTTTATGATCGAAGAAATGGATACAACAATGAAAGATAATTCGTGAGAAATCATATTCACTAAAAGTCATAAATCAATCTCAGATTTTTCTTTTAATCTGTTGCCTAGATTTAATGTACATTTTAAGAAATATGCATATTTTATATGTGCAACGTTATACACAGAAATTTCGAAAATGACGGTTAAAAGAAAGTAATTCAAATGTGTAGAGTTATTCAGCTTAATTCTATGTGGAAAAGTTGCATAAAAATAACCCAAGTGCTTCCGAATATTTTCAGAATAACGATATAACAACAACTCAGATGAATGAAGGTATCAAGTTTGATAGAGGAGTATAGCAGACTATCTATGAGTGTGTGTTACATACGTGTTACAAACCTTTACCTGTTGCCATATTAAATAAGTGCGGGCAGTGCCAGACAAGCAAGTCTTTGAAGGAGCTTTGAAGTTTTCTGCCGCTAACTCGATGGATCAAGTTCTCACAGATCGGAGCTAAATTAAAAACTCAAAATTTCTGAAATACATCCGGGGGTAATTCTTTAATCTTTACCCTAGATTATCTTATCCAATGGTTTTTCTTTACTTTTAACATTTCTGAATTATTCTAAAGAACAACAAATTATGCCGCCTTCAGTTATGCACTGAACAGCTTTTGTCTTTGAAAACAAAAGTTACAAATTTCTCTAAACCAACTTTTATTATTGGAAAAGGAAGAGCTGTAAAATGTACAAAAATCATTGTTTTACTAATTTCAGGTAAAACAATCATAGAGCAGTTAGGATCAGAAGGTATCATTCTTTTGGCACTAACAGGTACTGCTGCATTTAATGTCAAGGGCAAGGTAACTCGCTCAGTGCTTAAAGAACCAACGTGTTTTAAATAGTTCGCTAGTATAAAATGTCAGCAATAAATCTACAGCTCAGAATAGATACAGTGTTATTTCTCATTATTTGCGAATTTTCAATGATAGGATGTCGCCTTATGGCTGACCTTGTACAAAGATGTCGCGAAGGTAAAATAGATAACATTTAGCATTTTAGAGGCTTATTTGTTTAAATCCTTGGGCGTATTGGGTAGTTACATCGCGTAAAAGACATCCCTATATATAAGGGACGTTCTTTAAAAGTCATTCTGATTCTTCGCGGACAAAAAATGCTTAGAGCTTTTAAAAAATGTTTCACATTAACAAACTTACTGAGACAAAACGACGATCAGCAAACACAGTTCCGAAAGACTCTGAACTCACTTTGCGTGAGTCAAGTTTTTGACTACCTCTCACCCCTTATGCAACGACGCAAAGATATACTTTCTTCTTTCGGCTAACTTGAATGATTTGAAGGTGCCATATGTCTTTTTCTCAAAACCAAGCAAGCGAAAAATATAATCAAGAAGTACTTCTTAAATCAAAGCGGGGGCCAATAAACAAGAATTTTAACAGATCACAATGATTAAATAGCAAGATGTAGTGAAGATGATCACGCGTCTGGACTTCAGTCTAGACTTTCCTCAGCAGCTGGATGCAGGGTTATGCATTATGCTACATACCAATATCTGAACGGAGTAAGAAATGGTAAACGTAAGTACGATAAAAGATATTGCCCATGGCCCACGTTTTCAACCTCGAGGTTTGCCACAGGCCATAATAGTTCATTTTGTTGAGTATCGTGAGCCATTTCTAACCTTAATTTTTTTTTTTTTTTATCAAACCTATTTGTAAATATTGGAAAGAAGAAAAAGCCTCATTCACACAAAGTTAGTTACCTTTAACTATTGCCTACCTTGCCACCATACATAGATCTCCGAGTTTAACATTGTCAAAAACTGCTGTGGATATCCATCTAAAGGTGTTGTCACATAAAACAACTTATGTCATTTTTACTGTAGTTTTTCATTTAGAGAAAGTTCTAATGGAAGCAATTTCCGCTAAGGACAGGCTTTACCCAAATTAGAAGTATGGGAGCACTTGCTGACAGATTAGAATTTGTGCATCACCTGAGGCAACTGACGACTGAGTTAAACGCTTTAAAATGAGGTATCGACGATTGTTATTTCAAACTTACTTTTATACTATTAAACAGCAATCTAGAAAATAAAACATTTTTAAAAATAATATCTTTTAAGTTTACGCGCCTCCATGCTCCGACATTTCGGCCTGACGGATACTAGTTATTTCATGCGGCCAGTAGTTTAATAAAGTGAATTAAAATAGATTCAGAATAAAATGGACAAAGTGATATTTTTGACTTCCTAGCTGAAGCTTTTGATTTATGCCATTGCGAATTCTATTTACACTGCTTTAAAATAAAACGAGAAAGAAAATCAAGCATAGACTATGAAACACTTTTTAGCGCAAATATTCACTATTTAATAAGCTGAAAGAAGATGTCTTAAATAAACAATATAACCCCTTTAAGACTTGACCTACACAATCGTGTACGTAATCTTAAGAAAAAAAAAAACAATTTCCTCTTTTTGTGTGATATAAAGCCAAGCCTGCATGCACACAATTGTGGTGATCCTTTCTTGATGTAACCTGACATCGGAAATTGTTTTAAATATTTTTTCCCCCATCAAACATGATTATATTAATTAGGGTTAAATACCAAGACTTTTAATTTCTAAAAAAAGTCTCCCGGTCTTAAAGGGTTAAGAAACACGCTTAAAAACTCTGTTTCAGCAATTCCTATCCATTGTCAAAAAGGTACTCTTTTTTTTTTTTGTGTGCAGCCCTGTATATGATCTTTAAATTGTATATTAGGGTGGACCCAGGGCTTAATTTCTAACAGAAAAAAAGTACCGGAGCCCTAATATTCTGCAGTACTAACAACCGTAGCCCCTCCCCTGTCACTCCGATCTGCATATTTATACTTCATACACTATTTGTAAAATTTAAAGTATTATTTTTTCTTTAGCAAAATAAAAATGTTAATCTATCAGCACTTAGGTGTCAACTATTCCGCTTTTTAGTTATCACTTAATTCCGAATAAAAACCTTTGCCGAATTTTAATATTAATAGCAGAATTCTGCGATTAAATATGGTAAGGATTATGATTCGGAAATAGTATTAACACAAAAAAGGAATAGTTCGCAGCTATGCATTTTTATGAAAAATTGAATGAAATTTACAGAAATTAATACTTATATGCTGAAGAATGGAACAACGTATTTCAAAATTCCTTCCGCATAACAATCTTTTGTAGTGAGCCCCTGAAAATCAGATTAAACTAAAAATTTGACATCATTATCGGAAAGATTCGATTCTTTTACAGGAAATGGGGAAACACTGCTCGACAGTTTTCTATCGGAAAAACAGTATATGGCAATTATATCTACATACAAATGAAAGTGACTTCGTTAATGTGCAGAGCAGAGCCATATCATCGTCAGCGTACATGATACAAAATAAAAATAAAACCTCAAGCTGACGTTCGTATTGTCACAAAAGAAAATCGAACGGAAAGAAAATTCATTTTCAGTGTCTTGACTGGCGCCGTATCAGTAAGTCACCGCCATCAATGCCAGATAAATTTGGAAATATCACTGGAAATGAAAAACACGATTTCTGTTTCTCTTCATTCTGATCAAAATAGCATTAAAATGATTTGAAATGGAATAGAATACGTAATTTTTAAGGGGGGGGGGGGGGAATTTTTTTTCTATGCAATAATAAAATTTTGACTGCAAGATAGATTGAGCCTGAGCCAGCCCAAACCTAAAAACTGATATAAAAGTTGAGCCCGTTTCATCTTCTCCTACGTGTACGACACATTATGTGACATATAAGTGTTTTGATAAAAATGCAAAAGCTTACAAGGAGAGGGTCCGAGATTGGTCTCACCGAATACGATGAACATGTGTGTATCGATAGAGTATAGTTCGTATATAAATGTACGAGCGCCATAAAGCGCAACCCCGCGGGCAGGGGGGATTCTGTTCCGTATTTTCCGAAAAATTAAGGCAGTCATTTCCGAAAATTAAAAAAAAAAATCGGCCATAAATCCGAAAATTCGGTCTTAAAATATATCGGAAATTTCGACAAATGATCGCCGAAGAAGATCAGTTTTGTCAATCATTCGAAGAAAAACCGCCAATTTCGTCAAAAGATCGCGGAATAAACACGAATTTCGTCAGAGAATCGCGAAAATAACGCAAATTTCGTTAAAGGATCGTGAATTTCGTCTAGGGATCACGAAAAATAAGCTAATTTCGTCAAAGAATCGCGGAAGAACTCAACCTCAAACCTCAAACTTCGTAAAGGATTGCGAAAAAAACCGCAATTCTTGTCAAAAGATCGAGAAAAAACGACAAATTTCGTCAAAATATTCCCTCCCCCCCACCCCGCGGAATTTCCGAAAATGCGATGTGAATTTCCGAATTTTTTTTTTTCACTTTGAATCGCCCCTGCCCACGGGGGTCTTGAGAAAATAGATCGCAAAGTTTAAGCTACAGTTCATAATCGGATAAATTTCCTTCTTACCGGTTCAGTAGCACGCTGGATTTGAGTTTTTTCGGCCCGGGTTCAAATCTGACTCGGACTCATTTTTTTTTCTTTTTCCGGAACGAAATTTTTTATCAATCATTTTCGAACTGCAATTGAAAAGATATAATAATTGAAATAATTGTATAATAATTGAAATTTACGAAAAATATGAATTAAATGTATGTTTTGTGGCATATAAGTGCTTTTTTAGCTACGAAATATTGCACGTTTAAATATATAATAAAAAGAAAGAAAAATATTTATATGTCTATAGACCAGAAATTTTTTATTATTTAAAATTATTTACAGTTATTTCAATGAATATCAACAATTTTTAATAGAGACCTAAATTAAAATAAGTGAACAAATATGTTATTTTCATTTTGTTTCCCCATTCAAATATTTCATGGTTTATAAAAATATGCTTTTATATTTTTAATATTTTTAAAGTCTGGGATTCTTGATTTTTAATTAGAATAAGTGTCTACGCCAGGGACGACGAACCTACGGCACGCGTGCCGGAGATGGCACGGGAGAGGATATTTTTGGCACGCCGTTGATTTAAATTCGAAATTCAATAAAACTCCTTAAAATTCTGCACTCCATTATTATTCTTCCCAATCACACACGAGCTTGACTTAAAAACTTTTCTTAACTTTGATAAAAGCCCTGCTATAATAATTTACCCCATGGGGCGGTCCATAAATGATGTCACACTTTTTTTCAATATTTTTGACCCCCCCCCCCCTTTGTTACGAAATGTCACACTTCACTATTCCCCCTCCCCCCTTGTCACATGTCACGCTATATTACATAAACATTTACTTTCAGTTCAGAAACAAAGCACTACGTTATATAATAAAACACTCATACTACAATATACACTGGCGGAAAAAAAAATCCCATCACCAAGAAAGACTTGTGTTAGATAAACGAAATTTGGTAGGCGTGTTTATACATATGAAAGATGACATCGATTGAAATTTCGCGCTTCGCGCATAAGTGTGGCGCTAGTAGCGCCACTCAGAACTTGCAGATTAGGTTTACTTTAAATGCGTGCTGTAAAGTTCGTAGGCGTTATTTAGCTTCGAAATGTGGCGTATTGAGTTGATGTTAGCCAAGAATGTCTTTAACAAGACGAAGAAGCCACTGTCAACAGCTCACCGAGTTGGAACGAGGTCGCATACTCGGGCTACGAGAAGCTGGATTTTCTTTCCGCGATATTGCAGAAAGACTTGGCTGGAATTTATCCACTGTGCATGATTGTTGGAAGCAGTGGTCAAGGGATGGTACTACCTCAAGAAGACCAGGTTCCAGGCGGCCACGTGGCACTCCTGAGATGGAAGATCGCCGTATTCGGCGTACGACTGTGGCGCATCGTACTTCGTCTGCGGCAGAAATTCGAGCTGCAGTTGGTACCACAGTGACACAACGAACTGTTAGAAATCGGTTACTTCAAGGACAGCTCCGAGCCAGGCGCCCTGTAGCGTGCATTCTACTGACTCCAAGCCATTGCCGTTTGCGACGCCCTTGGTGTCAGGCCAGACCTCATTGGAGGACGGGGTGGAGATCTGTTGGGTTTTCTGATGAAAAAGAAACACAACAGATCTCCACTCCGCCCACCAATGAGCTCTGGCTTGACACGAATGGCGTCGCAACCGGCAATGGTTTCGAGTCAGTATAGAATGCACGCTACAGGGCGCCTGGCTCGGAGCTGTCCTTGAAGTAATCGATTTCTAACAGTTCGTTGTGTCACTGTGGTACCAACTGCAGCTCGAATTTCTGCCGCAGACGTAGTACGATGCGCCACAGTCGTACGCCGAATACGGCGATCTTCCCTCTCAGAAGTGCCACGTGGCCGCCTGGAACCTGGTCTTCTTGAGGTAGTACCACCCCTTGACCACTGCTTCCAACAATCATGCACAGTGGATAAATTCCAGCCAAGTCTTTCTGCAATATCGCGGAAAGAAAATCCAGCTTCTCGTAGCCCGATTATGCGACCTCGTTCCAACTCGGTGAGCTGTTGACAGTGGCTTCTTCGTCTCGTTAAAGACATTCTTGGCTAACATCAACTCAATACGCCACATTTCGAAGCTAAATAACGCCTACGAACTTTACAGCACGCATTTAAAGTAAACCTGATCTGCAAGTTCTGAGTGGCGCTACTAGCGCCACACTTATGCGCGAAGCGCGAAATTTCAATCGATGTCATCTTTCATATGTATAAACACGCCTACCAAATTTCGTTTATTTAACACAAGTCTTTCTTGGTGTTGGGATTTTTTTTCCGCCAGTGTATATTAAAACACACATACACACATAAATAACGTCTGCATTCAACAGTTAAAGGTATATATAAATATTATACAGACATACAAACAATAAATACAATAAACCCAACTGGAGTGAAAAATTAGCCAGAGCCAGGAATCGAACCCGGGACCACAGTATACAAGACTGCTGCTCTAACCACGGAGTAGCTCAGTGGTTAGAGCAGCAGTCTTGTATACTGTGGTCCCGGGTTCGATTCCTGGCTCTGGCTAATTTTTCACTCCAGTTGGGTTTATTGTATTTATTGTTTGTATGTCTCTATAATATTTATATATACCTTTACCACTACGTTATAGATCATTTTTTAAACTTTATTTTTAAACTTTAACTATGTGTTTTAACGACATTTGTGAGCATAACAATAAAAATGATTCATGTACTTGTTTTGTATGAAATAAGATTAAGGTTTATAACAAAAGCCTAATTAATATACAACAGTAATAAAATATTAATACGAAAGATTAGTTGAAAACAGTCGTATTTTGGAATTTGAAATGGAATTTAATATATTTGGCTTTAAATCGCACGAGTGGCACGCTATGATCACTTGAAAATTCTATTGAAAAAAAAAATTGGCACGCAGATTTGAAAAGGTTCGCCGACCCTCGTCTACGCAGTAATTTCTTCCGGAAACTATTTTTTTTTTCTTGTTTAATATGTTGTCTTGTTTACTGAAGATTTTTTAACAGTGTAGGCACTTCCTTCTTCACAAGTTCTCGTCTTCATTCTCAAATTTTATGCGTTTTTCTGTTTCTTTCATTCTTGAATAAGTTTTTATTTTGCATAAAGGTTCAGAATACGATACGATTGACCGATATTTTTTTTCGCATAGTTTTTTTTTATTTTTGTCTGAAATTTTAACAGCACATTTTGATAAATATAAAATATTAATGAATCATTATACAGGGTGTCCCAAAAACGTTGACCTCGGCTTTTATTCCTTAAATATTGATCATAGACATATATTATAAATTATAAAGTTATATGAAAAAGATATAAAATTTTATGAAATCGATTAAAGTTTTCAGGGAATTAAATTTTAAGAAATAAAAATTAAAAATTTTATAACTCTCTCCCCTACAAAAAAATTCCCAATGAGTAAAATATACCCCATATGCTAATAAGGTCATGTACAAAATTTCAGCATTTTATCATGAAACTAGCTGCACCGCCCGGCGTTGCCCGGGGCCCTAATAATATTCTTAAATAAACCTGAAATTTGTATCGCAGGTAGGTAGAGGGGTGGGGCTGGGGGTAGAAACTTTTCAAATTACCAGGGCCCGACTCTTGTTCGGGTGGAAAGTTATGTTAAGTCAGTGGTTAAGGTTTTGAATTTTATTTGTCTCACACTTTAAACTCTTTTATTCAAAATTAATTTGAATTTAATCAAAATTTAATTATGTTTTCAATATTTTAAATTTTTATTATTAGTAGTAGTAAATTTTTATTTAAAATCTTTACATGAAAAAGTAATTACAAATGCATCCTAAACTGTAATACTGAAAAAGAAATAATAAAATTACATCAATTATTTTAAAGTAACAATATTTACTGTATGTACTTATTTACTTATTGCCATATTGATTTAAAAATACCGGAACTTTTTTCACTTTAGATAAAAATGAAATCCTTAACACTAGAACGCCCGGAAACTTTACTCAAGTTTCATAAAAATATTTTACTCCAGAATTTAAAATTATATTTAACTGATTTATTTAACGTAGTTCTGCGTCGCTTAAATTTAACTTATTTTATGAAAAGAATTCTAGCTCCAATGGACATTTAATCATGTGGTCGGAGTCCAATCGACTCCTTCCTTGCGTTCTAGTGTTAAATTAGCAAAAATCTACTAATTCAAGAATGTCAAGTCAGTCATACCTAGTATCGAAGCAGAGTACCGTCGTACAGAAAACTAAGTCGTTAAACGATTACAACACAAGTGCTTCGGCCAACTTACTAAATTAAGCTTTCCTATTCGCAAATCGTTTCTTCTTTTCTTTTTTTTTCGCGTCGGTTTCATTAGCATAACAAAATAGATGTTTAGTGTTGTCCGAATTCTCTGAAATTTTTATCGGTCGTAAGTATAACTAAGACCAAACCCTTTTTAAAATTTCATAAAAATATATGCATATTTTAGAGGGAAAATGTTTAACCTAAATGGAGCGAATTCGCACCGAAATGTAAATCCACTTTATGAAGCGTAAAGCGACTTGTGTTTGACGGTGCATTTGAAAGGGTTAAAACTCATATTTTTAAAAAACATCATCGATTTGAAGAAGGTTTCAGCTTTATAAGAATATTTTTGGTTGTCAGTACCTTTAAAATTGCATCGTGGGGCGGTGTTGCAATAAGGGAGAAAAACGTTTTTCGGAAAAACGATCCTTTTTGATTTTTTTTTTTCAAGTGGTTAATTGCGATATATTTTTTTTTATTGATTGCATTGCAGCATTTGAGACGTAAGAGTGCGATCTTTCAAAACATGTCTTCCGTTTTTAACTTTACTAAGCAGTTTGGGCGATGTTAATAAATAATGACAAAATATTCCGAAATATTTTTTCTCGTTCTTTGCGTATCAGCGCATGCGTCAGAGATTTTTCTCTCTCCCAACGGCAAAGATGGTTTTTTAATGAGCGTGAGTTACGGTTGTTAATTAATAACTCAGCTATTAATTAGAATTTTAAAATTCTGAGAACCAGGTACATCAGGAGAGACTTTGGGGTATTCTCACAAAAATTTTGAGCCTCGTACGTGCCGTAGATTTCGTTAGCCATCGCCGACAGATAGACAGGCACACACACAGAGCGATCTGTTCTTGTATTAGTATAGATAATGCACTTTAAGTATATAAATACAATTTTAAGTGCGAATCTTTGCATGTTTATATATTTAATGAAAAGTAAAGATAAAATAAATAATAACAAACTAAAAAAAAGTCAATTGGAACTTTTATAGACCATAAAATTAAGCTAATTTAAAAATTTGTTTACTGTTATCTACATAAATAAGCTAATATTTTTCACAGTGAAATAAATGTATCGTTTCTTACCAACTTGCTTTTTAACTTTTGAATTTTTTAAATCTTGGATTCTTATGATTATAGTCAGAATAACTGTCTCTGTGCTTAAAAATAAATTCTAAAAAGATACTGAATTACTGAAAATAGTTATTACGTAGGTAATAATTACAAAACCAAAAATCCGAAATAAAAAAAAGTCATATTAAGAATTTTAAAAAGGGTATTAAAAAGTCATCAAATATTCGAAATACTTTCATATAGAAACAAAATTAAAATATAATTATTCATGCATTTATATCACGTGTTTTAATTTATTTCTCTGTGAAAAATAGTAGAGTATTCATTGAAATAACTGTAAATAATTTTAAATAACAACAAAAAATTTCTGATCTGTCAACAAAAATATGCATTTTTTTAAAAAACTTTTCATCATATATTTAAACATGCAAAATTTTGTAGTTAAAAAAGCACTTTTTTGCTACAAAACATATAGTATTTAATTCTTATTTTTCGTAAATCTCAATTATTATACATATTTTTTCAATTGCGGTTCGAAAATGATTGATAAAAATTTTCGTTCCGGGAAAACAAGTCCGAGCCGGATTTGAATCCGGGCCGAAAAAACTCAAATCCAGCGTGCTGCCGATCGCGCTACTGAACCGCTTGCAAAAGATGGAAATTTATCCGATTACGAGCTTAAACTTTGCAACTTATTTTCTCAAGACCCCCTGGGGGTTACGCTTTATGGCGCTCATATATTTATATACTAACTATACTCTATCGATACACAAATGTTCATCGCATTCGTTGAGACCAACCTCGGACCCTGTCCTTGTTAGAGATGGGAAGAAAAGGGTAATTTAGGCTTCGGTTTTTCGGAAGCGCTATTGCACTGGGTTCCGAACCCTGTATTATGGGCTCCGGAGAATTCTGACCAATATTTAACCCGTAACCTCTTCGTTCCCAAAGCTAAAATAATACTACAAATACTCATTCATTAGTTTTAAACAAACAAAATGACATCATAGATGACAGAAAAAAGAACTTTTCGGAAATTGATACTTTAGGGGACTAGTAATTTAGGTTTACAAATAGGGATCTAAAATTACAAATTCCATTAAAATATCAATTTAATTATCTCTAACCCAAATTCGCACAATCACAAATTTAAGGCCTTTAATCAAGTGAATGATATACAAACCCTCAAAACATTTTATTGTAAAGGATTTAAGTTAAGTAAGTATGAAAATTTCTCAATTTCTTGGCCACACCCTCTTGAAGGCGTTTTGCAAACTCAGATGAAAATAACATCTATTTTATGAAGAAATCAGCATAGATTTTGCCATTTATTGGTTTGTTTTTAAAGCAAAAAACATTCAGCTAAGAAATGAAGTCAAAATATAAAAAAGTCAAACAGTTTAGTTTTTATGGGTAAAAGAATAGAGGTCCACATATGTGGACCCAGGTAGCGAAGAGGTTATGTGGTGAGGTGATTTTTTATAACTTAAGTGGTGAGATGGGATGTACGCAACGCCAAAATTTGATTTCTTGTGCGCTCCACAAAATTTAGCGAATTAAAATAAGAAAATTTCCGGTAAATTTCGTATTATATATCTGTATAAAAACTACTGAAAAAGGACTGTAAGCGTACAGCCCATCTAGTAATGTAAAATGGCAATATTTTAGAATTTAAATTTCTCTGCGGTGCAAAACACCCTACGTCACCAGTTAAAGGTTAAATATTTACTGAAAACAGAGACGCACCAGAGCTGAGCCCCGGTGGTCTCCGGCGCAAAAGCCTTGGGTGGATTGAAAAAAAAAACATTTTCTCGATTTTCTATGATGGGTAGTACGAAAAAGTTGCCACTGGTGACACTAAAAGTTTTCACAAAATATTAGAAATTTGTAGGACAATTCTAAATTGCTAAAATGCTGATTTTTGAATTTTTTTAGCAAAAACTTTTTTTAATGTTAAATATTTTTTTTGTGTGGTTTTATTTACTTGAAAAGTCATGTATAGTGTGTCAAATGTTGAGATAAGCTCTAATTATATATTAATTTCTATGTATATTTTAAATTAGACGATTTTTATAGCCTTTTCGCTTATAAGTGGGCAAAAGTTCTAAGTATTGTTTAAATCGTTCGTTGGTTTCTGTCTTTTTTATGTTCTTTGCTCTTCCCTCTATTTTTCCGACGCATTGAGGGACATATATTTGGGTGACGGACCACACCATACCTCGACAGCAAATCTGGAAGGAAAGGAGAGGGTGGAGCGGAAACCAATGCGAAGCTATTATTAGTCGTGGGGTGAGGGAGGAAATAGGAGACGGGAGAAAGTGCAGGATGTGATGTTAATTATTTTTCAGATCAAGATATATATGTTTTCAAAAGGTTCAAGTTGTGGGAACTTTGAAGCAGACAGTTTGACAGAATCAGAATTTGAATCAGGGCCTTCAAAAGCAGACACTCCCAAACGCATATCATTTTTTTCACACAGCGTTCGCCGCATTTAAAACTGGTGTATCGGAGAGGGAATTTGCGTTAACAGATTCATCCATGCTTCAAGATGCAGAACTTATGACAGCAGAGGAGACGGATCTCATCGTCCATAAAACAAGGTCAGAAGAGAGAAAAAGAAACTTGGAAAGAAGATACAGGAGGAGGAAGATCTTGAAGGAAGAAAAATTATAAGCATATTCTTTGATGGTAGAACAGATAAAACGATCTTCATAGGGACAAGCGGCACCGTCGAGAGAAAGGCAGAGCACACATACTATCGTGTTGTCTGAACCTGTTTCTGAATATTTGGATCACTTGACTACAGCGCCTAGAAGATACAGTGTGGAAAACGGCTATTCCTATAATGCTTTAAAAAGTGCTAAAAACTTGTATCCCATAAATCTCCAACAATGCTCAGCGGCAATATGCTGATACGAGCGCCATCTCGTAACTCTTTTCAATATAAACACAGTGTTTTCAAAAATTATAGAATGTTAAATATCGGAAACTATAAATATAAGATATTTTGGTCTGTTATAAGCTAATTTAGTTAAGGAATGACGTGAAATAGGTTAAAGAGTCTCTTTTAGAATGACTATCGTTTTTAAATCACTACGATGGCGCTACGATCGACATCTTGTTATTCAGCATCGTTGTACATTTATGGGATTCAATTTTTTAGCACTATTTTGTAACCGTTTTCCACACTGTATCTTCTAGGCGCTGTAACTTGACACGTCGTTCCGGCTACGGCGAAGAAATAGCAAAATCGTTATATAATTTTCTAAGCCAAAATAAAGCCTGCTTTAAAAAAAAAAAATAAGAAGAGAACTGCAACATTTGATATGCATTCTTCATACGCACGAGCTTCCACGTCACAGACATCTAATGTCTAAACTTGATGATGGAACTACTGGACCTAAGACCTTTGCCGACATAATCGCAGCTAAACTAATGGAGTGCGAAAATCTACGTCTCGCTTTGTTCGAGGCTATTCTTGTTTCATGAACATCAGAAATGCAAAAGAGTGAAGATTTGAGTACAGATCAAAAGTACAGGGTAGTTGTAATCGGTGTTGTAGCTGTAACAAAAGCAGAGAGTATACGGTATAGGCAGAGGGTATACGCTGATGTCATGAACGTTCATAGATAGGGTATACGGTAATGTTTTATTTTAGAAACAGAGAGTATACGGAGCTTCTTTAAAAAATCCAGAAGGTACACGGCATATACCCCCCGTATACCATCCACTACATCCCCGGTTATAATTAATGTTCCACTTTGAAATGGTCATAAAAGGAAAACTACTGAGCCAAATGTTATAAAACTTGGTAATAGATTAAATGAGGTCATGGGAATTTATTTCCAGCCAAAAAAAAAAATTCAAATACACATCAACAGGGTGAGGGAAATGGCGCTATATGCAACATTGTTAAAAGAAATAAGACATGAAGACATCGTTTTAAAATGTGTTTAATCGTTTCTGAAACGTGTTACAAAGCATGTTCAATGTAGCGTCCATCATTATCCGAAAGCAAGTGAAATCATCGTATTACTGCATTCTCAACAGTAGCTCTTAGCATATCATGAGGAATGTTGCGGACATGTCGGTGTATCGCATCTTTCAATTCTGCCAAATTGTTTAGATTATCAGCATAAACAGTGCTTTTGAGATAACCCCATAACCGAAAGTTACAGGGGTTGAGGTCTGGTGGCCAAGAAGTGGGGAAGTTTCGTCCTA